>JACGCM010002813.1:0-1402736 GCA_014058105.1 Kingdonia uniflora
AAAAACAAGCGTCTTATCAGATTCTCTGCTAAAGCTGAATCTGCATCCAGCACGTCTGTCTCAGCTTAAGTTCCTTCTCATACTCATCACTCGCTTATATTATCTTATTTGCATATTCTAACTTGGTTTATTTATTATCAGACCTCTTCAAACTCTCTTATGCCAAGATATCACAACTCCGTGAGTCTGTCAAATCAAAGAGCCTTCAACTATAAACTTCAACAAAACAACAACCACATCTACCATCATTCAATCTCAAGTAAGACTACTGGAAACAACCTTGTTAGTGCAAAATAGATGATATGTTGTTTTAGACTAGATAATCACCTTGACAATAATACTTTGTATTGGACTATTTAGATGCCACATTGGATGAATGGTCGGCTCTGGAAGTTGATTATTCAACTTCTTATCAGGAGCAATTACAGCTTTGCAGACTACCTCACTTCGACTTCTAGTCAATGAGAATGTGAGGGTAAGACGTATCATTGCATTTAGTCAATTCATGACTTGAACTGCCTCTTATTAGTTGATAAAAACGCTTGCTGTGGACATGAGTTTAATCTCTATTGTGTTACCAAATAATATGAGGGGTATCTACTTTTTTTATAGGTTGACATTGAAGAGCTTGAAGAAGCTCTTAACTCGGCATCAAATTGATAGAAACTATGTCATCTCACTTTCAAATCTTTCTGCCAAAGGTAAAGCTGTCACACAAGCCAAAATAGGGCAATTAGGCTAAACTAATAATTTCCAACAGGCAGAAGAAATTGTGGAACGTTCGCAAGTAACAGGAGTCCAATAACAAAAATTGCCTTTTACATTAGTGAATCCTGCTAGAGGGAGTGGAAGAGATCTCGATGAAACTGCAGACCGAAATAAATGTAAGTTGCAAGAGGATCAACAAAGAGTTTGGTTATACAGGGTATGAACCTATAGTGTACATCGATAAGCCCCTTTCAATCAGTGAAAGAATAGCTTTTACTTCCATTGTTGAATGTGTTGTTGTCTCAACTGTAAGAGATGGCATGAACTTGACTCCATACGAGTACATTGTGTGCAGATAGGTGTATCGGGTCTAGGGTTGGGATCAGATTTCAGTGGCATAAAAAAGAGTATGTTAGTTGTGTCGGATTTTGTTGGTTGTTCTCCCTCGCTAAGTGGGGCAATTCGCATCAACCTATGGAACACTGAAACGTTTGGGAAGCATTAAACGAGGCAATCTCAATGGCAGAATTGAAAAATAATTGCTACACGAGAAACACTACAGGCATGTTAGCACCCATGATGTTGCCTATATTGGTCATGGAGCTTCATGCAGGATTTGGAGAGAAGTTGCAAGGACCACTTTAGGAGAAGATGTTATGCGATGGGGATTGTCTTTGGTTTTCGACTTGTGGCACTAGATGCTAATTTCAAAAAGCTTGAAATATCCACTATTGAATCAGCGTACAAGAAGTCTGGGAACATGGCAATATTGTTGGACTATGATGGCATTGTGATGCCCCAAACCACTATTAACAAAACACCAAGTGATGAGGACTGTAAACAGACTTTGTGACGATTCAAAAAACATCACTTTCATTATCAGCGGAAGGGGGAGGGACAACTTAAGTAAGGTTTTCTCCATGCGGGGAGATTGGAATTGCAGCAGAACATGGTTACTACATGAGATGGTCGCAAGATAAAGAATGGGAAAGCTGTGGGCAATTTTTTTATTTGGGTGGATACAAATGGCAGAGCCTGTAATGAAGTTATATTGAAGCTACAGACGACTCTTCTATTGAAGCCAAAGAAAGCGACTTGGTTTTGCACCATCAAGATGCTAACCCAGGCTTTGGGTCGTGCCGGCGAAGGAAATGTTAGACCATCTAGAGAGTGTTAGCAAATGAAGTTGTTACCATGAAGAGAGGTCAATTATTATTGAAGTGAAATCTCAGGGTGTCAGCAAAGGCATAGTTGTTGACAAGGTGTTCGCATCGATAGCCAATGATGAAAGGAAAGCTGATTTTGTTTGTGTATTGGTGACGACCGGTTGGACGAGGAAATGTTTGAAATAATTGAAAATGCAATGTCGAGGATTGCTTCACCCCAATGATGCAGTTTTTGCTTACACTGTTGGACAAAAACCAAGTAAAGCAAAGTATTATTTGGATGACACAGCTGAGGTTATAAACATGCTTGAAGCTTTTGCCAAAATCTCAGATCCATGTTCCTCACCAGATGAGAAACCCGAAAACTCCCTTTGAATTTCATTTAGCAAAACTTCAGATGGAAGTAGCTTGGAAGTAGCTTGCTCGAAGATAATTGATGTGGGGCTTACTGCAAAAACACGAGCTTTTTTTGGAAGTTTGGTTCATTCTTTTTGTGAATAGGGGTTTAGTCTTTTGGAAATGGCTTTCATAGAAGAAAATTGTTGGATTAGCTCATACCTTGGATGGTATGGGTTCAATAACACTTTGATGGGGGTTTATTCATGAACACATTGTATTGAATGAAAGTAATATAATTTATCCAAATATTTGCTTTTGTATAATATGGTGGTGGTTCTTTTTGTATAATATTTTGCAATATTTGATTTTTATTTTTTTTTTTTTTGTATTTTCGAGGTATTGACGTCATTTTAAAAATGTCACCGTTGATGTATGAAAAATCTACCACGTCACTTTGAAAATGACGTTAAAAGATTTCAACTGTGTCATTTTTAATGACGTCAGTTAGTGACGTCAATAGAATACACTAGCCGGCCGAATACCGGAATTGGGTATCAATAACGTTATTTTTAAAACCCCTTACACGTCACTTATTAAATGACGTTAATACATACCTTTCTACGTAACTTATTTAATGACGTTGCTAGTCCCTACCTTTCCACGTCATCGCCTTCGACGTCATTTGTAAAAATGACGTTAAAATCCCTTTTACGTCATTTTTTAATGACGTAAAAACCCATATTGTTGTAGTGAAGCAAACATCAATCAATCTCAAATCTATGAAAATGTATAAGTAAATCATGATTTACCTCCATATCCATAGCTTGCAAAGAAGAAAAGTTTAATTGTAAGAACGAGAGAGCGAACCCAATGTCGAACGGCACAAAATCGATGAATTGCACAAACTCAATGCTTTAACAATACAATCTGCCGAACAACTAAAATCAGAGACCATTGAAGGAAAGATAAGAGAGAGAGAGAGAGAAAAAAAAAAAAAAAAAAAAAAAAAGAGAGAAAGAGAGGATGTACCTTTGGATGCTCTTGAGAAATCCAAACCTCCATTAATGGAGATTGGAGAAATAGATCTGGAGAGTTTATAGAACAAAAGAGAGTTCTGCAAATTTTTTTTTCTTTTTTTGGATTTTGGTTTTTGGTTTTGGTTTTTTTTTTTTCTCGCAATTCTCAAATCCAATTGAAGGCAAGGTGTTGCAGTAGTGTTTCAAGTGTAAGAGGGTGCAGCTCATTAGTTAAGGATTTATTTTACCCAATGCAAGTTGGTGCAATGCAAGCTGGTGCTAAGCCCAACCAATCAACTTGCAAGTGCCAACACCGCAAGGGCGTGCGTTTGCACTCCCATGCCATAAACCAAGAACAACCTAATATAGTCCCTCCAAGCATAACACAACCATCACAAACAACCCAAGATTAAGTTAAAAGCACCCAAAAAGTCACCACCACCGTAAAACCCAATGTGACGAATATTGTAAGTAATCAAAACAATTGTGACAAGAATTCTAGAATTGGATACAGAAATACCACATAAAGATTAGAATCCAGCTTATCGTGAGGAGAGTGAGTCGAGAATGCGAGAAATTAAGTTATTTACGAATCCTAAAATAAACCCTTGGAGTGCCAGTTCCACGAAATTCACAATCCAAACTCTCGATGAAGAGCAAATTAATGTTACCACTTCTTTTAGAACTCGACAATGATGAATTTGGTAGAGAGAATTGAAGTTCTGATGATGAGTAAAGGAGAGGGATAAAAAAACTAGTCGAAGAGAAAAAAATAGAAGAACTGATTTGAAGAAGACAAGAGAAGGAAAAATGATACAGAAGTCTAGTGGGGGACGGCCAAACCCTATTCTTGTTCGAACGACCCTAAAAATTGCTCGAACAAAGTACCAAATTTTGCCAAAATCGAGGATAGTTAGATAAGATGATATTAGATAACAGTCATTCGAACAACCCTAATATTTGTTCGTATGACATATCAAATTTTGCCTAAGAACTGAAGCAGTTAATTTTAGATGAAATAAGTCAAAAGTCATTTGAATGACTCTAAAACTCTTTCGAACAAATTAACAGAAATAGGCAAACTCAGAGACTAGAAACAAGCACCCAATAACAACAATATACTAAAGACACAAGATAAGACCCACATACTTTACGAGGTAAACTAGAGACTACTAAACACACTCCCCCTCAAAATATGTAGAGTTAATATATAGGCACAACAAATGCATGACATATCCAGACAATATTATTAAGATATAATGAAACAATGCAAAAGAATTTGGTGTGTGTGTGTAGTCAAATTAAAGTCCTGACATTTAGTAGTATTAAGATCATTATATTGGAAATATGATTCAACTTAGGCCTCTAATGATTGGTCACTCAAAATCAGTGAGATTTTCCTAGTAATTGCTCTTGTGAAATATAATTATGAGCAAAATGAAATGAAAAATCCATATTTTAATAAAATAATACTATTTTACTTAAAGATCTCACGGAAGGAAGATCAATTATCATTGGTGGTGTCAAAGTTAAATACCATAAATTCTCTAACTATCATCTTCACTAAACTGATTGTACTAGACTTAGAATCAAATTGGTCTTTTAAGGCTATAAAGTAGGCAAAAGTAGGCTAGTGTGAATTAGATGTTTTGCTAGCATTCTGATGATAAAGGTAACTACCACCTTCGTTGTTGATATCGAGACACTTCCTTCCTCCGAATTCATTTTATTTATTTTTTTTAGTTCAAGATATATACTGGATCTTCTAGTACTCTTTGATTTACGCTTTGGATAAAAATTATCACAAGCAACACTAATTCACACAACTCCCTCATATTTTATCACTTAACATCCTCAGATCAAAGGGTTAAAATAAAATTGGCTTACCCAAATAAATGACTTATTTTAGGTTCAAAGGGTAGCAAGTGATTAAAAAATTTGGTTAAGTATTAAAAGGCCAATGAGGATGCAATAAAAATGTCTAAAATCCTTTCTAACTCTTATAAAATATCTTATTTCGCTTTGAATCAAGTAAAGAAAATGTTTTAATGTTTATCTTGAATTAGATGGCACTACCAATAATTGATTAATACATGAAAATGATGAGAGTATAAAAATAGAGATTTTACTGGACAAAATTATTTAATAACACTCGAACCTTACACAAAAGGCTCAATCCTCACGTAATGTTAGGTAATGAAGTCTCTACATTTATCCTCAAGGTTTCTACTTATAACTAGATTCTGGAACTGTTGACTCTAGTAAAGTAAGATTATACCAAGTAGCTCAAGCATTAAATGAATATACCACGAACATATAATTCCGATCAAACATGCATATGCTTAGCGAAGATAGGCTTTGATGCAAATATAAGTGGAATAACAGTAAAAACAAAAGAAAAGACACATACTTAAAGCTATCAATAGAAGAATGGTGTAAATAGTCAGGATGACCAAAAAAATTAATTTACTTAATGGAACAGACACAATAGTGATAATCCAGGATTCATCAGATGAAGCATCTTTCACATTGGTTGGTTCAATCATTGACCCATAACATACATAGCTCACCGTCTCGTATAACATAGAACAATGATAATCCACGTACCTTGCAGGCTCATGAAGGGTAGGACATTCATAATCATCAAGGCATTTAAGAGCAGCACAATACGAGGACGATTAGTATGGATGGTAACATTTGGTGGTGAATCTGTATGAGTTTTAGTAGGCCACACGATATCTTAAATCACAGTAGAAGAGGTTAGCGGAGTTCTGCTTGAACATTACTATTTCCATACCACTGAGTAGAGTCCAAAATCATTTTGAGCCATTACTATAACGTTGCACCGTAATTATGGTAGAAGATCATTCTTCTAAACCCAATAGGCTTCATTTTCTTTCTTACTTCCGTTGCTTGAGTCAAATTTCTAAAAACATTCAAAGACTTTTGGACAAAAGAAGGATTAACAACCAGTTGGGCATTTGGTCGATAGGGTTCCTCTTTTCCTGGGAAATTCATTCCTATCATAGAATTTAAGAACATATCTGCAATAGGGAGCAAGATGACATTTTCCACCACAAGCCTAACAATAAAATACACAAAAGACATAAAGCTTCTTAGTTTGCCTATGAGAAGCATTAGTAGCACTTTGTTTTGGCAAATATGGTACTGGAGTAGTTTTGACAAATTTCTTAATTTGAGGTATAGTAGACTTAACATTTTGCTCATAAAATCTAAGTCCTCTTTTGTTAGTATCATTTTGCTCATACTTAGCATTTTATCGATATTTTTTGCTCCATGTAACAAAACTTCAAGTTTCTGTTTAATGGAAGTCAGGTCAAGTTAAGTTTCACAAGTTCAGTTTTAGTCAATTTTAACTTTTTCATAGCAGTAATATATTTTTTTCCACAAATATCAAGTTTGGCAATAAGAGCATCTTTCTCATTCTTAAGTTTGTCAAGTTGAGAATAAAGTTGAGAACACAAATCTTTAAACTTGGGTTCTTCACAATTATTAATTTCATAATCACTCCGATCTTCAGTAAAGTTTTCTAGCTCAAAGAGGTCAAAATAGTCATTACTAGAGTTTATGATAGTCAGAAATACAGAATAGTACCATTTTAATATTCTTGGGGATGATCATTATTAGTATCAAACTCATCATTATTTCATCCCATGTAACCTTAATATTCATAGCCTTGGGTTGCTATTAGAAATGTTAGTAGGACAGCTGTGACCATAGTGACCATACTTGTGATACCTATAACATTAAACTTTAGTTAACTCTTGTTCAAGATTGGTCTGCTTACCATAAGACTTAACACGGTCATGAGGAAGTGGCTAATAATTCATATTTTACCCTTGTTTCTCAAATTGTCATTTTTTAAAAAAATTTCTGAACTGTTGGTTTATAATAACAATTTGTGAGTCAAAGTCCAATTCCTCATCATCGTCAGAGACAAATAAGTTCTCAACTTCTCTGGTTCCTTAAGAAGATGAAGAGTTGGAGGAAACTTACAAGCCACTCTTATTCTTCTTAGGGTTTTCTATTTCTATCTCGATTTTAAATGTTTGCAATTTTCCAACAAGTGTGTCAGGTTTCATAGTTTTAAGATTTTGAGCTTCCTCTATGGCCTCACGTCTGGATCTAAAATTCTTAAAGAGAGATCTTAGAATTTTATAAACTATTTGAATATCAATACATCCAGCTCTTAAGGAGTCACTATTGTTGATAATGTCACTCAGTCTCGTATAAAACTAACCAAATGGTTTATCCTTTCAAATTAAGAAGTAAGCATTTGTAGTTTACTCTTTAACAATAGTATCATCACCTTCATGAGTACGTATTAAGATGTCCTAAGCTTCTTTTAATGTGGTATACGCAGAGATGTGCCTATACTCACTTTGGTTCAATACATTGAAAATAACATTAAAACCTTTAGAATTTTGACCAGAAGTTTCCTTTTCTTCCTTAGTCAATTAATTTTTAGGTTTATGAACTCTTACAGTTGTCGTTGACTCACCCTGCATTACAGTCGAGGGCACCCATCCATCTTCAATGGCAATCCATAAATCTTCTCCCATGGATTGCAAGAAACTAATTATTCAAACTTCCAGTAGGTAAAACTTGTGCCATTAAAGAGTGGTGGGTGATTTATATGACCTCCAAATTATTTGGAATCTATTAAATTGAAGCAAACCCTTAAAGTAGGACCAACGCTCGGGATGTAAAGCTATACGAAATTTCGCTTTGATACCAATTAAAATTTTATGTGCTTATATTTAATGTGCTACAAGAAATTAGGTCAGAGCTATTCCTAGCAAACAACGTTCAATAGATAAACAAATTTAAGCAATAATTATAACAAATAAAGGAAAGACACAGGCAATTTTTAACCATGTGGAAACTCCTTACTCAGGAGAAAAACCATAGGTCGCTGTCGATGAAATCAATAACCTCAAATCCACTAATCAAAGGAGTTATAATCTGAATAATACTTATAAACTCGATAAACTCGTCTCATGATTATCTCTCTTATAATTCAAGCTTCAAGCTCTATCTCTCCTTCGTTCTCGCAACGACAATCCTTGATCTCACCACATGGACACCTTACTCAAATCACTCTAACAAATTATGAGAGAAGTAGAATTGACTAATTCAATAACATAATAAAGCTTTCAAGATTTTCTTTGATCTTGATTAGTCTCTCTGATAAAGAATAAAAAGCCTAAAAAACTTGATAAAAAACTTGGTAAAAGAAAAAAATAAAGCATGGTTTGTTTAAATAGTAAAAAAAGTTTTCACGACATCCATTCGAGCGAGACCCAAAATTGTTCGAACGAAGTATAAAAATAAGTCTAAAAACCAAGGCAGTTAAAACTCTTCAAAAACTTATTTTTCATAGAAGTTGTTCGAACGACCCTAAAACTCCTTTGCAATAGATAACCAAAGTGCTTTGAAAACAGAATAGTTAAAAGCTTGATTCTTCTAGTTTGCAATTTTTTTTCTAAGTTAAAATAATTTTGTCTTTCCTTTATCAGAGTTCTACTTACCAACTTACCTTCTCGGTCGTTGGTTGTAGATGACTTATCCAGCAGTCTTGATTTTGCCGTCGTCTTGGATTGAGATAAACACGAAAACTCAATATACACAAAATGAGACAAACTAAAACCTTTCATCCCAAATTCATACCGACTTAATTAATTTATCTTAAACTGTTAAACCTAACGAGTTCCTCTACTCTAGCTTTGTGATGAGATAAGAGCAAAAAACATTATTAATTTTATATAAGTTATAATAAAAGAGAAAGAGTGGGGGTGAGATATTTATTTAATATTTTTCTCAACTTAAATTTGTATTTCTAAAAAAAATGGGGTGGGCTAAATCGGGCGGAGGTTAAATCGGGGTGAGCTAATTAATAAATGGGGCATATTTAAATGTCTCATGTAGTATTAATTTTTGAATTAAAGATTTCCATGCATATAGTAAATGATTTTGGCACTTTAGTTTGACTAATGCACATGAGATTAAAATCATTTGAATTGTCTATGATAAAACTGGGTATTTTATCTGGAAGATTGTACCGTAACTTCTATTTGATAGAGTGATTTATCTCAGTCACTAGAGTAGTTTAGTCTTAGTTGTTGTGCTAGTGCATTTAGAATGTATTGAAAGGGACACCAAGAGTATACATTAAGAATAATATCAGAGATAAATGTGTCAACTTGGTAATACTCTTAGTATGAATTTTCAATCCGAGTGAATAATGAATTCAAACTCAATATAATGAAAACTTTGATTTAACAAGGAATGAGGTCTTACGACTAATATTTTAATATGTTGGATATTATTATTTAGTGTTGTGAGGACATGTATTTACAAGATGGAATCCTACCTCTTTAGCCAGCGAGAAAAATATTCTCTTGATCACTTATCAAAAGTTTTTTGCCTATAAAAACCCTGGGGTGTGTTTTTGAAAATACTATTAGTTAGTTTTATCAAAAATATTATTATTTTGAAAAGAAAATTTTCATTGACCGTAAGGAATAACTGTGATAATCAAGGAAATAGATACGAATAAAATCTTGGTGGTGATAACTACACATAATCCAAGGGGTTAATTGAAAAGATTTAAGTAGGAGGGGTTACATATTAATTAAGGATAATGGAAGGGCTTCAAAGTAAATAATGTCTTTATTGGGAGTTAATTGCAATTTGATAGGGAAACGTATGCACACTTTTAAGTGGAGCACGTACTAGAAGTCAAAAGTGTTATATCTTTCCCTATTTGGATCCGAGAAGGGAAAATTTTTCTTACCCTTAAACATGTGTAGTCGCCATGTCGCCATTGTTTTGAAAGGTGGCGCACCTCTCCCTCTCATCCTCATTTCATTAATTCCCGCCCAGCACATCTCATTAAATTTCATAATTTATCTTCTCTTCTTCGTCGAACCTTTTCTTTGCTTTTTTTTTTCTTCTTTCCATCAGAAATCTTCAGCAACCCTTCGAATTCTATTGGAAGAAAAACCCTAAATCCATACCATAATTTGCAAGAAAACACAAATAATTATGGATTGAAGACCTAACTAAAATTCTTAAATAAAAAGATGTTAGTGTAGTAGCCTACTCGCAGCCTTTTAGAATAAGAGTTTACCTGAAGACTTCTAAGTAGCTAGAAGCCTACCATAGTTGCAAATTATTCAAATCTATAACAAAATACAGCTTCGAATCCTCTAGGCTTTAAATAGTGCCATTACAGCATAGCTCAGCCCCAGATCAAAGGTAGACAACTCAACCGACAAAGACCAGTGAAAAAAATATGTATATAAGGTTACTTTTGTAATCTAACTTCTCTATGATGCCGTCACCCTTCCTATCCTCTCTAAATAGGAGGGAAGAGCCACTATAGATGGGTGGAAGAATTCTCCCCTACACTTTCTTGAGAAGCTCTAACAACCTTCTAGCACATTTAAAGCTTAAAGACTCAGTTCTACTCGAGCCTAACATGTAATCTCAACCAATAATACCATCTCAACTTAAAAGTCTTCATTAGAAGTTATAGAGAAATCTCATTCTAGGACTCCATGTAAGTGTTTCTACTATAATTTTTTATATTTCAATTAAATACGCTTGTTAGAACCCCTAGGCGAGTATTAACTCAGTGGTGTAAGAGTTTTATCTCCACTCTTACGAGATTAGGCCCTATATTTGGCCTTTGTCTATGTTACTACCCTTTACTTTTAAAACCTTCTACCACACTGAGCAGACTTTTAATGGTTCCCAATCTTTGTTCAACCTCTACCGTATTTGGATGATCCCCAATAGACGTCATAACCATGTAATTCACCAGGATGCGAGAACATTTCGCTCAGGCCAAAGATAAGCATATGAACCATCTTCGACACGAATGAGAAGCCACGAGGAAAGAGCTCAAAACTGAGTGGCAACGCCGTGTCAGGGAATCGGATAGGCACAACTGCAACATAGAAGAGCTCGATAACTTTGTGTGCGGCCTACAACAAGCACATCCACCAAAAGCCCCTCTTCGATAAAAAGGTCCCGAACCATCGGATAGAGGTACCTCCAATCCATCTCGGTGTCAATGGTGCTATCTACCTTGTACCCAAAGGCGTGGTCCACTTAGGAGTACATATATGCTTCAAAAGATTTGAGCGATTCAATCCTCTAACCACCAGACCTTGCCATCAAAAGCCAGCTAGAAAGCGTTTGGGAGAACAAAGTGAAGAACATATTCCCAGGCAAAGACCATAGAGAACCCATACAAGACACTCTCCCCCTCAAGCAGATTATGTAATATAAAAAGACCTCGACCAACAGATAAAAGTTGCCATATGATCCAGCTCGAACCCTCACATAAGCTTGGAGTAGGCTTAATAACCCATTTACAAAGAACTATTATCATCGAGTTCCTGCTAATCTTCCATATCCTTAAGATTTGAAACTACAAAAAGATTACCCGCAGTCCCACATCTTCATTTTCTAGAACTCATTAAGCTTTCATGCTTCTTCAGACCATATCGTTTGCTGAATGTTCCCAACAAGCCTGACTGATGGTCCTCTTAAGTGGTATCACAACCTCCTGATTGAATATATTCGATGTTTTGAGGACCTGTCCAGACTGCTCGTCTCCAACTTTACTTCCAACAAAGATCAGGAGTTCAGAGTTGGTGCCCTATTATACATTTAGAAAGCACAAAATAAAATACTCAAGGTGTTTACTAAATGGTTCTTAGACAAGTCAAGAAAGATTAAAAACCTCGATTCTGCTAATGTTATTTTAGCATATTTGAATGCCTTACCTGATAATAGTCGAGTGAAGGAATATATCGTCCTCCAGAAGCCAGCGACATTCGAGGAAATGTTGTCAAAGATAAACGACTACATAGACCTTGGGCGAATATGAGATAACAGCCACTAAGGGCTAACCTTAAACAACAATCAACATAAACCGAGCCCGCCCATTACGACCATAGTCGCTCCCATTCACAATGGAGTTGACACCATGAAATACATCACACAAAAAGATCAAATAGAAAGGCTGCGGAAGAAAAGACCAATGCCAATACGACCTAAGCTAAATGTTACTATTGGAGCCCTCGTCAGATCATATAGGTCAATCCCTAGTGGGCCCCTTATCCACGATCGGTAAAAAATTGAGCCTTATTGCTAGAACCACAAATCATTATCACTCGACAAACGACTGTTACACTTTGTAGCAATCTTTGGGAAATGATATGAAGCCCAGTTTGATTGGTACGAATGCATCGAAGGTCATTACCAGGTACCTAGATGACTTTATTCATGTCCAAGCTGGATAACGTAACAATAAAAGAGTGCATATCCATCAAGCAACATGATAGAAGCAATATACATCGACAATGTTCATTACTCGAAGCAAAAGAAGTGAGGCGGATATTGTTCAAACTCCAATATAACTAAAATTATTATACTTTTACCCAAAACTCAGCCAACAACTCCGACCGATGCATTCCTTGTCGGCTATAATGTTTCTTACATACTATTTCCTCACTCAGGCCATGGTTTATAATGGTAAAACATGATATCTATATGATGCCTCATGAATCTAGCCTCGGCAGATGCCCGTTTCCCAGAAAGGAAAAACCATTTTAAGACTGATAAAGTACTTATGGCACTTCCTTTATACAGATGAACTCAACCAGGAAAGATTTTCGGGGTTATCATCAAGAAAATTCTTAGGCCACCCTCATAGAAAATGAATCATGAGATTCAACCCATTATAGATTAGTTTGATTGATAGCATCTCCTCAAAAAAGAAAAGGACCGTACAGAGGCCACCAGTAAAACTAGTATCCCTCAATCCCTCATCCAAAAGTCTAGCGAATGAGATGGCAAATGGTTTATGCTCTTTACTTCATTGCCAAAACATCGTAAGAACAAGAAGAAGTAATGCCAGATTATGAATAAGATACAAGAGTACGGTAGGACAAATTGACGACCTATTCTAAGGACCACCTGTCCTGAGTGCGCTAGTGAGGAAGCATACTCGCTTTTATATAGTGTAATAGACACGTCTCTAAGCTTACGATTACGCATCTGCATAGAAATGGTATAAAGAAGCGTCTACTTTATTAGCAAAACCTTAAACCTCCAGCTGAATAGGTACACAACACTATGACAGCTTATGTAAACTAGTCTAACATCGAAAAAGCTCAAGTCCATACTTCTAAGCACAAGGCATAAGGTAATCCGCGAGCTTTCCATGAGAGAGTGTTAAGTCAAAAATAAAAATCCAGGCGCGTAGGTAAGGTCCGATTTAGCTAGGTGGACCATGCTACACATTGAAATAGAAATCTCTAAGAAGGGCAAGAAGTAGTAGACTTTCTAGTCAGATTTTCTGTCACAGACGTCGATGGGAGGAACACAAGATAACATAGAAGAGAAAGTCACGACCTTAGATCCTTGTATACCAACACCCAGTGAAGACTCTTCACCGATGAATGGTCGGCCCGATGGTTCAAGGCATGGGGATCCGTTCTAGTCATGGCATCGAATGACGATTGATAAAGCCATCAAACTAAACTTTGAATGCACCTCAACACTAAATATACGAAGCCTAATCATGGTTTGGATATTGCTCTTGAATTGGAGTACCGAAGTAAGCTATCATGATCCTAATTGGTACAAAGACACTAAACTCAAGAAAATTAGGCGAATGGTCGGATAGAAGAATTGCCGAACTCGTTTGCCAGTGAATGGATAGCTTCCTGAGGAATCATCAGTCACACTTTTCCTCGATTAAAAATAGACACGCTGATGTTCTAGGGTACTAGACCATCATGTTAGGAAGATCTGACTAGGAAGTCTCAACATTGAGCTACTCGAACGCTCAAGAATATGCAAATGGAAACAACACAATTGATACTGGGAGTGAGATTGTCGATTTAGAAGATAGGATAACCACTTTCTATCCTATTTTAACAAAGGCATACTACCAGAATACCCGAAGGTAAAATGTTTTTATTATAAATTGTAGAGATCAGATATTTGATACTTCAAACGGAGTGCATCTCAAGTGTATCTCGCCTATGCCATAATCAAAGAACTTTACGAAGGGAATTACGGGTCACATACAGCAAGGCGATCTATGGCATTTTAAGTAGTTACACAAGGTCTATTATGGTCGAGTATGAAGAAACAAGCCGAAGAATACACAAGACATTGTGATAAGTGTCAAAGACATGAACATGACATCAAAAGCCTCAAGAAAAGGGTTGACGACAAGAAAGGGCATTAGTATAGGAGTTGTAACACATCTTATAAGCATATCGCACAACACCAAGAAAATCTATAGGTTGTACTCATTTTTTTCTAGCGTACGGAGAAAATACAACTCTTCCAACACAATTCGAAGTCTCCACAAGAAACCCAGACCTCCCAAACAAAGAAAATGAGTTATGACTAGGGTGCAACATGTTATTGATAGAGGAGACATGGGACAGAGCGCTAGCCAACCTCAGTAGATATCATAATTTACTGATAAAGTCTTACAACAAAAGGGTTCATCCTAGATTCTTCGTAATCGTAGATTTAGTCCGTCGACGAGTTTGCCATTCATCAAAACCCATAAACTCAAGGAAACTCGCCGAATCCTGTGAAGGACCCTATCTCATCTACCATAAAAGAGATAAAAGGTCTTATTATCTCATGACCAAGGACGAAGAACTACTGGCAAACCCATAGAACATGATGTTATTATTTCACTACTATCACAGGGCAGACTAGATGTATTTTACGTTATAAATTTATGAGTTCTAGATCAAAGAAATACCTATTTTTGAGTAAGTTCATGTATAATGTTTTGTATTTTACACACAATGCACATAAACTTCTTGATTTGGACAAACTTAAGTATCATATCAGTACTTTGACATGACAGATACTTGGGGGTAATCTCGGAGCCGAGTACAATTAGTTTCGTTTAGGCTCAAACCCTTGTATTTGGATACTTGGGGTAGCCTTGAAGCCTCATAAACTTCTTGATTTGGATAAAACTAAGTATCATATCAGTAATTCGACCTGATTGATACTTGGGGGTAACCTTGAAGTTTTTCAAAGTTACTTGATTTGGATAAACCCAAACATTATGAATAATTAAATAGATTAAGCACTTGGGGGCGACCTTGGAGCCGACCACGATTGGCTTCCTTTAGGCTCAAACCCATGTATTTGGATACTTGGGGGTAGTCTAGAAGCCTCATGAAATTCTTGATTTGGACAACCTAAGTATTGCATCATAACTTTGACCTGACAAATACTTGGGGGTGACCTCAATTTTTTTTAAAGTTCCTTGATTTAGGCATACCCAAGTGTCATGAATAATCAAATAGATTAAACACTTGGGGGCAACCTCAGAGCCGACAACGACTGGTTTCATTTAGGCTCAACCCAATGTATTTAGATACTTGGGGGCGGCCTCGAAGCCTTATTAACTTCTTGAGTTGGGCAAACCTAAGTACGAGGTCAGACCTTCTACCAGAATAATACTTGAAGGTGACCTTGAAGTTTTTCAAAGTTTCTTGATTTGGGCAAACCCAAGTTTCATGAATAATTGGTCAGATAAAACACATGGGGGCGACCTTAGAGTTGACTATACTTAGGTTCATTTAGGCTCAACCCATGTACCCAAATACTTGGGAGCAGCCCTGAAGCCTTATGAACCTACTAAAACCTTACTAAGTATAAGCATTCTCTATTAAGTCATATGCAAATTATAGCCAAAAATAGTACCATACAATACAAATTAAATATATCCCCAGGTTTGAAACAAAACTAAACAAACAAGAGTATGATTTTGAATACAAAAGAGTTGAAACTTACAAATTATTACACGAGGGGATCATTGGGATCCGCCTCAATAGATTCTTCAATACTGGAACGCTTCATGAGATCACCTTTGAGAACTATAACCCCTTGCTCGACGTTCGGTCCAAGCTCAAAGGACTAAGAACCGTCTCAAAAGTTTGGACTATGACACCAACAATAGAAATCGCAGGTAATTATGGTGCATAGCACTCGAAGGTATCAGGGCCATAGCCAATGTCATTAATAAATTGCTTCAGTGTACTCATTAACTTGCGCTCCTACTTAAAGTTTGCCTAAAACTTGGCACGGTTGGCCTTCATCTTTCCCTTGAGCTCTATTATCTTATTCACATGTTGTTCTCCCATCGTCAATTTATCCTTCGAAGCCTTAGCCTGTTCATGGAGGAGCTCTCGCATTAACTTGGTCACGTGGGTGCTCATTGACAGAATGTTTTCTGCACCACATCCATAGACTCCGTCACCTCCTTCACCATCCCAGTCGATACTATCTGAGCCTTCTTAAAACACATTCACCAAGCCAAAACCTGACGAAGAAAACTATAAGGAGAAAAGCACAATCCACGAGAAGAAATTTCAAACCAGGAAAAGGTGTTATAGTTACCTACTTAAAGAGAAGACTTGAATCATTAATCAGCTTCATTTGGATCCACCATACAGAGTTAAACCAGCGACTCCGCAGTAGCCCAAGCAGCGTCCCCCTTCTTTGCCTCGAGCAGGGCATCATTACTCTCGCTCTCATTAGCCTTTAACCAGCCTCGAGACCTCTTGAGAGAAGAAGACGAGTAAGCTTTAGATGCTGACCCTTCCCCGACCTTGCCTTTATCCTTTAAAAAGATCTTCAACACCTCCTAAGAAGAGCTGACCTTTTTGGTCAAAGTTGGTGAACCACCTGAACCCGCGTTACCTCTCATTACCTCGCTGGTTCCTGGGAATGAAAGTACTATTCGGTCTTGTCAGGTTATCATAGCCCATGCTGCTCGAAACTTCTCTAACCATTGAAACTCTTCTTCAATTCTTGGCCATTACGAGCTTGACAGGCCTTCAATGACTCGATCCTTCTTCTTCCTCCTTTTTCTCTTTTATTTTAACCATTGACAAATTTCGTTGAAACGTTCATTGCTCTCATCTATTAGGTCATCCAGATAATGATGCAAACTATCGGGTATCCACTCTGTGGATCCACAAATAGAAAAAACAATTCACCCATATTAGAAATAAAAAAGTCGAAGGTGAATATAAGTTACAAAAATTAAAATGCCTACCAGGATTATACACCCTATTCCTTAAACAGAGCTCTTTTTCACCCACGAGATGCTCGTAATTGCCAATAACGACTACCAAGTGGGTATCCCATCCTCGAACCGTTGAACATATATCGAATAACGAGGGTTTCTCAGGGTGGCAATAAATATGATAAGTTTCACCCTTAGGATTGCTCTTTTACCAATAGAAGGCTACAATATTACCCAATCCCACCAAAACTTTACCTTCGGCCTGTAACTGTTCGTTTAAGGCTTCGTTGACCTCTTTGACAAGATGTCGTAGAGGGAGCTTCATACCCAACCTAATTTGCCCTCGAAAGGCCATTATACCTCGTTTCGTTAAGTCCATGAACAAAACCAAAGAATGATAAGGGAAGAACTCAAAGTCTTTATCTGCAAGGTGATATGTCTTTAACCACCTATCAAGTCTTTTTTTTCTCCCAAGCATCGATTTGACCAACCCCTTCACCATCGTCTTCTATCCCCTCATCATCTTCTTTCTCCCTACCTTCACCTTCATTCCCTTCACCCTCACCTTCTTCCCGTTCGTCTTCACCTCCATCCCCTTTGCTCTCTTTAACTATTCGAGCTCACTTACGCTTCTGTCTCAAAGCGTCACCCACGGGTTGAATTATAGCAAGGGGTGGAGCGTCTTATATCAACAACTCCTTAAAATTACTACTACTCCCTTCGTCCCTCCCAGAGGTAGTCGGTTCATTCAACGCCTCTTTAACCTCATCAATCAGACGTATCATTGGTTCGTAAGTGCGCATCTATTAATTATACAAAAGAAGGGGGTATTAATTAGCTCAATACATTCGAGATAAACCCTCATTAACTTTGTTCTACAAGCAGTCCTCAAAAATTCGCTATTACAAACAACCTAGTCGCACTTATTTTGCTTCTATTAGTTTTCCAAGGGAAAATCAACACATAAACTTTGCCCTCGATCACTTCTAAAAGCGTTTGGGAACACTCGTTAGACATTGGGGATTCAAAAACCATTTAAGTTCAAAAATCACCCTAGATAAACCCCATATACTTATTCCTTATCCGAAGAAACTTGCTATCACCTCCAGACTAAAACCCGCCTATGGTAAGGCCTGCTCCTCCCAAAAGTTTAAATCCCCTTACCCAAGCTCCATAATCCGCCTTTAATTGCGGATACCAAGCTTCCAAATAATAACAGAAACAGACATAACAAAGCACACAAAATGAAGAGAGTACTAAATAAAGGTAAGGGAAACTAGACCTAACCTTGTAATGGTGTTTTCAGGTGATCTGCGATGACCGATTACTCTGAGCTCTAAATTATAGCAGCGTGTCTCTTTTTCTAAGGCAAAGAATCTTGAGTTAAGTTAAAATTTTGATTTTTTTCTCTCTCCCCTCTTAAATATACAAACCTTAAATCAAATCAGTTTCCCAACCACCATCATTACCCCTACTAACCCTACTTTCTCTCACCTCTTTACCTTCCCTTATTCGTTCTAGCAAACTGTCCCTTACAATTTTTTCTACCTCTCAAACCTCGTCTACCATCTTTCTCTTCTTGCATTACTTCTCAATTTTTTCCTTGAGTCCTTTAGTTTTAGCATACGAGGTATGGGTTAGTGGTGCCTTTAGCCAATTTTGTTAAAGATATCATAAATAAGATCGATGCATGTCCTGCCCAGTTGAAGGGTAATATGTACAAGGTGATCTGTGTATGTAAAACCTTAAATAGGAAGTGGGAAAGTGAGGGGAAACAAAGAAGGCTAACTCCGTTAGATATATTAAAGTACTATAATGTGAAATACTTCGGTGCCACTAGGGGTGCTTATTTTTCTTCTATTTATACTCGATCCCAATTTTTCGACTTAAATTATGATGTAAAAGTTTGGAATAATAATTTGGTGTGGTTGAGAGGCAAGTGTCTTCAGTGAGCTGGTGAGGATGCCCTGGCTCTTACATATAAATCATTTAAAAAACATAAGTAGATCTTACTAATTTCAACCTGTATATGTTTATGGTTCTCTGTGTGATAATATATTTTTCTATGTGTAGATATTTATTCTTCTGTTAAGAAAGAAGAGTCCTTGATTAACGTAGTGCTCTAGAGGGGTTTGAGCTTAAATCTGTTTTGGGTGAGTTGGAGATAAGCAGGAGTAAGAGCGTCAATAGTAAATCTCTTAAGCTTTAAAAATCTTAAGCAAAGAAGAAAATGTTAGGGTGGGTCCAACTAAACTGGAGACAAAAATGGGCATTGGTTTGGTAGTATTCACGTTTGGTTGTGGTCCACCACCAGCCACGATCTGGTCCCACTCAAGAAATACAAGCCAAAAGGTCCCGAAGAAGAGAAGCTTCAAAACTTTAGTTTTGACCTTTGGGACTGCGAATGGCATGGAGGTCGAGGTGGGTAGAAAAAGATAAAGCTGGATGACAACACCCCACCTCCTTCTTCTGTGGAAGAGTTGAAGGATGATGTTTTGTTTCCGAGCATTGGGGATGATCTATTCATCTTGGAAAACAAGTTCAGGGATGTTGCTTCAAAGGATACTTAGGAGATAAAGTCTTCGGTAAACCTCGAGATGTGTAGGGTAAGTAGGAATTTTGTATTATTATTATTTTTTGACATGCTCGAACTTGATGTTTATAATTTCCTTGGTAGGTATCTTGTGTTCTGAAAGGACTCTACCTTGGCTTTGAGGATGGGAATAAGTTAGCGTGGGTCGGGTGGCGGAGTTTGATAAAGAGGTAGAAAGTGAGTGAGCAAAGAATGAGGAGGTGAAGGCGCAATCAATCCGTAATGGAGATTGCAAATTTAAAAATGACCTTTTAGGGAATAGTGGACAAAGTCAAGATTTACTCCACTCAACATATCAATGGATTGATTGCAGCCTTGGAAAATCTGGCATAACGGCTCCAAGAAGATGGTTACGCTTATGCGGATGTACTAGTAATTATGGAGGAATGATCTGCAGACGTCACGGGGCCATATGGAGAAGAGGAGGACAAATTAGAGAGGATAGTACTTCTAGAGACTGTCTCTGGGATGGAAAATACTCCGCATACAGCCTAGGCTGATAACCACAAAGTGGATGATCTGGAGAAGGTACATTAAGATTTGTGTATAATACTGTAGTAATTTTCAGTTATTTTGGAAAAGAGACCTTTGTTGTATTTGTTTAACAAAATATTGGCTTCATGAGGCTGGTTTATGTTGAATTGATATAGAAATTGTCATGTGTAGGAATTTAACGAACTGTGCCTATAATTGCAGAGTTAAAGAAATAGGTCGCTAAGGAGAAAAATGCTTCATATGCAGTAGCTCTTATGACTGAACGCGTTGAGGCTCAGGTTAGAAAATATAAAATACTTAGTGACGAGCATTGGAAAAATTTGTATACTGCTCACTGAAGATGGGCAAAAGATAAAATTGAGAAAGATGAAGTTGTTAGGATAAATAGGAGTAGGTATTTGAAAATTCAAACTTTTCTTCCTAGTGGTATTAGAGAAAATACCCCAGAAGCAGCCAAAGACCTAATGAAGTTGACCATCTTTTTAGAAGTTGAAATAGACATTGAGAGAGGGTTAAAAAAGGCATACCTTAAAGTGTTAGAAGATTGGCGTATTTATTCAGATCCCGAGATCATAAGGCGTATGGCCACCAGAGCGAGCAACCTACAAAGCTTAAACGCTAAAGAACTATCAGCTCGTACTGGTATGTCGATGATATATACATGATTTGAGACTGTAAGATTTGTAATTGACATTTATGTAAATTGCTATTTGGGCGAACTATTTTTATTGTATAAAATATATATTTGATAATTCCCAAATATTTTAATGAAAGATCGAACTGTTATGCAGGCCAAGCTAGAATCTATGAAAATTATGTTAAAAACTTTTACCAAATTTAATAAGATTGTCGCACTCGATTTGATCAATACACGTACAGCGTTGGAAAATACGGTGGAGCTTAACATGAAAATGGAGCCCAAATTGACCCAGGCACAAGTTTTGGTGAGGGACCTTACCGAGTAGATGAAGGGAAAGCAAAATAAGTGGGTAAATGCTCAAGATAATGTTTGAAAAGTTGAACAACCTTTTAAAGAAAAGGGAGGATAATATTACAAGTTTGCAAAGTTATTTAAATATGCTCATGGGATGAGTAGAGAAATTGAAGGCAGAACTATTAACTGCTCGGGGTAGTTGGAATGAGTTTGTAGGGATATTGAATGAGAAACATAGTGATATTATAGATGCTCATGATTGCATCCTAAAATTAGAGTCAGATTTGGTTTTTGTTCGAGCTGCTGTAAGGAAATCGAATGAGTAATTTAGAGATAGTGAAGAACTTTTGAATAATGCTCATATTAGTAAAATAAATTTGAATGAAGTGATAAAGAAGGAGGCAGAGTTGCTGTTGTCACAAAGTGAAGAGCAGAAGTTAACCGACTTTAAAGAAAATAGCCAAGTCGAAAGCGTTAAATCTCTAGAGTCCCTAAAGGAATTGAATGTCTCGTAGCAGATTTGGAGGGAAGTTTAATGTAAAAAAAAATTCATTATGCGAAGTGGACAAACATTATCAGATTATACGAAGGAATTTGGCGGAAGTAGCTCTGTGAAATATAGACAGACTTGCTACGGCTGAGGTACATACGAGGGAGATAACGACAGTTATGGCCTATTTTGTGGAGGAAGTGAAGAGGCTTGAGGAGAAAAGAAATGTACTGCATTATTGTCTGATTCTAAAGGGTTATATTTATATGGTCGAAATATATTGCAGTAACTAGTTGAATTGTATAGAAACTAATATTGGCCATATTACGAAATAGGTTGAACTAGGTAGAGAGATAGTTGCTTAGAGAGTATAAGGATATTTGTTAGCTTGAGCTCTAGAGGTTGGGGGGAGTTTGTCTAGTTTATAACCTAGGGATTTCAATGCAAAGAAAATTTAAAGTATCTGAATTTCTATAATGGTAGAATTTGAATATGTTAAAGCTATTTTGACCTTTTATTTTAACTATTTGAGATTGAGTAGACTTGTATATGTATATATGTATGTAGATAATAATAGACAGTTATGTAGGAAACAACTTAAAAAAAGTTTTCATTAATGAGAAAAGAATGTACATACTGTTGGAGATTTGAGTCACATTTTTTGAATATAAAGAACAATATTAAATCTATAATGTGCTTGGATAAATAGGGAGTTAGCGATAGTATTTCTTCAACTTTGAGTATTTCAAGAGCTTGGGATCCTAATATCGTCCTTTTTCATGAGATACTAAGATCCATGACCAGTTCGTCCTACTACCAAAAATGGACTTTTCCAATTCTCTGCAAGCTTTTTAGCCTGTAACTCCATTTTATTTTTGGGGATTCCGAACTCGGGATTCTGAGCCCACCTGTTATATAAATTGGCTAGCATATGATAATATCGACCCAAGTTTGCAATAGTTCGAGCTCGTGCCTCATAAATCTAGTTCATATTGTATGCTAATTCAAACTCAATTTCTTTATCAGTAAACTCGTAATCTTTGATGGGATGACAATACTCTGTTGGGATGACGGCCTCAGTTCCATAAGTAAGTAAGAATGGGGAACATCCTGTTAACTATCTTGTGAAACATCCATTTTTAGAGTTTGTTTCATTTAGCGTCTGGAGTAGGCTTCAGCATTATCTCGTGGTTATCTGGCGTCAGTGAATGCATGTAGAGTGACTACAGCTGGACTGACTGACTATGAACAGGTAAGTGGGTTTCTAACTCTTTATTCTAAAAAGTCAAGCCTATGTATTTTACAGAGTATAAAAAAGTAATAAGAATGTCTCCTTAAAGAAAACAAAAGTTTTATTCGAATAAATTTTAATGTTGTTCGAATATTTCGCAACAGTGTGAATTGTATTCGAATAAAATTATTTTTGTTCGAATAACTTTCAACAGGTGCATTTCTATTCGAATAAATTAATTGTTGTTCAAATAATTTTCAACAGTTTCATCTTTATTTGAATAGAGTAATTGTTGTTCGAATAACTTTCATCAGTTTGATTCCTGTTCGAATAGATTAATTTCTATTTGAACAAAGCCCGTGTTTTCTGTTTTCCTTCTTAAGACATACTTACCATTTTCAAAGACTCACTTCTTGAAAACCTATATTTTGAAGGCTTCTCTTTTAGAGTGAAGAGAGATCTATCTTTGTGAGATTCAAGAGAGAATCAAATCACTCAAACCTTGAATCAATCAATTAATCAAGAAACCTTAGTCATGTATTGAAGAACTGGATTGAAGAACTTGAGCAATTCAAGATTAGGAGCTTCGACGTGAGATTGTAGCGAGGCATTGCGAAAATACGGAATTGATTGCAAGAAGATTAATTGGAAGAAAGATAACCATGGGAGGTGCTTATCGAGTCTATAAGTAATTAAATTCTTGTAATTCTTTTTCAATAGTGGATTGTTTAGCTATCGGGTGATTCGATAGTGACCTGTGGTTTTTTCTCCTGAGAAAAGTTTCCCACAGGGTTAAAAATATTTTCCTTTTCTTTAATTTCCATTGCTTGCTTGACATTAGATAATCGTATCGACTTGAACTAGGTTAAGCCTTGACCATTAATTCAGAGGATTTAGGACCTATCAATTTAGACCTAAAATAATCGAAATTGGTTAGTCTCAGGTGACTAGTTATTTTATCTTGGTATTGTGCGATAGGTCTGCAAAATATGTGGTAGTTCTCTTATCCAATTACCCTTCTTTTTTGATTGGTGTCTCTTCTTGAGTCCATCCACTATGGTTTTGTTGGTGCTTTCGGCTTGACCATTACCTTGGGGGCAGTATGCATTTGAGGTTAAATGAATGATGTTATATTTTTTGAGAAATGCTACCACTTTCTCTCTAACGAATTGTGGCCCGTTATTAATCCGAATTAGGTGGGGGTAGTCAAATCTTGTGATGATATGTTCCCAGATAAATTAGATGACTTTATCTTCTCGAGTTTGACAAAGGGGAACTGCTTCCACCCATTTCCTAAAATAATCTATTGCTACAAGTAGGAATTGGCGGTTAGCCGTTGTATTTGGGATTTTCCCCACGAGATTAAGTGTCCATCTCTTGAAAGGCCATAATATTTTACTAGCATAAAGTTCGGGTATAGGAGCTCGTATTTGGTTACCATGTCACTGATAAGCATTGCATTTCTTTGAGTATTCATCGGCCTGCCTCCTTATTCATAGCCAGAAAAGTCCTTGTGTAATTGTTATGTTTACAAGAGATTGTCCTGCGGCATGGGAGCCACAAGTCCCTTTATGTAAATCCTTTAACATTCTATCAGTATCTTTTTTAGAGAGGCACTTTACATAGGTGCCAGTCATTGATCTTCGATATAGATTGCCTTTCTATACTGTATATCCTTTGGAGTTTTTAATTAATTATTTGCCCTCTATTGGATCTTCTTGAAGTGGCCCATCATATTGATTCTTCAGGTTAAGATAAGTGAGGAAGAGCTTTCTCCAATCATTTTCCTCCTCTTTATCGCCCCCAATATTGAATGCACGTATCAAAGTGTGATCGATGCTGAAGATTGATACAACTCTGATTTGTAAATATCTGGCTTCTGTACTTGTAGGGGCCTACCTCTCAATCTAACCCTAAATTGAGCTATTTCCAGTTTGAATTACATTCATGTCAGAGACTACAACAAATACGGGTATTTACGTCACTAAAAATGTGACGTAAAAGAGAAATAATATTACTTTTGCAAGCGATGTTGACCAAGGCGACTTGGTTAGTACTATGCATTTACGTTATTTTTTTAATGACGTTTTTATGTTAAAAAGTGATGTTAAAAGTGTCTTTGTAGTAACCAACCTCTATTCATTTACGTCATTTAAAATCGGCATAATTGGTACTTTTCACGTCATCTAAGAAATGATGTAATTGAAGGATTCATGTCACGTTAAGTGATGTAAGTGAAGAATTATCGTTATGTTAAAAGTGGCGAAATTAAAGAATTAAAGTCATGTGGAAAGTGACTTAGATACACAAAACAAAGAAGTTTACATTACCGTAAAAGTTATGTTATTGGTTTGAAAATTTTAAAAGATTAGATTTTTGCTCAGCATCTTTTGCATCACATGCTATGTACATGAGGTACTTCAGCTGTAAGGTTGCCAAGTCTGCCCATAGAAGACGGCATAGTACTCCATTACTATCTATCTCAATTATTGGTCTAGTCTACTCCTTAGCCGAAGAGGCTCTTATCTCTCTTCTTCTATCTAAAACCATCTTCAGAGAACTTCTTCCTAGCTCTGTCCTATCCAATGCGCACGTAGCTTGCTCTCCTTTCCGCCTTCATTCTAGAACCAATAGGGCCTCTCATTTATTTCCAGGTCTAAGACCTTCATTTAGAGAGACTTTGCAAGTAACAATCTACACCGTCTCTAAAACTAAACCGTTCTTCTGCAAGAAGTCTAGTGTATTGAGTTCTCATTTATTCCCTTAAAACGCTCCAGTCCTAATGCTCCTTAAGGTTGACAAGAAATAGAGAGAAACTGTTTCTGTCATTCAATCAGGTTCATGTGCGTGCATCTGATTCTCTGAAAGTGATAATCAACAATAAAAATCAACTACGGTGGCAAAATAAATTTAATAAAGTATGGAAAAACTTAATGTTTAAATGGTCACTTCACTACTGTCCATTGTCATCAATGGTTTCTTACCTTGAAATGGGATAAAAAGGTCCAAACTTATGAAAAGTAAGTGGCATAGGAAGAGATCTATGATAACTCATTTATAACTTAGATAGGTTTGGTGGTCAAGTTAACAACTTGATGATTCAGTGGATTTATTGTATTCTTGTATGACTTTGAAATCTTTTAATGAGCTTGTAGCTAATTTTCTCCAATTTCCTTCTCCCCAGCATACTAAATGCTTGAACTAATTTTTTATCTTTCTAAAGTCAATTCTCACTGATCCAATCCCAAGATAGTGGCAATTCCTTCGGAATAGCGTTCTCGCCCACCAAATAAAGTTTTATATTCAATTTATTCTTGTTGTATCAGAAGCATTTTCATTATGTAGATTAGATTATATAGGTCCATTAAAAGTTACCCAGCCTCTAAATCTATACTATTTGCAAAATTATTCTGTAATGCTAGAATAAAAAAGAAGAAGACAGAACTATCCATATCTAGCTTGCAGTACCCCCTATCTTTCCGAGTTGATACTTTATGCATACGAAAACATAAAGAGATAACCCATCACTTGCAATGAGTAAAAACAAACTTTGTGTTCTTTCTGCAATATGGGATACTCTCAGCCCTTCCTTATGTTGGGGGTGTATCTCAAAATAACTCAAAAGGAGTTACCTAAGAAGGATGTGAGTGTCCGATTGGATAGGATTAGTACAGTTTGGCCTGCTGAACCTAAGCTAGTTTTCTTTTCGAGCTAATGCTTCGGGAATAACTCAGATATTAAATAATAATTTAAACTCTAATATAAAGATATTTACCTCATCATTTCTGACCCACATGCTATATATCCTTCAGAAGCAGACAAACCAACAAAGTTAGGAAGAAGCAAAGCAAACAGTAAATAGGAAGACAAGAACTTTAAAATCTGAAAAACCATAATGATTACAAGGATAAACTAACCTTATCATAAGTATGACCCTTGAAGGTTAAACTACAAGAATTTATTGACAACCCACTAGAATTCGTTTTGTTGAGATCCCAAAGCTTTAGGGTATTGTCAGTAGATGCAGAAATAAGTGTCTCAGGGTCTAAAACTTTATGTAGCTAACAACTTTTCCATGGCCAGACAATGTACACCGAGGGTTTTTCGTATTGCGAAGATCATAGCAGTAGGTTTTGCAATTAGCAGAACCGAAGGCCAATAAATTGGCAGAGTAGGGAGAGAATGAACACAGCAAACATTCACAACATTTTGTATTGTACTGACAGATTTCCTCTGCAAAATAAAAAATGCTTTCAATCAGGTTTGTTCTATGTGGTAAAACTTGCATGGAAAGTAGAATTGTTGTTGCATTAAGTTTTAACTAAAGAGTAAAATCGATAAGCCAAATGTGAGACCCCATTAATAGTCCATAATTTCACAGAGTGATTGTCACTTCCACTGGATAACTTTGTGGGGTCCAACTGAGAAAAGTCAACAAACCAAGCCCTTTTTTAGTGCTCTGCATACTGAAAAACCCTTGACCAGTGCTTGCGTCCCATATCTGCAATATATTCATGTGAACCGATTAAAGCACTTCGAAAGAATTTGTTTTAAATGACAGGAACAGGTTCATGTCTGTGGTCTTCATACAAATTTTCCTAAAGAACCAAACATTACATACCTAAACCACGCCATCATATTTAGTTGAAGCTAAGTAGTTCTTGATGTTGTTGTTCCAACAAATGCAGCTGAGCTTAGATTTGCTTGCCAGTTCTATTACTGGATAATGAATATCGGGATAATTATCCAAGAGATAATGGAAATCAAATTTTTATTTTTCTTTAAAACACCAGCAACAGTGAAGAAATCTTCATCCCGATCTGTAGAGACTTTTCCCTCGATCTCACCCAAAGTCTAGTTCACCTAGTTCGTATTACTCCATCTCAGACTCATGCTTTCTAAACACATTTTTTCAGTCAACATTTTAACCTACTCCATCTGTAGGGATCAAAAAAATTACATAAGAGATCGCCTAGAAATTGCATATTCTAGATTCTCGATAATCATCAAAACATCTTAGTTACAAGATTCAAGCATTTCTATTTTTAGAGATCACTTGTAATTAGATACCCACCTCAAGCAATAAAGATACTTTTAACAATAATCCTCCACACGAGGTCGTGGTTTTTCTACCTATTCATAGGTTTTCCACGGTAAAATCAATTGTTTCATTTCTTACTTTCTATTAGAATATTGTTAGAGGATCATTGGTGTGATAGTGAATTCCAAGCCATTTCGAGCTTAGAGAATTTGGCCATTACATTTGGCACCGTCTGTGGGAAAGATTGCATTTCCACGGTATCCTAAGACAGTCTTTCACTACAACTTTCAATCATGGTTACTTCCAGACGACCAGCTGCAGGAACTCAGCTCGAAGTGTCCATGGAGCCGGGGCAGCTCACAGAGTTACGGGCGAATCTCAACGCCGAGACAGAGAAACGCGCCAAACTCAAACTTAAGTTAACAAAGGATTGGGAGCTCTGGGAAAAGGAGCTCGATATAGAATGGCAAGCTCGTTTGACAGTACTCAAACGACATGAAGATCAGATGACAATAATGCGGACTGCCCTAGAGGCTCTGTAAAATACTCAACATGCTCCTTCAGCTTGAGGTCACGATCAGCTTCCTGAGACCTTTCGTGTCTCAGCAAGGGAAAGATTGGGACCTCAGGAAGTCGTCAGTAAAGCTATTTCCTAGAACCTACAACGCGAACCACAACCCTCCTTACATTGGGGGGGGGGGAGTTTAGTTCGATGTCAGTCGAGGTCACCGAATTTCCATCTGCTAGGAGGAAGAGCAGCGACCTCAACATCAAGTTCCTGCACGAGATCGTCTGAGTGAAGGTACAGGCACTCATCATCCACAACCAGCTCATCCAGCAATTCAACCAACACGTCATTACGTCACAAAAGAGTATATGGACCAACAGATTAAGGAGTTGATTGAAGCACAGGTTCTGAGTACTACCGACGATACCACAAAGTTACAAGGAAGTCCGATTGCCAAGGAACTATTCGATATGGAGATTCCAAAAGGTTTCCATACTCCCAAAATTTGTAAATGCAAAGGTATTGCCCGAAGGAGCACATTCAACATTACTGCGATTCATTGGGGTTGTACACCAATCTCAACCACATCCTCTGCCATATGTTCGCCACAAGTCTACAGGAGGAACCACTCCGATGGTTCTATTCTCTCCCTGAGGAGTCAATTTACACATTCGACAAGCTGTAGAAGCAGTTCATCAAGACGTATGCTCACAACAGAGATAAATAAGAGAACTTGTATTCTCTTATCGGCCTTATACAGTCACATGGAGAGAATCCCGAGGATTTCTTGAAGAAATTCTTAGAGCTTGTGCAAAATGTGGATAACCTCGATCAGAAAATGGTTGTTACTACTTTTACCAATGCTCTCCGGCTCAACTGCAAGGCCAAAGAATTCCTCTTCCTTAACAAACCTGTGACCTTAGAGGAGATGATCACCAAAGTAAACAGTTACGTCGCCCTAGAGAGGATAATGTCCGAGCGACAAAAATCAACTAAATCGGTCCTCTCCACCAAAGGCCCATCTACAGATCAAGCCAGTGAACCCAAGGAGGAACAGGGAGATTAAAACGCTCCAAGGGAAACGCTGGTTACCCTCGAAAAGACGTTCCACCAAAAGAACCCATCCTCCCTAAATTAAACATCCGAGTCTCCACAATTTTTCCACTACTATTAAAGGATCCACTCTACCGCGTCTCTCAGCCGCTAGAACCAATCGATAGTCGACCATATTGGTAAATCATCATACTACTGACAATTGGTATGCTCTACAACGGTTGCTCGAGTACATTTTTAAAGAGGGACGGATGCTTGAATAGATTGTCGATCTAAAGTTATACAAAGATAGTTGCTATAAGAAGCAGCTCAAAGTTATTCACGTTAATGATTGAGCTGAGGAGAAGCATCTCTACTATATGCACCACATCAACATAATCAAAATCAATCAGATCACCAATTCCAATAGATCAAAATGCAGGAGACTTTCAGAATACTGCGATCTCATACCTAAAGACAAGGAAGCTAAGCTTCTTCCCAAGTCGAGCAATCGCCAACTCGGGATCTCCTCCAAAGATTGCGATACTAGCCATGTCAAGTTTCCACATCATGATGCATTAGTCATAATGCTCAAGATGAAGAAGTTTGTCATGCACACAATGATGATCGATACGGGAAGCGGTATTGAGATTCTTTTTCAAACTACGATCGACCAGATGGGTTTGGCCGACCAAGTTATTCAGAGGGATACCGATATTAGTGGGTTCAACTGTTCCAGGGAAGAATGAGTAGGCAAGATCATCTTACCTATTACCGCAGGACCAACCACTATCGACGGCATTTTCTATGTCATTAATTCAAAATATCGTTATCTCGGGATTATGAGCAGCTGCTGGATACAAAAGATAGAGGCAATCCCTTCCACCGATCATCAAGCACTCCGATTCAAATACGATAACGGTATTTATGGGATCAGATGTAGTCAGAAGCTCTCACGAACTTGTGAAAATACCGTCTCTACTATCATAGATACTTCAAATAGATTTACTGCATAACAATTATAGGAAGCTGATCACCTCAATGATCAACCATCCACAGAGGAGCCCACAGAGTATATCAACATTGATGGACCTAGCAGAGGTACTTTCATTGGTACTAAACTAGTTAAGCACAAAAAATATGCTCTCAATCAGTTCCTACAACTCAATCGAGACATTTTTGTATGGTCTTTCGAAGAAATGCCAGGGGTCAATCCAGCCAGGGCCTGTCATAAATTAGCTATAAATATCAACGCCGCTGCAGTCAAACATAAATAGCGACGACGTTCACCTCGTCTTTAAGATCAAGTTAGCACCGAGATTGAGAAATTGATTAAAGTGGGATTCATTCCAGAAGCCAAGTATCCAGAGTGGATATCCAATATTGTCGCTGTCCCAAAGAAGAATTGAAAAATTTGAGTTTGTGTAGATTTCATAGATCTGAACAAACAAACTTCAAAAGATAGTTTCCCTCTTCCCAACATTCATCAGATCCTCGATTCCACAACTGGCTATGACCACCTATCTATGATGAACCCTGCTTCGAGGTACAATCAAATTTTATTTTTGGAAGAAGATCAAGAGAAGACAACTTTCATCACTGAAAGAGGTTTTTATTGTTACAAAGTCATGCCCTTCGGGCTCAAGAACGTGGGCACCACATATTAACGGTTGATGACTACTATGTTCAAAGCACACTTAGAGAAAGTTGCTGAAGTCTACATCGACGATCTCTTGGGCAAGAATGTACAGTCAGCCAATCACATCTCTGATCTCAACACTAAATTCAATATTCTTCGATCTTATAAGATGTGTCTCTACCCTAATAAATGTCAATTCAGGGTCCATTCTGGCAGATTTCTTGGTTACCTCATCAACAAGAAGGGGATTGAGGCCGATCCAGATCAGATTTGGGCTCTCCTCAATATGCCATCTCCAAAAATAGCAAAAGACGTTCAGAAACTTGTCGGCAAGATTACCGCTATCAACCGCTTCGATTCTAAATCTTCAGACCGCTGCCATTGGCTATTCCTATTACTCTGGGGATGTACCAAGCGTGGAAAAGTTCAGCCAAATACAGAGGTCACATGGACACCAGAATGCAAAACAGCTTTTCTTGATCTCAAAACCTATTTGGGGAGATCTCCCATAATGAGCACCCCAGTAAATAATGAGGAACTAAATATATGCCTAACAGTCACAAATACTTCCCTCAGCTTGGTTCTCATTCACCTGGAAGGGAAAATAGAGAAACCAGTCTTCTTCATCAGCAAGACCCTCACACCAGCAGAAACAAGGTACTCAAAAATTGAGAAACTTCTTCTCACTCTTGTTTATACTTCACAAAAACTCAAGCACTACTTCCAAGCTCATTCAATCAAAGTTATAACGAACTACCCACTTTGGGAAGTTCTACCCAAGAAAGAAAATCAAGAAGAGTGCAGCAGTGGTCAGTCAATTTGGGAGAACATGATATCAAGTTCGAGCAACATCATTCATAAAAAGGTCAGGCCATTACCGATTTTCTCATGGATTTCCTAGTTGAGGATCCCGAGTGGGAGGAGCACGACCCTGGTCTTACAGAAGAAACACCCGATAATACAGCCCCCAAACCATTCGATGACTGAGCTAAATGGATCATTACATCAGGGTAGAGACTTCTCATAGATGGATTAACAGGACCCGCAGGGTCAAGAATCAGAATCGGTATAATTACCCCTTCCAATGACAGAATTGAGAAATCAATCTGCTTTGATTTTGAGGCCTCAAATAATATCACCGAGTATGAAGCTCTCATTCATGGACTCGACCTCTCTTTTGAACTTGATGTCCCCGAACTCTCAGTTTTCGTAGATTTACTACTTATCATCAACCACAACCTCAGAGCATTATAAGAAGAACGGGAAGATGATCGAATACGTAGCCCTCGTTGCAAATAAGATGAGCAAGTTTGCGAAAGCGACTCTTGATTATCTTCCTCGAGGTGAAAATAGATATGCCAAGGAATTGGCATATCTAGCCCGGGTCTTGGGTACAGAAGCTCGATATCTCCAAATCAAAATCATTTCATCCCCCAACATTGATCATATTTATGTATACACGATCAATACTAGAGGCGATAAAGGGGGAGACAACGATTGGCAAAAGGCCTTCTTAGCCTACCTTGGTGTCAACAACAATTGCGACAGACCACTCCTAGCAGATCCAAAAGAGCGCCGACAGCTGATCAACAACTTGAAGCGTTACACTAATCAAAACAGTATGCAATACCGCCTTTTCATAATCGGACCTTACCTCAAGTGCCTCTCCAAATCAAAAGCAAATGAACTGCTCCATGAATTACATGAAGGAACTTGTGGCTCCCATGCTGCAGGTCGATCATTAGCAAACAGAGCTATCACTCAAGGAGTATTCTGGCCCAGCATGCGCAAGTAAGCAGAGGAGTACTCTCGTAGATGCGACACCTGCCAAAGACATGAACACATGATGCGCGCCCCTGCGCTCGAACTCCATGCAAACAAGGTTTTCTGGCAATTCAAAAGATGGGCACTAGATCTCGCCGGAGAATTCCCTAACTCTCCAGGTAACCACTATCACCTACTCGTAGCTACCGATTATTTTACAAAATGGGTAGATGTAGTTCCACTATGTCGAACCAGAGAAGAGGAGGTCATCACTTTTATCTGGAACCACATAATCACTCGGTTTGGGTGCCCTCACCTAATTTGTATCGATAATGGGCCCCAATTTGTAGGAGAGAAAGTCATAACCTTCCTAAACCACCACAATATTAACTATTCACCATCCAATCCTTACTATCCTCAATGCAATGGCCAAACCAAAATTACCAACAAAACCATCGTGGATGGACTCAAAAAATGGGTTTACTCACATAAAAAAGGGAATTGGGATCGCGAACTGCCTCATGTCCTATGGGCCTATCGTACCACTCTCCAACAATAACCTTGGTGTACCCTATTCCTCCGTGCTTATGGTAATGAGGTCTCCAATCCTTTTGAATATCATCATCTAGATCATGACCGCGAGTTAACTGACAGGGAAAAAATTCGAGTTGGGTTGTAACCTCAATATGATAGATGAAACCAGGGAACCCGTCATCGCTAACCTAGTTTAATATCATCATATGCTTTCCAGATCGTATAACAACCGAGTCAGAGGCTGTGCCTTCCAAATCAAAGATTTTATCCCCAGAGAAATTCCTCAACATCACAAAGAGCCTCACGCTAGAAAATTAGCTGACAATTGGGAGGGTCCATTTATTATCACAGGTCTCTCAGGCCTGAGATCATATTTTCTCATGACCGAAGAGGGAATCCCAATTTCAAATCCTTGGAACATTAGGCGACTGAAATGGTGCTATTGTTAAGCGTCTTACTACTCCATTTCCTTTGCTCGTTTTTGTTATTTTGTTTTTCAATTCCAAAAGTGAGATTTTATCTCCACCCAATATAAATTTTAAACTTATCAATGAAATTCCAAAATTTTCACAATATCTCTCTACTTATGTAGATTCTACCAAATATCAGATAGGGCAAATATAATTCTAGCCTTCATCTACTTCAACTTATTTGGGTCATTTATAACGGCTAGATCAAGGATAACATTTGGTTCGGCTGACTCTACTAAATCTATGTAATTGTAGTAAGTATAGAAACTTGTTTCATATCAAAGACTCTACCAAACATCAGATAGGGCAAAGATAATACTAACCTTCATCTACTTCAACTTGTTTGGGTCATTTATAACGGTTAGATCAAGGATAACACTTGGTTCGGGCGACTCTACTAAATCTCTGCAATTGTAGCAAGTGTAGAAACTTGTTTTATATCAAAGACTCTACCAAACATTAGATAGGGCAAAGATAATACTAGCCTTCATCTACTTCAACTTGTTTGGGTAATTTATAATGGCTAGATCAAGGATAACACTTGGTTTGGCTGTCTCTACTAAATCTTAGCGAGTGTAGAAACTTTTTTCATATCAACGAATCTATCAGATATAAGAGAAGGCAAAGGTAATACTAGCCTTCATCTCTTTCAATATGTCTGCAACATTTCTATAGTTCAATCAAGTTTCAACTTGGTTTAACTCAACCCATTTCTGCGATTGAAACAAGTGTAAAAACTTATTTTATATCAAAGACCTTACCAGACACAAAGATAAGGCAAAGGTTATACTAGGTTTCATCTATTTCAATGTGTCTGCGACAGATACTATTTATTTTTTAGATCAAATTCATATTACAAGGAATTCTTTTCTGTTAATGGGATGTCAGCTGTGCTTCCCCCTACAGTTGGGATGTCAGTCGTGCTTCCCCCTACAACAAGAGGTCGAACATTCAGTTCACGGATTACAACAACACTATCCCTCTCTATAAAGTCAGCAGGTTGAGGGCCCAAATCAGTTTCCATGGAGGTCATACAGTTCCCTTGATCTATGTTAACTTCACAAATACACCCCTTATCCGACAGACATTTGAACAAGGTATCTCGTTCTAACTCAAGTCTTTTTATTTCTTCTACAAAATGCGCAACAATCAACTTAAGAAGGTCTGAGTATGATAAATCAGGTACGACCATCCTTGCAAATTTTGCTCTCACCTTCTTAAGGCGTGACTTCAATCTAGCATACAAATTCTTTTGATGAGTCATTTCCATATCGACTTTAGAATAATGAGCTACATTCTCTTCTAACTTTTTTTTTATAAATTTAGCTGATTTAGCCAGGTTCATGGCCTCCAGGTCAACTACATGGGCTCAAAGTCTCATAATTTTTGCGTTCAATTCTTCCCTAACCGGAATATCTTTTAATAATTCTTCTTTCCTCTTCATCAACATTTACTTTGCTCTGATTTCCCTTTCCAGGATCTTTTCTCTAATAAGAGCAACATCCAACATCTGCTGGCATTCCCTTAAGTTTGCATTTCCTCTTTGGACATACCCCTGAATGCGAGACACATTACTCTCCAGTTCTCTAATTTAACCCGAGAGACTGAATACATTCCCTATGACTAAAGGAGCCTTAACCTCATTTCTACTTCCCTTTGAGCGCTCACTAGCCTCAGCTTTCTTGGCACGCGCGATGGCTTGGGCCACTTCGGACTTCAATCAGGCCACCCTCTCATTTAAATCATTATACCTTCGTTGCATTTCCTGAAACTCCATCTCCTTAGCAGGTAGGGCTATATGCAATTGTTCAGCCACGGGTTCCGATGATGATAGATTTTCTCCAACTACTCTCAGTTTGTAGTCTTTTTCAACCATTTTTTGTTTCAGTCGCTCCATCTTGTTTCTACAATTCTGAAGATCTGATCGAAATTATTCCTCCGATCTTTCTAGCGCCTGAATACGGTATTGAGCCATGTCAGCCTATTTGCCCTTAATGACCAACGTGTCAACCCAACTTTAAATCTTTGCGATGTGCTCTATTATCTCTTCTAGCCTTTTTAGCCCCTTGTTTATTTCGGCGTCTTTCTCTTTGACCTTATGCGTGAGGTCGAAAATAGCTTGGGTTGCCTCCATAAGTTTAAAACGCACCTTTACGTACTGATCTTCTCTATTCTCATTCACCTCCCTCATCTTATCAAACTCCTCTGCAAATTCCCAGTTACATTGGAGTCCATCATCCTCACGCGAGCGAGCTAAATCCAATTCGACCTATACGATATAAAAATATTAATACAGTTTGATTCAGAATACTATCAATATGCATATATATATATATATGATTTCTAGCATCTACGGCATGCAAATACTTTTAAACGCTTCATGAGGTTTATTGCGAAGTCTAAGGTACATGTTTTCGATATGATACTTTATATAAAAAACGTTGAATTTTTCTACGCACTATATTAGTGTTATTTTCCTCAAGCTAGTAGCAAAAATTTTCAATCTGCATCTACATCCTATACAAGTTGAAAGACCTATTCCGACCTAACCTGCAGCTCCGCTCGCGCAGACAGCAAGGCTGTAGAGATCTCTCTTTCCCTGACCAATCCGGTCTCAAAATCTTTTATTCTGAGACTCATTTCTCTAACTGCCTACAAGAAGTTTATAACAAAAACAAAAAGTCAACCTACAAAAGTCTCCTCCATACACACAATCCAGCAGTTTAGAAACATTCATACAAAAACACATTTCTACCATACCTTCTCATTATCACCCTCTGGGAGGTCGGCGTCATCCCCTTGATTGTCAAGCACCGTCTGACGGGAAACACCGTCCAGATCATCAACAACGCCCACAACTACATCTTCTACTTCTTCATCATATTCCTCCTCAACATAGGTGTTCGCCTTAATGACATCTACCTCCTCCTTCGAATAGCCCTTCGACATCAGGTGGATCCCTAGCCTGTCGTGCTCCTTCACCATCTCCGCCAGATTGGCTCTCGCTCTACCTATAGGTGGCCAATTGCCACGCCAAGGGAAACCTTCTAAGCTTGTAGCTGCTTTGCTTCCTTCAGAGCGTCAGTCCTAGCTCGAGCTAGCTTATTTTCCATCTCGATCTTCATCTTCTTCAGCTTAGATTTTTCCTCCTCAACTCTGGGCCAAATTCCCTTAACAAGACGAGTTGCATACAACATACGAATCGATCTCAGCGTTAGCTTAAAATACATAAAGTAACTTTTATACATAATTAATATAAATTTACTATCTTGCTCGTGTCTTCCTCTATTTGAAGAGCCGCTAGCCTGGCCCTTTCCTCAACCTCGTTGAGGTCGTACACCACCACAAATAGCCCCTCAACAACTTTTTCTCCCAACTCCCCCGAAGGCTCGTCTCTTCTCCTTTTCTCTTTTACGACCTCACCACTTCTAGTGGTACCATAGGCCGGCAAAGTCCTTTAACATCTAATTTTTTAGATATTTTTGAGCTATTTTTCTCGACGTAATAGGTTCCGACTGGACCGAACTATACATTCTAGGGGTCTTGACCAAGTTGGTTTGGCCTTCCCCACCTGTTACTCGCTTCTTCCCATCGTCAACACCCGCCATCAACCTGGTTGACTAAGCTTTTTTACCTTCTTTGATCTGCTATCAAACCTCTTCCTTCTACTAAGTCCGATTCCTTCCAGTACAAATTCAAGCTCAGCTTCCTCCTCCGCAACTTTGTCCAACAAAGACTCTTTCCTCTCCACGGGGGACTTCACACCTGCCATGCAAAACATTTTTACTATCAACTACAGGCATAAGTTTAAACCTAACAATTATATTATCTATGCATAGCTATATAGTTATATTGTTTACAGTTCTAAACCGAAGGTCTAAAGGTTCTTCGTCATTTCTTTGAAGGAAATTACCCTTCACCCATATGACGTTGTCATTCCATTCCAGGATTGACCCGCTGAATTCAGATCGAAGAAGTGATGCCTAGTTGCGCTTGCACAGCAATATGCCCCATTGCTAGCCTTATAATTCTTTACCCCATTAAACTGCAAAACGTCTTCAGGGGTTATCCTCCTCACTTTCCCCACATTATCCTATTTCTCATTCAGATGATCGCAAACAGTTATTAACTCCTACATAGTCCCGTTCAATTGAACATGATAGCCCCCAATCATATTCATAATCCCCTTCACCAAATTGGTAAGGGGAAGACTCAACCTGTACTTTAATTGAGATAGGTAACACAAAAAACCCTCTGGGAGGTCACTCCGAAAATCCCCATTAAAATATTCTAACGAGATCGATTCATCTATACCCCTATCTCATTTTTCCACTTCCAAGTCAGCCAACAGATAAAAATACTCTTCCCCCGCCGCTACCGTATAACCCCAAAACTGTCTACCGGGGTATTCTACACAGTTACCCCACGTCCCTCCTACAACCACCTTGGCCTTACAAAATTCTCTGAAGGCATTAGAACCAGGAGGATAGGATATTAATTGGCCAGGAAAATTTGGGAATTATTCCAACTTTAACCTCACTCTCAGACTCAATCGTTCAACTAGAGGTCAACACCTCGTTAACAGGTGAACTATCCATCTCAACAAGTTCTACGGGCAAGTTTACAACCCTACACAATTGCCTATCACGCTCGACCTACATACAGGTTCAGGTTTCTATCATTATTTCGTATACATCGATCATTTATATACAACAGATAACTTTAGCATATTATGTGTATATATCAAAATTATATAGATTGCCATAAATAGTTATTTTTAGGATTTGCACAAACACATATACTACATACGTTTCTATTAACCTTCAGTGTCTGAAAAAGAATCTGCAGTAGTGCAAAATCCTTCTCTCACAACGCTGCTGTATAGCCACCTGCGTGATCCAGTGTCTTTCACTCCCTTCGATCGTTGATCACCTTCAGATAACTCCTTATCAAATCCTCGACAATCTTTTCGCGTCGCTCTCTCTGAGCTCTCAAAATATTTAAAAGCTGAAAAACATTGAATAATAAGGAAGAAGTACTATTTATCCTTTCTCTCTCTGGCGGCTGGTAGTTATTGCGCCTCGCACGACCCGTCCTCAGTTTTGGAATTGAGGTGTCATTTCCACTATCCATGTAAGACGTTTTGTACCTTTTCAATAAAACTACTTTTCGATTATTTCCCCACCCCTCATATTTTAATATATTTTTCTCTCCTGTTTCCATATCTTTTTCTGACCTTCCCACGCTCATAATGACTCACCCTATACGATATCAGATTTCTGCAGCTTTACATATAAAATAAAACTAGAAGGCTCGGCATTTCCTCATTTTTGTTTCTCTGGCCTTATTTATCATACTTATAGTGATGATGATGTTATTTTTAAAGCTGAGAAAAATTTCAAAATTATTCAAAATTATTTGCCACAACAGTCTCAAAACGACATTTTCAACTATAGAGGATCCGATTGATTTATATTTTTTCTGTTCCATTCAACAAACTTATATTTATTTATGATAAACACTTATATTTATTTATTTATAAAGTCAAGAACAACCTTAATAACCTGGACGACAGCATCCAACACATTATTCGTCAATCCTTAGATCATCAAATTTGATCTCCACCCCAGCAATCAAGCCAACCATCTCTTCTCGATCAGCCGGATTCCTCACCAATTCACGAAAGCAAACCTCATAGAAATAATGAGCATTCTCAAGTTCCCTACTCATTACATCCAATCCTTCGAGCTAACACTTCCTTACTGGCAACTCGGCATCATAGCCACGCACACCAAAAATCCTCTCCCGTACTTCGGTAGTCTTTATAGCCTACCTTCCTTCCGCGGCATGACGAATCTTCTGAGATCAAGTTAATACCATCCTAATCTCTTCTCCATTTTCACAAATCATCCTACCCTTATTTATACGTTTTTTACACACTTTCGCCTTAAAATGTGATTTTCACCTTATTCTTGTAACATAAAATCCCAAAAAGTCTTGAAATAAACTATTTGAACTTATCTCTTTACTCGAGTACATACATTACTTTATTTATCCTAGTTGAGTTTATTCTACCAAGAGTTGTATTTCTATCGACCTATAATAGGTCAAATTTCTGCGTTACATATTTACTACATTTTTTCTCCCCCAGATGTTTAAACACACAACAAAATCATACCTACATCACAATGTCAATGTCACCACCCATTTATCTTAGTTCGAATCCCACAAGAATAGTATTTTCAATACTTATAACCTCTTATTCATTTTAGACATCCCACATAATTCAGTTCGATTCTAAGAGAAATTTTCTATCTACATGACACAAGTAATTGAATGACACTTTTTATTCATATAAAAAACATTACACACTGTTTTATAGATAACAAGTTTTTCAGTACATCAATCTCAGGTATACAACAAAAACATTATCCGTTGGGCACCGAGCTCCAGGTACTTTACAGATAACAAGTTTTCCACTATTTTTTAGAGTCACAGGTAATTCAGGAGCGCTGACACATCAACTCCTCCAGTTCTTCTTGTTTCAGTGATCTTTCACCCTGATACAAAGTAGAAATTAGAACCAGCAGAGAACTTCCCTCACATAAGTTTTGTTGAAGTCTAATCGAACTTCAAATGAAAACTATGCAAGCAGTAGACTCAGTGCTAGAACCAAATTCTCAAACTAAACCTCTACTGAGTACCAAAACATGATGGGAATGCAGAAGCAGACTCCCACTGGTTGTCTCTCTCCTCCACTACCATCACCCCCTCATCTGAAACTGCCACTACCGAAGAGTTGGTAGAGATGAAGAGGGCCCGACCATAGAATCTATAGTGATACAAGAAATCAGCATAACTGCCCCGCAGTTATGCCTATCTTTGCAAAATAAAGCCTTATCCCTATCTTTCGTAAGGGTACGGAGACAGGCCCACCGGTCCTCGCCAGTCAAAATGATGACATGAAACCTCCACTTGCAGTAGAACTATTCCTCAACTTCAATCTCTTTGTCTTCCGACATACCGTGATACATCGGAGGAACAGGAGAGAGTATCAGCATATCCAGATTGATCACCGAAGTATTTCAATTTCAACCGCTGCATTTCATAAGCAATCCTCTCTTCAAGGACCATACTGCGAGTCTTCACCATTATTAAAGATTTTTTATTTTTCAGGAAATTTCACAAAGGACAAGCGTACTCTACTTTCATAATCTGATGTAGGTATTATTTATATAACCCTACATTTAATGTGCAAGTACATTTTACCAAGCGTCATCATTCATTACAGACGCAACTTTTCAAATCGTAGCCGTCACAAACATCAGTATCAACATCCTCATTGAATGCACATCATTTTCCATATCACGCGCAAATTCACACAGTCAATGCCATCATTATTCCATTTAAATTATCAAGAGTTTCAACTGAGGTTGATCTTTTCTCAACCAAAGCCATTTGTGACTTCGGTTGCGATAGGGCGATTGTCGGGACCTATCTTTTCAATCTCACCCAAAATCAAGCTTACCTAGTTCGAATTACCTCCATCTCAGACTCATGCTTTTTTAACACATTTCCCCAGTTAACATTTTAACCTACTCGACAAACTGGTCAAAAACGTGAGCCAAACTTAAACCGAAAAAACCTTACCCAGTCAAAGATACTTGTCTCACACGAACTCGTCAATTACTCAGTCAACCGCCACTAACCACATTGTTCAGAGAACGTGCCCCAATACGATGAAGATCTGCGTAGGAGGCCTATATAAAGAAAAAGCTTCAGAAGAGACAGGGACCAGATAAATTTCACAAGAGATCGCCTAAAAATTATATATTCTAGATTCTCGATAATCACAAAAACTTCTTAGTTACAAGACTCAAGCATTTCTATTTTTAGAGATTACTTGAAATAAGATACCCGCCTCAAGCAATAAAGATACTTTCAACAAAAATCCTCCACTCGAGGTCGTGGTTTTTTTACCTATTAATTGGTTTTCCACGCTAAAATGATATATATTATTTCTTACTTTCCATTAGAATATTGTTTCAGGTTCATTGGTATGATAGCGAAGCCGTCTGTGTGAAAGATTATATTTCCACGATATCCTAAGGCAGTCTTTCACTACATCATTCAATCATGGTTACCTCCAGACGACCGGCTGCAGGAACTCAGCTCGAAGTGTCCATGGAGTCGGGGAAGCTCACAGAGTTATGTGCGAATCTCAATGCCAAGACAAAGAAACGTGCCAAACTCGAACTTCAGTTAACAATAGATCGGGAGCTCTGGGAAAAAGAGCTCGATACAGAACGACAAACTCATTTGGCTGCACTCAAACGACATGAAGATAAGATAACAACAATGAAGACTTCACTAAAGGCTCTACAAAATACTCTGTAAACTCCTCTAGCCTGAGGTCACGATCAGCAAGGGAAAGATTGGGACCTCAGGGAGTCGCCAGTAAAGCTATTTCCAGGAACCTACAATGTGAACCACGACCTTCCATATATTTTGTGGGGGGGGGGGAGTTCAGTCCGAAGTTAGTCGAGGTCACCGAATTTCCATCCACCAGGAGGAAGATCAGCGACCTTAACATGAAGTTCCAGCACGAGATTGCATGAGTGAAGGTACGGGTACTCATGTTCCACAGCCAGCTCGTCCTGCAATTCAACCAACATGTCATTACGTCACAAAAGAGCATATAGACCAACAGATTAAGGAGTTGATCGAAGCACAGGTTCTGATTACTATCGGTGATACCACAAAGTTACAAGGAAGTTCGATTGCTAAGGAACTATTCGATATGGAGATTCCAAAAGGTTTCCATACTCCCAAAATTCGTAAATGCAAAGGTATTGCCCGAAGGAGCACATTCAACATTACCGTGATTCATTGGGGTTACACTCCAATCTCAACCGCATCCTCTACCGTCTGTTCGCCACAAGTCTACAGGAGGAACCACTCTGATGGTTCTATTCTCCCCTTGAGGACTCCATCTACACATTTGATCAGCTGCAGAAGCGTTCAACAAGACGTATGCTCATAATAGTAATAAAGATGAGAACTTGTATTCTCTTATCGGTCTTAAACAGTCGTATAAAGAGAAGCTCACAAATTTCTTGAAGAAATTCTTAGAGCTCGCGCAAAAAGTGGATAACCTCGATCAGAAAATGGTTGTTACAACTTTTACCAATACTTTCCGGCTCGACTACAAGGCCAAAGAATACCTCTTCCTTAACAAACCTATGACCTTGGAGAAGATGATCACCAAAGTCAACAGTTACAATAACCTAGAGAGGATGATGTCCGAGGGACAAAAATCTACTAAATCCGCCCTCTCGACCAAAAGCCCATCTACAGATCAAGCCAGTGAACCCAAGGAGGAAATTGGAAGATCAGAAACGCAGCAAGGGCAACGCTGGTTACCCTTGGAAAGGCGTTCCATCAAACAAACCCATCCTCCCAAAATTGAACGTCTGAGTCTCCACAATTTTTCCACTGCTATTAAAGGATCAACTCTACCGCGTCTCTCAACCGCTGAAACCAATTGATAGTTGACCATATTGAATCATCATACTACTGACAATTTCTATACTCTGTAGCGGTTGCAAGAGTACATTTTTAAAGGGGGATGGATGCTCGAATTCATTGTCGATCTGAAGTCATACAAAGATGGTAGCTATAACACTACAAGAATAAAGGGTATTTGCCACTGAAATATCAGTGGCAAAATGGTTTATGCCACTGTTTTTACCTTGGCAAGGGTCCTGGGCGTAGATGGGGTGGCTAAAGCTTTGGCGCGGATATTTCCGTGGAAAAAAGTTATTAATTACTACAACTTTTACCGTGGCAAATGACAAATTTTTTGCCACCGAAAAATCCGTGACAAAAACATATAATAAATAATAATAAAATTATAATTTTATTTCCACCGAAAAATCCGTGGCAAAAACATATAATAAATAATAAAAAAATTATAATTTTTTTACCACGGTTTCGAAGCACAAAAATTACCATCATTCTAGCATAAGTTTTGTTAACAGGAGGAAGTTATGGTGTTTTAGTGGTAAAGCTAGAATTATTACTCTTTTTTTTGCCAAAAATTAAATGATGCATTGAATTCTTTGAAGAGAGGATACTTACAGTAAGAATAAGTTCTCTAGCTGACAAAGTTCTTCAGGAATTGGGCCAGAGATGTGGTTATGTGAAAGGTCTCTATAAGACATAAGCATGTTTAACATACACTTTAGAAAGCTAAAATATAAGTCAACGACATTGTGGACGAACAGTATAACGGTTCTTACATATCCATAACACTCTTCAGATTCCCGAACTCCCCATGAATATTTCTTGACAACTGGTTTGAGCTTAGGTTTCTACGAGAGGAAAAGGAATGTGGGCGGTCAGAATGAAGAAAAACCACAACAAATAACGGGCCAACAAACAAGAAAACTCACAATTTTAGAAGATGCTCCAAGTCACTAAGAGAAAAAGGAATATAGGCAAAAATATTGTTGTGTGAAAGATCCCTGTATTAAGAGAAAGGGAAGGAATATAAACTGAGAGCAAGAAATAGCATCCATATACAAAAAAAATGTCTTGACTGGTGGTGCACTTACAGGGTATCCAAATTGCCAATTCGAGACAGCTCAATAGGGATTGGACCTTTAAGATTGTTTGATGAAAGATTCATGTAGAAGTTGGTAAACATATGACCATTTTAACCAGTTTTGACAAATACAGACTTCAGAACTAGATGCTTCAATTACCATAGGTACAAAATTTGGTTTAAAGCCATAACACTCACAAATTTGGTGACATATACTAAAATAAACATACTGGTACATGCTTTTTTAATTCAAAAGAAAAGAAAAGATGAAGAGAATCCAAATCAAAGTCATTCAATTTTGGACTCTGGTAAACTAGAGAAAGATGAAACTCACAAGTATGTCATACTCTCGAGTTTTTCGAATGCAGGTGGGATAGTTCCATTCAACTTGTTACTGTACACATTGCTGCAACAAAAGAAATATGTCTGTAATGAATCCAAATGGTCAAAAAATTAAAACTGGAAAGAATGGGATGGAAGTTACCTTACAGGCTATTTAAATTTGTGCATGAGCTAAGATTATCTGGAATTGATCCTTCAAGCTTGTTGCTAGCAACATTCCTGCAATTCAAGCGAACAAACTGAATTGATTTCCAACCAAAAGAAGTATTTAGTTACAATCACGTGCAAAAGAGGAATGAAATCTCTAGGAATTTAAAGAGGACTTACATATCAAATATGTCGGTAAGCTTCCCAAGTTCAGATGGAATGGGTCCGCTAAGTTGATTATTATTCAGTTCCCTGTATATCCGCATGTTATCAAGAGATTTAAAGCAGACGAAAAGAAAATTAATTTCCATCTTAAAATCAAAATGAACTTCTAAAGCAGTTGGGAGTTAAACATGACGTGTGTATATATATGTATATATATAGATATTGTGGAGGGTGCCTTCAAACCACTCCATCTAACAGTAGTATCCACCAAGAAGATACTTGACACTCCCATAAATACAGCTCAATCAATCAACTCCAAACAATCTAATTGAATCTTTTCATTTGAAGAAATAGATTGCTTGGATTTTTCCAACGTGGCTGTATTTAGAACTTGGGTTATGGAGGATGGTTTCAAACCACTCCATCCAACAGTAGTATCCATACCAAGAAAATACTTGACACTCCCATAAATACAACTCAATCGAACAACTCCAAGCAATCTAATTGAATTTTTTTCATTTGAGGAAATTGATTGCTTGGATTTTTCAATGTGGCAGTATTTTGAACTTGGGTTACGAATGATTTATGCAACTTAGTAGTCCAGCATCCCTTCTGTATACCCCCACATACATGATTCTTTACGAGTAGTATATTTTATTTAGAGATTAGCTCAGAAAGTAAATAGAATGTTCTTACAGATAGTAGAGGTTTGTCATGTTTCCCAATTCAGGGGGGATGGTTCCCGAAAGTTTATTACTATGCAAGTACCTAAAAAAGCATGGCAGTCCAATCAAAATATAATCTTGCAACGGTAAGTGGAAGCATATAGTTTTAGTACACCTCAGTAACATATTATCAATTCAAACATAAACATGTATATATAAGAGTGAAATAAGCAAGGAAGAGTTTAACTTACAGTTTTTCAGTGTAAGTCAGATTTCCTAAAATGGCAGGAATGGGTCCACTTAAGAGGTTGCAGCTGAGATCTCTGTGTAGAATGAAAAAGTCAGAGAGGGTTCAGAATGACGCATGACTTTTTAAAATGGAAAAACGGTAGTGATCTATGACTAAAAGACTAGTAAATATACAGTGCTTACAGCACAACAAGTGCCTGCATCAGTCCATTCACAGGTGGGATTTTCCCAGTGAGTCAGTTTTCCTCCAGAGATCTTCCTCCCACAAAACAATAAAGAAAATAATCAGTCCACTGGCTCTAAAAATTTAAGAAACGATATCTTTCACATAATATAAGAAACAAATCCACATGCAGTATAGCTACTTGAAGAAATCCAATGTTAAACAGTATCTCTCCAGCAAGAAAGTTGTAAGACAAGTCCCTAATAAGCACAGGAAGAGAAACATAGTAATTTAGCTTGATTCAAGTATTGAGACACATTATACTAGAGTAGTACACACTTAACGGTATGTATACATATAAGACTTGGAAGCCGGTACAGTTTCCAATATTCTGAGGAATGTTGCCAGTTAGGCTGCTGTTTCTCACGTCACTGAGACGGGTAGAAAATACAAAATCAGCCAATGCGAAATTGTGTATTATTAGACAAGCATATCAGAGAAAAGAGCCAATTACTTACAAATACCACAACCCAGTTAGCAGGCACATATCAGGAGAAAGCGTCCCTATCAAGTTGTTCCCTCGTAGTCCTCTAAAATATAGAATATAATTTTACAAGTAAACTAAAATTACAAAGACTGAAAGCGTGGATACTCACAAGTATTGTAGAACTTCGTTCCAGTAAATAAGCCTAGGTATCTCCCCACTCAGATTATTTTGAGCAAGGTCCCTTGAATCATAGGTTGGTGGTTGTTATATAGCAACAATCTAAAATAGTAAATTGAAATAAGAGTAGTCAAACTTACAATATCTTCATATTTGGAATCTGGGACAAGGTGGATGGAATGGGTCTAATGAGTTGGTTATTTTTCAAAATGCTGAAATATGTTGTTCAGTGAGGAAGGGAAGAAGTAAAAAAAGTCATTATTCTGAGTAGAGAAGCTTTTTAGCTTACAGTGATTCTAATTGCTTCAATTTAGACACTGAAATCGTAATGTCACCATATATCTCATTGAAAGATAAGTCACTATGTATAAGACCAAGAAAAAGAAATCCGATAAGTTTACCTCCTGGTATCAGTTGTGTAAAATAAGAATTATAAGAATGACTTACAGGCTTTTTAAAGAAGAGCAATCACCAATTTCATCCGGAATTTGTCCTGATAGATGGTTTCCCCGAAGGTCACTAGAAAAGAAAAAAAACAAGTCTTACATATATATTTATTTAAATTAAAATAATTAAAAAAAGAAGGGGTTGAATAATGAATAATACATAGAGAGTAAGCTTTTGAAATTTCTGATAGAAGGCAAGATTTCCCCACCGAGATTCAATCCCGACAGATTACTGAATTTCATTGATTGAAAACATTAGTATGTTGAATTTTTCATTTCTAGTGAATTTCTTGAGGGTTTTATACATGCGCATATGCTCAATAATACTAAAATTCAAAACTTATTCCCTTTTAGACGAACTTAGAGGTGTATTTCCAACAGAAATTCTATACTTAGTGGCTGCATTAACATGTATATCACCTCCAACTTATTCCCTTCTTATCCATGGATCCAAGTGAGTATCATCTCTAATATTATCTCTTATTCTAGCAAAACCCACGTGTATCAATAAAAGAAGTAATAGATCAAGTACCTATTGTGATGCACAGACACTTCATTTAGCTTCAAGGTTTCCCTGCCATATGTCACACCAATAAAATATCACTTAGTAACAGGTCTAATGCAATAATCTGGGAGTTTTGGGAAAATATCAAGCCTAGAGAAACCAAATGGTTAAAGAAGCTTACACATGTTTTCTCTTGTTAGTTCCTCCTGTCTCCAAGAAGTAACCAGAATCCCAATTTACTAATACTCTATATCAGCTTAAACTAATTTAATACCTGTTCACGTTGCGATGATGAAGTTTCTTGTTGAGAAGGCGAATTATTCATCGGTTATATAACCTGAGTACTAAAATATTAGAAACATAAACTATTCGTAGATTTGTATGAAGTATTGCAGTTAACATAAGCTTCAAAATCAATAGGAGACAAATTCATATTTATTCTATACCTAGTAGTTAAAAGTGATTTATCTCCCATGTTAACAGTGTTCACGTAGATTATATTTCTTAGAAACATAACATAGCAGATGGGTTTTACGAAGGGTGTTTAGATGGTTTAGGTTTTTGGGACTCTCTTCATGCCCCAAACCAAACTCTTGGGGCTAAATCCTTATGGTAATACATACAAGCACAATAACAAACATGTAAAAAAAAAAAAAAGACCAAAAGACCTGCGACGTTATCAAGGAATGCATAGGCAAAAATGAAGTGCCTGGACAATTGAAGCATTAACAAAAGCTCAAAAACATACAGAACTTACGGGGATGTTTTCATCATAATTGGTTAGTACATCCAAATCTTTTCTTAACTTCTCAGTGGCAAATTTCAATTCGTTGTTATTAGATCGTAGCTCTTCATTCTCGTTAACAATGTGACCAACTTTTTCCACCAAGGATATGCTCATGCCCGCACCCATACCTCGAGTTCCACCTTTCCTCCCTTTACCAAATTTCTGTGTAGATATGAATATCACTATAAATTGAAAAATAGTAGTACATTTCTATAATTAATTCAATCACATTAAAAACCTGAGCATTGGCATCATTGGGTCCTCTTCGAATGCTTTTAGGGTCATTCCGCATAGTATTTTTTGGAGTTCTACCTACAAATGTTTTTGTTCGCTAGATAATAACAAAGTTAGCGATATATGCATTTTTAAGCTTTATTTTAAGAGTATTTAAGAGTTAAAAGAGATATACTTACAATAACATCAGGGCATTGAATGGTCTTATCCTTTTTGGTATGGGCTGGTATGTACATTTCAACCCTATCAATCTCCTCATCTGTAACACCTCTTTCCTCAACCTATCCATTTAAAGCGTATTTAATTATTACTTAAAAAAAAGAGTAGAAAATGTAAATACATAAACATATGTGTGTCTTACCTATTTATGACGAGTAATTGGCATACTAGTTATACCAAGAGTGCACGACGCTATTAGTTTCTCCCGATTTTCTTTGTTCCTTTTTCTTTTAGCCTGAAATTAGTCAAATATAACTGAAGTATAAATATCACGATAATTGCTCAAATGAAAGAAGAAAAAAAACTCCTACGAAAGGATAAGTACGTATAACATAAACATATACCAGAAACTTCTTCGAATTGTAGTAATCGATAAACTTAACCCAATCCTCCCTTGGAACAAATTCAGGGGCCGGAGAAGCTTTCACATCTCCTGGATTATTTTTTATGATCAATGTGGTATTTAAATGAGACTTATACCTTTTCCAAGCATTTCTAATTTTTTTCTTTTAAATCAAACCAGACAACATGAGAGATATCGTAACATTCCTACAGATACAAGAAAAATAAATAATCAAATTAACTAAAAGGTGAAGATCTTGGTAACCATTTTGAAAATTATATCATTGAACTTATAAAAGTTTACCTCCAGCCCCTTTACTACTAATGCAATACGATCATTAGGGACATCCTTAAAGCTTTCGTAAATAATAGGGAGGTGTTTGCGAACTTGGAATCCTATATCTGAAGAATAGGTATTTGTTTCCAAATTTTCTTAATTCGGTTGACCCCATGAATTTACGCCAATCTTTTTCTTCTTTCCATTTGGTAGGGATTTCGAATCTCGTGCTAATCCTCTTTTCTTTTTGGAAGATGTATTAGATGAAGAATTATTTCCTAAAAAATAAAATAAATTTCAGCATTAAGCAATATTATTGACGAAATATGAATTGATTTTAAAATGATAAGAAATAATAAACCTAACCTGTATCTACAATATTTGATTCATCACCCGATAATTGTAAGTTATCAAAAAGATTGTAATGAGCCATGCATCTAGCTATTATATTAAGAACTGCAAAATATCATAAACATTTACAAAATGGATATGACAGAATTATGTGGCATATTACTTCATTCTAAACAAATTAATAAACATGAACAATTAAAACACTTTATAATGATTAAAGTTTCATTACTATAACAATTGGCAACTACTTACAATAATGAATTTATCAGGATAATATTCTATTATCATGCCCTCTCCGATGTTTATGATAACTTACAATAATGAAAAAAAAATTCCTTACTTAAATTAAAAACATTTACAAGTAGCGAAAAAATCCTGAGTCTTCTTACAGATAATAGATAACTCCGAGGGAATGAACAAGGCAATAGAAACAAGGATTTTAATAATATAAAACCATGAAGATGGCTACGAATTTGACACCTAGATTCTTCATCTTGTTCTTCCATTTATCTTTCGCTATAGGTCGCTAAAGCTCTCCAATTAGATGTCCAATCAGAGTGAGGACACCTAACAAGTTTTTGTGACTCAACATTTAATTCCATATAAACACCTATAACTTGATTTGTCTTGGAAAAACATAAGTCGTCTGTAGACTATGAATTTATGAACTTCCCAACTCGTTGCATGATTTGTAATTGAGTTGGTGATTAACTCGAATTATGGCGATTCACGATTAATTGGTTGTTTTAACTTGTTTTCTTTAGTTTTGATTCAAATTGTACGATTTAATTACAAAATTTGTAAGTTTTCAATCTTTTCTTGGAGATTATGAATAAATAGTTCCAATTATGCAGTTTTGTAGCACAGGGATTGAACTTACTTGGGATTGTCCTATGGCCACTAAGTTTAGAAGTTGGAGTTATAGCATCTTTCAACTAAACTGCTCCTTAACTACCAATTTGAAGACTATGCTTGAGAAATGACCTCAATCCTTCACTCAAAGATATGTGGGGTACATTAATGCTTAACACTCTAAATCATATTTAGTTATCTAGAAACCATCTTCTTTTTACAATGAGCAGTTTAACACGAAGAACTCTTAAGAATATAATTCTATAAGACCTAAGAGATAGAGCCAAAATTTCCAAGACCACAAATGAGTAACAGATTACAAGATCTATTTAATTTGAGAACTATTGGAGTACCTGGGAAGCACAGAAAACTAATTTCCATTCAATCCTACCACTGGATTCCTCCAGCGAGATAATATCATGATTGCCTGTGATGATGGAGCCTCCTTGGGTAATTCTAGAATCAGTGGATGTTGTGATGGTACTCAACTTAGGCATAATGAAAGCATACCAAGAAGAATGTACTGTCGTGATAGAGGCAATGGAGCATACATCAAGATGGGATTTTTGCCTGCCGTGCATTTAATTCAAAGTCCCTACCATGGAATCTTCGGCTGAAATGGGATATTCTAAAGTCTAAGTTTACAAGAAGAGGAATTTCTCCAGACTGGATAGGAGTAAACTTTGGGATAGATTACACAGCAAGAAGGAGGTACTATATTGCCAGGAAGGAGTACTAAACTTCCACATGGAACTGCAGAACGACATGATGGAAGGCCAACTTTCCTTACTAGGATTGAGGATCTCAATGAAGAATATTATAGGTTTTTTTGTGCAATTTTAGAAGCTGCAAATGATTGGTAGGTTACAGGGTGCCAACCTAGGTGTGATGTCATCATCCCTTAATGAGGCCTCTACTCCTAATTACATTTTTTCCTTTTTAATTTATTTACCCTACATCTATTATTTATTCATAAGCTTTAAATTACTGCACAAAAGAAGTTTTATTAGCAAATTTTTACAGGCCATTCAATGGATATCATACCATATTGCAATAAACACCCGCCTAACTAGTTGACGATTAGGGAATTTTTGAGTATTGGTAAAATAGAGTGGTTTGTCCTTTATCTGGTGTGTTAAGGAGTTTTAAGATCATTACCTGGCCACCGACCAAAACCCTAACTGATATCTCTTGATTACTCAGAAGTATAACAATGATATTGGTTCTGTACCATATCCGCATTCAAACCAAATGAAATTGACAAAATCCACAGAGAACCAAGTACTGTTTGAAGGCCTTAAGAATACTAATATGCACATCAATGAGGATATTCAAAATCGTGCACAAATCACCAGCCCCTTCATTCCTAGCGAATTTGTGCCAAGTGAAGGTACTCAAAAGTAGGGACAGATCAATAGCCCCTTTATTCCCAGTGGCTCCATCCAAAATAAAAATGATCAAAAGCGTGGACAGATCAATATCCCCTTTGTTCCCAGCGGATTTGTCCCAAGTGAGAATATTCAAAAGCGTACAGAAATCAGCAGCCCCTAGTTATTTTGTTGTGTGTTATGCCATCATCGAAGGCTTAGATGGGTTCAAGTTTTGGCTAGGAAATAGCCTGGATTGAAGCAGATTTTGCCCTACTATTGAAGGTTTACAACCCTAATCCTAATGATATTACTATTGTTATTGGGGAAATGGATGAGATGCTGTGGAAACCTGATATTGAAGACAACTTCTACACAAAGTCTGCCTTCAATATTATTATAAGATTTGGGAATCTGAAGTGGTGGCACAACTATGTATGGAGATCCTGCATTCACCCCAAAAATTTTTCTCCCTCTTTAAGTCTTACTACATTTCCTCTTTGTTATTTCATGTTTTCCGCCATTGGTACAAGGTCTGCAACCAAGACCTGAGATTACCACCATTCAATTGTATACTACTTCTAATTCTTTTATATCTAATTACCCACAAAACTAAATGATCACAACCTAACTACATTGAAATCGATATAATTGTCACTCCAAACTAACCCCAAACAACTTCTTTACACAATTCACTAACTTGATAACAATAATGACTAAAGGTCTATTGAGTGCCAAAACGTGATGAAAATGCAGAAGCAGACTCCCATTGGTTGTCTCCCTCCTCCACTACCATCACCCCCTTCTCTAAAACTGCCACCACCGAATAGTTGGTAGAGATGAAGAGGGCCCCGACCTTAGAATCAATGGTGATACAAGAAATTATCATAACTTCCCCGTAGTTATGCCTATCCCTGCATATAAAGCCCTAACCCTGTCTTTGGTATGGGTACGGAGACAGGCTCACGGGTCCTCGCCTGTCAAGACGATGACATGAAACCTCCACTTGTAGTAGAACTCTTCCTCAGCTTCAATCGCATTGTCTTTTGACATACCTTAATACGTCGAAGGAACAGGAGCGGGTATCGACATCTCCAAAGATTGATCACCAAAGTATTTCAATTTCAACCGCTGCATTTTAGAAGCAATCCTCTCTTCAAGGACCATACTGCGAGTCTTTACTATTATTAAAGATTTTTAACTTTTTCAGGGAATTTCACAAAGGACAAACGTACTCTACTTTCAAAATCCGATGTAGGTATCATTTATATAGCCATACATTAATGTGCAGGTATGTTTTTCCAAGCGTCATTATTCATTACAGACGCAACTTTTTAAATCATAACTGTCACATATATCAGTATCAACATCCTCATTAAATACATGTCATTTCCCATATCACGCGCAAGTTCACACAGTCAATTCCATCATCATTCCATTTCAATTATCAATAATTTCAGCCGAGATTACAGGATGATCTTTTCTCAACCAAATCCACTCGTGACTTCGGTTGTGAGGGGGCGATTGTACGGACCTATCCCTCAATCTCACCCAAAGTCGAGCTCAACTAGTTCGAATTACCTCTATTTCAGACTCATGATTTTTTAATACATTTCCCCAATCAACATTTCCCCATTTTTTAATACATTTAACCTACCCCACGAACTAGTCAAAAATGAGGATCGAACTTAAACTGAAAAAGCCTTACCCAGTCAAAGACACCGGTCTCACACAAACACGTCAGTTACTTAGTCAACCGCCATTAACTAAATTATTTAGATAACGTACCCCATCACGATGAAGAGCTGCGAAGAAGGCCTATATAAAGAAAAAGCTTCAGAAGAGACAGGGACCAGAAAAATTATACAAGAGATCGCCTAGATATTGCATATTCTAGATTCTCGATAATCATCAAGACTTCTTAGTTACAAGACTCAAGCATTTCTATTTTTAGAGATCACTTGTAATAAGGTACCTGCCTCAAGCAATAAAGATACTTTCAACAAAAATCCTTTACACGAGGTCGTGATTTTTTTACCTATTCAGAGGTTTTCCACGCTAAAATCACCTGTTTCATTTCTTAATTCCCATTAGAATATTATTACAGGTTCATTGGTGTGATAGAGAATTTTAAGCCATTTTGAGCTTATGGAATTTGGCCATTACACGATCAAAACTCAAAGAGTAAATTACATTGGCAGAATTAAGGAGATCTACATTTCTTAAAGTCCCATGTACTTCAAAAGTACTATAGCGAGCATACTTGCATAAACCATCAAAGAACATTCTAAGACGATCAGAAGGATTCTGGTTCATTTCCTTCTACACTAGTAACCATCTTTCTCGGTTTTGCAGTAAATCATTATCCGTGCGACCCATTTTACTACTATCTGAAAGTTGACCTTGTGATTTCATGGTGAAGTAAGCATTTTCAAGCTGATAAATAATCTTATTAGCCTTGCTTCAATCATATTTGATAGAGAAGTTGCTCGAGGAAATGCCTATAAACGCAAAGGGTCTTTTGAAGAAGATGTTTGTGTTATAAGCATGTGCCTTTTCTCAACATCCTTGTGATTTGCCTATAAGCATCCAAATTCTTCAACTAACTTCGAAGCTTGCTTATGCATTTGGTCATTTAAGGATATAAGGAAATGCAATAATAACTCAGATTCAGCCTGATATTCATCAACAGAAAGAGATGATTAATTTCCTAGAGAAAACTCATGAGATTCCCATATTAGTTCAAATTGCTGAATTTCCCTATCATGCACCCAACATTTAATGTTTCAATGAGCTTTTCCCATACCAAGAAGATAATAATCTTAAAAACACTGAACATGATACTCGTACTTAGGCCCGTAAATTTCTTTCAACAAGCTTGAATAAGCTTTACTAACAGCGAAAGTAACGATTGGCTGGGTATGAGGGAATGCACTCGATCGAGCCCCATTGGGCTCATTCATAGGTGTGTGATCCGTGTCTGATAGTTACGATAATCAAGCTGGGGAATGCCCTAATAAAACCATTGATGATGCCACGTATGCTAATGCCTAGGGTTCTCACCTTAAGACTAAGGCTATGGCTCTCCTATTGATAAGTAAGATGATAAGGAGTTAAGATAACTCCTTGATAAGATGGGTAATGCACAATATTTTTGGGACTTAGTTAATGTTAACGATGAAATCACGCACGGTATTTTTAGCGAAACAATTGTTTCTCTCTTTGCAGGCAAGCAAAATGAGTACGGTAAGTACCGTGGGAGGATTTACAGTTGTCCTATACTAAGGGTTACTTCTACCTTCAAAATTCGTGGACTCTTAAGTCACCTGGTCATACCCACGACTACGCGTAACACGTTTCATACTTCGTGTGCACACCTCCTTATTTAGTTCTTGCTATTTACTTTAATTGCATTACAATTAGAAGAAGTCTCCTAATTAGAGTCTAGCTAGGATTTCTATTTGTGCTAGGTCTCTTCTCCAACTCTAATAAAAGAGAGCCTAAGCTTAGTTTATTTCTTATGTTGGTTTGAGTAAGAGAGAAAGGTTTTAGCCTTAGAGAGTGATGTTGAGTTTGGAGTAAAACTCATAAACTTTAGGTCTTTGACCTTTATTTTTATGCAATTGAGAGCGATTTAGTCAAATCAAGTTTTAGGTTAGTTTAATTGTGATTGTTAGATTGTTGTTTCTGCGTAGTTTCTATAAAAAATGATGGTTGGTGTGTAATGTATTTGATTGGTTTGTGAATAACGAACCATGTGAATCAAGTATTAGTTAACAATTCGGAGAATTGCGGTGTTGTTGGTTACTGTGTAACTAACAATGTAGAGGAAGGCGAGTCGTTAAAATTACGATGGTTGTTATGAAAAAGATGTGGTACTCTTACGCAATTGGAATTAGTAGGGTCCACGGTCCTATTGGTAGAGATATTGGTGTTTGCGTGGAAGTTGGAAATGCCCCTTCAAACCTTGAGCCAAAATCAGGAAAATCTTGTCTAAAACTCTAAATGGCATGTGGGTTGACTGAATTAAACTGTACGTAGTAAATTGGGTTCCAACCACGGGCATACATTTTTTCAAGTAGATAAATAAGTGGGGGAGGATGCATTGTATGCTATATATTTACTTTCTGAACTATGCTTGGAATTTTCATTTGGTCTTGATTTGAACTGAAGCCTCTTCTGAAAACTCAATCTTGGTTTTGGTCACCAAAGGCGGTGGCTTTGTTTGGAATCATCATCATTATTTTCTTGTGAGTTTGTGCTAGTAGGTTATTAGTGGAACTCATTGATACTTCTTGTTGACATGCTTAGGCTGAGAAGCAGTTAAGTCCCAGTTGGACTCTTATGCGGGCTGGTAATTTTGGAGTTCCTACAACTAGTGAATGGCTTAATGATGTGTTGGCGCCCGGTTGCAGAATTTCCATTGACCCTGTGAGTTTGTATCATGCCTGTCTTTATATTTTTATTTGTTTTACATGTTGGAGACAAATCCCCACCTTTTAGTACTTCTTACGTAATTTTGTACGTACAGTGTTCAAGCTGTTTAGTGTGGATTTCTGCCCTGAAACTTATCAGTATATTTCTTATAAAAAGTGAACCAGGACTTTATTTAAGCACTTCTTTTTCCTTATTTATAAAGTACATTGGCAATGTGTTGCAAAATATATTGGTCTACAGTCTGATGTGTAAAATAGCAACTGATATGTAAAAACAGTGCATCTGTCATTATCATGATTTATTGTCAATATATCCTCTCTTTTTTGCCACTAACACGAATTGGTTGATTTGCGAGCAAGCCATTTACAATCTTTCATATAATCTATTAGATAAGAAATCAAAGCATATTAGATTATATTATGGACAATGCTGTATCTGAAAATATGTATAAAATTTATTAAATTTTCCAAAAGAAAAAAAATGCAAACTTTCTTAGTCATCTTTGCTTTTCCTAAAAATCTGAAAGTAGCATTCAGTTTTTTATTTTCATGGTTGATGATCCCATATTTTCTTTGCTCTTGTGAAGGGTGCAGTTCCTTTTTTCTTCTGATGCAGCAGAGCAACTGAAAGGGGAAATTTCAAAGAGGAGTCATGAGTTAGTTTATCTATATGATAGAAATCTTGTCGATGAAATCTGGAAAGAAAGGCCGAATCCTCCAACAAATCCAGTTAGGCTGCACGAACTTAAATATGCTGGTGTGAATGCCACAGCTAAGTTGTCTTCCTTACGATCAGAGCTAACTGAATCTGGTGCTTCAGCAATTGTCATTTCTATGCTTGATGAAGTTGCTTGGCTGTTGAACTTGGTAATCTTTCATCAACATTTTATTTAGAAAATTTGGTTGAGTTTGTAAGAAGATTATTATAATACATTTATCTATTTCTTTCTTAGAGAGGAAGTGATGTTCCACGGTCACCGGTTATGTATGCATACTTAATCGTGGAAATTGATGGATCTAAATTATTCATTGATAAATCCAAAGTCAAAACAGAGGTGCTGGCACACTAGAAGAACTCGAGAGTAGAACTGAGACCCTATGAATCTATTCTTTCCGAAATAGAAAGGTGAGCTCCGGAGCAATAACGTTAATATTTACAGTCCATTTTTCTTTTTGTTTTGAATCACAAGCTTATTCTTAGAGATGAGAATATGGAATTAATGAGTTATCATCTCTTATGGGGTTGCTAACTGCTAATCTGACACAATGAATTATGGTAGTCAGATACTTCAATGGAGCTCATTGGAGAGTGCATGAACTCTCCGGAGTAACCCGAACTGACTGGAACCGTGCCTGAGTACTTTGCTTAGAGTTCGTTAGTGATTTGATTCAATTGACCCAAAACTCAACGGAAATAATTCGAAGAAAAGGAAAGCGTAGCCTTTTCTTATTTGAGAATAGTTAGTATCTAATATTTTTATTTTTATTTCTTTTTCTAAACCATTTTTCTTGAAACTGATTATGTTATAATCTATGTAACATGGACGCGGCTTATTTTGAAAAAACAAATCCGTGTCGATACGTATCCGACACCGACACTGACACTTAGACATACGGAAAAACGAGTCCAACACTATTTATGAGGTACATTTCTTTTTTCCACCATGTTGGACACCCCATACCGTACCAAACGCCAACCCGCGTACCCGTGTCAATGTTACATAGGTTATATTGGGTTTTTATTAATTGTTTTATTTCCAGAAATAGTGAGGAATTTAAAGTTATATTCAACTAGTATACCACATGACGGTGTGACCGACCTTTTAATTCCTTTGCCGCATTTTTGTTGAAGAATCTCCATTCTAGTATTTCAAATTTTATTTTGTAAAACATGATTACTAATTCCCAACCATGTTTGTTGTCTGTCCTTTTATATTGTTGATAAGTGGAAAGTACATACGAGAATATAGTTATGTGATTGTTCCTAAAACTCCTTAGACCGCCATGATTTGAAACAGTTATGGAGTTATAAAGGGAAATAGATTAAACTTATAGAGAGAGACATGGATGGAGAGAGAAAGTTGCAGAGAGGAGAAGTTGAGGAAATTGTGGAGTTATTTTTTGCTTTTGTGGGATTATGAAAGTGATTTTCCTATAAATGTGGCAAAGAGTACAAGGGTAAATGACAAGAAGGGCCTTAACCTCTCATTTTATTTCTGTTTGCATAGTAAAACAAAGTGAAAATTAGGAAAAAATCAAAGGGGCAGTATGGGATTCAAAAATGCTTCAGTTAACACTAATAACTATCCAAGTGACATTTTTTACCCAAGTTGATGTAAAGAGACCTCCCTACGGTCGGTCTGATAGCAACAATATAGTTAAAGGTAATAAATTTATAAAAGCAAGGATGTACTGCTAGATAATAACAATTGTTTCCTCCTAGACGTGTATGTTATGGGATTACTTTTTTTTTTTTTCTTTGCTACATGCAGAAGCATACAAAACGATGTATAAAAATGGCATGAGATAATTTCCTCTCATTTATTGTATGTACGGATATCCTGACACGTATACCATGTTTTCAGTTTAGCAGCTCAAGGAAAAGAACTGTGGTTGGATACTTCATGTATAAATTCGGCTATTGACAACACCTATAGGTCTGCATGTGATAAGTATGTTGGAGGTCGTCCAAATAAAACTAAAAGTAAAACTGGAGTACCTGAAGGGCCTGGTGATAGGACTTCTCGACCAACTGGATTTTACCAGATTTCTCCCATCTCAATGGCTAAGGCTATAAAAAATTATTCTGAACTCGAAGGGATGCGGAACTCACATTTGAGGTAACTTCAGGACCTTCTATATAGACCTGATACTTATCTGGATACAATAGAGTTTGGGACAAGAACAATGATGCTTGTGAAGGGGAACCAGGAATATAGTCTTGAAAATGTTTATTGGTTATTCAGGGGTATTATAGTAATTTTCACTAATGCCAGACATACATAATTACCAAAGAAGTTGAAGACTGAAACTAGGATTCAAATAAAGCATTCTTTGTCACTCCTTAGGCTTAGTACATCTGTAAAGTTTCTACGGGAGTTCTATTTTGATTCATAGGAAATCCTGAGACAACTCAGCCCCTGGCAATCCATAGGGTTAACCTCGATTATCCCCAATGAATGCTCTGGAGATGGCTGACGAATGCTAAGGGATTCCCGATAACGCATTGCGATAGTGAGCTTTGTTAAACTTTATGCCATTACACGAAATATTCTAAAAAATGAAATTTCCCCTTAATTCATGTCTTACATATAGCTAAAGCAATCTAATTTTATTGTATTTGTAAAGTTATTATAATAACTTCTTCATTTGAGAATCCATCACAGAGGATTAGAATACGAAATTTTATTATTGAACCCAAAAATCCCATGAGTATTTTTGTATTGGATCCAGTTGGGGACTCCTTGAAATCCTCCGATCATTCGAGTTCCTTGACCATGGGAACGAACTTCAGTATCTCTAATCCGATTAGTTGTCTCTTTTACTGCACTCGTCTCTGCTACGCCAGCGACTATGCCGAACATCGACGCCAATTTGGATAAGGTTTCTCTTCCAAAACCGATCGGTTGGAATTGGGTTCCATCTGCTCTGGTGTCCACTCTGTTTGTGGGGTTTGGCAATGGTACAAAAGGGTTCACGTCTTCAAAATTTTCAGGGTTTTTCGCGAGTCTTCCATCGGATCCAGTGTCTGTTTTAGGCACAGTTTGTGGCAAGTTCGTCGACGGTACCTGTTGGGTGTTGGGTGGGTAGGGATTTGGAGAGTATTCGAAGCGATTGCCTCCATAAGCCGGTTGAACTTGTTGGACAATTCGTCGATCTCTTTGAACTTGTTGGACAATTCATCGAATCCATTGACTTTGTTGGTCAAATCAGCAACTTGACATGCGAGTTGAGCGTTTGTTAGTAGCGCCATAGGGATTGAAAATAACAATGATACCAATTTGATGTAATATCAAGTCGCGGAAGCAAAAGTTGAGAGATTACGCTAACCTAATTGTGAAATTAGGGTTTCTTCTAAACTCTAAACTAAACTGAAATTAAACTCATATCAAAACTTATTTGAAAACTAAAACTTAATTCTCTTTAAATCATCAAACGAAAAACAATAAAACATAGTCTCCCCTTCTATAAAACACAAGGGATATTAAAATTAGTAACCTTAATTCTAATATAAATGGAAATTTACTAAAATTGGGAAAACTTACTCCCTAAAATTTACTTAGAATCTCCAGCAATGAAGAGGTTTGAGTAAATATAGCAAAACTAAAGATAACTCGTAGACGGTGAGAAATGATCATGAGATGATGACAAACAGTCTGCACACACTAGAAGGAACACGATATTCAGATTCAGCACTCGGCTAGAAAACAGTGGGTTGTTTCTCTGTACATCAGGAAATCAAATTAGAACTCATAAAGACACAATAGCTAATAGTGGTACACCTGCTGTCAGGACAACCAACTCAATCCGCATCTGAAAAGCAATAAAACGAACACCCCCAAGAGAAGGATAAAATGAAATTCCATATCCAATCATATCTTTCTAATAACGAAGGATGTTTTTCATCAACCTATACAGACCCCTTTGCTTAATTGGATAAAACTTAGTTATAGTATAAACCAAACCCTGATTCTCATAGAGTCTAGAGTAGCTTGAACTTCTTAAACCTCCCCGTGTTCGATACCCCGCTTACCTTTGCTACATTATAATCTCTAAATAAGTGGGATTATTGATTGACCCGGTAAAACGACCTATCCATTGGCAGTGGTGAGGCAACATAATGATTTAGTTATTTAGGGGCCCTTTAAAAAAAAAAAAAAAAAGTTAGTTTGTTTATAATTATTTATACATATAAGCAACACTAGAAGTAGTATTACATTAGTAGTTAGTTAGTATAGTTAATAGGTAGAGTAACTACTTTGGTTGTTAGGGTTCCATTGAACTTTGTAAAACGAACCTCTTTGGTGTTGGGCTGGTGGTTTGGGATCACCTTATGGAGAGATGAGATCGGTCACGAGTTCGAAACCTAACACCGGGGTCATACGCAAAGATTTATCTTGACTTAAAATAGAGCGTGCGGCTTGCGATACCGTGGCGAGTCCCGGAAGACTAGTTAGGAGAATGGTGAAAAATGATGAACTCGACGAACTTCCGGATTTCAAAAAACAAAAAAAAAAAAAAAAACAAAATGGAAATTTCTCAAACCAAACACGATGTGTTTGTTTGAGATATAAAAAGTCTTACAAAGTTTGAAAACTTCACCGATGAATAAGGAAAACTTGGAGGAAGAGTTATGAACACTTTATCAGTTAAACACCATTCATAAAAGCATTATTTACATACATTTGAGATAATCCTCATTGTCGAGTAGGCACTAGCAATCAAGTGCCGAACAATGATCAACTTTGCTAGAAAAATAAAGTTTTCCTAATAATCACACTCTTGTGTAAAGCAACGAGTAGCAAGACAAACTTTGTATCGCTCCACTAATCCATTAGATTTTTTTTATTTACTTTATAAATTCAACAGATTTTTTTTTAAACTCCTCATCCATGGCCTAACGCTAAAGAAGATTAACGTTGGCCTCTTTATAGCGTGTTGGTTCGGAATGACCATTGATAATAGTCAGAAATAAAACAAACTTAGTATAATACTAAGAATTGGAAAAACTCAACTTATCAAGAGCTCATCCAATGGATCTAGGAGTCATTGGTATATGCTTATAAATTGACACTATATTAGGTGTGTAAGATGTAGGAGTAAAATTATCAGTTGGAAACCGATCAACATACTGCAACTCACTCTCATAGATTTCTCGTGATCAATCAGAATAAGATACAAGGGATGCGTTCTAAGACTAATCATACTCCTTCCTCAGCCGAGAGTTGCCGAAAGCTGCTGGTAATGAAGAAAGGCTAGGTGATAATGTTTGTTAACTCTGTGGAGGAACTGACGGTGGTGACGGATATGCATAGTGAACTGCCATAACAAAGTCGCCAAAGGGATCCCGAAGATAGCATGCATATATATCTGACCGACGATTTTGATCGGAGATACAGTATATGGGTGCCTCCTTAAGAGTTGGGAAATGAGTCCTATCAAGTAGATGAATTCTCGCATACTCAAACTCGGGATTGAACCTGCAAGAAACTGAAACATCCTAGTCTTTTCCACTGTCTTCGCATAAATCTCTTCTGCCGTGGGTAGAGTAAAAACTTTTGTACTTGGTACACTGGCTTTGGTGCACTGGCTGACCAATTGATGAAGCTATCATAGTAAGATAATTCTTCTCAACCCGATCAAAATCTCGCATAATACATCCCCAAAGTCCGAGTATCCTGTTTAAAATTCTCAATCTCATTAGAAAATTGGAAAATCTTAGTATTATTCTCTCGCTGAAAATAAACCTTGCGAAGTGATTCCCTAATCAAATGCGCATTGCTTGTGATTAAGTATCCAACGAAGATCGCCGACTGCATAGAATTAATCAGCCAAGTTCACATCATCGAATGATCGAAGAACCACTTAGCATATTTCGGATCTGATTCGGCATATTCGGTCTCTTTACTAAGAAAAACCCTATCTTTTCACGGCCACCTGCAAACAATTTCACGGACTACACCTATCGAACAAAATTCAGGCCATCTAGTAGATGTGAGGTAGTCTTCAGATTCAGATTATTATGAACAGAGCTGAAGGACTGGACATCTTCACTCGTTCCAATCTGCGAATCGGTCGAACTTGAACTAGACTCGTCACCGATAACCATCTCGATCGATTACCTTAAATAAGCTAAACATATCTGAGATTTAGATCAGGATCTATCGCATATCCCGAAAGTGTGGAAGCTTAAGTTGTGATTAGAACAGCGTTATCGGAGAGACAAAGACAATCGTTCTTCAATGACAGGAGAGAAAGATAACGGTGGCGTGAATCAGACCAAAAATGGTAACTCGCTCTAATAGGTGAACTCGCTCTCGCTATGATATAATGTAACAACGAGCATCTATATTCATACATTGGCACAAAGGTAAATATCTTTGACAGATTCATGTTCTTTTAATATCTGTGGGTATTTATCTATACAGAATGTTGTTGAAAAGTATAAAGCATGCGTAGTGTTACTTAGATATCTCATCAGTAACTAAAAATAATTTTTTTGAAAAGTATCTACAAGTGACAATATTGTTGAACTTACCTTTACGAAATCGGTGCCGCTTCCGACAAGAAAAGGAACACTTGCTTCACCAGCTATGGCTTTGGCAAGCAATATTTTTCCGGTACCAGGAGGGCCATGAAGCATCACTCCTTTTGGGCAATAAATGCCTTTATTTTGGAATTCTTCTTCGTTCTTTAATATTCTAACTATTTCTTCGAGTTCCCTCTTTATGTACTCATGTCCAGCAAAGTCATTAAATGTAACGCCAGTAATTTCTTCTGCTAAAATGAATTTTTCCCTGGTAAATAATAAGAATTAATCACAAAAGTAGATTTTTGAAGACATCTTTATTTAGTCAAAAAATAAAATAACACAAAACATATGAAACCTAGAAAACAGAAAAACAGAAAACCCAAAATGCAATGAATATGACATTCCATTCGAATACCAAACATTTACAGTAAATTTTACTCATGGCCTAGCTAAAACTTTAAAGAAGTGCTATAACTCGTCAATGAACAAGGCTTCACAAGCGATTCTCATTTTGAAAGGAGGCGTAAATTTTTTTACTTTCAGGATCAACAACATCCATAATGATAATCCCCGAAGAGATATAGATCGGCATAGAGAATCTTATTGCTGGACATTCGATTTTTGTCAAGTACTAATGTGTAAATCGAATGGGGATGTAGATAGTACAAGCATAATCTACATAACTATCGACAGCATTGGAAAAAATCATCCACAGGACCAACATCACTGGAATATCTTCAAACTGTTTATTAAGTAAAACTCTTTAGGGCAAAAAAAACTTGGTACAAAGGGATTAGAAAGAAATTCTCCAAAGCACTTCGTTTAAGTTATCGCATAAGAAATACCCTACCACCCTAATTTACACGTATTGTTGAATGCTCCATTACTTTGTGGCTGTGGTATTATAGCCAGTGTTGCTTTGTAGTGTTATTTTATACATAATCAAGCACTAATGGACAAAGTTTATCATAAAATCGGAGAACATGCGTGGACAGTAATTACAGAGATCGTTGATGCTTATGAGTTGGAAAAAAATTAACGAACAGAAAATGTAATCCCCTATAGGATAGACATTGCTCTCTGTAAGGCATTCACATGTTTAATTCATTCCAGTCTTCTTAATACTAACTTTCTTAATTATATTATTGTTCAAGCCCAATAAAGTTTTAACAAGTTAACATGGCAGACAAGATGTGTTGTTGCCAATAAAATAATTGCTTTGTTGTAGCAAAAGTGGATAGCTCTAGCAACTAGTTAGCTATTTGTATTCAGAAAAAACATGGTACACAAAAATTCTTTGCAAGTTCATAAGGTAAACAAGATGTGCTATGGCCAATAACACAACTGCTTTGTTGTAGCAAAAACAGATAGCTTTAGCATCTAGCTAGCTATTGGTACACATAAAATATATGGTATGGAAATAATAGATTTATTTGGATTTGGAACCAATTAATTATTCACAGGTTGGTTTTACTATTTTTTCAATTACGCCTAATTCTTGCATTAAAGTATACATCCATATCAAACTAGCCTTAGCCCTGAACTAAAGGAATATATAATAGGGAATCAAGGGAACGAAACCTATCATTTGCAACTATGTATATCAAAAAATAAATGCAAATATATATATATCAACTCACCGAATCTTGCATAAAGATCCAAGTGCGCCTAATGATCGAAGTCCACTGCGCTTGAGGGGATTCTTTTCTTTTGCTGGGGGAATTCCCAGGTCACATGGTATTAATTTTACGTAAATTGGCCTCGCCATACTATCAATCCAAAGGTATAAACCAATAGAAAGAGTGAATCGTATGGACCTTACGATGGCAATTGTAATAGTGGAGTAGAATTTTGCAGGCATTATGTCCACATTAATAACGCCAACATTAATTAGTTGCTAATGCAATTTCTCCCAAACATCATTCCAACCATCAATTGGCATCTGATCAACTATATGGCGCCGATAAACAACTTCCCTTTTAGGCTTTCCTTATGATGTTTCAAGCATTTCATTTTTGTTAAATGGTAGAATCACTGTACCAAAATCCTAAGTCGAGATATTAATTAATTATCCAATCTAAATAGGAACAACTATGACTTAACAAATATAGTGCAAGATCAAAATGTCGGTTTCAGTACACTATCTTAAAACTTAATATTATTTAAAATTTTAATATCAAAAGAGAATAACATACCCGATATTATTTGACCAAAATTTGAATACCCCATAAACTGAACATTATTCGAGTTAAGAAGCTTCGAAAAATCATTTTAGCCAATCCTATGTGAATTCTCAGGATCCCACTTTGTTCCCTTCAACTTCCCTTACATAGTGAACAATGCCCTACTCCAAAATGAACCCAACCCATCACAAGCTGCATCTCCAATTGCATATTCGCCTTATTCTTAAATTGCTCTAACTTATCACTCGCTCCTTCTTCGCATCTCTAATTTTTTGATGCAAAGATACCAAATTTAAGCATCAATACAAGAATAAACAAGAACCCCGTCTCTAAACTAGCAATCTCACATTATATAAACATACCCATCATTCCAGTACTCAATTCAGCATAAATAAATCTATTTGAGTAACTTAGGATAAAACTAGTGAAAGGGGAGCTTAATTCGTAAACCTCGAAGAGACGAAGGGATTCGACATCATCGTCTGCTTCAATATTTGAGACTATAATGGAGTTTGAGTCAGAAGATGAAGCTTTAATCCATGGAGTTACTTGTTTGAAGAGGGAAAGGTGAGTAGTTCCAGAAAATCTAAACCTGCAGTAATAGTTCTAGTTTTCCTTGGCAGATTTGGGCTTAAGACCCTTTTCCTCCAATACTTCGATTTATTGGCATAGATCGAAAACAAACTCACCTCTTTGTAGGGCATCGACCTGCAAATCAAAGAAATTGAGAAAAAGTAGGGTTTAGTATTAGTTTGGTTGTTGATTTAGAAAAGAGAGAGAGATACTGATGATACAAAACTTGAATTGGCTAAACTACTTCGAGTTTTATTGGTTTAAGATGGGGAAATAATTTTGGGGAAGAAATAGGAGTTCGGGGAAGAAGAAAGCAACAATTGAAGTTTAATCTCACGGCAATATTATCAACCAAAAGATCCCCAAACCTCGTCAATGGTGGGAAAATGACATTACAACTATTATTCGACTGACCTAGTTTTGAAAATTAATTTTAAGTCATTAATATAAGTGACATTGAAAATGGTTTAATAGTATTCAACGACACTTTTTTAGTAAATGATGTTGTAGATATTTCAAGTATTTAAAGTTTCAGAGTGAAATTTGAAAATTGGCGCATTAATGTCATTTTTAAAATAAATGGCTTTAATTTGGTAACATTAAAGCCTTATTTTCTTATAGTGAGACTCACGCATTCTACACATGACTTCAATAGTTAACATTACCCACTACTTTACGAACTGATGAAGAACATAGGTCGAGCTCAAATAGAAAAACATGATCAAGTTAAAGACACCTGTCTCTCGCGAACTCAACAGTTACTCAGTAAACCACCACAAACCACATTTTTTGGAGAACGTGTTTTAACACGATTAAGAACTGCGGAGAAGACCTATATAAAGAAAAAGTTCTAGAAGAGATAAGGACCAGAAAAATACCAGAGAAATCACCAAGAAACTATATTTTTTAGATTCTCAAAAGATCAAAACTTCTTATTTATAAGATCAAGTATTTCAAAGTTGAGAGATCACATGTAATAAGATATCTGCCTCAAGCAATAAAAGTTACTATTACAAAAACCCTCAACTCGAGATCATGGTTTTTTTTACCTATTCAGAGGTTTTCCAAGTGAAATTGCCTGTGTCATTTCTTATTTCATGTTTGTTTTGTAACAGGAACATTGATGTAAGAGCTAATTCCAAGCCATCTTGAGCTTACAGAATTAGGCCATTATATTTGGCACCGTTTGGGGTAATCGAACCCATAACCACGTGGTTAAAAGCCACGGTGGTCAAACAGAAATAACGACGAATGTAACCTCGACTTCCAGATGAAGTTAACATGGAGATTGAGATATTGATTAATGTGGGATACATTCGAGAAGCCAAATATCCAGATTAGATATCCAACATCGACGCTGTCCTAAAGAAGAATGGAAAAGTCTGAGTTTGTATAGATTTTACCGATCTGAACAAACATACTCCAAATAACATTTTCCCCCTTCGCAACATTCATCAAATCTATGATTCTACAGCAGGTCACAAACTCCTATTAATGATGAATGCTGCTTTTGGATATAATCAGATTCTACTCCTGTAAGAAGATCAAGAAAATACAACTTTCATCACTGAAAAAAAACTTTACTGCTACATAGTCATGCCTTTCGAACTCAAAAAAATGGGTGTGACTTATCAATAGTTTAGGACTACTATGTTCAAAGCACATCTCGGGAAAGTCATGGAAATCTACATTGATGATCTCTTGTGCAGGAGCATACATTCCGCCAATAACATTACAGATCTCAACTCAATATTCAACATTCTTCGATCTTATAGGATGCCTCTTAATCCTAATAAGTGTCAATTCGGAGTACATTCAGGTTGATTTCTCGGCCATCTCAAAAGAAAGAAAGGTATTGAAGCCGATCCAGATCAGATTTCGGCTTTTCTCAACATGCCATCTCCAAAAACGATGAAAAACGCACAAAACTTGCTGGCAAGATTGCCGCTATCAACCGATTCATTTCAAAATCTTCAGACCATTTTTGTTGGTTATTCCTATTACTCCACGGCTGTACCAAATGAGAAAATGTTTAATCAAATGTAGAGGTTCAATGGACATCAGAATGCGTCGAAGCTTTCCAGGATCTCAAAACCAATTTGGGGAAGTCCCCCATAATGAGTACCCTAATAGATAATAAGGAACTGATTATCTACCCAGCAGTTACAAATACTTTAATCAACTCGGTTCCTATTCAACTTGAAGGTAAAATCAAGAAACTAGTCTACTTCATCAGCAAAACCCTCAGTTCATTGGAAATGAGGTATTCTAAAATCGAGAAACTTCTTCTATCTCTTGTTTACACTTCACAGAAGCTCAAGCACTACATCCTAGCTCATTCAGTCAAAGTCATGATGAACTACCCACTTCGGGAGGTGCTGTCAAAGCAAGAAAAATTAAGGAGAGTGCAAAAAAAGGGCAGTCAATTTAGAAGAACATGGTAGGGGTCAACCTCTCGATCTAGCCCCAAATCGAGTTATTTCTAATTCGAATTACCTCCATGTCAGACTCACGCATTCTGCACACGACTTCAGCAGTCAACATTGCCACCTACTCTACGAACTGATGAAGAACGTGGGTCGAGCTAAACAGAAAAGCCTGAAGAAGTCAAAGATACCTATATCTCACGAACTCAATAGTTACTTAGTCAACCGCCACTAGCCACATTGTTTGGAGAATGCGCTTTAGCACTATTATGAACTATGTAGAAAGCCTATATAATGAAAAAGCTCCAGAAGGGACAATGACTAGAAAAATACAGGCGAAATAACCAAAAAACTATAATTTTGAGATTCTAAAGAGATCAAAACTTTTTATTTACAAGTTCAACTATTTATAAGTCGAGAGATCACTCTTAATAAGATATCCACCTCAAACAATAAAAGTTACTATTACAAAAACCCTCAACTCGAGGTCATGTTTTTTTTTTTTACCATTTTAAAGGTTTTCCATGCTAAATCACCTGTGTTATTTCTTATTTCATATTCATTTTATCATAGGAACATTGGTGTAAGAGCTAATTATAAGCCATCATGAGCTTACAAAATTAAGTTATTACATTTGGTGGCGTCTGTGGGAATCGAACCCATTACCACGTGGTTAAAAGCCACGGTGGTCAAAAAGAAATAGCGACGACTATCACCTCGACTTCCAGATGAAGTTAACATGGAGATTAAGATATTGATTTAAGTGGGATTCATTCGAGAAGCTTAATATTCAGATTGGATATCCAACATCGACGCTGTCCTAAAGAAGAATGGAAAAGTCTGAGTTTGTATAGATTTCCCCGATCTGAACAAGCATACTCCGAAGGATAGTATCCCTCTTCCCAACATTCATCAAATCTGCGATTCTATAGTAGGTCACAAACTCCTATTAATGATGAATGCTGCTTCTGGATATAATCAGATTCCAGTCTTTGGAATAAGATCAAGAAAATACCACTTTTATCACTGAAAAAGGACTTTACTGGTAAATAGTCATGCCCTTAGAACTAAAATAAGTGGGCGCGACTTATCAGAGGTTTATGACTATTATGTTCATAGTACATTTTGGGAAAGTCATGGAAGACTACATTGACGATCACTTGTGCAAGGGTATACAGTTCGCTAATAACATTGCACATCTCAACTCAATATTCAACATACTTTGAACTTATAGGATGCCTCTTAATCCAAATTAATGTCAATTCAAAGTACATTAAGGTTGATTTCTCGGCCATCTTATTAGCAAGAAAGGTATTGAGGCCGATCCAGATCAGATTTGGGCTCTCCTCAACATGCCATCTCCAAAAATGATGAAAGACGTACAAAAACTTGCTGATATGATTGCCGCTATCAACCGATTCATTTCAAAATCTTCAGATCGCTTTCGTTGGCTATTCCTATTACTCTGCGGTTGTGCCAAACGAGAAAATGTTTAACCAAATACAGAGGTTCAATGGACATCAGAATGCGAAGCAGCTTTTCAGAATCTCAAAACCTATTTTGGGAGGTTTCCCATATTGAGTACCCAAATAGATAATAATAAACTGATTATCTACCTAGAAATTCCAAATACACTAATCAGCTAGATTCTTATTCAACTTGAAGGGAAAATTAAGAAACCGGTCTACTTTATCAGCAAAACCCTCAGTCTAGTGAAAACAAGGTATTCTAAAATCGAGAGACTTCTTCTAACTCTTGTTTATACTTTATAGATTCTCAAGCACTACATCCTAGCTCATTCTGTCAAAATAATGATGAACTACCTACTTCGGGAGGTGTTGCCCAAAAAAGAAAAATTAAGGAGAGTTCAACAAGGGCAGTCAGTTTGAGAGAACATGGTAGGGGTCTACCCCTCGATCTTGCCCCAAATCCATCTATTTCCAATTTGAATTACCTCCATGTCAGATTCACACATTCTGTACATGACTTCAGCAGTCATCATTGCCACCTACTCTGCGAGCTATTGATGAACGTGGGTCGACCAAAATTGAAAAGCCTGAACAAGTCAAAGACACCTGTTCTCATGAACTCAATAGTTACTCAGTCAACCGCTACTAGCCATATTATTAGGAGAATGTGCTTCAGCACGATTAATAATAACGGAGAAAGCCCATATAAAGAAAAAGTTCCAGAAGAGACAAGACCAAAATAATGCAGAAGAAATCACCAAGAAAACTATAATTTTTAAATTCTAAAAAGATTAAAACTTCTTATTTACAAGATCAACTATATCTAAGTCGAGAGATCACTTGTAATAAGATATCTGCCTCAAGCCATAAAAGTTACTATTATAAAAACCTTTAACTCGAGGTAATGGTTTTTTTAACCTATTAAGAGGTTTTCCATGCTAGATAACCTGTGTCATTTCTTATTTCATGTTTGTTCTATTTTAGAAACATTGGTGTAAGAGCTAATTCCAAGCCATCTTGAGCTTACAGAATTAGGCCATTACATTTGGCACTGTCTGTGGGAATCAAACCCATGACCACATGGTTAAAAGCCACGGTGGTCAAACAGAAATAGCGATGGCAGTCACCTCGATTTCCAGATAAAGTTAACATGGAGATTGAGATATAGATTAAAGTGGGATTCATTCGAGAAACCAAATATCCAGATTGGATATCCAACATCGACGCTGTCATAAAGAAGAATGGAAAAGTCTGAGTTTGTATAGATTTCACCGATCTGAACAAACATACTCTAAATGACAGTTTCCTTCTTCACAACATTAATGAAATCTTTGATTCTATAGCAAGTCATGAACTCTGATTAATGATGAATGCTGCTTCTAGATACATTCAGATTCTACTCTTGGAAGAAGATCAATAAAATACCAATTTTATCACTGAAAAAGGACTTTACTGCTACATAGTTATGCTCTTCAAACTTTAAAAACGGGTGTGACTTATCAACGGTTTAAGACTACTATATTCAAAGAAAATCTTTGGAAAGTCCTGGAAATCTACATTGACAATCTCTTGTGCAAGAGCATACAGTCCACCAATAACATTACAGATCTCAACTCAATATTCAACATTCTTCGATATTATAGGATGCCTTTTAATCCAATTAAGTATCAATTTGGAGTACATTCAGGTTGATTTTTCAGCCATCTTACTAGCAAAAGAGGTATTGAGGCCGATCAAAATAGGATTTGGGATCTCCTCAACATTCCATCTCCAAAAAGTGATGAAAGACGTACAAAAACTTGCGGACAAGATTGCCGCTATCAACCGATTCATTTCAAAATCTTCAGACAGCTTTCGTTGGTTATTCCAATTACACCACGGTTGTATCAAACGAGAATTTTTTTAACCAAATGCCGAGGTTTAATGGATATCATAATGCGAAGTAGCTTTTCAAGATCTCTAAATCTATTTGAGGAAGTCTCCCATAATGGGTACCCTAATAGATAATAAGGAACTGATTATCTACCTCGCAGTTACATATACTTTAATCAGCTTGGTTCTCAATCGACTTGAAGAGAAAATTTAGAAACTAGTCTACTTCATCAGCGAAACCTTCACTCCAGTGGAAACGAGGTATTCTAAAATCGAGAGACTTCTTCTAACTCTTGTTTACACTTAACAGAAACTCAAACACTACATCCAAGCTCATTCAGTTAAAGTCATGATGAACTACCCATTTCGGGAGGTGCTGTCCAAACAAGAAAAATCAAGGAGAGTACAACAATGGGCAGTCAGTTTAGAAGAACATGGTAGGGGTCTACCCCTCGATCTAACCCCAAATCGAGCTGTTTCCAATTCGAATTACCTCCTTGTCAGACTCACGCATTCTGTACATGACTTCAACACTCAACATTGCCTCCTACTCTACAAACTAATGAAGATCGTGGGTCGAGCTATATAGAATAACCTGAAAAAGTCATAGACACCTGTCTCTCACGAACTCAATAGTTACTCAGTCAACCGCCACTAGCCATATTGGTCAGAGAATGTGCTTCAGTACGATTAATAACTGCGGATAAAACCTATATAAAGGAAAAGTTCCAGAAGAGACAAAGACTAGAAAAATATAGTAGAAATCACCAAGAAAACTATAATTTTTAGATTCTAAAAAGATCAAAACTTCCTATTTACAAGATCTACTATTTCTAAGTCCAGATATCACTTGTAATAAGATATCTACCTCAAGCCATAAAAATTACTATTACAAAAACCCTCAACTCGAGATCATGGTTTTTTTTACCTATTCAGAGGTTTTCCATGCTAAATCACCTGTGTCATTTTTTATTTTATGTTTATTTTGTCACAGGAACATTGGTGCTAGAGCTAATTCCTAGCCATTTTGAGCTTATAGAATTAGGCCATTACATTTAGTGTTGTCTGTGGGAATCGAACCCATTACCACGTGGTTAAAGGCCACGGTGGTCAAACAGAAATAGCAACGACTGTCACCTCAATTTCCAGATAAAGTTAACATAGAGATTGAGATATTGATTAAAGTGGGATTCATTCGAGAAGCCAAATATCTAGATTGGATATCCAATATCGATGCTATCCTAAAGAAGAATGGAAAAGTCTGAGTTTGTATAGATTTCACCATTCTGAACAAACATACTTCAAATGACATTTTTCCTCATCCCAACATTCATAAAATCTTTGATTCTACAACAAATTAGGTACTCCTATTAATGATAAATGCTACTTTTGGATACAATCTGATTCCATTCTTGGAAGAAGATCAAGAAAATACCACTTTCATCACTAAAAAAGACTCTATTGGTAAATAGTCATGCTCTTAGAGCACAAAAAAGCAGGCGTGACTTATCAATGGTTTATGACTACTTTTTTCAAAGTACATCTTGGGAAAGTCGTGAAAGTCTACATTGGTGATCTCTTTTGCTAGAGCTGTAATGTCCCAGATTTTTAGGTAATTTTATTATTATTATTTATTATTATTAAGTATTAGTATTGTTATTCCTATATGTTATTCGTTATGCATTCGTATTATTTATATTGGCAGGCTCTTTGTTGTTTTCTTCTGATGGCTTCAGTGGTTTAGGGCAGATTAGATTATATGGTAACCTTGGGAACCCCTGTATGGGTTGGTGATGGCGTTTTATGGTGGTGTAGTGATGTGGATGTGATTCTGGGGAATCGTTGGTTAGGCTTGGATTTCTGTGATTTTCCACTAATAGATTTCTTTTTACCAACTGCTTTGTTTCAGGACTATATAGAAATGTTCGAACAAAGGCCGCGTTCAGACGACCAAGTTGGGTCTTTTTGGGAGATTTTTGGGCGTTGGTCTTTCCTTGAGATAAGCGTTGCCCTTCACCTATAATGCAAGTTCTTATTTTTTTCTCCTCACAATTCTTTCCTCTCCTCACAACCAACTCCAAAGAACCCTTTCCTCATCTCCTTCATTTCCTTCTCCTTCCTTACTTGAATTGGAGCTTGGGCAATCATCCCCTATCACCCAATTTCGGTTCTAGATTGTAGAGAGAGGTGTTGCCGTTCTCCGGAGTGGAGAGAGAGTTGATTTTCCACTCTTCACTCACCAAATTTATCACCGTTCCACGCCGTTTCCAGCCACCACTACTCCGGTGAGTTATTCCTCCTTTTCCTCTTCTTATTGTTGCTTGATTTTAGTTGGTACCCTTGTGATTGTTAGGGTTGATTTTAGGGTTTGCGATTATTGGTGGATTGGGTTTGATTGTGGAGTATTGGGGTTTATAGAAGTGTGTGGTTAATTGCAGGTATGGGTTGGATTGTTGGTGATTGTTGGTTGTGTTTTGATGCAGTTTCAGTTACTGAAATTCAGGTGTAGGGCTGACTTGATATTCAGTTTTGGGTAAGAAATCATTTGATGGTTTTATGATTGGGCTCCGGTACTTCGTAGTGGTTGACATTGTGATGTTCCGGAGATCTGAAATCAGTTCGTATCACCTAACTGTTTTCCCCCCTTTGGTAAACTGTTTTCCTCCTTTTATGAACTGTTTTCCCCCCTGATAATCTGATTTGAGTAGCTGATTTTCCATTCTTTTGGAGCCCTGAGAGTGGTGGATTTGAGTTGGTTATTGTGATGTTGATTATTGGGTTTTCCTTGCAGCTGTTTAGTGGTGGTGATTGGGGTTTTATGTGATGGGGAGTGAGGTTCAGTTGCTGATTCTGTTGTGGTGCTGATCTGAAATGCAGTTTCGGGTGGGTATCCTTTGTTAGAATTGCGATTAGGCTCTGGTTCTAGATAGTGGTTGATGTTGTGGTGTTCTTGGTCCTTTCCGTGATTGATTTGGAGTTTCGCCGAGATTGTCGTTCTGAGCGTGGTTTTGTCAGGCGAGTTTTATCTTCCAGAGTAACTTATTATTATGCTGATTCGTGAGTTATAGAAATGCATAGTTTAGTATATTTGTAATTGTGATTAGGTTAGTATATGGGTTAATTGCTTAGGATACTTTTACGGGTTATCCGTTTAGCATACCTTAGGCGAGAATATTTAAGGGTTTGATAAGTTAGTAAAACCCGTAATAATGTGAGTTTAGTTGCTAGATATAATCCGTAGGTTATGATTAGCCAGAGGAGGTTATTCTCTGTTGTCGTCGATGTGACGATGACTCCTGAGATTCTTCTTAAACCGATTCATTGAGGGTGGTTATCCTGAATCTTTTCTTCGTTGAGGTTGAGAACAAATGCATTTCTCAGTATGTTGCAACGCCTCAGCGTCGCTATATATTTATATGTATATGTAATATATTGAGTATGGTATTGTTGGCTAGTTATTAGGGTGACCAACTTGTTTTAGGGCACTAATACTCAGTTTGACTTTTAGTAGAGACGCATGGACGGCTTGTGGTTTAGCCGCTATTTCTCTGAGATAGTGTACTTCACACCTTATAGTATAGCACCTTGGTTGTCTAAGTTCCTGGACTTGGTTCCATGGTAGTCTTGGGGCGACATAGCTTCAGTAAGATATGGTCTTCGATTCGGAGCTCGTCCTCTTGCCTGCTATTGTTTTGATGAGTCTTAGGACTAGTCTAGGTGTGCTCTGTGTTCTTGAGGCCTGGTCCTTGAGCACTGTCATTGTGGTTGGTAGGAATGTTGGATTCCATGTGGGAGTATGGTATCTCCTGGACTATTAGTTGTTGATGGTGAGCAGACGGCTTGTCCGTGGTGGTTGGTTGTGGATGTTGAACTTCTGATAGTTTGCCTTAGGATTGCTTGCTTATCGTATTGTGGCACTTAGTGTCCTCATGATTCTCAGAGCTAATAGAGCTTACTCGTAAGCCTTCCTTCCCTGGGATGAGGCTGTTAGGGCTGTGTTCCCTTCCGTCATCTAGGAGGCAGCGAGACAGCATGGCGCAGTGAGGTACGCGGCTGAGCCAGGTAGTTTATAAAGTTGTACGTCGCCCGAGATGTTGGAATGCGGCTGAAACCTCCTGTTGAATCCGGTTCCTGTACATCCATGCTGGTGACTTATGTACATGATTAGGAGGATTGTGAGGCAGTTCTGTTATTGGGGATTGTTGGCTACTTGTTGGACACTTGTAGGTCACCCCATGAGTACTAGTCTGTGTTGACAGCTAGAGAACCGTTGTACTTGATGGTAATCATATTGCTTTAAGGAATCTTAGAGACTGATGTTGTTTAGATGTCGTGACGGTTAAGTTGTTGCTTCATCTAGGTTTAGATGGTACAACTGAGTCACAGGTGGGCATCCGTGTTAGTTTTGGTTACCACGCTCTTAGGCAGGTGGTTATCTTATTGTGTGCTGGCTGTGTTAGCAGTGGTTGTGTTTCAGTCTTTAGGATTTTTGCTCACATCCATAGATAATATATTCTTTCCTTATCTTACTGCGATTGGATACATAAATAACTCCACATCGGCTGACCCTCGAGAGGTTTAGGGATTCCTTAAATTGGGTAAAAATAAAAGGTGGGTCAGGATGGATACTATTATACCTAGTCACCCATTCGGGAGTGTGGGATGGTATGAGACAGTATTTACAATCCGGTACAGGGCTTATCCTGGAGGTTGAAATGCCTCGGAATGTATATATAGTTCGGACGTTGGCTCCGTGGGATTTGATAGATTGATGTAATATCCTCATAGTATTGTCGAGCTAGTGCAATACCTCGTACCCTTGTATCCAACCATATCCTGTAAGGTAAATCCTTTTTTAGCGGTTGTCAGCTCACTTTAGTCTTGGGGGCTAGCCCTTTGGGTTGACATCGCTAAATCATTCTTCATCATCATCATCATTATCATCATCATCATCATCAAGCATATCATTGCATCTCTGCATACCTCAAATTTATAGGTTCTTCTGATAGAAATCCTTAACCCTTTCTGCATTATATTTAATATAGAATCTTCTGCACTTGGGATAATCATAAGATTATCTCATTCCATCATATCATCATCATAACATATTATTGCATTGGGATAATTATGGGATTATCCCAGTTCATCATATTCTTCTCCTCTTATTTAAATTCCTCTTCTCCTAATTGATTTACTGTGTAATTAGATTCATTTTCCTTCTTCATCGATTTCTCTCCTCTGTGCATCTATTCCTCCCTCTTTTGTATCTGATTAAGTTATTAGGTTAATTAGTCTGGTTGGTTGCTGTGAGCTTTAGGCTGGTTTTTGGTTATGGGCAATCTCGTTTAGCTTGTGGTAGCTTTGGGGTTGTACCTGGTTGGGGTTTGGCTAAACCGGTTGGATTGTAGTTGGCCGAGGGTTGTTTACCCTCGTGTGTGATTGTATTTTTGAGGTAGGTTAGTCGCTTGTGGCGGGGAGGGCCACGGTAGTGACTAAAGTGTAGTTAGTAGTCCTTAGGACTAGAGTGTAGTTATAGTCTTAGCACTCCTTTGCTCGAGATGTGTATGTATAATTATAGTATAGTTACATATAATCATTAGACTAGTTATATACATATTAGATACCTATTAGACATCCATGGTATTTATATATATATATATATATATATATATTATTTACCGGTAGATATTATTATGTCTTATTATTATTATTATATCCATCTCATTGGTTGGTATACTCGTTTAACTATTCTTGGGAGTTAGTGTGCTTGTTGTTTGCTCACTCTCGTATCCCCCTTTCAGTGGCAGGTTGTTTCAGGTTTTAGTTGCTGCTATGGTAATCTTTGGGGAGCTGAGCTGGAGGCTCATTCTCCAATTATTACTGTCGGACTTGCTGCGTAGAGGTTTGTAGTATCTTATGTTTAGATATTTATTATCATAGTCTTCCGCTGTTTTTGTTTTCCTTATTACTTTGTTGTCTTACAATTGTGAATGACTGGACAAGAATTTGTCTATGGCTCGGTTGTTCGTGGGGCGAATATGTAGATTCCCCGACCTACACATCCTCGAATCTCAGTTATTGGTCTAGCTACCGATTTCTGGATTTTGGGGCGTGACAAGAGCATACTATCCGCTAATAACATTACAGATCTCAACTCAATATTCAACATTCTTTGATCTTATAGGATGCCTCTTAATCCTTATAAGTGTCAATTCGGTGTACATTTTGGATGATTTCTTGGCCATCTCATTAGCAAGAATGGTATTGAGGCTGATCCAGATCAGATTTGGGCTCTCCTCAACATGCAATCTCCAATAACGATGAAAAACGTACAAAAACTTGCTGGCAAGATTATCGCTATCAACCGATTCATTTCAAAATCTTCAGACCACTTTTGCTGGTTATTCTAATTACTCTACGGTTGTACCAAACGCGAAATGTTAACCAAATGCAGAGGTTCAATGGACATTGGAATGCGTAGTAGCTTTTCAAAAACACAAAACCTATTTGGGGAGGTCTCCCATAATGAGTACCCCAATAGATAATAAGGAACTAATTATCTACCTAGCAGTTACAAATACTTTAATCATCTCAGTTCTCATTCAACTTGAAGGGAAAATCAAGAAACCAGTCTACTTCATAAGCAAAACCCTCAGTCCAGTAGAAATGAGGTATTATAAAATTGTGAGACTTCTTCTAACTCTTGTTTACACTTCACAGAAACTCAAGCACTACATCCTAGCTCATTAAGTCAAAGTCATGATGAACTACCCACTTCGGGAGGTGCAGTCTAAAAAAAAAAACCAAGGGGAGTGCAATAATGGGCAGTCAATTTAGGATAACATAGTAGGGGTCTACTCCTCGATCTATCCCCAAATTAAGCTGTTTCCAATTTGAATTACCTCCATGCCAGACTCACGCATTCTGCACACGACTTCAGCTATTAACATTTCCATCTACTCTATAAACTGATGAAGAACGTGGGTCGTGCTAAACAGAAAAGCCTGAACAAGTCAAAGATACAAGTCTCTCACGAACTCAATAGTTACTCAGTCAACCGCCATTAGCCACATTGTTCAGAGAAAGTGCTTCTGCCCGATTAAGAACTATGGAGAAAGCCTATATAAAGAAAAAGTTTCAGAATAGACAAGGACTAGAAAAACACAGCAGAAATCACCAAGAAAACTATAATTTTTTGATTCTAAAAAGATCAAAACTTCTTATTTACAAGGTCAACTATTTCTATGTCGAGAGATCACTTGTAATAAGGTATCCGCCTCAAGTAATAAAAATCACTATTACAAAAACCCTCAACTTGGGTTCGTTGTTTTTTACCTATTTAGATTTTTTCCTCGCCAAATCACATGTGTTATTTCTTATTTCATGTTAGTTTTGTCACAAGAACATTGGTGTAAGAGCTAATTCCAAGCCATCTCGAGCTTACAAAATTAGGCCATTATATTTGGCACCGTCTGTAGGAATCGAACCTACGACCACGTGGTTAATTGCCACGATAGTCAAACAGAAATAGCGGCGACTATCACCTCAACTTCGAGATGAAGTTAACATGGAAATTAAGAAATTGATTAAAATTGGATTTATTCAAGAAGCCAAATATTCAGATTGGATGTCCAACATCGTCGCTATCCCAAAGAAGAATAGAAAAGTTTGAGTTTGCATAGATTTTACCGATATAAAAAAGCATACTCTAAAGGATAGTTTCCCTCTTCCCAACATTCATCAAATCCTTGATTCCATAGCAGGTCACGATCTCCTATCAATTATGGATGCTACTTAAGGATACATTCAGATTCCAATCTTAGAAGAAGATCAAGAAAAGACCACTTTCATCACTGGAAGATGACTTTACTTGAATCAGCTCGGTTCTCATTTGACTTAAAGAGAAAATTGAGAAACTAGTCTACTGCATCAGTAAAACCTTCACTCTAGTGGAAAATAGGTATTGCAAAATTGAGAAATTTCGTTTAACTCTTGTTTAGACTTCACAGAAACTCAAGCACTACTTTCGAGCTCATTAAGTTAAAGTCATGATGAACTACCCACTTTGGGAGGTTCTTTCTAAAAATTAAAAATAAAAGAAAGTGTAACAATGGTCCTTTAGTTTGGGAGAACATGTTATCAAGTTCAAACAATGTCATTCTGAAAAAGGTCAGGTCGTTGTCGATTTTCATGCAAATTTTCCAGTAGAAGATCCTGAGTGGGATGAGCACGATCCTGACCTTGCAGAGGAACTAACAGAAGATCCACCCCCAAAGCATTAGATGAGCGAGCTGAATGGATTTCAAGAAAAGGGTAGAGAATTCTTACAGATGGATCAGCAGAACCCGTAGGCTTAGGAATTAGAATCGTATTGATTTTCCCTTCCAACGACAGAATTTAGAAATGAATCTGCTTGGATTTTAAAGCCTCCAACAATGTCACCGAATATGAAGCTCTCATTCATGGACTCGACCTTGCACTTGAGCTCGGTGTCCCAAAACTCGCAGTTTACACAGATTTACTACTCATCGTCTACCATTACTCAGAGCAATACAAGAAGAATTCCAAGATAAATACACAGCCGTTGTAGCAGATAGGATGAGCAAGTTCGCACAAACAACTCTCGATTATCTTCTTCGAGGTGAAAACAAATACACCGATTCCTTGACATATCAAGTTGGGGGTCTTGGGAATAGAAGCTCGATATATCCAAATTGATGTAATTTCAACCCCTAATATTGATCGTATTTCTGTATGCATGATCAATATTGGGGGCGATAAAGGGAAGATGACGATTGGGGAAATCCCTTCCTAGACTACCTCGGTATCGACAGCAAATGCAACGGTACACTTCTAGCAGATCCAAAGGAGTGCCGACAACTAATTGACAACTCAAAGTGCTGTACAAATAAAAATGGTTCTTTATACCGCCGTTCAGTAATGGGGCCTTACCTAAAGTGCCTCTCCAGAAAGAAAATAGATGAAATGCTCCGCAATTTACAAGAAGGGACTTGTGGCTCCAACGCCATAGGTCAATCACTTGCAAACAAAGGTATTACACAAGGAGTATTCTGGCCAGGCATGCGCAAGCAAGCAGAAGAGTACTCACACAAATGTGATATATCTCAATGACACGGACAAATATTACGTGCCATTGCGCTGGAACTACATGCAAGCAAGGTGTTTTGGCCATTCAAAAGATTGACACTCGATCTTGTCGATGAATTTCCTAATTCTCCAGGTAATCGCCGATACCTACTCATAGCTACAAATTATTTTACAAAATGAGTAGAGCCAGTCACACTCTGTCGAACCAGAGATGAAGAGGTTATCTCTTTCATCTGGGAACACGTCATTACACGGTTTGGATGCCCCCACCCAATTCATATCGATAATGGGCCATAATTCTTTAGCAAAAAAGTAGTAACTTTCCTCAACCAACACAATATCATCCACTCACCATCCAATTCCTACTACTCTTAAGGCAAGGACCAAGCTGATATTACTAACAAAACCATCGTGGATGGACTCAGGAAAAGGCTTTACCCACAGAAATAAGGAAATTGGGTTTGAAAACTTCCTTATGTCTTATGGGCATATCGTACCACTCTACGTCAATCAACTGGTTGTACACCGTTTGTCCTTGCCTATGGGATCGAAGTTGTCATTTTCTCAGAATACCATCATCTAGTCAAAGATCACGAGTTAACTAATGAAGAAAATTAATTTAAATTGTCCTGTAACCTCAATTGGATCGATAAGACCAGGGAACACGCTATTCCCAACCTAGGTCGATATTACCATATGCTGGCCAGTTCATACAACAAATGCATCAGTAGCTGTACCTTCTAAATCGATGATCTTGTCCTAAGAAAAATCCCTCAAGACAGAAAAAGATCCTCATACTAGGACACTAGCAAAAAATTGGGAGAGTCCATTTCTTATTACAGGTCTCTCAGGCTTGGGATCGTATTACCTCGTGACAGAAGAGGGAGTTCACATCTCAAATCCTTGGAACACTAGGCGGCAGAAAACCAGTACTATCGTTAAGTCTCTCACTACTCCATTTCAATTTCTCGCTTTTATATTCCAAAAGTAAGATTTCCATCTCCATCTAATGTACATCATTTTCTATTCAATAAAAACTTCCAAGCTTTTATTCCCACACTTCTCTTTACTTCGTAGAAAATACACAGATTAAAGCATAGGTAATCCTTGCTATCAATCGACCTCTATACTGGTTAAACCAAGGATAACACTTGATTTGACTGGCTCTACTAAATCCCGAGATTAAAATAATGGTAATACTAGTTTTTAATAGAGGAGCTCTACGAGACATAAGATAAAGCAAAAGGTAAAACTAGCTTTCATCTCACTCAATATGGCTGTGACATTATACTTGTTAAAATAAGGATAACACTTGATTTGACTGATTCTACTAAGTTTCCAAGATTAAAACAAAGGTAATACTAGTTTTCAATCGAGGAGCTCTACGAGAGATACGATCAAGCGAAGGTAAAACTAGCTTTCATCTGTCAATATGTCTGCGACAGATACTTTCTTTAGGTTACATATACAACAACTATAATAGATTATTTTCTGCTGTGGGGTGGTCAACTACGTTTTCCCCTACAATAGGAGCACGACCAGCCATAAATTCTCAAGCTTGAACTATCACAACAATCTTGCCCTATTCTACCAATTCAGCATGTTGAGGGCCAAACTCCATTTCCGGTGAATTCATACAAATTCTTCGATCTATATCAGCTCTGCAAATATATCCCCTTTCTGACAAATAGTCATACAAGGTATTCCTCTTTAACTCAATCCTTTTTACCTCTTCTACAAAATAGGTGATCATTGCCATCACCAATTCTTAGTGCGATGCCTCGGGTATAATCGCCTTAGAGAAATTCGCTCTCGCCCTCTGAAGGCGATTTTCCAACTTCTTATACTATTCTTTTTGACATTCTATTTTACTATGTACTCGATCCGTAAATGCAATGTTATCTTCCGCCTTCTTCTCTGCCACCTGAGCTTAAAGTACCTTCATCTCACTATTTAAATCTCCCCCAGCTAGAGTATTCTGTAAATGTTTGTCTTTCTTCTTTATCAAAATATCCTTCCCACTGATAGCCCACTCTAACCCTTGTTCCCTGGTAAGAGTAGCATCAAACATACTTTGGCACTCCCTTAATCGCTCATTTCCTTGTCAAACATGACCTTGAGTTCGAGCCGCAATTCCCTCTAGCTCCCTTATGAGAGCTGATAGGCTAATTACATCCCCTTGAACAAAGGATACCTTGGCATCATTTTTATTCTTCCTCGAGCGCTCCCTAGCCTCGGTGTTTCTGGCACGCGAATTAGCCTGTACCAATTTGGTCTTTAATTGTGCCACCCTTTCATTCAACTCATTATACTTCCGTTGCACCGACCAAAACTCCATATCTTTAGCAGGTAAAGTTAGAGACAGCTACTTAACCACAACTTCAGAGATAAATATATCATCTCGAGCTTTCTTCAGCTAGCTATCTTTCTCAACCATTTTCTTCTTCAATCGCTCTAGCTCCTTTTTGGTATGCATTAGATCAACATGAGTTTACTCCTGAACATTCATTTTGTTTATCATTTGGTCCTTTAGAATGGTCACAAAATGGTTTAACCCTTCCTCTGATCTTTCTAACGCCTGTATATGGCATCGAGCCACGTCAGCTTCCCTGCTCATCGCCATCAACGCAATATTCTGGCTTTTGAGCTTTGCCACGTGTTCTTTTATCTCCGCGAGCTCTTTTTGCCCTTTATTAATTTTGGCATCCTTCTCTTCGATCTTCCGAGCGAGGTTAATAGTAGTTTGGGTTGCCTCAACAAACTTGAAGTGTACCTTTACATGTTAATCTTCCTTGTCTTTGCTTGCCTCTCTCATCCTATCAAATTCATTTGTAAATTCTTGGTTACATTGGCATATCTCATATTCGCTCAAGCGAGCTGATTCCAATTTGACCTACACATTATAGATACAGTATATCAAGTTCGATTTAGAATACTCACTCAACGCATATATATCATTTCTAAGAAGATATATATTTTTTGACATCTACTGTGTGAAACTTTTTCTAAACTTAAGGTCAAAGTACAATCTCAGATGGATGATCAATAACACATAATTCCAATTTTAAGGTACACATTCTCTCTACTTTAATCTGTCATTACTTCGATATATTCTATACACCATTTTAGTACCATTACCCATAAATCGATAACAGGTTTTTGGTCTGCCTTTACAATGTATTTTCTTTACTTAGTAGCTCTGCACTTATGAAGCATACAAGTCAAATATATCTTTCTTTTTTCTAACCTGCAGCTCTACTTGCAAAGACAACAGTAATGCTAAAATGCCTTTCCCCTTAGCGAGCTCAGTCTTTAAATCTTTTATTCTGAGGCGCATTTCCTTAAGTTCAGACTACAAGGCTTACTATAACAACTTAACCTATAGAATTCCATCCGATAAATAATATCCCATCAGTTTACAACATTCCAAAAGCCATTCATACAATTACAGAATCAACATTCTACTCAACCTTCTCATTTTCTCCTTCCGGACGCTCATTGCCATCCCCTTGGTTGTCTTGTACCATTTGGGGAGAGACACCGACCAACCCATCCATAACTCCAACAACAACTTCTTTTGCCTCATCATCTTCCTCCTCCTCATCTACAGAATGCCCCTTTGATATAAGGTGATGCCCGACTCTATCGCGCTCTATTAACACCTCCTCCATGTTTATTCTCATTTTTGTAGACAGATTATTGATCTCAACCACATGAGAAGCCTTCAGGGCCTCCAACCGCTTCCCCTCCTTGATCAAGTCAGACTTCAATCTAACTACATTCTTCTCAATCTCGACTTTCCCCTTCTTCAGCTCAGCTTCCTCCTCATCGACCCTGTGGCATATCCATTTTATCAGACGAGTAGCCTAGAAAATAAATAAAATCGACTGCATTGTTAGTTCGAATCACAATATAAAATTCATCACATATTCAAGCAAATGAGCTTATCATTTTTCTCATATATTCCTCCCCATTGAGAGCTGCAATCCCCACCCTTTACTCCACCTCTTTCAGCTCGTCTTCTCTAACAGGTCGATCCTCACCGACTTTTGCCCCCATCAGTTCAGAAGGTTCAACCCTTCTCTTTTTTACCTTTCTTGTGATCTCACCACTTCCTGTAGTTCCAGAGGTCAACCCACGCTTCAACATCATCTTCTTGGGAAATGTTTGAGCTAGTTTGCTCGACGTAGTCAACTCCGGCACACTTACGAAGTCCACTCCAGAGGCCTTGGGAAGATTCACTCACCTTACCTCATCAGTTCTTTTCTTCTCATTTCCATCAGTGCCCGTCATTAGTCTCGTCGATTGAGACTTTTCAACTTTCTCAGATGGGCTGGTAGCATGTTTCTTTCAGCTAATGTCGAGTGCTTTCAGTACAGCCTCGAGCTCTGTCCCTTCCAGAGTAACTATATCAAATAAAGACTCCTTCATCGTTACCTTGGATGGAGGACCTTCCAATAACAACAAATTATCATCAGTAGAGCGACATACAATTTCAGCATTTCAATCTTATGCATTATACATTGTTATACTTACTTTGTTTTACAGATCTATATAGAAGTACCATGGGTTCTTCTTCATCTCTCTAAAGGTAATCACCCTAAATCCATATCACATTATCATTCAATGGTCGACCTGCTGAGTTTAGATCAAAGAAACAAGGCCGAGTCGGGCTCGCAAAAAATATACCTCTCCTCTTGCAAAAAAGTTTTTTACTCTATAAAACTGCAAAACATCCTCAGGAGATATCCTCCTCTCACTCTTATCTTCCTCCCACAGCTTATTCAAAAATTTATAAACATTTATCACCTCTCACATGTTCCCGTTCAACTGAATAAGACATGTCCTGATAATGTTCATAATCCCTTTTGCTAGATTACTAAGGGGAAGACTCAACCCGTACTCCAACTGAGACAGGTTACACAAAAACCTTCTGCCAGGTCACCCTGGATGTTCCCATCAAAATACCCCATATTGATAAATTCATTTAAACCCCTATCTTTTTTTTTCCTTCACCAAATCAACCAGTAGAAAAAAATATTCCTCCCCAGATCCAACAATATAACTCCTAAAATGCCTATCAGCATGTTCTATACAACTACCCCATCTTCCCCCTACAAAAGCCTTGGCTTTACAAAACTCTTTGAACGCATTATAATTCGGAGGATAAGTTATCAATTTTCCGGGGAAATATAGAAATTGATCAACCCCTTCATCTTCCTTCCAATTAAATAGTACAATCTCATAATGTGATCGACCAAAGGTCGATTCCTCATTGACAGGTAAAATATCCATATTACTACAACTCTACAGATGAGGGTTTGATCCTACACAACACTCCTCATGATCGACCTACATGCAGGTCCAGGTATCCATCATTATATTTTACATATACATCACCAACATGCATATATCTTTTTTATACCATATATGAAACAGGTTTTTATGGATTTCTGTAAATAGTAATTTTTAGATTTGCCTAACACAAAATATGATCTTCAAAAGGAAAATATTCAAAATATAACAAATCCTCTACTAACCTTCTATGTCAGAATGTGAATCTGACCAAGCACCAAATCCTTCCCTCGTAACATTGCTGTATAACCACCTTCGTGAGTCACCAAGGTTAGGTCAGATTACAAGAGTACCATCCGGATATTCCGGCGTGGGTATGGGAGCCGGAAATATTGGAACTGTCACTGTAACAGTTATTGTGTTTGTCTCTGTACTTTGATTCTATAGCAGTGGTTGGTCGTCTTGTCTAGTGAGCTAGCTGTCTGTCCCATCATACTTCGACCATATGCAGATATGGTCGAAGTATTTCTGCTGAGATGTAGAGTCTGTTCTCGAGGCTTGTTTGGAGTCGAAGCTTCATCTTCGGGTGATCTTTGGGAGGCCTGTTTGTGGATTTGACTGGACTTCGAGATGTTCGAGTAGGCTTCGAAGTAGCCTTCGAGTATCTGCTTTGGTAGAAGGCAGCGAGTAGGCTACTACATTCGCCCCCTCTCAACGAAGGGCTTAAAAACTGGTATAGAGGCATTTGCTGAAAAAACTGTTTGGCCTTGGAAGTTGAGCGGTTTGACTGTTGGTTTTCGGGTAGGTAATTAAAGAGGGTAATAAATGAAATGATGCTATAAGTATGGGTTATGGGGGTAGGGATACTGTGTAATCTTCTTCTTTTTCATTCTTCTCTCTTTCTTCTGCAAATTCTTGAAATCTCTATGGATATCACGCCCAATACGTGCTATCAGAAGAGGATGGGGTTCACCCGGGATCGTCGTATAGGGCATAAGACTGCTAAATTGCATATAAAGTTTTTCGGGCATCATGATCTGGACAGGGACATGCCTGAGCTGGTGGAGTTAGAGGATGGAGAGCTCATCAATGGGGAGCCTTATGCCTATGTTTGGGATCAACTGAAGTATAACTTTACTACTGCGGAGAAGCGTTACCTTTTTCTGTCGGCTTTGGCCGAGTATCTTGTATGCACAGAAAAGGAGATGGAGGGACAAAAATCGGCGAGTGGAACTATACCTTATGGAAGTAGGGCTGCTATTTGAGGCAGTGGTGAAGGCGATAGGGATAGGGTTGTATTTGGAGGTTTCTATTTTTACTGTAATTTGAATGTACTTAGGTATATAAGTTTATTGTTTTGATTTTTGTAATTTGGGGAATGGAATGGATAATATTTTGCTGCATATTTGAGTCTTAGTAGCTGGTAGGTATTGGAAACGAATAGACTTGTAGGCTCCATAGTAAATTTATCTCATTGAATATTAACGGGTAGTACTGATTAACTCTGCGAAAGGTGTCCTCGAAGTATAGTGATGTGGTTGAAGGTAATTATCGCTGTGTTAGTTGAGACATAGTGAAAGGGATTGGAGTCAAAGTCTGAAATGGTCGATGTTTCGATGTTGGTAATTTTTTCGACTGCATGTCCTTGGGAATGTGGTTCGAATCTATATGCACCAGGAGCTGTTACGTCTAGGAAGTATGAAAGTTTTGACTGTTGGGTTTATGAGGAGAGAAAATTGAAGACCACAATGAATGTGACTCTAATGAATGAAGGGCTAATGGAATATAATTTCTAGTATAAATTGGGTGTTTATGAGAGGAATGACTACACCTTTTCTTTCATCTCTGAGTGTAATGGCGTCTTCTTCTTCACAAAGTAATAGTAATGTTTCAAGGCCCGTACAAGAGGACCAGGTGGCGATAAGTGTTTGGCAAGTATGGGAGGCCTTGTTGGGGCTAGATGAAGGTTTGGTATCGAAGAAGACATTGATGCTGAGATGCCAGATCTTTTTGAGGCAGAACCCGGGGCACCCATTGTTGGCATGCCCTTCACGTACTGGTGGGGAATATAGCAGATGATGGGGCCGTTACCCAGCCACCAGTTGTCTCTTCATGAGTCTTTTTCGGAGGGAATAGTAGACCAGGAAGATGTTGATGTTGCGGTTATGATCGAAGAGGGGCATCCCGCTAATAATTAGGGTCTTCTGTTTGTTTTGGTAACTGTTTTAGATATGGTGGTATGTAGGGTATTTGTATGAACTGTTGGAATTGTACTGTGTTGGTTTGAAATCAATGAAATTGGGTATTGGTAGTATAATCTGTCGAATTATTTTTCAGTGCTGCTTCCCATAGAATTTTGAATGTTCAAAGTATAGTTGTGATCTTTTTGAAGTAATCAGGATTGAACTGTTGAAGTAAGGGCTCAAATCAGCCGAAAATAATGATATTGATCTGTCGATGCAAAAGGTTGGATCATTGAAGGCATAAATTTTTGAACTGTCGAAGTACACGATTGTAATCTGTCGAAGGGAAAATGTTATCTGTCGAAGGGTAAATGTTATCTGCCGAAGGAAAATGGGGATTTATGTATAAGTGTAAGTCGGAACTGTCAAAGTTAAACTTGTTATCTGTCGAAGCAATGTTATGCTTCGTATATGAATAAAATTATGAACTACCAAAGTAAAGGATGATATGTCGAAATAGTATAGGCATGAGGTTTTGAACTGACGAATGTGTTGTAGATCGAATGTTTGGTATATTTGAGAATCAAATTTGAAGTTATCTGTTGGAGAATATTCAAGACGCAACATAATCGGTTGCTCGCATGTGAGGAGAATGCCGAAGGTTTTGTTGGATTTGACTGGTCGTACTGACAGCCCGGACAGCTGGTCTGTCAGAATAGTACTTGTGTCTGGGGCAGTGTACCATAGAGGTTATTATGATTTTTGTCAGCTTTTTGGAAAAATTTGTGATTAGATGTTGAGATTTGACTGGGTGGCTTTGTGTGACTGTAAAAAAAGTTTCGAGAGTGTAGTATCATATTCCCTTGATTCGATAAAGCCAGCACTCTGTAGTAGAAGACAGCTCAGCTCTATGAAGTCAAACTTAGCTCAACACTCTGTAGTCAAAAATAACTCAGCATTCAAGAAGATTCCAGGAGTCCTCGACTTACCAAAAGTAACCGTTATAGCCCGGTCAAGAATGAACTGTTAGAGATCCACAAAGTTTGCCCACTACCTCCGGAATAGGAGACTTTTTCTTTTTGTAAAACTGCCTGTATATGTTATAAATATAGGCAAAGAATAGAATCTACAGGACCAGAATTTAGGATGTCTCTCTCTCCTAAACTTACGCAACACTCAGAATCTGTTAATAACTAGCATCTACTAGATTTTACACAAAATCCTCCCCGAGGTCATGGTTTTTCTCAGTTTCTGCTGAGTTTTCTACGTAAAATCTTAGTTGATTCTTCTTAATTGCACAATCCTTACGAACGTGCATTGGCGAAGGTTTTCCTCCCGAAAAATACGCTATTACAATTGGCGCCGTCTGTGGGAAACCCGCACTTTTTCTACCATTTCCAATTTGAGCACCAGCCAATGACCAACATGAACTTAAGAAGAAATTGTAGTATCGTAAGGGATCAAGACATTCCAGGAGCTCTTGATCTATACGGCGCGGTTCTTAAGCTTTAAAAATAGATGGCTTCTGAGAAAAATTAGAGACTGGAAGATCGAAGTGTTCATGCTCAAGCTTTACAAATGTAGAGAGACAAACTCAGAAAAGCCTTGGACCAACAGAGTCAAGCCCATCTAAAGGAAATGGAAATATTACGAAGAACCCAAGAACGAATAATAGCTTGCCAAGCATCGCAACCACTAGCTCGGAGTGAACATCGATCAACAGCAGTTTAACGTGACGATCAACCCAGGGAAGACAACCAATGAATGTCTCGATCCAGATCTGGAAATCCTAATAGAGCATCTCAACATTTTGGTCTAACTTCTTCAGCCTTGACAACCCAAAGAAGTCGATGAACACGTCACCAGACCCCACTGCCAGGAAGGAGACCCATCAGAGATCGATTGGGACTAAAGGGACAGAGCGACTTCGTTCCTCAGGTTGTAGCCTTACCTCTTCCCCCACAGTAATTTCTCACTTTGGATAACCTTAGCAACAAAATTCAAGCTATCAACTATGATATCCCTGGCCGAAGATCTGCACTCAATAGGATCGAAACAAACCCCATCTCTCCATATCTGGAAAATATGCCTATTCCAGACAACTTCCACATGGCCAAATTCATCCAGTATGCAGGCCTCACCGATCTACTTACACATGTTCGACATTTCAAAGCCGTCGTTGGGTTATATTCCAAACTCAACCAAATACTTTGTTGACTGTTTAGCATGAGCTAAAAGGAGGAGCCACTTCGCTGGCTCCATACTATACAAGATGCTTCCATTACCTCCATCTAATTACAAAATTTGTTCAAATCCAACAATGCTCATGCTAGGGAGCACGAAAACATTGAACTCTTTATTTTACTTCGAGCAAGAGGCGAAATAAACCTTGGCAAATTTTTATAAATGTTTTCTGCAGGAAACACCAAAAATTTGAAATTCAGATCCTAAAATCATGGTTCCAGTATTTACTTCCGCCCTGCACATCGACTCCAAGGTTCGCGAAGAACATACTCTACCTAAACAACTTACGGTCACTGAAATGATTGGCGTGGTAAACAATTACATCGAGCAAGAGCGCTCAAAGAAAGATAAGATGAAAAGCTCCTCTGTCATAAATTCTTGAGAAGTATCTTCGACCCCTTCTCAGAGAACAGTTACCACAATAGCACCGAAACCTCTTGCTAAAAATACTGATAACCTTCAAAAAAGGGAGGGCAAACCGGATAGGCCTGTCCTGATTCTACCACCCATGACAAGAACTCTCTCCGCTATCTTACCAACGATAAAGGGAGACGAGTGTTATCGTACACCACAGGCTATTGTAGATCTTTCGGACAGACCCTTATGTCAATATCATAATGTGCACAATCATGAGACTGATAGCTACTATTCCCTCATTCGTATCTTTCACCATATCCTTTTGGCCGGAAGACTCCATAATTATGTTATCGACATTCAAAAATTTCTCGATGAACAAGCAAAAACTATTGAAGTCGAACAAAATCATATGCAAGGCCCTGCTTGACAATTATACATGATCGAGATCGAGAAAGGGAAGAAAAGAAAACAAGATGATCGTTTTACATCTTGCTGCAAAATGACTTCCTCAGATAAATCAACAAAACTTCTTCTCAACACCAACAAATCCAAACGTCCTTACCAGATAACATTCGAGGACTATGACACCAGCCATGTACAATACCCACATGATGACCCACTTGTTATTATGCTTAAAGTAGGGCAGAATTACTTACATACCCTCCTCCTTGATTCTGGCAGTGCCACAGATATAATATTCCAAAGAGCAATCGAAGTGTTAGGAGTTACAGATTCTCTCAAAGCTTCGACAACAACAATCACAGGCTTCAATGGCTCCAAAGAATCAGCCACAGGTGAAATTGATGTAGAATCCAAGTATTTAGGCATTCTGGGGCGCAACTGGTTACATTCGATCAAAGCGATACCATCGACCTACTATTTAGTACTACGTTTTCCTACGGATCACAGAGTCTATGAAATCAAGGTAGCCAAGCAGTCGCACGCATGTACGAAAATACTACCATCAATCCTCATATAGCAAAACTTCTCAAGGCATAGCAACTATAGTCTACCACACCACCTACATTTGAACAACATGATGCTGAAGTAGTAGATACTGTTAAACTCGATGGTCCCGGCCGCACAACTTTCATTGGATCTAAGCTGTCACTCGACAAAAAAGAAGCCATGATACAGCTCCTAAAGAAGAACATTGACGTATTCGCCTGGACTTTTCAAGGAATGCCCGGAATCGATACTTCATCGCTTGCCACCACCTTAGCCTCCTTCCAGACAGTAAGGCAGTCATACAAATACGACAAAACTTGGCTCCCAAACTTTGAGAAGCAGTAAATAATGAAATTGATAAGCTCCTTCATGTCAGCTTTATTCGAGAGGCTAATTATTCGAAGTGGGTTTCCAATATCGTCGCCATGCCAAAAAAAATGGTAAATTACGGGTTTGTGTTGATTTTACTGGACCTAACAAATTCACACCGAAGGGCAGTTTTCCGTAACCTTTGATTCCACAACTTCTCAATTCGGTCGCAGGACACGAACTTCTTTCTATGATGGATGTTGCCTCAGGATACAACCAAACTCCACTCGCAGAAGAAGAGCAGGAAAAAACCACTTTTATAGCCAAAAGAGGACTTTACTGTTTCACAGTGACGCCTTTAGGGTTAAAAAATGCTGGCGCCACTTACCAACGATTGGTCACTCAAATGTTTAATGAACAGCTCAGCCACATCATAGAAGTATATATCGATGATATGATTTACAAAAGCCTAAAACGAGCAGATCATCTCCAACACCTCCAAACTATCATTGATATCCTTTGACAATACCAAATAAAGTTCAACCCAGAGAAATGTCAATTCGGTGTCGCATCCAGAAAATTCTAGGGCCATCTAGTCAGCAAACGAGGAATCGAAATCGATTCAGCTCAAATTAATGCATTCATGGCAATGCCATCTCCTCGAACAAAAAAAGATGTTTAAAAATTTGTAGGTAAAATAGCCGTTCTTCACAGATTCATATCCAAGTCTTCTGATCGATGCGAACTTCTTTTCCTTTTTCTTCGTGGCAACCACACTAATATTTCAAATTAACAACAAAAAGAAGTTATGTGGACTCCTGATTGTGAACTGGCATTTCAAGGTCTTAAATGATACTTGGGGCGTCCTCTTATAATGAGTACTCCCATTGATGGGGAATTACTCACCATATATTTATCCATAACTGATGATTCCATCAGCTCCGTCCTTATTCGTGAAGATGTAGGCATCAAGAAACCTATTTACTTTATTAGTAAAACTCTTATGGTCGCTGAAAAACGATATACTACCACAGAAAAACAATTGCTTGCCTTGGTTTACAGTTCTCAAAAACTTTGCCCATACTTTCAAGCTCTCCCAATCAAAGTCATTACAAAATAACTTCTCAAACTCATACTCTCCAAAAAAGAAAAATCTCGACGAGTTCAGCAGTAGTCTATTATCATTGGTGAAAATGACATCTCTTTTGAACCTCAAATATCAATTAAAAGGCACGCAGTGGCTGAGTTTTTGGCAGATTTTACAGTTAAAAACCCTGATTGGGAAAATCTCGAAGAAATCTTTACTGACGACTCAATTGCCCAACCAGACGCATGGTCCAAAAGTTTTGGTTGGCAACTTTTTACGGATAGATCAACAAGACCACAAGGTTCTGAAATTGGCATCGTATTCATTATAGCTTCCAATCATCGCATAGAAAAACCTCTTAAACTCAAATTATATACAACCAATAATGAATCAGAGTATGAGGGCATCTTGTACGGCCTTGATCTTGCAGTTACTCTAGGAGCTGAAGAATTAACAGTTTATGTCAACTCCTTACTCGTCGCCAATCACTATAGCAAAACTTTCAAAACAACAGGCAAGATGGTTGATTATGCTGTCCTAGTTGAAGACAAAATGAAGAAATTCAAGCATGCCACTATTTAATATTTACCTCAGCAAGAAAATTGACATGCCGATGCCTTAGGTTACATTGCTGCCATGCTGGGAGACAGTAAAAATAGATCTTTAAATATCAAGATCCTCAAATACTCTAGCCTCGATATCTTGTCCACACTCTACTTGACTGTTACTGAAGATAACGACCCTGAAGACTGGAGAAAACCATTTTCTGCATACCTCAGCTCTTACATCCTTCCTAGTAACGAAGAAGAAGCTCGATCCCTATTAGCCAAGTGCCCACAATTTGCAGTTTAGAATGGTATATTATATCGACTCACTGGATGAGGGCCACTTATCAAATGTATATCACCGAAACTGACTCAGATCATGATCCGAGAACTTCTCAAAGGAATTTTTGGTGCACACATTTCGGGTAGATTACTAGCTCAACGTGCATTCACCCAGGGACTCTATTGGCCCAAAATAAGACAAGACTGTGAAGATTTTGTTCACAAATACTACAAATGCAAAATTCATGCTCAAGACATCAAGAGCCCCTCCATCGACTTACAAGTTAGTAATGTCCATTGACCATTTAAACGATGGGGAATCAATCTTATTAGCCCTTTCCATCCAGCTTCAGGAAACAAAAGATTCTTCTTAGTTGCCACCGATTACTTTACCAAGTGGGTCAAAGCAGTTTCCTTATGCCATACTAATGAGAATGTGGTCATCAAATTCCTTTGGAGGCACATCATTACCCGGTTTGGTTATCCCCAGATCATACATTCTGATAATGGAAAACAATTCATCAACGCAAAAGTTCTTACTTTCCTTCATTAATACAAGATTCAGCTCACAACTTCCACACCATATTACCATCAAGACAACGGATAAGCTGAAGCCATTAACAAGAGCATCAAGTCTGGTTTACGTAAGCGTATCGATGACAAAGAAGGCAGATGGGTTGCCGAACTCCTCAATGTCTGATAGGCATACTGTACCACTCCCCGAGTATTCACAGGGTGTACACCTTTCATGATGGCTTTCGGCACTGAAGCAGTAATACCATCGGATCTCGATCTCCTCAGTGTTCGACAAAAAAATTACTGATGAAGATAATGAGCTCGGACTCCTGTGCAACCTAAATTGGATCGAAGAAACTAGAGACAAGGCCATAGCCAATTTGGGACGTTACCATGATACATTAAAAAAATCTTACAACAAGAGAATTCAAGAACGGAAATTTGGTATTGAAGACCTTGTCTTGAGAAGGATACAAGACCATACCAGACCTAAAAATTTAGGAAAATTATCTAAAAACTGGGAAGTACCATACATTGTGTGCAATAAAACAGATAGTAGAACTTCTTGGGTTATGACTGAAGGTGAAGTTCAACTTGAGTACCCATGGAATACTTCTCAGCTTAAACTATTTTACAGATGATCCAATGTAATTGTTTACTTCGAATCAAATAAACATTTTGTTATACACAAACTCTTTAGTACTTCAACTTGTTTTCGATATATACTTTACAATTATTTATCTGACAAAGTCTCTTTGCTACTTTGACTTGTTTTCGATATATACATTACAAGTATTTATCTTACAAAGTCTCTTTACTACTTCGACTTGTCTTCCATATATACTTTACAAGTATTTATCTGACAAAGTCTTTTTACTACTTCGACTTGTCTTCCATATATACTTTACAAGTATTTATTTGACAAAATCTCTTTACTACTTTGACTTGTCTTCCATAAATACTTTACAAGTATTTATCTAACAAAGTCACTTTACTACTTCGACTTGTCTTCCATGTATACTTTACAAGTATTTATCTTACGAAGTCTCTTTACTACTTAGACTTGTCTTCCGATATACTTTAGAAGTATTTATCTGACAAAGTATCTTTACTACTTCGATTTATCTTTGATATATACTTTCCAAGTATTTATATGACAAAATCTCTTTACTACTTCGTGTTGTCCGAAATATATACTTTACAGGTATTTATCTGGCACTAGAGCTCTTTACTTCTATCATATCTACTACAACTTATTTTTACAAAACAACATAAATAGTTATTACTAGGTTAAAATAAACATACACATCATTTACACATAGAATTCAAACTATTTCTGGTCTCTGACCATTTGTTACCAACTTTCCCAAAATAATGTTCATTACTTTAAAATTAACATCTCCGAAGGAGATTTTTCTTTATTCACAGGACCTTCGGGAACTGACACATCTGCTACAACCCACACAAACTGACCTTCGACCTCCATCATCTTTACTTCATTGACAACTTCAACTCCACCACGTGCATCAGGAGTCGGTAGTACCTCGTCATCAGAACTGTCATCAAATTGCAGCCCTCTCGCCTTCGCGACTCCTTTGCAATATTTCTTTCTCTCTTCAGACTTATCAAACTGCTCCTTAAAGTGAATCCCCACTTCGTGGCATCTTTGCATCTTTTCTTCATTCATTCGAGTTTTCAATTCATCGAGCATTTTCTCTTGCTCCAACTCCATCACTTTTCGAACATCGTCAATCTTTTTCTCAAACTCCTTTATCTACAAAGCCAATACTTCCTTCTTTTCCATCTCCAACACTTTCTTTGCCTCTGCCAAAGATGCCTCCTTCATTTTATTCACTTCCAGTTTGTACCTGTTTAACGTCGCATTTAACTTCATGTTCTCAACAGTCAATTCCTTCTCGATGTCTCTGTACGCAACCAACCGATTAGCCAGATCACCACTACCCTCCACACGTCCCATTGCTTGACTCATCACTGTCTTAATCTGCATGAAAGTCATATAATGATTATTTGTTTGATTTACCAAACGTTTCATTCAAGCATAAGCTTTACAATTTCTTACCTTCGACAAGTTACCCTGAGCTTCACCTAGAATGGTATCCAAGCTGTCAATACCTACCATACGGTCCGCCATCTCTTTCTTCAATTCCTCCGACCCCCAAGAAAAAGTTTCCATCGTCTCTGCCATCTCCTTTTCAAACTCCTCCCCTAACCCCTTCTTCACAGTCCCTGTAGTCTTCTTAAAAATGACACTGCTTGAACTTCGTGGAGGTAACCCACTCCCCACAGCAGGTTTATCAGAAACTTTGACACCTTCAGATGATGATTGTCAAGTAGTTCTTTTCAAATTCAGCAATGAAGGTTTGTCAACATTTACCTTACTTTTTCTCTTATTTTTTCCTAGAGACTCCCCCAGTATCGCATCAATCTTAGTATCTATGTTATAATTTACTAACGACGGATTATTCAACGGCAAACTTGAATCTGCAACTCTTTTATTCTTTGTTGACATCTTTCCTCCTATAATTGACACTTCAGCACCTGTGGTTCACGACCTTTTTAGTCCTGCTTCTTTAAAAATCTCACTTAACTGATCTTGATTCGTTGCTAAATTATCAATTCTGCCAAAAAACCATTCTCTTATCTTGTACAACTTCTCGTTTACAACAGTTGTCTTCCCAATCTCCTTCAGTGCTGCAAACACAAAATAGACAAAAATTTTCTTTATCTTCAAATCCATAGCATATGACAATTCATAAAATTAAACATTTAAGTTACCTAACCACAGACCTAGATGAAATGCTTTTCTTTTAAGCAGCTCCCCTGGATCTTTAGGATCAAATTCATAATTTCTAGATACTAGTAATCGGTCTTCGGTATATCAACCTCCAATGCATACCATATCGTAAAACATCAATCTCTTCAAAAACCTCGCCAAGTAACGATACCTTTTTTAACTTCGGGTTCGTTTTCATCGTATAATATACACATAAATCATCTACCATTATTACCTCCTCACCTCAGGCTTTCAGCCTGCCATTTATCACACCACATGCCCTAAATAGGTCATATACATTCGGATTGAATTGATTTGGGGCTACATGGATACAATTTATTAACTTTTTCTGATCCGCCCTGAGGGGTAACTTTAATCCTTTCATTATCTGTTCTCGATGAATAATAATACTATCTAGAGGTATATCCTGGTCGATCATTTCGTATTGATACTTCTCTAATCTAACACCATCAGGGATACCATATTTCTTTTTAAAACTTACAATTTCCTTCGCTTCTAAACCCTCTCCATAACAGGCATCTTCATACTCTACAACATCTTCTTCCTCATTCCTACTCCCTTCTCGATCACTCGCTTGAGGCTCATGATCTACACCAGTATCACTCACATCTTTCTCAGGTGCTTCATGCACACTAGGGACTACCCTAAACTCTCCCCCACCCCCTGTATCTGCACTACTCGAACATACCCTATATCTCCCCCCAACTGTTGCACACACGTTCTCACATCGATCATCAAAGGCACTACATCTTCGAGACTCTCAAATATATCATTACCATCATTTAAATAGGGTTCAGCCATTTGAGAACCTGTACATCAGATTCCATATTTTCAACACAGTTAGAATTTTACATATGTGATACATATATACATATTCTTACGTATACATATTCATAATAGATCCCGTTGTTAAGGTTACTCTTCAACTCATCATTTACTTTACCATTTGTTACAATCATTAACACTTATACTTTTACATAGTTCACGATCAAATCTACATCAGATTTTTATACTTAGAATTTTTATCGTTCATACACAATTTAATAAGTTCTCGATGTTTCATCTCATTTAATTCAATAAACTCGATAAACTCATTAATTCTTATCTTAATATTAAATTTATAGGAAGTCAAATAGTTTCTCGAAGACGTTATCACTTTTCCCGCCAAAACTAGTTATTTCCATTTATACGAATTCTCATTCTCCGGCGTGAAATTCGGCAACCAAACCGCACAATCCCAAACCTCACCACGTATCTCACTCCCCCAAAATCATCTCCTCTTATAACGCCATACTTACGACGCCCCATTTACTTCTCTCCCCTCCAATTTTACCCAACTCAAAATCACCTCCACAAAGAAATCTAAATTACACTCCCAAAAACACCTCCGTCGTTATTTATCCCCTCTCTTTCATTTCTACTTAGTTAGACGTTATTGATCATGTTTTCATACAATTCATCTACTCATGAAGAAAATTATACACAAACAAAACCAAGAAAACAAAAACAAATTACTAACCTTGTTGCCGTAAAGCTTCAGTATCCCTCTCCTTTGCACGCTTCGTCCTTTCAATCAACACGCCAATTTCCTCCTTCGCAATCGTATCTAACAACTGCAACAACATGCAATAATAGTTCTCTCCCTCAAAATTTTTTAATTTGCGAGTGATCTGAACAGTCGCCTACCTTTGACATATTTAAAGCCTTCACGTGACTGTTTGTCGCACTATGTGACGACGGTCCAGTTCGTCGAGTACAACATTTCATAGTTTCTTCTCTACATCTTTGTCTTTTAATCTTCTACCCTTTAATAAATTTTTACATTCACCCTTCAGACCTTCCAACTCTTTAAGAATATTTACAGCCAAATTCATCTATGTCAGTGAACGTTCCATCTTTTCCAGTAACCAATATACATCATTTTCTTTATACTTCATACCATCACCTAATGGAGGACATCTCGCCATATTCATTTTGTATTAACTTTCCCTTATAATATCATATTTTCAAAAATACCTATATTTAAGGGATCATTTTCGACATCAGTTGATTTATTTATGCTTATTCACACTTCGTTTAAACACATTTTTATTAACCTACATTCGGCAGTTCAATATATATTCGACTTTGTATACCTGCCAATATTTGACCAAGTTCTATCACACATTATAATCATATTCGATATTCGATAAACAAAAACACAAAACAATTGATTAAACACACATTAATTTATTTGCAACTCATTTTCTACATTTGATATCTCTCACATTCGATTACAATCATTTCTTACATTCGATATCAATCTCTTTCAAGTACATTCACTTCTACTAATTACTATTGTCTTATATTACAATTTTACTGTTCTTGCTGATTTCCTCGACATGTCAATATTTACCTTGTCTAATTTTTACCAGAATAAGATATTAAAGACTCTTTCCGGTCTTCGAAGATCGACTCTCAAGTCAATGAACTTCTAACGAGATGCTTCAGCAAGAAAAGGCATCAAAAAATTGCAAACAAACCACCTGTTCAGCAAGATCCCTGGACGCCCATCCCATCTTCGTATCTTCATCGCTAGCAAACACAGATACCTATACACCTCCAAACTGACTCCAAATATTACCTTCACATACACATGATGCTCCCATCATCTCCAACACAAATATCTCCTTCCTGTTTGCTCTTTGTTTCTACTTCGTTGCCCTACTCCGATCACAAAACCTATTTTCATCTCTCCTTCTACGCTAGCTTTTACCTGACAAATCACCATCTTCAACCCTAGCCTTTATTAACAACCATACTTGGGGCGACCTCATCCCTCAAGCACCATTATCCACCTTCAATAGCACCCCTATTTATACCCAACATCCTTCAAATTATATTCAATGCACAAATTAATTCTACCTCGAAATCAACATGACCAGATACAGCTCACCTTAACCTCGGTAATGACATTTGTTGACTTCTGCACAGTTCGGCCACCTCTTCATATTCTAATTTTTCTTCTCAATACAACTACAAGCACTTCTGTCGAGAATGGGATGAAGACAACTCAAAATTAATATGATTGTAGTATCATATTCCCCAAATTCGATAAAGCCAGCACTCCATAATCGAAGACAGCTCAGCCCTAAGAAGTCGAAGTTAGCTCAGCACTCTGCAGTCGAAGACAACTCAATATTCTAGAAGATTCCTGGTGTCCTTGAATTACCATCAGTAACAATTATAGCCTGGTCAAGAACAAACTGCTAGAGATCCGCAAAGTTTACCCACTACCTCCGGAATAATAGACTCTTTTTTTTTGTAAAATTGCCTGTATATGATATAAATGCAGGCAGAGAATAGGTTCTAACAGACCATAATTTAGGACGTCTCTCTATCCTAAATTTATGCAACACTCAAAAACTTGTAATAACTTGCATCTACTAGATTTTATACAAAATCCTCCTCGAGGTCATGTTTTTTCACAATTTTTGCTGAGTTTTCCACGTAAAATCTTAATTGATTCTTCTTAATTGCACAGTCCTTACGAATGTGTATTGGCAAAGGTTTTCTTCCTAGAAAATATGCCATTACAGAGAGGTTTGAAGTTTGCGGCTAGCTCGCACGTGAGGGATATGAGGGATAGATCAGTCAAAACACATTGTAGCCAAAAAGCCAGGGTAATAGGGGAGTGATAATGATATCGGCTTGGAAATCGAGGCAGTTTTGGTTTTTTGAGGAGGTATATATATTAAGAGAGAAATAACAAAATGTATTGTTCATAGAAGAAAACAAACCAGAGATTGAGAGGAAAAAGACTGGTACGCCATTGCTAAGTGAAGCTTGAGAGAGGTTGCTGAAGTTATTGCATTGATCTTGCTGTTTTGAGTATACTCGAAGTAACACAAGTACGTCACTTGATCTCTATCTATTTTTATTGTTGCTCTTCCTGTTGCGTCTGTAAGTAGAATCTTCTAGGTTTCGAGTTTGGAGGTTATCTTCAGGATAAGAAAATTCATGAGTCTCAGTTCCAGCCTATTCTGGGAATTTGGGGGTTTTGAAGGAGGCATTATGTTTAGGATCGAGGTTTTGAATGTGTGCTTATCTGTTGGAGGGGGAAGATGAGATATGGGCTATTGACACATAATTATCGAATATATCGATCTAATTGCATGCCTCTTCTTCTGGAGGGTAAGACGCGACCCGTCGAGCTTCGAGGTTGAGGCTAATAGATGAGGAAATTAAAGCATTCAAAGCTAGTATTTCTGGTTGTGTCCCAATGGACGAGGGCAGTGTTTTATAAGTGTTTGATGTTGTAACCGATGTCCTTTTGGCTATAGTATTGTCGGCTGGTGAGGTTCTGATTGCGAGATGTCGTTAGACGGTAGTGACTGAGGATAACGAAAAGGAGGAGATAGTGTGGGGGTGAGGGGTAGGGGCAATGTTGGGCCTTCTGGTGGTGAGAAAGGTGGAGGGGGGCAGAATGATGAAAGTGGGGATTTAACTGAGTCAGATAGGGTTGAAGGTGCCGTTTTGGCTAGAGATAAGATAAGATTAAATCAATTTGCTGCCAAGCTGGAGCTGTCGAAGGTTGGGGTATTGTTGAGTGTGGCAAGAGCAGGGTTAAATTTCAAATCGAACCCTAGAGACGGGATAATAGCGTATAGAGGCCAGATTCGATTGGGGATTGAACTTCCTCTCTGAAGGCTGGTAAAAGAGGTATTGAATTTTTGGGAGGCTTCCCAAGTTCAAATGAATGGAATTTTTTATGAGATGATGAGGGTAATTGAAGGTATGAATACAAAATAGAGTAGTGAGGGGTGGGGTTTGATTAAATGGTTTGATATTGTTCTACTCGAAGAAGGCAAGCCAAAATACAGGTACCTACCACATCTAGTGTCACCCTGAGAAGCCCTAGTTTTTTGATCTGTGCTAGATGGGTCGAGGGAGGAATAAAGACTTAGTTACAGTACGGGGTAACTATGAGAATGTGGAAGGGGAGGACCTTTGTAAGTTATACCATAGAGTCTTTAATCAGAGTAAGTTTGCTATCGAAGAATTGCTTTTGATGTACGTCTTGAATAAATGGTGATCATATTCTGCTTGTTCTGCAGGTCTGAAGAATATTTCTTGGAATAACCCAAGGAATTATATTGACACCTTGCTCGAAGCTAGTGTGGATTGGGTGAATTTTGTTTTCAGCAGTCTTGATATCAAGAGGAAGCGCAGGAAGAAGATGGATTCCTAGCTTCGAAACGTACCCGTTACACCGAAGCCATCAAAGAGGAGGAGAGGTGAAGGTTGTTCGAAAGTATCCGAAGAAATGGGAGAAGATGATTTGACGAGGACAGTTCAGTTTATGTCGAAGGCGAAAAGGGCTTTGAAACAAGCAGCGCCAGTACCCGAAGGGCCTAACGATGCTTCTAGACTAAGACCAAGGTAGGTACCAATGCCAGTTGAGAAAGGGAAAGGCAAGGTCCCTCCTGAGACTCCGAAGGTACAGCAGTCGAAGGTTGTTCAACGCAAAAGGCGTAGGGCACTGGGGGAAGATGATGCAGCTGATGAGGATAAAATAATGACAGAGGCTGAGCTACAGGAGCATGCAATAGCCAAGTATGCTTCGATGGCTAGAATTTGCTAAGACGACCCAAATAAGGCTTCGAAGGAAATGAAGAGGAGTATGTTTCAGGTAACTGTCTATTAATTTCTTCTTTGAGATTCTGAGATTTCTTGGGTGTTTTTCATGCTTTTAGGGGTACTGACGGCTTGAATATTTTAGCAGACAGATGCTTGGGCGCAATCTTACAACAAGGCAATGAAATTAGTAAAGGGGAAGTTGCGACAGGTGGCAAAAAGTCTTTATCTTGCTCGAGAGACTGAGGCATCATTGTTGTCTGAGGTCAAAGTGTTAAAGCAGGATCTGGCGGCGATTACTAACTCCTTTGATGGGAGGCTCGAGCTTTAACGGTCTAACCAGGAGCGGGTGTGTACGACGAAGCTTGTTGCGAAAGATAAGGAAAAGGCTGAACTGAAGGCACGTTATTAAGTAATGTTTGAAAGTGAATGTAGGGTCGTCGTGAAGTTGAAGGAGTTTATAGAGGATAAGGGGTATAGCCCTAACACTTTGGAACCCTTCCCTATTTCCTCAGAACTGGTTGCTGGAGATGATTTGTAGATGAAGGATGGAGAGGCAGATATTGCTAATGGAGCAGATGGAGGTACTGGAGGTGGTGTGGAGGCTCCTGCAAATGAAGCGACCAACGCTGGAACTGTGGATGATGCAGTTGCCGATGGTGCGGGGTTGAAGATTTCGACTGAAGGTGCTGAGGGTGTTGGTTTTATTGGGCCTGTGGTGAAAGAGGATGCAGCCGCACCGATTTGATGCATTTGTATTGGATATTCGTTCCTGCTTTTTTCTGATTGGTTGTGGAGTTATAATATTTAAACTATGTTACTTTTCTGTGGAACTGGTATTTGAAATTGGTATTTTTTGCTTCTTATCTGTTAAACTTCTGAATTTGAGTCTGAACTTCTTTTGAATTGATGCCTGATGTTCTGAACTAAATTTGTTGTCATGTTCTGGCCTTGCTTTATTCAGGATTGTTGAAATATTGATTTGTATTCCATTGGCTTGGCTTGTACCTAACTCTTGATTACTTAACTTCAGTTGTAATAAAACTATTTCTCTGATCTAAGATATTTTAAATCTTCTTTGCACTTAGTAGAGTTGTAGATATTCCGGTATAATAGTATCTGCATGTACAATTTTTGTCGAATGACTGTAGAATGATCAAGCCCTGAAGAGCTTTGAGGGTGTTGTTATACCTTTTCTGAAATTGAGGGATCTGTTGGACATCGAAGGCCTAAGCCACAACGATGTAAGACGTGGTCACCCCCAACGCATTCCCGAGGGTCCAGTCGGTCGACTATTCGTGCCCCTCGTGTATGCTCGAATGTTAGAAGTTTAAAAATTATAAGGGTCGCCCCCGAGTATCAGTTAGGTTGAGGGGACGTGATACCTAGAGGAACACTAGAAATTCACTGGACTTCGAAGGCCTAAGCTACAATGAAGCAAGACGTGTTCGCCCCCAATGCATTCCAGAGGATCTGGCCTTTTGACCATTCGTGCCCTTCGAGTTTGCTCGAATGGTGGAAACTTGAAAATTTTTAGGTCGCCACCAAGTATCAGTCGGGGCAAGGGTGGACATGATACCCAGGGTAAACCAAGAAATCGACTGGACTTCGACGGTTTTGAACCTGATCGAAGCATATCTATTCTCCCCTAATGTATTCCCGAGGGTCCGGTCTGTCGACCATCCTTGCCCCTTGAGTTTGCTCGAAATTGGAGGCATAGAAATTTCAAGGTCACCCCTAAGTATCAGTCGGGTCGAAGGGTTAACATGATACTTAGAAGAATCTAGGAAATCGACTTGACTTCGATGGCCTTAGCCACAGCGAAGCATAACTGTTCGCCCCCAATGCATTCCCGAGGGTCCGGTCTTTCATCCATCCTTTCCCCTCGAATTTGCTCGAAATTGGTGGTTTGAAAAATCTCAAGGTCGCCCCCAAGTATCAGTCGGGTCGAAGGGTTGACATGATACCTAAGTTAAACCAAGAAATTTATTAAAAATAGGAGATGACGTATGGGTGGAAAAGCTGTTTATTGATTATTCTGTGTTACATCAGTTGTACAAGGTTGAGGCCATAGCCTATTATAGATGACCAGCTATATTGTGTTCCATGGGCTTGCTAAAGGTTCTTCATCTTCTGTCATCAGATAGTATGAACCCTTGTCAGTTTTGTCGTATACAACATAAGGTCCTTCCCAGGATTCGGCAAGCTTGCCAGAATTCTGAGGCTTCGTAGACTGGCTGACACGTCGAAGTACCAGACCTCTGATGTTGAAACTTCGTGTCAAACACCCTTATTATAGGACTTCTAGAGTGACGTATGGTAACGACCAAGGTTGACGATGGCTCGATCTCTGGTTTCGTCGATCCATAACATGTTGTATCCGAGCTCAAACTCATTGTCTTCGTCTGGAAGGCTAGGATCTCGTGTGGGTACTTCGAATTGAGTAGGGAGCACAACTTTGATACCGTAAGCTAGAAGGAAAGGGGTACAACCTGTAGATTTTCTTGGTGTTGTTCGATAAACCCAGAGGACATACTGTAATTCTTGGACCCATTGACCTTTCTTTGCATCAGCTCTTTTCTTGAGAACCGTCAATAATGGTTTTGTTGATGGCTTTGACTTGACCATTGCCTAGTGGGTAGTAAGGTGTTGAGGGGAAGAGGATGATATTATGTTTCTTGAGAAAATTTCTTTCTTTGCTACCGACGAACTGGGGACCATTGTTGCATCGGATCATATGAGGACAGCCGAAGCATGTGATGATGTTTTCCCATTAAAATTTGAAAATTTCTTCCTCTCTGGTTCGGCACAAAGGTACGGCTTTGACCCATTCGGTAAAATAATCTGTGGCAACGGGGATATTCTCACGGCTTCCTGAGGCTTTAGGGAAGGGACCAATGAGATCGATAGCCCATCTTTTGAGTGGCCTGGAGACTTGATTAAAATGAAGGTCTTGTGGAGGGCAATGAATATCATGAGCGTAACGTTGGCATTTGTCACAGTGCCTGGCATACTCCTCAGCTTGATTTTTCATGTTCGGAAAGAATAATCCTTGAGATACTGCTCGAAGGGCCATGGAACGACCAGCAGTATGAGTACCGCCGGTACATTTGTGGAGTTCAGCTAAAATTGTAGTGGCTTTAGCTTGAGATATGCATCTAAAGAGGACGCCATTCAGAGATTTGCGATGTAACTCATGTTTGTGGACAATGTATCTGCGGTAATTTTGTAGCAAAGATCGTCTATTAATAGCATTGACTTTCATCTAGTCAATATTTGGGCGTTCGTGTACTTCGATATGAAGTGTCCAGCGGGAATCTGATTGACCTAGCATAACTACTATGTAGGTGAGGGCATCTGCATGCTGGTTTTCTCCTCAAGGGTAATGAGTAATAGTAGATTTTTTGGGAAAAAGGTCCATGCGTTGTCTAACAAAAAGAGCATAGTCAGCCATATGACCATTAACTTAAGTTTTACCTGTGTAATGCCTCAGAATAATTTTTGAATCTGTGAAAATTGTAAGTTTGGGAATGCCGAGGTCGAGAGAGAGGTTGAGGCCGTAGATCAAGGCTTTGTAGTCAAATTTTTTATTGGAACATTCGAAAGTAAGTTTGACGGCTTTCTCTATTCGATCATTAGTGGGTATGGCCAGGACAATACAAATTCCGGAGCCATTAGGTCCAGCAGATCCATCTGTGAATAAATGCCAGCCAGTGTTAGGACTCTAGGGATCTGTTATTTCAGGTTGGTCTTCTGTTAAGTGATCTTCGTGTTCTTCCCAATTGACATCTTCTACCGGGAAGTCAGGAAGGAAGGCGTCTACTGCTTGGCCTTTCTAGGATATCAGCTTCTCAATTGTAATATCATGTTCGCCAAGGTATACAGACCACTGTTGCACTCGCCTGGATTTCTCTTTTTTATTGAGTACTTCTCGAAGGGGGTAACTTTGTTATAACGCGGATGGGGTGTGCTTAAAAATATGGTTTGAGTTTATGGGTTGAATAGACAAGGGTGAGGAGCAAACGATCAAGTTTCAAATATCGAGTTTCTGTGGGTGTTAAAGTTTTGCTGATGAAATATATAGGTTTCTCGATGTTGAAGTCAAGTCGGATAAGCACTGAACTGATAGAGGTGTCTGTAACCGTGAGGTATAAAGAGAGTGTTTCGCCTTCGATAGGGGTGGTCTGCCAAGATAAGTTTTGAGTTCGAGGAAGGCCTGTTTATATTTCGGTGTCCAGTTGATCTCGGGGTTATTTTTCTTTTTTGCTTTGTGTACGCCTTGGTCGCGTAAGAGAGAAAATAGTCAAGCACATCTGTTTGAGGATTTGGAAATGAAGCAGTTGAGGGCTGCAATCTTACTAGCTACTTTTTGGACATCTATTTTGGTTCTGGGTGAAGGCATATCGATGAGGGCTTGAATATGAGTGGAGTCGATCTCGATACCTCGTTTACTGATAAGCTGGCCTAAAATTTTTCCAAACAAAATACCAAATTGACATTTTCTAGGTTGAGTTTCATGCTGTATGTTCGAAGTATCGAGAAGACTTCTAATAGGCCTTCGATGTGGGTCTATTTTTGAAGGCTTTTGCATAGCATGTCGTCGATGTAAACTTTGGCTGACTTGCCAAGCAAAGGGTTAAACATGGTTGTGACAAGGCGTTGGTAAGTGGCTCCCACATTTTTAGGGCCAAAGGGTATGACGTTAAAGCAGTAAATGACTTGTTCAGTGATAAAGGAAGTTTTAAGTTGATCTTCAGGGAGGAGGGGTACCCAAAGCCGCGTCTATCATTGGTAGGCGCTCATGTCCAGCTGTGGCGTCGAGGAGTACTGAGATGATCGGGAGGGGAAAACTGTCCTTCAATGTGTGCTTGTTAAGGTCTGTGAAGTCGACGCAGATTCTTATCTTGCCGTTCTTCTTGGGAACTGCAACAATATTTGATATCCAGTCAGCGTACTTCACTTCTCTGATGAAGCCTGCAGCTATAAGCTTGCTTACTTCAAGGTTTACTATTTCTCAAAGTCATGGTGCCAGGGTACGCTTCGTTTGTTTTACTATTGAAGCATAGGGAATGAGATCGAGGCGATGGCACGCCAAACTGGGGTCAACACCGAGAATCTCCTGGAATGTCCATGCAAAGACATCTTTGTCTGCTCGAATGTAATCAGTAAGCTCGAGGCGCTCTGCCTCATCTATATAAGTTCCAATAAATGTACCTCGACCAAGACTGTCAAGTGAAATATAAACAGTGAGTTTGATGGGTGAGGTTGTATCTATCGAAGGTGGAGGGATAAAAGGTGACAGTGATTGCTATAGGCGGCTGACGAGTTTCTGGGTCTGATCAATTTCTGGGTGCTCGCATGAATGGGCGAGGCGTTGAGAGCCTTTAAAGATCCAAGTACCTTCGGGGGCAATAAAACGAAGGGTCTGATGGTAGGTCAAAGGTATGCCACGCATGGCATGGAGCCAATCACGCCCAAGGATAACGAGGTATTCTGACTTCTTATTAATGACAAGAAAGGTGGTTTGAGTGTAACAGGGCCTGTGGTGACAGGTAGGCTGATTCGACCGTCAGCGACATTTGTGGCCCCATTGAAGCCTTTTAATTCGACGTTGGCGGTAGTAATGAGATCAGTCTTCTTCATTGTTTGAACAGTCTGAAGGAAAAGTACATCAGCTGCACTCCCTGTATCGATTAGCATGGTGTGGATGACGAGGTTTTTGACCTTAATTATGATGACTAAGGGGCCTGAATGGGGATATCGAACATGATAAGTATCACAGTTGATAAAAGAGATGCCTTCACGTTGAGGGGAGAGGCTTGATCGTGGCAGGAGGGCGGGTAACTTCTCCTGATAAGTAAGTTTGTTACACTCTTCGACACGTTTCCGCTTGCTCTTTGAACGGCTGCTGTCTATGTTGTTGATCTTGATGAAATGTATGCGATAGATATGCACCTCGGCCGGGTCAGCAGCAGAGGTGGGCTGGGACTTGAGGTATGACCCGTCTAGGTAGCTTGGGAGGTCGGCAACATATTGATGTAAACGATCTGCTTTGAGGATGAGCTCGAGGGAGCAATGGAGGGCTAAGCATTTTTTGGTATGGTGACAGTTATATTTGTGATTGGCACAGTAAGGTTCGCCTGGTCTGACTTCAATAGGGAAAGGGATACGCCTAATGGGGTTTGCCTATAAATGTGGTAGAAGGGTACTGAGAGAAGCAGTAAGTATAGGCATGACAAGCTTCGGTCGCTTCTTGCAGGCCTCAGCATTGCTATCGTTGTCGGGGAGTTTGCGGCTCACAGTCTCCTGTGAGACATGAGCGATCAGAGGTGCTGGAGTAGAAGGTGGGTTCTATCGAGGTTTACTGAAATTGGTGGTTAACGGTTGGCCCTATTTACAAGATTCATGAAGGCGCTCGAGGTCGATATAACCATTGACCATCGATAGCATATCCTCGAGTATTCGGGGTTTATGGAGGACAAAGTATTCTTTCATACAGCTGTGATCTGGAAGGACATTCGAGTACGCGAGCACAATATTCACGCTCCAGGTGGCCACTCGTCAATTACCCTTTTCTATCTGTTCTCATCGTCCAGGTGGCGGTTTCGTTCGGTTTCCAGCTCCAGGTGGTGGATTCACGCTCCTAGTGAAGCTACGCATGGTGGCGCTCTTCTGCTTGAGCGAATTGTTGAGATAGTAGGGCCATTTGGGTGGCCACTCTGTCGATGGAGATGCCGGCATGGGTTGAACTAGAGCGGAGGGTGGATGTCATTGAGGAGAATCTGTGAAAGTTGAAAACACAGGTGAGGGAAAGAAAGAAGGAGATTGGTAGGGTGAGAAGCACTAATACCGCCAAATTTAGGGTCCTAACTTCTTTCGGGGGGGAAGTTAACTCTTACACCACTCGGTTAATCTGCAATCAAAGGAATACAAGTAGATAATCTAGGGCAATAACAATCTATAGACAATATACTTGTGTAGAGGCCTGAATGTGACGCTTTACGACCTCTGATGAGGATTTTTAAGAGTGTATTTATTACTGATGTGTAATCGAAGGTTCGAGTTCTTGATTTTTACAGGGTGGTCGAAGGTAAACAGCAGAGGGGATGGGGAGAATTTTTGTAACCTCTCCATGGTTCCCTATCCCACCTATTTATAGAACATAGGAAGGGCTGAGTCACCAAGGTTAGGTCAGATTGCAAGGGTACCATCGGGATATTCCGGCGTAGGTATGGGCGCCAGAAATGTCAGAACTATCACTGTAATAATTATTGTGTCTGTCTCTATACTTTCATACTGTAGCAGTGGTTTGGCCTGTCACAGTAGCTGCAAGGACCAACAACTGCGCCATCTTGTCTAGTGAGCTGGCTGTTTGTCCCGTCATACTTTGACCATATGCGGATATGGTCGAAGTATTTCTGCTGAGATGTGAAGTCTGTTCTCGAGGCTTGTTCAGAGTTGATGCTTCCTCTTCGGGTGATCTTTGGGAGGCCTGTTTATGGATTTGACTAGACTTCGAGATGTTCGAGTAGGCTTTGAAGTAGCCTTCGAGTATCTGTTTGGGTAGAAGGCTGCAAGTAGGCTACTATATCTGCGTGACACTGGATGTGACATGTGCCCACCTTCTGGTTTGCTTTTCGTGAGTAGAAACATACAACATCGTACCATTCGATTAAGCTCCTTCCCTAACTCTCCAATTTTATATTCATGCCCTCGATTACCTTCATCATTTCGTAAAAGTTCCCAACTAACTGACACGGAGCAACTTCTCAAAAATTCTGCACCTCCTTCACCAGCCTTCGGAGAAGTAGTTGCATTCCTAGCCGAATTTGGCCTCTATATGCCATAATACCCTATCGCAGTTTTGATTTAAAGGTAAACCCTGATCCCACTGCATTTAACACCACCCCTACCTTCGACAACCCCAATTTAGTAGCAAATTGATCTAGTCTCAGCTTCTAGCTAGCCGAGACAGACCCTGCGACCTCCTCCAACTCAGTCGATTCCTCACTATGATCACTCTACTCCCTCTCTTCCCTTTCATCATCCAAAGGCTCGACACTACCTTCGTGTACCCCTCTCTCTCCTCCCTCCATATCTTCCTCATCCATCTCCTCGGTTACTTAAACCTTTTGACATTTACTACTCGAACCCCACCAACAGGGAATACCACAGCTAAAGGGACATCGGTTGCGACATCAAACACCGCTATGTCACTGCCTTCATCCATGGGAGCACGACCAGACACACTCGCCTAATCCTCTTCGATCTCTTCATCTATCATCCTCATTCACGAAGATCGACGGGTATGCATCTTACCCTACAAAAGAAGAGGCATCCAATTAGATCGATATATTCGACTATTACGTATCAATAACTTATTTCGATCTACCCTCTCCAGCTGATATAAAAATAGTCGAGTACTCGACCCCTATCCTAGTCCCACCATCAATACCCTATGAATCTCAAATGGGCTGGATCCCCAGACACATGGTTTCCCCCTATCCTCGATCATATCATCACAACTATAACCGTAATAGCCTCTACCTTACTATGTTAACATTATACAGTAACAAACACAGAAGACGAAGCCAAACAGAAATAGATAAAAGTCAATCGACATACTTGTGTTAATGAAACTATGTTTGAAGCAGCAAGTCAGCCGGTCCCTCAGCAACAATCTGATAGCCTTTCTCAAGCTTCACGAAACAATGGCGTACGTTCTCCTTCTCTATCTCACAGGGTTTTCTATGACTAGCTTCTATATATATACCTCCTCAAAATAGCAGAAAATTGCATCGATTCCCCAAATCGCCATCATTACCACTACCCCACTATCCCCGCTTTTTGGCTGTGATGTGCTTTATCGATTTTACCCACCATTAACCATACGTGCATGTCCCATGCTCACATTTACATAACTCTTTATATCATCCAAGTCAAACCTTCAGGTCCCTGCTCGAAGCTGTCAAATCAGATCCTTACATCAAATCAACATTTTCTCGTAAATCAAAGAATAAACATAATGACCTGCAAGGCACTCTGCCCCAAGAATAGTATCTTCTGACATGCTAGCTATTTTGGTGTTAGCTCATCCAGTCGAAGCCAACAGACCTTCAAAATACCCTCCTCTCGTACGCGAGTAATCCTTTATATCATGTCTCAAATATTTGTACACAGACAACCTGGTACTCGATTTCAAAGTGTGCCTGTCATTCCATCGCTTTCATGTTCGACATTCGGCAAGATGTTTTTTGCGCCTAAATTACCATTGAGTATTACGTTTATCCTACTCATACAATTCAGTATATCACTTCGACAGTTATCTTATAAATTTATAATTTCATTCGAACAGACGCCCTTACAGAAAACATAGAACAAATATTCTACGTCGACAGGAAAATATAAACATCCCTACCATCTTTCTTCTTTTCCACAATAGAGAAGCCCCTATTTACAGACGGGACGCTCCACATAAACCCTATCATCAACGTCTTCCTTGTACACCACCTCCTCGGCAAGAAACTCCAGGAAGACAAAGCGGTCACTAGGGAGCGGGTTCATCATTTGTAGCACCCTCCACCAATATACATAGGGCATCCCACTAATGGGTTCCCCTAGGTCTAGTTTAAACATATCCGACATCATCCAATCCAGTCCTCGATCACCAAAAAACCTTTGCTTTAACTCCAGGGTCTTCTCCCGTATACAAGGACCCCTGCCGCCACCCGGTTCTGGTACTTAGTATTATGAGAGTTTTCATTGCTTTGGGAGGAAGACGCAGACATTTTACTCGGAGAAGATGGAAAAGATGTGTAAAGTTCTCCTAAAAAGACCCTACTTATACTTGATGGCAGGTACATTAAACCTCTCATAATCCCAACCCGTCTTTTTCACGGTCTTCAATTCTTTTCCTCAGAATCTTAATAGTCAAAACTTTACAACTTCCCAGATCCAACCATTTTATCAGTATGCGCATTCAACCCCTATTTCCGAGGCCTTGCAGTCGACAAATCCCCAGCCTCAAACATTGACCCCTTTTATACATTGTCTCGCACCTCTTTCATCGAGTTTCGATAATATAGAGTCAATTATTCAGTTAAGGCCGAATAGTGACCAATGTCTTCGATCATCTCATTATATTTCGATGTCAATTTCCCCCCGAAGGTAATCGCTTCTACTTGTTAACATTCAAAGCTATATGTTTGATACTGCGCCTACAATCTATTTGCCTACCATATTTATCAGATACAAACCCATAATTTTAGTACCGGTTATTCTCTTTACATTACTTCAACTACAAAAGAAAGGGGAAACCTCCAAGTACAGCCATACAAAAATCTTCAGACATCGACAACAACAACAACATAAAAAGAAAATTACAGTTATATAAGAACAAAACCCATAATAGCCACCACCCTTCCACCACCTTATAAAGAACCTGTCCTATTTTTATATGGGCCAGATCCCTTTATCGAGCCCTGCTCCTCCACCAACTGATCTTCTTCCTGAACAAGACGTTCGGCTAAACCTGATAGGATGAGGTAACATTTCTTCAGCAGTTGTAAACCACTACTATACCATTCCCCACAAGTACGCATAGGGGTTCCCATTGATCGACTCCCCAGGCTCCGCCCCTACCAGGTCTGGCATATCCCAGTCGAGTTCCTTGTTACCAAAGAACTTCAGTTTTAGTTCAGCTATTTTCCATCCGACAAGACGATCTCTGGCGAAACCCATCTTTCTCGGATCGCATGTGTTAGGAGTAGTATTAATTATTTTTTTGCGGAAAACAGAGAAAGAAAGTGATGATGAAGAGTATACAGTGGTACCCCTCAAAAGCTCTATTTATAGGTTCATTAACAGTATTTATTACTCCGTAATCACCATAACTTTGTAATTACCCTCCTTTATTACCTTCCTCAGAAATGAAATATGCCTCAGTCAACCGTTTGACTTCCAACAACTAATAGTTTTTCTCAGCAAATGTCTTTACACCTATTTCTGAGACCCTTGTTGAAAGGGTACGAATGTAGTAGCCTACTGGCAGCCTTCTAGCTCCATTCGAACACTCAAACGCCACATCAAAGCTTACATGAATACATCGAAGCCTATATGTATACCTCAAAGCCTACCCGAATACCTCGAAGCCCAATCACTTTGTAAACAAGCCTTCCAGGACTACGTAAACTTCGACTATACAAAGGCAGACCAATCAGCATCATAAATACTTTGACCATAGTCGTACATGGTCGAAGGCCAACATGTCAGATCGTCAACTCACCAGACAGGAACGACGATGTTGTTGGTCCTTACAGCTACAGTGACATAACCAACAACAGCTATAGTGTGAGAGCACAGTGCCAGGCTTGACATTTCCGGCGTTAGTACCAACTTTGGGATATACGCCTGATACCCGGAGGGTACACGTGTAATGTTATCTTCCATGGTGACTCTGCCCTACCTATGTTCTATTGATAGGAGGGAAGGGGAACCAAGGAGTGGTTATGAAATCTATCCCCAGGACCCTTGTAGTTTATCTTTGATCTCTCTGCAAATTACCCTGTACTCAAACCTTCGACTACTTGGCAGTAATATCAATATTCTTAAAAATCCTCATCAGAAGTCGTGGAGTGTCCCATTCTAGGCCTCTATGCAAGTATATTTCTAATAGCTTAGTCATATTATTGATCATATAATTTTCCCCTTTGATTAAAGATAAATCTCGTGGTGCAAGAGCCGACTTCCCCTCCGTACGAAATTAGGCACTACACTTTTGACTTCCTTTCATCACATATATTCCTTCCTTATATTGGAAACGAAGTGCTTGATAATATGTGTAAGGGATTGCTGGTTTATTATGTATCCTGCAATATCCAATTATCCCCGAAAATTAGGATTTTGCATTAATGACTTAGAAAGTAACGTCGAGTGTGGTTCATCCAGCAGTGATCGGTAGAATGATTTTGTATACTCGTTCTTCTTTTGTCCCATTAAAGAAACTAATGTCTATGTTACTTGGTATAACTTTGTCGGCCAGCCCCATCTGCTCAATCATATTTTGAAAAAGGATTTTAAAGCCGTTACTCATGTTTATCATGATGGCATGCATGACAAAGTTCGTTATTTTTTTTACGATAACTAGTGCATCATGATGTAGGAACATGGCATGACCTATGCCACAATCTTCAAATGAAATTCAAGATCACCGGTAGTTGATTCGGGAAGGAGTTTAACTTCTTTATCTGGAATCGTGAGTTCGTAGTACTCTGTTAACCTCCTTCTTTTAAATTTTGCTGAATTGCTGATCTAGTGAATCTCAATCATATGATTGAGGTAGAGGTGGTACAAATATTATTTTCCCGATTGTTCTACGACTTAAACTACTTCGACCTGCTTCTTGTAGCTTCAATTCTTATATCCTTCTAGATTGATATTGTATTTGAGCATTCTTCCATCTTTGAAAATATACTCCGACAATATCTGTATGGCGTAGCAGTGATAGGTTTAATGATGTGCTACCTTATGGTGCATACAATACGGCTTGCCTTCGATCGCTTTAAGAGGTTGAGCTATACAGAAGAATTTATCTTTTACCGGTATATAATATATTGTTGAAATCTTGACATTCTTCTTTGGATGGACGGGCTCTGGTAGCAAGTTACCTTTTCACGATTTTCATGTTTCTATTTTTGCTCACTTCTTATCACCTTGGACATCATTGTTGCGTTCATTATTTCTATCTCTAGGTGGACCTTTTGCGGTTTAGACATTTTTAGTTGATTTATGCCTTTCGGACATCATTCTCTCCAGGTCGATATATATTGATTTTTTTAGTCATATATTCCAAAGTTGAGGGTATGTTTAAGAAAAAGTATTCTTTTACTTTGCAATCGGGTTGTAGTGCATTGGTAAATGCGATACAGCTCTTTAATGATCTAGATTGTTTACTTTCATTTCAAGTTTGAGAAACTTCTTTGAAAATACTTCGAGCTTCTCCCCGTGAGCTTGTTTGAGACTGAAAAGAGTGTACAAGTTCTTTTCTTTATATTTGTGATGAGCATAAGTCTTGACAAAGATTTTCACTAACTGGTCGAAGGTGAGGATAGAATTCTCAGGTAGAAAATGGAACCAGAAGAGGGGCTTGCTTTGATGACTTTATTTTGAGCTGGAGAGAAAAAATGTGGCTTAAGTTTAAATACAAACCCAATGAATCATTGAATTACTGTACGTGTTCACTAGGATCCGTTCCTTTGTACTTGCATATTTTTGAAGTGTAGAATACCTTTCGTAGTTTAATATCGGGCAACTCTTTAGCAATTGGACTTACTTGTACTTGCTCAAATTGTCCTTACTGCAAAGAGATTGAGCCTTTATTAATTCCTTGATTCTATGATCCATATGTTCCGGCATGACATATTGGTAAGGGGCTAAGGCTGTCTGATGTGCTGGTCGTGGATTATGATTTCCACTTCCCTTGCTCAAACGTTAACGAACTGGCACCATGGATGGAAGTCGTTATTCTTCTTATTATCGCATTGAGTGCCCGTGCCCTCCGCTAATTTTAGATTGGCCCTCTCTTCCTAGATGAATCAAGGCTTCCATTATTTGAAGATCATTATAGTGGTTCCTAGAAGCTCCTTTCCTAGTGGTGCTACTGGGTCCTAACTTATTTCATGCTAAAATCTTGGAAGTCGTGGATATGACCTCATATTCCCTGGGAGCTAGATCCTGTAGACTATCTTATAATAATTTTAAGGTAGTCTACAATGTTGTCATCTATTCTTCACACGTATGAGCTCTAGTTGTCGAGTTCTATGTTCTTCCACGAGTTCCAGTTCATAAAGCTCTCGGTCATGCATTAACTGACATTCAAGTTTGTTTTACTCCTCTGAATTGGTGATAAGGTTTAGCCTAAGTTCTTCTAGTTGATAGAGTTCTATGGATTTCTCTTGGAGAGTCACTGAAGCTGGTTGTTTGGGATTCATCATGATTGAATATTGATTACTGAATAACTGTCTACCTTAGGATTTCGTAGAAATGTCTTATTTCCCACAGACGGCGCCAAATGTACCTAAGACAAAAATATAGCAACAGAGACTATAAATCAACACAGGTATTTAGTGGGGAAACCTCTGAATAAGTAAAAACCATGACCTCAGCACGATAATTTAGTAAAAATAACTTTATTGCTTGAGACTGATAATTTAATTACAATTTAAGATCTCTTGAGCTATTAAAAACATTGGCCCCTTTCTCCTCTATTTTTTTTTATCCCTTTTGGTTAGTTTGTTTTCATGTGTTTGCACGTTTCCTGGAATGGGGAAAAGTGGAATTATTCTTGTAACTACTAGTTCGTGGGAGACATGTTTCTTTTACTTATTTTGTTTTATTTGGAGTGCTCGGGCCACGTTCTTCTTCAGTTCGTGGTCCAGGTGTCACTATTGAAAATGTGTTTTCCACGTATATGTTGCGTGAGTCTGGCATTGTACGAGTTCCATGTTATCCCAGCTCGATGGACAGAACCCTACAAAAGTACTACACTTAAAAATCATTTAGATCCCCCTGCCCTTCCTTCATTTTTTTTCCCAATTTGTTTCATAATTCTCATTGCCGCTTCAAGAATCTCTTCACGGGTCATTGCATACTTCTTTACAGAGGGCTTTTCCTTGAAATAAGGTATATTTTTCCTCTTTTGTATTTGTTGCTTACTTATGCCTTGCACAATCATAGTTTCTTGCCTCAATTGTTCTATCATCCTTCGGTGTAGTTTGATTATTTTGTTTTGTCACATCCATTTGGGTGCTGTTACCATCATAGTTTGATTATTTTTTTTGTCCCATTATAGCTTTGCCTTTATCTTTTAGCTTATCTGCTATAGCTTTGGGATTTTTTCTTTTAGGCTCTTGTCAGATTTCAGTTCATATTTAATCGGAAACTTGTTTATGCCTCACTCATCTTTGGTATGTTCTCTTCCTCTCTCCATAAAACGCAAATTATGCAACAACTACTACCATTGCTACTCCTCTAGGGCCCTTAGAACCCTAGGCGCATATCATGGTATGAACTTTATGCCTTATGAACCAAATGCTAAGCTCATTGATGAAATCCCTGGTTCTCTAATTAATGGTATAAACTTTATGCCTCTTTTTAATTGAGTATGATTTTTCTTGATTACTCTCTCCCTATCTCTCTCTATCTCTCTCTCTCTCTTTCTTTTTATATATATATATCATATCATCAATTAAAGCTTTCAACTTTCTCTTACAGTTTTGACTCAAATCCTTAGGTAAATGCATTATAGTTATTTTTTGTAATTTATTTGATAAATTATGACAAGAATCTGCCCCAAATACTTCTAGCAAAGGACGAGGTCTTTTTCTTCGTTGGATGTTTTCTTTTCTTCCCTCTCACTTTTAAATGATTTATTTGTAATTTTAGTTAATGAAGTATGATTAAATGTGTGATTTTGCTGACATTCATCAATAATGTTTATAACTCAGATGTACTTCTTTGGTATCAAATCATTTATATCCATGCGTAGTTACTAGAGAAAGTGTTCTAGAGAGCTCGAAAAATTGTAAAGAGTGCGAACATAGATAATTTATTTATAATAAGCGAGAATTTGTTCTAGAGAACTCAAAAAATTGCAGGGAATCACATCTCTTTGTAGAACAATGCCAACATTTATGCTCATCATGGTACATATGTGGGTAACAAAAATGTTGTACGATTTACTCGAGATGGCGACTTCAAAGTTGGTACTGGAACCGTCATGGTTCGTGTCCTCTTCTGCTCCTCCTCATAGACACCCCATGCCCGAGAGGTGGAGACGAGTTAAGGCATGATTTTGTGATATGTTTGTCATGGATTGCTTTCTTTCTGTAAGTGATCTCTACCTCTTCCATCGCACGGTATCATACTACTATTATTCTTACCAAAGTACGTTAATGAATGTGAACCCTTGCAACTTCTTAACCAATAAAGGATATTTTATTCAGTGTTAATTACATCCTTCGGAAGAGGTTACGAGTTTTCCATGTATTCAAGAAGATAATGGGCATTTGCTACATACATAATTAAGATGGGGTTTCTGGTTATGATGAATATTAGCATTGAACGTAGTGGATAATAAGTTAGTGTGGTTGTTTGTTCACCACTTTGATACTTGACCACCAATTTTTAGGGTGGACAACAGTGTATAGTGCGATGTATTGTGTTAGTAGGTGGGTTTCTGAAATTGATTTGGGATATGATGTAGTTAAAGCTCATGTATAGAGGCTTGTTGCTGAATCAAGTATAAGAGAACCATAGGTTGTAGTGGACAATAATACTAAGGAAGAATAGAAGGTTCGGTATACTATTATGTTTTTATTGAACTTTAATTATTATTGTTCTTCTTTAACTCTTATGTTCATATTCTCTGTTTGCAGATAAGTGAGCACATTTTCACTTAGCTATCTTTAACTAAAGTAAAAAAATGTAATAAAGTGGTCTTCGAGAATTTTGCTATCAGTATCCCTCAAGTTGTGAAGATATGATAAGATATGTGAACATATTCCTTCTCAATGTAATATTTTTTTAGATATGGACTGGAGATGAAAAGAAATTATATGGTTTTTTTTAATTACTGTTACAAGTTACAACAAAGTTTCAATCTTGGAAATGTTTACCCTCTTATTACTTAGCAGGTCTATAAAAATCATAACAATCTACATTGGCACAAAAAGGGCACCTCAACATTACAAAAATATGAGGAAACGGAATGGAAGGCTTTCCCAAGATATACATTTTATGAGTACTTCAGAATCTGAATCATTACAAAGTTCCTCTAACTGGTTAGTTATCTCTGATTAAATTCTAAGATATTTACTTTAATTAATTTACTCTAGTGTATGGTTTTTGGAGTTCTTAATCTTGTTTATAATTTTTGATATCCACTTTTGTGCTCTTATGAAAACAGAGTCCTCTAAAATAGCCATTTTTTAAAGATCATAGTAAGGTTTGAATGGAAATGCCCCTGCTGCCTTTTAATGGTGCAGTAGAATCCCAAATACAAGGAGTCTCTTTGCTATTGCTTGATATTTTTTCTCACTTTGCGCAGCTTCTAATATGTATATATATATTTTTTGTCAGATGGAATCACACATCACACATGAAGCATAAAGATTTGGATCTCACAGTACTGAAGTGAGTCACCAAATTTGGATTATCTAGAAGTACGCTCATTTTTTAGAGCCATATTGAGTTTATTTTTATTGTTTTGAATCTATTTCTACATCTAGTTGTCCTGCTTAATTGGCCAAAGTTATCAGTGACCATTTTGGTATTGCCGAAGGCCATATGATAATTGTCTTCTCTATCATTGGTATTTTTTTAATATTTGGTGTGCTTGTTGATTCTTTAAGTTGATTGCATTATGTATTTCCACCCTTTTTTAGTTTCAGTCCTTATATTTGTTGTCAATTTTATGCATTCTATGTTTATTTTAATGTGTTTGTCGATTATTTAAGCAGTACTCAGAAAACTATTCATGGATCATTAAGCAATACTTGTCCCAACAGCACCTGAGCTGCCAAGGTAATTCTTTCGTATTTAGTACAACTCAAGCAATACGACTACTTGTTTTTGTCTTCTCATCGTGTAGAAGGCATATAATAGAAATTGGTGCTCATGACAGATGTAGGGACCTATCCCTCAACCTAGTCTAAACTCGAACTACCTCAATATCAGACTTATGCACTGCACACGTGACATGGCCAGTCAGCATTGCCACCTAGACATTGAACTGATAAAAAATGTGGATTAAGCACAACAGAAGAATATGAACAAGTCAAAGACACCTCTCTCCCACGAACTAAACAATGATACATTTAACTACCACTTACCTTATTATACAGAGAATGTACTTTATCATGATAATGAGCTGCGGGTAAGACCTATATAAAGAAAAGTTCCAGAGGAGATAAAGGACCCTAGAAAAACCTAGATTTTTTAGCTTCTAACACAGGAATTTCTTGATTCTAAACAACACAAATTTTTTTATTTTAAGATCAAGTATTTATAGTTTGAGAGATCACTTGTAATGAGATATTAGCCTCAAGCAATAAAGTTATTGTTACTAAAACCCTCACCTCGAGGTCTTGATTTTTTACCTATTCAAAGGTTTTCCACGCTAAATCACCTGTGTTATTTCTTGTTTCACATTAAATTTTGTCATAGGTACATTTGGTGTAAGAAATAATTTCAAGCAATTTTGAGCTACGAAATTAGGCCATTACATTTGGCATCGTTTATGGGAAAGAAGATATCTCCACCATGTCCTAACGCATACATTCACTCTACTATCCATTGCCAATCATGGCCAATTCCAAGCAACCAGCAACAGGAATGCAACTCGATCCTTCAGTTGATTCAAAATAGATTACTGAACTACAGATGAATTTCAACGTCAAGATAGAAAACATAATGAACTCGAGCGTCAGTTGACTCTTAACCTAGCTCTCTGAGACAAAGATCTCGAAACCGAGCGAGAAGCTCGTCTGACAGCATTCAAACGACATAAAAAGCAAATAATCAGCATGCAGACTGCATTACAAGCTTTGCATGACACTTAATGGGCTCTTCAAACCAAAGATCGTGATCAAGTTCCGACGAATTCTCACGTTTCTGCACGAGAAAGATTAGGACCTCAAGGAGTCACCAGCAAATCTATTTCTAAAAATATTTAGCATGAACTTCAGCCTTCTATTTATTTGGGCGGCGAAGTTTAGTCTGATATTAGCAGAGGTCTCTGGCCTTCCAAGCATCAAGAGGAAGAATAATGACCTTAACCTCGGATTCCAGTACGTTATCGCTTGAATGAGGGCACCAACACTCATAATCCTCAACTACCTTGCTAAGCCACTCAGGCTATTTGTCAATACGTCACACAAGAGCATATGGATCAGTGTATCAAGGAGTTGATTGAAGCTCAAGCTCTAGGCAATAGAGATGATCTAATCACATTACAAGATAGTTGAATTTCCAAAGAGTTATTTGATATGGAATTACCGAAAAGTTTCCATACTCTGAAGATACGTAAATACAAGGGCACCGATACAATGGAACACATTAAACAATACCATGATTTATTAGGGTTGTACTCCAATCTCAACCATAATCTATGCCATCTGTTTACAATAAGCCTGCAGGGAGAGCCAATCCAGTGATTCCACTCTCTACCTAAAGATTCCATCCTCACATTCAATCAACTACAAAAGCAATTCATCAAGACGTATGCTCACAATAAAGGCAAAGAGATGAATTTATATTCTCTTATTAGTCTTAAATAATCATAAGGAGAGAAGCTCAAAGTCTTTATGATGAAGTTCCTCAAGGATATGAAAATTGTTGTTAGTATTTTACCAATGCGCTCTAGCTCGACTGAAAAGCCAAAGATCACCTCTTCTTAAACAAACCCGCGACCTTAGAGGATATGATCTCCAAAGTCAATGGGTATGTCGACCATGAAAGGATGATGTCCGAAAGGCATAAATCTAGTAAATCTGTCCTAGCCACTAAAGGTTCAACTAAACAACGCAATAGTGAACCAAAAGAAGACCAGGGTGATCAGATAGTTTCCAAGGCAAATACTGACAAACCTCGAAAGGGAAATTTATTACCCAATATGGTCATCCCCAAGAACTTCCATAATTTTTTCAATTCTCTCAAAGGATAAATTCTATCATCTATCTCAACCACTGGATCAAATTGAAGGCAAACTTTACTGCATGCATCACAAGCTAAATTATCATTATACTGATAATTGTTATGCTTTACAGATGTTGCTGGAATATATCTTCAAAGATGGGAGAATGTACGAATACATTGCATATCAGGAATCATGCAAGAATGGAAGCTACAAGACGCAGATCGAAGTAGTACAGGTTGGAGATCAAGCTGAGGAAAAACACCAGTACCATATGTATCACAGCAACATGGTCGAGATTCATCAGATTAATGACTCTTTCAGATTTAAGTGCAGGAGATTATCAGAATGTTGCGATCTCACACCTCAAGATAAAGAATCCAAGCTTCCTCCTAAGTCGAGTAATCGCCGGCTTAGAATTTCCTTTGAAGATTGTGACTTCAGTCACGTAAAATTTACATATCATGATGCATTAGTAGTAATGCTCAAGATAAAGAAAATTTTCATGCATACAATGATGATCGATACTAGAAGCGGTATTGAGATTCATTTGTAGTGCACGATCGATCAGATGTGGTTGACCGATCAAGTTATTCTAAGCGACACTGATATCAGTGGATTTAATTGTTCTATTGAAAAATGAGTGGGCAAGATCATCTTACCTATCACCGCTGGACAAGCCACAATCGAGGTCATATTCTGCATCATCAAGGCTAAATCTCGTTATCTTGGGATTATGGGCCGCTGCTAGATTCACAACATGGAGCAATCGCTTCCACTTATCATCAATTAGTTCACTTCAAATACAATTATGGCATCTTAAAATCAAAGGCAGTCAAAATCTTTCTAGAGCTTGCGAGAATACCGTCTCTGCAATTCTAGATACATCAGACAGATATGTTGCATAATAATTATAGAAGGCTGGTCACATCATTGATCAGCCTTCAATAGAAGAGCCAACAGAGTACATAGACATTGGTGAACCCAGCAGAAGTTCTTATATCGGTACCAAGCAGGTCTAGAATGATAAGGATGGTCTCGTTCACTTCTTAGGAATGAATCAAAACATTTTTGTATGGACATTCGAAGAGATGCCCGGGGTTGATCCATCCAAGGCATGCCACAGATTGGCGATCAACATCAATGCCACGGTGGCCAAACAAAAATAGCGACGACTCTCACCTCATTTCTGTGATGAAGTTAACATTGAGATCGATAAATTGATCAAAATGGGGTTTATTCGAGAAGCCAAGTATCGTCGCTATTCCAAAGAAGAATGGAAAGGTCTAAGTTTTTATAGATTTTACTGATCTAAATAAGCACACTCCGAAGGACAGTTTCCCTCTTTGAATCATCCATCAAATTCATGATTCCTTGGCAGGTCACAAACTCTTATCTATGATGGATACTGCTTCTTAATATAATCAGTTACCTTTCTCAGAAGAAGATTAGGAAAATACCACATTCATCACTGAAAGTGGACTTTACTGTTACAAAGTCATGCCCTTTGGAAAATCACTGAAGTCTACATCGATGATCTCATGTACAAGAGCTTATAGTCAAAAGACCACCTCACAAATCTATCCATAATATTCAACATTCTACAGTCTTACAAGATGTCACTCAATCCTGATAAGTGTCAATTCAGAGTACATTTAGGCAAATTCCTCGTCCATCATATCAGCAAGAAGGGGATTGAGGCCGATCCAAATAAAATTCGAGCTCTCCTCAACATGCCATCTCCCAAAACAATTAAGGATGTACAAAAACTTATAAGCAAGATTCCTGATATCAACCGATTAATTTTTAAATCTTCAGATCGCTGTCAGTGGTTATTCCTACTGCTTAGAGGTTAAAACCGAACAAGGAAAAGTTCAGCCTAATAAAGAGATCCGATGGATATCAGAATGCGATGCAGCTTTTTAGGAACTCAAAACCTATCCGGGAAAGTCTTCCTTTATGAGTACCTCGGTAAATAATGTAGAACTAATAAGTTACCTAGCAGTTATAGATACTACTATAAGCTTGGTTCTTATTCGACTTGAGGGGAAGATCGAAAAGCCAGTCTATTTCATAAGCAAAATACTTATTCTAGTAGAAACGAGGTATTCTAAAATTTAGAACCCCTCCAAACTCCTGTTTACACTTCACAAAAATTTAAGCATTACTTCCAAGCTCATTTTCTCAAAATCATGATGAACTACCCACTACATGAAGTTTTACCCAAAAAAGAAAAATCATGAAGAGTACAGTAATGGTCAGTCTGTTTAGAAGGACATGATATCAAGTTTGAGCAGTACCATTCCGAAAAAGGTCAGGCTATTGCCAATTTTCTCAAGGATTTTCCTATGGAAGATCCTGATCAGAAGGAACACGATCCTGATCTTATAGAAGAAATTGGAAAAGATTCACCCACCAAAGCATTTGACGAGCGAGCTGAATGGACTACAAGGTAAGTATGGTGACTTCTTTCAAATGGTTCAGTAGAACACGTAGGGTCAGGAATTAGAATTGCACTCATTATCCCTTCCAATGAAAGAATCAAGAAATCAATTTGCTTGGATTTGAGGCCACCAACAACGTCAAAGAATACGAAGCTCTAATTCATGGACTCGACCTTGCACTTGAACTTGGGGTCCCAGAGCTCTCAGTCTTCACAGATTCTCTACTCATTGTTTACCATTACTCATAACAGTTCGAGAAGAATAGTAAAATGATGGAATATGCAACCCTCGTTGCCGATAGTATGAGAAGATTTGCGAAAATAATTCTCGACTATCTCCCTCGAGGTGAGAAAGGACACACCGATTCCTAGGCTTATTTTGCTGGGATCTTGGGTATATAAGCACGATGTCTCCAGATTGAAGTGAAATCCACCCACAATATTGATCTACATTATGTATGTACAATCAACAATGGGGGCGATGAAGAGGAGGATGACGATTGGCAAAAACCCTTCATTGCCTATCTCGGCCCATAGAACGAATATAAAAGGCCTCTTCTAATAAATCAAAATGAGCGCCGACAGTTAATCGAAAACTCAAAGCTTTACACAGTTTAGAACGATCATCTATATCATCGTTCAGTCACAAGGCCTTATCTTAAATGCCTCTCAAAGAAGAAAGCAGATGGAATGCTCAAAGATTTACAGTGAGGAACTTGCGGCTCCCATGCCGCCGGTTGATCACTCACTAACAAAGCAATTACACAAGGAGCATTCTGGCCATGAATGCGCAAGGAAGCAGAAAAGTACTCATGCAAATGCAACACATGTCAACAACATGGACACATGATCTGTGTCCCTATACTCAAACTATATGCAAGTAATATATTCCGGCCATTCAAGCAGGGGTCGCTCGATCTCGTCGGGAAATATCCTAATACTCTAGGTACCCGACGATTCATACTCGTAGCAATAGATTATTTTATGAAATGAGTGGAAGCAGGTCATCTATGTGGAACTAGATAAGAAGAGGTCATCTCTATTATCTGGGAATACATTATCACACGGTTCGAATGCCCCCACCTGATTCGAATCAATAACGGGCCACAGTTCGTTAGAGAAAAAATTGTAGCCTTCTTCAACAAACACAACATCATACATTCACCATCCAATTCATATTACCCTCAAGGCAATGGCCAAGCTAAAATCACTAACAAAACTACAGTGGATGGCCTCAAGAAAAATCTTCAATCATAGAAAAAAGGAAATTTGATACGGGAACTTCATCACATCTTTTGGGCGTATCGTACTACTCCACGTCAATCACAGGCTGTTCCCCAATCCTCCTAGCTTATGGCACAAAAGCTATCTTTGCAATAGAATACCACCATCCCGTCAGGGATCACGCGCAAACAGACAAAGAAAATGAGTTTGAATTGGCCTACAATATGAATTGAATTGATAAAACTATGGAATGCGTTATTGCTAACCTAGGTCGATATCGCCATATACTGGCCAGCTCGTATAATAGAAGAGTCCAAAGCTGTGAGTTCTAATTTAACGAACTCGTCCTTAGTAAGATCCCACAACACATAAAAGAAGCACATGCTGGGACGCTGGCAGAATATTGGGATGGTCCATTCCTCATCATTGGTCTGACTAGTCTAGAATTATTCTATCTCATGACAAAGCAAGGAGTTCAAATCCCAAATCCATGGAATACAAGGCGATTGAAACGGTATTATCATTAAGTCCCTGGATTATGTATTTTAATATTCTCGTTCTTTCCATTCCAAAAGTAAGATTTCAATCTCCATATAGTGTACATTCTATTCTACTCAATGAAAACTTCCAAGTTTTTTCCCACATTACTCTTTAATTACGAAGATTCTATTAAATCTCATAGGTTAAAGCAAAGGTTATACTAACTTTCAATCTCCCATCTAAATAGATTAAAGCAAAGGTAATACTAGCTTTCAATAGACCTCTATACACAGATTAAAGCAAAGGTAATACTAGCTTTCAATTGACATCTATACATAGATTAAAACAAAGGTAATACTAGCTTTCAATCATCCATCTAAACAGATTAAAGCAAAGGTAATACTAGCTTTCAATCGACCTCTATACATAGATTAAGGAAAAGGTAATACCGCCTTTCAATCGCCCATCTATATATATATCTGCGATTAAAACAAAGGTAATACTAGTTTTTAATCAACGATTTCTAGCCGACATAAGATAAAGTAAATGGTAAATCTAGCATTCAACTCCCTATATGTGTGAAACACAAATACAGGTTACCTCTACAGGTTACAAATACAGGTTACATCTAAGGGTTATTCTTTACTTGAGGGAGGTCCGCTACACCTTCCTTGGCACAACTATCTTGGAGAACGTTCAGCCATAAACTCTGGAGCTCGAGCAGTCACAATGATCCTGCCTTGCTCTACCAATTCTTTTGGTTGGGAATCTAACTCCCTTTCAATATCATTGATACAATTCCCTTGATCTATATCAACTTTACAAATACAGCCTCAAAACGATACACAATCGTGTAAGGTATCTCTCTCTAACTCCAACCTTTTTACTTCCTCCATAAAATAGACTATAATGGCCATTAGCTCCAGTGAGTGCACTATTTCTAGAACAAACATATTATGATTGAGCATAATTACCTCAGCAAAACACTTTTTTAATCTCTGGTAGCGCTCTTGCAAGTCTTTGCACTTTTTGTTGTCCCGTATTATGCGTTGATCTACGCGCATGATAATTTCATGATGCTCATCCATCTTCTCCCCTGCTTTATCTAGCTCAGTCTTATCAATCGTCCTCAATTCTGTCACTTGAGTACGGAGCCCTACCAGCTCCTTATCATTCTCTTTACTTCCTCCAGCAGGAGCCTTCTTCAATAACTCATCGTTCTTCCACAACAACTGATCCTTCCCCCTGATCACCCTCTCTAACTCTCACTCTCTGTGAAGAACGATATTTAACTTATCTTGGCTCTCCCTTAAGCGTTCATTTCCTCTCTGTACGTGAACCAGAATGTGAACTACATCTACCTCCAGCTCTTTAATTTGAGCTGATGGATCAACCATGTCTCCTTTAACAATAGAAACCCCGGCATCACCTTCTTTCTTATTTGACCGCTGTACAATATTGGCTTTCTTGACACGTGAATTGGCCATAGCCAAGTCTGCCTTCAGTTGGTCTACCATCTCATTTAGTTTGTCACATAGATTTTGAGCCATACGGAAATCCTTATCCACACCAGGCAAGGCCTCACTTAATTTATCAGCCGCACTCTTTGAATGGGCCAGGTTTACTTGAGTTTCTTCAAGCTCATTGCCTTTCCTAGACATTTCACTCTTTAATTGCTCAAGTGTAATTTTGGAACTTCCCATATCAACTCGAATCTGCTCATGCTCATCTGTTTCCCTTGTCATTTGACCCTTTAAACTAATTACAAAATTTTGTAATTATTTTTCAGATACTTCTAGCGACTGGATACGGTTTTGAGCCATGTCCGCCTCTTTACTTTTCACCATTAATGTACCAATCCGACTTTTAAGCTTCACTGTCTCATCCTTCGCCTCCACGATTTTTTTTTGTACTTTTCCAATTTCAGCATCTTTTCCTGGATCTGCTGAGTTAATTCACGAACATTTTTTATCACCTCGGCCAATTGGATCTGCACTTTGACATGCTGATCCTCCCTCTCTTCAGATGCCTCTCTAATACGATCAAACTCCGCCGCAAACTTAAGGTTATATTGGAGCGTCTGTTGTTCACTAGAGCGAACAGTCTCTAATTCAACCTACATCACAGATACAATATCAGGCCTGATTTAACAACACTTCACAAATACAATCACATCATAATGCAGGTGACTTTCAAAATTATAAAAGATTTATATTTTCGGACATTCTATTGCTGTTAGACTGCTTCCCAATTTAAGGTCGAAGTATGCTCTCAGTTCGTTGGCAATAACATCTACATCAAATTTCAAGGTACACATTTTTTATGATTTTCTAAAATACTTTGGTATTATCTGGACATGCATGATTTCCATTGCCTCTAAACTGCTAACACATTTATGATCTATATTTATTTCCTAATTCTAGTTTGTAGCCCTAAAGTAATGCAACATACAAGTCAAATATTTCCTGCCCTTCTTTAAACTATAGCTCCCCTTGTAAAATCAACATGGACGCCGAGGCGTCTTTCTGTTTAGCGACCTCATTCACTAATTCCTCAATTCAGATGCGCATATTCTTAAGTTCCTACAAACAATGTTTACAAAAATCTTTAAGCCTATCTAAAATTTATCCTTTAAAGCAGTAGTCCACACAATTATAGTTTTTTAAATCACACAAAAATACACAACCAAACTTCAAAAACTTTACTCTACCTTCTCATTATCTTCCCCGCGGTTCTCAATATCAGTTTTGGGAGAGACCGCATCCAACCCTGTTACCACACCTCCCTCAGTAGGGACCTCTTCTTCCCCTTTATCCTCTTCGACGTAGGTACCAACCATAATGGCTTTAAGGTCAGCTTTCGTGTACCCTACTACGAGGATTGGCACCCAAGTCTGTCGCGTTGAATTGTGATGTTTTCCACGTTCTTCTCCTCCTCCTCGGTAAGCTCACTTATTAACACCTTCAACGCAGCCTTCACAGCAACCAATCGCACCCCCTTCAAAGCCATGTCAGATACAAGTCTAGCGACCTTCTTCTCGAGCTCAATCCTCCTACTCTCGAGCTCAGCTTTTACCTCCTCGATCCCGAGGTAGATACCCTTCAACAAGCGAGCAGCCTGCAATAAAGCTAAACACATTTTTTAGCTCAAATCCAAATAATGAAGTTGATAAATAAAAAATTTATCAACTTAGCATTTTGCTCAACTCCAACTGTGCCGCGGTACTCAACTTCTCAGCACCCTTGTAAGCCTCACCCTGTCCTCTATATCTTGTAGCTCATCTTCTTTAGCAAGTTAGCTCTTCAAGACCTTCGCCCCTATTCCTTTAGCAGGAGGATCTACCCTCATCTTTTTAGTATTCACTTTAACCTCCCTACTCACCCTGGCTATGGAGGCTGAGCCACCCTTCACAGTTTTCTTCTTCGGGAACTTTAAAGATAACTTGTCCGAAGTGGTCACTTGAGGAACATCCTCGAATTCAATTTCTGAAGCTTTCGGCAAAACTGGACGATTCTCCCCGTCCGCTCCTCTCTTCTTGCTGGCTCCAACCCATGTCATTAAGTTCTTTGCCTGAGACTTTTTTACCTTCTCTGACCTACTGTTAGCTCTTTTGTTTCTGTTGCAACACCTTCACGAGCAACAGTATCTAACAATAATTCCTCTCTAGTTACCTTCGACCGAGGACTTGTAACACAAACACAACATATTGTTAATCAAACAGGATAACCCTTCTATTTTAGCAATTCAGTATTATACACTATTACTTACTTTTCTTCAAAGTTTAATGCAAAAGATCCATTTATTCTTCATCTTCTCTCTGAAAGCAATCACCTTTCACCCATATCACATTATCTTCTAAACTCGACCTGCTGAATTCAGATCGAAGAAAAGCGGTCAAGGGTAGCTCGAACAAAAATATGCACCTCCGGTTGCATCATAATTTTTAACACCATAATGCTGTAAAACATCTTCTGGAGATATTCTCCTCTCCACCTCATTATCTCCCTACAATCTATTCAGAGTCTCACAAACATGTATCACTTCCCACATATTTCCATTTAATTGGGCAAGGCAAGCCCCTTTGGTATTCAATATACCTTTAGCAAGATTACTAAGAGGCAGCCTCTGTCTGAATTCTAATTGTTCCAAGGCACAAAAAACCCTCGTCCGGGTCACCTTGGACATTCCCATCAAAATACTCAAGAGAGATTGATTCATCTACTCCCCTATCCAATTTTTCCTTTTCTAAGTCAGGCAACAAGAAGAAATGTTCTTCCCCAAATGATACAGTATAACCTCTAAACAACCTACTAGTATGTTCTACAACATAACGCCATTTTCACCTACAATAACTTTAGATTTACAAACTCTTTAAACACATCATAGCTCGAAAGGTACGATGCCAATTTCCCAGGGAAATCAGGATATTGAACAAGTACTACTTCGTCCTCCCCCTCAAACTCAATATTTACAGATTCTACATTTTTGGGCTCAATCATGCGACCAGAGGTCGACGTCCCCATATCAGGTGAAGTCTTCATCTAAATTATAGGCTTATAGATGAGGTTTGATTCTATCCTTACCCCCAACCTACATACAGGTCCATGTATTTTGTCAATTTATCATTATCTTTTATCTATATGCATTGATGCACAGATCTACCCATACATCCATCATACATATGCGTATATCATATAAATATCCCATTTTGAAATAAATTTTTTACAATTGTTTTTACCATAAGCAGCAAGTTTTCAAGATTTGAAAACCCACCAAATATTTAAAAACTCATATACAAAAATTCATAAATCATTTGTTAACCTTCAACGTCCGAATATGAATCTGTAGTAATGCCAAATCATTTCTTCAAAACGCTACTGTGCAACCACTGTCGTGACTCTATCTCCGAAACTTTTTCTTTCCTTGAACAATTATCACTCTCGTCTAATCCCTCTCGTGAATCTCTATAATTTTTTCTATTTTCTCTCCTACTGTTCTTCCATTTTTCCGCAGTTGCTAAACGGTTAAATGAGGAAGATAAACTATAATTTATATTTTCCCTCTCTAACAGCTGGAAGTCATTGGGCCTCAAACGAGCCGCTCTCGGTTTTGGAATTGAGGCGTCCCTTCCAGAATTAATGTCAGAAGTTTCACACCTTTTTGGTAAAAATACCTTCCTATCATTACTTTAAGTCCTATATTTTAATATATTCTTATCTCTCCTACCCAAATCTCTCTCTGACCTTTCCACACTCATAATGACTCGATACTCGCACACAATTGAATTCTCCCTATAAATTACATAAGAGATAAAAATCAATGCTACTATCCTTGTTCCATTCCTACTTCTGCTATTTATAGAACTATTGACGTCAATTTCCAAATTTATCACATTTCAAAATTCAAATTTTTCATTCACAAACAGTTCCAAACAACATTTGCAATGAAAATAGGATAGATTCAAGCAAAATATTCTACATCATTCCAATTACAGTTATTCGACCTCATTCAATTCACTCCCTCACATATAATTACTCATAAAACATTTCAGATGTCATAGAGAGCCACATCTAATCAGTTCACCCCCAACAATCTTCACATCTTCTTCTTCTTCAATTTCTTTCTTAGTAATTTGCCTCTTGGCCTCTTTTCGAGCTGCAGGCTCTAAAATTACTTCACGAATTATCTTCGAATAAAAATGATGCCCAATCTCAACTTCCCTCTCCCTCATATACATGCCTTCAAACTGTATTTCAAACTAAAGTAAGTCAGAATCATAATCTAACAACCCAAAATTTAACTCCCGCACTTCTGAAATCTTTATTGCCAATCATCCCTCAACAGTATAACATACTCTCTCAGAATGAGACATCACCATATTCTCTTTCTTCCGCCTCTTTACATCACATTCCCCTCATATTTATATACTTTTCAAATCACTTCAAATCCCCCACATTCTGTATATTATAATTTGTTTTGCCATAACAAGAAATCCTAAGATCATGATAGAAAGTTATTTGAACTTATCTGTAGAAGTTGACCTCTTTGAATTCGTCTACTTATGTTTCAACTTAATCCTTACAATCTCCCCCCCCCTATACAACATTTCTAAACAAGATCTCATAAGCTCAATATTTTGAATTTTTGCATATTCTGTAAAAGATATTCTTCCCCCATGAATCTATAATTTATTCAGTTTAAAACATATTTTCATACATATCTACATATTCACACAAACCCATTTTTGACATGTATTCACGTATATTTTCCTGGGTTCGACAAAAATAAGATCAATTTCTTAGTTTGACTTCCAATATTAAATTATTGTCCTCTAACATACATACATATACTTATTATAGTTTGATTCTTGTAAAAAGGCCTAATTCTATTGATCAACACAAAGTTTGAACAAGAACTTTTTCATTAGCCCGAATATCAATTACAAATACTTTACAGATAACAAGTCTTTCAGATATTGTTACAGATCACTCTCAGGTTACATGACAGTTTTTAGTGTTGCTTCTTCCCAAGAATCTTCTGAAGAAAAGTTGGAACTAAAAATCACTAAGCCTGATCCCTCCTTCGCACAATTTACTTCCACAAGAAACTGAGGAAGCAAAGGTATCAGTGATTGTATCAACCCTCAGTGATAGGACCTTCTCCACGATAAGAAAGATGACAATATAATAGAAAGACTTTAAATATTCGTCATCCTCCTTCACCACCATCGTTTCCTCCTCTATAACCCCCACCAATGGAGAGTTGGTAAAGTTGAAAGGGAATCGTACCTTAGAATCCAGTCCCTCGCAAGATGTCGATATTATTGCCTCATATATACGTCGACCTCCACATCTGTCTCCTCAACCTTGTCTTCCGCATCAAGGATGCGAAGGCACCTCTGACGTTGCTCACCTATCAGGACAACATAATGAAATATCCACATATGGTAAAAGTCACCCTCAGCTTCAGTCGCCTCGTCTTCTGATATACTGCAATATGTTGATGGTACGGGAATAGGCGTGGGGATATCCAATGATTGATCCTCAAAAAATTTGTAACTTCAACCTTTACATTTTAGCAGACATTATCTCTTTATCTATCATTCACCTGGTCTTCACCATTTTCAACTAGAGTACAAGTGTTATATGCACAGTAATAAAATACTTGGTAAAAATCTCCAATACAAGTACTACTTATATCAATCTAACATTTAATGCGCATGTACATTTCTAAGGCAGTCATTATTCAAAGTAAAGCAACTCTCGGCACCCCAAGCGTCAAGTACATCAATTCATTCCATCATCATAAATGCCAGATACATCCCTCCATAAATTAATACCGAGTATCCAATAGTCAAATCCTTGTTTAATACATCAAATCTTTTTAACTTCCAACACAAACAACTCACATGTTCTTTCTCAACAAAAGTCACTTGTACCTTCAATTGCGAGGGGGCAATTGTAGGGACCTATCCCTCGACCTAGTCCAAACTCGAACTACCTCAATATCAGACTCATGCATTACATACGTGACATGCACTATTAGCATTACCACCTAGACCACGAACTGATAAAGAATGGTGATCGAACACAACCGTAGAATATGAACAAGTCAAAGACACTTGTCTCCCACGAATTCAATAGTTACACATTCAACTACAACTTACTTCATTATGCAGAAAATGTGCTTTAACATGATAACGAGCTACGGGTAAGGTCTCTATAATGAAAAGTTCCAGAGGAGATAAATGACCTCAGAAAAACCTAGATTTTCTGGCTTCTAACACAGTTTTTTCAAGATTCTAAACAACACAAAACTTCTTATTTTAAGATCAAATATTTCTAGTTTGAGATATCACTTGCAATAAGGTATCAGCCTCAAGCAATAAAAATTATTGTTACTAAAACCCTCGCCTCGAGGTTGTGATTTTTTACTTACTCAAAGATTTTCCATGCTAAATTACTTATGTCATTTCTTATTTTAAATTAAATTTTGTTATAGGTACATTTGGTATAAAAACTAATTTCAAGCTATTTTAAGCTACAAAATTAGGCCATTATATTTGGTACCGTCGGTGGGAAAGAAGACATCTCCACGATATCCTAAGGCATATATTCACTCTATTGCCTATTTTAATCATGGTCACTTCCAGACGACCAACAACCGGAATCCAGCTCGATCTTCATCCAATCATCCTCAATTACATTTGGCGCCGTCTATGAGGAAGAGCTTTTACCAATCATCTTCCTCCTCTTCATCACCCCCAATATTAATTACATGTATCGAAGTGTGATCGATGTTGAGGGTTGATACTACTTTAAAAATTTAATATCTGGCCTCTGTACCAAAAAGGCCAGCTAAGTAAGTTAAAACATTGGCATGAGGATTTTCCCCTCGAGTTAAGTAATCGGGCGTAACTTTGTCAAATCTGCTCATTTAATTAATAACGTGTACTGTATAGGCGACCACCTTGATGCTCTTCTTGTATTGTTTAAAGTAGTAGTATACTATCAGCAATGAGTCTATATATGCTGATAATTTAGGAACATAAATGTCTAATACTATATCTAGGCCATAAATTTATGCTTCATACTCTGTTATGTTGTTTGAGGCTTTAAAATTGAAAAGTATGGACTTCTCAATTCTGTCATTAGAAGGTGTTATTTGCATGATTCATATCCCTAACCTAGTGAGTCTTGGAGATCCATCTATTAAAAGCCTCCATCCTTTTTATGTGATCCATTCAGTTCGCTCCTCAAAAGGTTTGGAAGGTTGGTTTACGTTGTCTTCTTTTATTAGATTGGAATCGTATTTTTCCCATTCTGGATCTTTGACTGGGAAGTTGACTAGAAAGTTAGCCACTGCTTGCCCTTTTACTGACAAATTTGATCTCGTGTTCCCCCAAACTTACTAACCATTGCTGTACTCTTCGTGATTTCTCTTTTTTAGATAGAACTTCTTGAAGAGGATAATTGGTCATGGATTTTGACTAAATGAGCTTGAAAATAGTGTTTGAGCTTCTGTGATGTATAAACGAGCGTTAGGAGGAGTCGCTCTATTTTAGAATATTTATTTTCGGCCAATGTAACGGTTTTACTGATGAAGTATACTAGCTTCTCAATTTTACCTTCGATCCATATGAGGACCGAACTTAGAGAGTTTTTGTAACCGCGAGATAGATTAAAAATTCCTCATATTTGATTGGAGTGCTCATTACTAGGGTTTTCCCCAGATACCATTTAAGTTCTTGGAAAGCTATTTCACATTCTTTTATCTAATTAATCTCCTCATTTTGTCGACCCTTGCCTCTTCTGGTGGACCCACAAAGTTGCATGAGCAGCCATCGACATTAATCTGATGACTTTGAGATGAATCTGTTAATAGTTGAAATCTTCTCAGTGACCTTCTATACATCTTTATTTATTTTTAGAGATGGCATGGAGATTAGAGCTCGAATTTGATCAGGATCAGCTACAATTTCTTTTTGACTAATGAGGTATCCTTAAAATTGACCCGAGTATACTCTAAATTAACATTTATCTGGATTGAGTTTTATTCTTGTAATGGCGTGTTTTCCGAGAGGAAAACCTTTGCCAATATTTGTTCGTAAGGATCGCGTAATAAAGAGCTAAACAACAAAGATTTTTCGTGGAAAACTCATTAGAAACTGAGAAAAACCATGACCTCGAGAAGGATTTGATGTAAAATCTAGTGGATGTTAGTTATTATAAGTTTTTCGGAGTGTTGCTAGTGTTTAAAATTGAGAAATGTAAGACTTGCGGTCCTTTAGATCCTATTCTCTGCTTGTATTTATAGTATATACAGGCAATTTATAAAAAGATAGAGTGAGTCTCCTATTCCGGGGGTAGTGGGCGAACTTTGCGAACTCTAACAGTTCCTTCTTGACCGGGCTACAATAGCTACTTTTGGTAAGTCAATGACTCATGGAATCTTCTAGAATTTTGAGCTATCTTCGACTACAGAGTACTGAGCTATTATCGACAATAGAATGTTGAGCTGTCTTTGACTATAGAGTGTTGAGCTATCTTCGACTACAGAGTGTTTGGCTTATTCTGATCCAATCTGGGGAATATGATACTTCAATCTCCCCATTCTCGACAAAGGTACTTGTAGTTGTGTCGAGAAGAAAACTAGAATCTAAAGTAGTTACCGAATATTCTCAAAAGTCAGAATAGGTCATTACTGAGGTCAATGTGAGCTGTATCTGGTATTGGTGGTTCTGAGGCGCATTTAATGTGGTTCATGGAATGTAGTTTAAGGATGTTAAGTATAAATAGGAGTTTATGGAAGGTGAATGGTGGTGTTTTGTGGAATGAGGTCGCCCCAAATATGGTTTATTATGTGGTCTAGGGCTGAAGATGGTGAGTGTTCTGACGAAACAATCTGGCGCAAATTGATAGATGAGAAATTAATATGTGAATGGATCAGAGCATTAGGGTGGGAACAGAGATCAAACAGAGGCGAGATGTATCTATTATATAAACAGTAGTATCATCATGCGGTTGTGAATGTAATATATGGTATTAGTTTGGGGGTGTAGGGGTAACTGCCGGTGTTGGTGATGAAGATTTGAAGCTTAGATGGGCGTCCAGAGATCTTGCCGTACGTGTGAGTGTTCTTACAATTTTGTGTTGCCTGTTTCATGCTGAAGCGTCTCTTAGAAGTTCAGTGACTTAAGAGTTAGTGAGCTTTGAGGACTAGAAAGAGGCTTTAATGTCATATTCTAGTGAAAAACAAACGTTGTAATTAGTAATATATTGAAGTAAGTTAGTAATAGCAGATAAATGTAATGGATGAAATATCAAGTATTATAAATGAATGTACTCAAAAGAGATAGATATCGAATGTAAGGAATGAGTTATGTAATCGAATGAGAGAGATATTGAATGTAAGAATTAAGTTATGAAATAAATAAGCAGTGTATATAATTTATTTGTCTGTGTGTTGCATCGAGTATTTAAAATATTGTGATATAATTGTCGAATATTGCCATGTGTGTAAAGTCAAACGTAGATGGATGTGTGGGGCCAATGAGAGATGTCGAGGGTGATTAATTTGAATCTGATTGTGTAGAGTTCCAAAGCATAATAAATGTAGGTGAGTTATAATTAGACTGGAAGGATTATATATAAAAGGTGTTGTTGGTTGAAGGAATGCTTATTGTTTTGTCGAATGTGATATGTACTCGTCAACTGTATGGAAATAAGGATTGTGGGAAATGAATTTTTGTCGAATAAAATGCTAATCAACTTATATTAAATACGATCCCACAAGTATAGAAATTGGGAGGATAGTATGAAGAGGGGAACGTACATGCAAAATGAATATGGCAAGATGCGTTCCATTAGGTGATGGTATGAAATATAAGGAAAATGATGTAAATCTGCTATTGGATAAGATAGATCGTGCACTGATGGATATGAACGTGTCTACATAAATTCTTCAAGAATTTGAAGGATTAAAGTACGAATGTAGAGGCTTATTAATGGGGTGAAGATCAAGAATCAAAGAATTCAAGAAAAAACGCATGAAGTGTTTTATTTGAGTTACTGAACGGTCACGAAGTGGTGCGACGAACAGTCACGTGAGGTCTATAAATATGTCAGAGGTGGGCAACTGTTCATATCTTTTGCAAACTAAATTTTTTTTTGAAGGGAGTGAATTTTTGTTGCTCGTTACTGAAGGGGTTAAATACAATTACTAGCGAGGAGATTAGTATGTTAATCGAAAAGGCCAAGCGAGCAAAGGAGAGGAATACAGAATTGACGCGTAAACAAGGTTAGTAATTTTTTCCAAATTGTTGTCTAATTTGATGTAAATTGAATAATATGATAGTGAATTGGAAATGAATGAGTAGTTTATACGTTCAGATAGATTGGAATTGAACTGCTGGAATAATATAATAGTTGAATTGGAAAAATAAATAAGTATCAGTGATTTAGATAGATTGATAGATGGTGATTTTTGGGTTTCTGTTGAAGGAAGAAGGAGATAGATAGATTAGATTGTGGGAGTTGTAATTACGGCGCATATGGGGGAAATGGTGGTGATGTAGCCAAATTTGCAGGAGATTGTGGTTGTCGCCAGATTTTGTGCCGAAGAAAGGGAATTTGTAAAATAGAAATAACTATTTTGGGCAGGAAAAGGTTAAACATGTTCGAGAAGCTCTTTAGATTTCTGTAATTTGACAAAAAGATAGAAATTAACAAGTTATTGAAGTTGCTTATGAAACATAGAAAAATATCGAAAATTTAGCAGATGGCTATTTTAATGAAAAATACCAAGATGAATTAATTGATATGAACTAAATCAATAATTGTGGTAATAAGTATAAATGTAAATGATAGTAGCAGAGAGCAGAGCGAATGAGGTATTGGAGAGTAATTTCAACAAGAATATATGTATGAATATATAAACTTAGGAATATATATATATATATATATATATATATATATATATATATGTATATATATATATATATGTATCACATATGAAGGATTCTAATTGTGTTAAAATATGGAATCTGAATGACAGGTTCTAATAATGGTTGTGCCCATTTTAAATGATGATAAAGGCATATATGCAAATCTTAAAGATGTTATGCCTTTGATAATTGATGTGAGGATGTGTGTGCAACAACTGGGGGGAAATATAGAGTTGGTTCAAGCAGTGCAGATACAGGGGATGTGGAACATTTTAGGGTAGTGCCAAGTGTGCACGAAGTATCTGAGGAAGAAGTGATGGAGACAGGTATGGATCATGAGCCTCAGGCGAGTGATCGAGAAAGGAGTGGGGATGGGGAAGAAGATGTGGAAGAGGACGAAGAAGCATGTTATGGAAAGGGTTTAGAGACCAAAGAAATTCAAAAAGAAGTATGGTATTCCTCGGGATGAGAGATTAGAGAAGTATCAATATGAAATGATCGACCAGGAAATACCCTTAGATGGTATTCTGGTGCATCGAGAACAGATAAAGAAAGGGCTGAAGCATCCCCATAGGGCGGACCAGAAGAAATTAATGAATTTCATCGATATAACCCCAAGGAAATTTAATCTGAATGCATATGACCTATTTAAGGTATGTGGTGCAATAAATGGTAGACTTAAGGCCAGGGGGGAGGAGGTAATAATTGTAGATGACTTGCGTGTGTACTACACAATGAAAATGAGCCTGAAGTTAAATGGGTATCGTTATTTGGTGAGGTTCTTGAAGAGGCCGATATTTTATGATATGGTGTCAACTGGAGGTCGATACACCGACGAACGTCTACTAGTGTCCGGAAACTATGAGTTTGATCCAAAAACCCACGGTAGCCGCTTAAAAGAAAAGTGTTTTATCTAAGTTTGTGGTTAGGTAATTTAAATGATTATGTTTGATGTATTTTCAGGCTAGATGTATATTGTGTAAATATGTGTTTTTTCTCGGCGTTGCAACATTGAAGGAGAGCGGGAAGAAGGCCGAAGAGGAGGAAGAATTATATAAGATAAGAAGAGAATTTTTTGCTAGGATCGATAACTTAGAGATTGATCAAGATCAGTTAAGTAAAATTTTTTAAGAAGCCGGGTTGAAAAGGTCATGAACTAAAGGTTCAGAAGTATCAGTTATCAGGGGAAAAATGACGGCGAAGAACAAAAGATCTATAAATACGATTTTACCCCTGAACAATCCTTCAATGATAGGGTACAATACAGATACAAAGATCGATGCTATGCTTGGGGAATCTTTTGTCAAAAACAAGAAGAAATGGAAGGTGAACCCGAAAGTACCTCCATTGTTGAATCCGAAAAGGAATATTCAATAGTCGAAAGTTGAGGGTGTCGAAGTGACTGCCAAGCTAGCTGTCGTGGGTATTGGATTACCTCCTTGAGGTTTGAGCAGTGTGCTTCCTAAGAAAATGACTAGGGGGACATCGAAGAAGAAATTTGTGGAGGAGTTGGAGAAGACTATGGAGTCTTGTTCGGTCGAGGTAGATGTGCTGAAGAAAGATATGGTGGATTGCATGGTGGGGATTGATTGCTTGGATACCTTTTTCAGCGTGGGACAGAGGGATTTGTTGAAGGTGAGAAATTTTAAAGCTTATGCTAGAATGAAAAGTTTGGTAAGTCAAACAAATACTCATTATATGACTTTCATGCAGATTAAGACGGTGATAGGTGAAGAAATGTGTCGTATTGAGGGTAGTGGTAATTTGGCAAACCGGTTGGTTGCCTACAAAAATATAGAAAAGGAATTGACCACGGAAAATACCAAACTGAACCCGACTCTGAATAGGTACAAGCTGGAAGTGAACAAGGAAAAGGAGGCAGCGTTGGCTAAGATGAAAAAAATACTAGAGAAAGAAAAGAAAGAAACCTTGGTAGTGCAGAATGCCATGTTCGAGAAAAATGTTGCCAATGTTCGCAGGTCAATGGAGCTAGAGCAGAACAAACTGCTCGATGAGGTTAAAGCGCGGGCGAACGAAAAAATGCTGCAAAAGTGTCAGGAAGTGAGGATGCACTTTAAGGAACAGTTTGATGAATCTGAAGAAAGGAAAAAATACTACAAGGGCCTTGTGAAGGCTGGTAGGCTTCCATGTGGTGATAGTTCAGATGATGATGGCCTCCAAACGCCTGATGTTCGTGGAGTAACTGAGGTGGTCGACAATGAACTAATGATGGAGGTTGAAGGTTGTCGTCCTGGGGAAGTATCAGATGTGCTGCCCGAAGGCGTCTTAAATAAAGGAAAATCCTCGTCTGAAATGTTAAATCTTGATTAGAGAATGCTGTGTGAAGTGAAAGTTTATAAAAAATGGTCAGTGGGACCGAAAACATTTTAATTTGGTGTGTGCGAAGAATTTTGGTGTTTGATTAATTATTTAGTTGAATAACTATTTTGTATGTGTAAATAGGTTGAAGTAGTAGATGTGTAAAGTGATAGGAGATTCGAGTAGATAAGTAAAGATTGATTGTGTGCGTGAAATGTAAAAGGTGGCCTATAACTGGCAAGTAAGAAGTAGTACCAGATGTATATCCGAAGATAGGTATCTAGATTTAGATTTGGAGAAGAACAAGAGCTCATAAGAGATTGTTCGACAAGTAAAAAATTCGAAGTAAACTATCCTGTAATTGGATAGTGTTCACGTGAATTATAGATAGGTTTGAGGAGACTTGTATAAGTAAGGATCTAAAATCAAATCAAGATAGTAAGGAATTAGTTTATCTCAGGCATACTTGGTAAGTATGGATTGAGAGAAAACAAAGTAGTAAAGAATTTGTCTGTCTGATGCATACATGAGAAGTATAGATCAAGATCAAATTGAAGTAGAAAGAGATCGTTTGTCAGATCTATACGTGAAAAGTATAGATTGAGAATAAATCGAAGTAGAAAAAGATCGTTTGTTAGGTCTATAGGTGAAAATTATAGATCGAGAACAAATCGACGTAGAATGAGATCGTTTGTCAGACCGATACGTGAAAAGTGTAGATCGAGAATAAATCGATGCTGGAAAGAAGATAATGTAAAACAAATTTTTTATTTAATTTGAAGTAAACGATTACAGGGCATCATCTGTAGAAGAGTTTTCGCTGGGCAGTGTGCCATGGGTACTCAAGCTAAACTTCGTCTTCACTCATAAGCCAATAAGTATCACTATCTATTTTGTTGCATACAATATAGGGTCCCTCCAAGTTTTCTGATAATTTTACAGAATTTTTTGATCGAGTATGGTCCTGTATTCATCGTAGGACAAGGTCTCCAATACCGAATTTCCGTTCTCAAACTTTCTTGTTGTATACTTTTTTCTATGTATCATGGTATCGTCCCAAATTTGCAATGGCCTTATCTCTGGTTTCCTCGATACAATTGAGGTTGCAAAGGAGACCGAGTTCATTGTCTGCATCTGAAAGTTTGCGTCGAGTACTTGGGAGATTGAGGTCTGAGGGTATGACTGCTTCAGTACCGAAGGCCATCATAAATGGAGTACACCCTGTGCATACTCGAGGAGTAGTGCGGTAAGCCCATAAAATACTGAGTAGTTTGTCAACCCATCTGCCTTTCTTGTCATGGAGGCATTTGCATAAGCAAGATTTGATGCTTTTGTTGATGGCTTCAGCTTTTCCGTTGCCTTGAGGGTAATATGGTGTGGAAGTGGTCAACTAAATTTTGTATTTATGAAAGAAAGCAAGGACAGACATTAGCAGAGATGAACTGTTTGCCATTATCAGAGCATTTCATTTACCAACAACCAAATTGGGTAATAATGTGCTCCCAAAGGAACTTGATAACTTCATTCTCATCAGTATGGCATAGAGGAACAGCTTCAACCCACTTGGTGAAGTAATCGGTCGCAACTAAGATGAACCTTCTGTTTCCCAATGCTGGATGGAATGGGCCAATGATAAGCTCTCTGATCTTGATCTGAGCCTATTTCTGGGATATACATTTGATATGTGGCCCTCCTCCAGTGAGTCGATATAATATACAATTTTGGACTGTGAATTGGGGGCACTTGGTTAAAAGGGATCGAGCTTCTTCTTTGTTACTGGGGAGGATGTTTGACTTGAGGTAAGCATAAAAGTGTTTTTTCTAATCATCAGGGTCGTCATCTTCATTAACGGATATGTGGAGTGTTGACAAGATATTAAGGCTGGAATGTTCGAGGATCTCGATTTCTAAAGATCATTTTGTACTATCTCCCAACATGGCAGCAATGTAAACTAATGCATTGGCATGGCGATTTTCTTGCCGAGGAAAATATGAAATGGTTGCATATTTAAATTTTTTTCATTTATCTTCGACCAGGTCTGTGTAATCAACAATTTTTCCTATTTTCTTGAAAGTTTTGTTGTAATGATTGGCATCGAGCTAGGAGTCGACATATACTGCTAATTCCTCAGCTCCTAAAGTAAGTGCAAGATCGAGACCGTGCAAGATTCCTTCGTACTCCATTTCATTATTAGTAGCATAAAATTTGAGCTTGAGAGCTTTTTCTATGTGATGATTGGAAGGTGTGACGAGGACAATGCCAATTCCAGATCCTTGTGGTCTTGCCGATCCGTCCGTAAAAAGTCACCATCTGGAACTTTTGGACCATGCGTCTGGTTCTGCAATTGGGTCATCGGTGAAGATTTCTTTGAGTTCTTCCCAATCAGGGTCTACGACGGGAAAATCTGCCAAAAAGTTGGCCACTGCTTGTCCCTTGATGGATATTTGAGGTTCAACAAAAATGTCATATTCCCCAAGGAAAACAGACCATTGTTGAGCTCATCGAGATTTTTCCTTTTATGAGAGTACGAGCTTGAGGGGATATTTTGTAATGAATTTTATAGGATGATCTGGAAAGTATGGACAAAGTATTTGAGAGTTTCTCAGTGGTAGTATATCGCTTTTCAGCAGGCGTAAGAGTTTTATTGATAAGGTAAATAGGTTTCTCGATGCCTGCGTCTTCTCAAATAAGGACAGAGCTAACGGATTCATCAGTGGTGGATAAGTACATGGTGAGTGTTTCTCCATTAATTGGAGTACTCATTATAGGGGAACGCCCCAAGTATCGTTTAAGATCTTGGAATGCCATTTAATATTCAGGAGTCCAAATAACTTCTTTTTGCTGTTTGCTCGAAAGAGGAGCGGGGTTGCCTCGAAGAAGAATATAAAGAAGTTTGCATCGATTAGATGACTTTGAGGTGAATCTATGAAGAGCGGCTATTTTGCCGTTAAATTTTTGAATTTTTTATTTATTTGAGAAGAGGGCATTGCCATGAGAACTTTGATTTGAGAGGGATAGATTTAGATTCCACATTTGATGATTACAGATGCGACACCGAATTGATATTTCTCCGGGTTGAGTTTCATCTAGTACTTATGAAGGATATCGAAGATAGTTTGGACATTTTTAAGATGATCTTCTCTTTTCAGGCTTTTGCAGATCATATCATCGATATATACTTCCATGATTTTGCCGAGCTGATCTTTGAATATTTGGTTGACCAATCGTTGGTAAGTAGCTCCGACATTTTTTAACCCAAAAGGCATTACTGTGTAACAGAAAATTCCTCTTTCGGTTATGAAGGCCATTTTTTCTTGATCTTCTTCAGCAAGTGGAACTTGGTTGTATCCTGAGGCTGCATCCATCATAGAAAGAAGTTCGTGTCCTGCGACTGAGTCAAGAAGTTGTGGAATTAGTGGTAGCGGAAAGCTTTCTTTGGGTGTGAATTTGATAGGTTCCGTGAAGTCGACACAAACCAAAGTTTTGCCATTTTTCTTTAGCACAGTGACGATGTTAGAAACCCACTTTGGATATTTAGCTTCCTGAATAAACCCTACGTGAAGGAGTTTATCAATTTCTTCGTTTACTACATCGCAAAGTCGGGGGGCTAGATTCCGTCATTTTTGGATTATTGCTTTAGTATCTGGAAGGAGGTTGAGGCGGTGGCAAGCGATTGAAGGATCGATTCCTGGCATTTCTTGGAAAGTCCAGGCGAAAACGTCGCTGTTGTTCTTAAGTAGCTGTATAATGGCTTCTTTTTCGTCGATTAACAGCTTGGATCCATTGATGGTTGTGCGTCCTGGGCCATCGAGTTCAATAGTTTTGACCATTTCAGTGTCATGCTACTCAAAGGCGGGTGGCTCTTCATGTTGTAGTTGCTATGCCTTGAGAAGTTTAGCTGTATGAGGATTAATTGTGGTATTTTTGCACATTCGTGCAACTTCTTCGCTGCCCTTGATTTCATAGATTTTGTGATCCATAGGAAAACGTATTGCTAAATAATATGTTTAGGGTACTGCTTTGATAGAATGTAACCAACTACGTCCCAAGATGCCCAAATATTTTAACTCTGCATTAATGATAAGAAATTTGATGAATGTGTTTTTTGAACCTGCTTGAACTGGCAGGGTGATTTCTCCAGTGGCTGATTCTTTCGAGCCATTGAAGCATGTGATTGTAGTTGTCGAAGCTTTGACAGAATTTGCAAAGCCCAAGACTTTGATCTCCTTATGGAATAAGACATCTGTGGCACTTCCAGTACCGATGAGAAGTGTATGCAAGTAATCCTGTCCAACTTTTAGCATAATAACAAGAGGGTCATCATGAGGGTATTGTACATGACTGGTGTCATATTCCTTGAACGTTATCAGGTAAGGACGTTTGGATTTACTGGTGCATGGAAGGAGTTTTGCCAATTTGTCTAAGAAAGTCATTTTGTAGCAAAACGTAATATGATCATCTTGTTTTCTTTTCTTCCCTTTTTTAATCTCGATCATATACAGATGTCGAGCTTGTCCTTGGACTTGATTTTGCTTGACTTCTGTGATTTTTGCTTGTTCTTCGAGAAATTTATGAATGTCGATGACATAATTGTGAAGTCTTCCAGATAAGAGGATACGATGAAAAAATATGTATGAGGGAGTAACAGTTATCAATTTCATGACTATGCATATTATGATGCTGACACAAGGGTCTGTTCAAAAGATCTGTAATAGCCTGTGGCGCGCGATAACACTCATCTCCCTTTATCGTCGGCAAGATTGCAGAGAGAGTTGCTGTCATAGGTGGCCGAGTTGGGACAGGTCTGTCAGGCTTGCCATCTTTTCATTTAATGTTATCAGTATTTTTATCGCGCGGCTTCGGTGCTGAAGTAGTGACTACTCTTTGGGACTGGGTCGAAGATGTTTCTCGAGAATGTATGACAGATGAGCTTTTCATCATGTCTTTTTTCGATCGCTCTAGCTCGATGTAATTATTAACCACATCAATCGTTTTGGTGACTGCATATGGTTTGTGTAGAGTAAGTTCTTTGCGAACTTTCGAGTCGATGTGAAGGCGGAGGTGAATGCTGGAACTACGATTTTGGGGTCTGAATTTCCAATCTTCCGTGTTTCCTGTAGAAAACGTTTATAAAAATTTGCCAAGGTTTCTTTCGTGCCTTGCTTGATATAAAACAAGTAGTCCACGGTGATTTCACGCTCTCTAGAATGAGCATAATTCGATTCAAAAATATTTTGCAATTGGCTGAAGGTAGTGATGGAGGCTTCTTGGGTAGTGTGGAACCATCAGAATGGTTCTTCTTTGAGGCTCATGTTGAATAGTCGATACAGCATATGATCGAGTTTGGAGTATAACCCAACTGCAGTTTTGAAATGTCGAACATGTGTAAACGGATCAGTGTGGCCTGCATACTGGATGAATTTGGGCATATGGAAAATTTATGTAATGGGCATATTTTAGAGGTATGGGGAGATGGGGCTTATTTCGATCCTATCAAGGGAAGATCATCGCCTTGGGATGTCAGATTTGATGGCTTGAATTCTGTTGTTAAGGTCATCTAGAGTGACAAATTGCTGTGGGGGAAAAGGTAAGGCAGAATTCTGAGGAACAAAATTGCCCTGTCCTTCTGGTCCCAATTGATCTCTGACGGCCTTTATGGCGGAAGGGTTTGATGACATATACGTCGACTTCCTTGGGTTTTCGAGGCCAAAGAAGTTAAACCAAAGTGTCAAGAGGCTCTATTTTGATTTCCAGAATTGGATCGAGACATTCGTTGGACGTTCTCTCTCGGCTGATCATCTCGTTGAACTGCTCTTGATCGATGTTCACTTCAAACCAGTGGCGGTGATGCTTGGCGAACTCTGATTTGATCTTGTGTTCTTCGTAATCTTTCCATCTCTTTTTGATATGTTTGACTTTGCTGATCCAGGGCTTTTCTCCGTTCGTCTCTTTCGGTCTATAACGCTTGAGCGTGGATGCGCTGATCATCCAGTCTTTGAGTTTCTTTTTAAGTTCAAGGACTATACCTTGCAGATCAAGAGCTTCTGGAATGTTCTGATCTCTTACGGTATTAGAATAACTTCTCAAGTTCATGTTTTTCATCGGATAGTGTTTAGATTAGAAGTGGTAGAAAAAGTATGGATTTCATACATACGTCGCCAATTGTAATGGCGTATTTTTCAGGAGGAAAACCTTTGCCAATACTTGTTCCAAAGGATCGCGTAATAAAGAGCTAACCAACCAAGATTTTATGTGGGAAACTCTGTAAAAACTGAGCAAAACCACGACCCCGAGAGGGATTTGATGTAAAATCTAGTAGATGCTAGTTATTACAAGTTTTTCAGAGTGTTGCTAGTATTTAGAATTGAGAAATGCAAAACTAGCGGTCCTTTAGATCCTATTCTTTGCCTGCATTTATAGCATATATAGACAGTTTACAAAAAGAAAGAAAGAGTCTCCTAATCCAGGGGTAGTGGGCGAACTTTGCGGATCTCTAACAGTTTCATCTTGACCGGGCTGCAATGGCTACTTTTGGTAAGTCGAGGACTCACATAATCTTTTAGAATGTTGAACTGCCTTCGACTATAGAGTGTTGAGTGGTCTTCGACTATAGAATGTTGAGTTGTCTTCGACTACAGAGTGCTGAGCTGTCTTCGACTACAGAGTGTTTGGCTTATTCCTGTCGAATCTGGGGAATATGATACTACAATTCTGTATGACCATATTATGTTGAAAATTGTGTCAAGATAAGCAATATGATCTTCCTTTTTTAGACTTATGCTGAGCATATCATCAATGTATACTTCGACGGTTTTTCCCAAGTTTTCCTTGAATATACTTGTTAATTGACTTTGATAGGTCGCTCCAGCATTTCTAAGGCCGAATGACATGACTTTGTAATAATAAAGACCTATTTTGGTGATGACGGTGGCCTTCTTCTGGTCTTCATCGAAGAGAGGTGGTTGTATCCTGAGGCCGCATCCATCATAGACTCCTATCCTACTGTAAAATCTAGAATTTGGTTGATTATGGGAAGAAGAAAACTGTCCTTCGGCGTGTATTTATTTAGATCCGTGAAATCTACACAAACTCTGACTTTCCCATTCTTTTTTAGAACTGCTACTATGTTTGAAATCCTGTCTAGGTATTTGGCTTCTCGAATGAAACCGACCTTGATCAACTTATCAATTTCCTTATTGACCTTATCTTTGAGATGAGGTGAGAGCCTCCTCTTCTTTTATTTGACTGCTGTAACTTTGCCTATAATTCTTAATTTGTGGTAGGCCTTCGATGGGTCAACTCCAAGAATTTCTTGGAAAGTCCAAGCGAATACGTCTCTATTTATTTGAAAGAAAAGTATTAGAGCTTCTTTCTCCTGTTGAACAAGCATAGTACCAATGTATGTTCCCCTTCTATGTCCATTGATTTCAATGTATTTTGTAGACTCAACTGTGGAGGGTTGATCTTTGACGTGACCAGCTTTCTATAATTATTATGCGGCCAATCATTAGGACGCATCGTGCTTGGTAGATACTGTGTTTTCGTAAGCTTGAGCAACCTTTTGACTTCCTTTTACCTCATATATGCCTTCAATATATTGGAAACAAAGTTCTTGATAATATGTCAAAGGGATTGCTTGTATATTATGTATCCTACAATGTCCCATTATCCCCAAAAATTGGGATTTTGTATTAATAATATAGTAAGTAACGTCGATTGTGGTTGCTCCAGAAGTAATCGGTAGAATGATTTTGCCTACTCGTTCTTCTATAGACCCATTGAAGCCACTAATATCTATGTCACTTGGTATAACTTTTTCTTCTTGATCGTACACCGAAAAAGGATTTCGATGCCGTTACCCGTGTTTATCATGATGGGATGCATGATAAAGTTCTTCATTTATTGCATGATAACTAGTACGTCATGATATAGGAACATGGCATGACCTATGCAAAAATCTTCAAATGAAATTCCAGTTCACCGATTGCTCGATTTGGAAGGAGCTTAACTTCTTTATCCGGAACCGTGAGGTCACGGCACTCCGTTAACCTCCTTATCTTAAATTTGGTTGAATTGTAGATCTGGTAAATATCAATCATCTGATTGAGGTAGAGGTGGTACAAATATTTTTTCTCTGACTTCTCTTCGGCTTGAACTACTTTGACCTACTTCTGTAGCTTCCATTCTTATATCCTTCCAGATTGATAATGTATTCGTGCATTCTTCCATCTTTGAATATGTACTCCAACAATCTCTGTATGGTGCAATAGTGGTTAGTTTCATGATGTGTTACCTTATGGTGCATACAATACGGTTTGCCTTCGATCGGTTCTAGAGTTTGAGCTACACAAAATAATTTATCCTTTTCCTGTATATAATATATTGTTGAAATCTTGGCATTCATCTTTGGAAGGAAGGGCTCTGGAAGCAAGTTTCCTTTTCACAATTTTCATGTGTATATTTTAGCTTACTTTTATCACCCTGGAAATCATTGTTGCATTCACTATTTTTATTTGTTGGTTGACCTTTTGCGGTTATGACTTTTTTAGTGGATTTATGCCTTTCGGACATTATCCTCTCCAGGTCGATATATATATATATATATTGATTTTTTCAGTCATGTCTTCCAAAGTTGAGGGTTTGTTTAAGAAAATGTATTCTTTTGCCTTGCAATCGAGTTGTAGTACATTGATAAACGCGATGCGGCTACTTTTTGTTCTAGATTATCAACTTTCCTTGGAAGTTTGAGAAACTACTTTTAAAATACTCTGAGCTTCTCCAACTGAGCTTGTTTGAGACTGATAAGAGTGTACATGTTCTCTTTTTTATATTTTTTATGAGCATAAGTCTTGACGAAGATTTTTACTAACTGGTCGAAGGTGAGGATGGAATTCTCAGGTAGAAAATGGAACAAGTAGAGTGGCTCACCTTGAAGACTTTATATGAATTGTCGAGAAAGAATGTGGCTTAAGTTTGAATACAAACCCAATGAATCTTAGAATTACTGTGCGTGTTCACTTGGATCTGTTCCTTTATACTTGCTTATTTTCGGAGTGTCGAATCCCTTTCATACTTCCATATTGAACAACTCTTTAGCAATTGGATTGACTTGTAACTTGCTCAAATCGTCCTTAATGCAAAAAGCTTGAGCCTCTTTTAATTCCTTGATTCTCTGATCCATATGTTCCTATATGACTTATTGGCAGGATGGTAAAACTATTTAATATGTAGGTTGCGGATTATTATTTACATTTCTCTCGCCCAAACATTCACGAACTGGCACCCTGGATGGAGGTCGTTATTCTTCTTATTATCACTTTGAGTATCCGCGTCCTCTGCTAATTTTAGATTGAACCTCTTATCCCAGATGAATCGAGGCTTCCAATATTTGAAGATCATTATGGTGGTTCCTGAAAGCTCCTTTGCTAGCGGCGTCTCTAGGTTCTAACTTATTTCATACTGAAATCCTGGAAGTCGAGGGTATGACCTCACGTTCACTCGGACCTAGATCTTGTTGATTATCTTACAGTAATTTTAAGGTAGCCTGCAATGTGGTCATCTATTCTTCATGTCGTTTGAACTCAAGTTTTTGAGCTCTATGTTCTTCTTCAAGTTCATGTTCACAAAGCTCTCGATCATGCATTAACTGACGTTCGAGTTCATTTTGTTTCTCTGCTTCAACGATAAGGTTCACCCTCAGTTCTGCTAGTTGATCGGGTTCTATGAATTGTCCTTGGAGAATCACCAAAGCTGGTCATTTGGGATTCAGCATGATTGAATTTTGATTGCTAAATAACTGTCTACCCTAGGATTTTGTAGAAATGCCTTCATTCCCGCAGACGGCGCCAAATGTAAGGGCTAGATTTCGGAACTCGATTGGCTCTTACATCAAATATACATATGACACAAATATAACAACAGAGAATATGAATCGACATAGGTGTTTAGTGTGGAAACCTTTGAATAGGTAAATACCATGACCTCAACAGAAGGATTTAGTGAAAGTAGCTTTATTTCTTGAGACTACTAATTTTATTTCAATTTGAGATCTCTTGAGCTAGAAAAAACATGAGCCCCTTTCTCATCTGTTTCTTATTCCTTGAATAGGTAAATACCATGACCTCAACTGAAGGATTTAGTGAAAGTAGCTTTATTTCTTGAGACTAATAATTTTATTTTAATTTGAGATCTCTTGAGCTAGAAGAAACATGAGCCCCTTTCTCCTCTGTTTCTTATTCCTTTAATAGACCTTTTGGTTTGTTCGTTTTTATGTGTTTGCATGTTCTCCTAGAATAGGGGAAAGTGGTATTACTCCTGTAACTACTAGTTTATGGGAGACAGGTATCTTTAACTTATTTTGTTTTATTTAGAGTACTTGAGCTACGTTCTTCTTTAGTTCGTTGTCCAGGTGTCACTATTGAAAATATGTTTGTCACGTGCATGTTGCGTGAGTCTGGCGTAGTACTAGTTCGATGATATCCCAGCTCGATGGACAAGTCCCTACAAAAGTACTACACATTATAATCTTTTAGATTCCCCTGCCCTCCCTTGGTTTTTTTGCCCAACTTGTTTTTTAATTCTCATAGCTGCTTCAAGAATCTCTTCATGGGTCATAGTATACTTCTTTACAGAGGGTTTTTCCTTGAAATAAGGTTTATTTTTCTTGTTTTGTATTTGTTGCTTACTTAAGTCTTGCACCATCATAGTTTCTAGCCTCAATCCTTCTATCATCCTTCGGTGTAGTTTGATTGTTTTGTTTTGTTACACCCCTTTGGGTGTTGTTACCATCTCCCATTATAGCTTTGCCTTTATCTTTCAGCCTATCTGCTGTAGCTTGGGGATTTTTTTTCTAGGCTATTGCAAAATTTCAGTTCATATTCAATCGGAAACCTTTTTATGCCTCTCCCGCCTTCGGTATGTTCTCTTCCTCTCTCCCCAAAACATAAATATTGCAACTACTACCGCCATTGCTACTCCTCTAGGACCCTTAGAACCCTAAGTACATATCATAGTATGAACTTTATGCATTAAAAACCAAATCCTAAGCTCATTGAAGAAAGCCCCAATCTCTAATTAATGGTATAAACTTTATGCCTCTTTCAAATTGAGTATGATTTTCCTTGATTACTCTCTCCCCATCTCTCTCTATCTCTCTCTCTATATATATATATAATATATCATATCATCAATTAAAGCTTTCTACTTTCTCTTGCAGTTTTGACTTAAATCCTTCGGTAGATGCATTATAGTTATTTTTAGTAATTTATTTGATAAATTATGACAAGAATCTACCACAAATACTTCTATCAAAGGACAAGGTCTTTTTCTTCGTTAGATGTTTTCTTTTCTTCACTCTCACTTTTAGATGATTTATTTGTAATTTTGGTTAATGAAGTTTGATTAAATGTGTGATTTTGCTGACATTCATCAGTAATGTTTATAACTCAGATTGTCTTCTTTGGTATCAAATCATTTATATCCATGTGTAGTTACTAAATAAAATTTCCTAGAGAGCTTGACAAATTGTAACGAGTGTGGGCATAGGTAATTTATTTATAATAAGCAAGAAATTGTTCTAGAGAACTCAAAAAATTATAGGGATTCACATCTCTTTGAGGAACAATGCCAATATGTATGCTCACCATGGTATATATTTGGTTGATAGAAATGTTATATGATTTAATCGAGATGGCGACATCGAAGTTAGTACTTGAACCGTCATAGTTTGTGTCCTCTTCAGCTCCTCCCCATAGACACCCCTTGCCCGAGAGGTGGAAACGAGTTAAGACTTAATTTTGTGATATATTTGTCATGGATTTCTTTCTTTATGCAGGTGATTTCTACCTCTTCCATCACACGACATCATACCAGTATTTTTCTTACCAAGGTACATTGAAGAATATGAACCCGTGCCACTTCTGAACCAGTAAAGGATATTCTATACAGTGCTAATTATATCCTCCAAAAGGGGTTTGGAGTTTACCATGTATTCAAAAAGATAGTGAGTATTTGGTATATACATAACTAAGACAGGGTTTCTGGTTATAATGAACATCAACTAAAGCTAGCGTGGTTGTTTATTCACCACTCTGATACTTGACCACAAGTTTTTAGGGTGGACAACAGTGTATAGTATGATGTATTGTGTTAGTAGGTGGGTTTCTGAAATTGGCTTGGGACATGATGTAGCTAAAGCTCATGTATAAAGGCTTGTTGCTGAATCAAGTATAAGAGAGCCATAGGTTGTAGTGGACAATAATACTAAGGAAGACTAGAAGGTTTGGTATACTATTATGTTTTTATTGAAATTTAATTATTATTGTTCTTCTTTAACTCTTATGTTCATATTCTTTATTTGTAGATAAGCGAGAGCATTTTCACTTAGCTATCTTTAACTAAAGTAAAAAAAAATGTAATAAAGTGGTATCCGAGAATTTTGTTATCAGTATGCCTCAAGTTGTGAAGATATGTTAAGATATGTGAATATATTCCTTCTCAATCTAATTATTTTGTAGATATGGCCAGGAGATGAAAAGAAAATATACCTTTTGCTGTTGGTTTATTTTCATTACAGTTACAAGTTACAACAAAGTTTCAATCTTGGAATTGTTTTCCCTCTTATTACTTAATAGGTCTATAAAAATCATAAAAATCTACAATGGCACAAAAAGAACAACTCGACATTGCAAAAATATGTGGAAACAGAAAGGAAGGCTTCCCCAATATATACATTTTATGAGTACTTCAGAATTTGAATCATTGCGAAGTTCCTCTAACTGGCTAGTTCTCTTTGATTAGATTATAAGAATTTTACTTTAATTAATTTACTCGAGTGGATATTTTTTGGAGTTCTTAAGCTTGTTTATAATTTTTGATATCCACTTTTGTGCTCTTATGAAAACAGAGTCCTCTAAAATAGCCATATTTTAAAGATCATAGTAAGGTTTGAAAGAAAATGCCCCTGTTGCCTTTTAATGGCGCAGTAGAATTGCAAATACAAGGAGTTTCTTTGCTATTGCTTGATATTTTTTCTCACTTTGCGTAGCTTCTAATATGTATATATATATTTTTCAGATGGAATCACACATGGAGCAAAAAGATTTGGATCACACAGTACTTAAGTGGGTAACCAAATTTGGATTTTCTAGATGTACGTTCATTTTTTAGGGCCATATTAAGTTTATTTTGACTGTTTTTAATCTATTTCTACATCTAGTTGTCTTGCTTAATTAGCCAAAGTTATCAGTGACCAATTTGGCATTGCTGAAGGCATATGATAATTGTTTTCTCTATCAATAGTATTTTCTTAGTATTTGGTGTGCTTGCTGATTCTTTAAGTTAATTGCATTATGTATTTCCATCATTAATTAGTTTCAGTCCTTATATCTGCTGTTCATTTAATGCATTCTCTGTTTATTTTAATGTGCTTATTGATTATTTAAGTAGTACTCAAAAAACTATTCATGGACCATTAAGCAAGACTTGTCCCCAACAGCACCAGAGCTGCCAAGGTAATTCTTTTGTATTTAGTATAGTTTACGCAATATGACTACATGTTTTTGTCTTCCCGTCGTACGGAAGACATATAATAGAAATTGGTGTTCATGACAGATGTAGAGACCTATCCCTCGACCTAGTCCAAATTCAAACTATCTTAATATCAGACTCATACATTACTCACGTGATATGTACAGTCAACATTGCCACCTAGACCAAGAACTAATAAAGAACGCGGATTGGGCACAATAGAGGAATATGAACAAGTTAAAAATACCTGTCTCCCACAAACTAAACAGTTACACATTCTGTTAGGTTACGACTCAAAATTGGAGAATTCGTTCGAACGACAAAATTTATGTTGAAGTCATTCGAACGAGTAATGAAGTCTTTCGATGAAAAATGGCTTTGCTTGTTTGTTTTCAAGTTTGTTTTGAAGGGAACTTAATCTAAAGTGATGGTTTATCTCGTGATGCATACTTCAGAGATGACATAATGGAAAGCCTATAAATATTGAGTATAAGGTAAAGGTCTCTATACAGGGAGAAAGACTTAGAGAGAGAAAAGGGAAAAATCTAGTATTTTGCTTTAAAGAGATTTTTTGGGTTTTCTTTCAAGGGTTTCTTGATGAGGATTATCTGTAAGGGTAGAGGTAAGGTTGAGTGATCTCTAGAACTTCTGGTAACCCTAAGTTATAATATATTCGTCGTGCTTGTCGGGGGTGGTCTGATCCTTTGGGGTTTCCACCGAATTTAAACCTTGTGTATATGATTATTACCTTTTTTTGAATTCTCTGGGGTTAGAGTTTAGTCTAATCTTCTTGCTAAATCGTATTGTGTTTCTGCGTTATGATTTGCCCCCTCGGTTTCCCAACAATTGGAATTAGAGCGAGATTTTGGGCAAGTAAAGTAGCAAGATGGGAAGATCTACATATTCTAACGCGATCAAGTTTGATGTGGAGAAGTTTGAAGGGAAGATAAATTTTGGATTGTGGCAAATACAAGTCCAAGATATCTTGGTCTAAGGAAGGTTGCGCAAGGCACTGAAAGGGAAGCCTATACCTTAAACTCTGGTTGAAAGTATAGCGGCCCAAAAAGCGAACGACAATAAAGAAGAAGACTGGAAAGATCTGGATTCAAGGGTTACGACCGGGATACGCCTTTATCTCGCGAAGAACGTTTTAGCAAACGTGGTTGGAGAGAAGACCGAAAAGGATCTTTGGGAAAAACTTGAAAGTTTATCCAAAATGAAGAGTCCTTCGAATCGCTTATACCTTAAGGAACGGCTTCATACGCTTAGGATGGATGAGGGTACAAGCATCGGTGATTACCTAGGTTCTTTGAACGTGATCGTTTCGGAATTAGAATCGATCGGAGTTATAGTTGTGGATAAAGATAAGGCACTTCAACTCAAATGGTCTCTTCTGTATACCTTCAAGCATCTTCAACCTACGTTAATGTATGGGAAGAAAACCTTGAGTTTTGAGGATGCTAGAGGTACGCTTCTTTTTGAGGAGAGAAGTCTTAAGGGTAGTGAATCCTCGGTGAAAAACTCTGCGATGGTGGTTAGTAGGAAGAGAACCTTTAATAGGTACAGAAAAAGGAACTTGTTAGAGCTGTGATCAATCGGGTCATTATAAATTGGATTGCAAAGCTGGGACAGGTACATGAGCAAGCTAAGCAAGGGGCTCCATAAGTGACACTAACAAACTGACGATGGTTACGGGTAACGATAGTGACAAGGCGCTCCTCGTGGTGGCCGCTGATGGTTCTCGCCATGATAGAAGATGGGTGTTTGATAGCGGGGCAACAATGCATGTATGCGCACATAAGGCATGGTTTGGTAAATATGCAAGGTATATAGGTAGCAAGTTTGTATTGACGGGCGATGGCTCTCGGAGGCCAATTTTGGAAGTGGGTGATATTCGTGTGAGGATGTTTGATGGACGCATCGTAGTTCTTCATGATGTTTAACATGTGCCGAGTATGACTCATAATCTAATTTCACTTTCCAAGTAAGATTATGAGGGTTACAATTACTCCGGGCGAGGTGGAGTAATGAAAGTTTATCAGAAGTCTTCTTTGATCATGAAGGGAGTTCAAATCGAGAACTTGTATGTATTGGATGGTAAATCAGTAGGTAGAAATGTAAAGTTTGTGTGTACTAAGGGAACTATAGAGATTTCTCGAAAGGGAAATTTAGTTCAAGGTGGAGCAATGGCACGGTCTACAAAGATTATCAGAAAGTGGGTTCCTATTGGTTTGTCTAAGAAAAGCCTAGACTCGGGTAATTCTCTTAATTGAGAAGCGACAAGGATATATGATGAATGCAGTAGAAGAAATGGCTTTATCGCCAAGGTGGAGATTGTTAGGTTACGACTCAAAAAAAGGGGAATTCGTTCAAACGGCAGAGTTTACATTTAAGTCGTTCGAACGAGTCTTGAAGTTGTTCGAACGAAAAAAGGTTTTGTTTGTTTATTTCTAAGTTCATTTTGAAGGGGATTTAATCTAAAGTGATGGTTTTTCTCCTGATGCGAACTTCTGAGATGATCTAATAGAATCTCCATAAATATAGAGTGTATGGTAAAGGCCTTTGTACAGGGAGAAAGAGTTAGAGAGAGAAATAGGATAAATCTAGGGTTTTACATTGGAAAGATTTTTTGGTTTTCATTCATGGGTTTCTTGTTGGTGATTATCTCAAAGGGTAGAGGTGTGGTTGAGTGATCTCTAGAATTTCTTGTTACCCTAAGTGATAATATATTCGTCGTGCTTGTCGGAGGTGACTTTGATCATTTGGGGTTTCTACCTAATTTAAGCCTTGTGTATGTGATTATTGTCTTTGTTTGAATTCTCTGTGGCTAGAGTTGGTTCTTAAGTTCTTGATAAATCGTATTGTGCTTCCCTGTTGTGATTTACCCCCTCGATTTCCCAACAATTGGTATCAGAGCGAGGTTTGGGGAAAGTAGAGTAGCAAGATGGGAAGATCTGCGTATTCTAACACAATCAAGTTTGATGTGGAGAAGTTCGATGGGATGATCAATTTAAGATTATGGCAAATACAAGTCTAGGATGTCATGATTCAAGGCGGGTTACGCAAGGCACTGAAAGGGAAGCCTATACCAAAAACTCTGGTTGAAGGTATAGCGGCCCAGAATGCGGACGACGATGAAGAAGAAGAATGGGAAGATATGGATTTAAGGGTTACGAGCGGGATACGCCTTTGTCTCACTAAGAACATTTTGGCAAACGTGGTTAGAGAGTAGACCGCAAAGGGTCTTTGGGAAAAACTTGAAAGTTTATGCCGAACCTAGAGTATTTTGAATTGCTTATACATCAAGGAGCGGCTTCATATGCTTAAGATGGATGAGGGTACAAGCGTTGGTGATCACCTAGGTTCTTTGAGCGGGATAGTTTAAGAATTGGAATCGATCAGAGTTAAAGTTGAGGATATAGATAAGGCGCTTCAGCTCATATGGTCTCTTCTGTCTACCTTCAAGCATCTTCAACCTACGTAGATGTATGGAAAGAAAACTTTGAGTTTTGAGTAGGTTACAAGTATGCTTCTTTCCGAGGAGAGAAGGCTTAAGGGTAGCGAATCCTTGGTAGAAAACTCTACGATGGTGGTTAGTGGAAAGAGAAGCTTTAACAGGTTTAGAAAAGGAACTTGTTGGAGTTGTGGTCAATCGAGTCATTATAGATTGGATTGCAAAGATGGGAAATGTATAGGAGTAAGTTTGGCAAGGCGCTCCGAAAGTGATACTTGCAAACTGGCAATGGTTACTGGTAATGATAGTGACAAGGAGCTCCTCGTCATGGCCACTGATGGTTCTTGCCATAATAGAAGATGGGTATTTGATAGTGGGGCAACAATGCATGTATGCGCACATAAGGCATGGTTCGGTAAATATGCATGGTATATGGATAGCAAGTTTGTGTTGACGGGCGATGGTTCTCGAAGGCCAAATTTGGAGGTGGGTGATATTCGCGTGAGGATGTTTGATGGACGCATCGTAGTTCTTCATGATGTTCAACATGTGTCAAGTATGACTCATAATCTAATTTCACTTTCCAAGTAAGATTATGAGGGTTACAATTACTCTGGGCGAGGTGGAGTAATGGAAGTTTATCAGAAGTCCTCTTTGATCATGAAGGGAGTTCAAAACAACAACTTGTATGCATTAGTTGGTAAATTAGTGGGTGGAGATGTGAATTTTGCGTGTACCAAGGGAGCTATGGAGATTTCTCGAAAGGGGAGTTTAGTTCAAGGTGGAGAAATGACACGATCTTCAAAGATGATCAGAAAGTGGGTTCCGATTAGTGACTTGGCTAATTCTCTTAATTGAGAAGCGACAAGGATAGACGACAAATACAGTAGATGCGATGTTTTATCGCCAAGGTGGATATTGTTATGTTACGGCTCAAAACAAGGGAAATCGTTCGAACGACAGAGTTTTCGTTGAAGTCGTTCGAGCGAAAAAGGCTTTGTTTGTTTGTTGTTAAGTTCATTTTGAAAGAGATTTAACTCAAAGCGATGGTTTATCTTGTAATGCATACTTCGGAGATGACTTAATGGAAAGTCTATAAATATAGTATATAAGGTAAAAGCCTCTGTACAGGGAGAAAGAGTTAGAAAGTGAAAATAGAGAAATCTAGGGTTTTACTCTGGAGAGATTGCTTGGGTTTTCTTTCTAGGGTTTCTAGCTGAGGATTATCTGTAAGGGTAGAGGTGAGGTTGAGTGATCTCTGAAACTTATTGAAACCCTAAGTGATAATATATTCGTCATGCTTGTAGCGGGGGGCCGGGGGGGGGGGGGGGGGGGATGGTTTGATCCTTTGGGGTTTCCACCTAATTTAAACCTTGTGTATATGATTATTGCCTTTGTTTGAATTTTTCATGGTTAGAGTTGGATCTTAAGTTCTTGCTAAATCTTATTGTGCTTCGGCGTTCTGATTTGCCCCCACGGTTTCCCAACATATTCAACTACCACTTACCTCATTATGCGGAGAACGTACTTCAGCACGATAACGTGCTGCAGGTAAGACCTATATAAAAAAAAGTTCCAGAGGAAATAAAGGACCCTAGAAAAACCTAGATTTTTTAGCCTCTAACAAGGAATTTCTTGATTCTAAGCATCACAAAACTTTTTATTTTAAGAACAAGTATTTCTAGTTTGAGAGATCATATGTAATAAGATATAAGCCTCAAACAATAAAATCTATTATTACTAAAACCGTCATCTCGAGGTCGTGTTTTTTTTTCTATTCAATGGTTTTCCATGCTAAATCACCTGTGTCATTTATTGTTTCACATAAAATTTTGTCACAGATACATTTGGTGTAAGAGTTAATTTCGAGCTACGAAATTTGGCCATTACAACAGATAACTAAACAACATTAGAGTACTCGTTAAGAAAGTAATGACGACAAATATTGTTCTTTAGAATGATGATTTTACTGCATAGTTTGTTATGTTATATGGACTATAAGCTCTAAATGGCACGAGCTCAAAATCTTTGAGAGGATGATGGGTCAAATCCATCTAGTCTAGTGAATTAATTTGCATTTATTTTTAAATTTTGCTGAAGTATTCCTCGAAAAACGGCAGAAAGACTGACACATACGACGCAGTTTATATTTAAATTCATTTTTTCTTAAAGTGCGACATATATACATCATTTATATCTAAATTAAACGACTTTTGTCTCTTTGAGACGACGTAAATAACAACATTTAAAACTGTCGTATTTTTTATAAACAACGACAAAATTATATGTTGTAAAAATACAACATTTATAACTGTCGATAACAAAAATGACACCGTTTTTAACGACAGTTGCTAGCAACACAATATTTGTTGTTATGGAGTATTAACGACAGTTATTTCCGACGCTAATAATGATTTTTCACGTAGTGTTATTGATTTTAAAGTAAGAAAACAAGCAACTTTAAAAAACCATTATGCCCCGACTCCCACTTTTGTTAAAAAATAGCTCCAACTGCTTGGTCGATAGCTAGATCGAGCTTGAAAGGTCGAAGAAGGAAAAATATAAAAACACTGCAATTGTGAAACAAGAATATGCAAAGGAAAGAACGACTCGAAGCCCAACATTTTGCAGACTTTGTTTGATCATAATATTTTGTAAATCAATCTAGAGATTGGTGAGATAATCAGATTTCATGACATGTATAATCATGTGGGAATGATTATACTCTAGTTTAGTTTGTTTATTATCTGTTTTTTGTCTACAATCTTCAAGAGATACTAATCATAATCAAATCTCCTAAGGGAAACTTTAGAAAAAAATAATCACATGTTGGCATCTCCAAATGTGATTTAGAAGAACTTAACAGTATTAAACACTCTTTTTAGGGTAATTTGGTTAGCTAATGCCTAAGATCTGTTTGATCAAGTTGGTATTTGGACAGTCACATGCCATGAAATATCTCTCATGTTACCACATGCTTTTTAGAGATTACCCCATGTTATGGCTACAAGGGGGTTGAACCTCCCAAAGCCTAACTCATTGACTAATCAAAATAAATAAAAACGAAATTAATGTACAATAACTATCCTAATTACACTATTATTGTAGTTAATCCACTTATGCGTATTAATGTAATAGATATATTTTATATCATCGACAATAAGGAGCTAGAGAAGCTAAATGCCTCAACCTTAGTTATTCAAATCTACAGCTACAAAAAGCTATGGTTGTATTTTAGCTCCCATGTGATGCCTCAATATTATAAGCACAAACTTAACTCATTTGTACTAGTTTCACAAGACCACTTTTAGTTTAATATACTATTTAAGTCTTAATCTCTCAATGTATAGGTTGATATAATGAAAATTTCAGCTGGACGTTACGGTACTTTGGCCAATAAATGTTGATATCTTGAAATTTTATTATAAAACATCGCAAAAATATAGTTAACTATAATAACTTGCCCTATCCTGATATATCTCAAACTATTTAAGATGTTTAGGATATTAGTTACGAGATTAAAATATTCTTAGATTTTTTCAAAAGTTGTCCATATATCTGAAGTATTAGTGAAAGTTTGACAAAATACAGCTATACTTTCAAAAGTTTTTACGTTTCTTACAAATACTGATGTCAAAATATCATCTGATAAGTTTATGACAACCCTCTCTTCTTGGAACAATATTTAACGTCAGTTAGAAGAAGAGTTTTCATATTTGAAAATACGAAATTTAAGATTTTCCAATATTTTATCTACGTTCTCTCTCCCTCCTTATTTTCATAAAGAAAAACGGATCACTTGAGAAATATCGTGGGCCATTAAAGTACTCACTGTGTTAGCTTGGCTTTTCATGTTCTTGAGTTATATATAGTTTTTTGCAACAAACATGAATATACAACAACACCGAGAACTTTTCTAAAGATTCATATGAAGCAAATGCTCAAGACTCGTATATATGAAGCAAATGGTACATGACCCTAACGGCAGCACCCCTGCCAAATAATCTTGTCCCCTCGAGCAAGATATGCGATGTACAAAGGAGATATGCAATGTACAGAGGAGATATTGCCGCAATATTTATAAACCATTTATTTTTTTCTCTTGGAGATTTCAGAGCAATAAAATTCAAATAACAATGACTTATTCTATCGATTGTCGATAGAGTTTTTAGATGATCTATCTTTGCTGAGCATTGGATCTAAATTTCTATTCGTTTATTTTTATTTTTTGAAGATGCACATCACATTAAATCATAAAGTTACTTACAACACAACCATGATAGGTTAAGTACTGGAAACGCGATAGTATTCAAACAATTAAAACCAATGTTTATGAATATGGAATTTCACCATTTTTATTTTTATTTTTATTTTTTTACCGCAGGGAATATGAGAATGATACCAGACAGAGGGAAATCATAAAAAATAAATGGAGGTGAGTGATTTTCTCTGGGGGAATCTAAAATTTTGTATTTGCTAAAAATAAAACTCTTATTCTAACTGAAGTTAAATATTACTCAAATAGGAGAGAGGGTTGTCACAACCCTCCATTATAGAGGGCTCGCAAATCCGGACTCATAGGCAAAGACATCTGCTAATACATCGGGCCTGTTGTGATATAATACTCGGGTAGGATTTTAAAGTAGAGCACTAATTGAGCTCCCTTTATAAAATACTTAGTCACCCCACCCTCTCAAGCAAAATTTCTTAGTCAGACCACCATAGTCTCCTCTGAAAGTACTCCAGCTTAACAAGTTCTATCCCCATGGAACCTGCATCGAGTCCACGGATCTCATTCTCAGTTGATTTCTTTAAAGACGACAAAGAATTCATTTCCATTAGCCCAAACTATGTCAAAATTCAAACAGCCCTCGAGAAACCGAGCAACGTAGCAGATTTTGAGTTTTCCTTTAGTGGTAGTAATACAATGTTACCAGCAGATGAGCTCTTCTACGAGGGAAAACTACTACCTTTCTGGCAAATACAGCATTCTGCAAAACTCAACAAGGTCAGACCTAAACCAAAACTCGAAGAAACCCAACAACAACCACAACAGAAGAAAGCCATAACAAGGGATGATCAAGCTGAAGAGAGTAGTAGAGTAAGTTGGTTTATAGATGAAGATCCGTCTCCTCGTCCGCCGAAATGCACGGTTCTCTGGAAAGAACTTCTAAGGTTGAAGAAACAGCGATCAGCATCGTCATTATCTCCATCATCTTCATCTTCTTCTTCATCATCATCATCATCTCTAGGCGGTCGTGATGAAAGGAAAGAAAGAAAAGATAGGGTGGTAGGGTTATGGAACAGGGAGAAACATGTAAAGAGGATAAAGAAAGGTTTGGAGAAAACAAGGTCAGCTAGTGTTAGAATAAGGCCAGTGGTTAATGTGCCTGTTTGCACCCAAGGAAGTAGTAGTACTAGTTCTATGCCTCCTTTGTTCTTTTCTCTTAGGAGAGGGAGTTTGGATAGGAAATAATTCTAAGGGAGGTTGCAAGTTAATGGAGTTGGTTTTCTTTAAGGGAGAATTTTTTTTTAAATTTTTTTATCTCTTTTTTCACCTAGCCTTTTAGTTCTTGTTCTTGTTATTGTTCTTGTTCTTGTTCTTGGGGGAGTTTCCCTTTTCTTTTATTTCTTTTATTACTTTTTTCTTTTTTACCATCTCCTTTTGTTCTTTTTAGGTGGTGGTAAATCTGATTATGTAAAGGTGATTTTGTTTAATGTATGTCTGACAATTAATTTTGTTTAATGCTTATTTCACCTATGGGTAAGTATCTTAGCCTTTTTAGAGCTCAAAGATGTGGAAATGGGATTGGTAATGATGATTTTGTACAATAAGTGAAGAGTTTGCATTGGCACAGACTCAACAATTGTCCTTGATTATCTCACAAGCAAAGCCACTCCTACTTAGGATACAAAGCATTTAGTTTACAGAATTTTGCAGCTGGTAACAATGCTTGAAGATTGTATGATCATGTTCAATTATAGGGAGACTAATGGTGCTGCAGACAACCTTGCAAGGATGCACCCTGGTTTGCTCTAGGTTGAGTTCTTACCCAATGCTTTTGCTCAAGATTTACTGTGGCTCACTCTGAAGGGCTACGTCCACACCCACCAAACCCGTGAATCCATTATGTATCCGATAAACGATTACAAGCTCTCAAGAGATCTCATCACACATGAGATCTCTAACCTTATAATTAATCCACAATCGAATTAGAGACTAACTTCGGAAGAAGAATTAAACAGAGTCACAAGATTTGGCGGTATAATTTCCCAATAGGAACTTGTATTGCTCAATTTGATTGATTACAATAAATTAGTCCTCAAAACCCTAAGTTCTAGATTACAACTTGGATCACATTCATATTGCCTACCCTTGTTCTTTCTAATTGGTTACAAGTTCCCAAGTTAAAATATATGATGAAATTGCCCTTCAAACAACCTAATTTAGAAGTAGTGGTGATAGTCGTTCGAATGAACCCATAAGTTGTTCAAACGACTTCCCAAAATATGCTTGAAAACTGAGACAACAAGTTTAGTCTACTGGAAAGCAGATTCGTTCGAACGACTCCAAGTCTCGTTTGAACGACTTTCTAAAATAAGCCAAGAAAACAAGGCAAAACCTTTGTCTTCAACTTGTTCGAACGACTCCAAGACTCATTCGAACGACCTTGGCAATTTTTCCTAAAATCTGGAAAAGAACTTCTGGTTTGACTTTTCTTCTACTCGCTCGAACGGCTCCAAGGTTCGTTCAAATGACTTGGTCTTCTTTTAGAGGGGTTTAGTATTTAGATCCTCCTAGATCTTGGCTCCCCCCTTTAGAAGCCTTGAGCTCCTAGTAAGGCTAGAATTGGAGATGAAGGAAAGCGACAGTGCCCATTTCGATATTGTACCACTTTGACTTGCTAGGCAGTTCACCTTTCTTCCCAGCGACTCGATACTTCCCCGTCTTGTAACAGTATCCTTCCTCTCAAGAATACTATCCTCCTGCAACGGATCTTCTATTTATATCCACTTTATATCTATAAGTCATCAACTGACGGTAGGCAAGTGTCAATTGCATAGTCTTTATCTAGGAGAGACGGTTTAAAGAGTTTCAAATGCTCACCATTAATAACCGAATACATTTTCATTAATGCTGGCAAATCCAATTGGAATGCGTTATCACCAGTCTTCTTTAGTATAGTAAATAGACCATAATTGATAGGTTTGAGCTTCTTACGTTCTCCCCTTAGTCGTTCCTTACCCAAATACAACTATACTAGATTGCCCTCTTGAAAAGCACGATGCATGTTATGTCGAGCCTTATACTTTACTTGAGTCTTCTTCAATTGTTCTTCAACCGCATTATGAATCTTACTTAATTATCTTCACAATGAAAGGCTGAGTTTTAACTTGTTCCTCTTCCTCCTTCCTTGACACCTTCTTATCACCAAGACTAAGGGCCATATCAAAGGGGCTTTGAAGCAAGTACCCAAGAAAAACTTCAAACAGACACTTCCAAGTGAAACCATAAATTGCCTAGTTAAAAGTAAAGTGAAGATACGGTAAACTCTCATCCCAAGTTCTAGGATGCTTAGAATGGAATCCCCATAATAAATAAACTAAAGTGAAATTGACTACCTATGCTTGCCTATCAATCTGCGGATAAAACACAATACTTCTCTTCAACTTAGTGTCCATCATCCCCCATAATAATCTCCAAAAATTACCTAAAAAGTTGTTATCCCTATAAAAAATATAGAAGAAGGGAGCTCGAAATACCTCCAAACATCTTTGAAAAAAAATTACGCTGCTCTTACCCTGGTAATCATCTTCTGGCATGGAATAAGAACTATCATCTTACTGAATCGATCAACCACTACAAATAGGTAATCGTTCTTGCACTTGGTCATGGGCAAACTGCCCATAAAATCAATCGACATGCTTTCCCAAGGTCGACTAGGTACTAGTAATGGTAAGTGCAGTCCCAATTTACGATTGCACGACTTCGATGTATTGCATAGAGTTCAACCACGAACCACACGATCAATATCTACTTGCATCTTCAGCCAAAAGACATAACACCACAAATTTAAAAGATTCTTCTCCACCCTTAAATTACCTATAACCTGGGAATAATGAGCCTCTCTGATCCAATGTAGACTGTCTCCACTCTCAATAATACATAGTAGTTTTCCCCTATAAATCAAACCATCTTTCAATTCATACTCACATTTCTTACGTTGTAGCAACTTCTAACAAATCACACTGAGCTATTTATCATTGTTATACACTGTAACATACTTAGACAGAATAATAGGCTGTATCTACATAACTCCTAACAAAGTAGAAATAGTTGGTAATGGGGATCAAGATATTATACTAGCCATTTTTTTGTCCACTCCCTTCTTATACTTAATAATCGAGACAAATTATTATAAATACGACATCTATTTCATATGGCGAGTTTGTTGTAGCTTGGACTGTGTAGATAAAAACTATAACGGTTTATGATTGGAATATACCACACAACCTTCTTACCCAATAAGTAACTTGACCAATGCTTTACTGATTAATGTATCGTGAAAAAAACATTATCATAGGTAGGATAGTTACGCACTGCTCCTGTAAATATCTTAGAATGGTGGACAACCGGCTTCCCATCCTGTAGCAAAACTTATCCATACTCATTTGGTAACTTCCCTATTTCAATTTGTTGCTCAGGAGACATTGTCATAGTAGACAATACTTTAGCCGACGTTCCCTCATGAAACGACCGCAGATCCAGGAGGATCTAAGCACTAAACACCTCCAAAAGATGCCAAGTTTCTCAAATAAGCCTCAATGCCTGTAATAGCGCATTTTCTGGAAGGGAAACTTTACCAATATATCAGTAAGGAGGTTACAATTCCAAGCTAGAACACAATAGGTTTTACGTAGAAACTCAGTAAAGCCTGAGAAAAACCACGACCTCGAGGAGGGTTTGAGGGTAAAATTCAATATGTCTAAGTTATTACAATTGCTAAATGATAGAAGATGCAAATAGTAAAAAACAGCAGAGTTCTAGATCCCATTTAATATATACTCTGCCTATATTTATAATGGATACGGGCAGTTACAAATAATTGTCTCCTATTTTAATGGGTAGTGGGCAAACTTCACGGATCTCTTGCAACGACTCTATTTGACCAAGTATAATGGTTATTGTAGTGGATTGAGATTCATAAGCGTGTACTTGGCATCTTCTCGAATGATCACATACCTTCGACATGGTTATACTAGCTTGTCTTTGTCGAATCTGGAGAATATGCTACTATAATCACCCCATTCTCGATACAATTACTTGTTGTTGTGTCGAGAAGAACTTTTAAACTTTGTATGAGGAACTGTTAGATATTCTAGTATTTTCTCAAACTGTCGTGTACGAACTATGGGATAGGTTTTTAATGTAGTGGTCATTTACAATGTCTTATCGTATGTATCTGAGAATGGTTTGACCAGGTTGTATGGAGTTCCAATGCTTAATAATGGCAGTTTATTTGGCTATTGGGACCTTGTGAACCGAGGTTGGAAGACTATAAATATCCTGCTGCAAAGATAGAGGGTTATGTTATTATCCCTAAAACATGTTGAAGACGCGAGCTTAAATTTTTCGTGAGGAATTTGTAAGGCGTAAAGAAGCATAGTATTGAGAGCTGAGGATGCAATATTTTGGCCGGCTGTCTCTATCATCGAGGACTCCCATACCTATTGGGCTGTCATATTAAGAAATAACGAAATTGGAGGTGGAGCGTGCTGAATTGGATTTCTTCTTTCTCTGTTAGTATCATTATGATTTTTTTACGGCGGCGGAGCGTATTAATAGTCTTTGCGAGTTAGCCTACACGACGGTGAAAGATGAAGATGCTTTGGCGGGTAGGGTTAACTATGGGGGTCCTTGAGGTGGTTGTCGTAAGTGTAGACCAGTTGGGTAAAAACAACTGTATTTGTAGCCATCATGTAATGGAATAGAGTTGTATTATCATTGTCTTGTTCCGCTTTTACTATGTTGTTATATCTTCTTGATCATTGTGGTGTAAAGTTTTTGAAGATGATAATAAGAAGATTTAAAATTTAGAATTTTAACATTTTCTCGATCAAATTGTAAGTCTTGGCAAATAAAAATTGAATGCCTGAATTTTAAATTGTAGCTACAACTGTCCCGGACAAATAGGAGGAAGATAAAAAAGGAAATATGATTTGAGGATTATGGTTCACTATAAGAATAAAGTGTATTAGCCACGAAAAAATCTGTGGCAAAAGTGTCTTTGCCATGGTTTTTACTGTGGCACGGGTAGTGCCCGTAGATGAGGTTGCCAATGCTTTGGCATAGTTGCTACCGTGGCAAAAAGTTTCTCAATTACCATGACTTTTTTGGCCGCTGATGTTGTGGCAAAAGCTCTTATTTGTCACAGTATTTTTCGTGGAGCACGTTGGGCCTGAAGCATGTTGGGCCCACCTTGTTTATTTCCCTAGAATGGGCACAACAAAATCTGTGGCAAATGATAAATTATTTTTCATTGAAAAATCCGTGGCAAAAGCCTACTTTCACCACTACAAAATCCGTGGCATAAAACAATAAAACATATAATAAATAATAATAAAACATTTATTAAAATTTTTTTTTCCAAAAATATACAGAAAATGAGACAAATTATAAGCATGTTTCTTACCGACAATTCACATAGCATCATCATACATGAAATAAACTTAATATGCCAACCTATTCAATCAATTAAGCAAAATGACTTAAAAATTCAAAAAAGATAGTAATGGTTCACTACGTTAATTTGAATCACTAACCTCTCAAGAATTTGAGCGCTCGATCTAGTTTTGAGCTTATAGTTTAAATTTAAGTCGAGAGACCCCCAGTAATCAATAAAACTACAATCACCAAAGGATTTCCATGATTAAAATGAATATGGTAGGTCCATTTTTTCCACTCATAGAATCTGCAAGTTGACAGACAGAAATAAGAGTCAGAACTAAGCAAAAGTAGAAGTTCTTAGAATATACGCAACATGGATAGCTAATAAGCAACACATGGATATTCAATAAATTCTTAGATACAGTAAAATTATCTAGTATGCTCATAACTAAATATAATAGCATTGAACAAGAAATACAAAGAAATAATACCTTTATAAATATTTGTAAGTGAACATGGATTACCAGTTTTAACTTATTTATTAGTACATAATTACAAATATGTAATACATACCTGATAAACTAAAGAATTCACAAGTCTAGATGAAGGAGTTATATAAGTTACACCTAAATTATTCTCTTGTAACTACTATATTGCGTGGGACAGTACAACAGAAAGAAAAGATATCGTCATCTGGCTTTTCTTCTTGAAATGGTTAGTCTGTATGGATTTACTTTTCCAAAAATATTAACAACATATAATCAACTCAAAACAGTGCGATATGGTGAACATTCATTGGTGTAATTTCCCCAGGTTAATCTATTTCATACTTGGTAATTATTCAGGCCAAACAACTGTGGTCTGCGTGAACCTTATCAAACTACACCTCATTAGCTTTATTATAGGCCAACAAGCATTTCTACTATTTATGCACGAGTTTACTTTAAAATAATTAATTATTTTAAATGTAATGCCAACAACCTGATCCTGTCGTGATTGCTAGCAATTTTTTTTGCTTTGGGTCACCTTTGGTCGTTACAAAATAAGTTTTTCGTGTTTATTATTTGTCGCCTTTTCTATCTCAAATTGATCCCGATAGTTTTAAAGTCTCCCCCTTTCTATTCTAATCTCTTTCTCTGACTCCTCTCACGAAATATGTTTTGTGATCAAATCTCAATAGATTTAACAATGGATTTTTGTAATCTTTCTCCCACTACAATTTGGCGCACAAATCTTCTCCTTTATTTTCTCCCTCGTACCAGATCATCAAATCTCACTCTAAGTCTTCTTCTTTCCCATGAACCTTCTTTCTCTCAACTACTCTATCCATCTCGAACTCCAACTCTATCTTATAGGCGGCAAATATCTTTTGTTTAACTCTTTTTTTTACGCAATTTCTAATTTTGAAATCCCTATATATATTGTGATATGCATTGACTAATCTTGGTTCAGACTCTCTTCTTTGAGAAGGCTTGTAGGTATGCATCGTGGATGTCTGTTGAAGTTAAATTTTCTTTCTTAGATTCATCATACAAGGTTTTTCCTCTCTCTTTTTGTTTAATTTATGCTAATGGAGATGATGGTAAACTGATAAACAATTAGTTCTTTATTTCTCTTTGGGTATCTTTTTTAAATTTCTTCTTTGTAATTTGGTTAAAGTACTGATTGAGTAGAAATTTAGATGAAGTTTATTGTCTGCAAGCTATTGGATTATATCTAGATTCATTTTTCTTTTTATTGAAGTATTTCAACAGTGTATTTAAGAATTTGTAAGAGCCTGTGCTATCGACGATTAAAAAGCTTAGAAATAGCCTACTTCTGCAGGCATTATTTTGTATTTTCTATATTTTATGGTAGCCATTTTTGTAAATGACCTTTCTAATAGGCAAATGCTATCTTTGGTTATGTGATAGATTTATCAATTATCTTTGAAAATGTAGAAAAGCCTTATTTATTTAACTATTTTTCATCTATCTCATGATTTTACAGTGATTCGTTTAAGTAAGTAATTTTTACAAAGGCAGCTTTATCTTATATGCATTATGCATTAGAATATTGCGACTTGACCATCCTCTTTGTGTATACATTATAAATAATAAAACCCTTTAAAAGTGTTGGAAATTGCAACTGCTAGGGTGTACTATAGAGAGTAGTTTAAATCAATATAAAGGTCAAGACTGTCTGTATTGCTTTAAGTTCAGAGTTACGGGTTCTCTTTAGAATTGTGCAGGAGGAATTATTTTTGTAAAAGTGTTAGTGTTTAGCACCATTGCTTTTGTCAAGCTTGGGTTCTTTATCAGGTTTAGAGATTATTAGTATGGTCAACCATGAAGAAGGGAAGCAGGTATTGAGGTTTGGAGATCAAGTTTATTTAAAGTTGGAAAGGGTAGTACTAGGTTTTTGAGAGGGTCTGAAAGGATTCAATAGAGTAGTATAGTTGAAAGATTTTTCAGTTAGTGTGTAGTATTTCAATTTTAGTTTAAAACTTGGCTTTTATTGAGCTGTTGAGCTGTTCTGGGAAGTGGGGGCTCAGTATTGTGGGCGTCCTTCCTTAGTTATCAATTTTGTGGTAGTCGTGTTTGTTCTTTTTTGGAGCTGTGGTTTTGATGTATACAACCTTGTTGGTTGTCTTTGCATCAACTGATCTTAGACATTTTGTCTTTGTTATGGAGGAAGGTGTTACTTGCTCAAGCTATTAAGCTAATTGATTTTTGTGCTCCTTGATTATCACTCTCTAACTCTTTTTCCCAGGTGAGAGCAACGTCCAATTTTTTTTCATACGCCCGTAATTGCTCTACCCCTTTGCGCATATACCCTTGAATTTGAGCTGCATCCCCTTCCAACTCCCTTATTCGAGCTGATAAGCTAACAACATTGCCCTAAACAAGAGAGATTCTACCACCATTTTTCTTCCCCTTCGAGGACTCCCCAACCTCAGCATTCCTGGCACTCAAGTTGACCTGGCCCAACTCGGCCTTCAGTTGTGCCATCCTTTCATTCAACTCATTGTATCTTCACTGAACTGTCCGCAATTCAATATCCTTTGCAGAAAATGCTATAACCAATTGCTCAGATACCAATTTAGTCACAGTTAGATCGCCTCAAACTCCCTTTATGTCTTTATCTTTATCAACTAGTTTCTTCATCAATCGCCCCAGTTCGCTCCTGCTATTCGCCAAATTAGTTCGAATGCGCTTTTGATTATTCTTTTCCTTAAACAAATCATTTCTCAAACTAGCCACCTACCGATTTAACTTTCCTCCGATCCTTCTAAAGCCTGTATACGGTAACGGGCCATGTCTGCCTACTTGCTCTTTACCAACAGTGCATCATTCTGGTTTTTGAGTTTCGCTGCATGTTCTTTTAGCTCCTTGAACTCCATTTGCCATTTCTAAATTTTTGCATTCTTCTTCTTGATCTGCCAAGTTAGGTTGACAACTGTCTACGTTGCCTCAACAAACTTGAAGTGCACCTTTACATGTTGGTCTTCCCTATCCTTACTCGCCTCTCTCTTCCTATCAAGATCCTCTTTAAACTCCTAGATACATTAGAGAGCTTTATCTTTGCGCAGGTGAGTTGACTCCAATTCAACCTGCACATTACAAATATATTATATCAATTCGATTTAGAACATCTATCACTAATGACTCATTTCTAACAAGATATCTATTTTTTGACATTCACTGTGTAAAACTACTTTTGAATTTAAGGTCGAAGTATAATCTCGGATGGATGGTACATAACATATATTCGCAAATCTAAGGTACGCATTCTTTATACTTGAGTATGCAAAAATCGAAATTCTTTTATGTCTAGCACCATTCCAGTGTCGTTCGCCCCTAAATCGGTAATGGGTTGTTGGTTTGTCTCTACATTCTATTCATTACTTTGTAGCTCTAAAATAATGAAGCATTCGAATCAAATTTTTTTGCACTATTCTAACCTACAGCTCCACTTGCAAAGATAACAGAGATACTGAGGTTTTTCTCTCCTTAGCAAGCTCAACCTTTAAATCTTTTATTCTAAGGCGTATGTCCTTAAGTTCCTACAATTAGGTTTACAAAAAGGGACATAGCTCACAAAACTTTATCCAAAATATGTCCAACCAGTTTACAAACATCCCAAAATATTCATACAGTCATAGTACAATCATACTACTCTACCTTTTTATTTTCGGTCTCTGGGCGTTCGATGTCATCTCCTTGGTTATTCTTTGCCGTCTGAGGAGACACACCATCCAGCCCATCAACCACCCCAGCAGCATCATCTGCAAACTCTTCATCCTCTTCCTCCACAAAGGTGTAGGCCCTAATGGCATCCACCTCCTCTTCAGAGTATCCTTTGGACATAAGGTGATGCCCAAGCCTATCACGCTCAGCTCCTACCTCCTCCAAGTCCACTCTCGCCTCCGCTTGCAACCTTTTTATCTCAACAACTTGGGAAGCCTTCAAAGCCTCCAACAACTTTCCCTCCTTGCTCAAATCATTTTTTAATTGAGCTACGTTCCTTTCAAGCTCGATCGACTTCCTCTTTAGCTCAGCTCTCTCCTCCTTGACCCCGAGGCATATTCCCTTCATCAATCGAGCAGCCTGCAAAATAGCAAATTGACCTTCTTGATTAGTTTGAATCATAGTACAAAATCCATCATAAACAAGTACTCGAGCATATGAACCTATCAATTTTCTCAATTCCTCCTCTCGCGGAGAGCTGCCAACCTGGCCTTCTCCTCTACCACTTTCTAATCGTCCTCTACATCAGGTCGGTTTTTAATAACCTTCCCACCGGATACTTCAGAAGGTTCAACCCTTCTCTTTTTTGCCTTTTCTGCAACTGCACCAGTTCCCGAGTCCCCAGCAACGGCAACACGCTTCAGTGGTTGCCTTTTGAGGAACGTTCGAGCTAATTTACTCGATGTAATAGACTCGGGTAATCCTTTGTCCATTTCTGGGGTCTTCAGCAAGCTAGTTTGCTTTTCCCCATCTGTCATTTTCTTATTGCTGCTGTCAACGCTCGTCATGAGCCTTGTCGACTGAGATTAAAAAAAAATTTCAACTCTGAATTAGCACACTTCTTCCTGCTAATGCCAAGATCTTCTAATACAGCCTCGAGCTCAGTCATCTTTAGAGCGACTTTATCCAACAATGACTCTTTCCTCTCTACCTATGATTTGGGACCTGTCATACCCACAACTTGAACATCAACAAACATCATACAATTTCAACTATCAATCTTATATATTATACATTGTTATACTTACGATGTTTTATAGTTCTAAACAGAAGTTCCATGGGTTCTTCATCATCTCTCTGAAGGTAGTCACCCTTCATCCATATCACATTATCGCTCCATGCTCGACCTGTTGAGTTCAGATCGAAGAAGCGAACTTGAGTTGCACTCGTGCAAAAGTAAGCCCCTCCACTTGCACTTAAAATTTTTATACCATAAAACTGTAACACATCCTCAGGGGATATCCTCCTCTTTCTACCCTATGCTTCCCACCGTAAGTTCAAAATTTTTCAAACACTTATCACCTCCCACATGTTCCTATTCATTTGAATGGGACATGCACCTATAAGATTCATAATCCCTTTTGCCAAATTACTAAGGGGAAGACTCAACCCATACTCCAACTGAGATAGGTAATACAGAAAACCTTCCGAGAGTTCGCTCCGATTATGTCCATCGAAGTACTCAAAAGAGATCGATTCATCTAAACCCCTATCCCTTTTTTCTTTCTCTAAATCAGCCAACAAGTAAAAATATTCCTCTCCCATTGCATAATGCAACCCCTAAATTTCCTACCGGCATAATCAATACAGTTCCCCCATCTACCTCTAGTCAAAGCCTTAGCTTTACAAAACTCTCTATATACATTCGAACAAGGAGGGTAAGATACCAATCTTCCAGGGAAACCTGGGAATTGGTCAGCACCTACTTCTTCCTCACCTCCGGATGCTTCGATCTCAAACTCAGTCGCCCTACCAGATGTCGATGCCTCACATACAAGGGAATTCCTCTAATCAATTACAGTAAAGGATTTTTATCCTAGAAAAAACTCCTCACGATCGACCTATACACAGGTCCAAGTATCTATTATTATCTTCTTTTTATATATGTCAACAATATTCAAATATATTTCATATCTCTTATAATAACAAATTTTCATAGATTACTTTAAATAGTTATTTATCATTTTTTCTAGCAATACAAAATTGATCTTCAAAAACACATACACATATCACGTATATTTACTAACCTTTTATATCAGAATAAGAATCTGAGGCAGCGCCATATCTTCCCCTCACCACGCTGCTGTACAACCACCTTCGCGTATCAGATTTAGCAACTCTCTCACACTTTGATGGATGATCCCTCTTGTTTGAGTCTCTACATGTTTTAGTACCATTTTTGCCTCCCTTTTTCCTTCCTCATTACTCTTCAAGTTTTTAGAAGTTAAAAAACGTTTGATTGACGAAGATCAAACAGTATTTATATTTTCTCTCTCTAACTACTGGTAGTTATTGAGTCTCGCACGAGCCGTCCTTGGTTTCAGAACCAAGGCATCCCTTCCACTATCCATGTCAGACATCTTGCGACGTTTCGGTACAAACACCTTCCCCTTATTACCATTTTCCTTATATTTTAATCTTTTTTTTATTTTTTTTTCCAAATCTCCCACTAGCCTCGCCCCACTCATAATGACTCACTCTTTACATGCAATTGAGTTTTTACAACTTTTCGCAAGGGATAAAATCAAAACCCCACAGCTTCTTCTGTACGTTCTTCTTCTTCTACTCTTATAGAAACAATTGTATCATTTCCAAAACTACCATAACAGAGTTTCAAATATTTTCAAATTCATTTTTACACAACAGCCACAAACAACAATCACAAAAATAAAGGATCTATTCAACAAATTATTTCAGATTATTCAAACTCAAAATAACCCTATTATGTCACCCTATTTTACATACGCTCCAGGAACCTCACATATAATTACATCAGAAAATGCCTTGGTCACCTGGGAACCACATCCAATTGGTCAACCTGCAGCAATCATCATATCCTCAAATTTGATCTCTACCTCAGTAATCAATCTGACTACCTCATCCTGATCTGCAGGATCCCTCACTAGATCACATGAAAATCCCTCAAAGAAAAATCGAGCATACTCAAGTTCCCTACCCCTTGAATCTAATTCTTTGAGTTGAAACTCCCTCACTGGCAACTCAGCATCATAATCCAACAATCCAAAAATTCTCTCCCACACTTTTGCAATCTTTATGGCCAATCGTCGTTCAACGGAACTGCAAATCCTCTGGGATCGAGTGCGCACCATTCCTATCTCTTCCTCCTATATTTAGAAATCTTTCTACCTTATTTATTTATTTTTTACTACTGATTCCCCTCAAAAAGTGCTAATATCCTTTTATCTCTTAACAAAAACACCAAAATCTTGCGAGAGTTATTTCCACTTATCAGTTCCCCTCGAACTCAATCATTCTACCTCTTTTCTGGTCGAACTTATTCTTTCCAGACTTCAATGCCTCCTTGAGGTCGAATCTTCATTTTAAGAAATTCTTACAATTTTTTTTCTTCCACATTTCCAATACGCAGGACGAGTTAGACTTACATCTTAACATGCATTTTAACATATATATCCTAGCCGAATGATACAAGTATTTGTACTTTCTGAACACGTACATTTCAATTCATACGTTCTTCAGATCATACAACTCAATTTATAGAGTTATCATATATCTATATTAGCATAAAAATTGGATAACAAATTTTATTCATGCCCAAACAGATTACATGTACTTTTATAGATAACAAGTCTTTCTAGTATTCAATAATAAGTACATTACAGATAACAATTTTTTCAGTACTTTTATGAGTAGCAGGTCATTTAGGCACTCTGACACATCAAATCCTTCAGTCCATCTTACTTCAGTGATCTTTCACCCTGATGTAAAGCAGAAATTGGAGACAACGAGTATCATTACACTTATGAGCTTGTTCGAAGTTTAGACAAACTTCAAATAGAAACAATGAAAGCGGAAGACTCAGTGCTAAAACTAACCCTTCAAACTGAAGGTCTTCTTAACACCAAAAAGTGATGGAAATGCAGAAGTAGACTTTCACTCTGCGTCTCCTTCTTCCACTACCATCGCCGCCTCCTCTAAAACCACCACCTCCACTGAGTTGGTAGAGATGAAGAGGGCCCGACCTTAGAATCCATTATGATACAAGAAATCAGCACAACTGCCCCGCAGTCACGCCTATCCCTGTATCTGTCTCCCCAACGTTGTCCTCCGCAAAAATGCGGAGACAAGCTCAATGCTTCTCGTTGTCAAGATACCGTGGATAAAATCTCCATCTACAGTAAAATTCATCCTCAGCTTCAACCGCTTCGTCTGCCGACATGCCTCTATTCATCGGAAGGAGAGGAGTAGGAACAGGATTCTCCAAAGAGCGATCCCTGAAAAATCTCAACTTCAACTTTAGCATTTCAGAAGCAATTCACTCTTCATGTTCCATCCTACGAGTCTTCACCATCTTCAAAACTTATAAATAACTTTGCAACAGGCCATAAAGTACTTTATCATAATCCACGGTACAGGTACCCTTTAAATAATCCTACATTTATTGTACAAGTATGTTTTCCCAAGGGTCATCATTCAGTAAGACATAACTCTTCAAACCCTAACCGTCATGTCCATCAATTCCCATCAACATTTAATGCACATACATCCTCCTTTGCCACGAGCATTTTCCATGTAGTCAACACATATCATTACTTCTTTCAAAATTCGAATTTCCAGCCCGAATACCCATATATCCGAATATTTTGTCAACCAAAGCCACTCGCGACTTCAATTTTATGGGGGCCATTGTAGGGGCCTATCCCTCGATCTTACCTAAAAACGAGTTATTCCTAGTTCGAATTACCTCCATATCAGGCTCACGCATTCTCCACACGACTTCTCCAGTCATCATTGCCACATACTCCACGAACTGATGAAGAACGTGGGTCGAGCTCAAACTAAAAAAACTGAATAAGTCAAAATAACCTATCTCTCACGAACTCAACAGTTACTCAGTCAACAGCCACTAACCACATTGTTCGAAGAACGTGCTTCAGTACGATGAAGAATAGTAGAAGAGGCCTATATAAAGGAATAGTTCCAGATGAGATAGGAACCAAAAAAAGATATGAGAAATCACCAAGAAGACTATATCTTCTAAAATTCTCAACACTCCAAACTTCTTATTCACAAGATCAAATATTTCTAAGTCCAGAAATAACTTATAATAAGATATCATCAACCTCAAGTAATGAAAGTCACTATTACAATACCCTCAACACGAGGTCATGGTTTTTAACCTATTTATAGGTTTTCCACACTAAATACTGGTGTCATTTCTTGTTTACTAGATTGTAGTCACAGGTACATTGGTGTAAGGACTAATTCTAGGCCATGTTGATCTCACAAAATTAGGCCATTACCGGAGGTAAGAAAAGAATTGTACAAGATCAGGAAGGGGTTCTTTGGTAGTATTGATAACCTTGCCATCGACCAGGATCATATGAGTACCCTTTTTCAAGAGGCTAGGCTAAAGAAGTCGAGGGTAAAAGGTGATGAAGTTTCTGTCAATGATGTTAAGATGTCGGCAAAGAATAAGAGGGCTGCAGAGGCTAGCCTGCCATTGGAAAATCCACCCTTGGCCGGGTACACGATTGACACGGAGATAAACACGATGTTTAGAGAAGCTTGGGGAAAGAATAAGAAGAAAAGAGTATCAAGCTAAGCTGTGGCTCTTTTACTGCCTTATAAGAGGAATACTCGAAGATCGATAACTAAAGAGGAGGTGAAGATTGTGAATTATGTAGAGATGCCAGATGGGTGTCCGCCACGGGGTACGACAAGTGCACTCCCGAAGAAGATAGGGAGTGGAGAGTCGTCGAAGATTAAATTCGTCATAGAGTCTGAGACTGAAGTTCAGAGGATGATGGACTCTTATACGTTTGGGACGAATACGTTGAAGGACGAAGTGGATGATTATCTAGTTGGGACAGAGAGTTTGATGACTTCCAATATGAGGAGCTAGAGGTGAGGAAAGAGTTTTATAAGGGGTTAGCCAAGTCTAGTGGTGTTGTATACAAAGATTCAGATGCAGAGGGCAATGTTTTGGAGAATCTCAAAGTTCATAGTAGGACCAAAGTCGTGGATGATGTGGTGATGATGGAAACTGATGGGGTGCGTCCTGGGGAGCTAAGAAAGGTATTTGCTCTGGAATGCTTTCTGAAGGTGGACGAAGTAATCTCTCATCTTGTAGTGTACAAGAATTTATGGATCAGTACATGTTTTTTTAGAACTGATGTAAAAATGGTCGATAGGACCGATAAATTTTTTATCATGTGATATGATAATTATTTGTTTTTCGAAAAAAAAAAGTTTTTTGAAAGCCTTGATGCACATATTTAGTAAATTATGCTAATTGGTAGATTCGAAAAATGGTAGTCGTCAAATGTGATTGTAAATCGCAGCGGATAAGTAAGGAACGCTTATTGGCGTGATAACGATGGCCATGAAATGGCAAGTAATATGAAAGATTACCAGATTTATATCTTCAGTGGGATATTTGGATGTAGGTTCGATAAGAATTGAACAAGCTATATTTTATTTGCTAAGTAAAGAATGAGAAGTAGAATATCATGTAATTGGATAGTGCTCGCATAGAATTGAATGACAGTCTGGATGTGCACTTATAAAGTATGATTCGGGATCAATCAAAGATTTTACAGATGGTTGACTGTCTGATAAATACTTATCAAGTATGGATTGAGATTAAGTCAAGATAGTAACGATTGATTATCTGATGCATATTTATAAAGTATGGATCGAGATCAAATCATGATAGTAAAGACGATTGATTGTCTGATACATATTTATCAAGTATGGATCAAGATCAAGTAAAAAATAGTAAAGATGATTAACTATCTGATGCATACTTGTTAGGTATGGATCGAGATCAAGCCAAAATAGTAAAGATGATTGACTGTCTGATGCATACTTTTTAAGTATGGATCAAGATCAAGCCTAAATAGTAACGAGTAAAGTAACAGTAAAGATTGTGTATTTGAATAAATGAAAATGGTTACAGTGTTTATCTGTAAAACAATTTCAGTTGGGTAGTATTTCACGGATATTCAAGCTGGATTTTATCTTAAGATATCAGCCAGTAAGTTCCACTATCTATTTTGTTACTGACAATGTATGGCCCCTCCAAGTTTTCTGATAACTTTCCTGAATTCTTAAGCCTAGTATTATCTTGAATCCGTCGAAGGACAAGGTCTCCAATACAAAATTTCCATTTTCAAACTTTTTTGTTGTTAGCTTTTTTTAATGTGTCATGGTATCTTCTTAAGTTTGCAATGGCTTTGTCTTGGGTTTCTTTGATCCAGTTGAGGTTGAAGAGGAGACCAAGTTTGTTGTCTTCATCTGTGACTTTCCTTCGGGTACTTGGTAGGTCGTGGCTTGAAGTTATTACTCCTTCAGTATCGAAAGCCATCATAAACGAAGTAGAGCCTGTTAAAGCCTGAGGAGTAGTATGGTATGGAGGTAGATAGCTGTATTTTGTATTTGCGGAGGAAGTCGAGGACTTTTGCGGTGATAAATTGCTTGCCGTTGTCAGAGCATATTATTTGCGGGCAACCAAACCTGGTTATGATGTATTCCCAAAGAAACTTGATGACTTCATTCTCATCAGTATAACATAGAGGAACTGCTTTGACCCATTTTGTGAAGTAATCAGTGGCGATAAGGACAAATCTTTGGTTTCCTGATGTTGGATGGAAAGGTCCAATGATGTCGATTCCCCATAGTTTGAGTGGCCAGAGGACATTGCAAATATGCAAGTTGAGGGCTGGAATTTTGATATCTTGAGCGTGAATTTGGCATTTGTAGTATTTACGCATAAATTATTTGTAATCTTATCTCATCTTTGGCCAGTAGATTCTTTGTGTAAATTCCCACTGGGCTAATGATCTTCCCGAAACATGTATTCCACATACCTTCGGTGGAGTTCTCTAATTTTGATTTGAGCTTGTTTTTGAGTGATACATTCAACGAGGGGTCATCCTCCGGTGATGCGATATAAGATTTTATCTTAAACTGTGAATCTGGAGTACTTGGCCAAAAGTGAACGGGCTTCTTCTTTATTACTGAGGAGGATGTCAGAGTTAAGGAATACATAAAATGGTCTTCTCTAATATTCTTGGTCTTCATCTTCAGCAATGGTGATCTACAATATTGACTGTATATCAAGACTGGAATGCTAAATGATTTCGATTTCTAAAGATCTTTTTTCACTATCTCTCAGCATGGCATCAATTTAAGCTAATGCGTCAGCATACCGATTTTCTTGTTGAGGTAAGTAAGAGATTGATGCTTGTTTGAATTTGTTCATTTTTTCTTCGACCAGGGCAGCATAATCAATTCTTTTTCCCATTATGCAGAATGTCTTTTTGTAATGATTAGCCATGAGTAAAGAATCGATGTAGACTGTTATTTCTTCAGCTCTAAGTGTGAGTGCGAGATCTAGACCATGGAGGATTCCTTCATATTTAGTTTCATTATTTGTGGCATAGAAATTTAGCTTGATAGCTTTCTCGATACGATGATTGGAAGGCGCAATGAGGGCGATGCCAATTCCTAATCCTCGTGGTCCGGCTGATCCGTCTACAAAAACTTGTCAACCAGAGCTTTTTGACCAAGCGTTCGGCTCTGATATTGAGTTATCTGTGAATATTTCTTTGAGTTCTTCCCAATCGGGGTCTTCGACCGGAAAGTCTACCAAAAATTCAACAACTGCTTATCCTTTGATAGATATCTGGTGTTCAAAAGAGATTTCGTATTCGCCAAGGAAAATAGACCATTGCTGAATTCTTTAAGATTTTTCTTTCTTGGAGGGTACCAGTTTGAGGGAATACTTGGTTATGATCTTGATATGATGAGCTTGAAAGTATGGACGAAGTTTTTGAGAGTTGTAGACCAAGGCGAGTAATTGTTTTTCTGTTGTTGTATATCTTTTTTTAACAGGCATGAGAGTCTTGCTGATGAAGTAGATTAGTTTTTCTACTCCTTCATCTTCTCGAATAAGGCCAGAACTAATGGTGTCTTTAGTTATGGATAAGTACAGTGTCAGTGCCTCACCATCAACTGGAGTACTCATGATAGGAGGACGTCCCAAGTATCGCTTAAGATCTTAGAAGGCTAACTCATAATTAGGAGTCCAAATGATCTCCTTGTGTTATTTATTTAAAAGTATAGTGGGATTACCACAAAGGAGAAGGTAAAGAAGCTTGCATCGTTCAGATGACTTCGAGATGAATCTGTGAACAATGGCGATCTTGCCTACAATTTGTGGACATCTTTCTTTGTTCGCAGAGATGGCATTGCAATGAGTACTTTAATTTATGGAGGATCGATTTCGATTCCTCTTTTTCTGATTAGGTGGCTCAGAAATTTGCCAGATGTGACTCCGAATTGGCATTTTTCTATGTTGAGCTTTATCTGGTATTTGCGAAGGATATCAACGATGGTTTAAAGGTTGTTGAAATGATCTTCGTGCTTTAAGCTTTTGCATATCATATTGTCAATGTTGACTTCCATGATTGTGCCTAGATGTCTTTTGAACATTTTTGTGACAAGCCTTTTGTATGTAACTCAAGCATTATTTAACCTAAGAGGCATCACTATGTAGCAGTAGTGACCTCTTTTTGTAATGAAGGTTGTCATTTCTTGATCCTCTTCGGTGAGTAGAAATTGATTGTAGACAGAGGCTGCATCTATCATGGAAAGAAGTTTTTGCCCTGCGACGGAGTTGAGGAGTTGCGGAATCAGTGGTAGCGAAAAACTATCCTTGGGTATAAACTTGTTGGGTTCTTTGAAGTCAACACAAACACTGATCTTTCATTTTTTTCTTTGGGACTACTAGAATGGTAAAAACCTACTTTGGATACTTGGCTTCACAAATAAATCCTACCCAAAGGAGTTTATCAATCTCTTTGTTCACTGCATCACAGAGGCGGGGAGCTAGGTTTCATCATTTATGTATGATAGCTTTGATATCTAGAAGGAGGTGTAGTCGCTGGCACACGATTGATGAATCAATGCTAAGCATTTCTTGGAAAGTCCAGGCAAAAAAATTGATATTTTGCTTAAGTAGTTGGATCATGGCTTCTTTTTCGTCGGTGGATAGCTTGGAGCCTATGAAGATATGACACCCTGGACCATCGAGATCAATGGATTCGACTATTTCGGTATCATGCTGGTTGAATGTGGGGGGTGTTTCTTATTGTAGTTGCTATGCTTTGAGAAGTTTGGTTATATGAGAGTTAGTAGTAGTATTCTCGCACATACGTACAATTGCTTGGCTACCTTTAATTTCATAGATTCTGTGATATATTGGAAATCTTAATGCCAAATGATAAGAAGAAGGTACTACTTTGATCGAATATAACTAACTTAGTCCTAAAATTCCCAAATATTTAAACTTAACATCGATGACAAGGAATTTTATGAATGTTGTTTCTGATCCTGCCTAAACTGGTGGAGTAATTTCTCCTGTGGCTGATTCTTTCGATCCGTTGAAGCTGGTGATTGTTGTAATCAAAGCTTTAATAGAGTCTGTAAGGCCTAGGACTTCAATTGCTCTTCTAAACAATACATCCATTGAGCTTCCTGTATCGAAAAAAAGCATATATAGGTAGTCCTGTCCGACTTTGAGCATAATGACGAGGGGTTCATCATGAGGGCATTTCACGTGGCTGATGTCACAGTCCTCGAAGGTGATATGGTATGGACATTTTAATTTGCTCGAGCTAGAGAAAAGTTTTGCTGATTTATCTGAGGTGGTCATTTTGTAACAAGATGTAATCCGGTTATCTTGTTTCCTTTTCTTTCCTTTTTCAATTTTGATCATATACAGGTGGCGAGCTTGCCTTTGGCCTTGATTCTATTCAACATCTTTGTTCTTTGTCTCATCCTCGATGAACTTTTGGATGTCGAAGACATAATTATAAAGCCTTCCAACTAAGAGGATGCGATGAAAGATTCAAATTAGAGAGTAACAGTTGTCACTTTTGTGACTATGCACATTGTGATACTGACATAGAGGTTTATTGGGGAGATCGGGTATTGTTTGTGGTGCTCGATAATACTCATCTCCCTTTATCGTTGGTAAGATAGCAAAGAGAGTCGTTATCATTAAGGGTAATATTGGGACAGGCCTATCGGGTCTCCTACTATTGGCGACATTTTAGCCGCGTTGTTTGGGTGCTTCAGTGGTGGTCGACTTTGGGGGAGGAAAAGAAGCTGTGAGTCAAGAATTGATGGCAGAGGAGTTTTTCATTTTATCCTTTTTCGATCATTCTAATTCGATGTAGTAATTAACTATATCAATCATTTCTATCACCATTCAGGCTTGTGCAGAGTAAGCTCTTCTCAAACTTGTAGGGAGCTAACTTCGTTTGGACTTCGAAGTAAGTCCTCACAACGTAGAATCAATCTTCAATCAAAGGTAGCAAACAATTGACCTAAAGTAAGATCTAACTATAGACAAATACTTGCGTATAGTCCCAAATGTGACTCTCTACGACCTCTGATGAGGATTTTTAAGACAGATTGTATTACTGAAGAGTAAGTAACAGTGTTCGAGTACAGAGTGTCTGGGTGGTCAAAGGTAAAATGCAAGGGGTTGGAGATGATTTTTCTAACCCCTTATTGGCTTCCCCTCTCCTCTATTTATAGAGATACAGGGAGTTGAGTCACCAAGAGTGGGTTAGGATTACATAATTACTGTCAAGAAATCTCGGCGAGTTATGGGCGCCGGTCATGTCGGTACTGTCACTGCAACATTTATTGGTGATGTCTCTGAACGGCGTGGTGGTTGGACCTATCACTGTAGTTGCACGGGCCAATTAATGTGCCGTCTAATTTGATGAGGTGATTGTCTGTCTTATCTTGCTTCGATCGTATGTTAGTAAGGTCGAAGGATTTTTGTTGCAACATGTTGATCCATTCTCGAAGCTTTATCTGATGTTGAAGCTTCGTCTTCGGGGGATCTCTGGGGAGTCTATTTTAGAGATTGAGTGGGCTTCGATATATTCAAGTAGGCTGTGAAGTAGGCTTCGATTGACTGTCGAAGGCTACGAGTAGGCTACTACAAAACTTTTGAGTTGATGTGTAGGGCGGAGGTAAAGGCTAAAAGGACAATTTTGGGATCTGAGTTCCCAAATTTGCGAGTTTCCTGCCAGAAATGCTTATAAAAGTTTTCCAAGGTTTCATTTGTGCCCTGCCCGAAGAAAAACAAGGAATCCATAGTATTCTCTCGCTCCTTAGCGTGAACATAATTGGACTCGAATAAACGGTGCAGCTGAATGAATATGGTGATGGAGCCTTCTTAGATTATATGGAACCATCTGAGAGGTTCTTCTTTCAGGCTCATATTGAATAAACTGCATAGCATTTGGTCGAGTTTGGAGTATAATCCTACTGTGGCCTTGAAATATCATACATGGGTAAATGGATCAGTGAGTCCTGCATATTGAATAAATTTTAGCATGTGAAAATTATCTGGGATGGGCATAACTTCGAGATGTGGGGAGATGGCGTTTGTCTCGATTATGTCAAGCATGGATCTTTAGCCTGGGATTTCAGAGTTTATGGCCTAGATCCTATTGTTTAGGTCGTCAAGGTAACGAATTATTGCGGAGGAATTGGTAAGGCTGTAACTTGTGGAACGAAATCTCCCTGTTTGTCTGTTCCCAATCGATCATTGATTGGTCTTCTTTCTGATGGTGGGGGAGTTTGACGATGCCTACCTCAACTTCCTTGAGATGTCAATGCTAAGGATGTCAAACCAAAATGCGGGGAAGCCCTGTCCGGATTTCCAGATCTAGATCAAGAAATTGATAACCTATCCTCTCTTGGTTGATCATCACGTTGAGTTACTCTTGACCAATAATCGTTTCGGGCAAGTGGAGGTGGCGCTTGTCAGCCAATGAGTCGATCTTTGGTTCTCCTTAATCTTTCCATTTCCTTTTGATGTGTTCGACTCTTTTGGTCTAAGGCTTTCCATCGTTCATCTCTCTCCACCTGAAGAGATTGAGAATAAATGCACTGATCTTCCAACCATTTGGTTTTTTTTTATTCTATTTATTTCTGAAGCTCGATCACAAAACTGTGCAGGTAAACTATTTCAAGTATCAGATTAATTTCGTGATCTCTTATGGTGCTGGAATGACTTCGGAGATTCATATTTGTCATCAGATTGTTACTAAAACGGTGATGGTAATGAAAAGTGTGGTAGTTCCCACAGACGACGCCAATTGTAGTGGCATGTTTTCCGGTAGGAGAATCTTTGCCAATACTATTCATAAGGAAAATGTAATAATAGCCTAAACAAATAAGATTTTACATGGAAAACTCAGTAAAAGGTGAGAAAAACTTGGACCTCGAGCTGGATTTTGATGTAAAATCCAGTATGTTGCTAGTTATTACAAGTTTTGGAGTGATAGTAGAGTTGCGGATGCCGGGGGTGAATAACCTATTCTCTGCCTATATTTATAGTAGATACAAGTAGTTTACAAAAAGAAATAAATAGTTTCTTATTTCGGGGGAAGTGGGCGAACTTCGCAGATATCTAACAGCTCATTCTTGACCAGGCACAATGGCTACTTTTGGTAGGTCAAGGACTTATAGTAGCTTCTGGACTGCTGTCTATCTTCGACTATGTTATACGGGCTTATCCTTGTTAAATTTGGGAAATATGTTACTACAATATCGGATACATATATGAATCGACTCAATACATGTCTGGTTTTTGGTGCAGTTCAGCTGTTGGTAGGTTTTTGAGCAATAATAGTTTGTTGTTTACATTCCACAAAATATGAAAGAGTTATCATATTTTGGATGAAGGACACTTAAAATGAAATTTGATTCAACTTAGGTACCCCAGAGTTATGATTTTCTTTTCCCCTTTTTTTACACGAAAAAATCTGTGGTTATTTTTTTCCCCCTGAAATCTAATAAAAGTTTCAGGAATGGTCTTTCTCAAATGTGTGTTGGACTTTCAGCGATACATAATGATCATCTTCCAGTCTCACTATCAGAAACTATAGCCCAAACCATGTTTGGAGTCTACATGTGTAGAAGGTGGTCAGACATGGATGTTTTACAGTTCGATATACTTGTTAGCCTTAGGAGGTGGTGGAATAAAAGGTTCTGTTCCATCCCTAGGTGCCGACCAGTTTGACATGAAAGATCCCAACGAGTGAAAGCACATAGCAAGTTTCTTCAACTGGTTATTGCTAAGAACTACTAAGGGAGCCATAGTTAGAGTTACAATTGTTGTTTGGGTAAGCATCAATAGAGGTTGGGACCGTGGTTTCATCATATCTACGTGTTTCTCATTTGCAGAATTTATTTGTATTGCTTTGGGAAGGCCATTCTACCGTGTTCATGTCCCTAGAGATGGCCCATTGCAATGCATTTTGCAAGTTTTTGTTGTCATTGTTAAAAACATACGAGAAATTTTTTATGAAGATGCAAATACCTTATATGAGCTTCGTGACGAAGAGTCTACTTCACGAGACAAACTAATCAGGCATACTAATCAATTCAGGTGGGCTCATATATATTTCTTACAACTAGCAAGGAAAATGTATGGTCATATAATTTGAGTTATGTTCTTTGAATGCTAGTTTTTTATGCAGTTCTATCTAGAATCCCTCTTCAGAATGTTGGTGATTCTCTGGTAAAAGAAAAGTCAATTACGAAAGTAAGCAAACTTCATTTTTTCCCCTCTACCAAGCAGCTTTAATTTTGTAAAAGCACTAAAGTTCTTTGGTTGGTTTTTGGGTTTCAGCTATCTCTCTCCAATTGTTAGCTTGAGTCCATTGGTTCTTCATTCAAGTCATTTCTATATTTGAAAGAGGTTAGACTTGCGCATAACGAGATCATAGTGAGTTTTGCATCACAATCTAAGTTAATTAGTACTAGCACAAAGTACTTGTAAATGGATACCAATCAATTTTAAAATCAATTCATCACATCATATTAATTTATATATATATTCATTAATATCAATTTAGTAGTACAAATACATCGGTTACACCTGAATATATGTGTAGGCTTATTCTAAGATTATATTAGTACAACGTGGTTTGCAGTAAAAAAGAAAAATAATATAGTAGAATCTTACAATCTACAATGATTAAGGGAAAGGGATGTTTCTTCCCTTTAGTGTTCTCTTGTTTCTTTCGATCCAAATACCTATAATACGGAAAAGGGACCATCTTTCATGGAGCTTTCTCTTAGAACCACTGACAATGAAGGCAAAGACGCAGTTGAGACTCGCCCGCCTTTGTATACATGTAATAAATACTCATTTAGGGCCGATTCAAACTCTGCTCACATTGCATGTATAAATTAAAATTTATGAAACATGTGATTTAAGGGCTCAAGTATATATCGACCTTTAAAGTAACAAGTAATGCACGTCATGATGATAATATAAAATTTAACTATACAGCACATTGAAATATTGTTTTTTAGTGTCTCAACTAGTTCAATGTTTACCTGAATAATTGATCTTGATATTTCAGCTTTCCTACTTGGAAAGGTCTTTTCTAGGAGAAGGCATCTTGTTTTGAGGAATCAATGAAGTACATGAAGTTGATAAGCATACAAAAATCTGGGCTTAACCAAATCCCTAGCCGTAGATTTACGCTTTGGTGGTCACCTACCATAAATCGTGTTAATGTGTATGTGGGCTACCAAGTGTAGTTGGACCTAATGGGAATATTCATGCATGGAAAATTCCAACCTTGAGGATTCTTTTGATTTAAATATTTCATGCTTATTTATGGCAGAAGTTACATGAGAGGGTAGCCATAGATCTCTATCAGGTTTGGGATCAAGAATGGGATGCCCTAGAAATTGAAACTGTGCAGAAAGAAACAATACATCCTAGGAAGAGTTACAACATGAACAGCTCGTGTGTCGCCATTCTTCTCTTTATTGCCCATAGATGGACTATGTCAAAACCTACCCTTGTAACTGAATCAAAGGATGTGTTTGACTAGAAAGTGAGTAATAAGTATTGGATCGATGTGCAGCTCCGATGGGGTGACTATGATTCCCATGACATTGAGCGTTATACTAGGGAAAAATTTATGGAGTATACAATGGACAACATGTTCCATTAACTCATCTCCAACAGGTGTGTTCTCTTGTAGTCACATTTACTTTAGGTTTTGAATTTTGTTCTGTGTTTCATTAATTTTTATTTGGGCAATTTAGGGGTAATGATTGGGATCTATCTGGCATACAACTTGCATGCTATGTTTGGTAACAGGTTTTTTGGGCTAAAGCCAGTGCTGGCTCAAGCTATGAACAAGATCATGAAGGGTTCATAATTTTTATTCTTAATAAGTTATTATTCTTATTAATATTTATCGAGTAATTTGAAAATTATTTTGTGGTTTTGATTGTTTTACATTACTCACACTTGAATAAGATCATGAAGGTACTACTGTTGGCTCAAGCTATATAGTATTTATGTCAGTCTCATACTGATACTTTAGCTCATGTTATATTTACTTGTGAGAAAGCTAGTAGAGTTTGGTTCATCTCTTCTTTTCAACTAAGATGCAGCACGAATAGCTTTAATATTTATTCACGTCTAGATAGTATTAAAAGTATTACTCACAACATAAAGGATTACATTCATATACTTTTGCTTTTCTTTGTTATTGCAGCTACGCTATGGGATTGCAGATATGCTATTATTTTTTATTAAATGTCTATCGATCCTTTCTCTATCTTTTGTAAAGAGTATACTTCAATTCTATACGGTAAAGGGCAAACTGGACCTCACTCGATTGTTCCCATTTTATATAGAGAATGTATTAATAAAATGAAGAGTCCAAGAAGTTGCTTTATCCTTATAAGAGTTTCTGGATAGGATATAGCCAAGTAGGCATTGTGTACATCCTTGATAGTTTTAAATGTTGCATTTTGGCAGGCGATAAAAGTATCCAAGCATGTTGTGCATAAAAGGCAAAAGTCAGGGACATATGTTGGGCAATCCAGGTAACAAAAGAAACTACACATGAAGACCTTTTTGTTATGATAGATTGTAAAAATGTGAATTTTTTGTACAACCAGGTCATGATAATTGATGGGAAGCAGTCTACTAGCTCAGATCTTTTGGCTATAGAGAGTGTAGTCGTGTGGTTTGAATCCAAATCGTCGAACAATGTATAGAATGCATATAAGGGAGGCAGGATATATGATGCATAGATCCCAGTTCATGCCCAATACTAGTTATGCAAAAGGAGAACATAGCCTAGACTGAAGACTATCACCAAAATAATACCTACGAAGACTAGCAGCCGCAGGTCACGAATAGGAGAGATCAGCACCACAAGTAATGCTATTTTTCTATGCAAATATAATCACTAAGTATATTTTTATTATGTTCCCTGATCTCTGTGTACTTTTGTTTGTTATGTGGGGAAAAGTTATGATGTTGTTTATGATATGAATTTAAGAACTTATACACTATTATTTGCAACTTTTTTTCTTCATGAATGAGAGATGTTTTAGTGGAAAAATATTTATTTTATAGCGGAGGCAATATATTTTTATATTATTTAAAAATAATATATATATTTTTTGAATAATAATTCTTATTTGTGACAGATTACATCCATCCTTAAATCAACGTCACAAAAACTATATTTTGGGATCCGTCACTAAAACAATATGCGTTAGCGAAAAAATTAGATATTCACAATCAACCTTGCCTAACGCCTTTGAGGGTCTCACTAAAAGTCTTGTGTCAGATGATGTTTGTCACCAATGAGTATTATACAACGATGAAACACGTCTGTCACTATAAACCATACTATTTTAGCAACAAATTTTATCCGACTAAAGGCCTTTAGTGACACCCTCATTGGCGTCAACTATTTAATGGACTAAGACTGTTGATATATGTCTTCCGCGACGGACAAAATCCCTTGTTAAAAGTAATTTTTTTGGGGGTTAGCTGTAACTAAAATTGTTAGTCATTGAATTAAAATTGTAATTCTTTGTATTTTCCAATAATATTATCCATGTTCGTTGATTTATATAGGAGAAAATAATGGCGATTGGAAGGTTAAAGCCTCATCTAAAATTTACAGGTGTAGATGATTCTCTTGTAAAGGTATGTGTTTAACTCATATGTTGTAAAGCCCCAATTAACTACAGATGTCAATGGATGTGATTTAATCCATTATCACATTCAGTCCGATGCGTTTATATTGGATTGGAGTCATTTTCTCATTTCATTTATAGAAATCTAATTCGCCATATTAACGGATTAGACCACAATCAACACTAACTTGATATGATACAGATCTAATTCAATCCATTAGAAATCTTAGTCATAATTGTACCATTTGGTGTATATTGTCAGTTTCATAGAACTTAACACCTATTGATTTCAAGGCATTACAAAAGAAAGAAAACAAAGGCTGTATGAGTGGACTTGGAGTGGGTATTTGTCCAATAGTCATGAAAAAGACAAAACACTTGATCAGAAAAATGAATATCTACGTAGTGAAAATTTGCAAATGATTAATATGGTGGATAAGCTGGAGGTTGACAAAACCAAAGTCACAGACACTTTAAAATTTGTTAAGGTAACTTCTAGTTGTTTTTAAATTTTCTTTTAATGGAAAATCATGGTAAATATTAAATATAGATAATTGATATTTATAAATATATGTGATTGTAGGAGATTTCACAGATTAGGGGTAGCTCATCAATAGAACCATCTGTGGGACCATGCCAACATCCATCACCGGTATAGACTTTCCAAATTTCTCTCAGTATATTATTAATTAAGCATTTTATTTCTTGTAGATTATTCTAATTATTGGTTTTAACATTTAAGTGCTTCCCCGCCATCTCAATAAAAAATGTACTCTGAACAGCAAGAAGGATCGTGGAGCTGCTCATTGCGAGATGGTCGTGGTAGATCTAGATACTCTTATTCATAATGTTCTATTGGGTGATGGATTTTTAAAGATTCTCTTGTCTAAAGTAATGAAGCCTAGAACTCTGTTGAATAAAGATGATGGGTACTCAGAGGATATAGGTGACATTGGGGAAGGAGCTTATGTTGCTTGGGCTATATGGTACTTTGAGTTTGACTAATGATGTGTCGAGTTGTTAGGAGTTTCCTCGTAGTTCTAGGGATTATTTCTTTTTTGACTGAGAACTTTATTATTAGTTTTTGTTCTTGGATTTTATAAAAATTTGGCAATTTTTCGTTTAGTTAATATTTAGTCTCTCGCATATACTTATGTGATAGTGTGTATGAAATTTAGTTATGGATTAGGTTTCTAGATCTATATAAAAATTATTTATAATGCTATTATTTCCAATATATACATATGTTATTTTAAATGTAGCAGTTTCATTGTCATTGACTAATTTTTTTCCTGCAGTTAAAGTCATTTTTAACTCCGCCAATGGAGCCATATGGTTGCATTGCCAGTCTTAAGCCTGAAAAATGGAGGATGGAGAAGGATAAGTGTTCAAGGAATTGACACCGATATGGGGGCTAATGGAAATGGAAGAAGTTTACGATTCCTTCAATCAAATTGGTGACTCAATCAACTAGAGCTATCAATAAATTAATTTATACTTTGTTATACTTTGTTTCTATTGATTAAAAATAAAATTGCCAAAACTATAATTTGGCCTTTAAACGACAGCTAGCTACAGTAAAGGCACCCATGATTCTTGTTGAGGTACTTTCAATAATTTTTCTCACTACTAATATATTTTCAGTTCTTCTGGTGTAGAATATGATCTCACCTGTAAGAAGCTGGAGATGTTATATAGCTAAGAAGAGGATGATGGGAAGAAGATTAGAGATTTTGAAAGACAGGTTAGGTTAGAAAGTTTACAACTCTAGAAAAATTATAAATTATCAAAAAGGTTTAAGCTGTCTGATTTGAGTAATATTTTTACCAATATGCCATTAATGCGAGATTTATATTATGGGGTTTATCTACTATATATTGATGTTTTCTTGAATAATGAAAGATATATGAACAGAAGTGGTACATTGCAACGAGATGAGCTAGACTTCTATCTGCAAGTACTGGTAGTTTTAAACTGCACCGATTTATGCTTTGTTATGTTGATATCCAAGTAATCCCAACTAGGGTCTCGGCGAAACAATTATCTCAACAGGCCCATCCGAGCCTACTCAATAACCAGGCCCGGCCGGAAACCTTGAGCTCCTCGACATCAAAACAGATCGGAGGATAGCAGCAGAGAGAAGAAGCCTGTAAGTACAAGGTTGGGTCCCTCCTACAAATAGCCATGCAACAGCTCTCCAAATGGTCTCATCAACAAAAAGCAATACATAACCTTTACCCCGGTCTTCCACCCCCAACCGAATTGCTGCTCGCCTCAAACTTTGACTCTCGGCATCTCGGATATGAACCCGCTCCAGAGAAACTCTTCATCGCCCCCACCAACGATTCATACGCCGGAGTTAAGATAGCATTGGAAGATAGGGTTTACATGAAACGTACGTAACTCTCGAGAATCGAGGAAGTTAGAACGGTAAATTTGGGGAACAACATTGAGTCATTAAATGCTTATGGCATTTATGAGCCACCTAATCAGATATCACCCTTTCAATCAATCTCCTTTGTCTCCAAACGTGGCAGTGAGCCGTTGTCTCCTCTTACCCAAAATTACCCATACCTCTTGGGTCCCACCCATCTTTTCAAATGGGACCTAAACTCTCCACCCGACCAAACAAAGCCCCTTCTATCAAATATTTTTAACAAGTCCTTTATAGATTATGGATAGTAGGTGGTCTCACCCTTATAAGCCCAAAAAATTGATTCTGATTCTATAACCCACCATGGCCCAAGCCCACTTATCATAAAAGACCTACATCGCCAAACAATTGCGGTCCAAACCGAACCTAAAATCACAAACAAATGTTACCAGCCCATCTGTTTGGGCTAGCAGCAAAGCCCATATCCGGAACCCACATGCAAAATATTAAAATCCAAGCCAATTAAGTCCTCTACCAAAGCCTTCCACCTGACCCACCCCATGTCCAGGAATACTCAGAAAGATTCAAGCACTCACCCCGGCTCTCACTGTGCGCCCAACCCTCAGGACATATCTCTGACAATTGAGCTCTCCTCTGAAGGCAGCTCCAGTTGGATCACACTGACAAGTGGAGACATCTTCGACTCCGAAAGCCATCTAAAGTTCACTCGTAACAGTTACACGCCGAGACTGAAATCCATAAAAAATTCGCCACTGCTCATCGATAGCTCAGCTGAATCACATGAACCAGCAAATAACACTCAAAAGAAAAGAAGACAGACTTCACCGGAGGGCGCAGATTCAGACGATACAAGCCGACCCTCTAAGGTTTGGGTTTACTCACCTTTAGCACACGCGCACATTTCTTTCAGTTTGAATACGCATGCAAAGCTATCTCTCTCTCATTTCCACTTGGCATATTTTTTTTAATGATGGCGTATGAAAAAATTCACAGAGCACAGGCATGCACATTACTACACTAAACTTCCAAAGTCACAAATGCATGCTCATACTTATGCATGACCTAACACAATTAATTGCACTTTTCGTAGCCACTGGTTTGCAATTCACACACCACACACACACCCACAACTCTGAAAACCCACACCATACTTACCCACACTAGATACTCTGGCATTCTCATATTCTAGACGGCTGAGACAAATATACTCTCTCGATAACTGATAAGCGAACACAGGTAGGAATGGTGATCATTTACCCAACATATTCGATTACCAACTTACTTGCATTGAATAGCTTATGTTTCAGCCTAAATTCTACCACCCCTTGGGCATTCTCATAATGCCCTTTCACACTATCACCAAATCCTTATCCCACCCACGACCTGCTTAGTAAAGGTTGAATAACTACGGTTTCTCAGAATGGCACTGGATATTATACATCCCGACCTTCTTATTCGCCTTCTTCGAATAGAATGATACTATGCCGAACCATTCAATCATAAACCTACCCTCGCGCTTTAGCTCCTTATTCATCCCTTCAATTGCCTTCATCATTTCATAAAAATTACCGTTCATCTGACATGGAGCCACATCCCAAAAGTTCAGCACTTACTATACCAACCTTCAAAGAGGTAGTTCTGTCCCTAAGTGAATCTGCTCCCTAAACGCCATAATTCTCTCATGAGGAGAATCTATAAATGAATACTCAGCCCTTAATGGCATCAGTATTACACCCATCTTCGCCAAATCGTTCTTTCATTCAAATCGGTCCAGCCTTGCCTGTTTCTGAGGAAAGACCTGTCCCACATAAGTCCCCTCATCATCTGTCTCTTCACCACTATCACTCTCCTCCTCTTCCCCTACGTCCCCCTCATCCCCTGAAGGTTTAACTCTGACCTCCTCACCCCTTTCCTCCTTATCTTCATCTTCGTCAGTCTCTCTGACTATCTGTGCCCTACGCTGGCTCCTAGTCGATGCTCCAACATCTGGCTCTACTACAACCAATGGTGCATCTATTGCAATGAGCAACTCTTCCAGGTCATTGTTCACCTTACCTCGACTGGATGTACTTCGTTCATTTACTTCATCATCATCCTCATCTATAAGCCTCAACATCGAAGCTCAACGGTTATGTAGTATACCTTACAGAAGAAGAAGAGTGACATTAGCTTAATATATTCAAGTATCATGTTTTGGCTTCCTACTATTCTATTACCTACCCACTCACACCCATCGGCCGTACCACGACCGACTACTCGACTACTATCCCTTCTACTCCCTTAATTCTTGGCATTTCTTCTTCATCAGACTTCACTATCCCATCTCTCAAGCCCCATCCCAGTTACGCTGTAGCTGACATCCCAGCAAACATCCACCCCCACTCCTGCCTAAGATTAAAAAAAGCATAATCATAATCATACCTAATGGAGGATCAATAAACATACCTGTTTAATATGATTGTCAATGTCCAAGAACAAATCCAACAACAATAATGGCATCTCTAGTTTATCTCTATAATAACAAGGAGTTTTCTCTCTTACACCTCTCTCCCTCTGTTTGATTACAAATTGTATCTCTCTTTCTCTCCCCCCTTTAAATAATAGCCCCCAAACTGCCTCGGTTTCCCCAACCGTCATCATTACCACTACCCCCACTCCTTTTCCCATTTTTTTACCATTTTCAGGGACTCTGAGTATTTACCATACTTCCCCTACTTATACACACATGTACGGGTGCCATATTTCCCCCAACAGAGAATTTCCTCCATCCTATCGAACTCTCGATACCCTATCACAATCAACGACTGTACATGTTCCTGCCTTTGATAACCCTCTTCCTTCGATACCAGGCTCTTGAAACCCTATTCAGGCCTGCTACATCACCTTCAATTACCAATACGTGGCCTTCACCCCATTCCCAATAAAACATAATTATGACCTGCTACAACACACTGCCTTATGCACAATATTACTTCTAACACCTCTGCCATTCCGGCTGTCTGCTTTTGTAGTCGAAGACTCCCATATAATCATTTCTCGAGCCATCTTGTACCTTCAGCCATCGTCGTACCCTTAGATCACGTTCATTCGACCATCGATCACTACTCTTACCGAGGCCTTGAACTTTATTACCATTTCTATTCGTTTTCCTATTTGCTTTTATATAAAAGCTTAACCTCGCCTACATTATCATCGCCTACATTACCTACACCTGCTATGGTTCCTCACATCGATAACCAAATTCTTTTTTCATTCCAAAAAGCGCGGGAATACAAAACAAACAAAAATAATAACAAGCATAACAATGACAAGATTTTACATTGCATACCCATCCACAATATTGAAGACCACCCTATTTTTACGTGGGGCAGTTCTTTCAGAACCCTGGGCAAGCCTTGGCAGCGTCTTTTGCTTCTACCAGTCACTCTACTAGGTGCCACAGCATATAGGATGGGTGGAGTCACACTCGGGAGATAGCATTCCATGACCCCCTACCAGTATGCGAACGACTCCTCGTATATCACTTGCCCTGGCTCTAGCTCCACCAAGTCTGGCAGCGGCGCCTCCAAATCTCGATCCTCAAAATATTGTTGCCTAAGAACCATAGCCTTGGCATGTACTCATTCCTTCTTCTCCTCCAATTTCTTCTTGTATCGTGTGCCAGGAGTAGGTTCCATTACTATACAGAATAAAGAGGAAGATGAAGAGTATTTGAACTTTCCCCCCAAATTGCCCCTATTTATACCCTGTTTAAGGCTCATTAATTACCTTCCTTAATCAGTATTATCTTAATTACTCTCCTTGGAACTACCTATATTCACTCTAGTCAACTTTTCAACTTCCCATGCCCAACAGTTTTTCCCAGCACGCGCCCTCTACAACAATTTCTAAGTCCCCTCCTGAGAGGGGGCGAATATAGTAGGTTACTCGCATCCATCTAGAGTAAGCCAAATACTCGAAGACTATATCAAAGCCTACTAGAGACTAGAAGCCCAGTCAGGCAGCATCAAAGTCCACGAAGCTTCTCGAGAGTAGCCAAACATTTGAATACCGTAGCAAAGCTAGTCGAAGCCAAATACAAAGACAGTCAGCCAATACTAATTCCATAAGGGCTTAGACCATAGTAATACATGGTCAAAGGCAGACAGACCTGACAGCTAGCTCACCAGACAGAACAGTGAAAATAAGCCGCTACACGACTACTGTGTCAGAAACTAACTCTACATACAAAAAAACTGTCCCAAAGGATATGCATGTAATCTGACCTCCCATGATGACTCAGCCCTTTCCTATCTCCTTTAAATAGGAAGCCGACTCTGGCTTTTATAAGGCCCTTTGCGGAAAAAAAATTGGGTCTTTTTTACTTTCATTTTTTTTTAGTTGAGAGAATTTTTTTTGCAGTACTGGGCATTATTTTGAGAAGTTGGGAATTCAGTTTGTGGGCCTTGAATAACGGGATATGTTTTGTGGTTGAATCTGAGGTTGGTTGGGTTTAATATAAAAGTTTTTTTTAAGGCAAAGTCAATTTTTTTTTTTTTGGACCTTTTCATTTTTGACCCTGTGCCGTCGCACATGTCGCATACCCTCATGGACGGGCCTATGAAGAGGAGGACACTTTAAAGGGGTTAGAAATTTTTTACCTAAAAACTCTCAAATATTACCTTCTGTGATGGCCAAATTCCATAGGCTCGAAATGGCTTGGAACTCACTATCACACCAATGAACCTGTGATAATATTCTAATAGAAAGCAAGAAATGACACAAGTGCTTTTAGTGTGGGAAACCTCTGAATAGGTAAAAAAACCACGACCTCGAGTGGAGAATTTTTGTAAAAGTATATTTATTACTTGAGGCGGATATCTTATTACAAGTGATCTTTTGATTTAGAAATTCCTGAACCTTGTAACTAAGAAGTTTAAATGTTTTTAAGAATATAGAATATGTAGTTTTCTTGGTAATTTCTCATGTAATTTTCTGGGCCCAGTCACATTTGGAACTTCTTCCTTATATTGGCCTTCTCTGCAGTTCTTCATCATGCTGGAGCATGTCTCTGATAAATGTGGTTAGTGGCGGTTGACAGAGTAACTGATGAGTTTGTAAGAGACAGGTGTCTTTGCCATGTTTAGGTTTTTCGGTTTGAGTTCGACCCACGTTCTTCAACAGTTCATGGAGTAGATTAAAATGTTGACTGGAGAAGTCATGTGAAAAATGCGTGATTCTGAGATGTTAGTAGTTCGAGCTTCAAGTAGTTCAATAAGGGTCATATCGAGGGGTAGGCCCCTATAATCACCCCCTTACAACGAAAGTTTCGAGTGGCTTTGGTTAAGAAAGGGTCTGTGGGTAATTGGTATTCGGGTTAAAAAATTTAAATACTAAAAGAGCATAATGATGGCTTTGACTACATGGAAGTTGTGTGGCTTATAGGGAAATAACGTGCATTAAATGATGATGTAGATGCTGATGTATGTAACGGTTATGGTTTGAAGAGTTGCATCGATATTTAATGATGACGCTTGGAAATACGTACCTGCACAATAAAAGTAGGGTTATATAAATAGTACCTGTACCGATTTTTTGAAGCAAAGTATGCTTGTAAGTTGTCAAATTCTCTGAAAGTTTTGAAGATGGTGAAGACTCGCAGAATGATCCTTGAGGAGCGAATCGCTTTTGAAATGCAGAGGTTGAAGTTGAAGTACTTTGGCGACCAATCCTTGGAGATGCCCATACCCGCTCCTATTCCTTCGACTTATCCAGGTATGTCAGAAGACGAAGCAGTTAAAGTTGAGGAGGAATTTTGCTGTAGGTGGAGGTTTCATGTCGTCGTCTTGATAGGCGAGGAACGTTGGGCTTGTTTCTGTACCCTTGCAAACGATAAGGTTGGGGAGATAGATGCAGGGATAGGCGTAACTGCAGGGAAGTTATGCTGATCTCTTGTGTTATAATGGATTCTAAGGTCGGGCCCTCTTCATCTCTACCAACTCTGCAGAGATGATGGTTTTAGAGGAGGAGGTGATGGTAGTGGAGGAGGAAGACAAAAATTTGAAGTCTGCTTTTGTATTTCCATCACTTTTTGGCGCTAAGAAGACCTTCAGTCAGAAGAGTTAGGTCCAACACTGAGTTTTTTCTTGCATAGTTTCTATTTGAAGTTCAACTAAACTTTGATCAAACTCATGTGAGGGAAGCTTTTTGCTGCGTCCAATGTTTGCTTTGCATCAGGGTAAAAAATCAGTGAAGCTGGATGAACTGAAGGATTGATTTATCAGACTGCCAGAAAAGTATTCGAAAAACTTGTTATCTGTAAAGTACCTGATTTCAGAGTGCTTTGTAAGACTTGATACCTATAAAAGTATTCGATCTCTGAGTACTTGGAAAGACTTATTATCTGTAAATGTATCTGTAATCTGATTCAAAATTAATAATATTTGTTATCCAAGCATTGTGTTGATATAGGATATAACGTCTCTCGAATCGAGCTAAGAATAATGCGATGAGTTCGCCAAGATACTGACAAGATGACATTTAGGACATCGAAATTGTAGTTATCATAATCAAACTATTTGAAATATGTTTGTAATGTATATAATAGAAGTTCGACCTGGGGTTGGATAAAAATACGGAGGAAAAGGAATTGCATAAATTTCAGAATGTCATGTTGATCTGTGATTGTTTATTAGAAGGATACAGGTCGTTATAAAATAGGGCAGAATGATTTAGTTTGACAGGAAAGGATGTATTCAGATATAACATCTACTAAGATTTTATGGTTGCTGTTATGAGATAATAGGATAGTATCCTGAGCTGCGTGGAATTTTACAGCCAGACAGGGTCTAAATGAAGTAGGGTGGATTAGGAAAAATTAGGTGGAAGGAAAGAATGATGAGGTGAACTCGTTCTGACAGAATCTGTTATGCCGCTGAGGGGCGATTGGCCATTAAGGTAGCCGAAGTGCGTAAATGCATTTTTGGGCTGTTGGACTATGATTTTGAATTGCCAGTAAGGGAGGTGAAGCTGAGGGTTTGGATATGATTGGGAGAGATCGTGAATACGAACGTTAGTTTTGTGAAGAGATGTTCCAGGAAATAATGGTAGACCCAGCTGCTCAAAATGAAGCAGTAAGATTACTTGCTGTGGATGAGATCGAATCTGAAGATGTGATGATTGCTAGAGGATATCTGATCAGATGTGTTTTCCCTGTTCATCAAGGCTATTTTAGATGTAATTATATGTAAAGTGCTAAGCTAATTGAATGTAAGTATTTAAATTTTTTTTAAGAGAAAGGATAAAAGTAAAATTGGCCCTCTATAGTTGCAAATACCGCTTTAGACTAGTATGATAAATAATTTTGAATACATTTGAAAATTTTGTTAACTTTGGAAATGGCGTCACTAGTACTATAAGTAGAAGAAAAAAGAACAGAAAAAATCAGGAGTTGTAATTTTGTTTTTATGTAAAGCTGCATAAATTTGATATCGTGTAAGTGTGAGTCATCATGAGTATTGGAAGGTCAGAGAGTGATATGGAAATAGGAGAGAAAAATAGATTAAAATATGATGGAAGGGGTATTGATAGAAAAGCGGTTTTATTGAAAATGTGTAAGACGTCTGACATGGGCAGTGAAAAGGACGCCTCGGTTCTAAAACCGAGGACGGCTCGTGCGAGGCACAATAATTGCCAGCCGTTAGAGAGAGAAAAAATAAATAGTGCTTCTTCCTCATCATTCAAGCATTTTTTAACATCTAAAAATTTTGAGAGCAAAGAGAGAGAAGTACAAAAAAATTGAAGAGAATCTGGTAAGGATTTTTCTGAGAGTGATCAACAGTAAAAGGGAGTTACAGGGACTGAAGCATGTTGGTGGCTATACATCAGCATTATGAGGGAAGGATTTGACACTACCTCGGATTCTTACTTTGACGCAAAAGGTTAGTAGAGATGGTGATGCTTGTTTGTGTTTTTGCAAATCATAATCTAGTTTAAGCAAATCTAAAAAAAATCACTATTTATAGCAATCTATAAAATATAAAATATATATAAAATATATGAAAGATTTTTGTATGTGAATGATAGATGTTCAAAAGATAATGATATATACATGGACCTATATGTAGGTCGATCGTGAAAGGTATTTTGGTAGGATCAAACCCTTGCCTATTAAATTGTTGCTGAGATGGATAGTTTACCTGCTAACGAGGTGTGGAACTATGGTCGAGCGGTAGAGTCCAAAATTAAAATGTTTGACAGTGAGGTTGAAGTAAGGGTTAAACAATTTCTAAGGTTCCCAGGGAAATTGGTAACCTATCCTCTTTATTCGAATGTATTCAAAGCATTTTGTAAAGCCAAGGCTGCTATAGGAGGGACATGAGGTAACTGATATAGGCTGTTTAGGGGGTGTACCATAGCGATGGAGGAGGAGTATTTTAATTTGTTGACCGATTTGGAGGAGGAGAAACGAGAAATGGGTATAGAGGAATCGATCTCGTTATAGTATTTCGATGAGAGTGTTCGGAGTGACATTTCAGAGTGCTTTTTGTATTACCTGTCTCAATTATAGTATGGGTTGATTCTTCCCCTTAACAATTTGGTGAAAGGGATTATGAATATGATTGGGGCATGTCCTGTTCAATTGAACGGGAACATGTGGGAGGTGATAAATGTTTGTGACCATCTGAATAAAATATGGGAAAGGAAGGGGAAAGTGAGGAGGATATCCCCAGAAGATGTTTTGCAGTTTTATGGGGTGAAGAATTATCATGCTAGTGGAGAGGCATATTTCTGTACAAGCGCATCTCGGCCTCGCTTCTTCTATTTGAACTCAGCGGGTCGATCCTAGAACGACAACGTAATATGGGTGAAGGGTAACAATGTTTAGAACCCTTGGATCTTCTGTTTAGAACTGTAAAACAAAGTAAGTATAACAATGTATAGTGTATAATATTGATATGTTGGAACTGTATGATCTTTTGTTGATGATAAAAAATGTTGTGCATGGCAGGCCCGATGTCCTAGGTAGAGATGAAAGATTCTTTGTTGGACGAAGTTGTTAAGGAAGAGGTTAAGTTCGAATATGCGTTGGAAAGACTTTGCTTCAGTAGAAAGAAATGGGTTGGATGCAAGTCCAAAAATATTTAAAAAATTTAATCGATAAGGCTTATGGCGGGTGCTAATGATGGTAAGAAGAAAGGAACTGGTGGGAAAGGGCGAACGAACTTGCCCAAGGCCCCTCGAGTGGACGGTTTGGCTCATCCATACTCTATTACATTGAGCAAATTAGCTCAAATGTTTCCAAGAAAATAGATGTTAAAGCCTTCGTCGGCCTCTGGTACCACAGGAAGTGGTGTGGTCGAAGGAAAAGAAGAAAGGAGAAGGATTAAACCTTTGGGGATGTCGAGGGAGAAGGTCATTGAAGATTGACCTGTTACTGAGGATGATCTGAAGGAGGTGGAGGAAAGGGCCAGGCTGGCAGCTCTTCATGGGGAAGAAGATATGAACAAAATGGTAGGTCTCTATGTTCGATTATGTGAAATACATTTTTGTATTCCGCTTCGTCCTTATCCTGAGGTCGAATTATGTTTTATAGGTTGCACGTTTGGTGAAGGGGATATGTCTCGGAGTTGAAGAAGAGAAATCTGAGTTGAAGAAGGGGAAGATCGAGCTTAAAAATAAGGTAGCTCGATTGGAGGCTGACGCGCTCAAGGCTGTAAAAAAGTTGGAGTCCCTGAAGGACTCCTAAGTAGTAGAGATCGACCATCTATAAGCTAAGGTGAGAGTGAACATGGAAGAGGTGTTAGTGGATCTTGAAATACTCGGGCGCCACCTTATATTAATTGGGTATTCAGAGGATGGGGTGGATGCTATTAAGGCAGACACCTACGTTGAGGAGGGAGATGATGAAGAGGCAGAAGGGGTTACTGCTAGAGTTACTGATGGGTTGGATGGTGTCTCTCATCAGACGGTACTAGACAACCAAGGAGATGACACTGAGCTCCCGGAGGGGGAACATAAGATGGTAGGGAAAAAATGATTTTGTACGAATATTTTGAAAATGTTTCTGTAAACTGGTTGGATACTGTGTATTGAATAGACTTTTGTAGGCTCAGTTCTTTTTTGTAACCATTGTGTAGGCACTTATTATAGAAATGAGCCTCAAAATAAAAGATTTAGAGACTGAGCTTGCCAGGGAAAGAGAGACCTCCACATCCTTACTATCTTCGTAAGCGGAGCTACAGGTTAGATCGGAAGGGGCAATGTTTGACTTGTATGCTTCATTAACATAAAGTTATCAAGTAAATAAGTCAACATAGAGCGTAGATGTAGACCAAAAACTGGTTATCTATTTTAGGAAAGTGATACTCAAATAGTGCATAGGAAAAATCAAAGTTTTTTACAAAGTAGCAGATAGAGAATGTGCACCTTAGACCTAGAAATATATGCCATGAAGCATTCATCTAAGGTCGTACTTCGACCTTTAAGTCTAGAAGTAGTTACACATGGTAGATGTTAGAAATCAGATATCTTGTTAGAAATAAGATATGTGTATGTATGTTGAGGGGGTGTTCTGATTCGAACTGGATATAACGTATTTGAATTTTGTGGGTCAAATTGGATTCATCCCGCTCAGGCGAAGATGAGGTACTCCAATGTAACCAAGAATTTGTAGCAGAGTTGGATAGGGTGAGAGGGGCGAGTGAGGATAGAGAAGACTAACATTTAAAGGTGCACTTCAAGTTTGTTGAGGTAACCCAGACTGTTGCTAACCTCATTCGAAAGATCGAGGAGAAGGATGCCAAAAGTGATGGGGGGCTAAAAGAGCTTGTAGAGATAAAAGAATACGCAGCGAAGCTCCAAAGCCAGATTGACACACTAATGGTAAAGAGTAAGCATGCTGAGATGGCTCAATACCATATTCTGGTGCAAGAAAGATCAGAGGGTCAATTTCGAACTAATTTTTAGAATAGTAGACGCGAGCTTGAGCGACTAAAAAAAATCATTGAAAAAGATAACGAGCTGAAGATAGCTCGAGAGGATCTATTGGCTTTGGATGCTGTAGCCGTATACTTGCATACAGCCTTACCTGCCAAGGATATGGAGTTTCGGACGATGCAATAGAAGTGTAGCGAGTTGATCTAAAGGGTGGCACGTTTAAAGACCGAATTGGCGCAAACCAACGCGCGTGTCAGGAACGCCGAGGCTGGAGAACGCTCTAGGAAGAATAGAAATGATTCTAAGATTTCTTATTCAAGGGGATGTAGTTAGCCTATTAGTTTTCATTAGAGAGCTGGAAGATGGCGTAGCTCAAATTCAAGGGCATGTGCATAAAGGGAATACAAATTTAAGGGAGTGCCAACATAAGTTGGATGTCGCTCTTATCAGGGAGAAAGTATTGGAAGGGGAAATCAGGGTGAAAGAGACTCTGATAAAGAAAATAGATGACCTGTTAAGAGTTACTTCGGGTGGGGAAGAGTTGAATGCAGAAATTTAGATACTTCGTGCTCAGGTGGCGAACTTAAATGGCCATTAATCAGGCTGAATCAGATAAAGCTCTCAAAAAATTAGAAGAGAGTATAGCTTCTGATGCTCTAATAAAAAAGGATACGGCATATCAGAAGTGATGGTATACGAGGTTGGAGGCACGCCTCGAGAAGGCGAGATCACACTTTTCAAAGACAGTTATAGCTCATGCATCACGCTTAGTCTTGTTAAAGTCGATTGTTGCTTATTTTGTAGAGGAAGTAAAAAGTCTTGAGTTAGAATGAGATACCTTGTTCAAGAGACTGTCTAATATGGTATGTATTTATGGAGTTGATATAGATTGAGGAAGCTGTATGGCCTCCATGGAAACAAGTTTAGGCTCTCGCCCTACAGATCTGATAGAGCGGGGCAGGGTTGCTGTTATTTAAGAACTGAAATTTAATTGACCTCCAGTTGTAGGGGAAAATACGGCTGATATCCCAATAGTAGAAAAGAATCTAATGTAGTGGTTCTGAATACAACCAGAAAATAAATAGTATTTTGTCGCAGACATAGCGAAATAGATGAAAGCTAGTATTACCATTTGCCTTATCTTATGTCTTGTAGGGTCTTTGATATAAAACAAGTTTTACATTTATTCTAATCACAGAGATGGGTTGAGTCAGTCAAACCAATTGAATCTTGATTTAACTGTAGTAATGTTACAGACATATTGAAAGAGATGAAGGCTTGTATTACCTTTGCTTATCTTTTGTCTTGTTAGAGTTATTGATATAAAACATGTTTCTACATTTGTTTCAATCGCAAAAATTTAGTAGAATCAACCAAACCAAGTGTTATCATTGATTTAACTAGTATAATGTCCCAAACAAGTTGAAAGAGATGAAGGCTAGTATTACCTTTGCCCTATCTAATGTTTGGTAGAGTCTTTGATATAAAACAAGTTTCTACATTTGTTTCAATCGCGGAGATGGTTGAGTCAACTATACCAAGTGTTATACTTGATTTAATTGGTATGAGATCGATTGAAAGCTTGAATTATCTATGCTTTAATCTATAGAATGTCGTTGAATCTCTGTAAGTAGAGAGATGTTGTAAGAAACTTGGAAGTTTCATTGAGCAGTTCAGAATTTTCATTGGATGGAGATGAAAATCTTACTTTAGGAATTAAAAAAACAAAAACGAGAAATGGAAATGGAGTAGTAAGTCGCTTAACGATAGTATCGTTTCAATTGCCTAATGTTCCAAGAATTTAAAATGAAGATTTCCACTTCTGTCATGAGGTAATATGAGACCAGGCCTAGGAGACCTATGATAATGAATGAACCCTCCCAATTACCAGCTAATTTTCCAGTGTGAGGCAATTTGCGGTACTAAGGAATTTCTCTGAGGACGAGATCATCGATTTGGTAGGTACGGCTTCTTACTCAGCTGTCGTACGAACTGGCTAGCATATGATAATATCAACTTAGGTTAGCGATGGTGTTTTCCCTGGTTTCATCGATCATATTGTAGTTGCAAACCAATTCAAACTCATTTTCTTCATCCGTAAGCTCGTGATCTAGAACTGGATGATGGTATTCAGAAGGAATGACGGCCTCAGTGCAATAGGCAATGAGGAATTGGGTGCATCCTGTTGATTACCGGGGAGTGGTACGATACGCCCATAGGACATGAGGTAGTTCTCAAACCTAATTCCCTTTTTTCTTTGAGTGAAGCCTTTTTTTGAGTCCATTCACGATGGTTTTGTTGGTAATTTTGGCTTGGCAATTACCTTGAGGATAGTAAGGATTGGATGGTGAGTGGATGCTAGTGTGTTGGCTGAGGAATGCCATGATTTTTTCTCCAACAAATTGGGGCCTGTTATTGATACAAATTATTTAGGGGCACCCAAACCGAGTGATGATGTATTCCCAAATAAAAGATATGACCCCTACTTCTCTAGTTTGACAGTTATGAGTTGGTGATGGCGGTTACCTGGTAAATTAGGGAATTCACTGATGAGATTAAGTACCCATCTTTTGAAAGGCCAGAATACTTTTCTTACAAGGAGATCGAGCGCAGGGGCGCGTATCAAGTATCCATGTCTTTGGCAGGCGTCACATTTGTGTGAGTACTTCTCTGCTTGCTTGCACATGCCTGACAAAAATACTCTGTGTGTAATAGCTCTATTTGTAAGTGATCGACCTGCAGCATGGGAGCCACAAGTCCCTTCATGTAATTTGTGGAGCATTTCATCTGCCTTTGGTTTGGAGAGGCACTTTAGGTAAGGCCCCATGAGTGAAAGGTGGCATAACATACCATTTTGATTTGTTAAGCACTTTGAGTTGTTGATCAGCTGTCGGCGCTCTTTCGGATCTGCTAGAAGTGGTCTGTTACAACTGTTATCGATAGTGAGGTAGGTTAAGAAAGGCTTTCGCCAATCGTTATCTCCCCTTTTATCGCCCTCAGTGTTGATCGTGCATAAAGAAATACGATCAATGTTGGGGGTTGAAATGATTTTGATCTGGAGATATCGAGCTTCTGTACCCAATACTGTTGCTAGATATGCCAAGGAATCGGCGTGTCTAGTTTCACCTCGTGGAAGATAATAGAGAGTTGCTTTCGCGAACATGCTCATCCTATCTGTAACAAGGGCTGGGTATTCGATCATATTTCCATTCTTCTTATATTTCTCAGAGTAATGGTGGACGATGAGTAGTGAATCTGTGTAAACAGATAGTTCAGGGACATCGAGCTCAAGAGCGAGGTCGAGTCCATTAATGAGAGCTTCATATTCGGCGACATTATCCGAGGCCATAAAATCTAAGAAGATCGATTTCTTAATTCTATCATTAGAAGGGGTAATCAGTACGATTATGATTCCAGACCCTACGAGTCTTGCTGATCCATCTGAAAGAAGTGTCCACCCTTTTGTTGAAATCCATTCAGCTCGTTTGTCAAATGTTTTGGGGGGTGGATCTTCAGAAGTTTCTTCTGAAAGGTCAGGGTCGTGTTCTTCCAACTCGGGATCTTCCACTGGAAAACCCACGAAAAAATTGGTAATGGCCTGACACTTCTCAGAATGACGTTGTTCGAACTTGATATCATGTTCTCCCAAACATACTAACCACTGTTGCCCTCTTCTTGATTTTTTTTTGGATAAAATTTCCTCAAGTGGGTAGTTCGTCATGACTTTAACTGAATGATCTTGGAAGTAGTGCTTGAGATTCTGCGAAGTATAAACAAGAGTGAGAAGATTTTTCTCAATTTTAGAGTACCTCGTTTTCGCTGGAGTGATGGTTTTACAATTGAGGTAGACTGGTTTCTCAATTTTCCCTTCAAGGCGAATGAGAACAGAGCTAAGTGATATATCCATGACTGCAATGTAGATAATCAGTTCCTCATTATCTACTGGGGTGCTCATTATAGAAGACCTCCCAAAATAGGTTTTGAGATCCAGAAAAGCTGTATCGCATTTTAGTGTCCATTTGACCTCTGTACTTGGCTAAACTTTTCCACATTTTGTACAGCCGCGGAGTAGTAGAAATAGCCAACGATAGCGGTCTGAAGATTTAGAAATGAAACGGTTGATTGCGGCAATCTTGTCGGCAAGTTTCTAATCGTCTTTCGTCCTTTTTGGAGAAGGCATATTGAGGAGAGCCCAAATCTGATCTGGATTGGCCTCAATCCCTTCTTGCTGATGAGGTGGCCTAGAAATCGACTAGAATGTACCCCGCATTGACATTTATCAGGGTTGAGATGCATCCTGTAAGATCGAAGAATACTGAATATGGTGTTGAGATCTAAAATGTGGTTGGCTAACTGTACGCTCTTGCCTAGGAGATCATCGATGTAGACTTCAACGACTTTCCCCAGATGTGTTTTGTACATCGTAGTCATCAACTGTTGATATGTGGCACCCACATTTTTGAGTTTGAAGGGTATGACTTTGTAGCAATAAAGATCTCTTTTAGTGATGAAAGTCATCTTTTTTTAATCTTCTTCCAAAAGTGGAATCTGATTGTATCTTGATGCAGTATCCATCATAGATAGAAGGTCATGGCTTGCTGTGAAATCGAGGATCTGATGACTATTGGGTAGAGGAAAACTATCCTTTGTAGTATGTTTGCTCAGATCGGTGAAATTTACACAAACTTGGACTTTCCCGCTCTTCTTTGGGACAACGACAATATTGGATATCCAGTCTGCATATTTGGCATCTTGAATGAATCCTACTTTGCTCAATTTATCGATCTCGGTGTTAACTTCATCTCGAAGGCGAGGTGATAGTTATCGTTATTTCTGCTTGACCGCCTTGGCGTTGATATTGATGGCCAATTTGTGATATGCCTTGGCCGGATCGACCCCAGACATTTCATTAAAAGACCACGTAAAAATGTCTCGATTTAGTTGCAAGAACTGAATGAGAGCATCTTTTTTGTGCTGAACCAGCTTAGTACCGATGAAAGTACCTCTGCTAAGTCCATCAATGTTGACATATTCTGTGGGCTCCTCCGTGGAATGTTAATCATTGAGGTGATCAGCTTCCTATATTTTCTATGCAGCAAATCTATCAGAGGTATCTAGGATAGCAGAGACAATATTTTCACAAACATGAGAAAGCTTCTTGTTGGAGCATATTCCCCAGATTTGACAAAAGTAAGCCGACAAAGTGTAGTCAAAGACAACCAAGCATGTAGAGTATTGCCAATTTTTCTTGTGCGACGTGTTTTAGAGGTCATTATTGAGTGCCACGATGCGGGAACTGACTGTTTGACAACTCACCCGTGACAAGATCATTGAAGAGGATGCTGGGTAGCAAGAGGAGAGATCATTCTGTGTAGAGAGACACATCACCGAGGCTATTTTAAATGTGACTAGAGAGTTCGGTGAGCTCAAGCATTGGAGCTCGCAATAAGTGATCTATTTTTTAGTATTTTGTGGTTGGGTTTGATTAAATATAAGATGAGGCATCTTGAGAAGATAAATGAATGTGATGTCTTGATCTAATTAAAATAAAAATTAAAGTATTCTGTTATAATCTTTGTGTTCGAATTTTGTGAGAGACAGTTGTAAGATTTTAACAACTGTATTGATATCTTTGAATTTTGAATATTGATATGCTTTAGGAAAGTTGTACGATCTTGGCCGGGTATTAAAGTAAGGGGATTGGTCGTTTGTATTGTGTTTGGGGAAGAGATGTAGAATTATGTAATGGCAGACAATAGGGACAGACGAGATGATGGTAGACATTATCATAGAAGTCATGATGATGCCTTTAATCGAAAAGACTTGCATGCAGAGATAGCAGGGATGCCTGATGTGTGTCAGAAGGAGCCGTCGTTTCACAAACCAAGGGAGAGTATAAAAATGTGCCTCTCTCTCCCTCATAAATTATTTATAATTTCATAGAGAAAAAAAAAAGTTGTGTCAATCTTATTTCCAAGGAGAGGAAACGTTTGAGTGCTGAGTGTGATTTGAGAAGGAAATTATCATCAGGTGATAGAAAACATTCTGAGAAGCGACATGAGCGTTCATACTCGAAAAGACATCCGGGTAACGCAGAGGATTATTGTTCCTCAAGTACAGGTTGGTGATATAAAACTCAATCTGTTTGATTTGTGAGTAATCTGTTTCATGTAGTAATTTATATGATTTAGTAATCTATATAGTTATTTTACGTATGTAGGGTTTTGGAAATTTTGAAAGTACAGATGAGGGAAGCCTGTAGTGTAGGTGTTGTGGTATATGTATTTTACCAGTAGAGAGAGAAAATATATGTTTTTGAGAAGAAGAGAGAAATTTAAAATGATTGATTTTATATTTGTTTTGGGAATTTGTGAAATAGACGTGTTGACTGGGTAGAAGGTGGGTTTATTTTGTCTGTATGTATTGTAGATAAAATGAAAAAAAATTATATCTTTGTATATTGTAGGTTTGATATGCGTTCTAAACCTAATACCCCCACTAGTAAATTTGTAGTATCCTCCAGTTCCGAGGAAACGTTGTCTTCAGGGAGGGGGGACAAGTGTAGTACTATGGAGGAAACTGTGAATAGTATGTGGATGACCGTAGAGGTTGGAGAACCCAGTGGAACTGAGGTGGTGGTAGAGAAGTAGGATAGAAAAGAGAAAGAGAGAATCCTTGTCATATACCCAAAGGGGGTAGATGTAGGGAAAGAATACTTGAAATATAAGAAGAGATTACAGGGAGAGTGGGGAAGATATGTGGAGGAGAAAGGTTTATGGTTTAGGGCCTTTATCCCTGGTAAAGAGGAGGAGGTTGTCTACTACCAAGTCCCATGCTTGGTAAAGTAGAAGAAGAATAGAGGGATTAGTGAGGGGGTTAGTTTCTCGTATTATAATTATCTTGGGCTATCAGACCCGAGTGGTAGATTTTTGTGTTTCTTGAATCAGGTCGTTTATAACCATAGAATTCCTCTAACCTACTTTTAGGAAGGGTTTATGAATGTGTTATATTGATATCCTACCCAGTTGAATGGGAATGTTTATAAAATAATGTGGGTATATAAGGTCCTGAATGAAAAATGGAAAAAAGGAAGGGACAGCTGAGCAGTTCAAAGCTGAAGATGTATTAAAGTTTTATAAGTAGAAGTATATTAAAATTTGAAGTAGTGGTTACCTATATAGTAATTCATCTAGGAAAAAATTCTTTGACTTTGAATCTGCGGGTAGACCATAGAACGACCACCTTGTGTGGGTAAAGGGTAACGGTATGCAAGTTCCAGATGAACCGGCACTCGAACTGAACCATAGATATTATAACCCGAGTAAGTAATGTTGATCTATCTTCAAATAACCGATATCTTGTCTTCGAGCTACTACTTAATGTTATGTTTTTTTTTTTGTAGAACCCAAGCTCTTATCTATGCCGGACAGGACCAGCCTATTCGACTATGCTGCTCGAGATTCAAGTGAGCTAAAATAGGTACTCAGTGAGTTGGGTATCCATTGAGATAAAAGGGTAGATTCCGCAACACCCAAAGTTTAACGAGCTCAGGAGAAATGAACTATGGCTGAAGAAAAAATTGTTGAGACCATTGCAGATGTGCTGAGTCCTCCACCTCCTATACCTCAGACTATAACGTGGACTACTCAGAAGGTTCTAAAGCCAACGCAACAGAGTACCTCGATTATTGGGGTTGTGGTCACGGGACAAAAGATTGCAAAGGTTGTATCTGATGGTGTGGAGGAAAATCTCTAAGTGAGTGCATCCGCTCCTAGGGAGGTTGAGAAGAGTTTTTTGAAGAGAAAATGACATGGAGAGGAGGGTAGTCACCGAAATAACCCTCATGCCCCAGCCAAAATGAAAGAGTTGGAGCATAAATACTGGCGTATGGCTGGGACGAACCCACAGCAGCTCAAAGATGAGTTTCTCAAGCGTTCGTGGTAGGTGTTTGAAAAATTATTAATTGATCGAACGAAGAAAATCTGTTGAACTGACTCTGCCTTTTTGTTATTTGTACTGCCAGCTCTCAACGCTGCTGAAGGGGGCAAGACAATGCTTGGACAAGAAGAGCCAGGAGTTTGGTCCTCTGACGGTAAAGTTCTAGGCTCAGTCAGCTCGCATGAAAGAGCTCGAAGATGATATTCTGTTATAGAAGGAGAAGGGTTGCGGAGGCTACAGCGGCTGTAGAAAAGTTGGGTGTTGTGTCGAAGCATTGCAAGCTTATGACAAATTCGGTTGTAGCAGCCTTAGTAGAAAGAAACCACTTTATCTAATCCTATTATAACTTTGGATGGAGTGTGGAAGATGTGGAACTAGCCCGGAGTGAGAGATATGAGGAGATAGTACTCCCTTCGGTGTTTGAAGAGGAAGAAATGGGTGATGATACGGCTATTTTGCCAGAAAAAGCATCAGATCTACCTTCAGGACGTACAGGGCCAGTCCAATCTACTGAGCAAATATTGGACCCTCTTGTGGAATGTACAGAAACAGTTCCTCTTTTGGAACAGATGTTAAAATCTTCCTCTATGGTAGACATTAGCAAGAACCTTTAACCGTTCTGTGATATCCTATCTTATGCTTTCCAGCTCGCTTGATTTGGATATGAAATACTATGTATAGTTGTACACTGTTTGTATGTTGAATGATATTTAAAATTTTCTTTTTGTGAATGTTCGTATTATAACAATATATTTGTACTCTGTGTAGGATATAGAGTGACTGAGAAAAATGAACTCCGAACTGGTGAGGTCTTTGAGTAGAGCGAGGGATTCCGTGGCTCGTATTCAGCGGGTTCTTAATAAAGCTGAATATGAGAGAAGGAATTTTAAGTTGAATTCAGTGAAAACTTTTAAAGAGCTATATGATCTTCAATGTAGATATGCTAAGATAAAAATATAATGGGATGAGGTGTTAAGGAAGGAAGAGAAAAGGGGGTCATTAGATCGAAAACCAAATGAGTTGACCAATTTTAATATCCCGAGTGATAAGGCTAGGTATCAAAGTATGTTAATAGCTCTGACATTGTATTTTCAGGTATAAGTAGATAGTGAACGAGGGTTAAAGGAAGGTTATGTAGAGCTTTTGAAGGAGATATGCATAGTTCTGGACCCAGCTCGAGTTATGTTTTTAGCTCAAGAAGCACGTAGTCGTCATAGTTTTAAGGCAAGAAAGTGCTTTGCTCGAGCGGGTGTGTCTGTTGTATTGGTTGATGTAGAACCTTTATCTGATGCATTTGGCTTTATGTAGGATCGGAGGGCTAAGAGAATTGTATTTTTAAGGACAAGAAAAAAATAAATGGTGGTTCAAAAACGATTAGAAGTTGATTTAAAGGGGTTATAGGATGAGTTATTACAACATGAGGGTCAAGAAATGACTTTAGCGATGCGATTATCGATAGAAGTGGTTGTTCGAAAGAAATTAGAAGCATATTTGAGGGCTTTAGGTATATTGGAGAAAGACACACGTCAGCGGCTGTATGAAGCGCAATTAACATTGAAGGATCACCTATATCCGCCGTGAGTAAAGGTCGCTACTCGAACAGAACATGAGCGTCATACAGACACTGTTATTGAATTTTATGGGGGAGAGCTATCCAGGATAGAGAACGAATTTAGGAAGTTCGCGACGGGGTATGTGAAGGATTTTGATGTAAAGAACACCAAGGCTAAGAATATGTGGTTTACCAAAGGTGGTAAGCCCATTTTGAGGTCGAGAGAACTATCATCAGAAGAGGGTGGGGTGTAGGTCAAAAGCCTGATACTCCAATCGTGGTGTAAATATCGTCCGCAGGAGGTGGTGACCTTTACCACTCCGAAAGATGTGCAAGTAACGAACAGAAAGAGTTCTAGAGATAAAGGACAGTCTTCTCATTCCTTGAAGAATTAAAAATAGGGTACTCTCGGTTTTATTTACCTTCCCTATATATGCGTTAGATCTTTGTATACTGTTATTGATGATAAATGGAATTTGTTCTCTGTGATAATGAATGAAATAGTATATCGATATTACTCAAATACCATGTTCTTGTTTTAAATTTATTAGCTGTGAGATGTAATTTGTTGGTACAATCGAATTGTTTATGAATGTAAACAGTTATGTCAGCTGAAATCGGTGGTTGTTCAAATTCAGCGTGACGCTTTATGTGCCCATAATGAAGAACTGACCAATGAGCTAAGTTTAAGTTTGGTCGTACTAAAAAGTGTTACTGAATTAGTACAAAGAACGAAGGTGGAAGTGGTGAATGAGCGAGACATTGGTGGTCAATTGTCCAAGAATCTACAGAAGAAAAAGGTGGATTTGGCCAACGGACTGAGAAAAATAGAGGATCAAAGGGAAATTATAAGAAAGAAAGAGGTGGATTAGATAGGTAGTTCAAGCCAGCAGGGAGCAGAGTTGACATCTGCTCGATTTCGAATCTCAGAACTACTGGCAGACTTAGAGGATAAAAGTAAGAAGGTGAAAGACTTACAATTCCAAGTGAATTTTCTCGAAGTGGAGGCAGATGATATGCGAACACGCGCTTCTAAGTACGAAGTGTTATGGCTAGTTGCTGACATTCAGATAAAGAAGATGGAGGAGACCCGCAATAGATAGGTCGAAAATATAAATGCTGTTTGGAACGAAGTAGCCACGCTAGAGTACACCATACTGGGATTGAAGTTAAATGCCACAGAGAACCTGGATGAAAATAAAAAGCTAAGGGATGCGAACACAAAGTTAGATGCAGACCTCTTTTAGGCAGAGATACGTCTTGATGAAAGAAGGGTAGAATGGGAGAGTCGTGAAGCGAAACTTGAGGGGTCACTATCTCTGATCTATCATATGGATGAGTTTATGATAGTGCTGGAGTCTCGGAATGCTGTTGTGTTGTTTGAGAAGCGTCAAATAGAGGAGCGGTACAAGCATTTGAAGACTTCGCTGCAGGAAGCTCAAGCTAAACTCAGCGAGCTTTTTCTGCCTAAGCAGGTAAAGACTGAAGCATGTAGTATGTATGAGAGAGATATGACAGCAGTGATTTCATTTTTTTACGTCAGAGTTCTATAGATTGGAAAAAGAGAGCAAACTGGTGCATGACGTTGTCGTTGGAGAAAGTGCAACATGGAGGCAATACGGTATGAGTATCTAGGTCCCATGGTAGCCAAAATTGGGGTTCTGAGGCAACGTATGGTTAGAGATGGAAAGAAGATCATTACTGGAAGGATGCCGGAGTTTATGTATCAATGGTTGTACGCACGTTGTGTACCTGACGTTGCGGGACCTTCTAATAGAGGTGAATGCTCGAGTGATAGCTCTAGCGAGGAGTAACAATTGAGGAGATGCGCTATGTATACTAGCGCATAAATTGTATAAGAATAGGAATGTCTATAATGATGATTTATACTAACCTTTTGTTATATTAACGATGTTGAATTAGCTGAACATCTATTCTATAGGATGTTTCCCAGAGGTTATCGATTACTGGGGGACATAGGTGGCTGATCGGTCTAGCCTAAGGAATAAACAATCTATAATGTAATAGATAATCAGTTTTGTCGTAGCAACAAACAATCTATAATGTGATAAAAGATCAGTTTGGCCAAAGCAGCAAACGATCTATATTGTAATAGATGATCAGTTTGGCCGTAGCAACAAACAATCTGTAATATGACAAAAAATTAGTTTGGCCGAAGTTGCAAACGTTCAGTAATGTAATAGATGATCAGTTTGGCCAAAGTAACAAATGATCTGTAATGTAATAGATGATCAGTTTGGCCGTAGCAACAAACGATCTGTAATGTGATAGATGATGAGTTTGGCCAAAACAATAAATGAACTGTAATTTTTAGAGATGATCAGTTTGGGAGTAACAACAAACGATTTGTAATGTTATAGATGATCAGTTTGCCCAAAGCAACAAATAATCTATAATTTAATAGAAGATCAATTTGGCCAAAGTAGCAAATGATATGTAATGTAATAGATGATCAGTTTGGCCGAATCAACAAACGATCTGTAACCTGTATATGGAAGTACTTGTGGGATATATTAGAAAAGTACTATAGTGTAGGGCAAACGAACATAAAAATTTCATTAGTGTAAGATTGACGTACGATGAATGTCTTAGATAGTGTAATGTGTGAAATAGTAGAAAGTACTCAGATATATTTGGATCGAACATAAGTCTTTCATTGATGTAAGATCGTCATTTAAGATGATAGATTGATTTGCAGAAAAGTACACTGTAATGGATTTTTATCGGCAATACGATTTCAATCTCCTCATATTCCAAGGATTTGAGATTCGATCTTCATGTTCAGTAGGGATATTGTAAAAACCAAGGCCATTTTTCCGACGAAAACAAAAGGACCATCCCAATTTTAGGATAGTTTCCCAGTGCTTGCTTCTTTTATGTGTTTAGAAATTTCTCGTAGTATGAGGTCTTCAATTTCAAACTCTCTGTGATGAACGCGCTTGTTGTAAGATCGGGCTAGAGCTTGGTGGTATCTTCCTAATTTCATGATCGTTCTGTCTCTAGTTTCTTCGATCCAATTCATGTTACATGCCAATTGGTACTCATTCTCTTCATCCGTCATGGTATGGTCACGTATTGAGTGATGATATAGTGTGGGGATGATTGCATTTTTACCATTCGCTAGTAAGAACGGTATGCATCTAGTTGATACCTGAGGTGTTCTGCAATATGCCCATAGGACATGTGGTAGTTCCTGAACCCAATTTCCCTTTTTCTATGTCAAGTGCTTTTTAATCCCATCCACTATAGTTCTATTAATGATTTCTACATACCCATTTCCTTGAGGGTAATATGGATTTGAAGAGCAGTGGATGATGTTGTATTGATTGAGAAACTTAACGACTGGAACCAATGAACTGAGGTCCATTGTCGATTCTGATAAGATGGGGGCAACCAAACCGGATGATGATAGTTTCCCAGATGAATTTGATGATTTTTTTTTTATGTGTGTGGCATAGAGGGACTGCTTCTACCCATTTTGTGATGGAATCCGTTCCTACGAGGAGGTGTTTCCTCTTTTTTGGTACCGTAGGGAATTCTCCTACGAGGTCGAGGGCCCATCTTTTAAATGGCTAAACAACGTTGCTAGAATGGAGTTCTAAGGCTAGAGCTCAGATTTGGGGGCCATGTCTTTGGCAGGCATCGCACTTGCTTGCGAGTTCGATGGCCCGAACTTTTATCTTGGGCCAAAGGACTCCTTGAGTGTGAGCTCAATTTGCGAGAGATCGTCCTGCTGTATGGGACCCACAAGTCCCCTCATAAAGTTTGTGTAGGAACTTCTGAGCTACTTTGTTCGACAAACATTCTAGGTACGATCCTATGACTAAAATTTTGTAAAGGAGACCATTGTCTACGATGCATTGCTTAGCATTATCAAGTACACATCACTTCTCCGTGGGGTCTGTAAGGAATTTGCTGTCAAATGTGCTTTTAGTCCCAATATACTTGAGGTAAGATCATCTCCAATCGTCCTTGTCTACTTCAACGCCCCCAGTATTGAGTGAATTCGAGCTTATGGTGTTAATGATGGGGGTGGATGATACATCTATCTTTAGATAACGTGCTTCCGTACCATGTATCCCTACCAAGTATGTGAGAGAGTCTGAATGTCAATTTTCTCTGCGTGGTAAATGTTTGATAGTAATTCTTTTGAATCTGCACATTCTATCGGCTACCGCTGCTGCGTAGTCAATCATTTTTTCGTTATTCAGGAAAAAAATTGTGTAATGGTTCACAATGAGTAATGAGTCAGTGTAGACAGACAATTCGGAAACTCAAATCTATAGAGCCATATCTAGACCGTGAATCATTGCTTTATACTTGGCCTTATTGTTGGTTACCTCAAAATTGAGCCTGACTACTTTCTCAATCCTATTATTGGAAGGTGCGATGAGTACGATTCCGATACCTATCCCTGTAGGTCTGGAAGATCTATCAGTTAAAAGACGCTATCTGTACTATCTGACTTTTCTTCGCAGTGTTCCACACAGCTATATGTACTTTCTTCTTCCCAGTCAGGATCTTCTACTAAGAAATCTACTACTGCTTGACCCTTTTTAGAGTGTCGTGGTTCAAGGCAGATGTCGTGTTCGCCAAGAGTGAACGACCATGTTTGTATTTGTCTGGACTTTTCCCGTTTGGATAAAATCTCTCCTAAAGGGTAATTTGTCACCACTCGAACAGAGTATGCTTGAAAATACTATCTCAATTTTTATGATGTGTATACGAGAGCTAAGAACAATTTCTCAATCTTGGTGTACTGGGACTCTGCAGGAGTGAGAGTCTAATTAATGAAATAGACATGTTTTTATATTTTCCTGTCAAGTTGAATGAGGATGGAACTTAACGATTCATTAGTAACCGCAAGATATATTATGAGTTCTTCCCCTTCATGAGGTGTACTCATCATTGGAGGTGATCCTAAGTAAAGTTTAAGCTCCTGAAATGCTACTTCACATTATGTTGTCAACTCGATCTCGGGATCTCTTTTAGATTTCTGTTTGTTGTCCCTTCCCGTAAAAGGTTGAACAACCATCGGTATCGATCTGAAGACTTTGAAACAAAATGATTTATCGTAGCGATCTTGCCTGCTATCTTCTGTATGCCTTTTTTTTGTTTTCGGCGAAGGCATAGATTGCAAAGCGTGAATATGATCTGAATCAGCTTCTATACCTCTTTTACTGATTAAGTGTCCCAATAATTTTCCTGACTGGACCCCGAACTACCACTTTTTAGGGTTGAGCCTCATCTAGTAGGTTCAGAGAATTTTGAAAGTAGTGCGCAAGTCTTGAATATGGTTTTCCTCTTTAAGGCTTTTGCATAACAATTCATCAATGTAGACCTCCATCATTTTTCCAATGTGACCTTTTAACATTTGCATCATCAACCATTGATAAGTGGCTCCGGCATTCTTGAGGCCGAAAGGCATGACCTTATAATAGTATAGGCCATGTTCAGTAATGAAAGTCGTTTTCTCTTGGTCATCAGGTAGCATAGGTATCTGACTGTATCCTGATACGGCATCCATCATGGACAGGAGTTTGTGTCTCGCAGTAGAATCGAGCAGATGGTTTATAATAGGAAGTGGAAAACTATCCTTTGGAGTATGTTTGTTGAGGTCAGTAAAATCCACGCACACCCTGATCTTGCCATTCTTGTATAGGACTGCCACAATGTTCGAGATCTATTCTGGGTAATTGGCCTTTCTAAAAAGGCCACCTACGATGAGTTTGTCGATCACTTTATTAACTTCTTCTCGAAGTCTCGGTGCTAAAGTCCTCTGTTTTTGTTTGACAGCTTCGGCTTTATCCTTTATATTAAGCTTGTGGTAAGCTAGATTGGGATCGATACCTGGCATCTTGTGAAATGTCCAAGCGAATACATCATTGTTGTCTTTGAGGAACTGAATGAAAATATCTCATTCTTCTATTAGAAAAAGAGTGCCAATATATGTTTCTTGCTTTTCGCCACTGATTTCGACGTACTTTATTGTTTCTTCGCTTAGCAGATTATTCTCTGTAGAGTGTACTGTAAAGTTTTTGCAACTTTTTCTGTGGTGCTCTATAATTGCTATGCGAGTTGTGGCTCTGAGGATTCTGGAACGATGATGATAAAATTTTCACAAGCTCGAGCAAGCTTCTGACTTCCTTTGATCTAGTATACGCCGCCATTTCACTCAAATTGCAGTGCCAAATGATAGGTGGATGGGATAGCTCACATATTGTATAACCAGCAGTACCCCATTATACCCAAATAACACAATTTTGTATTGATAACATAAAAGACGACCTCGAGTGTCACAGGTCCAGCCGTGATAGGAAGTATGATTTTTTCTACACGCTCTTCTTTAGATCTGTTAAATCTACAGATATCAATGTCACTTGGTTGTACTTTGTCGGCCAGTCCCATCTGATCAATCATGCTTTGGAAAAGTAATTCGATAATACTCCCAATATCTATCATTATCATGTGAAACACCATATTTTACATTTTTAGCATGATCACCAAAGCATCATGGTGAGGATAGTTGATATGACGAACATCACAATCATCGAAAGAAATTCCTATTCGTTAAGAGCTGGAAACGGGAAGTAAATAAGCTTCTTTGTCTTTCATGGACAGATCATGACATTGGTTGATTTATTACCTCTTAGTTCTGCTCGATTGGTTGACAATTTAAGTCTCAACGAAGTGGCAAAGCGACATATGATATAAGTGTTTTTCTCACGCCGGTTCTTTAATTTGTACGGTATCTGTAGGAATTTTGTAACTCCTATTCTTGTAGTTTTTGACCTCTACAATGTACTGATGCATTCATCCATCAGTGAAGATATACTCTAACAACCTTTATATGGCGAAACAGTGCTCTGTTTCATAATGTCTGACCTTGTGGTGGATGCAATATGGTTTGTTCTTAATGTGTTGGAGATATTGTGCATTGCAGAAGAAATGATCCTTCTGAAGTATAGGTTAAATGCTAGCTATGGTCATATTCATCTTGGGAAGGTTAGGCTTAGGCAAGTTATTCCCCTTTCGAGGTCGCTCGTCGCTAGATTTTGTCTATTTCCTATCTCCTCCCAGATCGGCAGTACGATTAATATCTTGGGAGGCTGACTGATCTCGAGCTGTTAATGATGACTTCTGGGGTTTCTGTCTATCATACACCATTCTTTCGAGGTCAATATAACTGCTGACCTTTTCGATCTTATCTTCCAGAGTTTTTGATTTGTTGAGGACAAGGTATTCCTTCGCCCATCCATCAACAAGTAGTGCATTGGTGAAAACAGAAATGGTAATCTTCTGGTCGAGTCGATCTACTTTTCATGTTAACTACAAGAACTTCTTAGTGAATGTCTCTGGCTTCTCACCTGGCATCTGCTTAAGACTGAAGGAGTATAGATTCTTTTCCTTGTCCCTATTATGCGAGTAATTCTTAACGAAGAGTTCTCACAACTGTTCAAAAGTTATGGTGGATCCTTCAGGTAGCGTGTGGAACCATCACAGAGATTCGTTGGACAAGCTGGCTGGGAAAAGTTGATAGAGAATGTGGTTGGATGTCGAATGTAGGCCCAAAGTGTCTTGGAACTCCTGGAGGTGCTCTACTAGATCTGTTCCTTTGTATTTACGGATCTTTGGGGTATGAAACCCTGTGGGGATCTCGTCATCCAATTGCTCTTGTGCGATCAGGCTCTTCTGTAATCTGTTGTAGATTCCTTTGGTTAGAGTCTGCGCTTTGAGCATTTCATTAATTTGTATCTCGACATATTCTTGGGACATGTATTGTCGAGTTGAGGTGGTCAGGCGGGTGATGCGTCCTTCTCTAGGATTATGGTCGCCACTCCCTCTACTTAAACGATCGTTTCCTAGGACTCGAACTCTTTGAGGTTAATTTTCAATCTGTTTGACTCCCATTGGGCCGCCATCTACTTCCTGGTGGGCCTCTAGAATCGGGAAAGGATCCATTTACTGTTGATGATAGTTAGACCGAAGCGCACCTCCGACGTGATTCCCTTTCGGAGGGGGTCCTATTCTGTCGTGAATGGAAATTTGCTAACCATCAGGTTGCATGGCTTTAATCTTCTAGGTGGTGACTTGCTGACCCTGTAGAACCGTGAGTGCGTCTTGTACACTCACCAGTTATTCCTCCAAAGTAGCACATCTTTCTGTTTTAGAATTTAAGGTGGCCCGCATATCTTCCAGCGTTGCATTTTCTTCTGCTTGAACTATTGGCATACTCTGACCTGGAGGTGACATTCTGAAAGGACATGATTAGTGGTTTCTGAGACAACGTGTTTGAGAACTTTGTTTCCCACAGATGGCACCAAATATAATAGCCTAATTCTAGGATCTGGACTTAGCCTTTATACTAAATATAATCGGAACGCTAATAATAACTGACACAACAATTTCGCGTGGAAAACCATTGAATAGGTTAAATCCTCGACCTCTCTTTAGAATTTTAGAATGAAAGGGAGATCTTATTGAGAATAATAGTTATTATAATGAGTACTCTGAATCAATGGAGTTCTGGAGTAGGAATTCCTCTATATAGAATTACATGTCCGTAATTTGTAGTTCTCTGGCCTTATTTATAGGTCTTATAATATGACCGTTTGATGACCATTAATATTTTTAATGGTGAACATTACAAAGTAGATGTAAGATATTATTTGACCAGATGATATAACGTCCTGACCTTTGTTGCTGTACCACGGCTCTTTTGATGACTGTACACTTGCGTAAATCAAACTGTTGCTGTGGAGGTTGAAAGCGAGGACTTGAACTGAGGAATGTTGAATATGTCTTTAGTAGTATTTTCTGTATATTGACGAGTTCGAGGATGAAGCTTTGAGTCCGAGATAAGAAATAAGCTATTACAGGTACGACCTGGAATCCATAATGGTGGACCAGATGAACCCTTGATCTACGGTATGGCATACATTCCCCAACATTTCCTAATGTATAACCAGAACCCGTCGCCTCGCAGACAAGTACCACTATTGTGCAAGCATATGCCCTCATCCCCCGTGTTCCAGCATAGCCACATACCTTGATCCTCATAAATATGATTACATAAGAGCATCTCCAGCAGTTCAAAAATGAATTTAGGTTGGGTTTATTTTGTCAGACCAAGCCCAAACTCAAACCCAAATGTCTTCCAGCAGTTCAAAAATGAGTTTGGGGTGGCTGAGCTGGCATTGTCAGAACTAAACTGAATGTGTGAAAAAATGAGTTTGCCATACTTTTAATTACCACTTGGAGCTCTGATTACTGCCCAAAAAAATTTAGGACGTAATCAAAACACCGTGTGGTAATTAAAAGTCTTCTTATCCATTATTGTAGGCTGAGATGAATCTGGCTACTTCTTCTCTCCTCTAACCCAGTTTAATAGAAGAGAAGAGAAGAGAAGAGAACCTCTACGTGACCCAAAGGCATACGTTTGGCTTCTAAAGTAGTCAGCATTAGTTCTCCTCGACTCGTCCATCACAAATTGGTTACAGCAATGAAGCCAGACTCTCTTAAAGCCTATAAATCAACTGGACTAAGATGTTGCGATATGTTAGACGGAGGATCCATCAAAATAGTTGCATAGACACCCAACTGCCTCCAATATCTATCTCCCAAGTAATACTCACAGTTTCCATTTGGGGATTGAAGTGGCATCCTTTTAAAGGACAGCTCTGAAGCGATATGTACGTTATCTAACTCTAACCCCATAAATGTATCCCAAGGATGCCAGATGATCAAATCAATAGTCCAGTGATCAATGAGGTATCTAGCTATAATAAACAAGTTCATTGCCTGGCCATTTATTTTCTTCCTATTCCCCTTCTCCTATGCTCTGAGGTGAGGGTAAGACATCATCTTCAGTACATTGGTGACAATGGGGTGATTAACCCCACAATACTCATAAAACCAATACTATATTTGAGGACAACACAGAAAACAATTAAAAATTCCATTTAAGACACTTATTATGAGATATTTGATTTGTATAATTGGAAAATACGTTAGTGTACCTCAATAAGTTGCAAAAATCTAGTGATGGCACCCTCGGTCGTAATTGGGGTATCCAAGCCATAATACAGAGAAAAAAGAATAGGGGAACGCTAATCATATGAGGGAGCTTCGTACAAATCGGCCACGGCCTCGAGATATCTAAGCGGGACAGTGATGTTGGCTGTTTAGAACCATAAATGTCCCATCATGAAAATGATAAAAGTACGAGCCACCACACTGTCATTACACCGATCATTTTTTATGGTCAAGTACTTCCTTAGATGTACAATGCTGACGTTGCTACTCTTTGTATTGTCGGATGTAACGTAGGGGAACAATTTTATCGCCTCGAATATAACACTCTATCGGTCGTCATACGACAATGGTGTAGGATATTTGCCAACTGGCAATAATATAAGCATTATGAAATCCAATGGAGTGATCCCTATCTCTATGCACGGGAAGAGAAAATTGTCAATTATCAGCCACCAACATTCTATTAGCGCCTGAATTAGCTGATTATCAGAATTACTTAATTTGATAGCTATGAACTTCCCGAATATCTTCACCGCGGGATCCCTAATTGTCAAAATTATGGAAATCTCGTTCCAAACTTTTATAACCATAATAAATGTGCCTTGCAGACGCATAAAATTGCGATTCTATTCATTGGAGCATTTTGTCAAACACTTTATTAACAAAAATAACAAAGTCACCATTAAACAAAAACTTACCGTGAGATCGTCGCTAGTGTGAAATATGTACATCACACCGTCTAGGAGAACTGTAATAAATTGCATGTGTAGAATATTATCTTCAGTTGGATGTGATTAGCCTTGAATTTCATCTGGTTAATCAAATACAACCCCTTTTTTATCTTCTAGGCCTCGACCAAATTACGGCTTCCTCTGAATCTATTGTCACTCTAAAATTAGGGTTAAAACTTGGGTCTCCCGCTGACATTTGTATTTTATTGGGTTTGATGGTGGTAATTTTTTTTGAAGAGTTTTCAGTAGGGTTACGAGAGATGATGAAATAGTGTGGGGAGGCAGCGAGTTTTAGTTGGTTTTGTTCGACATATATCGTGGCGGTGTTCTGATTACCACGCTGTAATCAAAACACCACGCTGTGTTCTAAAGTCATATTTAATAATGAAAACAAATCCACGTCTTCCCAAATGCTGGAAGGGACGCATTTAAGTTGGGGTTTTTTTTGTTTGACGTGTGGGCTAGCATTCAGAGCCCACACTCAACTGCTGGAGATGCTCTAAGAAAGCAATTGACAACAACTATGAGAGTTACATACTTTTAATTTTTTTCAGACATAAAATAATTCCATCCAATTTTTGAATCTTATTATATAATGTGTCTAGCTGTAGATACTAAATGGAGAGTAAATTGGTGAAAGTCTTAATATATGTCAAACCCCGTAGCCCAAATAATCTTCTGCAATACCTAATATATAATTAAACTCCAACAAAATAATCATTTGTCATAAATGCTCGAAAGAGAAATGTTTTAAGAACAAATAGTTTACAAATCTTCAAATTGGCTATCTATAAGAACATACAACACTAATAGATATGTTCAATTCTTGACACCATCCTCTTGTTCCCCTTTATTAAAATTTGATAAAAAAAAGAAGAGGAAATTGAATGCCTTTTCCTCGTAAAACGTCAATGGGAAGTGAATGACGATGACTGGATGATGTATCTTGCTCAAAACATTCTTTTCTTCTTTTAGATAATCAGTGAGACTACAACCCTTTTTCATGTCAAAATTACTCAACCGCCAAACAAAGTGAAAGATTTGGCGACACCGAGTCTTCTAAAACTAAATATGAACAAGTATAGCAAACTTTTATCCTGGTAATATCCTGCATTCTACCACTTCCAAAGGAGTGTCCACAGTGTAATACATAGCATCATCCATGAGAGTTTATATTACAAGGTCTGAGAGAATCATTCTCAATTATTCTCCAAATTCCGTTGATAAAACAATGTCCTTTCTCCCACTAAATCCACACCCATTATTCTCCCCTTCAATTTTCTTATGTCCATGTGTAGGTTTGTTTGGAACTTATAGTAGCTGTGTGTAATACATAATAGTATTAGGTTCAACGATCTATAAAAATAAATAAGAGGAGAAAGTTTATTCACTCTGAAGTTGATAATAAATTACAACCTAGCCACCTTTATATAATACGGACTCCCTAAACTACATATATTTTTACCCAATGTAGGACTAAAGTATTATATGTGTATTTACATACATATACACCAACACTCCCCCACACATTGATATGGACATAAAATGTTTGTATCAAGGTGGATTGTAAATAAGAATAAAAAATAGACAGTCTCTCATAAAAATACAATTACTCCCTTACAGATAAAGAAATAAAACTCCCCCTAAAGTTGATAAAACATATGTCAGACCATTCTTTTATAGTAATAGAACTGTTCAAAGCTTCACATATTCCTAATGAAATTGGCAGCACCAACCGACTTGCCATGTTTTCTCAATCGAGGGTATTGTAAATATCATAAAGAGATATATGGGTAAGAAAATCAGTCAAGGAAGATGATCACTTGAGGTAATGTAGAAAATAGATAATCACTTGAGGTAGGAATGAAAATCACACTAGGAAAGAATCACTCGAGGAAAAGAAAATCACTTGAGGAAAGAAACAAAAAATCTTATGATCGAGGTGAAAGGTAGAATAGCATCTTCATCTGATCCAAAGAAAAAATTGCATCTCGCAATGTGAACCAAATAAAAGAAAGAAATAAAAAATTACCTCTCTCAAAAACAAGATAAAATTGAGTGCATAATCATTAGAGAGTGACAACTTAATTGGTCGAACATGGTAAAGAAACTCATTACACATGGTCTAAAAATGGAGTTATTAGGTGTATTAAAATTTTGATCCAATTGAAATTTCACTATTGGACTTAAAGATGATCCATATGGTGCGGATCATCACACTTTTTTGTAGTAATCACATACAAATTAAGCCCTCGTCTTCAAACATCTCCACAGTAGATCACACCGCGCATTACCACGTATATCATACTGTCAACCAAGCCTTAATAAACCCACAAATAAAGGGAATACCGAATCTGCTTCATGAAACCCTTGAAATGATATGTAGCTGAAGCTGCTCCATAACTAAGTGACTTATTTAACCCTACACAAGTTACTACCTCGTGATAAAAAGTTACACAAGATCCATTCCAACATCAATGACCACAAAGATAATTGGGTCCGTGGGCTTGTTATTTGATCTGGGTTCATGGGTTAGATCTGTTTGGTCAACTTTTATCTAATTCTGAACTGTAACATAAAAACAATTTGTTGCCCCAGAAAGAAATTTTAACATCAAATAGGGGACCTTTTAAAGTTTATCTCCTTCATGAAGAGATTTGAACTCCCTATGATAAATTTATACATAGAAACTGCACAAGAAAACTTCAGGATCAATCTTCATGAACTATAGAGAAGTTTAGGATTACTAGATTCTAGAAATTCCAAAACTAAACTATAAATAACCACCCCGTAATTCAAAATCTTGCCAAAAAAAAAATACCCACAAACTGCAGGAACAAGATTATCCTCAGTTTTTTCGGACACAAACATAATCAGAGACACAAGTGCGCAACTGTATCTTTGAATCATCATCTTTTTCAAGAAATCTGGATATCAAAAATCAGGATTTGAGTTGCGGATCTAACAAGAGATATCACACATAAGAAGAGACCAAACTCCTCTGCCATATTTAGATCAACCAACAACAGTTGAAGAACCAAGAAAATATTTAAAAGATGATAGGTATCCAAACCCTAACTTCCAAAATAAGCAAAACATTAACTGTCTGAATTTGGTTATTACATTAAAAGACCTGATTTGCATATACAATGAAATCTTTGAAAAAAATCCAAATTTGTTGTTTGGTTTGACGTCAGTGAAGAAGATTATGGATTTTTGAAAGTTGCAACCAATTATATATTAGAGTATATGAAGAGAGGGAGAGAGAGATTGTAATAGGAATCACTAATCCCAAAAGAAAAAATTAGTGAAAAACACCGATTGTTTACCAAGAATAAGATGCAAACAATGGAGGAGAAATATTAACTTTATTGGACTAAAGTAGTATTGTAGGAGCACACTCCCGCTAACCATGAGCTTGCAGACCGTTAAATGACCTCCCTACCACTAGACGAGCACGTCTTATGGGTGACTCTCAAACGGCCGACTAGCCAAGACGAAACCACGAGACACCGATATCGTTAGACGACCTCCCCAATAAGACGAGCATGTCTTAATGGAAGCCCTCTACACGACCCATGAGTTATGACAAGATCAGTTAGTAACGACAAGCAGTAATAGCCCTGCCCACGTGGGAAAGCAAAGCCTAAGATTCCAGAGGGATTTCTTAGGAGTTACATATGTCACGTGAACTCGGGCACCCCTAGGTCAGAGGCTCCCCCCAATAAATAGGGGGGAAGGTAACCTTAGAGGGGATCCTTTTATTGAGAGCTTTCTCCTTCTTGAGAAAAACCCTACTAGAGAAAGAGAGACGAAAGAAAGAGACCCAAAGAGAGTCGAGTGGTGCCCTCCTCCGATAAGACGTTTCAAGCCCAAGCACTAGGCCAAAATGAGTAAAAAATGACGGGTCAGGTCAATCCTTATTTTGCTAAAGTGACTTCTATTTTAGTTAGAAAAAGCGTCGTTCTTTTTGCAATAGTTTTATGTTTTCGACTTGAAATGCGTCGCAGTATTATGACTATAAACCACGTCACAATATCTATCATTTTTAGTTAAAATTGTGACACATTTACGAGTCGCTTTATGCGTCGCAAAAATAATACACAAGTATCAGTTGTTATTTTCATCGTATTTGTTTCATTTTATAATTTATTTATCCTTTATTTTATAAGTCGCAATTTTATGATGCCAAAATCGCCTAATTTTTTGTAATTCAAAAAAAAATTGACATACAAACTAGTCATGCTATCAGTCACGTAAAAACGTTGACGTATTAGACACAATTATTGACGATGATTTTAGTCGCTTGTCTCAATTATAAATTTCAAAATTTTATTAAATAATATTAGTTTACTTAAAGAATCTTTCCTATACTCTTACAATTATAACTAGATGGATTTGAACCATCATTGTCTTAAGCTCATGAGTGCTTTTGCCATTTAGAGCTTATAGTTCTATCAATAAAGATGCATAAAAAGACAGTGTGCATAATAGTAAGAATTGTGGGGTTATATTTTTAAGGAAAAACACCTCATATTTGTAAACCTCCAGGTAACGGTAACATTATCTTACAGTCGTCTTCTGTGTGAAGAAGACTAGGCAGAAACATGTAGCTTTCAACTTACTGCTGTATCTTCTTCTGTAAAATTAACATGTCCAAAGTCGATCAATACATCTTTACCAAAGCTTCTGCACACCATCCATGTCCATCATCCATTGTTGGCATCCTCACATCAAGAAGCAGCATCACAGGCTGATGGGTCTATGGCGAAACATCTTCAGCGAATACCCTTAGGACGTTAGACGCATCTAAATCCATACAGACACTAATCTCTGGAATCCCTTTTGGTGCTGACGGTATTCCCATGATCTTAAGGTAACCCAGAATACAGTTTTCGTTCACTTCCATCCCTTCGCCTTCATAAGCAACAATTAACGCCTCCATTTGGTTATCACATGTAGTTGTAGACCACATCTCTTTCCTTGCTTGGATTGTCATATTCCTAGTTATGAGAGGCACAAAAGTATGTCCATCAGCTTCAATGCCAAGACTCTGTGGTGTTGCTTGTATTGTTAAGAGGTTCAGGGATCCCAGTGGACCACTCACTCAAGAAGCCACTGCTCCTTCTAGTACAGCACTATAAACCACAGCTTCCAAAGGGTCCATCCCCATAAACGCCTCATCTTTTTTACATAACTCCAAAATAAGGCTTTTTACCATGGGGATGTTGGGGCACCCAGCCACAAGTATGACATCGCTTATTTCTTCCACGTCAACTCTCACAGCAAACACACATTGTTCTACAAGGCTCTCACATTTCTCAAATACTTTTCGGTTAACCTCCTCGAATTCAGGTTGCCCCGGGACCTTACATATTCTTAAGCCATTTTCCAGATCTACGTTTATCATGGCAATGTCCTGTGAGGAAAGCTTTATAACTACATCTTGAGCTGCAACTCTAAGCAGCCCCATTGCCTTCATCTCATTATTTTTGTGGCTCAAGAAAAGACTGTCCATATTGGGCAAGAGATGATGCATTATGTTCTGAACAATATCTCCTCCTCCAATGTGAGTACCTGACAGAGCTTTGATCTATGAAACTCCTCCAGTAGTAGTTGTTACATAAACATCACAATAACCAGCACCCATATTGAAGATCATGGATATATTCTCACTTCCACTCCCCATGTTATCATGTACCATATGTTGTTGATGTTGTCCATATATAAGAGCCACAGTTGTTGGTTCAGGCATCAACCATAGTACAAATAGCCCTGCCATGGCACATGCTCGCTCTATCCCAGTCAACTGAAACTGACTAAATGATACAGGAATGGTGAGTACAATGTTTCATACGGTTCTTTTAAGTTGTAGTTCAGCCATGACTCTTAAATCCACTAGAAAAATGGAAAGGACTTCTTCTGGAGTAGTCGATTTCCACACATTGTTCACTAGGATATATCAAGAATCATAATGACATAAACAAGTGAATATAGACATACCGACGTATGGGATAGTGTACTAGTTTCAGGTATTGTGTTGATGGATCCACTGGTGGTTGGAGATTCATTGTTTAGAGTTTCTCCCTTCTCCCATCTCTGAACTAGAGAGCCTATCCTTCCTAGTTGAGCTGCAGAATAAAAAAAGGATTAGTTAATATTTATTTTAGTATTCCTCAGTAAGAGATTGAATATCTCAATACGCATACCTCGTTTAACAAGGTAAAATAGTAGCATATATGGCCTCGTATATAAATTCTAAAATAGAGTAGATTACAAGTTTGTAGACGGGTTATACCTGGATGATATACCGCATACAGCGCCAAGCTTCTCTTGAGAAAACAGGTACCATCATTTCTACCCACCTGCACCAGATAACAATTCTATGAAATATAATCCTTGTTATAGATGAATTTGTAACATGTGATGATAAATAAGAAGATGAATTCCAATGAAATAAACAAAAATTATAAGTATAATACATATGACAAATAGGCTTGCAAATCTTTACCCTGTACATGGAAGGCCAGTACTATTGTTATCACAACTCCTTCCTCCAGTTAACTTATACGTCCATCTGTTGTATTAACATATAATTAGTTAGTATACAAGTATAGTAGGTCAATTCCAAAGTAGCATCTAGTGCTAGTTGTGAAATATGTAATCCTTCCTCTTTAATTTTCATCTTACCCAGCCTCTGCCCTTCCTCAAATATAGGGTCCTATTATTTTCATCTTACCCAACCTCTTTAACTATTATAAATCCAACCAGTCATTTATAAATTCAATTTATTTGAGGCTGGGTAAGATGAAAATACATGTTTCTCTACTTAGATATTCCCCGAATGCAATATCAGGAAGGGCAAAAGCAAAGAAGATGTATGTGGTCGGAGCCAATATCCTAACACACAAATATAAAAGATTTACCCATAAACCTCATAACAATATACGCTACCTGAAGCATGAATAAATTCCAGTAGTCCAATCTTGCTTATAACATGTTTTTCTTCCGTTCATGTCTTTTGTGGTCCCTTTAAATGGAGCTTTGAAGTCATCCATCCCTGCATACAACAAAACTACAAAAATCAAAAGATAGGGCTCCTTTAGCTATATCAAGATGAAAAAAATTTTACAAACAACAAGAAAGACAAACCACTTGCCTTAGTTATATCTTTGACAAGCACCGAAGATGTTACTTCTACTTCGAAAGCAAACGGAGAGCTTTAAGTTTTTCTCAGCTCAGAAAGGTTCACATTTATTGGTTGCAAGGAACTTTAGAGACAATGGAACTGATTTGGTGAAACTTGGCTTCCTAGTGCGGTACTGAAAGGAATGTCCGGTCCTTGACATCGAGATCCCTCTTTAAAATCCAGACTACAGGCGTGATTATCATCTCTTCCTTTTTCTTTTGTCCTATTAGAAACCCTATAATAGAATATCATATTACTGTCACTATAACTATTAATATTTAATTACTAAATGCATTCTATTTTTTAATTACTCAAATATAATAAAGGGTATAACTATTATTTACCTTGGTAGTCTTTAATGACATAAATTCATTTAAGAGAAGCAATGTTTTATTTGTAACTTTGAAATAGGTAGATATGGTTTTGGCTTGAATGAAGTAAAATGTGTGCTTGATGGTCACAAATATCATTAAAAAATTTGCTACTTTCAATAAAATAAACATAATAAAAACACAAAAGCTAGAGAGAAACAAACCCTATTCTACTAACAACCCTAAAAAACAGACCTTGGTTCATCTACATATGGCCAGAAAGAGTTGTGAGCAGTACGGCAAAAATTCCAAGGAGAATCGTACTTAGCAAAGGTAGGTGCAAAGGGCTATATTATCGACATCATTTTCAATCTTGAAAGCTAAGCTAGTGAAATAATGCGGCATCTTCCATGAATAACTATTCATTATGTAAGTATTAATTACTATTATCTATATACATGGTATAATTCTCTTGGGTAGGGTATAAATATAGTAAAAATGTAAGGAGAAAGCCTTCATTACTTTTCTCGCTCTTTTTAAAAAACTGATGTCTTTTGGCGAGATAACCAAGTGCAACTTGGGATAGTCAGTCAAAAAATAAAATAAATTATATCTTAATGGAAGTTCTTACAGTATCCTTCAAAATGAATTAGTAGTCAGATTCCTCACCAGAGACATAACAGAGCCCATTGCTTCTAACTTCAGTATCAGACAACTCCAAAATTTTCAAGTGCACAAGGCCTGAGTTTCGAAACCCAACATTAAATATGTAAATATCAGTACCACAACAAACTGAAAGAAATAAAACATTACTATAAAAATAATTACTACTACTCTTCGGCTAGACTTACATGGACAAACTGAATTTATGTATTGGGAAAAGTATATACTTCCACTATTCTACATTATACAAATATGCAATCAACAAAAAGGAGTGGGTCTAAAATGGTAGCCTGCCAAGTTAATCATCCCTTCATCGCCAATCTTACATGAATCCAAGTTCAAGCTCTCCAAACTTGTTAACCCTAGAAAATTTATTATTGTTTACATGTTTAGTTTCATTTTTCATTTTTCAAAAGAAATATATATATAGAGAGAGATAGGAAAGGAGAATACCTTTAAGGTGTACCAAACATGCACCTTTAGGATCATAAACATCACAAGAAAAGCATCACAATAAGAATGTCTCACCTAAAAATGTTATGAGTTCTTGTTACAGCTTCGCACCTCTGGCTTGTGCACCTCTAGCTTTATCCTCTTGACAGATTTGGTACCACTGTAACAAATAAACATAATAGTATGGTCAATAGATTTTGTACCACTATACAGATATACAAAACAACATTTTAGGTAGATGGTACAGCTAAACAGATAAACAAATGGACAAAGCATAAGCAGATGGGCAAAGCATAAACAGATAGACAAAGCATTAGTGTACCACTTTATAGTATTTACCCAACCTTGAAGAAAAATAACAATGACTCTTAGTACAAGCAGTATCAAGAATAACAGTGTTAGTTGTTTTCTGCATCCACTGTATGTTCTGCTGGTACTCATCGAACAGAGAAATACAAAATCTATATGAACATCAGGATCTAGAGACCCTGTCATCTTCCCTAGCAAAATGTTCCATGACAAAGCCTCGACTACTATTTAACAAAATTTACTGAAAGTACAATAAATTTGATATGACCTGATACAATGTTAGACAGACGCGGATATTTATGTAATGCCCTTTTTATTTGGATTGAATTTTATGTCAGTAAAAAAATCATTAAACTATTCCTTGTTACACAGAGGATGTAATGTAGATAGCACATGATAGGCCCAATTTTTTTTTCTTTTTTTATAACAATGTAAATGTAGTATGAATGAATGAAAATAGTAGTATGAATATATTTCTTACATTCTAGGTAATGTTTAATTCTTAAAGACCATTACTATCTTAACAAGATACCCCTTTTTTATAGTTTAAATCTTCAACCGCATCATAAACTTTACTCCCGTGCACTGATAACCCCTTTCAAACATCCGTTGATATGCTTTGAATTGCTAACTCCTTAAAAGTGTCCACCACTACCTTAGAAGAATCCATCACCTCCTTAGAAGCATTCACCACTACCCTTACATGCCACCCTTACATGCATCACCAGTACTAGTACCTCCTTAGAAGCATCCAACACTACCTCACATGCATCTACCAACGCCGGTACCTCCTTAGAAGCATCCACCTTTACCTCCTTACCAACATTCTCCATCAGTAATGCCTTACAAGTCGATTCCTCCTTTGAAACATCCACTACTACCATCTTTCAAACATCTACTACCAGACAAGCCGATACCTCCTCTGAAGCATTCACTACTACCACCTTTCAAGCATTCATCACAGGTACCCCCTTACAAGCCAGTGCCTCCTTTGAAACATCCACCCTATATACCTCCTTAGAAGCATGCACTTCCTTTCAAGCATCCACTATCTTCATAAAATAATCTATCTATGTTACCTTCATAGAGGCATTCACCACTAGTACCTCTGTAGGACCATCTTCTAACGATATACCACGTTCATGATTTTCTAACCAACAATCATCAACCAATACTGCCGAATCTTTAGTTGTGGCATTTTTTGAGGTAACAAAATCTTCTGAGGTCATAACTACTGTGCTACCATCACTCAAGATAATTGGAGCACAACTTTTAATATCTACTGGTCCTTAAAAACTATAACCACATGTACCTCTTTAGACAATGTATCCATTTAAATTTCCGCGTATATGAAGTTATCATGCTCATCATTAGCTTCTACATCCTCAACCTGCTGTATTACATCCTCAACTTGGTATATTACACCCGCGGTACCTTTGTCAACATGTTCGGAGTGGTCTACTACCAGATCCGATGTTAGTGGTGTTGTATTTATTCAACAACCATCATTTGCTTCTACATTCTCATCATTAGCTTCTACATCCTCAACCTACTGTATTACATCCTCAACTTAGTGTATTACACTCGCGGTACCTTTGTCAACATGTTCGGAGTGGTCTACTACCAGCTCTGACATCAGTGGTGTCGCATTTATTCAACAGCCATTGAACAGCTTGATCGTTCATTAAACTTGCGTCGAAACGATTTAGTAACCTGTGAACCTCCTACTTTAACATCATTTCTAACAGGAAGAGTGGCATTAGCTTGGGAAACTTCTTTCCTAATGGGCTTTGGCCGCTGGATTCAACCATTTGCTTTCACCATGATAGGCCCAACTGAATCAAGCCATACTACCCAATGGCAAGGTCCCGTTAAAACCTATAACATCGAAGCTCATTAGCTACCATCACTTGTACTAGAAAGTTATAAAGCATTGCAGATAGTTAAAGGGGGCACCTAAGGAGGTCTGAACAAATAGGATTATAGGGACAATAATTCATTAAGATGCACTTATCAGTAGCTTGTGATCTTGCATGAACTGAAACATGGGGGAATAATTGCTTATGGTCAAAGGTCCACCTAATCAAGGCACCTTATCTCGCAATAGAAGGTTGCGAGTTACTGAGTGTCCAAACTGATATATAATCCTATGACAGGGCTAAATGTAGCTTTTAACCCGACCTAGTGTGCTAAAGAATTAAAACTCACAATACGGAAAAGAAAATCGTCATTCTACTAATCGATAGAATTGACGTTTAAACACTATATGACCCGCATAGCTAAAGGCTAGCCTTTTAAAATTATGATTGTTCTAGTTGCTAGTGATTCCTTAAAATACATATATCTCATAATAGTTCAAGCAACAAGATAGGAAACAAGCATTTTAAACTAACTTTTGTTGATAACGTAGGTAGATCAAAATTTTTGCTGGCAAGTTCCCCGTTTCTCCAAAAGCTTAACTTGGTTCGTGGTAGAAGTAGGCCAGAATCTATGCATTTGCAATGTAAGCCATTCCCAACTTTTTCAATAACAATTTCATCACCTACTATGATACCTGCCACCCATTCATTTAGAAGAAAATAGCAATTGGGTAACATTGTCCATCACGATTTACAACCATATATTATATTTGTACCTTCAGAAAACCCTTCATAATTGGCTTGGAGTATAAATGGACGAGAACCTTCAAACTTCTATGTAGTAAACAACCAGTTCAAGCCATCCTATGTTTTCCATATGTAAACAAAAACCATTAAAACTGTACCTTTTTCTGAATCGAACAAATTGCATTAGAATGTTTGTAATATACGTACGCACTTTACTTTAGTCCTCTATTCCTACTATCTCAATAACTAGAATATCTCATTGGTGGAATAAAAATTACAGAAAGAAAATGGAGGTCTAAGAAGCAAAAGAGCTTTTATAATGATAATGCAGTTTTTTCTAAGACCTCTGTATTAAAATTTAGGCTCTTTTACACTTACACTTCAATGGTAAAAGGAGGTGTGCTCCTATGAAATAGGGTATCCTACCGCCCGTGTATGAGCTTCATCCACAACAAAATGGTTAATCTGTTGTGTCGTTGTAATAGACTAATAGTCTTACTTTATTTCCGTCCTGCCCTTTTCTCAGTCGTTTATTCCTTTTATAATGAATATCATAGAGATTTTGCACTACCACTACAACTTTTCTCAATGCAGTTCATAGTTAATTAATCTGACGATATAACTAAACTAAGATATACCTCGGCTTTGATAGAAGAAGCACCACCATGATTAACCATATGCATTTGAATACCCTCTATATCAATCATCACCGAAATTCAAAACCCCTTTTCCTCATTCAGCCTCTTAACATTCCTAATCACATCCCTATGCCATTCCCTCGTAGATATAAGTTGAGAATGGTTAAATGAAGTTTTTTAAAATGGGGTTTAAGGAGAGAGCAAAAGTTTGAGTAAGAGCAAAGATAAGTATATGATTAGAATGCTGAAAAGGGGTTTTATAGAAACTACGACCATAGATCAGTGATTCCAACAAAAGCCATAAATTCAAATCAAAATTTGTAAAGGAATAATTTGGGGATTGAGGAATTTTCAGTTAAGAATATATTAATTGGAGGTTTGAGATTGAGGAGTTGATTATAAAAATCAGAAAGATAATTAGGGGTTTGAGATTAGGATACTTACTTGTAGATCGAGTAGAGCAATAATGAATTGGGTGAAAAGATAATAATCACAATAGCACCATTATTTTGTAATCATTTCGAAAACATTGGCGACGAAAAATTTGTTTCGTAAAATTCAACGAAAACAATTCGATTCCAACAAGAAAGAACTTCAACATAATATTTTAATTCGATTCAGAGAGTAAAAAAGAGAGGGAGAGATCATACCCGTTATATAACTTGCAATTTGATTCCTCAATATTTTGGTAATGGTTCCTCAATTTTGTTGATTCCCCAATTAAGATGAAATCAAAGAGAAGAATTGCATCTGGAAAAGAATTGCATCTGAAGTTTGAAGAATTGGTGAAAAGAATTGTTACTCTTTCATTTCGATTTGAAGGGTTTGGAGTTATTAGGGATTTAGAGTTGAAACTTGAGAGTTGAAACGAGAAACGACAGTCTCTAAAGTCTAAATTGAATGGTTTTCTCGACTGCAGGAGGAGTCAATTTTTTGTAGTCGAAAATAAGAGGAGAAAAGTAAAAAACGACGGTGGTTCTAAAATAACGACTGTTAATGGAAGCCATATTGCTACAACAGAGCAACCAAGTCATAAATCTACCTCCAAAAGTGTCATTATTTACAATTTTTGGCCAAGTAAAAATCCTTACTAACTCATGTCGTCCCGGTGGGGATCACTGAGACTACAAGTGTATGCGTAGTTACACACATATACTCCAACATAGTTGTCACTGTATTCTCATAATGACCGAACCTTTCTTGCTGGCGGTAGTGTTGTTCAGTGTACACTGAATTAAATTGCCTTCCTTTACCAACACTCCACTACTAGACCCAAACTCATAATGTGGTTTCTGTACATACCCTTTCTCTGGGTATTTTCCCTCCGCAATACCATTTGTGCTACTACCATTGCTGTTATCATGATGTTTACTCTGATTATTCTCGCCATCCACTCTTTTGCTAAGAAAAGTAGTTATTCATCGCACTAAATTAAGTACTTTTTCAGGGTCCTTACAACTTAACAGATTAAAGAAAGTACGTAAGTTTTGAGATTGTAGAACTAAGAAAGTATTAAGTAAAGACAAAGAAACAACAAAAGACAAGGAAAGAGAAGTCAGTTGCATTCAGAATCTACCCACATCCATACTGTCAAACAAGTACTATTTGATGGATCTCAGATGTCGCTGAATCTATCCAACAAAGTTCAGAAGGGCAGACACATCGAAAAATTAAAATTCAACTAAAATCAAAGTCATCTCTTTCTTACCAATCATTAGCAAAGTATGCTCTCAATTTTTGTTTGCGAGGCTAAATCTCCCCCCCCCCCCCCCCATCTCTTATGTCCTTACCTATATATTCAAAATTGAACCCATATATTGCCTATATATTAAAAATGCCATGAACTTCACTTTCAAGACGCAACCCACTCTCTATTTCCTAGAAAATCATTATCTTTAAAGGCTTCCTCAATCATCTACAAAATCTTCACAGCTGCTTGCCTAGAAAAGATGTTCCTAATACTATGTTTAGGAACTCCTGGGCCTGCAACCACCCCATCCCTTCAATGTCATATGCAAGTATACCTTATCATAGCTCACCTTCCAAAACAAACATGATATTGATACTCCTTAGAACACATGCAGTAGCAAGGAGAAGGATGAGGTGGCGAGGTAGATTCCATCATTCACCCTCCAAAATACCAATCTACCCCACAGCAGCTACGCGGATCAACTGAGTTGTCCACCTCAAACCCACCTCGGGGGTGGTCTCGCCAACCTCTGGGTAGATTTTTGGTGGATTGATGCCCTGTACTTCAGAACTGTGTGTATGCTTTAACCCAATATAATGATTGCACTTGTCAAGCTTTAAATAGATCCTCTGCCCCGCACTTCAGAACTGCGCATAGAGTGTACGATCTAGATGGAGACACGTGGACGGTTGGGATTAAAAATTTGCTAACGGCTAGTTCTTGCCGCACAGTTCAGAGCTGCACGGCTAGAACCTGCATGAAAATTGTATCATTCCCCTCTCCATACTTGGTTTCTTTATTTGGTGATCAGAGGGGCTATAATTTTGGGCATACTTGTTCAACAAGAACCTCAACGGCTATATTTTTGGGCAAACTTGTTTGACAAGCAGCTCAACAGCTAGTTTGTTGGCCAAACTTGTTTGACAAGAAGCTCAACGACTAATTTTTTGGCCAAACTTGTTTAACAAGAAGCTCAACGGCTAGTTTTTCAAATCTATAAAAAACCATTCATCTTGTAACTCTATTCTCTTACTCTTCTATATTCAACTTTATTTTCCTAATCTTCTAAACTCTACTTTATTCTCTTGTTATCAATTTTGCTCCATCATGTCTGACCTAATCATGAATGACCCATCACTTTCATCCTTGTCATCATCGCTTTCATCATCATCCAAAATGAAGAGCTCTTCCGACGTCAAATTATGATGATACATGAGTATAGCAAGGTTCTCATGGAGATGGGAGAAGTGGAAGAAAAAGGGCAAGAAGTGGCATCATCATGGAGGCGGGAGAGGTAGTAAAACGGGAAGGATTAACAAGCGGAAAGGCCGTGATCATAAATTAGGTACATTTAGCCTTTATCAAGATTATTTTGGTGCCAACCTAGTCTTCTCCAGTATCCCATTTCGTCATTAATTTTGTATGAGAGAAGGTGTGTATCAATATATTCATGATCAAGTTATTTCTGTGAACCCCTATTTTATTCAACGAGAAATGTCGCTAAGACGATGGGTTTATCATCGCACCAAAAGATAAGATACGCACTTCGCATGTTATGTTAAGGTGTGAGCGTAGAGGCCCAAGATGAATACGTTCGGATTGGGGAGTCTACGGGTAATTTGAGTTTGAAAGAATTTTACCAAACAATAATATCATTATTTAAAGCTCAATACCTTAAATCTATCGATGAAAATAATACATTACATTTGCTAGAAGTTAATGGATCTCGAGGCTTCCCGGGAATATTAGGTAGCTTAGATTGTGTGCATTGGAAATGGAAGAATTGTTGTACCGGGTGGGCAGGATAATATATCGGCGGTGATTTTAGAAGCGGTTGCATCCCAAAATCTTTGGATATGGCACACATTCTTTAGGGTGCCCAATCCTAACAATGACATGACTGTCTTGCATCAAGGGTGGCTTTTTAATAACTTATTTAATGGAGTTGCGCCACCATGCAATTATAATATTGACACAGTTCCACACACTATGGGGTATTATTTAGAGGATAGAGTCTATCCAAAATGCCAAGTAATTGTTCAAACCATAAAAAATCCGTTCAACGATGCCGAAAGATATTTTTCAAAGATGCAAGAAGCATGCCAAAAGGACGTAAAGCGTACTTTTGGGGTATTACAAGCTAGGTTTAAAATATTGTCACACGGTACACGATTTTGGAAGCCTAGTGATCTAGAAAATGTTATGTATGAAAATCATGCTCAACATGATCGTCGAAGATGAATGTCATATTCACATCCGGCAAGTGGATATTGATCCCAAGTTTAAAAATTCCGTAGATACTTGGAAGGAGGCGTTAAATCTAAGATACGCGATCAACATTATGGCATAGTACATTGAGAAGATTCATGAAATTAGAAATAAAGGTGCTCATTTCCAATTATGAAATGAACTTATCGAGCATTTATGGAATAAAAAATGGGCGGAGTAATATATTTTGTTTCGATGTTTGTAGTTTTATGTTAAAGTTATAATGTATTTTTTCTACTTGATTGAAGTATGTTTTGAGGAATACCTACGATTGATAACAATTTTATTCAAATAATGAAATGACATAGAACTTAAGAATTGCAATTAATTTTAAGGATTGCACCAATCTTCGTCACTAAAAACATCGTAATCACTTGGACACTGCTCCTTTAACTTCTTCGAATAAAGTTTAATTTAATTCTTCATCTAATGCGTTTGTGCTAGTAGTAGGTTAGTTGGGTCCGTTGTCATCACCTTAACCAAATATACATCTTCGATGGCTTTTTTTCTAGTTAGCTCCGCTTTATGCCTCCTTTGAATCTCTACTTCTCTAGCCAACTTTTGTTCCTCTCGTGCTCTAGCACTAGCTTCCTTTTCCTCTTTCTTCTGCTCGTATCTTGCATTCCATACTGCCATCATGTTTGTCATCGTCTCAAACATCTTCTTCCCCCAAAAAATTATACATGACTTTGCCACTTCTTTTGCCATGTATATTTTTGGCCGTCTGGCCGTATTTCCCCATAAGCATATAGTGGTGCATCCATGTTGGTAAAATCATCCAGAATTATGACATTTAGAGTGCTAAAAGAATGTGTAGAAGGATTGGTGTCAGAAGTACCCGAGCTATCGTTAAAATTTGATTTCCTAGCGACGTTGCGGCTGGGTTGCCCGATCGATATTCTTAATTTGTGACTATTCTGGGCAATGCTCCAAAACTTTATAAGCCTCCCCAAATGTAAAAGGATTTTTTTTTGTTTTTCAAATGTCTCGTATGTCATACGTTTCTAGAAATTAAGTTTCAAATTTTAATAGGTACGATTTACCTAACAAAATTAATAAAATGAGAAAAAAATTACTTACAAAGTCGCCCGTTCCAATGCGACTAAAATATTGGCTTTCAAGGTCTTGAATGATGCCTCTAAAAATCGAACAATCCTTATTGATCCGCCCCTCATACGCACAATTGATACCATTGTATGATCGCCACATCGATTATTCATTATAGAATTAGTTGAATTGGTCACACACCCTAAACCATAATGTAGTGGTTTATGGGTTGTTCATGGAAGCGAGATTTTGATACACTTGGAACCAAGCGCATGCGAGACTCACAAAATCATCAGATGACCAATTTTTGGAGTTCGTGTATCTTTCTTTGTCGTCATCAACTTCATCCTCAACCTCAACTACAATAGTTGTTGGTGCCGTCTTTCTTTTATGATTTGCCTTTCCGCGTGTATTACTTCTCGTGAGAACCGGATTGAGAACCAGAGAGATAACCGGAGATACAACTGATGATGTATTGAGGTTTAAATCATTTAAACCCCATGTACCTCCCATCGGCATGGTACTCAAACTTCTACCGACGTGAGATGATAAATATGGATTCCCCGGCTGAGAGTACGAGCCCGTATAAGCGTGAAATTGAGGGTAATATCCTTTGTAGTGGCTTATTCCACATCTTGAACTCATGCCTTATCTTTGACCACCATACAAACTTATGACCTCATCAACATACACAGGGCACAGTAAATAATGTTGTAAAGTTACATAGATCTATTCATCATTTTTGACCTACAGCTTAATAGTTAGAATCAACAGATGCAACATCATCAATAAAGCCGTTACAAGACAACAATATCAAACTGCTACACAATCAGGTCAAAGACCATCAAATATGTATATTCTGTAACGTCCATCATTATGAAATCTTAATGGTCGTCAAATGGTCACATTAACAGACCTATAAATAGGACCAGAGAATTCCAGATGAAGGACGGAGGAATCCTTACTCTAACATTCCGCATTCAAAATACTCAGAACACTCATTGTAATAGCTAGCAATCTTAATAAAAAAATTCTCTCATTCAAATATCTACAAGAGAGGTCATGGTTTTTAACTTATTCAAAGCTTTTTAACGCTAAATCATCTTGTTAGTCATTACTTATTGTCCATGAGCATTCTAAATACATCTGGTGTAAAGGCTAAGTTTGAATCCCGAAATTAGGCTATTACATTTGGCGTCGTCTGTGGGACCCATAATTCTTAATCCCATCGTCCCAAAACCCCTAGATTATCTTTTCTCAAAATGGTACTTCCAGGTCAGAGCACACCAGCTACTCCAGCAGAGGAAAATGCCGCACTAGCAGAGCTGCGGGCCAATTTAAACTCTAAAATAGAAAGGTGCGTCACTCTGGAGTAACAACTACCAAGTATACAAGATACGATGAAGGTTCGGTAGGGTCAGAAGATTGCCACCTCAAAGAACCAAGGCGTTCAACCAGAATGCTTGCGAATTTCTGTTCGTGACAGACTAGGACCTCATGTTAACCACTTGGGAGGTGAACTTCAATCTAACCATTTATAGCAGAAGGTCGGGCCTATCTAAGTACAAGTGGTCTACCAAGAAGTTGATGGCGGCCTCGCAGGAGCCAAACAAATAGGGAATCCATCTCGACGAGTTCGGATTCTAGCGAAAGATCATTTAAATGAAGGGAGTAGCGACTACAATCCTCGAGAAGGATGTGTCACACGCCTAGCCATTATAGCTCGACAGTTTGTGACTCAGGAACATGTTGAAAAGTGGATTAAAGAAATGCTCAAAGCTCAGGCTCATACCACTAAGGGAATTCATAATAGATTATAAAAAAGCCCAATTGCTCAAGAGTTTTTTAATGGCAAAGTCCACATTGGTTTTCACACTCCAAAAATCTGCAAATACTAGGGGACTGATCCTGTGGAACACGATCAAGAGTTCCAGGATGCTTTGGGATTATATTTGACATCTAACCACATTCTATGTTGGTTCTTCCCTATAAGTTTACTAGGCAAGCCCTTGCGATAGTTTCATTCACTTCCAGAAGGATCGATTACGACTTTCAAAGAGTTACGAGAACTTTTCATCAAGAACTATTCACACAACAGAGATAAGGAAGAAAATCTTTATTCTCTATTCAGCCTTAAGCAAAGTCCAGGAAAAAAGCTCAAGATGTTTATAAAGAAAATGTTAAAGTTGGCAGAAAGGTGGACCAACTCGACCAGAAGATTACCATTTATAAGTTTACAAACTCCTTGTTCGTGAATGGAAAAGCAAAGGAGTATATAATCCTAAATAAACCAACGACCTTGGAGGACATGATTGAAAAGGTCAATGGATATATTGATCTCGAAAGAATGGTATCCAAAAGACAGAAAACTCAAAAATTGACTTTGATAGCACGAGATCAATCCGCAAGTTAAGATTTCAACTGTGCTGCTGATCAGGGAATAGACAGGAAGCGCACAAAATCAAATGAAGATCGACCTCGGAAAGGTAATAATATGATAAAGCCTTGTCTTCCCAAGATGACTGTGACCATAGCCAGCATTTATCCTATACTTCAGAAGGATAAGTTTTTTCACAATGCAAAGTATCTCCAACCCATTGAGAACAAACAATATTGCATACACCACAAAGTTCAGTATCATGACATAGAATGTTGCTTCTCTCTACAATGATTGCTTGAGTATTTTTGTGGATTGATGAATGCATGAATACATCATGGATGTTGAGAGTTACAAGAACGGGAGTTACCGACTTCATACAGAAGCCGTACGGGTCGAAGAACCAGCAGAGGAGAAGCCTTTATACCATATATCCCTCAGCCACTTCATTGAGACTCGGACTATTAAGCAATCGAACAGGAGCAAAAGACAATGGGTCGGTCAATGTCACGACCTGTCCATGAACAATTAAGAAGCTCGGTTACTTCCCATATCTAGCTCTCAACGCACAAGGATCTATTTTGACGATTGTGATATTCATCATGTCAACTTTCCTCACCATGATGCATTAGTGATCATGTTAAAAATGAGAAGTATCGTACTGCATACAATGATGGCAGATACTGGTAGCAGCATCGAACTACTTTTACAAAGCACCATTGATCAGATAGGGTTGGCTGACAAAGTACAGCCTAGTGACATCGATATCTATGGATTCAATGGCTCTAGAGAAGAGCATGTGGAAAAGATCATACTTCTTATTACGGCAGAACCAGTAATAGTTGGCGTTGTATTTTAGGTTATCAATGCAAAATCCCATTATTTAGGGATAGTGGGATGTTGTTGGTTGCACAATATGCGAGTTATCCCATCAACCTACCATTTGGCACTCCTCTTTGAGTAGAATGGAGGGGTTTATGAAATCAAAGGTAGCCAAAAGCTTGCTCGAGCTTGTAAAAATTATGTTACCATGGTGGCAAAACCATCAATACCACAGCTCGTATAGCAATTACAAAAAACCACAGGGAACATTATAGAAGACTTTCTAGAAAACAAACTGCCAAACACAGATCCTACAGAGTACATCGAGATCAGTAGAGATAAATGAGGTACCTTCATTGGAACTCTATTGCCCACATCATAGCTAATACTCTCATTTAATTTCTCAAAGATAACAGTAATGTCAGGCATCGATCCAAGTTTGGCATACCACAAGTTGAGTTTGAAAGATAAAGCTGAGGCAGTAAAGAAGAAACAGAGAACACTAGCACCAAGACTCCGTGAAGAAATCAACAAAGAGATCGACAAACTCATTAAAGTTGGTTATATCCGAAAAACCATCTACCTAGATTGGATCTCAAACATCGTAGCAGTACTAAAGAAAAATAGTAAACTCAGAGTATGCGTGGATTTCACGGATCTCAATAAACATACCCTGAAAGATAGTTTTCCACTTCCCATCATCAACCATCTGCTCGATTCAACCGTAGGATACGAACTCTTGTCCATGATGGACGCAGTATCAGGGCACAACCAGATACCTCTGTTGCCCGAAGATTAAGAGAAGACAACTTTCATTATAGAACATGAATTGTACTGTTACAAAGTCATGCCTTTCAGTCTTAAGAATGCTGGAGCTACCTATCAAAGACTAAAGACACAAATGTTCAAAGCTCACCTTGGAAAAATGATGGAGGTTTACATTGACGATATATTGTGTAAGGGTCTCAAGAAGGAGAACCATCTAGCAGATTTATACACAACTCTTGAGATTCTTTGGTCACATAAAATGAGACTAAACCCTGAAAAATGCCAGTTTAGGGTCCAGTCAGGCAAATTCTTAGGACATCTAATCAGCAAGCAAGGAGGCTGATCCAGATCGTATCCTCACACTGTTATCTATGCCTTTTCCAAAAACGAAGAAAGACTTACAAAAATTAACAGGAAAGATCACAGCAATTAATCATTTTTCTTAAAATCTTTAGATCATTGTCGATGGTTATTCGACCTACTACGTTAAGGGACAAAGAAGAAGAAACCTAAAAAAGATCCTGAGATAGAATGGACTGCAGAATGCAAAGTAGCATTTGAGGAATTAAAATGCTACCTCGGGAAACCACCTGTCATGAGTACAACCAAAGAAGGAGAAGAACTCATAGTTTATCTTGCAGTCACTGACGAATCACAAAGCTTGGTACTCATTCGAATTGCTGAGAAAATAGATAAACTTGTCTACTTTATTAGTAAAATGCCCACTCCTTGAAAGACACGATACACCAAGATCGAGAAACTACTTCTAGCTCTCGTTTATACATCGCAGAAATTGTAACAGTATTTTCAAGCTCACTCATTACGAGTAATGACAAATTATCCTTTGCGAGAGATCTTATCTAAACGAGAGAAATCTAGGCGAGTTCAGCAATGGTTGGTTACACTTGGAGAACATGATATACATTTCGAACCACACCATTCTAAAAAAAATGACAAGCAGTATCAGACTTTCTAGCAGATTTTCCAGTAGATGATCCCAATTGGGAACAAGATCATACGGACATCACTGAAGAACAGTTCGAAGAAAAAATAGATCAGATATCCAATAAGGGTTGGCGCCTTCTCACTGATGGTTCTGCCGGGCCAGCTGGGTCAGGCATTAGATCGTTCTAATCACACCTTCTAATGACAGAATTGAAAAACCTATATCACTCAATTTGAAGCCGCCAATAATGGGACCGAGTACGAAACCCTCATACATAGACTTGATATGGCTTTAGAGATTGGTGTACCTGAACTATCCGTATATACAGATTCTCGATTAATTGTGAACCACTGTAGAGACAAGTATCAGAAAAATGGTCAGATGATCGACTACGCCGCAACAGTAGCTGAGAAAATGAGTAGATTTAAAAAGGAAACTATCGAACACCTGCCTCATGGAGAAAACAAACACTCATACTGCCTTGCCTATTTGGCTGGAATCCTGGGTACAGAAAGTTAACATTTGAAGATCGAAGTGGTATCAAACCCCAACATTAACAATATCAGCTCGAATTCTGTTAATACTGGGGGTGGTAAAAGGGACAAGGATGATTAGAGACAACCTTTCCTCACATATATGGGCCCCAGGAATTATTTCAATGGAGAACTTCCCAAGGATCCCACTCAACGAAGACGGGTGCTGGACAATACAACATGTCATGTCGTTGAGGAAAACTGCCTTTACCAAATCTCAGTCACAGGATAATATCTTTGATGCTTATCTGCCAAAGAAGCTCAGAAAGTTTTACAAGACCTTCATGAAGGTACTTGTGGATCACACGTAGCAGGACGATCTTTAGCAAACCGAGCTCTCACTCAAGGAGTTTTTTGGCCTAAGATGAAAGATTGGGCCATTGAATATGCAAGTAAGTATGATACCTGTCAACGACATGGACCCCAAATTTGAGCCCCGACCTTGGACTTCTGGCCCTGTCTGATAGTTGATAGGCATATCAACTAGTCTCTCTCAAGTGACTCAAAAAATTTCCTGTGACCAGCGCAGCTATACCTTTGACTCTTTTGTGCATTTAAAGTATTGCCTCGAATCATCATATGCCGCATACCGCATTCCTTAGTTTTGATGCTATAATACATCCATACTATACCTAGGTGGACACGTGTGTGCTACCTGCATGGCCGGGATCGGCAGCCATCTACGTTCTCCACTACTTACTACCATTTCCATGAACCATCCCATATCCCCCACTTCTTTTCTGCATGCCTCAATACCATAGTTTTGTACCTGAGAAGACGTGGCAAAACCCATTGTAGGTGGCAAAGCAGTATCGGGCCTTACTAGATCATGTGCGACCAACATATATTCTTGGCCCTTATCACTAAACTACAACCTATCTTGGGATTTGGATGAGCCAAACACCAATATATCATGTAATCCACGTCATCAATGATGTAATTGTGTCCACCATAGAAGTCTACCTCTTTCAGTCCCTGATAAAGTTGTTGATCGTACCGTAAAAATTTCATAATCTCTTGTGGGGGGTCATAGGGAACACTATCATGCCCAATGTTCTGATACATACACCGGTCTTCTAAATACCAAAGTGTACCGTTCCCATATGGGACTGAAACTACTTTTACTAAGCTCTATAGCAACTCTTACCTCTGGAAGGATTGCTTATCTAGACCTCGCCTATGGTTGCCAATCAACGTTGGTTTTGTCCTTCCATTCTATTATTTCTATTATCATAGAATATGAATGATGGATCTCAGACCCCGAACTAGCCCTTTCATCTTTCCATGCACCCATATGAGGATAAACATGGTTAAAGTTGTTCACCTTTACTAGATACATTCCAACACGACAGTACTCAAAGAACCAAAACTCTAACAGAGCATAGAAGCCTGTGATTAATCTCTTCCCCTTGCCACTCTTCAAAATTGAGACTTCATCTAGTCTCCGATACAAAGCCGTCATGATCGAAGTAACCTAGTCGAACCTTGATACACCTAGAATATGGTGGTCTATCAAAGCTGCAAGATAACTTGCCGGCAGAGATCTGCTAGCATTCGAGAAGAAGATATTACCAGTCATGTATGTAATAAATGCCCACGCATACACGATATTCATGCCTTGGTTGTAACTGTTATTTTTTTATTTAAAGCGTCTCTCCAGGTTTTCAAATAAGCTAGAGTGATGTTACCGTACTGTGGAGACTTATTTCCAATACTCGACCTGCTACAAGAACTTCGAACTGATACAACTACAGTACTTTGAATACCAACAGTAACTTGAATCTTCTACAGCTCGATTGGATGTAAGGGCCAGTGCTGAATCTCAAACTCAGGCCTCAGTATACGACCATCACACATTTACTCGACCTTGTAAAGGTACACGTGGCACATTTATGACACATTATGGAGCAGTACAAGGAATAAGAGTTACTCAAGCCGTTACTCGACCATTATGAAGACCATTATGAAAACTCATCAAAACTTGTGCTTCGATCAACCCCTTAATTTATTGGTCCATATGCTCTTTAGTGACGTATTGACGTGTTGATTGAATCACCGGGCGAGCAGGTTGTGGATGATGAGTGCCTGTATCTTCACTTATGCGATCCCGTGCTGGAACTTGGTGTTGAGGTCGTTGTTCTTCCTCCTGACGGACATAAATTTGGTGACCTCGACTGGCTTCGGACTGAACTTCACCCCCTAATGTATGGAGGGTTGTGGTTCGTGTTTTAGATTCATGGAAATAGCTTTACTAGCGACTCCTTTAGGTCCCAATCTCTTCCTTGCAGAAACACAGGAGGTCTCTGGCAACTGATCATGACCTATGGCTGGAGGAGCCTACTGAGTATTTTGTAGAGACTCTAAGGCAGTCTGCATTATTATCATCTAGTCTTCATGCCGTTTGAGCACTGTCAAACGAGCTTGTCGTTCTGTGTCGAGCTCTTTTTCATGAAGCTCTTGATCCTTTGTTAATTGAAGCTCGAGCTCAGCGCGTTTCTCTGTTTCAGCGTTGAGATTCGCCCGTAACTCTGTAAGTTTCCCCGGCTTCATTAAAATATCGACCTGGGTCCCTGTAGCTGGTCATCTGAAAGTAACCATGCTTGAAAGTTATAGAAAAAGATGCCTTTGGATATCGTGGAATTGTAATCTTTCCCACAGACGGCGCAAAATGTAATGGCCAAATTCAATAAGTTTAAAATGGCTCAGAATTTGCTATCACACCAATGAACCTGCAATAATATTCTAATGGAAAGTAAGAAATGACATAGGTGATTTTAGCGTGGAAAACCTCTGAATAGGTAAAAAATCACAACCTCTAGTGGAAGATTTTTATAAAAGTATCTTTATTGCTTGAGGCGGATCTATTATTATAAGTGATCTTTGGATATAGAATAGCTTGAACCTTATAATTAAGAAGTTTAACTGTTGCTGAGAATAAAAAAAAGTAGTTTCTTGATGATCTCTTGTATCATTTTTCTTGTCATTGTCTCTTATGGAACTTTTCCTTTATATAGGCCTTCTCCGTAACTCTTCATCGTGCTGGAGTACGTTTTCTGAACAATGTGGTTAGTGGCGGTTGACTGAGTAACTAACAAGTTCCTAAGAGACATGTGTCTTTGATAGGATAAGGCTTTTCGGTTTGAGTTCGACCCACGTTCTTAAATAGTTTGTAGGGTAGTTTGTAATGTTAACTGGGGAAGTTATGTCAAAATTTATGAGTCTGAGATGGAGGTGATTCGAACTGGCGACAACTCAACTTTAGGTGAGATCGAGGGATTGGTCCTTACAATTTAGGTAATCGATGTTTCTTACTCGTAGTAACAGATTATTTTATGAAATGAGTGGAAGTAGTTCCTCTCTGTTGAATTAGGGAAAAAGAGGCCATCTCTTTTATTTGAGAACATATTATCACTCGGTTTGGATGCCCCCACCTGATTCAGATCGATAATAGGCCACAGTTCATTGGTGAAAAAGTCGTAGCCTTTCTCAACAAACATAACATCATCCACTCATCGTCCAATTCATACTACCCTCAAGACAATGGCCAAGCTGAAATTACCAACAAAACCATAGTGGATGGACTCAAGAAAAGGCTTCAATCACAGATAAAAGGAAATTGGATACAGGAGCTTTCTCATGTTTTATGGGCATACCGTACTACCCCACATCAGTCAACTAGCTGTTCCCCTTTCCGTCTGGCTTATAGCATATAAGTTATTATTCTAACAGAGTATCACCATCTTATCAAGATCACAAGCTGACAGACGAAGAAAATGAGTTTGAATTGGCCTGCAATATGAACTGGATTGATGAAACTAGGGAACACACTATTACTAATCAAGATCGATATCACTATTGTAGTATCATATTCCTCAGATTCGACAAGAATAAGCCAGCACTCTATAATTGAAGACATCCAGCACTCTGTAGTCGAAAACAGCTCAGCACTCTGTAGTCGAAGACAACTCAGCATTCTAGAAGATTCAGTGAGTCCTCCACTTACCAAAAGTAGCCATTGCATCCCGGTCAAGAAGGAACTGCTAGAGATCCGCAAAGTTTACCCACTACCTCCGGAATAGGAGACTCTTTCTTTCTTTTTGTAAACTTCCTGTATATGCTATAAATATAGGTAGATAATAGGTTCTAAGGGACCGTAGACCTTACATTTCTTTACCCTAAAGCACTAGCAACACTCTGACAATCTGTAATAACTAGCATCTACTAGATTTTATATCAAATCCTCCTCGAGGTCGTGGTTTTTCTCAGTTTCTGTTGAGTTTTCCACGTAATATCTTGGTTGTTAACTCTTTATTAAGCAATCCTTATGAACAAGTATTGGCGAAGGTTTTCCTCCCTGAAAACACGCCATTACAATTGGCACCGTCTGTGGGAAAACTACATGTTCAACATTTCAAAGCCGCTGTTGGATTATACTCCAAACTTGATCATATGCTGTATCGACTATTTAACATGAGCCTAAAAGAAGAACCCCTCCTATGGTTCCACACTATACATGAAGCCTCCATTACCTCCTTTATCCAATTACAAAGTCTATTCGAGTCCAACTATGCTCATGCTAAGGAACGTGAAATCACAGTAGACTCTTTGTTTCACTTCGAGAAAGGCACGAAAGAAACCTTGTCAAGTTTTTATAAACGTTTCCTGTAAGAAACACAGAAGATTGGAAATTCAGACCCCAAAATCGCGGTTCTAGCGTCTACTTCCGCCTTGCACATAGACTCCAAAGTTCGTGAAGAACTGACTCTATACAAACCACGTACGATCACTGAAATGATTGACGTGGTTAATAATTACATCGAGCTGGAGCGCTCGAAGAAAGATAAGATGAAAAGCTTCTCCGTCATACATTCTCGAGAAGCATCTTCAATCCCGTCCCAAAGAGCTGTCACTACAGCAGCACCGTAGCCACCTGCCAAAAATACTGATAACGTTCGAAGAAAAGAGGGCAAACCTGACAGACCTGCCCCAATTCTACTACCACTGACAACAACCCTCTCCGCTATCTTGCCAATGATAATGGGAGACGAGTGTTATCGCACACCACAGGTTATTGTAGATCTTCCAAACAGACTCTTATTTCAGTATCATAATGTGCATAGTCATAAAGCTGATAGCTACTACTCCCTCATTCTTATCTTTTGCTGCATCCTCTTAGCTGGGAGACTCCATAATTATGTCGTGGATATTCTGAAATTTCTCGACGAACAATCAAAGACTACTGAAGTCGAGCATAATCTTATCCAGGGCCCAACTCGCCATTTGTATATGATAGAGATCGAATAAGGAAAGAAAAGAAAACAAGACAATCGTATTACGTCTTGCTACAAAATGACTTCCTCAGATAAATCTGCAAAACTTCTTCTAAGCACCAACAAATCCAAACGTCCTTTCCAGATAACATTCGAGGACTGTGACACCAGCCATGTACACTATCCACATGATGACCCACTTGTTATTATGCTTAAAGTGGGGCTGGATTACTTACATACACTTCTCATCGACACCGGCAGTGCCACATATATCTTATTCCGAAGAGTAATCGAAGTTTTAGGCCTCACAGATTTGGTAACAGCTTCGACAACAGTAATCGCAGGCTTCAATGGCTCAAAAGAATTTGCCACAGGAAAAATCACTCTGCCCGTTCAAGCAGGTTCAGAAACCACATTCGTCAAGTTTCTTGTCATTAATGCAGAGTCCAAATATCTGGGCATTTTGGGACGCAGCTGGTTACATTCAATCAAAGCAATACCATTGACTTACCATTTAACACTATGTGTTCCTACGAATCACAGATTCTATGAAATCAAGGGCAGCTAAGCAGTCGCACGAATGTGCAAAAATACCACCGTCAACCTTCATATAGCAAAACTCCTTAAAGCATAGCAACTACAGTCTTACACACCAGCCACATTCGAGCAACATGATGCTGAAGTGGTTGACACTGCTAAAATCGATGGCCTTGGACGCACAACATTTATTGGATCTAAGCTGTCAATCGACAAAAAAAATGCCATGATACAGCTACTTCAGAAAAGCATTGACGTCTTCGCTTGGACTTTTTAAGAAATGCCCGAAATCAATCCTTCAATTGCTTGCCACTAGTCATCCAAAAATGACGAAATTTGGCCTCCCAACTTTGAGATGCAGTCAACGAAGAAATTGATAAACTCCTTCGTGTCAGATTTATTCAGGAAGTTAAATATCCAAAGTGGGTTTCCAATATCGTCGTCGTACCCAAGAAAAATGGTAAAATATGAGTTTGTGCTGATTTCACCGAACCCAGCAAATTTAAACCCTAAGATAGTTTTTTGCTACCCTTAATTCCACAACTTCTCGACTCAGTCACCGGACACGAACTTCTTTCTATGATGGATGCCGCCTCAGGATTCAATCAAGTTCCACTCGTCGAAGAAGATCTGGAAAAACTACTTTTATAACTGAAAGATGACTCTACTGTTTCACAGTAATGCCTTTTGGCTTAAAAAATGCTGAAGCTACTTACCAGCGATTGGTCACTCAAATGTTCAAGGTTCAGCTCGGCAACATCATGGAAGTCTATATCAATGATATGATCTGCAAAAGCTTACACAGAGAAGATCATCTTAAAAATCTCCAAACAATCTTCGATATCCTTCGCCAATACCAGATGAAACTCAACCCAGAGAAATGTCAATTTGGCATCGCATCTAGAAAATTCTAGGGCCATCAAGTAAGCAAATGAAGAATCGAAATCGATCCATCTCAAATCAAAGCACTCATGGCAATGCTCTCTCCTCAAACGAAAAATGATGATAAAAAATTCACAGGCAAAATAGCCGCTATGCACAGATTCATCTCAAAGTCATCTAATCGATGCAAACTCCTTTACCTTTTTCTTGGTTGCAACCCCACTTCTCTTTCGAAGAAACAGCAAAATAAGTTATATGGAGTCCAGACTGTGAAATGGCATTCCAAGATCTTAAACGGTACTTGGGGCGTTCTCCTATAATAAGTACTCCCATTGATGGCAAATTACTCACCATGTACTTATCCATAATTGAAGACTCCATCAGCTCTGTCCTTATTTGAGAAGATGCAGACATCGAGAAATCTATTTACTTTATCAGCAAAACTCTTATGCCTGCTAAAAAGCGATATACTACTACAGAGAAGCAGTTGCTCGCCTTGGTTTACAGCTCTCATAAAGTCCATCCATACTTCCATGCTCACCTCATCATAGTCATTACAAAATACCTCCTCAAACTCGTACTCTCCAAAAAAGAAAAATCTCGACGAGTTCAACAATGGTCTGTTTTCCTTGGAGAATATGATATTTCTTTTGAACCTCAAATATCCATCAAAAGACAAGCAGTGGCCAACTTTTTGGCAGATTTTCCCGTTGAAGACCCAGATTGGGAAGAATTCAAAGAAATCTTCACCGACGATTTAATTGCAGATCTTGACAGATGATCCAAAAGTTATGGTTGGCAACTTTTTACTGATGGATCCGCAGGACCACAAGGTTCCAAAATTGGCATAGTCCTCGTTACACCATCCAATCATCACATAGAAAAAGCTCTCAAACTCAAATTTTATGCTACCAATAATGAAACAGAGTACGAAGGCATCCTGCACGGTCTCGATCATTCACTTACTTTCAAGGCCAAGGAATTAGCACTCTATATCGACTTCTTACTCGTCGCCAATCATTGCAACATAACTTTCAGGACAATAGGCAAAATGGTTGATTATGCTGCCCTGGTAGAAGAAAAAATGAAAAAATTCAAGCATGCCACCATTTTGTATTTACCTCGACAAGAAAATCGCCATGCCGATGCCTTAGCTTACATTGCTTCCATGCTGGGAGACAGTGATAAAAGATCTTTAAAAATCGAAATCCTCGGTCATTCTAGCCTCGATATTTTTTCCACACTCCACTTAACTGTTACTAAAATGACAACCCTGAAGACTGGAGAACGCCGTTTTATGCTAACCTCAACTCGTCCTCCCCAGTAGCAAAGAACTATCCCTATTAGGCAAGTGCCCTCGATTTGCAGTCCAAAATGATATATTATATCGACTAACTGGAGGAGGGCCACATTTCAAATGTATATCGCAGAAACAGGCTCAAATCAAAATCAAAGAACTTCACTAAGGTATCTGTGGTGCACATGTCTCCGGAGGATCACTAGCTCAACATGCATTCACACAAAGACTCTATTGGCCCAAGATGAGACAAAACTACAAAGACTTTGTTCGTAAATGCTACAAATTCCAAATTCACGCTCAAGACATTAAAAGACCCCCCCTCGACTTGTATTTTAGTAATGTCCTTTGGCCATTCAAATAATGGGGAATCGACATCATTGGCCCTTTCCATCCAGCTTCGGTAAATAGAAGATTTGTCTTAGTTGCCACTGATTACTTCACCAAGTGGGTCAAAGAAATTCCCCTGTGCCATGCTGATGAGAATGAGGTCATCAAGTTCCTTTGGGTGCACATCATTACCCGGTTTGGTTATCCACAAATGATACGTTCTGATAATGGTAAATAGTTTATTAGTGCTAAAGTCCTTGCTTTCCTTCATAAATACAAGATTCAGTTGACAACTTCCACACCATATTACCCTCAAGGCAATGGACAAGCTGAAGCTATCAACAAAAGCATCAAATCTAGCTTACTCAAGCGCCTCGACGACAAGAAAGGCAGATGGGTCAAAAAACTCCTCAGTGTATTATGGGCTTACCGTACCACTCCTCGAGTCTCAACAGGGTGTACTCCTTTCATGATGGCTTTGGTACTGAAGCAGTCATACCTTCAGACCTCGATCTCCTCAGTACTTGACGTAAAATCTCAGATGAAGACAATGAGCTCAAACTCCTTTGCAACCTTAATTGGATTGAGGAAACCATAGGCAAGGCCATTACAAATTTGGGCCGTTACCATGATACATTGAAAAAAGAATACAACAAAAGAGTTTAAGAATGGAAATTTGGTATTGGAGACCTTGTCCTACGGCGGATATAGGATCATACTTGACCTAAGAATTCTGGAAAGTTATCCAAAAATTAGGAAGGACCATACATTGTATGCTACAAAATAGATAGCGGAACTTATTGGCTTATGACTGAAGGCGAAGTTCAGCTTGAGTACATATGGAACACTGCTCAGCTTAAACTATTTTATAGATGATACCCTGTAACCGCTTTTTTGGATCAAATAAACAATTTGGTATGCATTATCTTCTTTACTATTTCAATTTGTCCTCGATCTATACTTTTCAAGTATCTATCTAATAATGGATCTTCTTTACTTTTTGATTCGTCCTTGATCTATACTTTTCAAAGTATCTATCTGAGAAACAATCTCTTTCAGTTTCACATTATCCTCGATCTATACTTTTCAAGTATCTATCTGACAATCGTTCTTCATTACTATTTTGATTCATCCTCGATCTATACTTTTCTAAGCATCTATCTAAGAAACGATCTCTTTCTACTTCGCATTGTCCTCGATCTATACCTTTTAAGTATTTATCTGACAATCGATCTTTATTACTATTTCAATTCATCCTCGATCTATACTTTTATAAGTATCTATCTGAGAAACGATCCTTTTCTACTTTGTATTGTTCTCGATCTATACTTTTCAAGTATCTATCTCAAAATTGATCTCTTTCTACATCGATTTGTTCTCGATCTATACTTCTCAAGTATATATCTGACAAATGATCTCTTTACTACTTCATTTTCTCTCAATCAATACTTACCGAGTATGCCAGAGATAAACTAATTCCTTACTATCTTGATTTGTTTTACAAATCTTGCATACACAAGCATCCTAAAATTCATCTTGACTTCACGCGACAACTATCCAAATACAGGATAGTTTATTTCGCGCTCTTTACTTGTCAACAAATCTCTAATGAATTATTGTTCTTCTCCAAATCAACACCCAGATACCTATTTCTGGATAAACATCTAATATTCCTTACTTTCCATTTACTGGCCACCTTTGACATTTCGAGCACACAAGCAATCATTATTTTTTTCTGCTCAACTATAATATCACTTTATCATATCTACTATTTTAACTTATTGTCAAAATAAGATAGTTAGTTATCAAAAATTTCAACAAACAAAAACATTCTTCACACACAAAATTTAAACTGTTTTCGGTCCTACTGACCATTTGTTGCAAACTTTCATTAACCCACATTCATTACTCCATATTTAACATTTCCGAAGGAGATTTTTCCTCATTTAAAGCGCCTTCGATCACCTACACATCTCCTACGTCCCCAAAAAGCTGACCTTTGAATTCCATCACCTTTTCATTGTCGAAAACTTCTGTTCCTCCATGTACATCCAGAGTCTGGGATACTTTGTCATCTGAACTGTCATCACATGGTAGCCCATCGGCCTTCGCAACTCCTTTGTAATATTGCTTTCTCTCTTCGGACTCGTCAAACTGCTCCTTAAACTACATCCTCACTTCATGACATTTTTACATCCTCCTTAAACTACATCTCTCAATTTATCGAGCAGTTTCTTCTGCTCCAGCTCCATCGATCTCCGAACATCGGCCACATCTTTCTTGAATTCAGCTTTCTACACTGCCAAGGCTTCTTTCTTTTCCTTTTCTAACACTTTTTTCACCTCCGCCAATGCCGCCTCCTTCGCTTTGTTTGCTTCCAATTTATACCTGTTCAGCGTCGCATTCAGTTTGGCATTCTCCGCAGTCAACTCTTTCTCGATATTTCTGTACACAACCAGCCGGTTCGCGAGATCACCACTACCCTCCACACGTCCCATTGCTTGACTCATAACCATCTTAATCTGCATGAAAGTCATATAATTTATATTTCCTTAATTTACCAAACTTTTGATTCGAGCATAAGCTTTAAAATTTCTCATCTTCGCCAAGTTACCATGTGCCTCACCTAAAAAGTTATCCAAGCTGTCAATGCCCACCATGCAGTCCATCATATCTTTCTTCAACGAATCAACCCCCTGAGAAAAAGTCTCCATAGTCTTCACCATCTCTGTTTCAAACTCCTCCCCTAACTTCTTCTTCGCAGTCCCATCAGTCATCTTCTGTGGAACGACACTGCTCGAACTCCGTGGAGGTAACCCACTTACCACAACTGCGGGTTTGTCAGTACCTTTGGCACCCTCAGAAGATGATTGTCGAGCAGCCCTCTTTGGGTTCAACAACGGAGGTATTTTAGCATTTACCTTCCTTTTCCTCTTGTTTTTTCCCAATGACTCCCTTAGCATCGCATCGATCTCCATCTCTGTATTATACCCTATCGACGACGGGTTATTCAAAGGCAAACTTGTATCTGTAGCTCTTTTGTTCTTAGCTGACATTTTTCCCCCGATAACTGACACTTCAGTACCTTTCGTTTTCGACCTTTTTAAACCTGCTTCTTGAAAAATTTCACTTTACTGATTTTGATCCGTTGCTAAGTTATCGATCCTGCCAAAGAATCTTTTTCTTAACATATACAACTTCTCGTTTACTTCAGTTGTCTTCCCGATCTCCTTCAAAGCTGCAACACAAAGAAAAACACATCTTTTAACAACATACATCTAAACATGAAAATTCATCAAGCTTAAACATTTCAGTTACCTAACCACAAGCCTAGATGAAACGCTTTTCTTTTAAGCGGTTCCCAAGATCTTTTGGATCAAACTCATAATTTCCAGAAACTAGTAAACGGTGTTCGGTATATCGACCTCCAGTTGACACCATATCGTAAAACATTGGTCTCTTCAAGAAACTCGCCAAATAACAATACCCTTTTAACTTTGGATTCGTTTTCATCGTGTAGTACACTCATAAATCATCTACAGCTATCGCCTCCTCCCCTCTGGCTTTAAGTCTACCATTAATCGCACCACATACCCTAAAAAGGTCATATACATTCAGATTGAATTGACCTGGGGTTATATCAAAGAAATTTATTAACTTTCTCTGATCCGCCCTTAGGGTAACTTTAGCCCTTCTTTATCTGTTCTCGATGAACATGAATAACATCTAAGGGTATATCTGGTCGATCATTCGTATTGATACTTCTCTAATCTAGCATTGCCAGGTTTCCCATATTTTATTTTAAGTCTTAATATTTCTTTGGTCTTTAAACCCTCTCCATAACAAACTTCTTCGTCCTCTTCAATATCTTCTTTCCCATCCCCACTCCCTTCTCGATCACTCACCTGAGGCTCATGATCTACACCAGTCTCAGTCACTACTTTCTCAGCCACTTCATGTACACTTGGGACTACCCTAAACTGTTCCCAACCCCTGTGTCTGCACTGCTCGAGCCTACCCTGTATCTCCCCTCAATTATTGCACACACGTTCTCACATCGATCATCAAAGGCACTACATCTTCAAGACTCGCAAATATATCTTTATCAATTTAAATTGGGTTCAACCATTATAAGAACCTATAAATCAGATTCCATATTTTAACACAGTTAGAATCTTTCATATGTGATACATATATACATATTCCTAAGTTCATATATTCATAAAGGTATCGTTGTTGAAATCACTCTCCAACACCTCATTCATTCACCATATGCTATTATCATTTACATTTATCATACATAATTCTCGATCTAATTCATATCAATTATTCATCTTAGTATTTTTCATTCAATTCGCCATCTGCTACTCTCATTCACATTTATCATTATACACAGTTCTCGATCTAATTCATATCAGGTAATCATTTAATTATTTAATCATTCATATGCCATCTGTTCAGTTCTCGATGTTTACTATGTTAATAAGTAAACTCGATAACTCTTTTAAATTTTATCTTCTTATCGAACTTACATGAATTTCAAATAGCTTCTCGAAGACGTTTTAACTTTTCCTGCCAAAAATAGTTATTTCATTTAACAAATTCTCATTCTCCAGCGCAAAATCCGACGATAACCACAAAATCTCAACTCTCTCCGCATATCTCATAACAATCTCCTCCCACAACGCCATAATTACAACGTCCTTCCCCAATCCTTTTTACTACCCCTCCAATACAATTCTCCCCTTCTATTTTAATGAAACGCGCAACTCAAAATCACCGCCACCAAGAATTTCAAAATCTCAATTCACAGACCTACGAATAGTTTACTTTCATCTCCTGGACGTCTCTCATTCATTTCTAATTAATTACTCATTATCTATTAATCTTTAACAAATGCATCAACTTACAAAATAAATCGTAAGAATCACTAACCTTGTTGCCGTGCAGCTTCTGTGTCCCTCTCATTTCCTCAGGAGAGGTCGTGGTTTTTAACCCATTCAAGGGTTTTCCACGCTTAATCATTGTACTTGTTATTACTTTTACTCTCATATCATTCAAAATTCTATGGTGTAAAGCATTGTTTTCGATCTCTACAAAAATAGGCTATTATATTTGGCACCGTCTGTGGGAACGAAGCGTTATACTCATTGTTCCCCAACAAGTCAAATTTATTTTTTCTTCTAGGGAATGGCAAACCAAGATCATAACGTACCACTCGTCTAGACTGATTGGCCGGTGCTTAAAAACTGAACCAACTGGACAAGACGTTGCTTCTCGGTTTGTTTTCTCTCCTATACAAAAGTATAAACACTTCATCTCTAAGTCTCTCACGCTCTCTTAAAATCATTTCAGCAGAACAAACATTTCAGACGTGTAAATCACAACATTTAAGTCTCCTTCAACAACCATAATCACAACCTCAATTATTTACAACCCCATTTCCACTGTCATTCAATTTATCTCTAATCAATTCAGATCTCGAATCACCCGGACCAGATTTCAGGTTCGGTATCTTCAGTAGTTACAGAAGCTTTTGGTCGGCCATCCTCGAAGCAGCTCAGGGAGGGAAAACCATGTGATAAATGGAGGAGATGACCCTTCCTCTCCCTGTGAATTTATTATCTCATCTAACAGCAGCTCGGTGTCTACATATGAACAATTCGGCCAGCTTCAGACTTCGTTGTGGGAAATTATGAGGTCGAATGAACAGTTCGTGATTGACATCTGATTAATTCTCTTCGGCATAACATTCAACAGAAGCAGTTCGTGTAGACCTTCAGCTCATTTGCAGGTCGAATCAATAGTTTGTGATTGACATCTATCTTAAGCATAACATTCGATAGCAGCAGTTTGTGAATTCCAAATAAAATAAGTAGATCGCAAGTCGACAGTTCACGAAACCCAAATGCAATTTGCAGATCGAGAAACACAAATGCAATTTATAGATCGAGGAGCACAAATGCAATTTACAGGCCGCAACAGTTCGTGAAACCCCAATGCGAATTGCAGGCCGAATTGGAGATCGAATAATCTCAATATCATCGTCTCCCTCTCTCTCTCATCATCACCAACAGCAAGATCGAAACAACAAGTTCAAAATAGAAATGCAACGAGGTTTAAGACGTGATAAACCCCTTCGTAACCTCAAGGCAATTATCCACCAGCTCCGGTGATAGAGACCTGTAGCTTCTCATAAGGCTAGAAGAGTTTTCTCTCCAATTCTGCGTAAGGGTACTCCCCGTAACTGCTGTCTGTACTTCCCATTCTTGGAAACTTCGAGATTGAAGTCCTTCAAACAAAGAAGAAATTAGAAAAATTAAGAATGTTTTTTTGGTTAGATGAGGTTGAGCAACCTACAGGTCTTCAATCGATCTCCACAATAAAGTCTCTCACTCACTCTCTTTGAATCAAGTTAAAATCTACTCCTAATCATCTTTGGGGCTCATTTTATACCAGTTACCAGCTCAACACCTCACCCAGTGGACAGACAATATTCATGTTATAACAGAGCTTATCTTTCTGTTAAACTAGCTCATCAACAAGCAATGAATCTGGTGTTATTCGCCAGTCCAAACAGGTCCACATGACAGCATATGGGAAACGAGCAGTTCTGCAAATAAATAGATCATCTATTCTACATGGGTGAGGCATATCCAGGTTTAGGACTCAAGAAAGCGATGAAAATACTCCAAAGTGCAGAAGATATCTTAGCATCAGTTAGGAAATCACAACCTCCTCTTTTCAACAACATTATCAAGGCGCTCGAGGTCGAGGTACTCGAGGTGATTACATCTTAACTTATACTCGGGGTGAGCCCAATTTCATATTCAAACACAACGCTCGACTAGCACATTTAATCATACTCGAGGCGAGCCCAAATTCAGATTCAGACTCAATGCTCGACCTCAACTTTTCAAACAACATCAAACCACATTATGAAGGCGCTCGAGGTCGAGGTACTCGAGGCGATGACAAACTTATTATCGAGCTCGGTATTCAAGCTTATACTCGGGGCGAGCCCGATATTTTCAACAACATCATTAAAGCACTCGAGGTCGAGGTACTCTAGGCGATTATAACTTATTCAAGTCGATACTAGGGGCGAGTCCGATCTTAAATTCATACTCAATGATCGAACTTATCAAACCACATTATCAAGGTGCACGAGGTCGAGGTACTCGAGGCGATTACAACTTATTCAAACTTATACTCGGGGTGAGCCTGATCTTTCTAACAACATTATCAAGGCGCTCGATGATCAGAGCTATGCTCTCACTGATATCTATATCCAAAGGTTAAAGCATAATGCTAACTTTGCACCAGAGAACACCACTCAATAGTCTGAGGTTGAAGAATATATACATACTACACACTAGCTTCATACCAACGATCGCCATTTCTGGACGGGCCAAGCTTTTCTGCTATGCACCCCAGAGACACTTCTAGTTCGAAGGCTAAGGCATAAATATTACTAGCTTTATACCCACGGACACATACATCGTCCAAAGGAAAAAGTATATATACAACTTTCTTCTTAAACTAAGGAACCATACATCTTCTAAGGGTTGAAGCATACTAACTTCTTGTCCAGAGAGCACATTCTACATTCACTAGTTAAAAGCATAGGTAATTCTAGCTTTTTAACCGATAGACATCTCATACACATATAATGCTTTTTGTAGCGATAAACAAGTGATTGGTCTCCCTCCTATACATCACTCAATACAATACAGGTCATTCCCAACCTAGCCATTATTCACATCAATCAGCACGCGCCAGTCAACCATCACACTCCGGGGAAAGCCCGACCTTAACTTCAGCTTTGAACAATTTATATCTCTATTTACGTTGGCCATTAGTTCAAACCAATCCAACCATGCAGTTTACATATCCAAAGGTTAGAGATGTGTCTCAACCAACACCACTCACTTATGATACTTCTCGTGGTATTGGTTAAGACAGGGTGAATGTGGTGACTTATTACCAATACTCGACCTGCTACAGTAACTTCAAACTGATACAACTACAGTACTTCGAATACCAACAGTAACTTTGAACTGCTACATCTCAATTGGATGCATGGGCCAGTGCCGAATCTCAAGCTCAGGCCTCAGCATACGACCATCACACATTTACTCGACCTCGTCAAGGTATGCGTGGCTCATTTATAACACATTATTGAGCAATTACAAGGAATAAGAGTTACTTAAGCCGTTACTCGACCATTATGAAGACCATTATGAAGACTCATCAAAACTTGATATTGTAACGTTCCTCATTAAAGCAAATAAGAGTCATGTTATAAGATTTATAAATAGGCACAGAGAGCTACAGTTTAAGGGGGGGAGCTTCACTAACACACCTTATCTCTCTCCCATGTAATAGTTAGCAATCTATAAACAACTCTTTCTCAAATCCTCAGGAGAGGTTATGGTTTTTTACCCATTCAAGGGTTTTCCACGCTAAATCTTTGTGCTTGTTATTACTTTCACTCTCACATCATTCAAAATTTTATGGTGTAAAGCACTATTTTCGGTCTCTACAAAAATAGGCTATTACACGTACCTAATGCCATTGGTTGTGATTCCGGGGAACATCGTTTGTGCTTCTTCAAACATTGAGTACTTATCATCGTACGGGAGTTCGAGACCCACCTCAAAACATATGCCTGTTAGCATGACGAAATCTAACGGCGTAACGCCAAGTTTCCCGTAAGGGAAGTGAAAAGTATAAGTAGAAGGCCACCACCATTCCACGAGAGCATGAATAAAGTGGTTATCCGAGTTTCCCGCTTTAATCCCTAAAAACTCTTTGAAACCCATATTATCGACCAACCTCTTTAACGTGGGATACTTGGCAATCTATTGGTACAACTTTAATGTCTTATCCAGTAATCCCCTTCATTGTATTTCATCTTAGTTCTGCAAAAACAAAACACATTAACATATTAAATTTTAATTCGGGCATTTCATGGAATATTTAACAAACTACGTTAATAGCACATAAATTTTACACAAAAAGCTTACCGGCAATTTCTCCAATCCAATAGAAATATGGACCCAGTTGTCCGGAAGCATATCCACTCAGTATAAATCCTCAAGGATTAGGGTGGGATCATTTTCCATGAGGTGTAATGGGCACATATTCGTGACCAATTCTTTCCCCTTCGTTTAACTTCATCACTTGGCCTACATCTAGTTTTGGGAATAACATGACTAGGTCCCGACATTGTTATTCTATAAATAATGGGATTGAATTACTAGGAAAAGGTGGGGGATGAGAAAATTGATAAAGAAGTTGGGTTTGGGAAACTTAAACTTGAAGTTGGATTTGGGCAACTATGATACGAGAAAAGGATTGTGGAAATTCGAAGACATTTCATGCAGGCTCTTGCCGCACAGTTCTGAACTGCGTGGCATTAATTAAAATAAAATTATGTGGCTTAATTTGATTGGATCTCCCTCCCCGTAGTTTAGAACTGCGCGTGGGGATTAAACGTTTAGGATGTTGAGACATGGCTTAATCGGGGATGTAGGTCTTTCCCCACTGTTCAGAACTGCGGTGGCTAATATCTACCTCAATTTTTTGGCTAAACTGTTGTGGAGTGGAGGTGGGGTAGATTGAATCCACCTTGCTTTTGGGTGAATTTACCCACCCTACTGTTGCAGATGCCCTTAACATGTTACTGAAACCCTTCGAAAAACTTTATTGTAGATGTTTCGCCTATAATATACGAATCCTATTTAGCATGTAATATACTCCCAGTTGTCCAGAGTCCCATCCCCATCTACATCAGCTTTTAAAGCAATTTTGAATTTTTATTATGGCGAATATAATTAATTGCACTAAAGCCATGTGTGTGCATACATCCTTGGACATTATGCCCAATATTACCTATGAAATAGCCATTTTGGAGTTTGTATCATTTAGTGTCTAGAGTAGGTATCAGCACTATCTCGCGGTTATTAAGCGTCAGTGAGTGCACGTGGAGCGACTACAGCTGGACTAACACTGAACAAGTAAGTGGGTTTCTAACTCCTTGTTCTAGAATATCAAACCCATTGTATTTTACAGATTATGGAAAAGGAATTAAGTATGTCTTTTTAAGAAAACAGATATTTATTAGAACAGGACTATTCAAATATTTACCCTCAGCATTTCTTTTATTCGAATAGATTCTTTTTCTATTCGAATATTTTCGGGAATATGTCTATTCGAATAAATTTTATGTTGTTCGAATAAAATACCTCAGGCTCTTATTTATTTGAATAGATTTCTTCTTTATTCGAATAAAAAGGCTCAGCCTTTTATTTATTCGAATAGGTTTATTTTTATTCGAACAGAAGACGTGTTTTCTAATTTTCTACGTAAGATAACTTTTCCTCTTTCATAATTTAACTTTTTTGAAAACTTTTTTTAAGGCTTGAGTTTTTAAAGTAAGGAGAGATTATTCTTGAGAGATTTAAGAGAGAATTAAAATACTTAAATCTTAAATCAATCATCATTGATTAAGAAACCCCAATCATGGATCGAAGAACTTGACGAATTTAAAATTAAAATCTTCGACGAGAGATTGGAGTGAGAACTTAAAATTTATTGCAAATAGCCTGATTGGAAGAAAGGTAAGCATGGGATGTATTTATCGAGTCTATAAGTAGTTAAGCTCTTGTAATTCTTTTTCAATAGTGAATTATTTAGCTGTCGAGTAATTCGACAGCGACCTTTGGGTTTTTTTCCTGAGAAAGGTTTCCCACAATGATAAAAATCTTTGCCCTTATCTTTAAATTTCTAACTGCTTGCTTGACATTAAATAATTAAATCAATTTGATTTAGGTTAAGCGTAGATCATTAATTCAAAGGAAATAGGACTTATCGATTTAGACCTAAAATAATCAAAATTGGTTAGTCTCAAGCGTCCTAGTATTTTCAATTGGTATCAGAGTGGTCACGCTTTGAGGTTTAATGGCCAAAGTATGGATCCCGGATAGTTCACTTGAGAATAACGGATTCCAAAAGATTTGAAGGTCCTATAAATTTTTTGCCCCTCTTCGATGGCAAAGACTATCCTTATTGGAAGGTCTGAATGGTTGCATTCTAACTGTAATAGTTTAGTTTTGGGATCCAGACTTAGCCTTTACACTAAATGTAATCAGAAGGTTCAAGAACAATAGACTGTAAACAACAAGATAATTTAGCGTTGAAAAACCTTTGAATAGGATAAAAGCCATGACCTCTCCTGAAGATTTCTAGAAAGAAATGAACTTATTGAGAATGCTCGTTTATTATAATGATCATTTTGAGAATAAAAGATGATAGAGTGGGAACTTTTCTATGGTGAATATTATGTCCGTCATCTGCAATTCTCCAGGTCTTTTTATAGGTCCTCTAATATGACTGTTTGGCGACCATAAAGTCCCATAATGATGGACGTTACAACGTGAGTGTGAGATATTCTTTAACCAGGTTGTGTAACGTTCTGACCTTTACTATTGTACAATGGCTTTATTGCTTAATATGTACTTCGCACAGGTCAAACTATTGATGTAGAGGTCGAAAGTGATATCTCGAATTGAGGGAAGTTTGGTTACGTCTTTAATAGTACTTATTGTATGCTGATGAGATCAAGGACGAAGCTTAAGTCCGAGATACAAAATAAGCTATTACAAGACGGCTCTCAGCCAATATCATGAGTATCATTAAGGATGAGTGGTATTGGTTGAGAAACTCAATCTGTACATATTTGTGATTGTGCCACGTGCTCTGTTATTGAGGCTAAAAATTTGATTGTAGTTCAAAGATGAGGCATGAGCTCGAGATGCGAAATAAACCACTACAACTGCCCCCTCTTTGCCAATAGTACGAGAATGATTATAGGCGAGGGGTATTGGTTGAGAAGTATCATTAAATGTTGTATTTATATTTGAGGTTCATTTCTAATATATGTTCATAAATCCCTATTGTTGCATGTTGGGTTTCCTAGAACCAATGGTTGTAGTCAAATATTATTGCATGGGGAATCCTTTTGACGTTGGGAATTTGGAGAGTCTGCTTTAAATGTTATTCTGACGTTGGGAATTGGGACTATGGTAAAAATGGTGAAGACTAGGACTCAGGCTCGAGAGTCTAGGAGCCGGAGGAAGATAGAGGAATTGCACATCAGGTATTTTGGTTATCAACCGTTGTATCTGCCTACTCCAATTCCTATTTCTCCCACATTTCATCGTATATCTTATGATGAAGTGATAGAGGTAGATGATGATTACTACCAAATGGTATGTTTTCATTTCCTGGTGACATCTGAGCCGGAACGACGTAACGGTCTTCGGCTATTGGCAGAGGAAGTTGTTATAACTGAAGATAAAGTGACAGGCGTTTGGTTGAGGGAGTCTCGTTGATATCCTGCTAATGAGTGGGTCTTATAGAAGAAATGGCCTTCCATCTATCTCTAGTATGCGGGGAAGTGAGGAGAATGTAGAGGATCATTTTCTTCCATGGACCATAGCTCTTTGGCCATGAAGAAGATCATTCATTTGTGATGTTGTTTCAGACTTCTATGTGTCTTGGAGTATGGGATCAAAGTTTGGAATCTGCTTCTTTTGTTGACTGTTCGTGCCAAGAAAAGCATTTTGAGCTGATACTTGATATAAATTGAAGTAATCTGTAAAATCTTTGTCGTCTGTTGTAAAGTATTTTGTAAGAAAAAAAAACTTTAGGACTGAATGAAATATTTGTGTTTTGCTATGATGATACTTTGTCCCGAGCTTGTTTGTTTTACTTTCTGTTTGTAACTTAGGCCTTGGTAACACAGATGTGTAGGTATCATGGGTATGGATGGAAAAATAATAGTGAGAGTTGAGGTAAAATTTAGAGGAGGTCAAGAATGTGGTGAGGAGAATGACTTGATGTGATATTTATGCTAGCTGGGTGACAGGGTCGATGTGCAGCTGTATGTAGGGCTGCGAAGAACGTCATGTTTGTTGCTTTGTACAACATCTGAGGGGATATTTGGTGTTATGAGAATAATGATCTATCACAATATTCTGTGCAGATCTTATACTGCTCCCAAAATGTTCACAAAAATATTTCTCTGAGGAAAATCTTTGGGGTGAGTGATTCTGCGAATATCTTCCTTTGGCTATAAGTAAGGATTCCTTCTTGTTATTATTTGCATTATTCTGGAGTTGTTGTGTTCGAGCATGGTGAAGACTCGTTCTCAGCGTATGCAACAAACTGCGAATGGCCTATTTCATATCAAGGTTGTTGAACATCGTTAACACCATTGTCGTCGCTTGCCTTATGATGTTGTTCTTCCGGAATGGCCATTGAATCTGGTCGGATTGGATGATGAAGGCAGGCATGTCAAACATGATCGCTTTATTTAGTGCAATATTTTCTATAAGTCTCTGTTGGATCCCCGGGTGCGAGAATTAATAGTTCGACAGCTCGCATGTAATAAAATCGTGGAAGAGGATGTAAGGGCAGTAAATGGGGAGTTAATTTTATGCGGGAAACCGAACCATCGGGGTTGCTTTAGATGTAATTGGGGAGCACGGCAAGCTCGAAGTCTTGAGACTTGTCAAAAGTAGTCTATTTGTGGGAGTATTCTATGGTTGAGTTTGAATAAATGTAATGTGAGGGATCGTGAGAGAACAAAGTATGTGGTGTTCTGATCTGGTTGAATAAAGTATTCAGTTATATTGATTTTGTATTGATATTGTGCATAACAGCTGTAGGATTTTAACAACTGTATGGATGTCTTTGATTTTTTGGAAATTTAACTATTTTAGGAATGTTTGTATGATCTTGGCAGAGTATAAGCAAGATGATTGGTCGTTATGGTACTGGAATGAGAAGAGGTGTAGGATTGGTAATGGTAGATAACAGAGATAAACATGATGTTCGCAACCGTTATCACAGAAGTCATGATTATGTTGAGAAATGAAAAGACGTGCCTGCAGTAACAATGGGGAACACGTGTCAAAAAGAGTCATCATTGCATAAACCGAGGGAGAGTATAATAACTCGTCTCTCTCTCCCTCATAAATTATCTACAGTTTCTAAGAGAGAGAAAAGTGGTACAAATATCATTATCAAGGAGAGGAGGCATTTGAGTACTGAATGTGATTCGAGAAAGAAATCTTCATCAAGTGATAGGAGATTGCCAGAGAGACGATGGGAGCGCTCATATTTGAAGAGACGCCTGGGTAAAGCAGAGGATTATTGTTCTACAAGTATAGGTTAGTGATGGAAAACTTTTATTTGTTTAATTTGTGAGTAATCTGTGTAATGTAATAATCTATAAACTTTAGTAATCTGTATAGTTCGTCATGGAATCTGGGGTTTTAAAATATTTCGAAAATAAATATGAAAGAAGGCCTATAATGTTGGAATTATGGTATATGTTGTGATCCTGTTAGAGAGAGAAAATACGTGTGTTGGAGAAGAAGAGGGAAATTTGAAATGATTTGATTTTGGTTTTTGTGTATTGGGAATTAAGAAAATAGACGTGCTGACTGGGTAAAAGGTGGGTCTATTTGTACTATTTGTAATGTAGCGATAATAATAAAATATGTCTCTTGTATCTGTAGGTTCAGTATGTGTTATAACCAAGTATTCTGGCTAGCAAATTTGTAGTATCGTCCAGTTCTGAGGAAACATCGTCTTCAGGAAGGGGAGACGAGTTTAGTGTAATGGAGAAAATTGTTAATAGTGTGAGGACGACAATAGAGGTGGTGGGGCCCAGTAGATCTGAGGGCGCAAAGAAAAGGGAGGATGAAAGGGAGAAAGTAAGAGTCCTTATCATATACCCCAAGGGGGTGGATGTAGGGAAAGAGTACTTGAGAACTAAAAAGAAATGTCCAGGAGAGTGGGGAAGGTACGTGAAGGACCAAGGTATCTGGTTCAGAGCCTATGTCTTCAAAAAAGGGGAGGAAGCAACGTACTATCAAGTTCCATGTTTGAAAAAGTGGAAGAAGGATAGAGGTTTAGTGAGGGGGTTAACCTCTCGTATTACAATGGGCTTGGGCTATCAGGCCCAAGTGGGGGGTTTTATGTTTCTTGAATCAAGTCGTATACAACCTTAGAATTTCACTTACCTATTTTTAGAAAGGGGTCAAGAATGCGTTACAGTGATGCCCTACCCAGCTAAATGGGAATATGTATGAGATGATGAGGGTATGTGAGGTACTAAATAAAAAATGGAGGACGGAAGGGACTGCGAAGCAGTTCGTAGCTGGAGATGTTTTGAAGTTTTATAAGTTTAAGTATATGGAGGGTCGAAATAGTGGTTTCCTGTATAGTGATCCGGCTAGGGCGAAGTTCTTTGATTTTAAATCTATGGGTAGACCATAGAACGACCACCTGGTGTGGGTTGAGAGTAACTGTTTGCAGGTTCCAGATGAACCAGCGCTCGAGGTGAACCATAGATATTATAACCCGAGTAAGTAATGTTGACCAAACTTCGAATAGTCGATAATTATGTCCACATGTTGTTTAACTGATGTTATATTCCTTTTTATTGGCAGAGCTCAAACCGTTGGCTACTCCAGATAAGACCAGTTTGTTTGATTGCGTTGCTCACGATCAGGACGAGCTAACGGAGGTACTCAGTGAATTGGGTATCCGAAGACACAAAAGAGTAGATTCGGTAGTGCCAAAATTTTAGTGAGCTCAAGAAAAATGATCTATGGCCGAGGAGAAAATTGTAGAGACTGTTGCGGACTTACTTAGTCCTCCACTATTTGTACCTCAGATGACCAAACGGGTCACTCGTAAAGTTTGAAAGCCAGTACAGTAAAGTACCGAAGCTGTTGGGGTTGTGCCCACAGAACAAGAGATCGCAAAGCCTGTTGTTGCTGGTGTGTGGGAAAAACCTGAAGTGAGCATGTCTGTTCTTGGGAGTGCTGAGATGAGTTCGTTGAAGAGGAAATGGCTTTTGGAGGAGGACAATCACTGATCTAACCCTTATTTTATGGCTAAGATACAGGAGTTGGAGCGGAGTTACTGTCATATGGCCAGGACAAACTCGCAGCAGCTCGAGGATGAGTATCTCGAGCATTAGTTCGCGGTATGTAGTTGAAAAAATGTTACTTGATGTGACCTTCAAACTGAGTGAAACTGTTTAACTAACTCTTCCTTCTTTTTGTATTGGTAGCTCTCAACGCTGATAAAGGGGGTAAGACAATGCCTGGATAAGAGGAATCAAGAATTTACTGCCTTGGCGGCGAAGTTTGAGGCTCAGTTAGCTCGTGTGAAAGAGCTTGAGGGTGACCTTCTGCTGGAGAGAAAGAGGAGGACTGCAGATGCTACCACATCTGTAGAGAAGTTTAATGAGTTGTCAAAGCATGACAAGCTCATGTTTGATGCGGTTGTAGCAGTCGTAGTAGAAAGAGACCACTTTATCGAATCGTACTATTGTTTTGGATTGAGTGTTGATGATGTAGAGCTGACCCAAAATAGTAGATATACAGAGGTTGAGTTCCCTGCTAAGGAATAATAGATGGCTGGTGATGCTACTAGTATGCCTGAGAAAGTGCCAGACCTTCCTCTAGGCATTACTCAGCCAGTCCATACTATGGAGAAAATAGTAGACCCTTTGTTGGAAGTGCTGAAATAGTTTCCTCTCCGGGGATAACGCTAAAATCTCCTTCTGAGGTAGACATTAGCAAGCCCCTTTAAATGTTTTGTGGTATCCTATCTTCTGTTTTTCAGCCTGTTTGATTTGGAAGAGATAGTACTATATATAATTGTATACTATTTTCGTTTTGAGTGATGTTTTTGAAATATGTTTTCGTGAATGGTTGTATTGAAACAAGATATCTGAAATCTGTGTAGGAAATAGAGCATTTGAGAAAAACAAACTCCGAATTGGAGAAGTCATTTAATTGAGTGAGAGACTCTGTGGCCCGTATTCAACAGGTACTTAACAAAACTTAATATGAGAGAAGGCAATTTAAGTTGAACTTAGAGAAAACATTTAAAGAGTTATATGATCTGCAATGTAGATACGCAGAGATAAAAGTAGATAGAGACGAGGTATTAAGAAAGGAAGAGGAAAGGGGGATATTAGTTTGAAAGCCAAAAGAACTGTCTTGTTTTAACGACCCAAGTGATAAGGCAAGGTGTCAGAGTATGTTATTAGCTCTGACTTTGTATTTTAAGCTCGAATTAGATAGTGAACGAGGGCTAAAGAGGCTTATGTAGAGCTTTTGAGGGAGAGAGGTGTAGTTCCGGACCCAGCTCGGGTTATGTTTTTTGTAAAAGAGGCACGCAATTACCATAGTTTAGAGGCAAAAAAATATTCTGCTCGAGCTGGTGTGTCTGTTGTATGGGGTGATGTAGAACCTTTATCTGATGCGTTTGGCTTTACGTAAGATTAGAGGGCCATGAGAATTGTATTTTTCGGGATATGGAAAGAGCAAATAGAGGTCCAAAAGCAATTAGAGGGTGAATTAAGGATATTACAGGACAAGCTATCGCAGCATGAGGAGCAAAAAATGTCTTTAGCAACGTGGCTGACGAAAGAAGTGGTTGTCCGAATGAAGGTAGAGGCGGATGTGAGGGTTTTAGGTGTGTTACTAAAAAATATACACCAGTGGTTGCATAAAGCGTAAATGATACTGAAAGAGCACCATCATCCCTCGCGAGCAAAAATCGCTGCTCGAACAGAGCACGAACGTCATATAGACAGTATTGCTGAGTTTTATGGGGGGGAACTAGATAGAGTAGAGAAAAGATTTAGGAAGTTTGTGACGGGATATGGGAAAGATTTTGAAGTGGAAAATGCCAAGCCATTAAACTTGTGGTTTACCCAAGGTGAAGGAGGAATTGTTGGTGAACAACCCATTCCTAGGCCATGGGAGGAGTCATCAAAAGAGGAGGAGGTTGAGAATCTGATCCCCCGAGCGCGGCGTAAACAATGCCAACCGGAGGCTGTGACCTTTACCACGTCGGTAGAGGTGCAGGTACCGAATAGGAAGATGTTGAGGGACAAGCAGCAATTGTCTCATGTCCGGATGAGTTGTAAATAGAGTACTCATGTCTTCTTGTAAACAGTTTTTCATACTATTTGATGAGAAATGTAATCTGTTTGTTGTTTGATCAAAATGACATATTTGACTTACTCAAATACCATGTTCTTAATGTAATCTTGTCATGAAGAACTATTATAAATGTAATCTGTTGTGATAGGTTGATCTGGCTGCTATACAAAGCTAGTGTGATGCGTTACGCACCAAGAATAAACAAATGAGCGTTGAGCTAAGATCGAGCAAGGGTGCCTGAGATAGTGCTACTGAAGCAGAAGAAAAATTGAGGGCAGAGATTTTAGAAGAGAAAAATGTTGTAACCCACCTGACTGATACTCTACGAGAGAAAGAGGCAGTATTGGCTGTCAGTTTGAGAAAGATAGAGAATTCAGAAGAGGAGATAAGACAATATGGTGCTATAATTGGAAGTAGCTCGGGACGAGCTAGTCGACGAAATGCTTAATTGTTAACTGTGCGAACTCAAATTATAGAACTACTAGTCGCATTGGATGGGGAAGGAAATAATGAGACAGAGTTGCAGTTCCTAGTTAAGGAGCTCGAGGCAGAGATAAGTGATGTTCCAGCTCGTGCTCAAAAGTATGAGGTAAGGTCGACGGAACAAAATAAAGTCATAAAAAAGGATTAGAACAAAATATGTGAGCTAAAGAGGACTATGCAGTCGTGGTATCTAGACATATTGGTATATCAGTCCGAAAATAACAGACTTTGAAGCGTGAATACAAAGCTAGATGAGGATTTGTTACAGTTAGAGATAAGTTATAATTCAAAGAGGTTAGAATGTGTAGGTTATGAAAAATCGATATCTCTGATTTATCATATGGACGAATTTATGATAGTGTTGGAAGCCCATAATTCGGATGTGTGCTGGGCAAAGCGACGAGTAGATGATCGTTGTACGCAACTAGAAAGTGCACTAAAGGAAGCACAACATAAACTGAGCGAACTCCTTCTCAGTAGGCAGGTGAAAAATGAGGCAGGTTGTAGTCACGAGAGGGAGATGGTTGCAGTAATGTCGTTCTTTGCAGCTGAATTGAAGAAATTGGAAGCTGAAAGTCAGAGGGTATATGATGGTTTAGCTGCTCAAGGTGTAGAATGTGTGATGAAGGTAATCCGATATGCATATTTAGAACCCATTATTTCCAGATTTGGATCATTTAAACAGAGAATGCTTAGAGATGAAAAGAAGATTGTTGTGGGGAGAATGCCAAAATTCATACGTCAGAAGTTACGTAAAAGTGATGTGTAAGGGACGTGGCAGGACCTTCTAATGAAGGTAATGTTTCAAGTTATAGCTCTAGCGAGAAGTAAAGAATGTGATTATGTTGTATGTATAAGCAACAAGAATAACAATATAGATGCATGAAGTAATAGCTAAGGACAAAATAGTTAACCGTACTAACCATATGAAGTAACAACGATAATGTATGGAAAGCAGCGCGATATGTAATCAGTTCGGCCAAAGTGGTAAATGATCTGTGATGTATGAGATGATTAGTTTGGCCAAAGCAACAAACGATTTGTTAATACAATTTAGATGATCGATTTGGCCGAAGCAACAAACGATCTGTAATGTATTTAGATGATCGATTTGGCCGAAGCAACAAATGATCTGTAATGTATTTAGATGATCGATTTGACCGAAGAAACAAACGATTTGTAATGTATTTAGATGATCGATTTGGCCGAAGTATCAAACGATCTGTAATGTATTTAGATGATCAATTTGGCCAAAGCAACAGACGATCTGTAATCAGTATATAGAAGTACTTATTGGATGTATTAAGAAAAGCATTGTAAGATAAGGAAATTGAACATAAGTATTTCATTGGTGTAAGATTGACGTACCGCAAATGTGTTTAGATAGATCGGTTTGGCCTAAGCAGCAAACGATCTGTAATGTATTTAGACGATCGGTTTGGCCTAAGCAACAGACGATCTGTAATCTATGTTTAGAATACTTGTTAGATATATTAGAAAAGGTACTGTATGGTAGGGCATTCGAACACAAGTAATTCATTCGTATAAGATTGACGTACCGCGAATGTGTTTAGATAGATCGGTTTGGCCAAAGCAATAAACTATCTATAATATATTTAGACGATCGGTTTGGCCGAAGCAACAAACGATCTGTAATCTATGTTTAGAAGTACTTGTTGGATTTATTAGAAAAAATACTGTAATATAGAGAAAATACTCAGATGTACGTGGATCAGAAGTAAGTCTTTCATTGATGTGAGATCGCCATGTGAAATGATTGATAGATTGAAGGAAAGTACATTGTGACAGATTTGTTATCTACGATTCAACTTCAGTCTCCTTGTGTTCCAAGGATTAGGCATGTGCTCGCCATACTCGGTGGCGAGGTTGTAGGAACAGAGGCCGCTTTTTTCGATAACGACAAAAGGACCTTCCCAATTTTTAAATAATTTCCCTGAGTTGAGCTCTTTGCGATGTTTGGGAATGTCTCGGATTGCCAGATCTTTGATTTTAAACTCTCTATGCCAAACTTGTTTGTTATAAGATCGGGCTAAAACTTAGTGGTATCTTCCCAAATTTATGACTACTTTGTCCTGAGTCTTCTCAGTCCAATTCATATTACATGCCAACCAAAATTCATTTTCTTTATCGGTCATGGTATGGTCACAGATAGGGTAATGGTACTGAGTAGGGATGATTGCATTTGTACCATAACCCAGGAAGAACAGTGTTCATCCAGTCAAAACTTGGGGTACAGTTCGATAAGCCCATAACACATGTGGTAATTCGATGACCCAATTTTCCTTCTTTTATGTTAGGCGCTTCTTGATCCCATCTACGATAGTGCGATTAGTGATTTCGACCTGACCATTCCCTTGCGGGTAATATGGATTTGAAGGGGAATGTATGATGTTTTGTTGATTGAGGAATTCGATAACTTTAGATCCAATGAACTGAGGTCTATTGTCAATCATGATGAGATGGGGGTTGCCGAAACGGATGATGATGTTTTCCCAGATAAACTTAATGACTTCCTCTTCTCGTGTGCGGCACATAAGAACTGCTTCTACCCACTTAGTGAAGTTATCTGTTGCGATTAAAAGATGTTTTTGTTTTCTTGGTGTCACAGGAAATTTGCCGACAAGGTCGAGGGCCCATCGTTTAAATGGCCATACCACATTGTTGGAATGGAGCTCTAAAGCTGAAGCTCGAATTTAGGGACCATGACATTGACAGGCATTGTATTTACTTGCGAGTTTGATCTCTTGGGCTTTTATTTTAGTCTAGAAGATGCCTTGGGTATGAGCTCAATTGGCTAGAGATTTTCCTACTGCGTAGGAACCACAAGTACCTTTATGTAGTTCGTGTAGGAATTTTTGAGCTTCTTTGAGGGATAAGCATTCGAGATATGGCCTTGTGACCGAAATCTTGTATAAGAGACCATTTTCTACGATGTATCGTTTAACATTATCAACTATAAGTCTTCTTTGAGTGGGGTCTTGAGGGAGTGCGCCATCAAATTTGTTTTTGGTTCTAATATACGTGAGGAAAGGTCATCTCCAATCGTCCTCATCCTCATTATCTCCCCTAGTATTAACAGAATTTGAGCTTATGACGTTAATGTTGGGGGTTGATAATACTTCGATCTTGAGATATTAAACAACTGAGCCAAAGACTCCTACGAGATATGTGAGGTAATCAGATTATCTTTTCTCTCTGCGCGGTAAATGTTCGATAGAAATTTTCTTGAATCTACTCACTCTGTCGGCCACTGCGGCTGCGTAATTGATCATTTTTCCATTCTTATGGAATTTTTTTGTGTAATGGTTTACGATGAGTAAAGAGTTTGTATATACAGACAGCTCGGATACTCCAATCTCAAGAGCCATGTCCAGACCGTGAATCATCGCCTCATACTTGGCTACATTGCCGGTAGCTTCGAAATTTAATCGGATTGTCTTTTTGATTCTATCATTGGAAGGTGTGATTAGCACGATTCCGATACCTAATCCTATGGGTCCAGAGGATCCATCAGTCAAAGGACACCATCCCTTTTAGGTTATCCACTCTATTTTTTCTTCGACCTTCTCTTTATGAATCTCTATACTATCTTCTTCCCAATCAGGATCATCTACGGGGAAATATGCAAGGAAATCTACTACGGCCTGACCCTTTACAGAATGTCTAGGTCCAAAGTGGATGTCATGCTCACCAAGAGCGACTGACCATTGTTGGACTCGTCTGGATTTTTCTCGTTTGGATAAGATTTCTCGCAGAGGGTAGTTGGTCACAACTCGTACTGAGTGAGCCTGAAAATACTGTCTCAATTTTTGTGAGGCGTAGACGAGAGCTAAAAGTAATTTCTCGACCTTGCTATATCGAAATTTATCTAGAGTTAGAGTTTTATTGATGAAGTAGACAGGATTTTCGGCCTTCTCATCGCTGGGTTGGACCTTATCGGCCAAACCCATCTAATCGATCGTGCTCTAAAAAAGGAGTTTGATAGTGCTGCCGATGTCTACCATCATAGTATGAAGCACCATATTCCGCATTTTCAACATGATCACCAAGGGATAATGGTAAGGATAGTTGACATGCCGAACGTCGCAATCATTGAAAGAGATCCCAGTTTGCTGAGAGCTGGATACTGGAATTAAACGAACTTCATTATCTTGCATGGATAACCGTAACATTGGGCGACATGCCTTCATTTGCTCCTGTTTGATTCTTTGACGACCTGGGTCTCCACGAAATGGCAGAGTGAGATATGGTACAAATGTTTTTTGGCTGCGGGCTCCTCGACTTGTACCGCTTCGGTAGGGTTTTTGTAACTCCTGTTCTTATAACTCTCTACATCCACTATGTATTCGTGCATTCATCCATCTGCGAAGATATATTTAACAATCATTGTAAGGTAAAACATAGCTCCGTCTTATGATGTCAGACCTTATGGTGGATGCAGTATAGTTTGTTCTCAATCGGTTGAAGGTATTATGCATTGCGAAAGAATCTGTCTTTCTGTAATATAGGGTAGATGCTGGTTATAGTCACATTCATCTTTGGAAGATAAGGCTTTGGTAAGTTACTCCCTTTTAGAGGTCGTTCATCGTTGTATTTGATTCGTTTCCTGTCTCCTCCTTGGTCTGGTGTCAAATTAAAATTGGAATGGTTTGACTGATCTCGAGCTGTCAGTGTTGATTTCTGAGGTTTCTGCCTGTCGGACACCATCCACTCCAGGTTGATGTATCCGTTAACCTTTTTAATCATGTCTTCCAATGTTGTTGGTTTGTTGAGGATGAGGTACTCTTTTGCCCGGCCATCGATGAGTAAAGCGTTGGTGAAAGCAGAAATAGTAATCTTCTGGTCGAGTCGATCTACTTTTCGGGCTAACTCCAAGAACTTTTTGGCAAACGTCTCGAGTTTTTCTCCTGGCATCTGTTTGAGGCTAAAAAAGAGAATACAAGTTCTCCTTTTTATCTCTGTTGTACGAGTAATTCTTGACGAAGAGTTTACGCAACTATTCAAAAGTTGTAATAGATCCTTCAGGTAGTGTGTGAAACCATCATAGGGGTTTGCCTGATAAGCTGGGAAAGGGCTAGCATAGAATGTGGTTGGACGTGGAATGCAGGCCTAGAGCGTCCTGGAACTCTTGAACGTGCTCTACTGGATTAGTTCCTTTGCACTTTCAGATCTTTGGAGTGTGAAACCTAGTGGGGACCTCACCATCTAATAGCACTTGGGTAATTGGGTTCTTCTGTAATTTGTTATGGATCCCTTTAGTTGATGCATGTGCCTCGAGCAATTCTTTGATTCACTTTTTAACATGTTCCTGAGTGAGATATTATTGAGCTGTGATGGTTGGTCGTGTGACGCGTCCTTCTCCAGGATTGTGGCCACCACTCCCTTCACTTAGACGTTCCTTTATCGGGACTCAAACTCTTCGAGGCAGATTTTCAGTCTGTCTAACTCCCGCCAGGCTGCCATCTACTTCTTGTAGGATCTCCTGGATCGGGATGGGTTCCATGCCCTGTTGTTGATGGCTAGATCGAAGCGTACCTTCTACGTGAATGGTCTTCGGAGGAGGTCATATTCTGTCATGAACAAAAATCCGTGAGCCCTCAGGTTGTACAGCTTTTTTCTTCTGGGCGGCGACCTGTTGACCCTACAAAACCTTCAGCGCGTCCTGTACACTCGCGAGTTATTGTTCCAAAGTTGTACGCCTTTCTGTTTCTAAGTTCAAAGTGGCCCCCAGGTCTGTTAAAGCTGTGTTTTCTTCCACTTGGACAATCGACATGCTCTGACCTAGAGGCAAAATTTTAAGAAAAAATGATCAGCGGCACTTGAGACAATGGGTTTGAGAATTTCAGACGGCGCCAAATTTAATAGCCTAGCTCTGGGATCCAGACTTAGCCTTTGCACTAAATATATTCAGAATGTTCAGCAATAATAGACAGTAAACAACAAGATGATTTAGCGTAGAAAAACCATTGAATAGTCTAAAAACCGCGACCTCTCCTAAGGATTTTGAGAAAGTGATGATCTTATTGAAATTACTAGTTTATTATAATAATTGATCTGAGAATGAAAGATGATAGAGAGGAAACTTTTCTATGGTGAATGTTCCCTCCGTCATCTGCAGTTCTCTAGGTCTTTTTCTATGTCCTTTAATATGACCGTTTGGCGACCATAAAGTCCCTTAATGATGGACATAACGAAGTGAGTGTGAGATATTCTTTGACCAGGTTATTTAATGTTCTGACCTTTGCTGCTGTACAATGGCTCTATTGCTGATTGTGTGCTTCGCACAGGTCAAACTATTGATTTAGATGTCGAAAGTGATGTCTCGAACTGAGGGAAGTTTAGTTACGTCTTTAGTAGTACTTCCTGTATGCTGATAAGATCAAGGATAAAGCTTGAGTCTGAGATACGAAATAAGTTATTACAAGAAAGCTCTCAACCAATAACATGAGTATTATTTGGGATGAGTGGCATTGGTTGAAATACTCATTCTGTACATGCTTGTGATTGTGCCACGTGCTCTGTTGTTGAGGTCAAAAATTCGACTGTAGTTCAAAGATGAGGCATGACCTCGAGATGCAGAACAAGCTACTACACTTACAATCACTCAGAGAAGATGTCAGGATTGGAATCGAGGATGGATGGACACACCCTACCATGATGAAAGGAGTGGGTGATGAATCTAAAGAGGTCCTTAAGCCTAGGAATCAATGGTTTAAGGAAGAAAAGGATGTTGCCAGTTATAACTCTAAAGGCCACAATATTATTTTTATGGCTGTGAATCAATGTAAGTTTCGACATATTTATGCTTATACCACTTCGAAAGAAGCTTGGGACATTCTAGTTTAAACTCATGAAGATGATGATACATTTAAAAAACATAAGCTACAAATGCTTACTTTGTAATTTGAGAATATTTGAATGAGCAAAAATGAACCGTTTGATGAATTCTATGCGAAACTAAGTGATATTTCAAATACTAGTGCCACATTAGGAGTAGCTTATTCCGATGTCCAAATCATTTGTAAAGTTCTAAGATCTCTTCCTAAGAACTTTAGATCCAGATGTGATATTATCGAGGAAGCTCAGGATCTTATGAAAATGAAACCTGATACATTAGCTAGAAAGTTATGAACTTTTAAACTCGAGATGAAAGTGGAAAGCCCTGAGAAGAACAGGAGTATTGTTTTTAAATCTTCATCTTACTCTTCTTCTTCTAAAGGTACCAAAGAAGCTGACATCTCATGTGATTCAGATAATAATGGTGGGTCCGATATGGATTCACAGATTGCCTCTATAAGCAACCAACTTAAAAACCTTGTAAAACAACGTCAATTTCAAAAATAAGGGCAATCAGTGAATTACAAGTCATGAAATCATGATCAACTTAAATCGAATAACCGGCAGACCAACCTTGACACTGACCTTAGTAAAGTTGAATGTTATAAATATCACAAGTTTGGTCATTATGCCCATAGTTGTCCTAATAAGAAATTTAGAACAAATCATAAAGCTATGAATGTCAGTGTTACTTGGGATGATAGTGATGATGAACATGATAACAATGAGAGTAATCCCCAAGTAGTTGATAATAGGCAATATTGTGCATACTGACGTTTCTTAATTGTGGCAATAATAACTTTGAAATTTTTAAACTTAAAAATTCTGATGAAAATTAGAGTAATCAAGAACAAAATGAGTTTGAGGACCCACATCTTGAGGACTTTTATGCTCAGACTCTCGCAAAGTGTATGAAACTCGGTAAACTTAACAAAGTCTTGAAAGACCAAGTTAATACACTTACGTGCAAACTTCAAGATAAAACTGAGAGTAGAAGTCACGAGATAGAGGTACTTGAGAATGAGAAACAAGGCATTCATGATAAAGTTATGTTTTTAGAAAAAGAAGTTAATGATGCAAAGGAGAAAATGAAATTAACTTTGGATGAACTTCATTCGGCCAAGCTTGATGTAGTTCTGTCTCAGCAGAAACTTAATAAGTTCTGTCATGGGGCCAAGAACATTGATAAAATATTATGTATGGGAAAGACAAATAGTGACAAAAGGGGTCTAGGATATGAGAAACCTCTTCCTAATGCCAAGACTCCTCAAATCATAAAGTTTGTGAAAATAACTGCTTCTATTTTGGTGCCCAAACATAACATGATATCCACTACTCATAATCACTCCAAACGGGTCTCTTACTCTCACATTTATTATTGTAGTATATGTGGTCGAAAGGAACATATTGCATCTTACTGCAGATTTGTTGGACCCTGTCAACCATATGTTTGGCCTTTCAATGGATATGGATATAAGTCTAATGTGATTTCTACTAATGTAAAAAGTGAGAATGTGTCTAGATGGTTTTCACCGGAAACCTCAACTCGAAAGATTCTTTGAAGCATTTGGGTACGAAAGACTAATTTGGCACCATAGAAAAGATGCAATGTTACTCAAATAAGGTAATGAATATCCACTGAGAAAGGTTATCAGTATACTCCATTGATTAGGTACATTTCTTACCCTGTTTCAGTTTATTTTTGTGTTTGGTTTTTTTTTTTTTGACATTAGGTACTGCTTTTATTTTATTTGTACTTTACACTTTATGAACTTTTGTTTGTAGAATATTCTTACTAGAATATTCATAGCGAAGTCTAGTAATGATTTACCAAGAATAGGGAATTTACTCGCCAGGGTAGATTGTAATGACCCGTATTTTTTTTATTTTTTTTATTGGTATATCCCTTTTCTACATATATTCCTATCCCTTTAGCATCTGCATTTATTGCCTTACATTAAGTTTCCACATATTCCGCATATATTTCTTTTATCTATTATGCATCCATTTTATTCTTTTTGGGTAGGTTTTTTTAGAGTTAGATTCCTTTTTCTGCATTTTCGATGGCTTCGGTGGTTGGGCGGAGGAGTTTGTTGTTGTTGTTGTTGTTGTGTTTGGGTGTGGGTTGTTTCTGTGTTTGGGTGTTCGTGTGGATTTGGGGGAATTTGGGATTTTCTAGTAGTCGTTCGAACGAGGTTCATATTCGTTCGAACGACTTGACTTGTCTCCTGGAACTTGGCCCAAGATCTCCTAGTCATTCGAACGACTTCTGTTTCCATTCGCATGACCCTTTTCTCGTTAGAACGACTGAGGTACTCCCTAGAATTTTTTTCTTCAGATCCTCTCCGTTCGAACGACCTCATTTTCATTCAAACGAGTCTGGCGGTTGTTTTCTTCCTTTTGGGTGTATTTTTTCATTTAATTCTTCTCTCTCATTTCTCTCACTCTATCTTCCCCAAAACAGAATCCCCTCTTCCCCAAATTCGAATCCAATCCATTCCCTCGCTCACCGATTCTTCGCCGTGATCTTTGTTTTTATCCTTGGTGAGTAAATTCCCTATTCATTTCCGTTCTTTTCATCCGTTTAGAGGTTAGGTTGATTCCTAGGGTTTGGGTTATTGATCGGCTTCCTGGATTGTGAGATTAATTGTTGTTATGGTTGTCTGTTACAGCTTGTCCTGTATTCCGTTAGCCGAATTGCTGGTTCTGGGTTTTGGAGTTTCGGTTTTAGTTTCGTCAGGTTTCATGATTATTATCAGGCGAGTTCCCCTTCATTTTAAAATTCCTCTACTAGTTAATAGATGTTGATTAGAGTAGTACTCTGTGTAGAGAGGTGCATGTGATTTAGTTATGGCCTGATATTATTTTTCTCAGTAAGCTGTTAACCAATAAGTTAGTTATTTTGTAACTTGGTTTATAGTTTGCTTTAGACTTTGGGTTTAGTTAGAAGCTGTTAGTATGGTATTTCTCGTAGCTGTGTTCTTATTGATGGTTTTAGTCTTCTGGAGACTGATGTTGGTTAGTTGTGGTAACGGTTAGGTTGCAGTCTCATCTTGGTTTAGATGGTGCAACTGAGTCGCTGTTCATTCTGTTGTTAGGATTGTTTGCCACGCTCTTATGCAGGTCGTCATCCTATGTGTGATGTCGGGTTTACGGCTATTATGTTTTGATCCTTGGGATCTGTTGCATCTTTAAATCATGTAAAACTCTTTTACTTAACGAGATCGGATACATAACACAGCTCTACATCGGTTAACCTCCGATAGGATCGTAGGAGTTCTAAATCGGGTTAAAATAGTAGGTGAAGAACTGGTTGTGAACACTATCATACCTTTAATACCCATCCGGGAGTGTGGGAAGGTATAAGACAGTCTGAATCCGGTGCTAGACTTATCCTCGGTGAGGTTGAAATTCCTTGGAATAAAAATACAGTTCGGACGCTGGCTCCGTGGGTTGAAAAGCCCGGAACACTTTGATCAAGTAAGTATCCACTAGCTTGGTCGAGCTTGACAAAAATAGTACTTATTGTATCCCCTTAAATGATCTCTTTAAGATAAACATGCTAGCGATTGATCAACCAATATTATAATAGGATCGTGAACACGTTTTAAAACATTAAAGCATACAGCATTTAGGATAATTATGGGATTATCCCAGTTGATCATGTCATATCATATCATCATCACTTATCATTATTCCTTACCATTATTCCTTGTCATTATTCCTTTCTTTAAACTCCTTTTTCTATTCTTCTATTTCTTATAACTCTTTATCTAGATCATAATCACTTAATTACTATTCTTTTACTTTAAAACTTACTTTATCTCACTCACCTCACCCTCTTCTCTACACCTGCTATATTCGTAGGTTATTTAGCTCTGTTGGATATTTAGTGAGCCGTGGTTTTGCTCGCTCTCGCCTTGTTCCCTCCTTTCAGAGGTTGAGTAGCTTGGATTGTTGCGAGCTTCAGCCTGATTAGAGCCAGTTTTTTCGTTGTAGATCTTCTTTAGTTTAGACATTCTTGTATGTGATCTCAACATATGTCATTGTACTTTATTTGAGATATTGTATTCTGATTTCAGTCTGATATGTATATATATCTTTTGCTTCCGCTTTATTATTCCTTCTTTACTCTGATGATTATTACTTTAAGTGAATAACTGAGCCTGAACTTGTCTATGGCTCAGTTGTTTGTGGAGGGAATCTGTGGATTCCCTGACCTGCATAGCTTCGAATCTAGTAATTGGTCAAGTTTACCGATTATTAGATTTTAGGGCGTGACAATACACGTGATTTTTAGCCCTTACTAGTGCTGCCTGATTATCACAATGAATACATATAGCAGGCACAGGTTGTGGCCATAATGGAATATCCTCTAGAAACTCTTGAAGCCATTCTGCTTCTTCTCTAGCTTTGTCCAAAGCAATGAACTCAGAATCCATCGTGGAACGAGCTATACACATTTTTTCTGAGATTTCTATGATATTGTTGCACCTTTAAGTGTGAGCACATATCCAGTAGTGGATTTTGACTCGTCAGAATCCGAAATCAAATTTACATCACTATATCCTTCAAGTACATCTGGATAAGTAGTATTGTGCAACCCATAGTGTAGGGTGTACTTCAAGTACTTTAAAACCCTAATGAGTGCCACCCAATGTGCATCTTCAGGATTACTCATATATCGACTCAGTTTAGTTACTGTATAAGAAATATCTAGTCTGGTGCAGTTCATAATATACATGAGACTGCCTATGATCCGTGAGTACTCAAGTTGAGAAACACTTTCTCCCTTGTTCTTCGCTAAGTGTTGAGTTCTATCAAATGGTGTTTCAACACCTTTACGCTCAAACTTATTGAATCTCTTAAGCATGTTTTCTATATAATGTGTTTGTGACAACACAATTCCCTGTGATGTCCTATTAATCTTGATTCCAAGAATAACATCTGCAATACCGAGGACCTTCATGTCGAAGTTCTTGGTCAGCATTTTCTTAGTGGACTTTATTACATTAATATTAGTCCCCAAAATTAGCATATAGTCTACATAGAGGCATACAATTATGCATGCAACATCAATACGTTTATGATAAACTCATTTGTCACATTCATTAATTTTAAATTTATCCTTGATCATAACGTGATCGAACTTTACATGCCATTTTAAGGGCGCTTATTTTAATCCATACAAGGACTTCACAAGTTTGCAAACTTTGTGTTCTTGTCCTTTGACAATAAACCCTTTAGGTTGATTCAAATAAATTTCCTCATCTAATTCACCGTTTAGAAACGCTATTTTCACATCCATTTGATGTATTTCAAGCTTATGGAAAATTGCAATAGCTATCAACATTCGTATAGATGTTATTCTTGTAACTGGTGAATAAGTGTCAAAATAATCTAGGCCTTCCTTTTGCCTAAATCCCTTAGCAACAAGTCGCGCCTTGTACTTGTCTATAGAACCATTAGGTTTCATCTTCATCTTGAAGATCTATTTACAGTCGATTGGTTTATTACCAGGTGGAAGAGTTACCAACTCCCGCGTATGATTTTTTATAATAGAATCAATTTCACAATGCATTGCCTCTTTCCAACTAGGAGCCTCAGGAGTTGACATGGCCTCCTTGAAGGTTTAAGGTTCATTCTCTAACAGGTTAGTCAGATATTCTGGACCGATTCTTATGGATGCGGTCTTAACACGTTTGCCACGTCTAAGTTCTGGAGTTTGCTCAGAACTTTCAGGCTGAAGATCACTACTTGAAGCAATGTCATGTGATCTTTTCAGAGGATCCGCATTATTACTCTTTAAGCTTAGGAAAATATCCTTAAAAAAGATAGCATCACGTGATTCGATGAATGTATTCTCATGTATATCAATGATCTCTGATTTGTGTACCAGAAGCCTGAATACACTGCTATTATTGGCTTTGCCAATAAAAATATAGTCAATAGTTTTAGGTCCCAATTTCACACATTTGGGAACTGGAACTTGCACTTTTACAAGGCACCCCCGCACTTTCATGAATTTAAAGGAAGGTACTCTACCTTTCCAAAATTTATAAGGAATGTTATTAGTCTTCTTATGAGGAATCTTATTCAGTAAATAGTTTGCTGAAGGTAAGGCTTTCCCCCACAAATTTTGTGGCAAACAAGAACTAATCAACATGACATTGACCATATATTTCAAAGTTCTATTTTTCTTCTCAGCAACTCCATTTTGCTGAGGTGTATAAGGTGTTGTAGTTTGGTGAATAATCATTTTATGAGCATAGAACTCTTTAAAAGCGGATGAAACATATTCTCCCCTCTATATGACCTTAAGGTTTTAATCTTCTTATCAAGTTGATTCTCAACCTCATTTTCGTAAAGCGTAAACATCTCTAATGCTTCATCTTTACTTCGGAGTAGATGCACATGGCTGTACCTAGTACAGTCATCGATAAAAGTAATAAAATACTTTTTGCCACCTCTTGTTTGGACAAATTTTAAGTCACATAAATCGCTGTGAATTAATTCGAAAGGTACTGTCTTCCTTTTATCAATTGATTGAAAGGGTTGTTTTGCAAACTTTGCTTCAACACATGTTGTACATTTTTGTTTGCAATCAATGCTGAATTTAGGCAACAGTCCTAAATTCATTAATCTGCGTAACGAACCATTATGAACATGGCCTAATTGTGCATGCCAAACATTAAAAGACTCAAGAATGTAAGCAAAGCCTTCAATTTTATTGATAAACATAGGGGTTACATCAACATTGAATTTAAACAGGCCATCACATAAGTAGCTCTTCCTACAAACATTCCACTTTTAGTCAAGACACATTTGTTCGACTCGAAGACTAGCCTAAAGCCTTTCTTACTTAAAACTGATCAAGACACCAAATTCTTTCGAATATCTGGAACATGCAGAACTTCATTCAGAGTAAGTTCTTTTCCTGAGGTGAACTTCAGGACAACCTTTCCAACTCCTTCAACCACAGAAGTTGCTGAGCTTCCCATATACAGTTTTCATCATTGTCCACTTTGTTGTATGACGAAAACTGGGTTTTGTCAGAACAAATGTGGTGTGTTGCTTTAGTATTAATCTACTAATCTTTGGCGTTACTGATCAAGTTCACTTCAGAGACCACAGGATAAAGGTTCTTCGTCTTAGACACGTTGGCTTGAGGGGGCAAGTTCTTTGAAGAATTGCCTTTATTCTTCCTGCAATCCTTTGCGCAGTGCCCTTTCTTTCCACAGTTATGGCAATTCCCAGAAAAAATTTTAAAGTCTCTTCCAGTTGTACCCAATGTAAGGTTGCTACCTTTCTTCCCATTCTTCTTATGGGATTTGCCCTTATTGTTTGAAGGATTGCCTTTAACAACATAGGCCTTTGGTTCCAATGAACCAATTCCAATCGTTTTCTCATTATTGTGATTGTCTTCTTCAATTCTCAAGCACACGATCAAGTCCTCAAACTTTATCTCCTTGCGTTTGTGCTTCAAATAATTCATAAATTCCTTCCAAAATGAAGGAAATTTTTCAATTAATGAAGCAACTTGAAATGATTCGCTCATAATCATTCCTTCTGCATAACATTCATGTAGGATAATCTACAACTCTTGCACTTGACTGATAATTGACTTAGAGTCAATCATCTTGAAGTTAAGGAATCGACTGACAACAAATTTCTTTGTACCTGCATCTTCTGCCTTGTATTTTTTATCCAGAGAATCCCATAGTTCTTTGGCAGTCCTGAGTGGACTATAAACATTGTATAGTTTATCATCCAGCCTATTCAGAATATGGTTCCTGCACAAAAATTTAGAATGGATCCATGCCTCCACAGCAGCGACAGTGGTCTTGTCAGTTTCACTGTCTTTGAGAACCGGGGCACTCTCCTGCAAAAATTTGGCAAGGTTCAAAGTAGTCAGATAAAGCATCTTCTGCTGCCATCATTTGAACTCCGCTCCATTAAACTTCTCCGGCTTTTCTTGATGAACACGAACAGCAGTTTCGTTAATCGTCATCTTCACAAAACTTAAACATAAAAAAGAGTTGTTTAGTTCTATCTTAAGATTGTAGAACATGTATTCAGATGTATGCCGAAGATGAACGAAAAGGAAAAGAAAGAACTGAAGATCGAGGCTTGCAGTCACTGTAATTTCTTTAAGATAGATTTCACCCTGCGTATGGTACTTCACAGTTTATCACGGTCCCTGTCTCCCAAGATACAACGATCGAATCGTATAGACTTGAAGCACACAAGTCGATACGCTTGTCGAACTATCTGTGATTTCACTCTCAAGAAGGAATCGAATTGACAAGAGGAGGAATAAGATTCGATAATGTTTTCAATGTCTCAAACACATCAAGAATGATTGTTTAAATAAAGAAGAAGGTGTCCTTTAGAAGCACCTGTACATAGGGTTGCGTTCCAAGATATATCTCTGAGAAGAGTTGTGTCTTTTGAAGATAACTACATGTTTTATTTGAATAGAATATATTTATGTTCGAATACATTTCTTACTGCCAGATTTATTCAAATAGAATCATAATCTATTCGAATAGATTCTTCCTGCAAGATTCTATTCGAATAGAATAATATTCTATTATAATAGATCCTTCCTACTAGATTTATTCGAATAGAATATTATTCTATTCGAATGCAATCTTATTCGAATAGAATCTATAAAATAGTCCACATGGGTGGTTCGTGGCACACGCAAACCCATGGGCGTCCCCATAGCAAGCCTTCACACACTTGTGAGGGCACCACTTACTTACACATGCTATATATGTGTAACCCAATATAAATTGAAAAATACTCTTTTCACTTATCCAATGTGGGACTAACAGTAATCACCAAAATTTTATTCAAACCACAACGAAAAGACATGCGTTTTTCCAACAATCTTCACTGCCATCATTCTCCTTTCTCTACTGCCTCAATTTTGATTCGCAGCGAAGAAGAAAAGTTAAATCTCTTCTCTAGCTTTGATTCTAAATTTTTGATTCTTTGAGAAGTGAGAACTCTATTATTATGGTTTGATTTAAAGAAGTGAGAACTCTGTTATTCTGAAATTTATTCCGAATTTATTCTGAAATAGTCGGAATTCCGAAATTACCAAAATTTCTGAATTTGGTTTCATTTTTACAGTTCCGAAAAAAAATCGAATCGAATTAGATTTTATAGGCCCGAAAAAAATTGAAAAAATTTCAACCCCCTCCATTTCCAATCCGATCCGATCCGAAAACAGGCCTACTCCTCTGAGAGTGAGATATTATTCAAAGTTTTACCATTTTAAAAGCATCTGACTAATACATCTCTCATGTAGGACGAAAGATTTTCGAATTTGGTAGTGCGTTTATAGCCTCAGGTTTTACTTAAACACTTTGTAAATTTCTACAATTTTTTGGGGAAAAAAACACTACTCTTACAGGTGAATCGACAAAAACATAATTTACTTTAATCTAAGTCGCACATTTACCCTCAAAAGTTTCAAGTTTTACAGGTACACAGAATGTTTTTATTGACTTTAAGGTACCGAATGACATCAGTTTGAAGTCAACGCACAGTACCCGTTTGCATGGCCCAATTTGATACGTTTATCTCGAATGAGATAGGGTGTCTATTAATCGGCTTGGTGAGCTGGCTTTGAGCCGCACTATTGCTAACTCATTACAGCTCCGGAGCATACATTATAGGCTCAGCAAGCTGCATTAGATAGTTCAAATACCCACTTTAGTAGTAGTAGTTCCGCAATAAGAAAGGGGTAAAGCAATAATATCCTACCAAAACTCGGCTTGGACGGCTGAGATCAATTCCTAAGCCAAAATTGGCAAAGAATTAAATCTAGGATACACAAACCATGTATTGGCGTACTAATTTACTTGAGGGAAGGCTTTGATCCAAACCAAAAAGTTACCTCTTTCCTTATTAGTATAAACTAGCAGTCGGGCGCGTGCCTTAAAATGTTGTTTAAAACATATTGTTTACAAGATAGAGTCTAGTCATAGGGGACACCACAATATGTTGTCTTATAATTTTGGTTAAATCACAATGTTTAAAAGAGTTTGTACATAGAGGTAGCACATTCTTATGTAGAAGTCATAATGCTCCACCAAATAACATTAATACATCATATTATAGTAGAGAACGGATAAGGTAAATGAAGTATTGGTGTTGTTGCCCTTGATTGTCAATATTTTTATCAAAGATATGCATACTTGAAAGCCTGATGATTGAGAACTTTTATGTAGGCCATTCAATTGAATAATTCTTAGGCAATTCCTTCTACATGGTGGTACAGTTAACGCGTTCTCTATGAACCAAGGCAGAGGCCAACGTACGACACTGTATGGCAAAACTAAAAATGAATCACAAATTTTAGCAATTTGACTATAGCTGCTCATCTGTGTTTGATAACTATGAACAACCTTCATAGATGTGGCTGGCTGGTAAGGTATTTTTTTTTTCTTAAAACATGATCTCTCAATGTTAGCAAGGCTTCTTATTTCATCATTGATTTTACCTCTTTCATTAATAGAGACTCACAACAGTGGTAGACAATAAAAAATAACTACTCAACCAGAAAAGTGAATAAACAAAAGATTGCCCATAAAAGAAAACATATTCTTTTTCTGAACAAAATAATGAATCTAAACAGGTTATAATTATCACTGCAGAGGACTTGGCAAAACTATTTTTAATAAACATACATACAAGGTAAACATGATCAAAGATAATGAAGGATTATGAACATAATTGAATAAAAACAAAAAAGTAACCATTCATATACGAAAGTATAAAGTGAAAACGCAGCGATTCTTAATAGCTACACAACCTTTAAAGCAAACGAAATAATACTTAAACAATTTCATGAGAAAAAAAACTTAAATTAAATAAATGAATATCAAATCTATTCTACTTGGATAAGACTAAGGACTGTGCTCACAAAACCATGTCCAAAGACCCGTTCGTAAAGCAATATGCTAACACATTTATACTGTACGTTATCCAAAAATTGTTAGTCTTTTATCATTGTGAGAACCAATTTTCATAAATACCCAACAGATCTATAAAGCACAACAGACCATCAATGGCATCAGTACAGTAGGCCATTCTATTCCACAATCAAAGCTGCAAATGGGAAATATCTCAAACACTTGCCTGATTTTGATTCTTTTTGTTTTTCATATAAGCTCCAATACACTTGCAGCTAACAAGAGAAAGTTTAAAGTAATTCTCAGAGTCGTCATGCATCTGAGATTCCTTAAAGACCTGCACTAAAATCCATTAGAGAATGAATATTTCTTCATGCAAGTATAAAACTATTACCAAAAGAAGTATGCGTCTTAGAAAAATAATGTCCATCTCTGGACATCTACAAGTAGGGACTGAATCAGAAACATAGTTAATATCTACATACATAAATACATAAGCAACTCTATATATACTTAAAGCTTAAGTCATCTTAACCGATGGAAATATATGTGGTCATTATATGAGAAGAATATCATATGATGCAAATAGAGGCAATAAACCATGAATGAAAGAATGAGCCTAGCAGAAATAACATTGTCAAGATAGAATAAGAGAAGCAATCAAAAAATCCTTGTTTGATGATAGTGAAGCTAGGAATGACTATACTTAAAAACCTATATGAAACTAAAATTGAATTCAACTTAATAATTTGCTTATGTAAATAAATACTTGGTCTTCATAATTGACAACCTCTAACAACCTCAGGTAGTATCAATACACAGGGAAATTTTTAAGGGATATAGGCATTCATTTAGGGGGAAATGACTTAAGAGACTATGCCTCCATGAAGAATGTAGGATTCGAATTCTAATATTAGACAAGGCTGAAATGATGATACTTGAGTCCAAATAGAGCTGACTAGCACAAAAATATCTACATGTTTATACCAATATTTGAGTCAAGGAATAGAATATTCATTGACTTAATAAGTAATAAAAACGCATATCTAGAACAAACAATAACATTACGTCTAAAGTAGCTGTAGATAACACTAGTAGCTTTAAAATGTAACTTACTTTGGTAGGATCGATAATACCTGCAACCATTAAATCCTCGTACTTCCCAGCTGCAGCATTGTAGTCATACTTAAAATTGTCGCTAGAGAGAACCTTAAGTGAGAAGATACAGCCCAAATCAGTATTTGACATTACAGTTAATATAAAGGACATTTTTCAACATAACAAGTGTTATACTAATATGAGTGGATGTATATTCATATAACTTCTCCATGACAACACTCACATTGTCACCGACATTTTTGGCAATCAACTTCAGTGGATAACTCAAAGCTCTCTTGACAATGCTCCAACCTGAAAAGTATATACAAAAATCGAATCAAAAAAAATAAAAACAAATACCAAAGTTAGAGTTGGATCGACACCAAAGTAGTAATAACGAAGAAGACCGTGCAGTACCTATTGTTCGTCATTATCAAGAGTTAGTTTTATTGCATCAACCTTTGCTGCAAATCTCAATAAGGTGCAACCACCACCAACTACAATCCCTTCCTCGACAGCTGCCTGAATTTTTTGAGCAATTATTGTCAGTCAAATGACGTAAGTTAGTCAGGAATAAGGTGCAGCCACCACCAACTACAATCCCTTTCTCAACAGCTGCCTGAATTTTTTGTGCAATTATTGTCAGTCAAATGACGTAGGTTAGGCAGGAATATAAACTTAATCTAAAGCTGTCTAAGCTATATACCTTTGTTGCATTAAGAGCATATTCTACTCTTAGTTTCTTTTCTTTCAGCTCTGTCTCAGTTTGTGCTCCAACCTACACAAATTTCCAATAAGCATAAAAAAAACCTAAAAGTTCATTTCAATGACCAAAAGTAGCCAACAAATTCAAACTTGCGTGTTCGGACAAGACCTTCTTACTGTCTCTCACAACACATTCAAACTTTATTGTCCATTGAGACATCCTTGAAATGGTGAAATCGTTCGGTATCTCTTACAGTTATCTCCTGTCGAACAATCTTAGAGATGAACTTCACTGTATTATGACAGTTTCCACACATATAGAGGTTTTTGGTTACCCGAATAGGCATCCCAGGTACAATATTAATCAGTCCGAACGCGATGGCCAACCTCTCACTGTGCCCACAAAATATCTCGGCTTTTGATGCCTCAATTATATCTATAAAGCTATAAGTATGTTTTTCGAACCCCGCTGTTTCCATTCTCTCATAAAAACCATCAAGAATAGCATTTATCTCCTTTATCTGTGGATGAGTCACATCTCCACTGAGGAAAGCGTGGACTCCTCCCTTAATTTCGACCCAACTACAACCAGGATCCGCAGTTAGGCCCCTTTCCCTCATCAACTTTCTTACTCTTGCAACTTCATCCCATTGACCACTGTTTGCATATAGGTTGGAAAGAAGGACATAATAGCCAGCACTCTGAGAATCTTTTTGTAAGACAGCTCGAGCTGCGACTTCTCCAAGCTTAACTTGCTGATGGATCCTACACGCATTTAACAAGGCGCCCCAGACAGGAGCATCTGACTCTAGTAGCATCTTTTCTAAAAACTCGTGAGCCTCCTCCAAACGCCCTACACGACCAAGTAAATCCACTAAGCAAGCATAATGTTTGAGATATGGAGTAATGGAATACATTTCTTCCATGCTATTAATATAATTTAACCCTTCACTCACCATCCCGAATCTACCACATGCACATAAGATAGAAACAAATGTGATTTCATCGGGATTTACATTTGCATCTATCATTCGTTGAAATAGCTCAATAGCTAATACTCCCTGCCCTTGTCGCGCATGGCCGGTTAGCACGATATTCCAAGAAGTAGCATCCTTGTCATTGTGTGTATTAAACAAAGAACATGCAGATTCCATCCTCCCACATCTTACATACATGTCCATAAGTGCATTGGGTAGAAATCTCTCAAACCTTAATCTACTCCTTAGTGCATGGGCATGGATCTCTTTTCCACACATCAATGCACCTACTCTAGCACAAGCAGAGAGCGTAGCAACTAAGGTAACTAAATTGGGTTTTGGACTAGACCTCATTTGCCGAAACAAAGTCAAAGCTTCAAAACTGCGATTGTTAAGCCGTAATCCCGAAATTATTGTGGGCCAAGATATAACATTCTTATCAGGTATCTGTCTAAAGACCTTCAAGGCCTTATCCATACACCCACACTTGGAATACATTTCTATAAGGTTGTTCCCAAACTATAGGGTATGCTATATGCCCTGTCCGATTAGCAAACTCGTGAATCTTAATACATGTATCAAGAAGTCTTAAACAAGCACAAACAGAAAGAACATTAGCGATTGCGTGTGACCTCGTCAGGCATTACACCTTCCAACTGCATTTGTGTATATACTTCCACAGATTTAACAGGCAAGTCATTCTTTTCATAACCCGAAATCATAGATGTCCAAGACACAACATCCTTAGATCCCATCCTAAGAAACAATTTTTCTGCGCCAAACGACCAATAGTACAGTACATTTGAATCAATTAGTTAATCGCTGAAACTTTGACCACAAATTCCAACTTAAACACATAACCATGTATTTGCCTCCCTAGTTTTTCATTACAAACAAGCTCAAAAGCTGAAATTGCACTAGTGAGGGTCATCAAATCCAGATCAATACAATAATTCCTCATCATATAAAACAACTCCAGTCCTTCAAAAACTCCCAATTTTCAAAACACCCCGAAATCATCGCATTTCAAGATATTTGATCTCTCCTAGTCATTACATCAAACACTCTCCTTCCACTATAAACATCCCTGGACTTTGCATACATAGTGATCAAAGCATTATTTACATCGACATCCGATTCAAACCGAAACCTAATAACATGAGCATGAATCTCCCTCCCCCTATCCAAATCCGGTACACCGCCACAAGTTCTCAAAACACAAGGAAACGTATAAATATCAGGTTTAATCCCAACCCACATCATCCTGTGATACAAATTCAACGCCTCATCGAAAAAACCAGCCTTTGCATACCCACCCACCATAACATTCCAAGAAAACAAATCCCTTTCTTTCATTTTCCCAAACACAAACCAAGCATCCAATAACTTCCCAAACCTCACTAACATACTCAACAACGCATTCCCTAATCGGATACTAAAAAGGGTAATCGAATTAGAACTCACTGCGTAAACCCGAACTCCTTCGGGTACTACCCGTTTCCACTCGCAGAGCCTAATCAAGCAAATGCAGGTTTCTTCGGCAACAGGGACATGGTGCTCCACCATGTAATCTAGGTGTTTTAGAGCTTGTTTTAGGTTCCCTTGAAGGCATAGTTTGGTTGTATTATGTTTGATGTGTTAATGAAGTCTGGGTCAAATGCAGAGAGGTTTTTGGTTCGTTCGAGAGAGATTTGGAGGTCTGTTGGGTTTAAAGAAAAGTTTTTTAGGGTTTGGGTCAACCCCACATCATCGCCACAAATCTATCTGGCAGATTTGCCCACTTAACGGTTGCAATGGTTTCTCTGCAATTTGTACATACAAAACACATTAAACCCTCAATTCTCAGAGCATCTCTAGCAGCGAATGTAGGTTTGGGTGTGAGCTTTGACACCCTGGCCCACCAAACCCACAACTCACACCCGACCTTTCCCAACAGCCAGTGTGAGTTTCCTACGTGTAATTTTGTTTTTAATTTAGAGGAAATTAAAACACTGTGCGGGGTTCTAAACACTGCCTCATCAACTGTAAGTAAAACTCACTAGTAATTCGCCTATTTTTACAATTTTTACATCTAGCTCTCTCTCAAATAGCCCTTGGTAAAAAAATCTTTGAATTCCAACAAAATCAAAATGCATATGCCAGAGGGAGACCCACACCCTAGTATTCTGCCTGGGTTTAGAGGAACAAGAGATCCAGAGCATTCCGTAACTCGCTCGAGGTCCGGAAGGAAGAAAAAACGAGTGGAATTTGAAGATGTCCAACCCCAAGATATACCAAACCCAACCGAAGATAACTTCCCGCGGAGGTGTATTACGCAACTCCCAGACGGAGTCAGTCACATCTATTACACAGGAAATGAACTCACGGTAAGTTTTAGTGTAATTGTGAATTTTTTTTTTCCATAAATCATGTGTTTGACAAAATGCCTCAATGAACATAATCGGGATTCGATGCGTGTGCACGGTACATTAACTACGGTGTTCAAAGTGTGAAAGGATATTGCCACAATTCCAGCTGTAAGGGACGCCGTAGTGAATATTTTCGGGCAGTTTATGGAAATACGCTTGGGCAATTCAGATAATCGGCTAATTCAGGCGCTTACAGAGCGTTGGTGGCCGACCACACACACGTTTTTGTTCCCTTGCACGGAGATAGGGGTCACTCCTCTCGATTTTACTATGCTGACATCATTGTCCATCGGCCGATATCCGACACACATATGACGACACTTGGTCTATTTTATCCAATAAGAGGCAATTGTTCTCTAACATTGATTCCAGCCATATAAAGAGTGGGAACGTCAGCATTGCACATTTGATGACGTATTTGACCGTCGCAGCTGATCGGGAGGATGATATTACTATTGTTCGTGCTTTTATCTTCTTCATGATGGGACATTTGTGGTTCCAAACGGCCAACGACACCGTCCCGCTTGGATATCTTGCGGCCGTGAACGATTTGGACTCGGCTGCCCAATATGATTGGGGTTTTGCTATTCTTGCTTCCATGTACCATGGTTTGGATACCGCAGTCACGACCGGGGGTGTCATCACTGGATTTGTGCAACTTCTTCCGGTACACTAACATTTTTTCCTTTTACAAATCAAATATCTTCCAATAAACATCTTAAATATAAATTATTATTATTTTTTATGTTATTCCGAAATGCAGTATTGGTTCTACGAGTATTGTGGGGTTGGTCACCCTGTAGTCAAGGAAGAGGTAAAGTACCCAGCCTATCCACGCCTCAGAGCATGGGAGAGGGGGAACAGGAGGAAAACAAATGACCAGGCGCCCAATCTGCTTATTATAGGCAGATACCATATTGATCACCGCACTGTTGAAACGATCACATGGGAACCTTGGTTCGATTCTGCAGTGTCTGAGACAGAGGACTTACTGAATGCAAAACTCTTATCCAGTAAAAGGATGTCACTTCAAGTACCAAACGGAAACTACGAATATTACTTGGGGGATAGATGCTAGAGGCAGGTGACTGGCGATGTGCATATTCCTTTAGACACTCCTCTTAGCATGTCGCCACATATTAGTCCAGCGGCTTTAGATGAGATGAGACATGCTGGGTTCGTTGACTGTGAGCAGTTTGTGGTAGGGGAGGAGCGAGAGACTTACGCCTCATACTGGGCTGAACAAACTTTGGAGGTATGTCACATGTTGACAGATTCCTAGAGGATGGGGAATCTAGATTTGTTAGGACCGACTGCACTCAGAGCTGGTATTACACCCGTGGTAGTTATGTCAGCACCAGTTCATAGCTTGTCCTAGGACTTTAGTTTTTCTGGCAAGGTAGAGGGGCCAGACCTGGGGTGGCACATGGAGTGGACAGGGCAGCGTGAGAAGCTCCCCATCGCCCACTTGAGGGACCCGTCACCCATGTCTTCCTCATATGGCGCAGAGGAGCTGTGGCACCTGACCCATGGTATGCGGCGACTCATCCTTGTAGAGTCTGCGCGGGATGCACAGAGGCTCCATGAGGTGGAGGATGAGCTTGCTATTGTCCGCAGGCAAATTGACATTATAGACCATCAGATATATGCCTATGTAAGTATTTTATTTATGTATTTATTGCGGTGGTTTTTCTTAATGTCATATTTATTTTGTCAAAATATTTATAAAGTTTTTTTGTCCCGTTCAGGACCTACAACTGGGGAGGGGGCGTGACGTACGGGTGGTGCCGCTACCACCTGGAGGTAGCGCGAGGATGAAGCAGCGTGGATCTGGTCCGCGAACTAGGGGAGGCAGTACTAGCCGCAGGGGGCGGGGTACTGGAGATGATTCTGAGTAAATATATATATATATTTTATGCTTTTTTAGATGATGTATAAGCTCAGCTTTGATTATGTAGATGATTCTGAGTAGACGATATATTTGTAGACGATGTTTTGGATGTTCTTAATGTTCATTAGCCATGATTATCTTATGTTGAAATTGACTGAAGTTTTTTATGAAATTGACTATTTTTCTGTTCGATTAAATTTGCACTGACGTATTTTACATTTCTACAGACTATTTGGTGAAGTTTTTATGTTTTTTGTAGAGTTTTTTTAATGTATATTCGAATAGACTATTTGTCTGTTCGAATAAATTTTAACAATTTTGTACAATTTGTCACTGAGCAGTTTTATTCGAATAGAACCTAATTTTATTCGAACAAAATTATCACTGAGGTCAAATATAACATAGATTTGGCGGTGAAATGAACACCGCGCGGTGTTCATTTTACCGCCAAATCTAGGGTAAAAGACCCACAACTTCTTCCCCTTTTACATTTCTTCCATTTTTACACTTCTCTCTTCCATTGGAAACTTGTTCACCATCTGGTATTACACCCTTCTCTCAACTCCATAACCTCAAATGCCATCTTCATCGTCTGATTCATCCATACCCGATCCTCCAGGTTTATCGTCGTCGTCCTCCGATGACGATCTTATCTTTAATTGTGCGGCGACAATTTGCGTTATGCACCAAGCTGCAGTGAACATAGTAGTTGAAGATGCAACTTCGAGTTACGGCGGGAGTGTCATGGGCCGTAAGGATAAGAGAAAGAAGCGAGATCACCCATTGAGGCATTACAGTATTATACGAGACTACTTCAAGCCAAATTACATATTTGAGCCATGAGAATTTCGGCAACGTTTTTGCATGAGTAGAGACATGTTTATGTGTCTATTCGATGCAGTCATTGCACATGATCATTATTTTGTCCAGAAACCCAACAACGCTGGTACTATGGGGTTATCACCGTACCAAAAGGTAGTCGCAGCACTACGTTTCCTAAGCTACGGTGTTGCGGCAGATCCTTTTGACGAATATATCCGAATAGGAGAAAGCACAACCTTGTTATGTGTGAAAAGGTTTTGTGTTGCGGTTATACAAATTTTTGGTGATGAATATCTTCGAGCACCAAACGCGGCCGACGTCGAAAAGTTAAAAGCGATCGGAGAGTCCCGGGGATTTCCCGGCATGTTAGAAAGCCTTGATTGCATGTATTGGATATGGAAAAATTATCCCAAATCTTGGCACGGTCAATTTATTGGTCATTACCCCAAAGGCGACACTGATTCTTGAAGTGTTAGCTTCACACGACCTTTGGATTTGGCATGTTTTTTTGGGTTACCAGGGTCTAATAATGATATTAATGTCCTGCAACCATCACATTTTTTTACCGACCTGGGCGATGGTATCACCCCGCCTTGCAATTATACAATTGGCGGAAAAGCTTATGATATGGGGTATTACCTAGGGGATGACATATACCCCAAATGGGGAACACTTGTCCAAACCATATCAATTCCGATTACAGCGAAATAAAAATTCTTTGCTCAACAACAAAAAATTGCCAAATTTTCCGAAAAGACGTAGAACGGGCGTTTGGGGTTTTACAATCTCGGTTCAATGTTGTAAAAAATCTGGTTAAATTGTGGGACCCCCAGGTTTTGAGCAATGTCATGAAGGCATACGTGATAATGCACAATATGATCGTCAAGGAGGAACGAGGTGCATTCCTATCATACTTAGACTACAATCCAGCCAAACCCTCAACTATCGAAGGCGAACGGTTTGATATTGTACGCGAACGCAGAACAATAGAAACTTTTATATCGAAAATGAACTGGATTCGAAGTCGAGAACTTCACTTTGATCTAAAGGATTATCTAATCGAGCATTTGTGGGCAGTGAAGGGAAATCTTCAAAATTAGTACTCCATTTCTTGTATTATTTGCGTGTTCTTGATATAATTTAATGCTTCTCTTAGTCGTACAAGTTTATTAAACATGTTTTTTTAACGCAAAATTGATCTTGTATTTGTTTTAACGTAATATTATCGGAAATAAACATTTCAAAAACAAACTGTAGAATTTTGAGCAGTACATTATTCAAACGTTTACATTATTGGTTATTAAACTACATTCTTGGATAAACAACTTTTATATACGACAAAGTTAAATTATATTTCATCACCACTTCAAGCACCTGGTCCGTCCCTCTTGGCAGACGTTCCATGATCTCAGTTTACCTTTGCACATAGTATTGTAATTGATGTCCAGAAAGAGTATTCAAGTTTTTCTCCATAATTTTGTGATCTTCCTTTGCTTGCTCCAAATCCATTTTAGCTTGCCAGTATTGCATTACTTCTGCTCTTCTTTTTTTCATTTTCTTCTTTCGCTTGTATCTTCTCCAACCGTAGTTCATCCAGCATTATTTGGATATCGCTACCAGATACAGTCACACCCTCCATTATCTTTTGTGATGCAAGGTTCTTTCTATAGAGTTTTTGGCCAACGGGCCTGCTTCCACCCTCATACAGCGAACCATCTAAGTTAGAATTTGGGCCTGCAGATTGAGGTGTAGGTGGGCCGTCGGGGTCCTCCGATAGATTGTTTGATCCGACCGAGTTCCCCGGAGAAGAATTATCCAATGTTCTTCTAGCTACATTTCTTGGTATATTCACCGCATGGTTCAACCCATCATCCCTTAGGTTGGCCCATCGCGGTTCTCACGCCAAAATCTTATACACTTCATGGTGTTTGAAGTCATTGTCGCCATTCAAGCCTTTATAGATTTTGTGTGCATCGTTTTCCTACAATTCGTAAAATTACCCAATACAAATAAATAACGTGTATATCCGCGAGAAATAATTGACATTGAGTTAAAGGAAACTATAACGTACCTGATCTTCTTCTATTTTTCCGTTGTTATTCCTAATCGTTCTTGAACAACTATCCTCTTATACACCACACATTGTGCATTAAGGGCATACCACTGAGATTTGGTCGACCCACATGATCGTCGTATGGGGTACTTGGGGTCTCTGTTAAAGGCAATGTTGACCTTTTGATAGAAAATAAAACCCTTTGTGCGGCCATTTGTTTGGACAGAAGTTGTTATCCACGCCCTTGCGAGACACCTAAACTCTGCGTCCGTCCAATACATTCCAGCATCATCCGTATCGTCTAAAAACTCAGAATCTTCTAGCACTTGCACGCTTGGTCTTTGTTTTGCGGGTATTTTTTTCTTTCTTCCTTTTCCTTTTTCTTTTTGGGGAGTCGCCGCTTCAACAGGTATTGACACATTTGCGTCACTTTGACTGTGCTGAGTAGATTCACCATAGAATAGATAGTTCTGAAAGTAATTTGGAGGTTGAAAACCTTGAGGTTGAGTGAGCGGATAAGGTTGATAGTACGGGCTAAACGCCTGAGGTTGCGGTTGAGAGTGTGTAAATAGACTTTGATATTGTCCATAACTGAGATCCTCTTGCGACATGGTAAACGGAGGTAGGGCCTGTGATTGGAATTGAGGTTGAAATTACGATGGGTTTTGGTAAAGGTATGGTGTGAATTGTGATAATGGGTGTTGAGCGAATGGTGTTGAAGGTAGGTTATGGGAGGATGGGGTCGACGGTGTAGAGTTATTACTACTGGTGCTGGAGTTCACCATTTGGGGAGGGCGTAGAGGTTCTCCTCAGCTCTGCAATTGGGTTTTGGGAAGAAATAGTTGTCAGGGAGTGTTGTTCAAAATAATTGAGTTTGGAGGTGTTTAGATTACCACACGATGATCTAAACACCGCCAAACTCAATTTTTTTTAGTGTGAGTTCCTCCTACTCGGTTGAGTTCTTGTAGCGCCAAGTCATTGAACTCACACCCAAACAGTCACTGTTGGGAAACGTTTGAGTGTGGGTTTGCAAACCCAACTCAACCCACACCCTGCTGGGTTTGCTCTCACAAACCCCAAACCCCAATTCTAATATAAATAAAAGCCTAAACTAATAAACAACACAAGTGATGATGGGCAAATGATCATGTTCTCAACACACCCTAGATCTATGAAGAATTGGTGAAATCAAACCCGATATAATTACAGACCTTCAACTTCCATCGTTGCAAATCAGATTGAGGGGCCGTTTGTTTTTTTGCCTCTTGAGTCTGAGTAAGAGTATGAGTCTTAGCTCACTTAGAGGTGTTCACTACCTGAGTGGATGTGGATGTCTTTTGAGTGCTTGTTCTTTTGGTTAATTAGATTTGACTATAATAGGTAAATACTAAAATACCCTTCTCAGTTTATAAGAAATGCCCCTACCTATTCATCACCAATACCACCGCCACCACCCTTTCGTCACCAACGTCAACACCACATATATATAACAAACACACAAATACATAGGAAATAACCTGTATATATAGCCAACACAAATACATAAATTCCTAACATGTATATATAGTAAACACAAATACATAAATTCTTAACCTGTATATATAGCAAACACAAATACATAAAAAAGAACATGTATATATATATAGCAAACACAAATACATAAATTATTAAAATCAAATAAAGATTAACATTGGTTTGAAGTTAATACAAATAAGCAAATATTAAAGTTTTAAGAGTTATTACAAATACGTAAACAAGTAAGTTCTAATCAACTTAAAAAGCCTTCAAGGAAACCAACACGCTACTCTGGATCAAGCCCTAAAAACATCAACCTGTAGTTGTGCTCATATTTTCCTCCTAAGAACTTCAAACTTTTGAAAAATACTGTATTATCTATCTCATATGAACTGACCATATCCTTTAATACCTACAAAACTTCAGAAGTGATGTCGTCATTGCAAGAAGAAGTAGAACTTGCTCCATAGGCAGTGAATACAAATATTAGAGATTGGACCAACTCCATTGGTTTCAATGGTTGAACTGCCGCAGCTGATCTTTTCCCCTTTGATTGAGTGCATAAATCAGTTATAAAGTAAGGAGTAGGAATCTAATAAATTAGAAACCTAAAAAAAAATTAGGATCAGAAGCATCATAAGAGAAGCATCACAATGAGAATGTCTCACCTGGAAATGTTATAAGTTATTATTAGAGCTTTGCACCTCTAGCTTTATCCTCTTGACTGTACAAATTTGGTACCACTGTAACAGATAAATAGTAACAGCATGATCAACAACATTCTAGGCAGATGGGCAAAGCAAAAGACTATATGGGCAATGATTCTATATTATTTATAAATCACTTTATTTCAAGAGATATTAATATGTCCCAATGATTCCAACTTTAACAACATAACAGATGCACCTGGAAAACAGATGGACATAACAACTATCCATTGATACACCTTATGCTTTGGACATAACAGTAAAACAGATGCACATAACAGCAAAGCAGATGGACATACACAAACCTGCATATGGACAACATTCTAGGCAGATGCACCTGGACAGTTCTGCACATAATAACATTCTAGACAAATCAAGTAAAGAGTAGAAAGCAGATGGACAGTTGCAGATAACAGTTTCAGATGGTCATTTTCAGATAACAGTTTCTGCAAAGGCAGTTTCTACAATAACAGTATAGGCAGTTAGGCAGTTTCAGATAACAGTTTTTGTAAAGGTAGTTGCTGCAATAACGACAGTTTCAAATAACAGTTAGGCATTGTGTAAGTATTGTGTAACAGGTGTTATAACAGAAACTATAAAGGCTTTGACTTCTAGCCTAAAAAGTGCAAATAGACACGATAATCTTTATCTACTTTGGCACAAATAAAGTCTTCAAAGTTAATGTTATAACTCCAACAACAAAAATATCTCTCCAAACCAAACCTTAAGAGAATTCATTTTCTCTGTAATATTACAATCATTAAATGTTACAATTCTCACATTCTTAAAATATTATCTTATCTTAATATCTAGAGATAGATAGATAGATAAGAGTAGTATACCCCATAGGAGTTGTAATGCCAAGTCCATTAACAAGTAGATTCCTTTTGTTGATGTTTCCATATCTCCCTCTTCAACTCTCCACTACTTACTACTACTACTACACTCTGCACATGATGTATTCCATATCTCTTATATGCATTTATATGTAATCTAAGATTTGCTTTACATATGAAAACGAATTGTTACTTAAGTCATTCTCATCCTACCTTATCAGTAATCTAAGGTTTGCTTTACAACTGGAGTGACATACTTGCAGACCTGATTTTCTGAAAAATCTATAGAGTTCCCATTTACACTTATTCTATAGAGCTCCAAATTATATAATTACAAGTCAGCAGGCAAATAATGTGCTTGTCAAAAATAATGTGCTTAGCTAATTTTTCCTTAGGCTTTCTTTCAAAATCAAACTAAAAGATATCAAAATCATCTCCAAGATCTAAAATCACTCAATCCAACCCAATCTCACAAATTACTTTAAAAACGTATCTTTTTTTTCGTAAATTAGTCGAGTACAAAGATCTACTAGCTCAAAACTAAATTTTCAGTTGTGGGACTGTAAACAAGAACAACAGATTATTTCCCCCAAATCTCCTCAAACACATATCTTCTCAACCCCAAATTAATTTCCCCAAATCTCTAAAATTGACTGTGAAATTGACATTCTGTGAAACAACAAAACATTCAAAATCAAGCATGGGGAACGACGCACCTGTAATCAAAATCACGAGAAACACTAGCGAGGGTTGCGAGAATCTGATTGAGCAAGGTCTTCAACAAGTTTGTTTTATGAATGAGCAAAGTCTTTAATAAGTTTTGTGATGTTTTGTGAAAGCACATAAATGGGTATTGGAGCTGCTGCATTTGGAGGAGATGAGGAGGAGGTGAGGAAGAGCTACTGGCGTTTAGAGGAGATTGAGGAGAGCTGTCGGAGCAGATTGGGTTTATTTGGGAAGGAGCTGGTTTGGAGAAGAACTGTTATGTATTTTTGTAATTTTTTGATTTTTGCAATGGCAGTTTGGGGAGCCAATATAGACTCAGACTTAGACTCTGATTCAAATAGTCTACTCAGTTGGCTTATTGGATATGAGTATGAGTTTTTAAATATTTTATCTGAGTCTGAGTCTGAGTGGGGTGAAAAAACAAACGCCCCTAATTGACTAGAGTCAGTCAAAATTACTAACTCAACTCAGACTTAGTGAAAAAATAAACGCTACCTGAGAAGGAGGAGATGATGTGGTCTTGGAGTGTTGAAGCTTGGATCGAAGGAGATCAACAAAACCAAGAAGATGAGGAAATGACGAAGACATAGAAACCGAATCATTTGGCAAATTTAGGTTTAGGTTATAAGAAATGTTCGAGCTGGAATTACCAAAATACTTCTATTTTTGTATTTAGATTTCCTAAAATACCTCTGATTTAGTTGTGGAGAAAAGTTGTGGGTTGGACTTCCATTTATACCCACCATTTCGTAAAGTAATTAGGATTGAGATGTCTATTGTTTTAGGGATTTGGTATAGACAAAATGGGGCTATTTTAGGATTAAATAAATTGCGAGAATAGACAAAATGAAGCTATTTTAGGATTAAATAAATTGCAAGAATAGACAAAATAACCATTATGATCTAACGGCTGTTACAATTCCATGTATTTATTGTTATAACCTTAACCCTCAATTTTATGGAGGGTAGTGTGATTAACAGCCGAGATTAATTCTCATATTCTTTAGCATTATAGATATAGATAACCACTAATCTAATAACAAAGCATAAGAGAATAGTGGAGAGAAAAGCATAATTGTATTCAAGAATTTTACCATTCACATTGATATTAAGCTACAAATTATGAGGATATCTATAATATATAGTAGGCACCCCTAAAGCTCCCTCTCTCTTCGGAACCCTAGGTGGTGAGCCCTAGTCGGCATTGCATTATGCATACGGAGGATAGTCTAAAGCCCTTTCGGTTTACAACACTCCCTCTTATGCCTGGTATTATACTACCTCAAGTCTCAACCACAAGATATTATTCTTTAGCATTAAATAATAGCGCCAACGTGAAACACGAGATTTTCTTATTATTTAGCATTAAATAATAGCGCCAACGTGAAACACGAAATTTTCTAAATCTCGTCGGATAAATACAGTTGTCAAATAGTTGAACTAGGATAGCTATGCCATGTTTGCCATGTTTGCCATGTTTTTGATTTCAGACTAAATAATTTAGACTAAATAATTGAGGGCATGTAGGGCTGAGACTAAATAATTCAGGGCATGCAAGGCTGAGCAGTAAGCCGACCAAATTAGAACTGAACAATTTTTTCGGTTTGGTTCGATTTTCTAGAATTTCGGTTTGAAAAATAAAAAACTGATCAAATTCGGTTCGGTTTCGGTTCGACTACAAAGAAACCCGAAGAAAACCTAGCCGAACCATTATTACAAAAAAAAACTCTATCTACCTCCTCTCTGTCAATTCTCTTCCTTCCTCCAATTCTAACAAAAAAAAACTCCATCTCCTCATCTCAAACTCTCTCGAAATACTCATTATCATCATTTAATATTCTTCTGTTGTGAAGGGTGAGAGAAGCTTTTTCTTCATCATCATCATTCAATCTCTCTTCCTCACTCTCTCGAAATACTCATCATCATCATCAACTCTAAAAAAAAAAACTAAGAACTTTGTTTTGCAGAACGAGCTTCACTGTTGAAAGAAAACCTGACAACTCCACTTTAAAGATCAATCCCCCCTTAAACAAGAGGTATGCTTTCATTTCCTCTGTGAAATAGGGTTTTTTCCCTTATTATTTCTATTATTAAGGTTTGTAAATTTTGTATCTTGTTGCTTATTTGAGTATAAAGGTATGCTTAGATTGTTGTAATGTGCAATGGGGTTGAGCGCTTTAATGCATTTGAATTGGAACTAAGAATTGAAGTTTATGTAGTTGGTATAATGGTTGAAAATTATCAATTGTTGCATGTGCAAATTTGGGATTCTTTTTCTCAGACATGATGCCTTAGTTTTTGATCCATTGGGTATCAATTTAGATAAAACATTGGGTCTTAATGCAGCTTGGGAGAGCGTAATATATTTTTGGATCAGTTTTGGTTTCGGTTCGGTTTCTATTTTGATTTTCGGATCGGTTTTGGTTTTGTCTGATTTTCTATCGATTCGGTTTAGGCATAGTTCGATTTCGATTTTAATATTTAAAAACCCAATGTTTAGGCTTCGATTTGGGCCTAAAATCGACCCCACCGAACCCATGCTCATCCCTAAAATAATGTATTCCTCAGAAATAATTATTCTGACTTGCATATAAATTGTCTAGGAAGGATTCAACAAACAATCATCCAAAGCAAAAAGAGTTTAGCTTAGTAAAGATATTATATCATTCCTTCTAAGAGTGAAAATGCATGGAGAAGTGTTTACCGTGTTAGACGTTTCTGCCTCAGCGGACGATGTCTGGGCAGTTTTTCGCTCACCTGAACTACCCAACATCCTCCTTCAAGTCCTGCCTATGTTGTTCGAGAAGATAATTCCCGTAAGTGGTGATGGAGGTGCCGGTACTGTTGTACATATTGTTCTCACCCCAGGTATAACTTTGACATTCTCCCATATTATAATTCTAGTTTTAGTTTTAGGCTTAATTAGCTTGAGTTTTAGATTTTTACGTAATACATGATACCATTATTTGCTGTACGATGGTTTAGGGATGCCCGAGCCACGTTCTTGGAATGAGCAATTTGTAACAATAGATGATAAAAAGAAAACAAAGGTCATCCGAATGATTGAAGGAGGATACCTTGATCTTGGGTTTACCAAGTACGAGATCATCTTTAACGTCATTGAGAAAGATGCAAATTTGTGTACTATCAAAGCAACAACTGCTTTCGAAGCTGATGAGGAGAAGTTCACAGCTAATGCAACTCGCGTTACTCCTGCTGCAACATGGGCATTTTCCAAAGGAATTGCGACTTATGTTCTGCAAAAGAAAGTTGACACTGATGGTTGTTAAAATTGATCGAGTTTATCGAGCTTTTGAAGTATTTAATATTTACAATAAATTCGGTATTTCCGTCATTGGAAGTACTCGACTTGCAAGGAATAAATGTTATTTCGCAATTAATTTCACCGTTTTAATTTGCGCAGGTAATGTTCCTGAGCAAACCCCAACTTTTTGTAGGTGTTTGAGCTGTTTTCCATTTTCGCGTGGCTAATATATCGAAAATACTGCTTCGAAGCCATATTTGAAAATGATTCTTTTTGTGTTTGTCAAGGGATACCGAATGAGGCCAATGTTAAGTACTGATTCTTGTTTGCTTACATTTGTGTTGTTTGTCAAATAAAGTGGTTATAATTTTTGATAGAGAACTACTAACGCGGAAGCGATTAACAAAAGTAAAACAACTTTGATTGATTTAAAATTTGAAAATAAACTAGATTTCTATACCTATAGCTAAACCTTTCTCTCATTGAAACTAACATTAAGAAATTAAGCTAAATAATCTCTCCTTTTATAGGCATAAAGAGGTTCATCACAATTAGAAAATAATTAGGAAACACCAAAACGCCATTTAGAATAGAAAACCCTAATTAGACTCTTAATAGGAATTACTAAATAGAATAAAGTATAATTACTCAAATAGAGAGTGGCGGGGTGAAATGCATGCAAACAACCCGACGTGCGTACGTGGAGACGACCCCATAACCTATCAATTTTACATAACTAGTTCATGCCTCATGGTCCGCATGGCTGCTTAAGTTAGAAAAAAAGAAACAAAGAACCCCGACATGGTAGCACTTCCATGTATTATTGTGTTTTGCAGAAGTTGGATGACTGATTGTTCTACCTCAATGGACTCATTGATCCTCGGCCTGTTCAATCGAAAATGATTCCTGCAACTTGGCTATAAAAACAAGAAGATAATGTCCGTTATCTATATTACAAGTTTTTATAGCCAAGTTTGATGACTTCTTTGTTCCGCTTATCTTCTCCATTTCTATATTACAACTCTCCTATCTCCTATATAATACATGATTAAGAAAAGGTCAAACATGGTAGCCTCCTTAATGAGACAATGTCATTTTTGTTAGGATTACAGCTCAAAATAGGGGAAAATCGTTCAAACGAGTGGGGAAGTCGTTCGAACGGCAAAGTTTCCGTTGAAGTCGTTTGAACGACCTTATAACTCGTTCGAAGGAAAAAGGCTCTGCTTGTTAGTTTCTAAATTCGTTTTGAAAGAGTTTTAATCCAAAGCAATAGATTATCTCGTGATGCGTACTTCAGAGATGACCTAATAGAAAGCCTATAAATATTGAGTGTATGTTAAAGGCCTCTGTACAGGGAGAAAGAGTTAGAGAGAGAAAATAGAGAAATCTAGGGTTTTGCTTTGGAGAGATTTCTTAAGTTTTCTTTCTAGGGTTTCTTGTTAGGGATTATCTGTAAGGGTAGAGGTGAGGTTGAGTGATCTCTGTAACGTCTTGTAACCCTAAGTGATAATATATTCGCCGTGCTTGTTGGGGGTGGTTTTGATCATTTAAAGGGTTTCCACCTAAATTAAACCTTGTGTATGTGATTATTGTATTTGTTTTGAATTCTCTTTGGTTAGAGTTGGTTATTCAAGTTCTTGTTAATTGTATTGTGCTTCCGCGTTGCGATTTGCCCCCTCGGTTTCCCAACAATTTTTCTTATAAACAAAACACTTTTTTTTAATGATGAGACACCGTCCAAAGATTAGATATATTCATGAAGAACCATTAACAATGCTAAGTAGACGATTTAAGAAACCATCATCCTTTAAAGCTATAAAACTTTGCTTATTAAAAAAATTAGTTTTTTTTTTACTTTGACCCCCAATACAAATTAAATATTAGCCTTTTAGACCCCGACTTCATCACATATTTGTTTTTGGGACTACAAGGCAACTTGGGCCGACTAGTCTTTTATGGTTGTTTCTCTTTTTTGACTCTCACGTGTATCATGTTTTTTTTTTTAAACATAAAACCAAATGATAACTTTTTTTTAATAATTTTCTCACATTTCAACTTCACCACGTGAGTGAGGGAATTAACAATTATTTTATTGTAAGAAATTGGGTTAACTAGGTTTGACTTGCTGACAATTTGGGGTACAAAAATGAATAGGGGGAACTTGGGATCTAAAGGCAAATTTTCATTTTATAGTGTGGGCAAAGTCCAAATTTCTCAAAAAATTATTAAACAGCTTAGAGTTCCTTCTAATTAAGAGTGAAAATGCATGGTACGTTTACAGTGATTGAGGTTTCTGCCCCAGCAGACGATGTCTGGGAAGTGTTTAGCTCACCTCGATGGCCCAAGATGGTCCTTCAACTCCTGAGTACTTTGTTTAAGAAGATCGTTCCTGTAAAGATCGTTCCTGTAAGCGGCGATGGAGGAGTCGGCACACTTGTACAGGTTGGCATTTTTTTTTTTTGCTTTTTAAAATTAATAACCAATACTTTAGACTAGATAAAGATAAGAGGGTGTATGAGATATAAAACTTTTGTAGGCGACGGCTGTTCTATTTCGTCGTCAACTGCAAATTATACCGGATATAAAAGTTTTGTAGGACATGATTACCTCAGTGATTAATAGCTGTAAGGGATACACTTCTCACTTCTGGCCGTTTCAACAAGAAAGACTAGACTTGGATACATATGAACCCCATTTATCTAGTTGGGCGCCTCGGTTAAAATTCTAAACTCATTTTTAACTTGGGCAAGCCCGCGTAACTTGAATTCGTAAAACGAGCATGCCGGCCTTGTAATAAAATGGTTTTTGGTCTTGAAAATGGAAGCCTTAGTCCCTTGATCCATTAGGGACCTTCTACAAATCTCTGTTTTCATTAATTAACTTCTCCTGTTGCACAATGGTGCCCTAATGCCATTAGAAAATTTATGATTCAAGTATTTAACTTGTAGCTTCAGTTTCTCGCTCAATAACATTTTGAAGCTTCAGTTTTTCGCTCATCAATAACATTTTTTATGCTTGTATCATAGTTTAGAGATGGTTGAACCTCATTCTTGGACTGAGAAGTATGTGACCCTTGACGATGCAACACGTACAAGGGTAACTGAAATGACCGAAGGAGATACCTTGATCTTGGGTTTAGCTCTTATGTGGTCACCTTTAACGTCATAGAAAAAGATGCAAATTCATGTTCTATCAAAGCAACAGCAGTTTTTGAAGCTGATGATGACAAGTTTCAGGTTAATGCTTCCCTTGTAACTCCTGTAATGGCGGTTATGCAAAGCAATCACGACTTATGTTAAGCAAAAGAAAGTAGCAAACGTCTAGAGCTTTATATGCCCACAATAAATTGGGTATTTCAGTTATTTGAAGTACTTGATATTGTTAATTAGTAATGTTTCTTATTTACTATTAAATTAAACTTGGTTATCAACTTATCATACTAACTGCTGTGTATTTGATTGTGTTTTGGACAGTAATTTTTCAGTTGGAAATAGTTTCTCGTCTTTTTAGCTTATAAAATTGCTCACAAAAGACACCTAAGTGATCTAACATGAGAGACCATTAGTTGGTTTTTTGTAAAGAACAAAACCAATCTCTATCTACTATCAGTATCAGAATCATGCACACACCCACATAATATATATAGAGAAGATAGCCTTTTTTTATTGAACTTAGGTTAAACTTTACAGGAAATACCCTCTTGGAATATTTATCTCTCAAAAATTCTCCTAGGGTTAGGAGTTAGTAGGGCACCCCAAACCCAGTTCGGGTGGGCCCAACGGGACTTTGTTCCTAACACTCCCCTTGGGAAAAACCCCTTGGCAAAAAACTGTGATAGGAAAGAGTAATTCTAGATGGTGTTGGAAGTTTATAAGTTGCCTCATCAAAACCTCTGATGCGAGAAAAACTCGGTCTTTAAATACCCCGCTCAAAACTACGTGTGTCGCAATATAATAAGGGTAAGCGGGGGTCGAATCCACGGAGAGTAAACGTATTAGAAATATAATTTTCTAATTAGCTAATAAACGAATCTAAACTAATTTTGATAAAAAGGTTTTGGACTAAAACATAAATCTAAATTAATAACTTTCAGTACGATTATAAGGAAAAGAACCTAGGCTTTAGATCATCTCCGACTTAGTTTACTAAAACGATATGAAAACGGTAGCTTCTATCCGCACGTAATAGCCATGGCTAGGTCTATCCGGGTCTAAGATCTCGGGTTTGTGGCTAAATCCCTAGGTAAGAACTTCGTTGTTTATAGACAAATGGATCTAGAGTTTATAAACTCTTTTCCATGGCTAGGTGGAGAGTATTAACTCTAGTGATCTAAAATTCTCTTTGAGTGTAAAAACAACCGAATATGGCTAATTCGACATCTTCCTCATATCCATAGTAACTTAGAGTTGTCATGGCTAGATCAACTCTTCGTAATTATAAATTGGAGAATTAAAGATTAATTATAGATCTAAACTACTATAGACATAAGTTTAGCTCACTTCACCGGAGGCTCAATCCTTAGCTTAAGCTAAGGAGACTAGCTCTCCATTAATGGTGTTTATCACAGCTTAAATTAAACGTATAAAATAAAAGAGAGAGATACTAAAAAATGCAAGCTTTATTCCTTCCTGAGATTGAGATGTGAAAAATACATAGAATTGCTCTCCTATTTATATGAGATAGGAAAGACTTGTTTATAATTTTAAAACTCTATCCCTAAGTAAAAATAAATCCTATCTCAGATAAATCCTATATCATGCTAATCCTTGTAGAGTCTTTCTCATCTTTATTCAATGGACTAAATCTACAAGTACATTGAATGTAGACATCTTCCTTGTACCTGAGAGACTGCTGAAGATACTTCAGCTCTTTGTACCTTCTATTAGATGTCTTTTTCTACTTATTAGCTCTAACAGTGATAAATGCCTGAAAATAAAAAAATGCTACTAACATTAGAAAATAATTAATCGGGATTAACAAAATGATACTTTTAGGCGTATCAATCCTACGTATTTCTACGTCTATCAACCTCTAAACAGTTAAAACCCCTCAAAGAAAAACTGAGCTATTAGGAAAAAGAGTACAATACGCATGTGTCCACGTCAGGTGGAGTCTACTCCCCCCGACATCTATCTCACCGTGATGTCTCCTTGAGACGTCAAAGAATACAAACTTCGCATGTCTATTCCGTGTACAAATTTCTTGAACGTAGTGGATGAAAGAACCTTCATTAATATATATGTAAGTTGTTTGTTAAATGAACTTGAGCACTATCTATTTCATTTGCCTCCTATAACTCATTAGTATGAAAGAACTTCGGTGAAATATGTTTGGTTTTGTCACTTTTGATAAAATCTCCCTTGACTTGAGTGATGCATGCAACATTGTCGTCATTGATAGTCGTGGGTTTCATCTGGACATTACTTAGTCCTCAAGTTCAGCTGATGTGATTCGCCATGTCGCGTAACCAAAAACATTTTCTGCTAGCTTCATGAAGTGCGAGAATCACTTCGTGGTTTGAGGATGTAACGACTATCTTCTGCTTCACTAATCTCTATAAAATCATCGTATCACATACCTACACATATCCTGTCTAGGAACGACCTCTATGTGGGTCTGACAAGTATCCTACGTCAGCGTACCTTATAATTTTATGCTTACCATTTTTCAGGTAGAATAGGCCCAAGTCTATTCTACCTTTCGGGTATCGCAGAATGTGTTTAATATTATTCCAGTGCTATTAGGTAGGAGTGGAACTTTGGCAAGCCAAATAATTCAATGCGAATGAGATATCGGATCCAGTACACCCGACTGAGTATAGCAAGGCACCAATTGCTCCTAGATAGAGCACCTCAGGCCCAAGGAGCTCACCCTCCTCATCAAGAGGGCAAAAGATGTCCTTGTCCACATCTAAGCAGCAGACGACCATAAGTGTCTTAACAATATGTGATATATCCATACAAAAACCTTGAAGGATTCATTCGGTATATGTCGCCTGGTAAACGAGTATGCACTACCAAAATATTTGATCTACAAACTAAGACAGAACTTTGTTTTCCCAAGATCTTTTATTTTGAATTAGTTTTAAAAATATTTGGCAGGTCTCGTGATCTCCCCCAGAGTTTTGATGAGAATCAGATCATCTGTGTATACTATAATGATGGCAAAGCCAATATTTAATTTTTTTAATAAAAATGCATGGGCATATCAGGCTATTTACGAAGCTCTCAGCCTCCAATTACTCAATCAACTTATTGCGTCACATGTATGAGCCGTAATTGCTTCATACCGTGCAATGACTTAACCAACTTTATTACATGCATACCTCTTGTGTCAGGTTTTATATATATATCTTTAAGAATCTCAGGCAACTTCATATAGATGTCTGTATCTAGTTTTCCATATAAATACGCGTATCCACATTCATAAGATGCGTGTCAAGGTTATCCTTGACAACTAATAGACAGATGAGGTTACACAACATTATAGTATCTATGATCGGAGAATTGGTTTCATTATAGTCGATGCCAGGTCTTTGGAAGAATCCCTGGGCAATTAGTCTTGCGTTGTACATAACAATCTCTCCATGTTATTATGTTTTCGTACGAATGCTCATTTATACCCGACCAGCTTTATGACATCATACCTACAAATAGTTTTTCAGAATGCTTTAGATTTTGCTAGTAAGCATAGCTCAGCTTGGATCGTAGATTCCTACTCTGGACAATTTATATTGTGACGACATTCATCTAGAATGAGTAGTTCTAGGTCATCATCCTTGATGGCAAACACAACAGTGAAGGTAAATATGTTGTCGTCAACTACTTTTGAATAATCCCAAGTTGTACCATTAGATACATGATTGATTGAGATATCTATGATATCATATCTATATGCATGCCAGGTATGTCAAGTAATGTATCAACTGGTCGCGAGGCTGTTATTGCCTTGCCAATCAGAGGTTTCATCCTCGATGAATAGACTACACCATTAGTCATATTTTATCCTAAATTTGGCCATTTCCTCGAAGCTGGACCTTTCTACTTTCGGAGTCGTCTACGGGGCCTCTTGACCTTTGATTCATTCGTAGAAGGCACGCCAGTTCCGCCAGGAACTTCCAGTCATGCATGAACATTACTTGCAGGTACATTCCCCTAAGTCACTTTAACAATCTCGTTGAATGCATCAGACAATTCATTTGCGACATGTTATAAGTGATTCACTTTGCTGTCATTCTATTTTGTAACGGGATCTAGATAAAATAACAATGGTGCTTCCTGTAAGGGCCTAAATTCGAGAATCAAACTTAGTTTCTCACACCGAATATAGTAAAAATACTTAAAACTATAAGAAGTAATCAAATGCAACATGAAATCTAGTGTGGAAACCTTGGAATAGGTGAAAACCACAACCTCTTTCAAGAATTTGCAAAGTGATCATATTATTGATTATCGATTAAAAGTTACAATGGTTATTCTTTAGAAAGTAGATAGTGATTCTCTGGAAAGATAAACCTGTCACCCTTTTCTCAACTCTTATCCTATTGTTATTAATCATGCTCTCCTGGTTTGTGGGAGACGCTATCAAATAGTTATGATAGGTCTTCGTAATGGTTGGTTCGTTGAATAGGTATCCTTTCCCTTATGTAACTGCCAAATAAATATGCCATGTTATCTTGAGTTGATATATATGATCGATAAATATTGTAGGTCGCGACTGGCAACTTAGGTCGAACTATGGAATAAGCCCTTACAATCGCCACCTATCAACTGAAAGTGCGAGTGGTTTGAGTTAAGATGCTCGTACTAGCCAAGTTACATTGTAGTAATTTTTTGATCCTTTGGTAAAAACTATCGTATTCACTTAATGTTGAATTCTCTATCTTGAAAACTATTGTTGACTTGGCCGATGGAATTCCCTGATGCATTAAATACAATATTCATGATACCTATAATCTTTATTATGGTCTGCTTGCTTATAAATAGATTTGTTCTTCTTTATGAAGTTCATATCATGATACTTTTGTGTTTTCTTATAAAAATGGTGAAGACAAAGTCCCAAACTTTATGTGAAAATCGTGAACCTTGCATTCTTGCCAGAATTGTGGAGCCGACCCACCATTATTTTGGTAATCAATCCCTTCACGTCGCAACTCCCATTCAGGTGGAACCTACTCTAGATGGAATGACACAAAAAGAAGTTGAGGAAGCAGAAGATGAATTCTTCTGGATGTTTCAATTATATTATATCATATGCTCTGCGGCAGATCAGAAGGATTGTCTACAGCTCATTGCGGAATGGACAGTCGTGGAGGACGATATGGCTGCTGGGATTGGGTCTAGCCATCCTTGGAGTTGTGGGTGCGAGGGTTGTAACTAATTAAATTTTGTGTAATCCTGTCCTGTCACGCATTAAATAAAATGTTGATTTTCTGTTCATAATTTTCTCTTATCTATGAGTTTAGATTGTATGTAATTTTGCCTGTTAGTGTAACGATCTTCGAAATGCAGAATCGGGCGAACTTCCCCAGGTTTGAAATGCATTTCAACTTCTTCAAACTATTTCCCTTTCTGTCTAATCACTGTGTAACCTTATATGAGGTTGAAATCTAGATTTTATCAGTTTGAGAATTTTTTTCTCGAACTGGAGTGTTGCTACTAAACTAAAAACCTGACATATTTCTTTAATTCTTTCTACTATTCTGAAACCGTTCGAACTGATACCTGATGGTTATCTTTCTTGTAGAACAATGTTGTTTTATTTGAGGGAGATTGGTGTAATGACCAAATTTCGTAGTAGTTCGAAATAACTCGAAATTAGCTCTTACACCAAATGTACCTGTTACAAGAATTAGTATAAAAGACTGACACAAGTGATTACCATGGAAACCTTTGAGTAAGTGAAAACCACGGCCTCTATTTGAGGAATTAGTAACTTAATGGGCGCGTAATTATGACATTTTTAATATACCCGAACATGTATTTTAGTCGTCTATTATATTTTATTTTAGGTACTTATACGGGTTTGTTTGATTGTAGCTATTGGAGATGGATATTTGAAACTATGCTCTTAAAGTTCAGTAAAATATCTCCAGCAGTTCATAACACAAAATGTCAAAGACACAATATATTTGGTCTCAAGATTAAAGAAATATATACGCAAATATTCTTGAAGAATAAGATCAAAAGAGATATTGCATCCAAGATCCTTGAATATATTTTATATTGAAGATTTATGCAAGAGTTTCCATGAAGAAAAATCTCTTCATCACTTAAGGTGATTGGATGTAAAAGAAATTATTGTAAAAATATTATTAATAATTTAATGTATTATTTCTAAATTTGGGTTCTTTCTCCTATAAAAAAAACCCTCCCCATAATGTAATTAGGTATCTCATATTGGAGCAAGTTTAGAAGAAATAAAGTCTTAGTTTTATTTAAGTGTCTCCTCTTTCTTTTATTTTATTTTGTAAATAGTTAGCTAGTTAATACAATGATCTTGGGAATGATAGAAGACTAATCCCTTCTAGTTATGACTAGAAGGAATCCCTTACCTAAGTAGCAATAATTATATTGTAGTTCTAAGATTAATTATCTTTTACAATCTTCTAAAATAACTATAATCGACTTCTAGGCTTAATAACCATAGCTAGTAAGTAGATTTAGACTATTTGGCCAAAATCTAGTGTTATAACCATTAAATTGGATTTTAGGGCTAAATCAAAGAGAACTCGTTAGAAGAGGTTCGACCAAGCTTAACCATAGTTGGAAGAATTTCTCCTATATATCGAATTTAGGCAAACATATTATGACAAAATCCTAGATGCGTAACCATGGATCTATGGTTGTCATTTACATCGAAAATGCCTTTCCAATAATTTTTGATATGAATAATCCGCCTAGTAAAACTACATGATAATTATATTGCTTTGGTTAGGCAAAATTCTAGTTGTAGCTATTCTCTTGTTAATTTTTGTTTTATTTCTTTCTTTTCAATCGATCTCTTATATAAAACCTTATTCGGCCTAGAAAGTATTTATTTTCCCAAACCTCCCTGTGAATTCGACCCCACTCATCCGCTTTACAATTTGATAACCGTACTTTGAGCGAGTATTTTGCCAGAGGACCCCGAAAAACCTCTTATCAAATGGTGCCGTTATCGGGGAGGGATCGCTGAAAATTATTCTTTATAATACCGAATTTTCTTTGCTGAAAACGATTTCTTTTTAAATACCGAATTTTTCGTTTTATTGTCGTTTCTCTTTCTCTCTCTCCAGTATGAACTTAAAAAAAAGAAAAAAGAAAGAAAAGAAAAAGGCATTGTACTCATCTTTCTAAGTCAAATCCTATATGGCTCAGGTAATACTCATTTATTTAATTTTTTAGCACTGACTTAAAGCCGATTTTGTGGTTTTTTTGGTATAACACTTGGGGGCTGCACTTATAGCTTTGTTTGTGATCTCTTGGGTACAACTTGAAGCCACATTACTTTGTCTCTTTCCTTCCCAAATGAAACCATTCTCTAGTTGAAATAGTAGTACAAGGTTGCTTGCTTGCTGTACTAGTAAATTATCTTTTTTGCCTCTGTTGCGAGTTTGTGCATTGCAACATGGAAAGAATCCTTCAGGTCGTCTTTCGTAGAGTTCGCAAGCTACTTCTCCCGTACTGGATTTTCCTTGAGCTGAATAATTCTACCCTCGAGCTCACTCCTCCCGTCTTCAAGCCCGAAGCAAAGTTCTTTCAACAAGTGCGAAGCTTACAAAAGAACATTTCAGTTCGATATTACACAACCATAAACAAATCAAAATGTTACACTTATATCGCACAACTCTATTTTTAGCGACATATCTAAACCCTCACCACCTTTTCGCGCAGCCGCCCTCTACTTATTCTCTACTGCCAACAAATTATCCTCCATAACATGGCTACTTCCACCTTCCTTCCCCTCGTTCATTGCAGCAGGAACATCCATTAATCTTTTCTTCGCATTGACTTCGTCCACACTCTTCGTGGTCACCGAGTTTGAACCATCAGTGTTGGTCTTCCTCTTCGAATGCCTTTAAACCAATTTGCTCGATGATGTCCCCACAGACTTTGGCTTGAGAGCTATCGGAGTAGCCTTGGCTAGCATAGGAATTGCTCCGACGGCCGATATCACCTTTCCATCATCCCTAGATGTCACACTAGTTCTAGTCATCTTTATCTTTGTTTGGGTCTTAAGAACCGTTTCAGACTTGCTATTAGCCCTCTTGAACCTGCTAATCTCGAGCTCACCTAATATAATTTTGAGCTCCTGGCTCTCTCGAGCTACATAATCAATCAGTAATTCCTTTCTCGCGACTTTAGAATGAGGATCTGCATACACAATCAACATTGTTACATACATACAGGACAAAAACACAAAAACTACAGGTCGATTTCACAAATAATTACTTACTTTTCTTCATATTTTTATATATAAGGTCCATGAGTTCCTCGTACACTCATTGGAGATAGTTTCCTTTTACCCATATCATATTATCGTTCTACACTCGTCTTGCTGAATTCAAACTGAAGAATAGAGGTCGAGATGAACTGTAAGAGAAGTGCATGCCCCTAGTCGCCGCATAATATTTTACAGTATAATACTGTAACATATCCAAAGGGGTTATCCTCCTCTCTTCCCTCTTAAATGCCCATCTTCTATTCAAATTATCACATACATTTAATACCTCTTAAACATTACCATTTAGTTGTGCAGGACATGCCTCAATCACATTGAGAACACCTTTCGCCAGATTACTCAAAGGCAACATAAACCCATACTATAATTGGGAAAGATAACACAAGAATCCCTGGTCCAGATCACTGTAGATATTCCAATTGAAATACCTCAAGGAAATAAATACGTCCACTCCTCTCTCAGCTTCTCATACTCTAAGTCAGGCAATTGTAGTCTCTTTATTTTATTAGGGGATAACAATAATCGTTTGATGGATCAGGCTTGATACTGAACCAGAGAAGGGCACTGCTCAACTCTCTCCAGGTTCTTCTCTCTCTCTCTGGTTACGTTTCGAGATCATTGAGGAATAGTAGTTTGCTTGAAGAAGGAAGAAGAAGAAGATCTCTTTTTTCAATCCTCTCCTCTCTATTTATAAGGAGGGTTTGACCTAGGAGCGTCCTTTCTTACGTGTCCTGGAAATTCCTAGACTATCCCTTTAGAGTCGTGGGATTGGGTGCTCCTCCTTTTTGTTCTTCGGTTGCTAATAATTGCTCGTTGTTTAGAGGTACTTAAAAATAGTTTTGTCAGGGCATCCTTACTCGTGTGGGACGACAGACGAGTTTGCTCGTTGATCGACCTATCGCTTCATTGCTCTAATTATGCAAGGTTGGGGTCATTGAGAGAACTTGCTCATTAGACTACTCCCACTTCATCACTAGCGGGAGCGTGATCCTACAATCGCCTCCCCTCAGGTCTGGCTCTCATGGAGGAAGATCTAAGGTAGTTCTGGCTGCATGTGGAGTTAGTCATTCTGCGGAGGGCATGACAGTCTGTCTGGCACTGTTTCGGGAGGGAGGCTGAATATTAAATTCGTAGGAAAATATGCAGTGTGACTGCTGGCACAGTGGGTAACGTGGCAAATGATGTGCCTGGGCTTGGTGAAGTTTTTAAGAAAAATGTCTTTTCACTTGACCGTCTCTTCCACTATAAAAGGACAAACAACTATAAGCTTGAAGCTTCTCCTCTGGTTTGAAAAAAATTTCTTTGGAAGAACGGAACTGTTACATTTGGGTTGGAGCTGGAAATATTTTTTGCTGTGTATTTTCGCGCTGGGATTCTCAGGTTAGTTTTCTCTTTTAACTTGTATCATTTACCGAATTTTAATTTCTTTGATATGCTTTGGAATCATGTGAAATGCCCAAGTTAAACGGGAAGTGTGCCACCTAACGGTGGTAATCCAAAAAGTTGTGGTGAACGTGGCTCTGGGATGAATCGTGTTATTCATCACGGAGTCGCATTGACTTTCGGCAGCCACGCCAGGAGGTAGCCTGGCTATAGGGCCGTTCCAGGGGGTGACCTGGCTATAGGGTACCCTATTAAGTTAGGTGGCCATTACGCCCTTCGATCCCTTAGGGTTGAGCCTAACGTTTGCACCTGGATCGTGCAGGGACATACGATCGCAGATCACAGATCAGTAGATAGATACGAGGGAAGGAATAGATAAAAGGTGAGCTGAAATATGGTCGTATATGAGGGTGAGTCAACGATGGAGGGCCCAACGGCCGAGCCATCGTGTGCCGTGCCCATGGGGTGGGTGGGCGGTCATGACCACGAGGCAGCAATTTTGGTGCCTTGTGACTTGAGGGTAGAATCGCAGGCAGATTTCGTGGTGCTTGGGAGAGTACCTGGAGATCTGTCCCACAAAGACATTTTTAGTGGTCCTGAGAAGGGTGTTTCTGAGTCGTTTTGGTCTTATCCAAGCGAGTGAAGGTTGCCTGGTATGCTGGCTGATTACGAGAGTTTGGGGATCACGATGGAGTTTCTGGACGTTGTTAACGAGCGGGAGAAAGCTCAAGGCGGTAGTAAGTGGATATGGCCGGATTGCCAAACATTAGCATCCAACCAATGCATCATTTACTCAGGCAATTTGATGTGTGGCCGAGGTTTCCCTTGGATGATTTAATGAAAAAATGTTTGAATTCGTTTGGGTGCGCCTCAGGGTAAATGAATGGTAACTTTTATCGGGTGATGACGGGATGTCGGCTGCTTAATTAGTCGGTGCCTCCTTGTTAGAACGTAGGTTGTGGGGACATAATGGTCACTTACAAGACGGGACGCTGTCCAAGTCAATGGGATAATGTTACGGAGGGAACCAAGGCCGAACGTGATGGGGACAAGACTCTAGAAGAGCTGGCGTCTCCTCGTGTTACACGTTCACGTTCACGAGCACGAGCGGGGCGAGAGGGGCGACAAACTCAGACTTCATCCATGGGGAAAAAGGTCATAGGTAAGGCATCCCTGGGTAAGGAGGGTGATGCAGTCCCAAGGTATTATAGAGTCATGCGTCCTTGTGCGCCTGAGTGGAGGCATTGGTATTATATAGCTCGTAAATCAGGCGAGTCAAAGATTTTTAAGTTGCTGACGAGTGGGAATTATCGGTGTCGATATCCAATTCTGGTGACGGGGGATTTTGATTATGATAATGGGCCTAACCGTCGTTTACATCATAACGTGTTTAATACTAAGTGTACGTTCCTTCGTATAATTATTAAAAGTTGTGTGCGAGCGGCTATTATTCGTTAACTAAATGATTGCTCTTTATTTTATAGGTGTGGCGATAGCGAGGGTATCTTATAAGTCATCTCGTTTGCGTGTTCTTGGTCATAAAAATAAAGAAAACCAAGTGTTGACCAACATCCTCGACGGGAAGTTTGACTCTGATAAATACTGGTCAGTGATCAAGTATAGCGAGCCTCGTATCCATCCCGCGAGCAATACTTATTCTTTGGAAAGTGTGCATAGATATATAAGTCCATGGAAAATGTTAGTTCTTAAGTGTGAGGGGAAAGGATGTGTCTGGCTCAAATGCTGCCGCACTTCTTGTCGCTGGGCAGAGTCCTGGGCTGCGGGGGGTCAGTGGCCATACAGAGGATGCCCCAGTGGCATAGCGGCAGAGGTCAGTAACTGTCAGTCTTTTGGACAAAGAACTCGGACAACTGTGAGGCAAGGAAAAATAGCTGTTGTCTCATTCCTACATCGTGGAAGGGACCCATTCGGTAGGAAGCGACAAACTCTTCGGGGGCATTTTGCCAGAAGGGGAAGTGCAGAGTACTCCTTACATGGAGAAGGAAAAGAAACGTCTTACTGAGGCAGTGGATGATCCTCGGGCTCGTCGTGCAATGGTCGTGGCCGCTGTCCGGGTAAGTTATTGCTTTATTGGTTATATGTCTGTTTTCGTCAGACTTTTGATTAATAAATCATTTTGTTTATTTCATGCAGGGTACCCTTACGCTCGAGGCCTCATTTCTCTGGGCCGATACCCTCGCTAACCGTAAAGCCGAGCTAGAATTACGCCTGAAAGAAATGAAGTCAGCGCAGAAGGAGCTTGTAACAGAGGCTCTTCATCGTGAGCTAGCGGAGCACGTTACGAGTAGGATCGCTGGGCTCGAAGAACAATTGAAAGTATTGACTGACGCGAAGCCTGCAGTCAATGGTGACCTGGAGGTGACCCATGGACGGCTAAGGACACTGTCGTTGGAGAAGGATGCGAGCGAGCAGGGCTTTCGTGAGGAGTTGGCACGGGCAAAGCAAGTAACGGACGGTTTGCAGGGTTGTATTGCCGAGCTAGTATTGGGCAATGCTCGTTTAGAAGAGGAGTTTCATTTATCTACAAAATGGTGGGTGGATACGCTGGCTCCATCTTTTCTAGTGTTGCGTCAAACGCAAGACGTACAAGAGTTGCATCATATGAGGTATTTTGTATGTCAAGGCCCTCTGCCTATCGGGGGCAAGATGGATATTACTCCTGAAGAGGAGGCGCAAATTGTGGAGGAGGAGGGGTGGCCCCTGCCTAACTGCCCGTTTTGTACTGCTCGTCCGGAATGAGACGAGAAAGACTTTATATTTTTGGCTTGAAATTTTTGGTATGTAAACTTATGAAACTCGTGGAGCCTGTGTAATACTTTATTGCTAAACTTTCTTTTTGCTTTATATATATATGCTGACGTATTTTTAGTTTGCACGCTTTATTGTGTTAACGGCGACCTTGGGGTGTTCTCGTTATGATGACCTCGTATTGGTCACATAGTAAGGGATTAATATTGGCAAAACGTCATGTCTGTTATTAATGCGGATTGTGAGTTCCAAGGGGCAGTGAGTGGGGCCATTTGGGGGGATGTGTGCGGCATAATTAATAAGGGGGATGGCTCTTGGATTTCCCCATGGCAATTAATGAGGCTTGTATAAGTATAGACTTGTGGGAGAGAGATGCCATCGCGCCTTAGCAAACCTGTGGGAGGAACCCTTTTATTTTATCATTGGAGCTGGGGATCAGAAGTCTAGACATCTCCGGGGAAAAAGATACAGACGCGGTCGAAGGCCAGGTATGAAGCACGGTTAAGCATCTGGGTAGAGTTTTATAGTAAGTTCTACTTTGGCGAGCGTGGGCTTGCTGGGAAGCCATTAGATTGAACCTATATCGAGCCGTCAACCCTCCCCATACCAGAGAAGAAGACGCAGGAAAAATGGCGGTTCTGGTACCTTATTCTGTGGGATCAAGTATGGAATTGTGTAAGCCGTAAAATTGTGTTGCGCGTGATGGCCTAGGAGGACGTCAAAGCGGCTAGTTGCGAAGGGCTGGGCTATGGGAAATGGGAGAGGTCGTATCCCTGCTGTTCTTGGCAAATTTGCTCTGAATCAAGTCTTTTTCTACTGTGTTAATTCTTGTTTACCAGTAATCTTTCTAGAAAGTAATATGGAATTTTATTATCAGTGGTTCTAAAATTAAATCCGGCAACTAGTAATATTTGTCGTAGTCATTATGTTTATTAATTAGCAACCTCATTTTAAATAGTTCGTTAAAACTAGGCGCGAAATATTTGGCAACTTTTTAAGCAGTCCTCATAAAACTGGGTTACGCTGATCGTTTATGCGATCAGGTCGCAGAGATTTGGCGCGATGGGCCCGATAAATTTTCGCATTCTATGAGGGCGGCCTAATTTAGAGAAAACTTGATTTACGTATTTACGAGGGAGACCTACTTCAAGGTTGTCCTAGTTATGTTATTTCATATTATGCGAGGGTGATCTACTTCAAGGACACCTTGACTTTCGTGCTCTGCGAGGACGGCTTACGTAAAGGATGCCCCCTGTTACATAATTTTGTTTCACGTCCAAAAACAACTTTTATAATATACGAGGGTGGTCTTCATCAAGGATACCTTGACTTTCGTGCTTTGCGAGGACAGCCTATGTCAAGGACTCCCCCAATTAAATGATTTTGTTTTTTTGTCAGAAAATGACTTTCGTACTTTGCGAGGGCGGCCTACTTCAAAGACACCTCGACTGTCGTACTTTGCGAGGATGGCCTACGTAAAGGACGTCCTCGGTTACGTAATTTTGTTTCCACGTCAAAAAGCGATTTTCATATTTTGCGAGGGTGACCTTCATCAAGGACACCTCGACTTTCATACTTTGCGAGGACAACCTACGTCAAGGACACCCCCAGTTGCGTAATTTCATTTTCACATCAGAAAACGACTTTCATATTTTACGAGGGCGGCCTACATTAAGAACCCCTCAACTTTCGTGCTTTGCAAGGACGACCTACGTCAAGGACGCCCCCAGTTATGTAATTTCGTTTTCACGTCAAAAATCGACTTTCATATTTTGCGAGGGCGGCTTACATTAAGGACCCCTTGACTTTCATGCTTTGCAAGAATGGCCTACGTCAAGGACGCCCCCAGTTAAGTGGTTTTTTTTACGTCAAAAAATGTCTTTCGTGTTTTGCGAGGGCGGCCTACTTCAAGGACACCATGACTTTCGTACTTTGCGAGGGTGGCCTACGTCAAGGGCACCTCAGTTTCATGCTTTGCAAGGATGACCTACGTCAAGGATGCCCCCAGTTAAGTAATTTCATTTTTACGTCAAAAACTGACTTTCGTATTTTGCGAGGCGGCCTACTTCTAGAACACCTTGACTTTCGTTTTTTTGCGAAGATGGCCTACGTCAAGGACATCCTCGGTTATGTAATTTTGTTTTTGCGTCAAAAAGTGATTTTCATATTTTGCGAGGGTGGCCTATATCAAGGATACCTCAACTTTCGTGCTCTACGAGGACTGCCTACGTCAAGGACGCCTCCAGTTATGTAATTTCATTTTCAGGTCAAAAAACGACTTTCATATTTTGTGAGGGGGGCCTACATCAAGGGGACCCCTTGACTTTCGTGCTTTGCAAGGACATCCTACATCAAGGACGCCCCTAGTTAAGTGGTTTAGTTTTTATTCCAAAAACTGACTTTCAAATTTGGCAAGGGCGGCCTTCTTCAAGGACACCTCGACTTTTGTACTTTGCGAGGATGGCCTACGTCAAGGGCACCTCAGTTTTCATGCTCTGCAAGGACGGCCTGCGTCAAGGATGCCCCCAGTTAAGTGATTTTGTTTTTACGTCAAAAAACGATTTTCATATTTTGTGAGGGTGGCCTACATTAAGGACATCTCGACTTTCGTGCTCTGCGAGGACGACCTACGTCAAGGACTCCCCCAGTTATGTAATTTCATTTTATAAAATGATTTTTATCTCGCTGAAGACGAGCGATCAGATAATTGGGATCTACGCTTGGGATTGTGATGCTAAAACTAAACTTATATTGAGCACGAGTAATTATGTACATGTGATGTATTTATAATGAACCTATTTATGGAGGTTCATGGCATTCCTTGGGGATTTGAGTTCTTCTTCATCGCGGTTGAGTAGGTAGTATGTGTTACCATTGGCGACGCGGGATATTAGATAAGGGCCTTCCTAGTTAGGCTGTATTTTTCCCTTGTTGTGATTGTGAGCTGCTGGAAAGACTTTTTTCATGACGTAGTCGCCTTCGCAGAACTGCGGAGGGATTACTCGCTTATGATAGCTTCTTTTTAGTGTCTCTTGATGCCGTAGGATCCGGGAAGATGCTTCCTCCCTGGTTTCATCTATGAAGTCGAGGTTCTTAGCGAGTAATCGGTCATTAATTGTACTGTTAACAATTAGGGATCTCATCGTATTAGCGATGACTTCAGTAGGGAGTACTGCTTCAGAGCCGTAAGTGAGCATAAACGGTGTGAAGCCCGTACCTTTTCGAGGGGTCGGTCAGTAGGACCACAGAACGTGGGGTAGCTCGTCCACCCAGCGATCTTTGGCTGTTTACTGATTCCGTCGATGATAGTTTTGTTAGTAGCCTCGGCTTCTCCGTTTCCTTGGGGGTATCTGGGGCTCGAGGGGAGGATTTTAATATTATAAGGGCGTACGAAATCTGTGACTTTTTTTCCTACGAATTGTGTTCCGTTGTCGGTCATCAGTACTGCGAGGACGCCGAACCATGTGATAATGTATTTTCATAGGAATGTGATGACCTATTCCTCCCTAATCCGAGCGAGGGGAATTGTCTCAACCCATTTGGTAAAATAGTCTGTTACAACAAGTAGCCATTGGCATCTCCCGCATGCCATTGGGAGAGCCCCGACGATATCGAGTCCCCATTTTGCAAACGGCCATTGGCCAAAAACTGTATGGAGGTCGAGGGATGGTGCATGTGCCTGTGGATTTGACATTTATCACATTTTTAGGCGTATGTTATGAAATCTTATCGCATTATTGGCCAGTATAGTCCTTGGGTACGAGCATGGTCAGCCATGGAATGACCCGCTGTGTGGGCGCCACAGACACCATCGTGAATTTTTGCGATAACTGTATTGATTCTCTCTCCAGTAATGCAAGTGAGGTGCGGAACATATAGGCTTGTTCCTAAGAGTTTTCCATTAATCATCGTATATTTGCGGACTCTGTTGCGGATTTTTTGGCTGCTGATCGGTCATCAGGAAGGATGTGGTATTCCCAGAGGAAGTCAATGAGAGGTTGGCACCAGTCAAGGGGAACGAGTAGGTCAGTTTGCATAGTTGGTATTGTGTTTAATATAATGCTCAGTTTATTAAGGATATCGATCTGGATGATGCGGAGCTTGTCGTCGATGATTCCTGCTAGGTACGCAAGGGCGTCCGAGTGTCTATTCTCACCACAGTGGATGTGTTCGAGGTTGACCTTGCAGAACTTTCTTAGTCGTTGATTTAGGATTTCCATGTAGCCGGCCATCCTGTCGTTGGCCTGGAACATCTCGCTATGCTGGTTAACAACTAACTACGAGTTGGTAAAGATGAAAAATTCTTCCACGCCCAAGGCCAACGCTGTTTCTACTCCACATAACAATGCCTCGTATTTAGCCTCATTATTACTGATGGGGAAATTGACCCGTATGGCTTTCTCAATTTTCTTATTGGTGGGAGTAATTAACACTATGCTAAGACCAGAGCTGCCAGTATTGACGAACCTGTTGGTGTATAGCCGCCATCCCTTAGTATACTCTGGCTCGTCTATATCAATATGGGCGTCGAGGTCATCCTCCTCGTCGTTATGCTAGCTGTCATCCTAAATAGGGAGGTCTGCGAGGAGATCGGCCACTGCCTATCCTTTGATTGAGACTCGTGGTCCGTATCGGATGTCAAACTCTCCTTGTGTGCCTGGAAATATGGTCATAGTTTCTGTGAGGCGTATACTAGAACGAGGGTCTGTTTCTCCACAGTGGAGTACCGTAGTTCTGCTCTCGTAAGGGTTTTATTGACAAAATATACTGGCTTTTCCACTTTATGTGCTGTACACACGAGGACCGCGCTGATGGATTCATCTGTATTGCCATGGTATAAACCCAGTAACTCATGCTTGATTGGGGCGCTGAGAATCGGTTGAGTGGCTAAGTAGTGCAACATGTTTTGAAAGGCTATCTCACATTCATCGTTCCATTGGCATTTTTTATTTTCCCGAATGCATTGAAATAACGGACGACATTTGTAGGATGCTTTATAAATGAAACGTCCAAGAGCTGCAACTTTTTAAAAAGGGGGCTTGTACTTCCTTTAACGTCCGTGGTGATGGCATACATATGAGAGCACGGATTTGATCAGGGTCGGCCTCAATTCCTCGCTAGGTGACGAGGTGTCCAAGGAACTTACCCGAGGAAACCCCAAAACTGCATTTCTCCCGGTTAAGACGCATCTTATAATATTGTACCTTTGTGAAGACTGTCTCAAGGTCGTATAAACCCCGTATGCAACAAATTTTGGATCTCGTCGTTGATGACCCCGCGTAGCAGTGGTGCTGTTCGCCGTGATTTCTGTTTAACGGGGCTGGCCTTTTCATGAACGTAAAAATGATGACAGGCCAACGCTGGGTCTATGCCTGGCAATTTGTCAAAGGACCACGTGAAGATATCCTTGAACTGCCGAAGGAGTATGATGAGGTCCGCTCGCTCGTCACCTGTCAAGAAGGAACCAATATACGTTGTTCTCGTGGGGCCATCGATGTCAATCAGAACGACTGGCTCCACGAGGGGTGGGGTCCATGATTTACTGAACGTACTTATAATGGCATCGTTTTGGTCATGAACTATGTCTGGGAGTATTAAGTTGTTTAGGTGGTGAGGAATGGGGGACGAGTCCACCGCCATGGGCTTGTACCCTGTTCGTTGCTACTCTTCTTGCTTGATATGTTTTCCTTTCTTTTTTGTATTCTCTTGAGTGATTAAATTTTATAGTGAGTTGGCGTAGCAGACACGGGCTACGACTTGACAGCCTCGTAACTAGTAGGGGACAAAATTTGTTGGGAAACGTATTACCTGGTGAAAGGATGAGGGGACGACCTTCATGGCGTGAATCCAGTCACGTCCTAGGATTCCATTGTAGTGCACTGTGGGGCTGTTGAAGATGATAAAAGTTGTAGGTACTACGACCGGGCCTACCTGCACCTGAGTGACAAGCTCTCCCATGACGTGTTCAGCTGAGCCGTTAAAGCCAGAAATCTCTTTTTTGGAGGGTGTAAGGCAGTCCTGCATGTTCATGTTGCAAAGGGCATCATAGTAAAGAATGTTAGCACCACTACAGAAGTCGACCAACATTCTATTGATGAGACGCTGACTACGACGATCCAAATAATAAGGGCGTCATCGTGAGGGTGAGAAACTGTGCCAAGGTCATGATCAGTGAAGTAGATGGCTTGTTCTGGTGGATGGCGAGTGTCTGCTTCAATGCTGTGAGCGGTTTACTGGTTCTCGGTTTGGCGGTAACATTGCCTCGTTAAATTGGAGATTGAATGTCTCGAAGGTGCGTGGTTGAGCTCGCCCAATATCATCTTACATATTGTTAAATGTTTTGGTGCCTGTATGTTTGTTGCTTGTTGGTCAAAGGTTGGGTGAGGCGTTCTCTCAACGGGTGGGATTGGTCTTTTGAGGTAATGTGTATAGCGGCCGAGGCGGAACCTAGTCTCGGTCATATTGATAAAATTGTAACATTCCTTGGTTGTATGGTCATGTATTTCGTGATGCGTGCAGTAAGAGCGACCTGCTCAGTCAGGCTTGTTGTGAGGTCTTCTATATTCGGGGTCATCCTTGACAGCGAAGCGTAGGTCCGCTCATGAAATTGTCAGATCGCTGGGAGGGTAGCATTCCTATCAGGTGGTTCTCTGTCGCCCGTCCCTGGGTGTTTCTCGTGGGCCGCGATCTATACGTCGTTTGTTCCTGTTATCGTTTAGGTCTTCGTAGTGATCCCGTGAGTGTTAGGGTGCCTCGGAATGTACTACCGGCATAGGTACGGATGTGGCAGCAGCTTGCGAGGTATAGGCACGATTGTTCGCTTCTACGCTTTGATATTTATGGACCTTCTTATACAGGTGCTCGAGGGTTTTGGGCCATTTTCTATGCAGGGCCTCGCGCAGCTCAGAACTGGGGAGACATGCACCCATGAAGGCGAGGCAGGTTGTTGGTGCATCAACCCATTCTATGAGGGCGAGCTCGCTTTTGAATCTTGATAGGAAAAAGTTGGTGGTTTCGCTAATTTGTTGTTTCAGGGAGATCAACTCCACTAATTGTTTCTTTGACTGCTGGTTGTGGAGGTACTTCTCGATAAATGCCAACGAGAGTTGTTTAAACGTGGATATAGAATTGGGCCTGAGACTCTGAAACCAGACGAGGGCTCCGTCGGACAGGGTCGAGGGGAATAGATTGTACATGTGTTCATCTGTCTGATGCTGCAAGTCGATGTTGTACTGAAACTTGGATAGGTGCTGCCCAGGATCCTGGCAGCCGGTGAAGGCCTATATTTTTGGTCGAGAGTAACTTTGGCCTGGTACGTAGCTCCTTATGGCCGCGGTGAAAGGTGTATTGTGGATCCGGCGGTGCATCTCCGTGGTTAACCGCCTAGTTGGGTTCACGCCTTGTATTATCTGGATAAGTGCCTCTACGGACTCTGCTGTTAGCAATTTCTGGTCGTGGGTTCCCGCGACCACTCTATGAAAGGCTTCTTTAGTTGATGACTCATCAAAATAGTTCTCATAATTTGGGGCATAGGCTGTTTCTGACAAGGGAATTCCTGGGTATCGGTAGTAGAGCCTTTCGTTATACGCGTGGTTTCGGTCATATTGGGGGTGATAGTCGTGGCCGTGGGGGTAGGAGGGGTCATCCGGACTATAAGGGGGGGGGGGTGCCATGGTGATTGTTTTGCACGGCCATCGGCACAGCGGGCACCGTAATCCATATCGGGAGTTGGTACTCGGTGATCGTGGAGCTGGGGAGCATACCGACCGGGAGGGTTTGGGTCGTTATGGCTAAGCTGGTAAGATGGTCGGTGCTGCGGTGGGCCTGTGCCATGGTGAATCGTGGGGTGTGGAGGCATAGCGGGTCCTCGAGGTGGTACATGGGGTTGGTGAACTGGCATTATCAAGGTCCCAATTGAAGGGTTAAGATTTGCTTCATCCCCAGAAGCTGGTTCATGTGGGGTGGACTCGCTTACAGACTCGAAGGCCACCGGTCCATCTTGTTGCACTTGAGTATTAACGATGAATGTCTCACGTAGAGTGTCGTTGGCGAGTTAAATATGTTGTATTTGGTCGTCTCTTATGGACATCTTCTCCTACAGCTGTGCCAGCGCCACTCTCATCTTGGCGATGGCCTGTTCTTGGGACTAATTGCGGGTGGAAACCACCATCGTTGCTCAGAAGATGCTTTGGTGGGGAATGCAGATGGCGCCAATTTCAGTCTCCTTGTTTTATTAGAGGACAACAATAATCATTCAATGGATGGGGCTTGATACTGAGCTGGAGAACGGCACCGCTCAACTCTCTATGGGTTCCACTATCTCTTTCTGGTTGCGTTTCGATATCGTTGAGGAATAGTAGTTTGCTTGAAGAAGGAAGAAGATGATGAAGATCCTTTTTGTCTATCCCCTCCTCTCTATTTATAAGGAGGGTTTAACCTAGGAGCATCCTTTCTCACGTATCCTGGGAAATTCTTATACTATCCCTTCAGAGTCGTGGGATTGGGTGCTCTTCGTTTTTGTTTTACGGTTGTTAATAATTGCTCGCTATTTAGAAGTACTTTAAAGTAGTTTCATCAGGGCATCCTTACTCGTGTGGGACGACCAATGAGTTTGCTCGTTGATTGACCTGTCATTTTATTGCTCTAATTATGAGAGGTTGGGGCCATTGAGAGAGCCTGCTCGTTAGATTACTCCCACTTCGTCACTAGCGGGAACGTGCTCCTACAACAATAAGAAAAAAATACTCTTCCCCATTTGTATTTCTACACCCCCTAAACGACCTCCCAGCATGTTCTATAACCTTACCCCATGTACCACCTAAGCTACCTTTTATTTTACAAAACTCCTTGAATACATAAGATTCTATAGGATATGATACAAAGTTACCAGGGAAATCTGGAAACTCTAATTCATCTTCCCCTTCCACTTCTACCTCTACTGCGTCCGAGCTCTCCGTTCTAAGCTCGTCCCCTCACAGTATCTACATTATCAATTTTTACAGGTACAACCTTGAACAAATGACAAGAGGTCGAAGTCTCCATCTCAATAGAAAGCTTGTGATTTAGATTTATTTCTATAATAGATCCTTCTCACGCGCCTACATAAAAGTCTAGGTATTGCGATCAATTTTCTTTATAATTAATTTTTTATCTACATTTTTCTCTGTATTTATCCTACACATTATCATACACAAACATATATACTTTTTCATGCAAGCACAAAAACTTTCACAGGTTTACTCAAAATAGCAAACTTTTCAAAATTTTAATACTCAAAAAATATGGTAAACTTTACATCCAACATCAAATAATTTTTCTCAATTACAAATACAAATTAGAAAGATCAACCAAAAATTCACAAACTTTTAATGCCAGAGTAAGAATCTGGGATGTCACACAACCTCTCTTTCACAACAGAATTCCCAACATAGTTTTTTCCTCCACTTGTAAAGTATTACAATCCTTTCTACTATGGTAACGGTAACTACTCTCGCTGGCTCTCTCTCTCTGATCTCTAAATATTAATTTTTCCTCTCACTATCTAGTTTTTCATTTGTTTATTTTTTGAAAATGTTTAGATGAAAAAGAGGAAGGGTTATTTATACTTTCTCTATCCAACCGCTGGCAGTTTTTGGTGCTCACACGAGCCGCCCTCGGTTTTAATGCCAAAATGTCCCTTCTACTATTCATGTCAAACGTTTTGCACCTTTTGGGTAAAAATGCCTCTCCATCATTACCCTAAATCCTATATTTTAATGTATTTCTCTCTCTCCTACCCAAATCCCTCTCACACATTCCTATGCTCTTTATGACACTACACTCACACGCAATCAAACTTTTTCTCCTAAACAAAGGCTGACAATCTGATTCCTAATCTCCTATTACTATGGCATATAGACCTACTCACGTTAGTTCCATTGCTTCAACATTTCAAAATTTAAATATTTCTTTTTAACAACATTCACCCCAAACAAGGAACAAATTCAGAAGGAAGTATTCTCCCTATATTTTAATTATAGTTAATCGTTCGCTCTCTCATATATAATCACACATAAAACAACCAAGATGCCCTGGAGCACCATACCTAATAAGTTCATGTTGGGCAATCCTCTCTTCTTTCTTTACCTATTTCCTCCAGAGCAATTTCCTTCACTGCAACTTTTCGAGCTTTAGGCTCCAAGACCAATTCATGAAATTTCTCACAATACACATGGTGCCCAGCCTCATTCTCCCTCACCCTCATAGTTAACCCATCAAACCGTATCGAAGATTTAGGTAAGTTAGCATAATACCCTAACTGCCCAATGATCCTCTCACGAACTTTAACAACCTTTATTACTATGCGCCCCTCCGATGCATGCTGAGCTCTTTGAGAATGTGTCCTCACCATTATTTGTTTCCTCTTCCTCTCTACCAAATATTTCCAGCGTTATTTATACGTACAAATTACGATCACACAGGGTTGAGCTACATCCTGTACGAGTATAAAATGTGAAAGACCGTAGCGAGATTGGTAATATGATCTTTTGACTCTAAGCTTTTAAAGAGTAGATCATCGATGTATACTTCGACGATCTTCCCCAAGTGTGCTTTAAACATTGTTGTCATTAACCTTTGATAAGTTTCTCCTATATTTTTCAGTCCGAAAGGCATGACTTTGTAACAGTATAGTCCTCTTTCTGTGATGAAAGTAGTCTTTTCTTGATCGTTGTCTAAGAGAGGTATCTGATTGCATCTGAAAGTAGCATCCATTATAGATAAGAGCTCATGTCCTGCCGTTGAATCAGAAATTTGATGAATGATAGGAAGAGGAAAACTGTCCTTTGGAGTGTGTTTATTTTAATATGTGAAATCTATGCAAACTCAGTCCTTCTCATTCTTCTTTGGAACTGTGACTGTGTTGGAGATCCAATCCAGGTACTTGGCTTCTCAAATGAACCCGACGTTGATCAATTTATCGATTTCAATGTTGACTTCATCTCAAAGATGAGGTAATAGTCGCTACTATTTCTGTTTGACTGCCGTGGCGTTGCTGTTGATACTCAATCTACGACATGCCTTGGCTGGGTCAACTCCTGGCATTTCATCAAAATTCTAATCGAAGACGTCTCTACTCATTCGTTTGAAGTAAACGAGAGCCTCCTTTTTGTCCTGGATTAGCTTGGTACCAATATAAGCACCCCTGCTTATTCCATCAAGGTCTATGTACTTTGTCGGTTCTTCTGTGGAAGGCTGATCATCGGTGTGACCAGCTTTCAATAATTACTATGTAGTAAATCTATCGGATATATTGAGAATAGTTGATACGGTATTTTGGCAAGCTTATACAAGTTTTTGACTGCTTTTGATTTCATAGATACCGTTGTTATGCTTGAAATGAAGTGCTTGATGGTACGTGGAAGCGATTGCCTCCATGTTGTGAATCCAGCAGTGACCCATAATCCCTAAGTAATAAGATTTGACGTTGCTGATATAGAATACGATGTCGATTGTGGCAGGTCCAGCAGCAATGGGTATGATGATCTTGCCTGCTTATTTTTCCTTAGAGCCATTGAAGCCACTGATATCGATATTGCTTGGAATAACTTGATCAACCAATCCCATTTGCTTGATTATGCTCTGAAAGATAATTTTGATACCGCTGCTAGTATTAATCATGATTGTATGCATGATGAATTTCTTCATCTTCAGCATGATAACAAGAATGTCATGATGAGGAAACTTGATGTTATTGATATCACAATCCTCGAATGAAATCCCAAGTCGCCGATTGCTTGATTCAGGCAGGAGTTTAGCTTCTTTACCTTAGGCGGTGAGATCGCAGCATTCCGTTAGCCACTTTTATTTAAATGTATTAGAGTTGTTGATTTGATGGATCTCGATCATGTTACTGTGATATATATGGTATAAGTACTTTTCCTTAGATTGATCTTCGACTTGAACTACTTCAACCTGCATCATATAGCTCTAATTCTTATATCCTTCCAGGTCGATAATATACTCGTACATTCTCCCGTCTTTGAAAATAAATTCCAGCAACCTCTGTAAAGCATAGTAGTTTTTAGTTTCATGATGATTTATCTTGTGATGTATGTAGTATAGTTTGCCTTCAATTGGTTCCAATGGTTGAGATACACGATAAAATTTATCTTTCGCCAACATGGGAAAAATTGATAAGATCCAAACATTCATCTTGGAAAGGACCAACTTGGGTAATAAATTGCCTTTATAAGATTTGCCTGTATTTGCCTTTGCACGCTTTTGATCACCCTGGTCCTCTTTCTGTTCACTATTGTGTTATGTATTTTGACCTTTCATGGTTAGGATGGATTTAGTAGATTTATGCCTTTCGGTCATCATCCTTTCGTGGTCGACATACCTATTGATCTTGGTAATCATGAATTCCAAGGTCGCGAGTTCATTTAAGAAGAGATGTTCCTTTGCTTTGAAATTGATCTGTAGTACATTTGTAAATGCAGAAGCAGTTATTTTATGATCAAGATTGTCAACTTTACGTACTAGCTCCAAAAATTTATTTGTAAAGACCTCGAGTTTCTCTCGTTGAGACTGTTTGAGACTAATAAGAGAATATAAATTCTCTTCCTTGTCTTTATTATGAGCATATATCTTGACAAAAAACTTCTATAGTTTGTTAAATGTAAGGATAGATTCTTCAGGTTGAAAATGGAACCACCATAGCGGTTCTCTCGGTAGACTTGTGGTGAACAGACAACATAAAATATGGTTTAGATTTGAATACAACCCTAGTGAATCACGGAATTGCTGAATTTGTTCCTTTGGATCAGTGCCTTTATATTTATGTATCTTTGGGGTATGGAAACCTGTTGGTATTTTTATATCAAATAACTCTTTGGCAATCGGACTACCTTGCAACTTTGTGAAATCGTCCTTATTTCCTAGAGCCTGAGCTTCAGTTAACTCCTTGATATGTTGATCCATGTGTTCTTGTGTGACGTACTGATGCTGTGCTTGAGTGACTTGGCGAGCTGGTCAGGGACCTCTACTGATATCTGATTGATCTTCCTTTCCCAAATGAATTGAAGGTTATGGTTCGTTATGAAGACCTCAGGAAATGGCTTCGCTAGTTGCTCCTCAAGGTCCCAATCTATCTTGTGCAGAAATGCACGAGTTTGCTGGAATTTGAGCATGATCTCTGGTAAGGGGAGCTTGTTTAGTATCTTGCAAAGCTTGTAATACAGTCTGTATTATCATCATCAGTTCTTCATGTCGCTTGAGTACTGTTTGACAAGCTTGACGCCCATCCATAAGTTCCTGCTCGTAGAACTCGCGGTCAAGAACTAACTGACGCTCGAGCTCAATACATTTCTCTATTTCGGCATGAAGGTTTGCCCGTTGCTCTGCAAGCTGATCTGGCTCAACTGAATGATCGAACTGGACTCCTATCGTTGGTTGCTTGAAAGTGACCATGATTGGAAATGGATAGTTGAGAAAATATATACCTTAGGATATCGTAGAAAATGTCTTCTTTCCCACACACGGTACCAAATATAATGGCCAAATTTCACAGTAGCTCGAAATAGCTCAAAATTAGCTCTTACACCAAATGTATATTGGCAAGAATTAGTATAAAAGACTGACATAGGTGATTAGCGTGAAAACCTTTGAATTGGTGAAAACCACAACCTCTATTTGAGAATTTAGTAACTGTAACTTTATTGCTTGAGGCTGATATTTGATTATAAATTTTGATCTCTTAAGTTAGAAAATCTAGGTCTTGTAATATAAAATTCTTGGTCCTTTTTCCTCTGGAACTCATTCTTTTTACAGATCTCACTCTCAGTTCAATATCGTATAGATGCATATTCTCCTAAAAATGGGGCAGGTGGTAGTTGAATGTGTAACTACTAGGTCATGGGAGACTGTGTCTTTGACTTATTCATTTTCTCTATTGTGCTAGATCTACATTTTTTATCAGTTCGTGGTCCAAGTGTCATTGCTGATTGTATATGTCATGCGTATAATGCGTGAGTCTGGTATTGAGGTAGTTCGAGTTTGGAATAGGTCGAGGGACTGGTCCCTATAATCAAAGCTCGTGTTTAGAGTAGGTCGAGGAATAGGTTTCTACAATTGAAATTGACAAAAATAACTTTTTTTGGTTTATAGGAAATTGGTTTTGAATTAATTTCCTAGCTTTCCTCGATCATTATTGTACTGATGATATTGCATCCTTGTAATCACGGCTGTGAATGTATAGAAACTGTGTAGAGGGGAGATTAGCCACATTCGCAATGCTATCGTCATGCTATAGAGGACACCTTTTCAATGCTATTATCACGCAATAGAGGGGAGATTGGCCATTCAAGTGGCTAAACTGTGTAAGTGGTGCTTTAAGGATCTTCCTTATGACGCTTCTATCCTACATGAGCAGCCGCTACAACTTGATGGCTTGACTGAAGAGGACAAACTTGTTGAATAGAATCAACACTTCTGGTGTGATATCTTTGGTCATATAATCCTTGATGCCGAGGCTTCAAAAATTAATGCGAAGGCGATTGTTCTAGATAAGATTGCGAAGGAGGATAAATGAGCTACTGGGGCTGAGACAATTCCTTTTGGTGAACCTAACCATCCTAGTTGCATCAAGTGTAAATATTTATGGATATAGTCTTGAGGTCAATTTTTGAATCTTGAATAGATAAAGTCTAAATAAATGTATTTTTTTGCCCTTATCTACGTGCCTTGCCCTATTTTCATCCGTGCAAACTTGGAGAATTTTTATCTGTATTTTATTAAATGTTTCATAACACTTGCCTGCAAAAAATGGTGACACTATACTTGGTAGCTATTACTTATGTATTCTATCCGTTATGAATTTTAAATATAAAATTTTAAATTCTGCATTGAATGTACTTCCAAACAGCCTTTAAATATGTTATTTTGGGAGTTCGGATTCAATAGTGAGGTGAAGTATTTAGAGTAGAGGCAAAAGTTGGAAGAGAAGAAATTTAGGAGAAAAAAGGAGATGAATCAGAAGATGAGAAAGATCGTTGGTTGTTAGAGAGATGGAATTAGATAAGACGTACATTGTGTTGTGTAAGGTCAAGGCTGAATTAGTTTGAATAATATTTAATTTAAGGGGCAGCTAGGACAAAACTAAGTAGGGAGAGAAAATAATTAATATTGCTTAAATGAAAAGTGTGAATAGAAGTAATGATGAGAGGGTGCGCGTTTCCAAGAGGGATGAAGTATCTGATTGGAAAGGGAGAAAAGATGCCTCGGTTGAGAACGCGAGGGTGGCTGATACGTATTCCATGTAGTCAGTGGAGTTATCGAGGGAGATATAAATTTCCTCACTCTCTATAAATCATAACATCTTTGTAGAGAGAAAGTACTGGATAAAAATAGAAAAAATTGCTTAAGACTCAAACTAGAGAGAGAAAAAGGAAGTCCCCCAAATTTTCTTGTGAAACTTGGAGACTCTTGCTGGATTACTGGGAATTAATGTTTGCAGAGAAGTCGGTCATACATGTTCCGGCTGTTATGAGGATTGAAGATTGTGGCATTTCAATTTTAGGTTGGTAAATCCATCTTCTTCTTTGTATGTTTATCTTTCAATGTTGCAGTGTCTGTTATTTGTTTTTTGTATGATGAAAATGTGTTTTTGGAGATGCTATTTGCATAGTTATTATTATCAATTGTTTTGTAAATTTTAATATAGATCAGGCAAAAAATAGCCTAAAATCTATTTTTGGTACATTTTTTTATTTTCCCAATTTGAATTTTCTTAAAGTATGTTTTAAAACACAGTTCGAAGTTATAGAAATCTAAGAAATTAGAATCTCTAAGAGTACAAACCTCAAACTTTGGTACTTATCCATAATGTGGAGAGATAGAAGCGGAAATTGAAATCAAATTTATGAATCAATCTAAAATAAGTGAAGAAGTAGAAAAATAATTGACTAGTATTCAAACTGGTTAGGAGGCATAAAAATAAAATAAAATAAAATAAATACTATATTTATAATTCCGTTTCTGTAGGAATATAAATGCATGATAAAACTCTAGTCCCTAGAAGTAAATTGGTTTTCGAAATGAGCTGTGAAATGGAGACATTAAATTCTGGTAATGATGATGATGTCAACACTGTGGGGAATGAAGATGTGAAAATAATGACGAGGAAGTACTTGTGGTTAAACCTTTGGAGGTAATACATGGGGATCTAAAGGTTAATTTAGGTGAAGGAGGAGGCAAAAAAATTGAAATGTGTGATTATAGTGAAGGAATAGATATAGGTAAAGAATTTTTGATGTATTAAAAAGAGATTAAAAGGTAGATGGGGTGATTATGTCAAGTACGATAGTATAGATTATAGAAAGTTTACTCCTGAAGGGGGGCCGAGCAAGTATTATACAATGGCGCACAAAAAAGCTAGCCGAAGCATTTATTTGCCTACTAATTCAAAGAGGACAATTTTTTTGGCTTTGAATTTGCTGGTCGACCTTAAAATGATTATTTGGTTTGGGTAAGGTGTGATTGTTTGCCGAGAGTGGGCGAACCAGCCATCTAGCTGAATTTTAGATTTTATAATTAAAGTAAGTATTTTAAAACTCGTACCTATAATTTGTAACTATGTAGTTTTTTGTACTAACTGTTCCTTCTCCTGTTATTTAAGTTTTGTGCGTAGGTCCCCAAGCTAAAGCTACTTCTAATGATCCATGTCTCTTCAGCCAGGTCAAGAAAGATGATACTGAATTAAAGAAAGTGACGGAACCTAAAAATTTAGGGGATAAGAGGGTAAAAACCGTAGTTCCTAAAGTCCACCAAGCCAACAAGGGGTGAGAAATGGCTGCAAAGCAAGCGAAAACTCCCCAGGTTGGTTCTTCTCACCTGCTGAATTGAGGTTCGATTTTCTAGAAATTTTAATTTTCGTTGACATGCCTCCCCCAGCTGAGGCCAGTTCCATTTCTACTGGTGATCAAAAGAAGATCGTCCTCAAAAGGGCTGGGAAGGAATTAAAGACTCTGAAAAAGGTGAAGGATTCAGGTATCGGGGTCGTGGATAAAACAACCTATGAGTCAGTGGGTCCACTTCAGCTTGACCAAAATTAGATATACAAGGTCGAAGACATGGAGGACAATGCTGGGATTGATGATAATGATAGTATCCCTCTTAATAGGCAACTCCCATCTACTCTTGTAAGGGCCTAAATTTAGAAATCAAACTTAGCTCTCGCACCAAAGATGCTTAGTATACTAATAATAATAAATAACCACTAATACACAAGAATTAGCATGGAAACCTTTAAATAGGTAAAACCACGACCTCCTAGAAGGATTTTAAAAGGAGAATATTATATATCTTGTGATTTGAAGTTACAAATAGTATTCTGGATACTATTATATAGGCTTTTTAGATTGAAAATTCTATCCCTAATCTGTTCTTCCTTGATCTTATTAATAGGTCTCATATTATGACAATTTATTGACTACTATCTTCTTTTAATGGTAGACATTACAAGGTAGTTTTGATGAACCTTCGTAATGGTTGTATAATGGTATGAAGGATTCCTTTTTCTTGTAACGATTTCTTTAATGGGCCACCATTGTGACATATCATCTTGTGATTGTTAGGTCTAGTCACAGCTTGAAAGGTCGATTTAAAACTTGAGTTTGAGACCGGGAATAAGTCCTTATAATTGCCCACTCCCAACTAATAGCACGGGTGGTTTTTATTGAGAAGCTCAACCAAGGATCTTTCATTCTTGCTGCAGTCTTGAACATTATAAATTAATCATTTAACTTGACCAATAAATTTCCCAGACGCACTAATTACACTCTCTTTAGCTATTGGAATCTGTGGTCTGTCTAAATTACTTATAAATAACTTCTCCTTTGCCTAGAGGATTAATATATCTTACTTATCTTAGTAAAACTTGAAAGGCGATGGTAAAAACAAGATCTCAGACCCGTTATGAAGAACGTGAGCCATGAAATGTAGGCAAGCTGGATAAATTAAGAACTCATTATTTTAGGTAATAGCCACTAGCTGATCTGACCCCGATATCAATAGAGCCTACCTTTTTGGGTTTAACTATGGTGGAGGTGGAAGAAGCCAGTGAAAATTACTTCTAGCTTCACCAGTATTACTACATCATTTTGGCTGAGATTGATAGTAAGCATTGCCTTAGTGGCATGGAAAAAAGTATTGCAGAGGATTGCCTTAGTGACATGGCAATAAATTACCAATAAGAGCCTCAATTGCTCTATGGATTGATTTCAATTAAATTCCTCTTTAAAACCTCAAGTCTAGATTACAAACTTGGAGATGTCTAGATCCTTCTTGATCATCTTTAAAATATGACATATTTTAAAGAGGTTGAATGTCTAGATCCTCCTTGATCATGGATCCCCCCTTTAGGATCCTTGAGCTTCTGCTTAAGTTGGAACTAGAGGTGAGGGATAACGGCCGTACCAATTTCCCTGTTGTGCCACTTCGACTTGCTGGGTAATTGACCTTTGTTCCCAACTTGGAATGACTCAATATTACCCCGTCTTATAACATGAACTTTCCTCTCTAGAATACAATTTTTCTATAATGGATCTTCTCTTTCCATCCATAAGTCATCAACTGATAGTAGGCGAGTATCGATTGCAGACTTTTCATCTAGAAGAGATGGCTCAAATAGTTTTAAATGCTCGACATTAATCATCGAATATATATTCATAAATGGTGGAAAATCCAATTACAATGCATTGTCACCAATTTTCTTGAGTATTGTAAATGGACCATACCGGATAGGCTTGAGTTTCTAGCCTTTTTCCTTTAGTCATTCCTCAACCTAATGCTTATTATGTCGAGCCTTATACTTTGCTTGAGTCATCTTCAATTGTACTTTAACTACCTCATGAAACTTGCTTATCCTCTCAATGAAACACTGAGCTATAACTTGTTCCTTTTACTCCTTCCCAGATACAATCTTGTTACCAAGACTAAAAGCCAGACCAAGAGGGTTTGAGGCAAGTACCCAAGAGAAACTTTAAATGGAGACTTCAAAGTAAAACCATGAATCACCTGGTTTAATTCAAGCTGAAGATATGGTAAACTCTCATCCCAAGTCTTAGGATGCTTATAATTGAATCCCCATAATAAGTAAACCAAATTACGATTAACCACCTCTATTTGCCCATCAGTCTGCGGATGAAATGCGATACTTCTCTTCAACTTAGTGCCCATCATCCCCCATAAAAATCTCTAAAAATGCCCCAAAAGTGGCTATCCCTATTAGAAATAATAGGAGAAGGAAGCTCAAAATACTTCCAAACATCTCTAACAAATAATTGCGCTGCTCCTTCCCTGGTGTCCGTCATCTGGCATAGAATATGAATTATCATCTTGCTGAATCGATCTACCACCATAAGCAGATAATCATTCTTACACTTTCTCATGGGGAAACCACCCATAAAATCCATTAAAATGCTCTTCCAAAGTTGCCTAGGAACAGGTAATGGTAAGTCATGACCCAACTTACGATTGGAAGGCTACGATGTGTTGCATAGAACGCAACTACAAATCATACAAGCATCATCCACCTGCATCTTCGGCCAATAGACATAATGCCGTAAATTCAAAATAGTCTTCTTAACCCCGAAATGATCTCCCATCCGGGAATAATGGGCCTCGCTAATCCAATGCAAACGGTCTCTACCCTCAGGAATACATTGTAGATTGCCCCTATAAATTAAACTATCTTTCAATTTATACTTACATGTCTTGCCTTGCAGTAACTTTTGGTAAATTATATTAAGCTTCTTGTCGTCATCATACCCTGTAACATACTCAGACAGAATAATAGGCTGTATCTGTATAGCTACCCACAAAGCGGAAATAGCTGGTAATGGGGATCAAGATATTATATCAGCCATTTTATTATCCACTCCCTTCTTATTCTTGACAATCATGGTAAATTTCTGTAGATACGATATCCACTTCATATGGCGAGCTTGTTGTAGCTTGGACTGTGTAGATAAGAAGTGCAATGGTTTATGATTGGAATGTACCACTACCTCCTTCCCCAACATGTAGCCCGCCATTAATATTTTACTGATTGATATATAGCGTAAAACTCCTTATCATAGGTAGGATAGTTTCGTACTATTTTTGTAAACATCTCAGAATGGTAAACAACTGGCTTCCCATCCTGCAATAAAATTGCCCCTAATGTATAGTCTAACACAGCTTTTTTGACCTTAAAATGACACTGTAAATTTGGTAATACTAATACTGGTGCATCTATAATCTTTTACTTATGTAACGGAAAGGTCTTCTCATGGCAATTTTCCCACAAAAACTTTACACCAGCCTTTGTCAAAGAATGCAAAGGTGAAGCAATCTATGAAAAATGCCGTATAAACTTTAATAAATACTGATAAAAACCCATAAAACTTTGTACTTTAGTTAGTGTACAGGGTCTAGGCCAATTAGTATTGACCGAGGCCTTCTATGGATCAACTCTAAGTTCAACTCTACCAATAATGAATCCAAAGTACACTAGTTTTTTCTTCCCATTGAGAAAAAGTAGTTGTGATCTCAATGCTTACAACACTTTGCATATATGTACGAGGTGTTCCTCCTATGGTTGACTATATATAAATATATCATCTAAATACACAATCACAAAATTATCAATAAAAGTATGAAGTACCTCATTCATCAACCGCATAAATGTTGTTGGAGCGCTGCATAACCCAAAAAGTATCACCAACCACTCAAAGAGTCCTTGTTTGGTGTTGAATGCCATCTTTCATGTATCTTCATCCAAATTCGAAATTTATGGTAACCCGACTTAAGATCCAGCTTGGTGATATAGCGAGCCTTCTATAATTCATCTAAAAGAACATCAATTCATGGAAGTGGATAATGATTCTTCATCATAATCTTGTTCAACGCTCGATAATCTACATTAATTCTCTTAGGCCGAACCTTCTTCTGCACCAATAACACCATTGAACCACAAGGTATGCAACTTAGATTAATAACTCTTTGCTCTTGGAGCTCTTGTGCCTATTTCTTGATCTCCTCAGACTTGATCATAGAAGTCCGATACAACCCAATGTTGGGTAGTAGTTCACCATTCACTAAGGTGATATCATATATGCTCCAAGTCCACCTTTTGCGGTATCCCTTCTATTCCTATAAGCAAGTCGCTATAATCCTCTTATAACTTCCCCATTTCAATTTATTGCTTATGAGACATTGCCCAAATAGACGACACTTTAGCCGACAGACCCTTTTAAATCGATCATACCAACAATAGCACAAACTTGTCGCTCGCATTAAATAACCTCTTCACCTGAGTCACCATTACTAAATTTTTTATGGTGACATGCTCCTTATAATCATTAATATGAAACTCTTTTCCCTATTCACAAGATGATACTTACAAGTTCTACGTAATGAATTGCATCTCTGTCCCAAAGATAAGGGCTACCCATGATGACTTGACACATATCTTAAGGAACCACCTCACACGTCACCTCATCAATAGATTTTTTAGTAATCACGAACTTGAACGTATACTTCTTTATGATTTTCAACTCTGCATCTTTTTGAATCCGCCCTAAACCATACGGCTTAGGATGAGCCACCATAACCAAAACTATCTTCTTCACCAGTGCCTTTATAATCAAGTTTTTCAGACTATCTGAATCAATGATGGCCTCTTCTTTGCTTTACCTGAATACTAACATAAAACATTCTTCCCGACTTGTCTCCTCGATAGTCATAGTTTGCTTAAATATAAGATTAAGCTTAGGATTTAGTTTATCTACATTTAAAAGATTAACAAATATTGCAGCTGCTGCACACTTCCCTCTCTTGCTCTTCTCCTTTATCGGCCTAAGCCCCGGGTGAGGTTTTTAACATTTATCCGAAATATGCCCATTTTCCCTACAATGATTGTAATAATTTCTCTTGGATGAAGAAACCTCTCCTTTAGACTCTCTCTTGTGCTCATTCTTCTAACTAGACTTGTACCTCGACTTGCTATTGTCGTCTTTCTTGTCACTCTTTAAGTACTTTCCTTCAGTAGCAATTGTTTTTAATGTAGCATCTTTTATATTATCCACTGTAAAAAGCTTCAACTTTCTTTTAATAGACTCTGAAAATCCCATCGTATACTTCATGAACACTTCATACTCGTCCACATCAATGTCCAAAACCAAAGCTTGGTTATGAAGTTCTATAGTGAAATCTTGAATGGATTACCTATACTTTTGGCATAAAAGATGCCATTTGAACCATCTTTCTTGCTCATACTCAATAGGATGAATTGTTTTCCACACCAACACCTTGAACTCTTTCCAACTCAAGCTTTCTACTTCATGACATTTCTCATTGAATTTCTACCAAGTGAGTGCACAACTTGCTAATTTTAAAGTTGAGAAACATATTTTTTAAGCATTTCATTATTCGTAAGCTAAAAAGTAGGTCTCTATCCTATCTAACCAGTTATCTACTTTTTCAGTATCGATTGACCCGTCGAATACCAAAATTTTAATTTTAAAGTCGATACGAAGATTACGCATAGGATTTATAGACTTACCAATAATTGATCTCTCATCAGTGAATTTGACATCACTAGAATCTCTATCTTCCCCCTCATTACCCTCGCCATTTCCCTCATCCACAACTCCTTTCTTCTTTGTGCACACTTGTCATTTTGTCGAAGCGGATGCTTTGGCGAGGCTCGCAAGATGTATTGCTCTACTAACTCCCCTAAAGTAGTAGTTAGGTAAAAAAAAATCATTTTAAACTTCGTAAGTCAATCTTCGAAATCACCCATCTCCAAATTTGCTTTCTTCTTCGAGCTAGGTTTTCGGTGAATCTTCAACAGACTCACAAGAATCTCCTTCATTTGCTTGAGTCGGTCACTTGAAGAGACCATAAACCACAACACCCAAGAATTCTAAATTGAAAATTTGATACCACTTAATCCATAATAGAATTAGAGATCACCTGTAACGAAAATTAAACAAAGAACAATATTTTGGTGTGAGAATGTCCCAATAAGAGCTTCAATTGCTCAATATATTGATTTCAATTGAATTTCTCTTCCAAACCCCAAGTCTAGGTTACAAAATTGAACCTTTTATCTTGCCTAGTCTTATCCTTCAATGAAGGTTACAAGTTTTTAGGTAAAAAAATAGGTCAATTATGCCCTTAAACATACAAAGCTATGGGTTTCTATTCCATACCAATCAGCTGTTATATGGTCTTAAGATACTTTTGACCCAATTCTTAAAGGGAGTCATGAATCTACTACACTACTGCCCTGCACAGCTAAATGGCAATGTGTATAAAATAATAAATTTTTTTAAGGCTATGAACAAGAGATTGAGTGCGAATGGGATTGATAAAAAAATTATCGCTTCTGATGTTCTGAAGTATTATAAGATAAAATACCTGAAGGCGAGTCAGAGCTGCTACTTGTATAGTGATTATTTAATTTTTTTTTAATTTATATTCTCCTGGTCGACCTTGGAATGATCATCTTGTACGGGTTAGAAGGAACTGTATGCGGATTCCAGTTGAACTAGCGCTCGAGCTGGAATTTAAATATTTTAATCCGAGTAAGTATTTATCATTAAACTTAATGAGTGGATGTCCTTGTATGTTCGTGCTTCTTATTTTTTTTTTTTCTTGTTATTTCTTTTTGTAGGTCCTTAGGCAACTGCTACTCCCGATGATACGAACCTTTTTGATCGTGTTGGCCGAGAAAAGAATGATGTGAAAGAAGTTCATACTGATCTAAAGATCAAGAGGGTTAAGAAAGTAAATTCTAAAATTCCCAAAATTTAGTGGGCTAATCAAAGGCTGGCTATGGTTGGTCAAGAGGATAACCAAAACAAGAAGAGTTCACCTTTTTCTATTAGAGGTGGCCTCGAGCTGCCAACTGTTATTGCTTTTGTAATGGCCTAATTCCGCAAGCTCGAGCTGGCTCAGAATTAGCCCTTACACCAATATTTATGTGATAAAAACTAATGTAAAGTAAGAAATGACACAGGTGCTTTAGTGTGGAAAACCTCTGAATAGGTAAAAAACCACGACCTCGAGTTGCGGGTTTTAGTAATAGTAACTTTCATTGCTTGAGGCTGATATCTTATTACAAGTGATCTTTCAAACTAAAAATACTTGATCTTATAAATAAGAAATTTAGTGCTTGAGAATCTAGAAAATATGGTTTTCTTGGTGATTTCTCATGTCTTTTTTGGGTCTTTGTCTATTCTAGAACTTTTTCCTTATATAGAGGCCTTGCCCGCAGTTTGTTATCGTGCTGAAGCACGTCCTCTGAGCAATGTGGGAAGTGTGGTTGACTGAGTAATTGTTGAGTTCTTGAGAGACAATTTTCTTTGATTTGTTCATACTTTTCTGTTTGTGCTCAATTCACGTTCCTCATCAGTTTGTGGGATAGAAGTTACTATTTACTGTTCATGTTACGTGAAAAATGTGTGAGTCTAATATGGAGGTAGTTTGAATTGGGTTAGATCGAGGGATAGGTCCCTACAATCCCCCCTCGAAACTGAAGTCACGGGTGGCTTTTTTTGAGAAAGAATTTGTGGAGTTTTATTGTTGGAAGTTGAAAAGGAATGATGTATACATATTGATTTAACTGGCATGGATAATTGGTATTTGCTTTATGTGGTGGGGTGTATCTGTATTGAATGATGCTGGAAGCATTAATGTACGCGACGCTTGGGGTTCTGAGAGTGGCTCTATATTGAATAATGACTACTTTGGAAACATACTTGCATATTAAATATGAAGGTTATATAAATAGTACCTGCACCGAGGATCCTGGTAAAGTACGCTATTTGTTGAAAAATTCTTTGGAAGTTTAGATTGATAATGGTGAAGACCCAAAGAATGGTTTATGAAGAGAGTTTTTGCAGAGATGCATAAATTTAAGCTGAGATACTTCGACGACCAATCATTGGAGATGCCCACCCCCATTCCCATTCTACCGACGTATCAGGGTATATAAGAAGAAGAAGCGACTAAAGCAGAAGAATATTTTTACTGTATGTGAAAATTTTATTATGTTGTCTTAATAGACGAACAACATTGAAGGTGTCTCTGCATCCTTGCGGAGGACAAGGTTGAGGAGACAGATATGGGGACTGGTGTAACTATGGGGTAGTTTTACCAGTTTCTTGTGTAGGATTAGATTCTTATGCTAGGCCTTCTTCACCTTTACCAACTATCTGATTGGGGTGGTTATAGAGGAGGCAATGGTGGTAGTAGAGATGGGAGACGGAGATTAGAAGTCTGCTTCAGCACCATCATCGTTTTTGGCTCTAAGAAGACCTTCTGTTTGAAGAGTTAGTTCAAGCACTGATTTCATGTCTTCTATAGTTTCCATTTGAAGTTTGGTTCCATGCCTAAACTTTGACCAAACTCAGAGGAGGGAGGATGCTCAGTATTTTCCAATGCATGCTTTACTTCAGAAGATTATTAGAGTAAAACATTACTGAAGTAAGATGAACTGAAGGATTTGTTATTTCAAAGTACCTGAAGACTTGTTATCTGGAAAGTACCTGAAAGACTTGTTATTGGTAAAGTACCTAAAAGACTTGTTATCTGTAAAGTAATTGTAATTTATATTTGAGCTTAATAAAAAAGGTTATTCAAACTCTTTGCTGATATATAGAATAAATCTTGTGATTGAAATTGTTCTATGAGTAATTCGAAGATTTACGAGTAAAGAATAAAATGTAATATATAATAATGGGAGTACAAAGTATATTATAGCAAGTCTTGAGAACTTAGAATTACTGGGATTGATAACTGCAGAAGATTTAGAATTTGTAGGGATTATAAATTCGAGCTCAGAGAGATCTCCTAAAATATCAAATTTGGAGAAAATAAGTTTGAGATATAGTAGGCCAAAATCACTGTGGTCGATGTGGATAAATTAGTTCAAATAATTTATACTCAGGATACTAGGGTTTTCTGTTGTGATAGAACAGAATACAAATATAAATTATAGTGGATTTGAAGTTATCTAATGAACTGCATAAATAGGAAGAAATGAGTGTGGCTTGGGGTAAGACATAGAAGATGGTATAGACTCGATCTGAGAGAATTTGTTATACCACTGAGGGACGATTGGCGATTAAGATAGTTAAAGTGCGAGAATGGAACTTGGTCTTGCTAGATTATAATGCTGACTTACCAATGTTCGTGTATCAGTTTGAAGGTTTGGATTGGATGGGTAGGGAAGTTGAGTTTGGATATCGCTTCTACGAGGAGCTTTTCCGAGAAATGATTGTGGAACCTTCAACTCAAAAAGAGGATGCGAGACTAATTGCTGAAGAAAGATCGAGTTGGAAGATGTGAGGATTTCTGGAGGCAAACTGATTAGGTGTGGATCCTTAGGACATCTGGGATGTTTCAGTTGTAATTATATGTGAGGGAGTGAATTGTATGAAGTCGAGTAACTGTCAAGGAAATGTAATTAGAATGAAGTTGGAATCTATCCTATTTTGTTGCAAATGCTATTGTGACTATTTTGAATAAAGAATTTGATTTTTTTTGAAATGTTTATAACTTTGGAAATGATGTCACCACATCTATAAGTAATAGAAGCTAGAATAGAAAATGTAGGTAGCTTTGTTTTTTGTCTCTTGTGTTATTACCAGAAAAGTTTGATTACATGTAAGTGTTGAGTCATCATGAGTGTGGGGAGGTCAGAGAAAGATTTGGGTAATAGAAATGGGAATATAATAAAATATAGGGCAGGGCATAATGACGGGAAGGTATTTTCACTGAAAAGGTGCAAAACGTCTGACATTAATTGTGAAAGGGACGCCTCGGTTCCAAAATTGAGGGTAGCTCGTGCGAGGCCCAATAATTGCCAAGAGTTAGAAAAAGAGAGAAAGACTATAAATAATGTTTCATCTCCTTCATTGAAACGCTGATCACCTTCTGAAAAATTAAAGAACAGATTGCGAGAGGAAAGGGAAAAAATAATAAAGATTCTTTTAAGAGAATAGACCAGAGTGATCCACAGTCAAGGCGAGCGAAGGTTGTAGAGACTGAGTCACGAAGGTGGTTGTATAACAGCATTGTGAAGGACAGACTTAGCGCTGTGTCAGATTCTTTTCCAGATGTTAAAGGTTAATAGAATATTTTTGTGATACTGTTGATATTAATTTTGTGAAAGATTTTTGTGGTTTTAAATTTTGAAAAATTACTATTTATAGTAACCTATAAAAATCTCTTTGATTTATGTATATAAAAGAGATGTGAATGATATACGTATATGCATGATGTATGTCTAAAAGATAATGATAAAATACCTGACCTGTATGTAGGTAGAGCGGGAAGAGTATTTTTATAGAATAAAACCTTATCTTAGATTTGTAGTTGAGATGGGGACTTCCCCCTATGATGGAGGCGTCAATCTCTGGTCGTTCGACTGAATCTGATAATGTAGAATCTGATAAGGAGGATGAAGTAGGAGTTGTTTAATTTCCAAATTTCCCTGGACAATTGATATCATATCCTCCGACCTCTGATGTGTTTAAAGAGTTTTGTAAATCCAAGGCTTTTATAGGGGGAAGATCGGGGAACTTTGTAGAACATACCGGTAGGCAGTTTTAAAGTTGTATAGTAGGATATAGGGAGGAGTATTTCTTTATGTTGGCTGAATTAGGGAAGGAGAAGTCAGAAAGGGGTTTTGATGAATCGATCTTCTTGAAGTATTATCATGGGAATGTTCATAGCGACCTGGGAAAGGGTTTTCTGTGCTACTTGTCTCAGTTAGAGTATGGGCTGAACTTGCCCCTTAACAATCTTGCAAAAGGGATAATGAATATCATATAGGCATGTCTTGTCCAGTTGAACGAGAACATGTTGGAGGAGATAAATGTATGTGAGGGTTTGAATAAATTGTAGGAGGATAATGAGGTGGAGATGGGAATATCTCCTAAAGATGTGTTGTAATTTTATCGAGTGAAGAATAATTCTGTAAGTGGAGGGGTATACTTCTTTGTGAGCTCTTTTCGACCTCTTTTCTTTGATCTGAATTCAGTAGGTCGAATGTGGAATGATAATGTTATTTGGGTGAAAAGTGATTGCCTTCAGAGAGATGATGAAGAACCTATGAAACTTCTGTATAGAACTGTGAAGAAAAGTAAGTGTAATAGCATATAATATTGAACTGCTGAAATCAAATATTGTTCCATTATTGATAATATGTTGTTGCTTGATAGGTCCTTCACCGAAGGTGAAGAAGAAGTCCCTGTTAGATGTTGTTGCTCAAGAAGGGGTTAAGCTTGAGGCAGTGCTAAAAGACCTCGGTATAAATAGAAATAAACGTGCAATCAGCAGGTCTGAGAAAGTTCAAAAGTCTTAAGCAATGAGACTTATGACGGGTGTTGGCGGCAATAAGAAGAGGGGAACTGATAGAGAGAGATGAGTGGCTTTGCCAAAGGCCTATGGAGTAGATTTTATGGATGTGCCAGAGTCTACCGCGTCGAGCAAGCTTGCTCGGGCATTTTCAAAGATAAAGATGCTAAAGCGTAGCGCGACCTCTGGAGCCACGGGGAGTAGTGAGGTTGAGGGAGGGAAAAAAATGAGAAGGGAAGATCCATCTTATGAACTAATTAGGGTGAAGGTCGCAAAGATTTGATCTGACATGGAAGATGAGTTAAAAACTGTGGAGGACAGGGCGAGGTTTGTAGCTTACAAGGGTGTAGAGAAGATCAGCAAAGTGGTAAGTTTGGTGATTTGAATGTTATCTTTGAAATCTGTATAGTGATGTATCTCCAAAAATATGTTTGATTTGTTTTTTTGTATATTTGCAGGATGCTCATTTGATGAAGGGAATCTACCTCAGAATGAAGGAGGAGAAAGTCGAGCTCAAAAGTGTGAAGGCAGAGCTCGAAAATGAGGTAGCTCGATTGAAATCTGACTTCGTTCGGGAGGGAAAACGACTGAGTTCTTTAAAGGTTGCGCAAGAGGTGGATATTAGCAAGCTAATAAAGAAGCGGGGAAGAATTTAGAAGGGGTGGTAGTCCAACGTGATAGACTTGGGCGCCACCATCTAAAAATGGGGTAATCCAAAGCTAAGGTGAATGACATTATGGAGGATACCTATGTTGAAGAGGAGGAGGTTGAGGATGATGGGGCTGGCATTGTGAGAGGGCAGGATGAAGTTTTTCCCTAGACTGTGTGAGAGAATGAAGGGGATAATGATGTCAATCCATAGAAAGTGAATAATAAGGCAGAGTAGAATTGCTGATTATTTGGTTGTGTGATTATGAGGTGTAGGGACTTATCCCTCGATCTAACCCAATTTTAACTATTTCCAATTCGATCTACCTTCATATCAGACCCACGCATTTTACATGTAACATAAACAATCAACATTGATACTTATACCACAAACTGATGAAGAACGTGGGTCAAGCACAACAGAAAAGTATGAACAAGTCAAAGATTCCTGTCTCTCACGAACTCAACATTTACTAAGTCAACCACCACTTACCACATTGTTCGGAGAACATACTTCAGCACGATAAAGAGCTGCGGATAAGGCCTATATAAAAAAAAAGTTCCAGAAGAGACAAGGACCAGAAAAATATACGGGAAATCACAAAAAAAAACCCATATTTTCTTGATTCTCAAATACCAAAATTCTTATTTACAAGATTAAGTATTTATAGTTCGAGAGATCACTTGTAATAAGATATCAACCTCAAGCAATAAAAGTCACTGCTACTAAAATCCTCAACTAGAGGCTGTGGTTTCTTACCTATTCGGAGGTTTTCCACGCTAAATCACTTATGTCATTTCTTACTTTACATTAGTTTTTGTTACAGGAACATTGGTGTTAGAGCTAATTCTGAGCCATTTTGAGCTTACGAAATTAGGCCATTACATTTGGCGCCGTCTGTGGGAAAGAAGACATTTGCACGATATCCTAAAACATGCATTCATTATACTATCAATTTCTATCATGGTCACTTCCAGACGACCAGGAACTGGAATCCAGCTCGATGTTTCCGTTGAGCTGGAGCAACTTACAGAACTACGAGCAAATTTCCACACAAAAACAGAAAAGCATAATGAGCTCGAATGTCAGTTAACTCTTGACCGAGAGCTCTGTGAGAAGGAGCTCAAAGCTGGGCGACAAGCTCATTTGATAGCGTTCAAATGACATGAAGGCCAGATGACAACCATGCAGACTGCATTAAAAGCTCTACAAGATACTCAACAAGCCTCTTAAACTAGAGATTGCTATTAAGTGCTAGAGATCTCCCAGGTTTCTGCGCGGGATAGATTAGGACTTCGAAGAGCCATTAGAAAAGCTATTTCCAAAAAAATTCAGCATGAAAATTAATTTTTTATTCATTTGGGTGGTGAAGTTCAGTCAAAAATTAGCAGAGGTCACCAATTTTCCAAACATCATGAGGAAAAATAGTGACCTCAACCTTGAATTTTTGTACGTGATCATTTGAGTGAGGGTACCGGTACTCATAATCCTCAACCTATTCGTTAAGCCACTCAACCGATACATCACTATGTCATACAAGAGCATATAGATCAGCGCATCAAGGAGTTGATTGAAGTGCAAGTTCTGGGCACTACAGACGACCTTTCTAAGTTACAAGGAAGTTTGATTGCCAAAGAGCTATTCGATATGGAAATACCGAAAGGTTTCCTTACTCATAAAATTTATAAATACAAGGGCACCAATCCAAAGGAGTACATTCAACAATACCGTGATTTATTGGGATTGTATTCCAATCTCAACCACATCCTCTGCCGTTTGTTCGCAACAAGTCTATAGGAAGAACAACTCCGGTGGCTCTACTCTTTACCTGAAGATTCCATACTCACATTCGATCAGCTGTAGAAATAATTTATTAAAACGTATGCTCACAACAGAGACAAAGAAGAGAATTTATATTCTTCTATTAGTCTTAAACAGTCACACGGAGAGAAGCTTGACGCTTTTGGGAAGAAGTTTTTGGAGCTCGTACGTAAAGTAGACAACCTCGATCATAAAATAGCTGTTAGTGCTTTCACTAACGTCCTCCATCTCTAATGTAAGGCCATATAACACCTCTTCCTCAACCAATCTGCGACCTTGGAGGATATGATCACCAAGGTCAATGGTTATGTCGACCTGGAAAGGATGATGTTATAAAGGCATAAATCTACTAAATCTGTCCTAACCACGAAAGGTCCATCTGTAGATCAAAACAATGAACCGAAAGAGGATCAGGGTGATCAAAAGTGTTCCAAGGGTAACATCGGTAATCCTTAGAAAGGAGGAACATTATCTAAACTGATCCTCCCAAAAATGAATGTTCGAATCTTCCCAATTTTTTCAATCCTCTCTAAAGATAAGCTATACCGTCAATCTCAGCCATTGGAACCAATCGAGAGCCGCCCGTACTGCATGTATCATAAGGTAAACCATCATTCTACTGACAGCGGCTATGCTTTACAGAGGTTGCTGGAATTTATTTTCAAAGAGGGACGGATGTTTGAATACATTATCGACCTGGAATCATGCAAGGATGGTAACTATAAGAAATAACTCGAAGTCGTCCAGGTCGAAGATCAAGATAAGGATAAACATCTCTACCATATTTACCATAACAACATGATCAAAATTCATTAGATAAACAACTCTTACTGATTCAAGCGCATGAGACTGTCAGAATGCGGCAATCTCAAATCTCAAGATAAAGAAGCCAAACTTCTACCTGAGTCGCACAATCACCGACTTGGGATCTTATTCAAAGATAGCGACATTAGTCATGTCAAATTCTACATCATGATGCATTAGTCATAATGCTCAAGATGAAGAAGTTTGTCATGTATACAATGATGATCGATACTGGAAGCAGTATTGAGATTCTCTTTCCAAGCATAATCGACTAAATGGGATTGGCCGATCAAGTTATTCCAAGCGGCACTGATATCAATGGATTCAATGGTTCAAAAATAAGAGTGAGTAGGTAAGATCATCTTACCTATTACTGTAGGACCTGCCACCATTGACGCCATCTTTTACGTCATCAACGCCAAATCTCATTACGTCAGGATTATACGCTGCTGCTGGATTTAGAATATGGAAGCAATCGCTCTTGATGGTATCTATGAAATTAAAGGTAGCCGAAAGCTTTCTCAAGCTTGCAAAAATACTGCCTCTACCATTCTAAATACCTCAGATAGATACGCTGTATAACAATTACCAAAAAATGATTACCTTGATGACCAGCCTTCAATAGAAGAGCCTACAAAATACGCTAACATTGATGGACCTACCAGAGGTACATTTATCGGTACCAAGCTAGTCCAACATGATAAGGATGATATCATTCAATTCTTGCGAATGAATCGTGACATCTTTGCGTAGACTTTCGAAGTGATGCCTGGGGTCGATCCGACCAAGGCATGTCACAAGTTGGCCATCAACATCAATGCCACGGCGGTCAAACAGAAATAGTTATAACTATCACCTCGTCTTCAAGATGAAGTTAACATGGAGATTGAAAAATTGATCAAAGTAGGATTCATCCGAGAAGCCAAGTATTCTGATTGGATATCCAGCATCGTTACTGTAGAAAAGAAAAATAGAAAAGTCTAAGTTTGAGTAGATTTCATAGATCTAAACAAACACACTCCAAAGGGTAGCTTCCCTCTTCTTAACATATATCAAATTCTTGATTCCACAGCAGGTCATGAACTCCTATATATGATCGACACTCTTGGAAGAAGATCAAGAAAAAACTACTTTCATCACTGAAAGAGGACTTTTTGCTACAATGTCATGCCCTTTAGACTCAAAAACGCAGGTGCGACTTATTAACGGTTAATAACTACTATCTTCATAGTACATCTTGGGAAAATTGTGGAAGTCTACGTTGATGATCTTTTATGCAAGAGGATACAATCAACATCCACATCATAGATCTCAATACAATATTCAACATTCTTCGATCTTATAGGATACGACTCAATCCTTATAACTATCAATTCGGAGTATACTCAGGCCGATTCCTCGGCCATCTTATCAGGAAGAATGGGATTGAGGCCGATCTAGATCAAATTCGAGCTCTCTTCGACATGCCATCTCCAAAGTTAACGAAAGACGTACAGAAGTTTGTCGGCAAGATTACTGCTATAAACCGATTTGTTTCAAAATCTTTAGAACTGTGTCCTTGGCTATTCCTACTACTCTACGACTATACCAAATGAGGAAAAGTTTAGCCCAATTCATAGATCCAATGGAAATTAGAATGCGAGGTAGTTTTTCAGGATATTTAAACCTATTTGGGGAAGTCTCCCATAATGAGCACCCTAGTAGATAATAAAGAACCGATCATCTACCTAGAAGTTATAGATACTTCTATCAGCTCGATTTTAATTTAACTTGAAGGAAAGATCGAAAAGCCAGTTTACTTCATCAGCAAAACCCTTACTCTAGCGAAAATGAGGTATTCTAAAATCGAGAGTCTCCTTTAAAATCTTGTTTACACTTCACAGAAGCTTAAGCACTACTTTTAAGGTCATTCAGTCAAAGTTACGATGAACTACCCACTCCAAGAAGTTTAGTCCAACAAAGGAAAATCCAGGAGAGTGCAATAATGGTCAGTCGGTTTGGGAAAACTTGATATCATGTTCGAACCATGACATTCAAAAAAGGGTCAGGCCATTGCCGATTTTCTCACATATTTTATAGTGGAAAATCCTGAGTGGGAGGAGCACGATCCTGAACTTATAGAAGAAATTACAGAAGATCCACTCACCAAAACATTTGATAAGTGAGCTGAATGGATTACAAAGAAAGGGTGGAGACTTCTTACAAATGGTTCAGCTGGACCCACAGGGTCAAAAATTAGAATTGTATTGATTACCCCTTCTAACGGTAAAATTAAGAAATCAATCCGCTTGGATTTTAAAGCCTCCAACAATGTCATCGAATACGAAGATCTTATTCATGGACTCGACCTCACAATTGAGCTCGGCATCCCAGAACTCTTAGTCTATATAGATTCTCTGCCCATCCACCCCTATTACTCTAAGAAATACAAGAAGAATGGCAAGATGATCGAATATACAACCCTCATTGCAGATAGGATGGGCCAATTTGCAAAAGAAATTCTTGATTATCTTCCTCGAGGTAAAAACAGAGTTGCCGATTCCTTGGCATACCTAGCCAGGGTCTTGGGTACAGAAGCTAGATATCTCTAGATCGAAGTGATATCAACACCCAGGATTGATTGTATTTCTGCATGGACGATCAACACAAGGGGCGATAAAAAGGAGGACAATGATTAACAAAAACCCTTCCTTGCTTTCCGTGGCACCGACTACGAATACAAAGGGCCCCTTCCAGTAGATTCGAAATGCGCCAACAGCTGATCAAAAACTCAAAGCACTACACAAATCAAAATGTTTTTAATATCGCTGTTTAATCATGGGACCATACCACAAGTGCCTCACCTGAAAGAAAGCAGACGAGATACTCTGTGATTTACATGAAGGGACTTGTGGCTCCAATGCCGCTGGTCGATCATTCGCTAACAGAGCCATTACACAAGGAGTATTCTGTCCAGGCATGCGCAAGCAAGTAGAAGAGTACTCATGCAAATATGATACATGTCAATGACATGGACAAATGATTCGCGCCCCTGCGCTCAAACTGCTTGCAAGCAAGGTGTTCTAGCCATTCAATAGATGGGCGCTCGATCTTGTCTTTGAATTTCCTAATTCTCCAGGTAACTGCTGATACCTACCCATAGTAAACGATTATTTTTAAAAATGGGTAGAAGTAGTTCCACATTGTTGAACTAGAGAAGAAGTGGTCATCTCTTTTATCTGGGAACACATCATTACTCGGTTTGGATGCCCCCACCTAATTCATATCGATAATTGGCCACAATTCGTTGGAGAAAAAGTCACAGCTTTCCTCAACAAACATAACATCATCTACTCACCATCCAATCCCTACTACCCTCAAGGTGATGGCCACGCCAAAATTTCCAATAAAACTATCGTGGATGGACTCAAGAAAAGGCTTCACTCACAGAAAATAGGAAACTAGGTGTGAGAGCATCCTCATGTCTTATGGGTATATCGTACCACACCTTGTCAATTAACTGGCTGTACCCCATTCCTCCTCACCTATGGCACTGAAGCCATCATTCTAACAGAATATCATCATCCATTCAGAGATCACGAGCTAACTGACAAATAAAATGAGTACGAATTGGGCTGCAGCATCAATTATATTGATGAGACTATGGAATGCGCTATTAACAATCTAGATCGATATACCCATATGTTGGCCAGTTTATTTAACAGACGAGTCTGAAGCCGTACTTTCCTAATCGGGGATCTCATCCTCAGAGAAATCCTTCAACACAGAAAGGAGGCACATGAGGGAAACTAGAAAAAAATTGAGAGGCTCCATTCCTAATTACTGGTCTCACTGTTCAGGGATCATATTATCTCATGACCGAAGAGGAAGTTTATATCTCAAATCCTTGGAACACTAGGCGACAGAAACGGTACTATCGTAAAGTCCATCACTACTCCAAAAGTGAGATTTTCATCTCCATACAATGTACATTACTCTATTTAATGAAAACTTTCAATTTTTTTCCATACAACTCTCTACTTACATAGACAATATATAGATTAAAGCAAAGTTAATACTAGCTTTCAATCTATCTCTATTCTGGTTAAAGCAAAGACAAAACTAGCTTTCAAACCGCACTCTATACATACTCTGCGATTAAAATGAAGATAATAATAGTTTTCAATCAAAGAACTCAACCAGACATAAGATAAAGCAAATGCAAATCTAGCTTTCATATCTCAATACGGCTGCGATAATTATACCGGTCAAAGCAAAGGAAAAACTAGTTTTGATCGAACTCTATGCATACTCTGCGATTTAAATGAAGGTAATACTTGTTTTTAATCAAAGAACTCTACAAGACTTAAGATAAAGCAAAGGTAAAACTAGCTTTCATCTTTCAATATGGCTGCGACAATTATACCAGTTAAAGCAAAGTTAAAACTAGCTTTGACCGAACTCTATGCATACTCTGCGATTAAAACAAAGGTAATACTAGTTTTCAATCAAAGATCTATACCAAACATAAGATAAAGCAAAGGTAAAACTTGCTATCATCTCTTAATATGCCTGCGACAAATACTTTTTAAGGTTACATGTACAACCACTACAAATAATTACTTTTTGCTATTGGGAGGTCAACTACGCTTTTCCCTAAACAAGAGGATGATCAGAGATAAATTCTCAATCTCGAGCAGCCACAGTGATCCTGCCATGCTCTTCTAATTTAACAGATCGAGAACCTAACTTCGTTTCCATGGAGTACATGCAGTTTTCTCGATCAACATCTGTATTATAAATACATCCTCTATCTGACAAATAGTCGTACAATGTACCTCCCACTAACTCAAGCCCTTTCACCTCCTTAACAAAATAGGCGCTCACAGCTATTAACATCTCTGAGCGTAATGCCTCGGGCATGACCATCATAGAAAAATTCCTTCTCACCGTTTGAAGGCACTCTTTCAGCCTCTTATTCCGTACTTCATGCTATTCCATTTGATTTTTTATGCGAGACATAAGATTGATATGCTCCCTCACCCTCTCATCTGCTTTATCTGACTCAACCTGGTTTATCATCCTTAATTTAGTTACCTGGGCTTAAAGTTCCTTAAGCTCCCTGTCTTTACCTGCACTTACCCCAGTAAAAAATTGCTTCAACAATTAGTCTTCTTTCTTCATCAAAATATCCATACCTCTGATCACCCGCTCTATCTCCAATTACCTGACATGAGTAACATCCAGCTTACTTTGGTACTCCCTTAATCTCTCATTTACATTTTGTACGTAACCTTGAGTTCGAGCTACATTTCCCTCCAGCTCTCTGATTCGAGCTGATAGGCCAACCACATCCCCTTAACAATTGAGACCCTGACATCACCTTTATTCTTCTTCGAGTGCTCTCCAGCCTCGACATTTTGGGCGTGCGAACTGGCCTGGGCCAAATTGGTCTTCAACTGTGCCACCCTCTCATTCAACTCATCACATTTCCGTTGTACTAACCGAAACTCTATATCTTTAGTAGGTAAAGTTACAGTCAATTTCTCAACAACAATTTTAGAGTTTGATAGGTCATCTCGATCTATCTTCAGCTCGCTATCTTTTTCAGTCATTTTATTCTTCAATCTCTCTAGTTCACTCCTTGTATTCACTAAATTAGCTCGAGTCTACTCCTGTTTGTTTATTTTGATGATTATTTGGTCCTTCAGACTGGCCATAAAATGGCGTAACTCTTTCTTTGATGATTCTAACGCCTGGATGCGATATTGAGCCATGTCAGCGCCTTTACTCTTTACCATCAGCCCATCATTTTGGCTTTTGAGTTTCGCTGCCTTTTATTTCGTCTTCGCGAGCTCATTTTGCCCTTTATTAATTTTAGCATCCTTCTCCTGGATCTTCCGGGTGAGGTCATCAACGGTTTATGTTACCTCAATGAACTTGATATGTACCTTTACTTATCGATCCACCCTATCTTCATTTGCTTATCTCATTCTATCAAACTCCGCTACAAACTCATGGTTACATGGACGTGTCTCTTCTTCGCTCAAACGAGCCGACTCAAATTTGACCTATATATCACAGATACAATACATCAAGTTCAATTTAGGACACTCACTCAATACATAAGTAATATTTCTAATGAACATTCTATTTTTTGGCATCTTCTGTGTGACACTGCTTCTAAACTGAAGATCGAAGTATGATCCCAATTCGATGAACAATATACTTCCAATTCAAAGGTACACAATCTCGATATTCTAACTTTTTCAACACTTTGATATTATCTATACACAATTGAGTACCATTGCCCCTAAACTATCAACAAGTTTTTGGTCTATCTCTACACTCTAATTTTTACTTTGTTGCTCTAGAGTAATGAAGCATACAAGTCAAATATTTCTTGCTCTTTTATAACCTGCAGCTCTTCTTACTAAGTCAGCAGGGACGCTGAGGCATCTTTCTCCTTTGTAAGCTAATTATTTAATTCTGAGGCGCATATCCTTACGTTCCTGCAAACAAGGTTTACAGACATAACTTAGCCTACACAAATTTATCCTACATTGTTCCATACAGTTACAGTTCACAAACCCCTCATAATCACACAACCAAATAGTCAACAATTCTACTCTAACTTCTCATTTACTTTCTCTGGGTTGACATCATCATCCCCTTCATTCTCTCGAACAGTCTGGGGAAAAACTCCATTCATCCCTCAAATGACGCCAGCTCCATCATCCTCAACCTCCTCCTCTTCTACATAGGTATCCTCTATAATGTCATTCACCTTAGTTTTTGAGTACCCCATTTTTAGAAGGTGGCGCCCAAGTCTATCACGCTGGATTACCACCTCCTCTAGATTCTTTCCCACTTTTGTTGTCAGCTCGCTTATCTCCACCTCTTGCGTTGTCTTCACAGAGACAAGTCGTTCTACTCCCTAGCCAAATCAGTTCTCAAAGGAGATACCTTCTTATCGAGCTCAACCTTCCCCTTCTCAAGCTCGGCTTTCTCCTCCCCCATCCCGAGGCAGATCCCCTTCATCAAACGAGCAGCCTACAAAAATAACACAATAATCGACCATATTGTTTTGCTCAAATTACAAATTAAAATTTAAAAGATATTTAAATCAACAAACTTACCATTTTGCTGATCTCCTCCTCACCATTGTGAACTGCAAGCCTCACCCTTTCCTCCACCGCTCTCAACTTACCTTTTATACCAGGTCAATTCTCTGCGACCTTCGCCCCAATCAGTACAAAAGAAGGATCTACCCTTCTTTTCTTCACCTCTCCCTCGACCTTACCACTCCCCATAGTACTAGATGCTAAGCCACATTTCAACATCCTCTTCTTTGGAAATGCCCAAGCTAACTTGCTTAACGTAGTAGACACCGACACATCCGTAAAATCCACTCCAAAGGGCTTTGGAAAAATCACTTGTCTTTTTCCATCGGCTCTCCTCTTCTTGTTACCACCAACACCCGTCATTAGCCACGTTTTTTGAGACTTTTGAACTTTCTCAGACCTTCTGTTAGCTCACTTATTTTTAATAATGCCAAATTCTTTCAGCACAGCCTCAAGCTCAACCCCTTCTTGAGCAACAATATCTAAAACTTCTTCTTCTTCACCTTCGACGAAGGACCTGTAAAACAATATCACATTATCAACAGTAGAACAACATTTAATTTCAACATTTCAATAATATTCGTAATTATACTTACTTTGATTTACAGTTCTACTCAAAAGTTCCATGGGTTCTTTATCATCTCTCTAAAGGCAATCACCCTTCATCCATAACACATTATCATTCCACATTTGACTTGCCCAATTCAGATCGAAGAAAAGAAGTCAAGTCAAACTCAAAAAAAGTATGCCTCTCTAAATGTAGAATAGTTTTTCATGCCATAAAACTGCATGACATCGTCAGGAGATATCGTCCTCTCAGCCTCATCTTCCTCCCAAAACTTATTCAAAAACTCACATACATTTATTACCTCTTACATGTTCCTGTTCAACTGAATAGGACATGCCCCAATGATATTCATAATTCCTTTCGCAAGATTGCTAAAGGGCAGACTCAACCCATACTCCAATTATGGCAGATAACGCAGAAAACCATCTTCTAAATTGTCATGAACATTTCCACCATAATACTCTAAAGAGATCGATTCGTCTAACGCCCTATCTAATTTCTCCTTCTCTAAATCAGCCAACGAAATAAAATTTTCCTCCCCAGATCCTACTACACAGCTCCTAAACTGCCAATCGGCATGTTCTATAAAATTGCCTCATCTTCCCCCTAAATGAGCTTTTGCTTTATAAAACTCTCTAAGCATATCAGAGTTTGGAGAATATGATACCAAATTTATAGGGAAATCTTGAAATTGAACAACTTTTACTCCATCTTCCCTATCGGATACTATAATTTTAAAATTAGCCGAACGACCAGAGGTCGAGGCCCCCAAAACAGATGAAGTCTCCATATCATCTACAACTCTACAGATGAGATTTGATTCTATACAAAACTCCTTACGCTTGATCTACATATAGGTACAGGTATTCTATCATTATCTTTTACATATACATAGATATGTATATCATTTGTATCTCTTTATACAAATTTATATTAAGTTACTATAAATAGTAATTTTTAGATTTGAATACCGCAAAAGATAGTAAACTTTCAAAAGAAACACATTCATAGTATCAAAAATCGTCTACTAACCTTCAATGTTCTAGTATGAATATGACATAATCCCAAATCCTTCCCTCACAACGCTGATGTACAACTACCTTCGTGATTCAGTCTCTGTAACTCTCTCTCGCTATGATTATTGATCACTCTTGATTAATTTCTTACGAAATTTTATGCTATTTTTTCTCTTTTCTCTCTCACTATTCTTCAATTTTTCAGAAGTTGATAAATAATTGAATGAAGAAGATGAAGTATTATTTATATTTTTTCTCTTAAACTGCTGGCGGTTATTGGGACTCGCACGAGCCGCCCTCGGTTTTGGAACTGAGACGTCATATCTACATTTAATGTCAGACGTCTTGCACCATTTAGGTAAAAACATATTTTTATCATTGCCCCTTGCCCTATATTTTAATATATTTTCATCTCTCTTGCCCAAATCTTCCTCTGACCTCCCCACATTCATGATAACTCAACACTTACACGCAATCGAACTTTCCCTAAAATTACACCTGAAATAAAATCAGAAGCTACCTACTTTTTCTATTTTTTTGCTTCTTCTACTTATCGAAGTGCTGACGTCATTTCCAAAGCACTCACAATTCGAAAATTCAAATTCATTTTTTACAACAGTCAGAAGCGACATTCATAACAAAAGAAGACAAACTCAAACTTCCTTCTAATTACATTTCTTTGACAGTTATTCAAACTCATACAATTCATTCCCTTACATATAATTATACCTGAAACATCATAGATATCCTGGGGAGTCACACGTGATCAGTTCGCTTCCAACAATCCTCATATTTTCTAACTCGATCTCTTCTTCAAAAATTAATCTTATAGCCTCTTTTTGGGTTGAAGGCTTCACAATCACTTCCCGAAATAGCTCCTCGCAGAAGCGACGTCCTAACCTAAGTTCCCAACTCATCTAGTCTATCCCTTCAAACTGATACTCGGTCACACACAAGTCAGCATCATAATCTAACAAGCCAAATCCACTCCCGAACTTTAGCTATCTTTATTGCCAACCGTCCCTCAGTGGCATAATGAATTCCCTTAGATCATGTCTACACCATTTATATTTTCTTCCATATGTTTAAAGCTCATTTCCCCTACAATTCATATTTATATTATGTTTTTTCATAACGATAGACCCTAGTATCTTGAGTAAAATTGTTTAAACTTATTTATCCATAACAACCTCAGTAAATTCAGCGTACTCTATCTCAAACTTATTTTTTCCAAATCCAATATTTCAGAACAACCTCCATGAGCTCAAATTTTTAATTTTTATATATTCTAAATAATCTGCAGTTATCTCTCCCAATAATTCTAAGTTATTCAGTTTAAAAACAAATTTTTACACATCTTTTATGTTACAAATACATATTTTCAGCTCGATTGCTATAATATACCTTATAGGTTCAATCTTATATATTACATTTCATCTTCTATTCATAAATCGTTGAATTACTCATAGCTCCTTTTCGATCATAAGAGTTATTCTATATATCAACGCAGAGTTTGAATAACCATTTTTTATTAAGCTCGAATTATAAGTACTTTACAGATAGCAAGGCTTTTAGGTACTTTATAGATTACAAGTCTTTCTGGTACTTTATAGATAGCAAGTCTTTCAGGTACTCTGAAATACCAAATCCTTCAGTTTATTTGACTTTTGCAATGTTTCACTTCAAGAATCTTCTGAAGCAAAACAAGTATTAGAAATTACCAGACGTCCTTCTACCTTCACACCATCTTACTCTTACCAGAAACTGGGTTTGGAGGAAGTCTAGACATGAAAGAAAAAATAGTCAATACTTGAACTAACTCTTCAAATAGAAGGTCTTCTTTGAACCAAGAAACATTGATGGTACAGAAGAAGACTTCCACTCTCCGTCTCCCTTCTCCACTACCACTGTTATCTCTTCTATAACCACCACCATTAAAGAGTTGGTAGAGATAAAGAAGGCTCGACCTTAGAATCCAATCCGACACAAAATACTGGTGATATTGCACCACAGTTATACCGGCCCCCACATCTGTCTCCTCAACCTTGTCATCTGCAAGGATGGGGAGGCACCTCCAACGTTTCACGCCGGTTAGGACAACGTAATAAAATCTTTACTTACAGTAAAAATCATGTTCAGCTTCAGCCGCTTCATCTTCCGACATACCCTGATACATTAGCATAACAGAAACGGAGGTAGGCATCTCTAAGGACTAATCGCCGATAAATCTCAACTTGAACTTCAGCATCTGAGCATAAGCATTCTCTTTGTAAACCATTCTCCGGGTCTTCACCATTATTAATCTAGACTTTTAAAGAATTGTGCAACAAACAACAAATAACAAACTTTGCCATAATCATCGGTACAGGTACTATTTATATAACCTTAATATTTAATGTGCAGGTACGTTTTGCAAGCCTCATTATTCAAAATAGAAGAAACTCTCAAATCCCCAAGCATCGCATTCATTAATATTCATATCATCATTCAATGCAAAAAGTTCGCACCTATAAAAACATATACATTTTTCATACAGTCAAATCCACATTAATATATCTTTTCTTTTCAACTTCGAAAAACCATATACCCACAAATTCTTTCTCCACCAAAGCCACTCGTGAATTTAGTTGCGAGGGGGCGATTGTAGGGACCTATCCCATGATCTAACCCAATTCAAACTATTTCCAATTCGAACAATCTCCATATTAGACCCACGTATTTTACACGTGACATAAACAGTCAGTATTATCACCTACACCACGAACTGATGATGAACGTGGGTTGAGCACAACAAAAAAGTATGAACAAGTCAAAGATACCTGTCTCTTATGAACTTAACAGTTACTCAGTCAACCGCCACTTACCATATTGTTCGAAAAACGTGCTTTAACACGATAAAGAACTGCGGATAAGGCTTATATAAGGAAAAAGTTCCAGAAGAGACATGGACCAGAAAAATATAAGGGAAATCACCAAGAAAACTATATTTTCTAGATTCTCAAATGCCAAAATTCTTATTTACAAGATTAAGTATTTCAAGTTCAAGATATCACTTGTAATAAGATATCAGCCTCAAGTAATAAAAGTTACTACTACTAAAACCTTTAACCCGAGGTCATGGTTTTTTACCTGTTCAAAGATTTTCCACACTAATTTGCATGTGTCATTTCTAACTTTATATTAGTTTTTGTCATAAAAACATTGGTGTAAGAGAAAATTCTAAGCAATTTTGAGCTTACAGAATTAAGCTATTACATGAGGGATTTGTGAACTTTAACTGTATGAATCAATGTAGGATAAATTTTTATAGGCTAAGTTATGTTGGTAAACCTTGTTTGTAGGAACGTATAGATATGCGGCTCAAAATAAAAGAATTAGATACTGAGCATGATAAGGAGAAAGACGTCTCAGCGTCTCTGTTGACTTCATAAGAAAAGCTACAGGTTAGAAAAGAGTAAGAAATATTTGGCTTGTATGCTTCATTAATCTAAAGCTACAAAGTAAAAATTAGAGCTTAGAGACAGACCAAAACTTGCTAAGAGTTTAAGGGCAATCGTACTCAACAAAATGAATGAACAAGAACAGCAAAATAAACGAATAAGAGCAGAATCGAGCAAATTTAGTGAGTACCAGGAGCGAACTGGAGCGATTGAAGAATATAATGATTGAGTATGATAGAAAGCTGAAGAGAGCTCAAGATGACCTATCTAACTCCAAAATTACTGCTGAGCAGTTAACTACAATTTTATATGCTAAAGATATAGAGTTCCTGTAATGGCCTAATTTCCTAAGCTCTAAGTGGCCTGGAATTATCTCTTATGCCAATGTACCTGTGACAAAATCTAATAAAAAGAAAGAAATGACATAGGTGTTTAACGTGAAAAACCTATGAATAGGTAAAAAACCATGACCTCAGGCTGTAGATTTTTGTAATAGTGACATTTATTGCTTAAGGCTGATATCCTATTACAAGTGATCTCTTGACTTAGAAATGCTTGATTGGTAGAAAATATAGCTTTCTTGGTAATTTTTTTTGAATTTTTGTTGGCTATTGTCTCTTCTGGAGCATCTTCTTTATATAAGCCATCTTCGCCGTTCTTTATCATGTTGAAGCACGTTCTCTGAATAATGTGGTTAGTTGCGGTTGATTGTATAGCTGCTGAGTTTGACAGAGACAGGTGGCTTTGTTTTTTTCAGGCTTTTCTGTTTGAGCTCGACCCATATTTTTCATCAGTTCATGGAGTAGGTGGCAATTTTGACTGGAGGAGTCATGTAGAGAATGCGTGGATCTGACATGGAGGTAGCTCGAACTGGAGATAACTCAATTTAGGTAATATCAAGGGGTAGGCCCCTACAGTCGCCCCCTCGCAACCAAAGTTACGAGTGGCTTTGGTTAAAATTTTTTTTAGGTACATGGGTATTCAGGTTAGAAATTTAAATAATGAAGGAAGTAATGATGGTGTTTGACTGCATGGATGCTGCACTTATTATGGAGGGATGTATGTGCATTTAATGTTTGATGGGACTATTGACGTACGCGATGGTTAGGGTTTGAAGAGTTTCATTTGTATTGAATGTTGATACTTCGAAAAATGTTCCTGGACATTTAATGTAGGGTTATATAAATAGTACCTGTACCACAGTTTGTGGCAAAGTACGTTTGTTCTTTTACAATATTCTCTAAATTTGTTGATGATCGTGAAGATGGTTCTTGAAGAGAGAAATACTTCTTAAATGCAGAGGTTAAAGTTGAAGTATTTCGGGGATCAGTCCTTGAAGAATCCTACTTCTGTTCCTGTTCCTCTGATTTATAAAGGAATATTGGAAAATTAAGCGGCTGAAGTTGAGGGGGAGTTTAACAGTAGATGGAGGTTTCACTATGTTGTCTTAACAGGTGAACAACATTGGGTTTGTCTCCAGATTCTTGCAGAAAACAAGGTTGGGCAGACAGATGCAAGGATAGGCGTAACTTCAGGGCAGTTGTGCTGATGTCTTACGCTCAAATGGATTCTAAGGTTGGGCCCTCTTCATCTCTATTAACTCTGAGAGGGTAGTAGTTATAGGAGAGGTGGCGATGGTAGTGGCGGAGGAAGATGAAGAATGGATGTCTGCTTCTGCATTTCCATCACTACTTTGGGATGAGAAGATCTTCAGTTTAAAGAGTTGGCTCAAGCACTGAGTCTCCTACTTTCATAGTTTATATTTGAAGTTCTTCTAGACTTTGACAAAACTCATAGGAAGGAGGATACTCGTTGTTTCTAATGTCTTCTTTGCATCAGGGTGAAAGATCACTGAAGTAGAATGAACTGAAGGACTTGATGTTTTGGAGTGTCTGAAAGACTTGTTAGCAATAAAAGCACTTAAAAAACTTGTTATCTGCAAATTACCTAATGTTAAGTACTTGAAAGATATGTTATCTATAAAGCACCTGATGTTAAGAACTTGAAAGACCTATTATCGATAAAAGTACTTGTAATTTGCTTCGCGATAAATAATTTTTTTTATCCAAACTCTGTGTTGATATAAAATAAAATAACTTTACAAACTGAGATGTATGATCCGAAGACTTTCGAATATTGTATGAAATAAAATGTATGAGATAAGAAAGTATATTTTTTATGATAATTGAACTTTATAAATTTGCTTGCAAAGTGAAAATATGTGTAAGTGTCAAATATGATTTGACATGGGGGCTGGAAATTTATAGGAGAGAAAATTGTTAGGAATTTGAGAATGAAAAATAAATCTCGGAGAGTTTTTTCTATTGTATTTAGGCTTTGGAAAGAATAAGCTCGATCTGGAATTGAAGGAAATGAAGGTCGATAGGGAGAGATACGTTCAAATAACTCTTCTTAAGATATTAGGATTTCTATTACGAGATAATAGGATTATATTACGACTTGTGGGGGATTGGTAGTAAAAATGTATAAATAAGGGTAGAATGAATTCTAAGTAGGGGGAAGGAAATATGAATGGTTTGGACTCGATCTGAGAGAATTCGTTATGCCATTGAGGGGATGTCGGCGATAAAAATAGTCAAAGTATGGGAACATATTTTTAGATTGCTGGATTATGATGCTAAGCTACCGGTGAGGGATGCGCAACTTAAAAGCTTTGATAGGATTGGGAGGCAATGCGAGTATGAACTTCATTTTTATGAAGAGATGTTCTGAGAAATTATGTTGGATCCTGCAGCTCAAAAAGTTTATGTGGCAGAGCTTGCTGTAGAGGAGATCGAATTAGAAGATGTAAGGATTGTTGGAGGATATTTGATTAGATGTGGTTCTCCAGGTCATCAAGGTTGCTTTAGGTATAATTATATGTGAAGTGAATAAAAAAAGAAAAGAAAAGAATACAAATAAGAGTAGCATGTATGTATGTAATCATATGAGTTTGAATAATTTCAAAGAAGTGGAATGTGAATAAAAGTTAAATAGATCCTTTATTGTTACGAGTGTTGTTTGTGACTATTGTGAAAAACAAATTTGAAAATATTTAAAAATTTGTTATGCGAGTTTCATAAATGACATCATTGCTGCTACAAGTAGAAGAAGCAAGTATAGAAAAAGTAGGGAGCTTTTGATTTTGTCCCTTGTGTTAAAGCTGTGAAAGTTTGATTGCGTGTAAACGTGAGTCATCATGAGTGTGGTAAGGTCAGAGGGAGATTCAGAAAAAAGAGATAAAAATAGATTAAAATATAAGGCAAAGGGTAATGATGGGAAAGTATTTTTACCAAAAAGGTGCAAAACGTCTGACATGGATATTAGAAGGGATGCCTTAGTTCCAAAATCGATGATGGCTCATGCGAGACTCAATAACTGCTAGTTGATAGAGAAAGAAAATATAAATACTACTTCATTTTCATCATTCAAACATTTCTCATCTTCTAAAAATTTGAAGAACAGTGATAGAGGAAGGAAGAAGAAAGGCCAAAAAAGTAAAGAAACTCATAAGGAGTTAATCGAAAGTGATCAACAGTCAAAGGGGGAGAGAGTTGTCGAGACTGAGTCACGAAGGTGGCTATACAGCAGTATTGTAAGGGATGAATTTGGCGCTGCCTCAGATTCGCATTCCCACATAAAAGGTTAGTAGAGGATTTGTGTTGCACGTATGTGTTTTTTGAAAATCATACTCTGTATTTAGGCAAATCTAAAAATTACTATTTATAGTAATCTATGAATACCCGTTTGGTATATGATGTATGGAAGATATTTTTATGCGAATGATATATATGTAAAAGATAATGATAGATACCTGGACCTGTGTGTAGGTCGACAGTGAGGAGTATTTGTGCAAGACAAAAATCCTTTTTTGTAGCTGATATGGTGAGTTCCTCTGTAAATGAGGCATCGACCTCTGGTCTGTCGGCTAATTCTGAGATTAAAATGTCTGAAAGTGAGGAAGATGTAGGTGATGACCAGTTTCAAGATTTTACTGGGAGATTGGTATCCAATCTTCCTCGCTTAAGTATATTCAAAGAGTTTTATAAAACCAAGTCTTCTATAGGAGGTAGATGGGGTAACTGTATAGAAAATACCAGTAGGCAATTTAGGGGTTGCACTGTAGCAACGGTGGAGGAATATTTTTATTTGTTGGATAATTTGGCGAAGGAGAAAAAGGACAAAGGTATAGACGAATCGATCTCTTTAGAGTATTTCAATGGGAATGTTCAGAGTAAACTTTTAGAGGGTTTTTTATGTTACCTGTCTCAGTTGGAGTATGTGTTAATTCTTCCCTTTTGCAATTTGTAAAAAGGGATTATGAACCTTCACTGGGCATGTCCTGCTCAGATGAACGGGAACATGTGGGTAGTGGTAAGTGTTTGTGAATCTTTGAATACGCGGTGGGAAGGAGATGTGAAAAGGAAGAGGATATCCTCTGAGGATGTTTTACAGTTTTATGGGGCATATTTCATTGCGAGCTCGACTCGGCCTCGCTTCTTCTATCTGAACTCGACCATGGAATAATAATGTGATATGGGCAAAGGGAAATTGCCTTAAGAGAGATGATGAAGAACCCATGGAACTTCTCTCTAGGACTGTTAAACAAAGTAAGTATAACAATGTATAATGTATGAGATTGATAGTTGAAATTGTATGATGCCCTGCTGATGATAATGTTTTGTGAATGACAGCACCCAATTTTTAGGTGGGGAGGAAATCGTCATTGTTCGAAATAGTTACGCAGGAAGAGACAGAACACGAGGCCATGTTGGAAGAACTTGGCATTAGCAAGAAGAAACGAGTGAACATTCATTCTATAAAAGTTTAAAAAGCTCAGTGTCACGCCCCAAAATCCAGTAATCGGGAGCTTGACCAACTAATAGATTCAAAGTAGTGCAGGCCGGGGAATCCAAGGATTCTACCCCACAAATAAGCAAGCTGTAGACAAATTCTGGCTTGGCTATTCATATATAACAATAATCATCAGAGTAAAGAAATAACAACAACAATATAATGCGAAAGCAAAAGATATATATATATATATATACATCAGTTGAAAATGTAATACAATATCTCGAATAAAACTCAGCGACATATGCTGAGAACACCTACAGAAATCTGGAACTAAAGAAAATTTGCAGCGGAAAAATCTGTCTCTGAACTGGCTAACCACGCGGCAGTCAAAGCTACTCAACCTCTGAAATAGTTATAAAACGAGAGTGAGCAAACCACGGCTCACTAAACCCATAAGAACTAAATATCTAACAAATAACCTGTACTAGAAATAGAGGTAGAGATGAATGTAATAAAGAAACAAGTTTACACAAGTCTAGCAATATATATTAAATGACTGTAATGGATAAAGAGTTGATAAGGAAAAGAGATTAGAGTTGATAAGAGGGTGGAGAATAGAGCCAAGAATATGAGAGGAGAGAGATGCGATGATAAGAGAATATGCAATGCCATGACGTGACGTGATGACTAGGATAATCCCATAGTTATCCAAGGTGCAGCTTGACGTGATGCAATAAATTCGATACTCGTAATTCCTAAGTAGTAGGTAGATCAACCGCTAATGTCTAATTTTCTTATAGAGATCAGTAAGGGGAGACACAGGTACGACTTGATTAAGTTTGACCAAGCAAAGGATAGGTCTCGCTTGATCAAAGTGGTAATGGGAGTTTCCAACCCAACGGAGCAATAGTCCATATTATTTCAAGGAATTTCAACCTCAACGTGGAATAAGTTGGGATCTCCATGACTCTGTCTCATACCATTCCACACTCCTGAGTGGTTGAATTAGGTATGATAGTGCCATTCCTAATCTCACCAAATCTTTTAACCCGTTCTTAGGACTCCTTAGACCCTATCGGAGGTTAATCGAAGTGGAGTGTTCATTTATCCAATCTCAATAAGTTTTGAAAGATGTTATGATAAGTTATTAAGATGCAACAGGTGCACCAGAAAATAATACAGCTGCCGCTCACACAGAAACACAATCCGGATGAATAGGGACTCAGTTGCACCGACTAAGCATAGCCGACACAGGAACCTAACCATCACTACATCCAACACTTCAATATCTTAAGGTTGGAAGGGGCATTCGGGGGCAAAGCCATGAGAATGCTAACCCAACCACTACTAACAAAGCTCAGGTTCTATACGAATCATAAACAAAACTCACGAATAATTAACAAGCCTAAACTACTGGTTAACAATATAAACAGAATAATTCCTTAGTTAAATTATTGTATAATTACATAGCATCTCTAAGTTCAATTTAATACTCTAAAATAATACTCAGTAACTAGTATAAAAACTTAATAATGGGGGAATAAAACTCGCCTGATAATAATTCAAGTCCGGCTGAAAACAAGCTCGGAATACTAAACCTAAGATCGACGACGAGGCAATCAGAACAACGAATAAGCTATCACAACCAATAACAACAACAAGCAAACAATCAATTATGAAAGCGACGACAAAACCCAAACCCTAGAATTAACCCTACGCTGAATCGAGAGAAAATAACGGAAAGGGAATCGAGAATAACTCACCACGGGTAGGAGTGAAGGTTGTGACGAAGCTGGCAAAGAATCTGCGAGTGATGGGGAAGATTAGATCGAGAGTGTGGAGGAGAGGGGAATCAGTTAGGGAGAGGAGAGAGAGAGTGTGAGTTTGAGTGGAGAGAGAAAGTGAGGATAAGAGAGCATTAAGCCCAACAGGTGATCAAAATGCGCCTTTGTTCGAGTAAGAAATATTTCTATTCGAACAGAGAGAATATTCCAATTCGAACAGTGAGAAGGTTTGTTCGAATAGAAAAGGTCAGCGAAGAAAGCTCAACTGCACAAGGAAGGACTTATTCGAATAGAGAAACATCCTATTCGAATAAAATAGTTCAGGGGAAAAACAACTGTCCTAAGAAGGATTTTATTCGAATAGAGGGAAGTCCTATTCGAACAGAGAAAGTCTTGTTCGAACAGAGGGAAATCCTATTCGAATAAAATAACTCAGGGAAAAATCCAACTGTACCATGAAGGATCCTATTTGAATAGAGAAGGTCTTGTTCGAATAGGAAAGGTCTGTTCAGAAGAGACCCCTGAAATCCTTTAGAGGATTCACCACAGAAAACACCCGCTACGCCTCCATCTCAAGCAACGCCAAAACACCCAAAAACATCACGACCTTTAAACCGCACTAATAACAGCCATATAACCACCAAATACAACACAACTAGAGGTTCCCATAAATCACAACACCGCCCTATCGCATGAAACCACCGGAACTCCGGAAAGGAATCTAATGGACAAAACCTACCGAAAGGAATAATGGATGCAGGAGTATATGCGGAAAATGTATGCGAACTTAATGTGGATAATTAATATGCAGATGAGAGAATGAATAGGAATATGCTGAATATCACAACAATGAATATAATAATAGCTATAATTAGGAAATAAGAATCAGGGTCATTACAATCTACCCCTCTAAGAAGAAATTTCCTCCCAAAATTTAATACATACCTCAGTCTCGAAAACAACTGCGGATAGAGCCTCCTTAAGTCAGTCTCTAGTTCCCAGGTTGCCTCCTCTGGTCCATGGTGACTCCACTGGACTTTTACAAACAGAATAACTTTGCTACGAAGAACTTTCTCCACGTGATCAAAAATGCGTATCGGATGCTCAAGATACGAAGCATCGCCTCGAACCTCAATCGGCTCCCAGTTAATCACGTGAGTAGGGTCCCGCTCGCACTTCCTCAGCATAGAAATGTGGAAGATGCTATGAACTCTGCTCAGTTGCAGTGGCAACGCCTAACGGTATGCTAACTCTCCAACTCTGTCCAAAATCTCAAACGGGCCAATATATCACGGAGCTAGCTTCCATTTCTTGCTGAAATGCATCACTCCCCTCATCGGTGAAACCTTCAGCTAAACATGATTCCCAATCCGAAACTCTAGAGGTCTCCTGCGGATGTTGGCGTAACTCTTCTGTCGGCTCTGTGCTCTACGTAACCGATCCCTGACGGTAGCAACTGCCTCAGTAGTCTCCCGAACCAAGTCTGGTCCCAGTAAGCTCTGCTAACCAACCTCTGCCCAACTCAAAGGTAATCTGCACAGTCTACCATATAAAGCCTCTTACGGTGCCATCCCTATGCTCAATTGAAAGCTGTTATTGTACGCAAACTCAGCCCATTACAAATACTCGTCCCAGTTGCCCCTGAAGTCCAAAACACAAGCTCGAAGCATATCCTCAAGAATCTGGTTCACTCGCTTTGTCTGACCATCAGTCTTAGGCGAAATGTTGTACTGAAATCCAGTCTGGTATCCATAGCTCGCTGAGAACTCTGAAAAAATTTGCTGGTAAATCTGGCATCTCTATCTGACACTATCGACACTGGAACCCCATGTAACCGATCAATTTCCCTCACGTTGATTCTGTACAACTCATCAACCGTGAACGTTGTGTGAACCAAAATAATATGTGCCGATTTGGTTAGTCGGTCCACAATCACCCAAATAGAATCATGTTGCTTCTTCGTTCGCGGTAATTCTGAAATGAAATCCATTGTGACGTGCTCCCATTTCTACCCTGGAATAGGTAAAGGTTTGAGCTGTCCTGCCAGTTTCATATTCTTGGCCTTCACCTGCTGGCAAGTTAGTCATTTGGAAACAAATGCAGCTATCTTACGCTTCATATTGTCTCACCAAAAATGTCTCTTCAGGTCCTGGTACATCTTCGTACTGCTTGGATGAATAGTGTATCTCAAACCATTAGCTTCACTTAAAACCTCACGTTTCAGTACCTCAGAATCTGGCATGCATAATCTACCCCTGAATCTGATGCTGCCATCTGAACTTACTGTCCAATAAGGTCGGGTGTCCTCTGAAGCACAAGACTATAATTTTTTGTCCTGCTGCTACACCTCTTTAATCCGAAAAATTAAAGATGGCTGAACTCTCAGATTTGCAATAAGACCACCGGTAGTCTGTGAACTCTAAATAAACCCGAACTCCACATTGTCACTCAGCATCGTCCACTCACGAATCATCAAACGTGCAAGTAATTCTCTTGGTAAACGTCTCAGAGCGTCGGCCACCATATTCCCCTTCCCTGGGTGATGCTGCCAATCCACATCGTAGTCCATCAAAAATTTCATCCACCTGCGTTATCTCATGTTCAGCTCCTTCTAAGAGAAAAGATACCGCAAACTCTTGTGATTAGAAAAGAGCTCGAACCTCTCCCCGTATAAGTAGTGTCTCCAGATCTTCAGTGCATAAACCACTACTGCCAACTTGAGGTCATGAGTAGGATAATACCTCTCGTGTACCTTAAGCTGTCTCAAAGAGTAAGCCACCACCTTGTCCTCCTGCATCAAAATGCAACCCAATCCACTGAGCAAAGCGTCGCTGTATACTCTGTATCTCTACCTATTGGACGGGGCAATCAAAATTGGTGCGGTAGTCAATCTGTTCATCAACTCGGCAAAAGCTGAAGTGCATCTGTCATTTCAAACAAATCGTACGTCCTTCTGTGTTATACGGGTCAAAGGAGCGTCAATCCTCGAAAACCCCTCAATAAATCTACGATAGAAACCTGCAAAACCCAGAAAAGTTTGAATCTACGCAACGCACGTCTGCTGCGCCCAATCTGCGACTGCTATAACCTTGGAAGGATCCACTGCAATTCCATACTTAGATACCACGTGTCTTTGGAATTTCGCCTCCTGCTGCTAAAACTCATATTTTTCAAACTTCGCAAATAATGCGTTCTCCCGTAAAGTCTATTATGCGATCCTCAAATGTCCCTCGTGCTCTGCCTTGGTCCTCGAATATATCAAAATGTCATTGACGAACATAATGACGAACCGGTCAAGAAAAGGGCTGAAAACGGTTCATTAAATCCATAAAAGCTACGGGCGCGCTCGTCAGACCGAACGGCATCACCCGAAATTGATAGTGTCCGTAACGAGTCCGAAAGGCTATCTTCGAAACATCAGCTGCCCTGATCCTTAGCTGGTGGTAACCCGATCAGTCATCAATCTTCAAAAAGAACTGCGCTCCACGAAACTGGTCAAATAAGTCCTCGATCCTCGGCAGTTAATACACAAATGTATCGAACCGTCCTTCATCTTTGCGAACAAAAAGGAGCTCCCCACGGCAAAGTACTCGGTCGAAAAAATCCCTTATCCATCAACTCAAATATCTGATCCTTCAGAACTTTCAGCTCAACAGGCGCCATACGGTAGGGTACCGTCAAAATCAGTACTGTACTAGGATCAAGATCTATGCCAAAATCAATCGCTTTCGTTGGCGGTAAACCGAAAATCTGATGGAAAACATCAGAATAATCGCAAACCACTAGAATCGAGCTAACATCCACGCCCGAGTACTCTAACATAAGGAAAGCTAATAAGCTTACCCCTGACTGTAAAGGTTTCGAGCTAGCAAACACGAATCGCCTCTCACCGGGAATACTAAAGGCAGCCGTCTTCTCGAAGCAGTCTAAGGTGACTCGATGCGTCGACAGCCAATCCATGCCAAGGATGACGTCAAACTCTTGCATCTGCAATACCAATTGGTCTGCTGATAGGACTCGACCATAAGCAACTATCGGGCAATCTCTACATATACGTGAGATAAACACCGAGGAATCTAAAGGGGTACCCGCAGAAACCATATCAATCAATAAAGATGAACCAAAGCCAATAATGCAGAGAAATACAGATGTGATGAATGAATGCGATGCACCAAAATCAAAAAGGACATGAGCAGGCGAATAAGAGATATGGATCGTACCTTCCACCATAGGTGGAGAGATGCAAGCGTTGCAGCTCCCTACTGCAAATACTCTTCCCTGTCCACGGCCCTGAATCTCACCTTGCTCATGTACTGGATGATACGGTCTCTGAATACCCTGAGGTCATGGAACTATCTGTCTGCTCAGTGGACCCTGAATTTGCCTCTGTGTAAGCTGCTAAACATGAGGAACCGGCTGCGGTCGTGGCTGGCAACAAACCGAACCCTAAAACTGTCGTAGTGGCTGCTGACCTCCGTCTAGTTTAGGACAGAGCTTCCTAATATGCCCATTTCCCCTGCAGTTCCAACAAGTGCGAGAAGAAAGCTGTGCTCTCTCAAAATACTGTCCGCCCATTGATCTCGCTGGTGTGCTCACGAATCTGTGTCTCTCCGTGCCCAAACTGTCGTACTGAGTCAGAATCGCCTTGCCCTTATCGGGTCTTGTATCCTGTCTCGCTGGGTTCCTCGCTTCCCTGGACCTGCGATCCTTGGCCTCATTTTGTTCTAAAGCTAACGCTTTAGACAAAACCTCCCTGTAAGTACTAGCACCGGTGGAGATCAAGAACATCCTGAAGAATAGACGATGACCTTTTAAAAACTTCAACATCTACTGTTCCTCATCCTGAACAATAAACGGCACGTAACGAGCGAGCTCGTTAAACCTATGATTATATCAAGCAATACACATATCACCCTACTCAAGTGAGTAGAACTCAGAAATGTAAGTGTCTCTATAGCCCTGCAGAAAGTACTGATCGAAGAAATGCTTCTGGAACGATGACCAAAGAATAGGATACTCCAAAACCGTCCTCTTGGCCATATCCCACCAATAATCTGCCTTGCTCTGAAGTAGGTAAGCTGTAATTGTCACACGCTGATCGTCAGGACACTTCATCACATCAAAAGTCATCTCTATAGACCTGAAACATGTCTCGGCCTCTGATGGAATCAACGTAACGGAAAATGTAGGGTGCTTGTATTTCTGAAGCGGCTCTAAGTAACTGTGCTCCCTGTGTACTGGGCTCCTAGCCTGCTGAAAGGAAGCGGCAAAACTCTCCATAAACTGTTTCATCTCTGCTGAAATGCTGAAGTTACTAGAACTGGTAAACTATCTGGCTGCCCTGGAAGCTCTTGAGTAAGTGGGGCACTCTGATGTATCTGAACCCCTGCTATTACCTCCACACTAACACCGGCCTCAGAAAATATCAGCTCCGTTTATAGGATCAGAACAGACCCCGAACTCTCCTGACTAATCACTGGCTCATCAACCACTGCTCTACTTCGCAAACTCCTGCGAACACTTCTTCAGATACCCCCACGAGTTCTAGCATGACTTCTGCCTCTGTCACCTCTAGCCATCTGTTACAAATAAGGAAACACAACTCAGGAACATATTAGGAATAGGAAAGGATTTCGTTAAAGTATGAAAATCCAATTTTTTTTTTATTCTAACTTCGTCTAAAGAGTAACTCATCATATGATCTGCAAAAATAGAGATAAGGATTAACCTTAGGCACTAATACTAAGTTTGTCTCGCCTCAAAATCTACTAATCGGTAGCTTGATCAACTACTAGATTCAAAGTAGTGCAGGTCGGGGAATCCAAGGATTCTACCCCACAAATAGCCAAGCCGTAGACAAATTCAAGCTCAACTATTCACATATAGCAATAATCATCAGAGTAAATAAATAACAACAACAATATAACGTGGAAGAAATATATATATATATATATATATATATATATATATATATACATCAGTAAAAAATGTAATACAATATCTTGAATAAAACTCAGCGACATATGCTGAGATCACCTACAAAAATCTAGAACTAAAGGAAATCTGCAGCGACAAAATCTATCTCTGAACTGGCTAACCACGCGGCAGTTTAAGCTACTCAACCACTGAAATGGTTATAAAATGAGAGTGAGCAAACCACGGCTTGCTAAACCCATAAGAACTAAATATCATACTAATAACCTGTACTAGAAATAGAGGTAGAGATGAATGTAATAAAAAACAATTTATGCAAGTCTAGCAATATATAATAAAGGACTGCAATGGATAAAGAGTTGATAAGGAATGAAGATTAGAGTTGATAAGAGGGTAGAGAATAGAGCCAATTATATGAGAGGAGGAAGATGTGATGATAAGAGAATATGCAATGCCATGGCGTGTCGTGATGACTTGGATAATCCCATACTTATCCTAGGTGCAGTGTGACGTGATGCTATAAAATCGATACTCGTAATTCCTAAGTAGTAGGTTGATCAACCGCTAACGTCTAATTTTCTTATAGAGATCAGTAAGGGGACACACAGGTACGAATTGGTTAAGCTCGACCAAGCTAAGAATAGGTCTCGCTTGATCAAAGTGGTAATGGGAGTTTCCAACCCAACGAAGCAATAGTCCGTATCATTTCAAAAAATTTCAACCTCAACGTGGAATAAGTTGGGATCTCCATGACTCAATCTCATGCCATTCCACACTCCTGAGTGGTTGAATTAGGTATGATAGTGCCATTCCCAATCTCACCAAATCTTTTAACCTGTTCTTAGGACTCCTTAGACCCTATCGGAGGTTAACCGAAGTGGAGTGTTCGTGTATCCAATCGTAATAAGTTTTAAAAGATGTTATGATAAGTGATTAAGATACAATAGTTGCATAAGAAAACAACACATTTTCCGCTTAGACAGAAACACAATTCGGATGAATAGGGACTCGGTGGTACCTACTAAGCATAGCGACACAGCAACCTAACCGTCACTACATCCAACACATCAATCTCTTAAGACTGGAAGGGGCATTCGGGGGCAATGCCACGAGTACGCTAACCCATCAATTACTAACTAAGCTCAGGTCTTATAGGAACCATAAACCAAGCTCCCAAGTAATTAACAAGCCTAAACTACAGGTTAACAATATAAACAGAATAATTCCTAGGTTAAATTATTGTTTAATTACATAGCATCTCTCTGTTCAATTTAACACTCTAAAACAATACTCAGAAACTAGTATAGAAACTTAATAATGTGGGAATGAAACTCGCCTAATAATAATTCAGGTCTGGCCGAAAACCAACTCGAAATACTGAACCTAAGATCGACGACGAAGCAATCGGAGCAACGAACAAGCTATCACAACCAATAACAATAACAAGCAAACAATCAATTTAAGAAAACGACAACAAAACCCAAACCCTAAAATTAACCCTGCGCTAATTCTAGAGAAAAGAACGGAAAGGGAATCGAGAATAACTTACCCAGGGTAGGATTGAAGGTTGCTACGAAGCTGGCGAAGAATCTGCGAGTGATGGGGAAGATTGGATCAAGAGTGTAGAGGAGAGTGGAATTAGTTAGGGAGAGGGGAGAAAGAGAGTGAGTTTGAGTGGAGAGAGGAAGAGAGGGTAAGAGAGCATTAAACCCAACAGGTGATCAAAACTCGCCTTTGTTCGAATAAGTAATATTCCTATTCGAATAGAGAGAAGGTTTGTTCGAATAGAAGAGGTCAGCGAAGAAAGCTCAACTGCACAAGGAAGGACTTATTCGAATAGTGAAACATCCTATTCGAGTAAAACAGCTCAGAGGAAAAACAACTGTCCTAAGAAGGATCCTATTCGAACAGAGGGAAGTCCTATTCGAATAGAGAAAGTCTTGTTCGAACAGAGGGAAATCCTATTCGAATAAAGCAATTAAGGAAAAATCCAACTGTACCAAGAAGGATCCTATTCGAATAGAGAAGGTCTTGCTCGAATAGAAAAGGTCAGTTCAAAAAATGACCCCAGAAATCCTATATAGGATTCACCCCCGAAAACACCCGCTACGCCTCCACCTCAAGCAGCACCAAAACACCCAAAAACATCACGACCCCCAAACAAATCTAACAATGGCCACATCACCACCAAATACAATCGCACTAGGGGATCAGTTAAATAATAATAACGTCCCATCGCCTGAAACCACTGGAAAGCCGAAAAGGAATCTAATGAACAAAACTGCCGAATGGAATAATGGATGCACAATGGATGCAGGAGTATATGCGGATAATGTATGCGAACTTAATGTGAATAATTAATATGCAGACAGGGGAATGAATAGGTATATGCTGAGTATCACAACAATGATTATAATAATAGCTGTAACTAGGAAATAAAAATTAGGGTCATTAAAATCTACCGCCCTAAGAAGAAATTTCCTACCGAAATTTAATACATACATTAGCCTCTAAAACAACTACTGATAGTGCCTCCTCACGCCAGTCCCTAGCTCCTAGGTTGCCTCCTCTGGTCCATGGTGACCCCACTGTACTTTTACAAACGGAATAACCTTGTTGTGAAGAACTTTCTTCCGCGATCCAAAATGCGTATCGGATGCACAAGATGCGAGGCATCGCCCTGAAACTCTATCGGTTCCCACTCAATCATGTGAGTAGGGTTCCGATCGTACTTCCTTAACATAGAAACATGGAAGACTCTATAAACTCTGCTCTGTTGCGGCGGCAATGCCAAACGGTATGCAAACTCTCCAACTCTTTCCAGAATCTCAAACGGGCTAATATATCTCGGAACTAGCTTCCCTTTCTTGCTGAAGGGCATCACTCCCCTGATCGGTGAAAACTTCAACAAAACATGATCCCCTATCAAAAACTCTAGCGGTCTCCTGCGGATGTCGGCGTAAATACTTTATCGGCTCTGTGCTCTACGTAACCGATCCCTGATGGTAATAACTGCCTCAGTAGTCTCCCAAACCAAGTCTGGTCCCAGTAAGCTCTGTTCACCAACCTCTGCCCAATTCAAAGGTGATCTATACGGTTTATCATATAAAGCCTCATACGGTGCCATCCCTATGCTCGATTGAAAACTGCTGTAGTACGCGAACTCAGCTCAATGCAAAATTCTTTACCCAGCTGCCCTTGAAGTCCAAAACAGAAGCTCAATGCATATCCTCAAGAATCTGGTTCACTAGCTCTGTCTGACCGTCGGTCTGAGGGTGAAATGCTGAACTGAAATCCAGTCTTGTATCCATAGCTCGCAGAAATCTCTGCTAAAATTTATTGGTAAATCTGGCATCTCTATCTCACACTATCGACACTAGAACCCCGTGTAACCGAACAATCTTTCTCACATAGATTTTGCTTAACTCACCGACCGTGAACGTCGTGCAAACCGGAATAAAATGCACCGATTTGGTTAGATGGTCCATAATCACCCAAATAGCATCATGCTGCTTTTTCGTTCACGGTAATCCCGAAATGAAATCCATTGTGACGTGCTCCCATTTCTACTCAGGAATAGGTGAAGGCTTGAGCTGTCCTGCCGGTTTCTGATGCTCAGCCTTCACCTGCTGGCAAGTTAGACATTTGGAAACAAATGCTGGTATCTCACGCATCATATTGTCCCACCAACAATAACTCTTCAGGTCCTGGTATATCATCGTATTGCCTGGTAAATAGTGTATCTCGAACCATGAGCCTCATTCAAAACCTCACGTTTCTGTACCTCAGAATCTGGCATGCATAATCTACACCAATATCTGATGATGCCATCTGAACTAACTATCTAATCAGGTCAGGTGTCGCCTGAAGCCCAAGACTGTAATTTGTCGTCCTGCTGCTGCACCTCTATAATCTGAGAAATCAAAGATGGCTGAACTCTCAGATTTGCAATAAGACTACTGGTAGTCTGTGAACTCAAAATCAACCCGAACTCCATAATGTATCTCAGCATCGTCCACTCAGGAATCATCAGACGTGCAGGTAATCCTCTAGGAAAACGGCTTAAAGCGTCGACCACCACATTCGCCTTCCCTGGGTGATACTGCCAATCCACATCATAGTCCTTCAGAAATTCCATCCACCTGCATTGTCTCATGTTCAGCTCCTTATGAGAGAATAGATATCGCAAACTCTTGTGATAAGAAAAAATCTCGAACCTCTCCCCGCATAAGTAGTGTCTTTAGATCTTCAGCGCATATACCACTGCTGCCAACTCGAGGTCATGAGTAGGATAATGCCACTCGTGTAGCTTAAGCTATCTCAACGAGTAACCTACCACCTTGCCCTCCTGCATCAAAATGCAACCCAGTCCACTGAGCGAAGCGTCGCTGTAAACTCTGTATCTCTGCCCATTAGAAGGAACAATCAAAACTGGCACGGTAGTCAATCTGTTCTTCAATTCGGCAAAAGCTGAAGTGCATCTGTCATCCCAAAAAAATCATACGTCTTTCATTATCAAAGGGTTCGAAGGAGCTGCACTCCGCGAAAACCCCTCAATAAATCTACGATAGTAACCTGCTAAACCCAGAAAACTGTGAATCTCAGTAAAGCACATCGGCTGTGCCCAATCTGGGACTGCTGTAACCTTAGAAGGATCCACTACAATTCCATACTTAGATACCACGTATCCTAGGAATTTCACCTTCTGCTGCCAAAACTCATACTTTTCAAACTTTACAAATAATGCGTTCTCCCGTAAAGTCTGTAAAGTGATCCTTAAATGTCCCTCGTGCTCTGCCTCGGTCCTCGAATATATCAAAATGTCATTGACGAACATAATGACAAACCGATCAAGAAAAGGGCTGAAAACACAGTTCATTAAATCCATAAAAGCTGTGGGCGCATTCGTCAGACCGAACGGCATCACCCGAAACTCATAGTGTCCGTAACGAGTCTGAAAGGCTATCTTCAAAACATTAGCTACCCTGATCCTCAGCTAGTGGTAACCCGATTTGAGATTAATTTTTGAAAAGAACTGCGCTCCTCGATGCTGGTCAAATAAGACTTCGATCCTCGGCAACGGATATTTTTTCTTGATCGTGACTTTGTTCAACTCGCGGTAGTCAATATACAAACACATCGAACCGTCCTTCTTCTTTGTGAACAAAACTGGAGCTCCCCATGGCGAAGTACCCGGTCGAATAAATCCCTGATCCATTAACTCAGAAATATGATCCTTCAGCTCTTTCAGCTCAATAGGCACCATACGGTACGGTGCCTTCAAAATCGGTACTGTACCAGGAATAATATCTATGCCAAAATCAATCGCTCTCATCGGCGGTAAACCGGAAATCTGATGGAAAACGTCGGGAAAATCGCAAACCACCGGAATTAAGCTAACATCCACGCCCGAGGACTTTAACTCAAAGAAAACTAGTAAGTTGACCCCAGACTGCACAGGTTTCGAACTAGCAAACATGAATTGCCTCTCACTGTGAATAGTAAAGGTAACCATCTTCTCGAAGCAGTCTAAGGTGACTCGATGCATCGACAGCCAATCCATGACTATGATAACGTCAAACTCTTGCATCTGTAATGCCAATAGGTCTGCTGATAGGACTCGACCACCAACAACTATCAGGCAATCTGTACATATACGTGAGATAGACACCGAGGAATCTAAAGGAGTACCCACGGAAACCTCATCAATCAATAAAGAAGAACTAAAGCTAATAATACAGAGCAATGCAGATGCGATGAATAAATGCGATGCACTAGAATTGAAAAGGACATGAACAGACGAATAAGAGATATGGGTCGAACCTTCCACCATAGGTGGAGAGGTACGAGCGTTGTGCTTCCCTACTGCAAATACTCTGCCCTATCCACGACCCTGAACCAGACCTTGCTGCTGTACTGGATGATGCGGTCTTTGAATACCCTGAAGTCTTAGAACTATCTGTCTGCCCTGTGGACCATGAAACTGCCTCTGGGGAAACTGCTGAACCTTAAGAACTGGCTGCGGTCGTGGCTGGTAACCAACCAGACCCTAAAACTATCGTAGTGGCTGCTGACCTCCTTCTAGTTTAGGTCAAAAGTTCCTAACATGCTCATTTCCCCCGCAGTTCCAACAAGTACGAGAAGAAAGCTGTGCTCTCTCTAAATACAGTCCGCCTGTAGATCTTGCTGGTGTGCTCTAGAATCTTTATCTTTTCGTGCCAAAACTACCGTACTGTGTCTGAATCGCCTTGCCCTTATTGGATCTTTTATCCTATCTTGCTGGGTTTATTGCTTCCCTGGACCTGCGATCCTTGGCCTCGTTTTGTTCCAAAGCTAACGCTTTAGAGAAAACCTCCCTATAAGTACTGGCACCGGAGGAGATCAAGAACCTCCTGAAGAATGGACGAAGATGCATTTCCAAGTTTTACTCACTTGAGCAGGGTGATATGAGTATTGCTCTATATAATCAGAGGTTTAACGAGCTCATCAGCCACTGCTCCACTGTGCAAACCCCTGCAAATACATCTTTGGATACCCCCACGAGTTCTTGTACGACCTCTGCCTCTATCACCTCTAGCCATCTGTTATGAATAAGTAAACACAACCCAGGAACGGATAGGAAAAGATTTTGAATAGGAAAAGAACTCGATAAAATATAAAAATCAAAAAGAATTGATCCTAACTCCATCTAAAGAGTAACTTGTCATATGATCTGCAATAACAGAGATAAGGATTAACAATAGGCTCTAATACTAAGTTTGCCATGCCCCGAAATCCAGTAATCGGTAGCTTGACCAACTACTAGATTCTAAGTAGTGCAGGTCGGGGAATCCAATGATTCTACCCCACAAATAGCCAGGCCGTAGAAAAATTCTGGCTCGGCTATTCACATATAGCAATAATCATGAGAGTAATAAAATAACAACAACAATATAACGTGAAAGCAAAGGATATATATATATATATATACATCAGTCGAAAATGTAATACAATATCTCGAATAAAACTCAGCGACATATGCTGAGAACACCTACAGAAATCTGGAACTAAAGTTAATTTGCAGCGGCAAAATCTGTCTCTGAACTGGCTAACCACACGGCAGCCAAAACTACTCAACCTCTGAAATGGTTATAAAATGAGAGTGAGCAAACCACGACACACTAAGGCCAACAGAACTAAATATCCTACTAATAACCTGTACTAGAAATAGAGGTAGAGATGAATGTAATATTGAAATAATTTTAAACAAATCTAGCAATATATAATAAATGACTGCAATGGATAAAGAGTTGATAAGGAAAGGAGATTAGAGTTGATAAGGTGGTGGATAATAGAGCCAAGAATATGAGAGGAGGGAGATGTGATGATAAGAGAATATGCAAAGCCATGGCATGACATGATGACTAGGATATACCCATACTTATCCTAGGTGCAGTGTGACGTGATGCTACAAAATCGATACTCGTAATTCGTAAGTAGTAGGTTGATCAACAGCTAACGTCTAATTTTCATATAGAGATCAGTAAGGGGATACACAGGTACGATTAAGTAAAGCTCGACCAAGCCAAGGTTAGGTCTCGCTTGATCAAAGTGGTAATGGGAATTTCTAACCCAACGAAGCAATAGTCTGTATCAATTCAAGGAATTTCAACCTCAACGTGGAATAAGTTGGGATCTCTATGACTTTGTCTCATACCATTCCACACTCCTGAGTGGTTGAATTTGGAATGATAGTGCCATTCCCAATCTCACCAAATCTTTTAACCCGTTCTTAGGACTCCTTGGACCCTATCGGAGGTTAACCGAAGCGGAGTATTCGTGTCTCCAATCTCAATAAGTTTTAAAAGATGTTATGATAAGTTATTAAGATGCAACAGGTGCACAAGAAAACCACACAGCTGCCGTTCAGACAGCAACAAAATTAGGATGAATAGGGACTCGGTGGCACCGACTAAGCATAGCCGTCACTACATCCAACACATCAATCTCTTAAGGCCGGAAGGGGCATTCGGGCACAATGCCACGAGATCACTAACCCAAAATTTACTAACTACGCTCAGGTCCTATACGAACCACAAAACCAAGTTCCCGAGTAATTAATAAGCCTAAACTACAGGTTAACAATATAAACAAAATAATTCCTAGGTTAAATTATTGTTTAATTACATAACATCTCAAAGTTCAATTTAGCACTCTAAAACAATACTTAGAAACTAGTATAAAAACTTAATAATGAGGAAATAAAACTCGCTTGCTAATAATTCAAGTCTGGTAGAAAACCAACTCGAAATACTGAACCTAAGATCGATGACGAGATTATCGAAACAACGAACAAGCTATCATAACCAATAACAACAACAAGCAAACAATCAATTTATGAAAATGACAACAAAGCCCAAACCCTAGAATTAATCCTGCGCTGAATCTAGAGAAAATAACGGAAAAGAAATTGAGAATAACTTACCAAGGGTAGGATTGAATGTTGCGACGATGCTGGCGAAGATTGGATCAAGAGTATGGAGGAGAGGGGAATCAGTTAGGGAGAGGAAAGAGAGAGAGTGAGTTTGAGTGGAGAGAGGAAGTGAGGATAAGAGAGCATTAAACCCAACAGGGGATCAAAACGTGCCTCTGTTCGAATAAGAAATATTCCTATTCGAACAGAGAGAAGGTTTGTTCGAATAGAAGACGTCAGCGAAGTAAGCTCAACTACACAAGGAAGGACCTATTCGAATAATGAAACATCCTATTCGAATAGAGAAACATCCTATTTGAATAAAGCAGCTCAGAAGATAAATAACTGCCCTAAGAAGGATCCTATTTGAACAGAGGGAAGTCCTATTCAAATAGAGAAAGTATTGATCGAATAGAGGAAAATCCTATTCGAATAAAGAAACTAAGGGTAAAACCCAACTGTACCAAGAAGGATCCTAGTCGAATAAAAAAGCTTTTATTCGAATAGAAAAGGTCAGTTCAGAAAAAGAGTCCATAAATCCTATAGAGGATTCACCCCGAAAAACACCCGCTTCGCCTTTACCTCAAGCAACGCCAAAACACCAAGAAACATCACGACCCCCAAACCACACTAACAACAGCCACACAACCACCAAATACAACCCAACTAGGGGTTCCCATATATCACAACACTGCCCTATCGCCTGAAACCACCGGAACGCCGAAAAGGAATCTAATGGACAAAACCTACCGAAAGGAATAATGGATGCACAATGGATGTAGGAGTATATACGGAAAATGTATGCGAACTTAACGTGGATAATTAATATGCAGACGAGAGAATGAATAGGAATATGAGGAGTATCACAGCAATGAAAATAATAATAGCTATAATTAGGAAATAAAAATCAGGGTCATTCCAATCTACCCCCCTAAGAAGAAATTTCCTCCCAAAATTTAATACATACCTCAGCCTCTAAAAAAATTGTGGATAGTACCTCCTTACATCAGTCCCTAGCTCCCAGGTTGCCACCTCTGGTCCATGGTGACCCTACTTGACTTTAACAAATAGAATAACCTTGCTGCGAAAAACTTTCTCCCGCGATTCAAAATGTGTATCGGATGCTCAAGATACGAGGCATCACCCCGAACCTCTATCGGTTTCCACTCAATCATGTGAGTAGGGTCCCGCTCGTACTTCCTCAACATAGAAACGTGGAAGACTCTGTAAACTCTGCTCTGTTACGGCGGCAATGCCAAACGGTATGCAAACTCTCTAACTCTTTCCAGAATCTCAAACGGGCCAATATATCTCAGAGCTAGCTTCCTGTTCTTGCTGAAAGGCATCACTCCCCTCATCGGTGAAACCTTTAGCAAAACATGATCCCTTATCCAAATCTCTAGCGGTCTCCTGCGGATGTCTGCGTAAATATTTTTTTAGCTCTGTGCTCTACGTAACCAATCCCTGATGGTAATAACTGCCTCAGTAGTCTCCCGAACCAAGTTTGGCCCCAGTAAGCTCTGCTCACCAACCTCTGCCCAACTCATAGGAAATCTGCACGGTCTACCATATAAAGCCTCTTACGGTGCCATCCCTATGCTCGACTGAAAGCTGTTGTTGTACGTAAACTCAGCCCAATTTAAATACTCGTCCCAGCTGCCCTTGATGTCCAAAACACAAGATCGAAGCATATCCTCAAGATTCTGGTTCACTCGTTCTGTCAGACAGTCGGTCTAAGGGTGAAATGTTGTACTGAAATCCTGTCTACTATCCATAGATCGCTGAAAACTCTACCAAAATTTGTTGGTAAATCCGGCTTCTCAATCTGACACTATCGACACTAGAACCCCGTGTAACTGAGCAATATCCCTAACGTAGATTTTGCTTAACTCATCGACCGTGAACGTCCTGCAAACTAGAATAAAATGTGCCGATGTGTTTATTCGGTCCACAATCACCCATATAGAATCATGCTGCTTCTTCGTTCGTGGTAATCCCAAAATGAAATCCATTGTGACATGCTCCCATTTCCACTCTGGACTAGGTAAAGTTTTGGGTTGTCCTGCCGGCTTCTGATGATCGGCCTTCACTTGCTGACCAGTTAGACATTTGGAAACAAATCCAGCTATCTCGCGCTTCATATTGTCCAACCAAAAATATCTCTTCAGGTCCGGGTACATCTTCGTACTGCCTAGATGAATTGCGTATCTCGAACCATGAACCTCACTCAAATTCTCACATTTCAGTGCCTCAGAATCTGGCATGCTTAATCTACCCTTGTATCAGATGTTGCCATCTGAACTAACTGTCCAATCAGGTCGGGTGTCGCCTGAAGCCCAAGACTGTAATCTGTCGTCCTGCTGCTGCACCTTTATAATCTGAGAAATTAAAGATGGCTGAACTCTCAGATTTGCAATAAGACCACCGGTAGTCTGTGAACTCAAAATCAGCCCAAACTCCTCAATGTCACTCAGCATAGTCTACTCACGAATCATCAAACGTGTAAGTAATCCTCTAGGCAAACGGCTCAAAGCGTCGGCCACCATGTTCGCCTTCCCTGGGTGATACTGTCAATCGACATCGTAGTCCTTCAGAAATTCCATCCACATGCATTGTCTCATGTTTAGCTCCTTATGAGAAAAAAGATACCACAAACTCTTGAGATTAGAAAAGAGCTCAAACTTATCCCCGTATAAGTAGTGTCTCCAGATCTTCAGCGCAAAAACCACTGCTGCCAACACGAGGTCATGAGTAGGATAATTCCTCTCGTATACCTTAAGCTATATCAAAGAGTAAGCCACCACCTTGCCCTCCTGCATCAAAATGCAACCCAGTCCACTGAGCGAAGCGTCGCTGTATACTCAGTATCTCTGCCCATTGGGCGGAACAATCAAAAATGGCACGGTAGTCAATCTATTCTTCAACTCGGCAAAAGCAGAATTGTATCTATCATCCCAAACAAATTGTACGTCCTTCTGTGTCAAACGCGTCAAAGGAGCATCACTCCGCGAAAACCCCTCAATTTATCTACGATAGTAACCTGCTAAGCCCAGAAAACTACGAATCTCTGTAACGCTCGTCGGCTGTGCCCAACTGCGACAGCTGCAACCTTGGAAGGATCCACTATAATTCCATACTTAGATACCACGTGTCCTAGGAATTTCACCTACTGCTGCCAAAACTCACACGTTTCAAACTTTGCAAATAATGCGTTCTCCCATAAAGTCTGTAAAGCGATCCTCAAATGTCCCTCGTGCTCTGCCTCGGTCCTCGAATATATCAAAATGTCACCGAAAAAAATAATGACGAACCAGTCAAGAAAAGGTCTGAAGACACGGTTCATTAAGTCCATATAAGCTGCAGGCGCTTTTGTCAGACTGAACGGCGTCACCCAAAAATCATAGTGTCCGTATCGAGTCCGAAAGGCCGTCATCAAAACATTAGCTGCCCTTATTCTCAGCTGATGGTAACCCGATCTGAGATAAATCTTTGAAAAGAACAGCGCTCCTCGAAGCTGGTTAAACAAGTCCTCGATTCTCGGCAACGGATATTTGTTCTTGATCGTGACTTTGTTCAACTCACGGTAGTTAATACATGAACGCATCGAACTGTCCTTCTTCTTTGCAAACAAAACTGGAGCTCCCCACGGCGAAGTACTCGGTCGAATATATCCCTGATCTATCAACTCAGAAATTAGATCTTTTAGCCCTTTCAGCTCAACAGGTGCCATACGGTACGGCGCCTTCAAAATTAGTGCTGTGCCAAGAACAAGATCTATGCTAAAATCAATCGTTCTTGTCTGCGGTAAACTGGAAATCTGATGGAAAATGTCGGAATAATCGCAAACCACTAAAATCGAGCTACTGTCCAAGTCCGAGGACTCTAACTCAAAGAAAACTAATAAGCTGAACCCTGACTGCACAGGTTTCGAACTAGCAAACACGAATCGCCTCTTACCCAGAATACTAAAGGTAGCCATCTTCACGAAGCAGTCTAAGGTGACTCGTTGCTTCGATAGCCAATCCATGCCAAGGATGACGTTAACCTATTGCATCCGTAATACCAATAGGTCTGCTGATAGGACTCGACCACAAACAACTATCGGGCAATCTCTACATATACGTGAGATAGACACTGTAAAATCTAAAGGAGTACCCACGGAAACCTCATCAATCTATAAAAAGGAACCAATGCCAATAATACAGAGAAATACAGATGCGATGAATAAATGCGATGCACCAGAATTGAAAAGGACATGAGCAGGTGAATAAGAGATATGAATCGTACCTTCCACCATAGGTGGAGAGGTGCGAGCGTCGAGCCTCCCTACTGCAAATACTCTGCCCTATCCACGACCCTGAGCCTGACCTTGCTGCTATACTGGATGATGCGGTCTCTGAACACCCTGAGATCTTGGAACTATCTGCCTACCCAGTGGACCCTAAAACTGCCTCTGTGGGAACTGCTGAACCTGAGGAACCTGCTGCGGTCGTGGCTGGTAACCAACCAGACCCTGAAACTGTCGTAGTGGCTGCTGACCTTCGTCTGGATTTGGATAGAACTCCATAACATGCCCATTTCCCCCCGCAGTTCCATCAAGTACGAGAAGAAAGCTGCGCTCTTTCTAAATACTGTTCGCCCGTAGATCTCGCTGGTGTACTCTCGAATTTCTGTCTCTTTGAGCCCAAACTGTCCTACTGAGTCTGAATTACCTTGCCCTTATCGGGTCTTGTATCCTGTCTCGCTGGGTTCTTCGCTTCCCTGGACCTGCGATCCTCAGCCTTGTTTTTTTCCAAAGCTAACGCTTTAGACAAAACCTCCCTGTAAGTACTGGCACCGGAGGAAATCAAGAACCTCCTGAAGAATGGACGAAGACCTTTTAAAAAATTCATCTTCTTCGGTTCCTTGTCCTGAACAATAAGCGACACGTAACGAGCGAGCTCGTTAAATCTCTGATCATATCGAGTAATACTCATATCACCCTATTTAAGTGAGTTGAACTCGGAAATGCTGGCATCTCTATAGCTCTACGAAAAGTACTGATCGAAGAAATGCTCCTGATCGTCAGGACACTTCATCGTGTCTAAATTTTTCTCTATAGACCTCAACCATGTCTCGGCCTCAGATGGAATCAACGTGTCACAAAATGTAGGGTGCTTATATCACCAAAGCTACTCTAAGTAACTGTGCCCCCCGAGTACTGGACTCCTAACCTGCTGAAAGGATGCGGAAAAACTCATTGTAAACTACTTCATCTCTGCTGAAATGCCTGAAGCTACTGGAACTGGTAAAATACGTGGCGGCCCTGGAAGCACTAGAGTAAGTGGGGACCCTGATGTATCTGAACCCCTGGTATGACCTCCACACTAACCCCAGCCTCAGAAACTATCAATTCTGTCTTCGGGATCGAAACAGACCCCGAACTCTCCTGACTAATCACTGGCCCATCAGCCACTGCTCCACAACATAAACCCCTACGAACACCTCTTCGGATACCCCCTCGAGTTCTAGCACGACCTCTGCCTTTGTCACCTCTAGCCATCTGTTACGAATAAGGAAGCACAACTCTGGAGCAGATAGGAAAGGATTAGGAATAGGAAAGAAACTCGATAAAATATAAAAATCTGAAAAGAATCGATCCTAACTCCATCTAAAGAGTAACTCGTCATATGATCTGCAATAACAGAGATAAGGATTAACCTTAGGCTCTAATACCAAGTCTGTCATGCCCCAAAATCTAGTAATCGGTAGCTTGACCAACTACTAGATTTTAAGTAGTGTAGGTCGGGGAATCTAAGGATTCTACCCCACAAATAGCCAAGCCGTAAAAAAATTCTGGCTCGGCTATTCACATATAGCAATAATCATCAGAGTAAAAAAATAACAATAACAATATAACGTGGAAGAAAAAAAATATATACATGCATCAGTCGAAAATGTAATACAATATCTCGGCTAAAACTTAGTGACATATGTTGAGAACACCTACAGAAATCAGAAACTAAATGAAATCTGTAGCGGTAAAATCTATCTCTGAACTGGCTAACCACGCGGCAGTCCAAGCTACTCAACCACTGAAATGGTTATAAAACAAGAGTGAGCAAACCACGGCTCACTAAACCCAACAGAACTAAATATCCTACTAATAACCTGTACTAGAAATAGAGGTAGAGATTAATGTAATAAAGAAACAAATTTACACAAGTCTAGAAATATATAATAATTGACTGCAATTGTTAAAGAGTTGATAAGGAAAGTAGATTAGAGTTGATAAGAGGGTGTAGAATAGAGCAAAGAATATGAGAGGATGAAGATGTGATGATAAGCGAATATACAATGCCATGACTTGATGTGATAACATGGATAATCCCATACTTATCCTAAGTGAAGTGTGACGTGATACTGTAAAATTGATTCTCGTAATTCCTAAGTATTAGGTTGATCAACCGCTGACGTCTAATTTTCATATAGAGATTAGTAAAGGGACACACAGGTACGATTTGGATAAGTTCGACCAAGCTAAGGATAGGTTCGACCAAGCTAAGGATAGGTCTCACTTGATCAAAGTGGTAATGGGAGTTTCCAACCCAACGGAGCAATAGTCCGTATCATTTCAAGGAATTTCAATCTCAACGTAGAATAAGTTTGGATCTCAATGACTCTGTCTCATACCATTTCACACTCCTGAGTGGTTAAATTAGGTATGATAGTATCATTCCCAATCTCACCAAATCTTTTAACCCCTTCTTAGGACTCCATGGACTCTATCGAAGTTTAACCGAAGTGGAGTGTTCGTGTATCCAATCTCAATAAGCTTTGAAAGATGTTATCATAAGTTATTAAGATGCAACAGGTGCACAAGAAAACAGCACAGTTGCCGCTCACACAACAACACAATCCAGATGAATAGGGACTCGGTTGCAATGACTAAGCATAGCCGACACAACAACCTAACCGTCACTACATCTAGCACCTAATAATTCTTAGGCTAAATTAAAGTTTAATTACATATCATCTTTAAGTTTAATTTAACACTCTAAAACAATACTCAGAAACTAGTATAGAAACTTAATAATGAGGGAATAAAACACGCCTAATAATAATTCTAGTCCGGCAGAAAACCAAATCAGAATACTAAACCTAAGATCGACGGCGAGGCAATTGGAACAATGAACAAGCTGTCACAACCAATAATAACAACAAGCAAACAATCAATTTAAGAAAACGACAACAAAACCCAAACCCTAGAATTAGCCCTACGCTGAATCGAGAGAAAAGAATGGAAAGGGAATCGAGAATAACTCACCAAAGGCAGGAGTGAAGGTTGCGACAAAGTTGGCAAAGAATTCGCGAGTGATGGGGAAGATTGGATCAAGAGTATGGAGGAGAGTAGAATCTGTTAGGGAGAGGAGAGAGAGAGAGTAAGTTTGAGTTGAGAGAGGGAGTGAGGAAAAGAGAGCATTAAACCTAACAGATGATCAAAATGCGCCTCTGTTTAAATAAGAAATATTCCTATTCGAACAGAGAGAATATTCCTATTCGAACAGAGAGAAGGTTTGTTCGAATAGATAAGGTCAACGAAGAAAGCTCAACTGCACAAGGAAGGACTTATTCGAATAGAGAAACATCCTATTCGAATAAAATAGTTTAGGGGAAATACAACTGTCCTAGGAAGGATCCTATTCAAATAGAGGAAAGTCCTATTCGAACAGAGAAAGTCTTGTTCGAACAGAGGGAAATCCTATTAGAATAAAGCAACTCTGGGAAAAATCTAACTTTACCAAGAAGGATCCTATTCGAACTAAAAAGGTCTTGATCGAATTGAAAAGGTCAGTTCAGAAAAAGACCCCAGAAATCCTTTAGGGGATTTACCCGGAAAATACCTGCTACGCCTCCACCACATGTAACGCCAAAATACCCAAAAACATCACGACCCCCAAACCACACTAGCAGCAGCCATACAACCACCAAATACAACCCAACTTGGGGTTCCCATAAATCACAACACCGCCATATCGCCTGAAACCACCAGAACGCTGAAAAGGAATCTAATGGACAAAACCTGCCGAAAAGAATAATGAATGCATAATGGATGTAGGAGTATATGCTGAAAATGTTTGCAAACTTAACGTGGATAATTAATATGCAGACGAGAGAATGAATAGGAATATGCGGAGTATCACAATAATGAATATAATAATAGCTATAATTAGGAAATTAAAATCAGGGTTATTACACTCAGTCAACGAGGCTAATGATGAGCGATGACGGAAGTAAGAAGAAGGGAACTAATGGGGAATGGCAAGTCAACTTTCCCATGGCCCCTGAAGTGGGCTGCATAGGGATATCTGAGTCTACTACATCGAGCAAATTAGCTTGAACGTTTCCCATGAAGAAAATGCTAAAGCATCCTTTGACCTATGAAACCATGGGAAATGATGAGGTCGTAAAAAAGGCATAAAATAGATGGGTTGACCTTCTGACATGTCGGGGGTGAAGGTCGTAGAAGATCGACCAGTTGTCGAGGATAATTTGAAAGAGGTGGAGGAAAAAGCCAGGTTTGCAGCTCTCCACGGGGAGGAGAAGATGAGCAAAATGGTAGGTTCATATGTTCGAATATGTATTATTATGACTTTTGTATTATAATTCGAGCTAATCAATAAGGTCGATTTGTTTATTTTTGTAGACTGCTCGTTTGATGAAGAGAATATATGCCTCGGGGTTGAGGAGGAGAGAGCTGAGCTGAAGAGGAAGAAAGTAGAACTCGAAAGGAATGTAGCTCGATTAAACACTAATTTTCTCAAGGAAGGAAAATTGATGGAGGTTCTGATGGCTTCGCAAATGGTAGAGATCAACAATCTACATACAAAAGCGTGAGCGAATTTGGAGGTGGTGGAAGCTGAGCGTGATAGAGGTCTCCTTATGACAAAAGGATATTTTGAAGATGAGGTGGATGCCATTAGGGCCGACACCTATGTGGAGGAGGAGGAAGATGATGAGACTAATGATGTTACTATTGGCGTCGGGGATGGGCTGGATGGTGTGTCTCCTCAGACGGTGAAAGATAACAAAGGGGATAACAATGAGTCTGCAGAAGAGGAAAATGAGAAGGTAGAGTTGTATGATGGTTTAGTGATTGTATAAATATTCGAGAATGTTTGTAAACTAATTAGATTTTTTTGTTGGATATGGGGCATCCATCTGAAATTCTACTTCGACCATAAGTTTAGAAGTAGTCTTACACGGTAGATGCCAAAAAACAAATATCTTATTAGAAATGAGTCATATGTGGAGGCTGAGTATTTTGAATTGAACTTGATGTAATGTATTTGTAATGTATAGGTCAAATTGAAGTCAGCTCGCTTACGCGAAGGTAATGCACGCCAATATAACCAAGAATTTGTAGAAGAGCTTAAGAGGATAAGAAAGGCGAATGAAGACAGAGAAGATCAACATGTAAATGTGCACTTCAAGTTTGTTAAGGTAACAGAGACTGCTATCGACCTAGCTCGGCAAATCGAGAAGAAGGATGCCGAAATTGAGAAAGGGCAAAAAGAGCTCGCAGAGTTAAAAAAACATGCAACAAAACTCAAAAGCCAGAATGATGCGTTGATGGTAAAGAGTAGGGAGGCTGACATAGCTCTTTACCGTATACAAGCGCTAGAAAAATTAGAGGAAGGTTTAAATCGTTCGGTTGCCAGTTTGAAGAATAATTTGATCAAGAAAATAAACAATCAGGAGATAACTCGAGCTAATTTAGCGAATAGCTGGGACGAGCTGGAACGATTGAAGAAGAAATTGGCTAATAAAGATAACGAGTTGAAGAGGGCTCGAGACGATCTATCTGCGTCTGAAATTACAGTTGAACAATTTTATGCAACTTTACCTGCTAAAGATTTTAAATTTTGGACAATGCAGCGTAAGTGTGATGAGTTGAACGAAAGAGTGGCGCAATTGAAGACGGAACTGGTGTAGGCCTATTTGCGTGCCAAAAATGCCAAGGCTGGAAAACGTTCAAGGAAGAATAAAAATGATGCCAAGGCTTTTCTTGTTAAAGGGGATGCAGTTAGCCTGTTAGCTCAAATAAAAGAGTTGGCGAGGGATATCTCTCGAATTCAAGGTCATGTAAGAAAAGGAGTTGAGCGGTTGAGGGAGAGCGAAAAGAAGCTGTATGTTGCTCTTTTCAGGGAACAAGGGTTAGAGCGGACTATTAGAGGGAAGGATATTTTGATATAACAAAAAGATGAAATGTTACAAAAGATTTTGGATATGGAAGAACTGAATAGGGAAATTGATGTACTTAGTGGTCAGGTGGCCGATTTGGAGGAGATTAATCGAGCTGAATGAGCGAAAGCTAAAAAAAAGTTAAAAGAGAATATTGCTTTCACTGATCGAGTAGATAGAGAAATAACATGGCTAAAAATGGTATGTGAGGTCAGAAGAACGTCTTTATAAAGCTAGAGCAAATTTCACTAGGTCGGTTATAACCGAGGCATTGCATTCAAAATTGTTAAGGGCAGTCATTGCTTATTTTCTAGAGGAGGTAAAAAGGCTTGAGTCAAAAAGAGATACCTTGTTCAACAGTTTGTCAAACAGGGGATGTATTTGCAGAGCTGATATAGATCGAGGAAATTCTAAGCAGTACATGGAAACGGATTTAGGCCCTTGACCTGTTTATATTGATAAAACATGGCAGGATTGTTGTAACTGCTCGAGCTCGAGAATTTATAGCTGATTAAATTCCTATTGCAGAGGGAGTTCAAGAATTTATGGTTGATCGACTTCTTATTATAGGGGAAAGCATAACTGACATCCCAACAGTAGAAAAGATTTCATTATGGTGGTTGTATAAGTAACCTGAAATATGAAGTAGTTATTGCAGATAAGTTGAGAGATGAAAGCTAGTATTACCTTTGCTTTATCTTATATATGTTAGAGTCTTTGATGTAAAATAAGTATTACCATAGTTTTAATCACAAAGATTTAGTAGATTCAGCCAAACCAAGTGTTATCCTTGATCTGGTATGATGCTGCATTAAGGTAGATGAAAGATAGTTTTACCTTTGCTTTATCGTATGTCTGGTAGAGTCTTTGATGTAAAATAAGTGTTACCTTAGTTTTAATTGTAGAGATTTAATAGAGTCAGCCAAACCAAGTGTTATTCTTGATTTAACTGGTATGATGTCGCAGCCTTATTGAGGTAGATGAAAGCTAGTTTCATTTACTTTATCTTATGTTTGATAGAGTATTTGATGTAAAACAAGTGTTACCTTAGTTTTAATCGCTGAGATTTAGTAGAGTCCGCCAAACCAAGTGTTATCCTTAATTTAACTATTATGATGTCACAGCCATATTGAGGTAGATAAAAGCAAGTTTTACATTTGCTTTATCTTATGTCTGGTAGAGTCTTTAGTGTAAAACAAGTGTTACCTTAGATTTAATCGTAGAGATTTAGTAGAGTCTGCCAAACCAAGTGCTATCCCTGATTTAATAGATATAAAGATCGATTAAAAGCTAGTATTATCTATGCTTTTAATCTATGTGTTATCTACGAAGTAGAGAGAAATATGGGAGAAAAAACTTGTAAATTCATTGAATAAAAAATGATGTACAATGGATGGAGATGAAAATATCATTTTTGGAATGGGAAAAGCAAAAATTTAAAATAGAGTTATGAGGGATTTAACGATTGTACCGTTTCAGTCGCCTAGTATTCTAAGGATTTGAAATGTAAACTCCCTCTTCTTTCATGAGGTAATATGATCCCAGGCTCAAGAGATCTGTGATAAGGAATGGACCCTCCCAATTGTTTCTACTTTCCTTGCATGAGGCTCTTTGCGGTATTGAGGTATTTCTCTGAGGACAAGATCATCGATTTGGAAGGTACGCCTTCTGACTCATTTGTTGTATGAATAAGCCAGTATATGGTGATATTGACCTAGGTTAACGATGGCCTGTTCCCTGGTTTCATCAATCCAATTGAGGTTACAAGCTAATTCGAACTCTTTTTCCTCATCAGTTAGCTCGTGATCTTTGACTGGATGATGGAATTCGGAGAGAATGACGGCCTCGGTGCCATAGGCAAGGAGGAATGGAATGCAGCCAGTTTCCTGGCATGGAGTGGTACGATATGCCCATAAGACATGAAGTAGTTCGCGAACCTAATTCCCTTTTTTATGTGTATGTAGCCTTTTCTTGAGTCCATCCACGATGGTTTTGTTGGTGATTTTGGCTTGGCCATTTCCTTTAGTGTAGTAGGGATTGGATGGTGAGTGGATGATGCTATATTTATTGAGGAAAGCTATGAATTTTTCTCTAACAAACTGGGGCCTGCTATCGATATGAATTAGATGGGTGAACCCAAACCGAGTGATGATGTGTTCCCAGATAAAAGAGATGACATCTTCTTCACTGGTTTGACAGAGTAGAACTACTTATACCCATTTTGTAAAATAATCGATAGCTATAAGTTGGTGGCAGTGGTTACCTGGAGAATTAGAGAATTCGCCGACATGATCGAGTGTTGATCTTTTGAATGGCCAAAACACTTTGCTTGCATGGATTTTGAGTGCGGGGCACGAATCATTTGTCCATGTCGTTGACATGCGTCACATTTGCGTGAATACTCTTCTACTTGCTTGATATGTTGGGCAAGAATTCTCCTTGTATAATGGCTCTGTTTTCCAGTGATTGACATGAGGTATGGGAGCCATAAGTCCCTTCTGTGTTGATTGAGGTAAGGCCCTGTGACTGAATGGCGGTATAAGGCACCATTTTGATTAGTATAGCTCTTTGAGTTGCTATCAGATGTCGGTGCTCATTCAGATCTACTGGAAGTGGTCCTTCACATTTGTTATCGATTCTGAGATAAACTAAGAATGGCTTTTACCAATCGTCGTCTCCTCCTATATTGCCCCCAGTGTTGATCGTGTATACAAAAATGTGATCAATGTTGGGGGTTGAAATTAGTTCCATCTAGAGATATTGAGCTTCTATGCCTAAGACCCCGACTAGATATGCCAAGGAATCGGTGTGTCTATTTTTTTCCCGAGGAAGATAATCGAGAGTTGTTTGTGCGAACTTGCTCATCATATCTGCAATGAGGGCTGTGTATACGAACATCTTGTCATTCTTCTTGTATTGCTTAGAGTAATGGTGGATGATGAGTTGAAAATCAGGTAAAAATGAGAGTTCGGGGACGCCGAGCTCATGAGTGAGGTCGAGTTTGTTAATGAGAGCTTTATACTTTGTGACATTGTTTGAGGCTTTAAAATCCTAGCTGATTGATTTTTCAATTTTGCCATTGGAAGGGGTAATCAATAAGATTCCAATTCCTGACCCTGCAGGTCCTGCTGATCAATTTGTAAGAAGTCTCCACCCTTTCTTTATAATCCATTAAGCTCACTTGTCAAATGCTTTGGATGGTGTATCTTTTGTAACTTCCTCTGCAAGGTCAGGATCGTGCTCCTCCCACTTAGGATCTTCCTCTGGAAAATCTTCGAGAAAATTAGAAATGGCCTGACCCTTTTCAGATTGACGTTGCTTGAACTTGATATCATATTCTCCCAAGCTGACTGACCACTATTACACTTTCCTTGATTTTCTTTCTTGGACAGGACTTCCTGAAGTTGGTAAATTCGCCATGACTTTGACTGAATGAGCTTGGAAGTAGAGCTTGAGTTTCAGTGAAGTAAAGACAAGAGTGAGAAGAAGTTTCTCAATTTTAGAGTACCTTGTATTCATTGGAGTGAGGGTTTTACTGACGAAGTAGACTGGCTTCTCGATTTTCCCTTCAAGCCGAATAAGAGCCGAGCTAAGTGATGTATCTACAACTGCTAGGTAGATAATCAGTTCTTCATTATCTATTTGGGTGCTCATGATGGGAGAGTTCCCCAGATAGGTTTTGAGATCCTGAAAAGTTAATTCACATTCTGATGTCCATTAAACCTCTGTATTTGGCTAAAATTTTCCTCCTTTGGTGCAACCGTAGAGTAATTGGAACAACTAATGACAGCGATTTGAAGATTTCGAAACTAAAAGGTTTGTAACGGTAATCTTACCGGCAAGTTTCTAGACGTCTTTAATCATTTTTGGAGATGGCATGCTGAGGAGAGCTCAAATCTGATTTGGATCAGCCTCAATCCTGTTCTTGCTGATGAGGTAGCCTAGAAATAGACCTGAATGTACTCCAAATGGAGACGCATCCTGTAAGATTGAAGAATATTGAATATTATATTAAGATCTAAAATGTGGTTGATGGACAGTATGCTTTTGCTCATGCGATCATCAATGCATACTTTTACGATTTTCCCAAGATGTGCTTTGAACATAGTAGCCATCAACCTTTGATAAGTTGCACCTGCATTCTTGAGTCCAAAGGGTATGACTTTGTAGTAGTAAAGTCCTCTTCAGTAATGAAAGTGGTCTTTTCTTGATCTTCATCCAAGAGTAGAATCTAATTATATCTAGAAGTAGTGTCAATCATAGATAGGAGTTCATTACCTTCTATGGAATCAAGGATCTGATGAATGTTGGGAAGAGAGAAGCTGCCTTTTGGAGTATATTTGTTTAGATCGGTGAAATATAGGCAAACTCGAACTTTTCCATTCTTCTTTGGGACAACGACGATATTGGATATCCAATTTAGATATTTGGCTTCTCGAATGAATCCCACTTTGATAAAATTCTCGAACTCCATGCTAACTTCATTACGAAGTCATGGTGATAGTCGTCACTATTTCTGTTTGACCGCAGTGGCATTGATATTGATTGCAAATTTATAACATGCATTGGCCGGATCGAGCCGAGGCATATCTTCGAAAGACCACGCAAAACCATCTTGATTTAGTCATAAGAACTGAATGAGAATGACATTTTTGTGCATAACCAGCTTAGTACCGAGAAAAGTACCTCTGCTAGGTCTATCAATGTTGATGTATTCTGTGGGCTCCTCCATGGCCCTGATCTCATAGATGCCATCATTGTGTTTGAAGTGGAGTGCTTGATGATAGATGGAAGCGATTGCCTCCATGTTATGAATCCCGCAACAGCCTATAATCCTGAGATAACGAGATTTGGCATTGATCACATAGAAGATGATGCCGATCGTGGTTGGTCCTGCGGTAATAGGTAAGATGATCTTCCCTACTCGCTCTTCTTTAAAACCATTGAAACAACTTATATCGGTGTCGCTTTGAATAAATTGATCGGCCAATCCCAATATTTCCCTTTCCGCGCTTTTGGTCACCCTGATTCTCCTTCAGTTTAGTATTTTGATCTGTAGATGGACCTTTCATGATAAGGATGGATTTAGTAGATTTATGTCTTTAAGACATCATCCCTTCTAGGTCGACGTAACTATTGACCTTGGTGATCATATCCTTCAAGGTCGTAGGTTTGTTAAGGAAGAGGTAAATATATTTTCTAGATTGGTAAAAGCAGTAACAACTATTTTCTAATCGAGATTGTCTTTACACGCGAGCTCCAAAAAATTATTTGCAAAAGCCTCGAGCTTCTCTCCGTGTGTCTGTTTGAGACAAATTAGGGAATATAAATTTTCAACTTTATCTCTGTGGTGAGCATATGTCTTGATGAATTGTTTCTGCTGCTGGTCGAATGTGTATATGGAATCTTTAGGTAAAGAGTGGAACCATCTAAGCGGTTCCTCCTGCTGGCTTGTGGCGAGCAGACGGTAGAAAATGTGGTTGAGATTGGAGTACATCCCCAATGAATCACGGTATTGTTGAATATGCTCCTTCAGATCGGTACCCTTGTATTTACAAATTTTTGGAGTATGGAAACCTTTCGGTACTTCCATATCGAATAGTTCTTTGGCAATTGGACTTCCTTACAGCAAAGTAAGGTCGTCGGTAGTGCCCAAAACTTTTGCTTTGATCAATACTTTAATACCCTGATCCATATGCTCTTGTGTGACATAATAACGGGTCGGTTAAGTGGTTTGACAAGGAGGTTGCAAATTGTGAGTACCGGTACCCTCACTCAAACAATCTCTTACTTGAACTCAAAGATGAGGTCACTGTTCTTCTTCCTGACATATGGAACATCGGTGACCTCGGCTGATCACAGATTGGTCTTCACCCCCCAAATGAATGGAAAGTTGAGGTTTATTCCAAATATTTCAGGAGATATCTTTGCTGGTGGCTCCTTGAGGTCCTAATCTTTCCCGCGTAGAAACCTAGGAGGCTTCAGGCACCTGATTGCGATCTCGTATTGGAAAAGCCTGTTGAGTGTTATGCAGAGCTTGCAAGATAGTCTACATTGATATCATTTAATCTTCATGTCGTTTTAGCACTGTCAAGCAAGATTATCGTTCGGCATTGAGCTCCTTCTCATGAGCTCACAATCGAGAGTTGATTAACATTTAAGTTCGTTACATTTCTTCGTTTTGTTGCTGAGATTTTCCTGTAGCTCTATAAGTTGTTCCGGCTCAACTGAAAGATCGAGCTGGATTCCAGTTGCTAGTCGCCCGGATGTGATCATGATTGAAATTTGTAGTAGAGCGAATAAAAACCTTAGGACATCATGGAAATGATTTCTTTCTCACAAACGGTACCAAACATAATGGCCTAATTACGTAAGCTCGAAGTGGCTTAGAATTAGCTCTTACACCAATATACCTGTGACAAAATCTAATAGAAAGTAAGAAATGACACATGTGTTTAGCGTAGAAAATCTATTAATAGGTAAAAAGTCACGACCTCGGGTAAGGATTTTTGTAATAGTGACGTTTATTGCTTGAGGCTGATATCTTATTACAAGTGATCTCTTGACTTAGAAATGCTTGATCTTGTGAACAAGAAGTTGGAAGTTTTGAGAATCTAGAAAATATATTTTTCTTGGTGATTTCTCAGGTATTTTTTTTTGTCATTGTCTCTTTTAGAACATCTTCATTATATAGGCCTTCTCCGTAGCTCTTCATCGTGCTGAAGCACGTTCTCCGAGCAATGTGGTTAGCGGTGGTTGATTGAGTAACTGTTGAGTTCCTGACAGACAGGTAGCTTTGATTTGTTCAGGTTTTTCTATTTGAGCTCGACCCATATTTTTCATGAGTTCGTGGAGTAGGTGGCAATGTGTAGATTTGACATGGAGGCAGTTCAAACTGGGGATAACTCGATTTAGGTAAAATCAAGGGGCAGGCCCCTAGAGTTTTGGTTGGTGCAAGGGAAATATGATGAGTTGAATGAGAGGGTGACACAATCAAAGACCAATTTTGCTCAGGCTAATTCACGCATAAAAAATAGTGAGGTTGGAGAGCACTCGAGGATGAATAAAGGTGATGTCAGGGTCTCCATTATTCAAGGGGATGTGGTAAGCCTATCAACTTAAATAAGAGAGTTGAAGGGAAATATAACTCAAACTCAGGGTCACGTACAAAAAGGAAATGAGCGGTTAAGGGAGTGCCAAGGTAAGTTGGATATTGCTCTTGTCAAGAAACAAGGGTTAGAGCGAGTTATTTGAGGTAAGGAGATTTTAATAAGGAGAAATGACAATTTGTTAAGGAAATCCCCTGTCAGGGTAGTTGTAGACAAAGAGCTTGAGGAACTTCGTGCCAAGGTAGAAGAATTAAGGATGGTTAACCTAGCTGAGTCAGATAAAGCAGATGAGAAGGCGATGAAGCATATAAATCTTATGTCCCTCATAGAATGTTGTATCGTATGGTATGAAACACGGTACAAGAACTTGTAAGAGTACCTTCAGAAAGTAAAAGTGAATTTTTCTATGGCAGTTATGCCCGAAGTATCACGTTCAGAGATGCTAACTACAGTTATTGCTATTTTATTGAGGAGGTGGGAAGGTTTGAGTTAGAAAGAGATACCTTGCATGACTATTTGTCGGATAGGGGATGTATTTGTAGATCTGATGTAGATCAAGGAAACTGTATTAACTCCATAGAAATGGAGTTAGTTTCTCAACCTTCTGTATTGGTAGAGCAATATAGGATTACTGTGGCTGCTCGAGCTCAAAATTTTATGGCCGATCGTCCTCCTATTGTAGGGGAAAGTGCAGCTAACCTCCCAATAGTAGAAAGGAGTCCTTTATAGTTGCTGTATATGTAACCTATAAAAGTATCTGTCACAAACATATTGAGAGATGAAAACTAGTTTTACTTTTGCCTTATCTTATGTCTGGTAGAGTTCTTTGATTGAAAACAAGTATTACTTTCATTTTAATCGCATAGTATGTAAAGTTTGATTGAAAGCTAGTTTTACCTTTGCTTTAATCAGTATAATTGTCGCAACCATATTGAGAGATAAAAGCTAGTTATACCTTTGCCTTATATTATATCTGGTAGAGTTCTTTAATTGAAAACTAGTATTACCTTCATTTTAATCACAGAGTATGTATAAAGTTTGATTGAAAGCTAGATTTACCTTTACTTTAATCGGTATAATTATCGCAGCCATATTGAGAGATTAAAGGTAGTTTTACCTTTGCTTCATCTTATGTCTGGTAGAGTTCTTTGATTAAAAACTAGTATTACCTTAATTTTTATCGCAGAGTATGTATAGATTTTGATTGAAAGCTAGCTTTACCTTTGCTTTTATCGGTATAATTATCGCAGCCATATTGAGAAATGAAAGTTAGTTTTACCTTTGATTTATCTTATGTCTCGTAAAGTTCTATGATTGAAAACTAGTATTACCTTCATTTTAATCGTAAAGTATATATAGAGTGCGGTTTGAAAGCTAGTTTTACCTTTTCTTTAACCGGAATAGAGGTCGATTGAAAGCTAGTATTACTTTTACTTTAATCTATGTATTGTCTATGCAAGTAGAGAGTTGTGTGGGAGAAAACTTGGAAGTTTTCATTGAATAAAATAGAATGTACATTGTATGGAGATGAAAATCTTACTTTTGGAATGGAAAGAATGAGAATTTGAAGTGGAGTAGTGAGAGACTTAACGATAGTACCATAATTGTCACCTAGTGTTCTATGAAGTTGGGATCAGAATTCCATGCTCTGTCATGAGATAATAGAATCCCAGACAAGTTAAACTAGTGATTAGGAATGGACCCTTCTAGTTTTTTGCTAGTTTCCTGGTATGTGCATTTTTACGGTATAGAAGGATTTCTCTGATGACGAGATCGTCAATTTGGAAAGTGTGGCTTCGGATTCGTCTGTTGTATGAGCTGGCAAACATATGGTGATATTGACCTAGGTTGGCAATAGTGCGTTCTTTAGTTTCATCAATCCAATTCATGTTGGAAGCTAATTCGAACTCATTTTCTTTGTCGGTAAGCTGGCAATCTTTGACTGGATGGCAAAATTTTGTTGGTATGATAGCTTTTGTGCCATAGGCGAGGAGAAATGGGGTACAGTCGGTAGATTAATGTGGAATGGTACAGTATGCCCATAAGACATAAGGGAGTTCTCGTATCCAGTTTCCTTTTTTTTTTTAATTGAAGCCTTTTCTTGAGTCTATCCAAGATGGCTTTGTTGGTATTTTTGGCTTGTCCATTGCCTTGAGGGTAGTAGGAATTGGATGGTGAGTGGATGATGTATTTGTTGTGGAAAGCTATGACTTTTTCTCCAACGAATTGTAGCCCATTATCGATTCGAATCAGGTGAGGGATCCAAACCGTGTGATGATGTACTCCCAGATAAAAGAGATGACCTATTCTTCTCTAGTTCGACAGATTGGAACTGCTTCTACCCATTATGTAAAATAATATGTTGCTATGAGTAGGTATCGGTGGTTACCTGAAGAATTTGGAAATTTGCCGACAAGATCGAGTGCCCATCTTTTAAATGGACAGAACACCTTGCATGTATGTAGTTTGAGCACAGGAGTACATATCATGTGTCCATGTCATTGGCATGCATCGCATTTGCATGAGTATTCCTCTGCTTGTTTGGTTAGAATACTTCTTGTGTAATCACTCTATTTGCGAGTGATCGACCTGCGGTATTGGAGCCACAAGTCCTTTCATATAAATTTCTAAGCATCTCGTCTGCTTTCTCTCTGGAGATGAACTTGAGGTAAGGCCCCGTGATTAAGCGGCGATATAAAAAACCCTTTTAATTTGTGTAGCACTTTAAGTTTTGATCAGCTGTTGGCATTCTTTTATATCCGTTGGAAGGGGTCCTTTGCATTGGTTGTCGGTGCCATGGTAGGCAAGGAAGGGCTTTTGCCAATTATCGTCCTCCTCTTTATCGCCCCCTATGTTGATCGTGCATACAAAAGTATGATCAATGCTGGGGGTTGATATCACTTCAATCTAGAGATATCTAACTTCTGTACCTAAGACCCCAGCTAGATAAGCAAAAGAATTGGCATGTCTGTTTTCACCTCGAGGAAGATAATTGAGAGTTGCTTTCATAAACTGGCTTATCCTATCTGCAATGAGGGTTGCATATTCGATCATCTTATCATTTTTCTTGTATTGCACAGAGTAATGGTGAATGATGAGTAGAGAATCTGTGTAGACTGAGAGCTCTGGGACGCCGAGCTCAAGTGCGAGGTCGAGTCCATGAATGAAAGTTTCGTATTCGGTAACATTGCTGGAGGCTTCAAAATCCTAGCCGAATCGACCCCAGGCATCTCTTCAAAAGTCCACACAAAAATGTCTTGATTCAGTTGTAAGAATTGAATGAGAGTATCCTTATCATGTTAGATTAGTATGGTACCGATAAAGGTACCTCTACTAGGTCCATCAATGTTGATGTATTCTGTAGGCTCATTTGTAGAAGGCTGATCATCAAGGTGATCAACTTTTTGTAATTGCTATGCAGCGTATCTGTCTGAGGTATCTAGAATGGCAAAGACATTATTCTCGTAAGCTCGAGAAAGCCTTTGACTACCTTTGATTTCATAGATACCCTCATTGTACTTAAAATGGAGTGCTTGATGATAGGTAAAAGTGATGGCTTCCATGTTATGAATCCAGCAACGACCCATTATCCTGAGATAACGAGATTTGGCATTAATGACTTAGAAGATGATGTCAATTGTTACCGGTCCTGGGGTAATAGGTAAGATGATCATGCTTACTCTCTCTTCTTTTCAACTTTAAATCCACTGATATCGGTGTTGTTAAGAATAACCTGATCAGCCAATCCCATCTGGTCAATTGTGCTCTGAAAGAGAATCTCAATACCGCTTCCAGTATTAATCATCATTGTATGCATGACAAACTTCTTCATCTTGAGCATTATGACTAATAAATCATGATGTAGAAATTTTACATGACTAATATCACAGTTTTTGAATGAGATCCCAAGCCGATGATTGCTTAACTCAGGTAGATGCTTGGGTTCCTTATCTTGTGGTATAAGATTATAACATTCTAAGAGTCTCCTGTGCTTAAATCGGCAAGAGTTATTGATCTGATAGATTTTGATCATGTTGCTGTGGTACATATGGTAGAGATGTTTCTCCTCAGCTTGATCTTCGACCTAGACTACTTCGAGCTATTTCTTATTACTGCCATCCTTGTATGATTCCAGGTCAATAATGTATTCGTACATCCGTTTCTCTTTGAAAATAAATTATAACAACCTCTGTAAAGCATAGCAGTTGTTAGTAGAATGATAGTTTACCTTATGATGCATACAGTACGGGCGACTTTCGATTGTATCCAATGGTTAAGATGGACGATAAAGCTTGTCTTTTAATAAGATTAGAAAAATTACAGAGATTCGAACATTCATCTTCGGGGGGACTAGTTTAGGTAATATACCCCCTTTTTGAGGATTGCCAGTATTTCCCTTATAATGTTTTTGATCATCTTGATCTTCCTTCAGTTTATTGTGTCGATCTATAGTTGGACCTTTCGTGGTTAGGACGGATTTAGTAGATTTATGCCTTTTGGACATCATCCTTTCCAGATCGACATATCCATTGACTTTGGTGATCATATCCTCTAAGGTCGCAGGTTTGTTGAGGGAGAGGTGTTCTTTGGCCTTATAGTCGAGCTGGAGTGTGTTGGTGAAAGTAGCAACAACTATTTTTTGATCGAGGTTGTCTACTTTACGCGCGAGCTCCAAAAACTTCTATGCAAAAGCCTTGAACTTTTCTTCGTGTGACTATTTAAAACTAATAAGATAATATAAATTCTCATCTTTGTCTCTGTTGTGAGCATACGTCTTGATGAAATCTTCTGGTAAAGAGTAGAACCACCAGAGTGGTTCTTCCTGTAGGCTTATTTCAAATAAATTACAGAGGATGTGGTTGAGATTGGAATACATCCCCAATGAATCACAGTATTATTGAATGTGCTCCTTTGGATCAGTGCCCTTGTATTTACAAATTTTTGGAGTATGGAAACCTTTTAGTATTTCCATATCGAATAGTTCTTAGGCAATCAGACTTCCATTTAACTTGGTAAGTTTGTCTGTAGTGCACAGATCATGTGCTTCAATCAATTCCTTGATGCGCTGATCCATATGCCCTTTTATGATGTATTGACATGTTGCCTAAGTGGCTTGGCGAGGAGGTTGAGGATTATGAGTACCGATGCCCTCACTCAAATGATCACGTGCTGGAATCGAGGTTATAGTCGTTGTCCTTCATCATGACTTTTGGAGAATCGACGACCTCTGCTAATTTTAGATTGAGCTTCACCACCCAAATAAATAGAAGTTTGATGTTCCTGCTGAATATTTCTAGAAATAGCTTTGCTGGTGGCTCATCGAGGTCCCAATCTATCCTGCGCAGAAACCTGGGAAGTCTCTGACACTTAATCATGATCTCTGGTTTGAGGATCCTATTGAGTATCCTACATAGCTTATAATACAGTCTGCATAGTTGTCATCTGGTCATCATATCGTTTGAACGCTGTCAAACAAGCTTGTCACTCAGCTTTGATCTTCTTCTCGCGGAGCTCTGGGTCAATAGTCAATTGACGTTCGAGCTCATTATGTTTCTCTATTTTGGCGTGGAGGTTCGCCCTTAGTTCTGTAAGTTATTCTAGCTCCATTGAAAGATCGAGCTAGATTTCGGTTGTTGGTCGTCTAGAAGTGACCATGATTGGAGAATGATAGTAGAGTGAATGTATGTCATAGGATATCATGGAATTGTTTTCTTTTCCACTGACGACACCAAATGTAATGGCCTAATTCCGTAAGCTCGAAGTTTCTTGGAATTAGCTCTTACACCAATGTTTATGTGATAAAAACTAATGTAAAGAAAGAAATGACATAAGAATTTTAGCGTGGAAAACCTCTGAATAGGTAAAAAACCATGACCTCGAGTTGAGGGTTTTAATAATAGTAACTTTTATTGCTTAAGGCTGATATCTTATTACAAGTGATTTTTCAAACTTGAAATACTTGATCTTGTAAATAAGAAATTTGGTGTTTAAGAATCTAGAAAATATAGTTTTCTTGGTGATTTCTTGTTTTTTTTTGTCCTTGTCTCTTTTGGAACATTTTCCTTATATAGACCTTGCTCGCAGTTTGTTATCATGTTGAAGCACATCCTCTGAGTAATGTAAAAAGTTGTGGTTGACAGAGTAACTGTTGAGTTTGTGAGAGACAGGTATCTTGGATTTGTTCATATTTTTCTATTTGTGCTTAATCCACGTTCCTCATTAATTCGTGGGCTTGGAGACACAGTTGACTGTTAATGTCACGTTTAAAATGTGTAACTTTTATATGGAGGTAGTTCGAATTAGAAATAGTTTAAATTGGGTTAGATAGAGGGATAGGTCCCTGCAGGTTTAGTAGATATTCCCCATCTTGATATTTCCGGTGTGCCTTGAAAACTTTGTTGACTCAAACGGGTTAGTCAAGAGCTTTCGCTAAATACGAAGGTGGTCTAACCGGCCGGTGACGATTTAACTCCGGCCGTGCTTGGATTTATTGAAGTTCTTTTTTTTTGCAAAAAGTTTAGTAAGATATATCCAAGCAAACACTTACAAGATGAGGGGAAACCAACCATGCTATACCCTAGTACATGACACTAGGGCATATGCATATGGTCTTTTTACGAAAAAGAAAATATACAAGGAAACTGCATGAATTCGTTCGAACGAGACCAGAGTCGCTCGAATGACAAGAGCAAAGTCTCATTCGAGCGAAAAAGGATAAACTCGAAATTATCATCCTTCTCGACACAAAGATAATGTGGTTTTGAGATTAACGTAAATGTCGTTCTAACGACTTCAAAGTCCGTTTGAACGAACTGCTGAAAAGCCTTCAAACTTGTTGCCTGTCTCAACAGTACAGTGATCTTTGAGTCAACAAAGTTGTCACCTTCGAATTGTTGAAAAGCCTTCAAACTTGTCGCCTGTCTCAACTGTTGAAAAGCCTAATTCATTTGAACGACTTTCCGGATTTGATAGATAATACACAGTACAGTGATCTTTGATTTTCTCTAGACATTCTAGTTTGCCGTTCGTCCATTTCACCACCGGTTTGTTTGGGTCAGAACCTCTTCGTGTAAGCTAATCTACCGAAAAGTTTCATTCCCTCCATACATGGCTAATCCGAATATGCAGGATATGGCGAGTGATAATATCCCAAGAAGTTTTGAGTGTCCAAGGGATTTTGTCATTGGTGAATGCTTTAATGGTCGTAGCTAAAACAGATACCACCTACAGGTAGCGCCACCCTTTTGTAACAGCTCTCTAAACTCTAGATATGATAGCCGTGATCTCAGCTATGTAGTTCATTGTGTGACCAATGGCTTTGTTATAGGTACCCACGACATCACCTTTGTTGTCTATGTAGATAATCCCAATACCTACATTTCCTGGGTTGCCTAATGCCGAGCCATCACAGCAAATCTTTATTTTATTTGGTGTTGGAAGTTCCCATTGGCAGCTTTTGATGATGCTGCCCTGTCGCAGTTTACACTAAAAATTTAACGCCTTTATGATCTTGAGGTCCTGTATAGTATTGTTCATAGTATTTTTAGAGAGGTGAGCCATGTATGCAGTATCTGTTAGGATGTGCAGCGCAATTATGTAGAGATGAATCGTGAAACCATCGTATTTCAATTTGTTCCTTGCTTTCCAGATGTTGCTGCAATAGAATAGGCCATGGCCAACCAGAGATCTTTTATATAGGTACTGGACCCTTGTCCTCTTTCCAATATTGATCTCCAGGTGTTTATCAGTGTAATAGGATCACAAGAGAAGCAATTGGAAGCTCGCTGCCAGAGAGAGACCGTAAATGGACATTGCAGGAGAGAGTGTTTTTCAGTTTCCGTAGAATTATTACATTGGTGGCAAACCGAGACATGAGGGATACCTTTCTTCATAATGGCATCGTCAATCGGAAGGAGATGGTTCAATAGCCACCATGCGAAGCCTCCCAGTCTTGGGTGAATTGCGTTATTCCAAACGTATTTCCGCCACCATGCCATATCTTCTCGTTTACGTAGAGTTTCAAATGCATTCTTTGTTGAGAATGCCCCTCGTAGGTCTGGTTTCCAAATCATGGTGTTCTAGTTATTGGGATTGCACTGGAGTTGTTGAAAATTTATTCCAAGTGCCAGAAGGAGGAACCCAATGTCAATAGGGAATTGCCATCCTTGTGGGTTAATAAAGTTGTTAAGCCTAGATGTACAGAGTTTCCAAATATGTCTGGGCAACTCTATATACTCCATGAAGGGAATTTTTATAACCCATGTGTCTTTCTAGAAATCTATTTTCATGCCATAACCGATGAGCCAGTAATTGTAAGGTTTCGTGAGGGCTGCTCCAGTTTGGATACCAGACCAGATATTAGAGGGTTTATGGTAACGAATAGTGTCTCCACTTCTAGTACTGAATTTTGATATGAGAAATAATGCCCAGTCTTTTGCTCCCTGTTTGAAGACCCAGTAAAGTTTACAGAGCATCGCATTGTTTACTTCTCCCAGACTATAGACACCGAGGCCCCCTTCCCTAATCGGTTTGCATACCTTTTCCCATTTCAACATCACGCCTTTCCTTTTTGCCGGATCCCCTGTCACTATGTAGTTTCTAAGAATATTATCTCCCTCTTTAATAAGCGCACGTGGCCACTTGTAGACTGCCATATTATGTATGGGTAGGCTATTCATGATTGACTTTGCATGTGTAACCCGTCCCTAGAAAGAAATCATGCTACCTGTCCAGTTGTTAGCCCTATTTCTGATTTTTCGATCAAGGGCAATATGAATTACTTTGTGACCCTCCCTTCTATGAGTGGAATTCTCAAGTATGTCTCAGGAAATTTGCCTTCCTTGAACCTAAAAATTTCTGCAACACATCTTCGATGAGTTAAAAGAATACTACTCATAAAAATCTTGCTTTTGGCCACACATATCTCTTGCCCAAACACTATCTAATAGACCATAAGGATTACCTTGAGTTGTCGCAGGCGTCTATTGTTCCCATTCATAAACAAAAAAATGTCATCTACAAAGAAAAGGTGAGTTGGTCCGTGCATTATCTTTATTGATGTCATGGTTCGCATTCTGCCTTGCGTTTTGGCCTTATAGAAGTTAATGCTGAGTACATCTTCAACAATTGCAAAGAGGATTGGAGAGATAAGGTTACCTTGCACGTGACCGCTAGATATCTGAAGGAACCCTGATTGGCTACCATTGATAAGAATGGAGATCATACTGTTATTAATAATTGTTTGCATCCAAGAACAAAATTTTAGAGCAAACCCAAAGGTACTTAGTGCTGTGAAGATGTATGGCTTGACTGATGTCCATCTTGAGTGCCACATTGGCGTGTTTTCTCTTAGTTTGTATCTCATTCACAATTTCAGAGGCCATGCAGATATTGTTATGAATGTTTCTATTCATGATAAAAGTGCTCTGGTCTTTTGAAACACATATGTCAGTAATTGGAGATAGTCGAGTAGCTAGGATTTTAGTAATAACTTTGAAAATAAAATTACTGAGACATATAGGCCTGCAATGCTGAATCAAGGAAGGGTTATGGATTTTAGGGATTAGGACGATGGTGATGGAGTTAAAATTCATTGGAATCATAACATCCTGAAAGAAAGAAGATATTCAGCCTAAACATAAGAACTCAGGGTCTCCCAAAATGTTTTGTTAAATTTTTTAGGGAATCCATCTTGGTCGGGGGTGCTGTTTCCATCCATCGAGAATACTGCATCTCTAATCTCATCATTGGATGGGCATGAAATGAGGGAATTGTTTTCTTCTTCTAAAACTTGCGTAGGGAGCTGATCAAAGAGAGCTGGGCCTTCTTGCACTTTTCTAGCTTTGAACTAGGCGGTGCAATAATTGATGATGTGTTCCTTGATGAGAGGTTGGTTTGTGATCTCTGCACCTGAGCTGTCCTTAATTTTTGTAATCAGTACCTTAGCATTCCTTGCCTTTGTAGTGGAGTGAAAATATTTAGTATTGCGGTCAACTGCTTCTAGCCATTTGATCCTTGATTTTTGTCTCCAATCCTGTTCTTCATTTTCTTCCCATTTGTTCAGCTGTTTTATTTGGGCCTAGTATCTCTTTTCGATATGATCATTGGTAATATCTTCTTCCAATTATACTTGGACTTGCATCATCTCTTTCTCTTGTTGCCTTTTGTTACGTTCCTGGGTTATGGAGTTTTGTCTCCATTCCTTTATGTCTGCCATGAGTCGTCGCAGTTTTATCATTAACAAGAATAGCAGGGCTGCAAGTAGCGGCTCCTCCCAACTATTTGCAGCAAGTTCCCTGAAACCCAGGTTATCTCCCCATGATTGGGGATATCGGAATGGGATGTTGGAAGGTTTAGGTTCTTGGCAGCAATCTCCCAGAATAAGTGAGTGGTCGGAGTGTGTTCGAGGGAGCACCTTCATTCTCCAGCCTTGAAAAATATTTTGCCATTCTGTATTTTGTAAGCATCTGTCTAGGACCACCAGAGTTCTATTGTTTCCGCTTTGAGTATTGTACCAAGTGAAAGTAAGTCCTGAGGAGGGGTTTTCAATTTGCTTAGCAGTATCCAGAAAATTGCTACAATTCATAACCACATTAGTGGGAGGTGGTTTTCTGCCAATTTTTTCAGCAAGTTGAAGAACTGCGTTGAAGTCCCCGATGCATATCCAGGGGTTCACCTTGGTTACAGAAAAATTAGAGAGGTCAGTCCAAAGCTCTAACCTGTTAATTTTGTTGCAATCTGCATGAACAGAGGAGAAGCAGTTATCCATATATTTCACTGTAATATATTGTTTCGATAGAGAGAGTACATAAGGTATAGGAGTTCCTTTACAGAATATCTATGGTTTGTTCATTGGAAATGACTTTGTTGTCATATCCCGGTAGTATAAAGTCTTTTCAGAAAATCTTAGGTTCAGCAATGCCAAGAATATCTGGTTGTATTCTAGATGTTACTTTCTTGAGATAACGAATCATTTTTTTATTTTCCAGCCCTCAGACATTCCAGAAGATAATTTTCATTGAACTTTGAGGGTAGAACACGTCACTCTCGGGTCAAAGGTGTAAACCTTTCCTCCTTTAAGAACTTGATTAGGTCTAAGCTGTACCTGGTCTTCTTGTTCCATTTTATCTGCCCAACTTGCTGGGTTGAGATTGTGTCTGACCTCATGAATAGCCTTTAAGTATTCATCACCCTTAAGGGTACTATCCATATTAGTTGGCTCTATTGAGATATTTTCGTCTGCAAAAGAAATAACTTCCTCGTTTGTTGGAACTTGTGAGATCGCGGCGTCTGCTAGTCGGTTCTCCCCTTGCGTACCCAAATTGGTGTTTATTCCATCCTGCCCCCCCCCCAGAAGGTACCAATTATGTATGTTCTGTTTGTGCTATATCGTCCTCTACGTCTATAAGAGCATCAAACTAGTTGTTCGTACTAGTAACTCTGTTCTTCATAGGTAAAGATGGTTGGTTGCTGCTGTTCTTTGTAATTGACCACCCTACTTTATCACCTATTATTTTATGTTGCTGCAAATGGTTAGATGTCCTAGGCATGCCTGGAAAGTAAATAGGAGGTGATACTGTATTGCTCTCCTCCAATGTCTCCTATAAGTATGTATGTTTACTCTGTAAGTCAGCATTCTTTCTACCTATTTCCTTAGTCTGAGGTTACTGTTCCAGATTGTTGCCCTTGCTGCCTTTTGAGATTCCATTTTTCATCTGCGGTTTGGTCTTGTTTAGATCCATTTCATTGGCTCTAAATGCTTTTTGCACTATCTTAAATTCGGCTATCGCGTGTCCAACATTTTTGCAGTGAGTGTAATATTTTGGGATTCGATGGAGCAAAACTTCTTGTTTGATGATTGTACCCTCAATCTCAAGCAGAATGTAGTTTAGAATTGCCTTAGACAGATTAATATAAACTAACACATTAGCATGGTATCCAAAGTTGAAAATTTTTAGGGATTGGTCTAGCTGAATAGGAGTGCCAAGTGTCTTTCTAAGGGACATAATGATTATTTTGCTCCACATTTCATTAGGTAATCCAGGGAATTTGCACCAAATTAACGTATTAGAGTTACAGTGTTTGTCAACCGTGAAAAATAGGTTCTAAGGCATAAGTCTCATGGGCATTTGTTCAACCATCCAGGGTCATCTACTCCAAATATATTTTTTGTCTTCCTCTGACTCCAATTTGATGATGAAGAATCCTTTCCCTTTTGGAATCAGTTTGCAAGGTCCCTTTGTTTTCTAATGTTTATTCACATACTCTTGCACCGTTGCAAATTTGATCTTCTGTAAGTCTAATCTTCCTATAAGACTGAACTTGTAAGTTGAAATGCCATCAGTTAGTTCCTCTCTAGAAATTGAAATAATTGATGTGTCACCTCTCCTTCCAGCTTCAATAAGCCCAACTGTTATCGTGTTTTATAATTCTGGACCCTGAACTTTATCTACATAGAAATTCTGAACTATATCTCCAATTATGGCAGGGATTTTACATTGGGGTGTAGATTTCCCCAAAACCTAGTTATCCTTGATTGCTTGTGTTGTATGATTTTTTGTTGTAGCATGTCCTTGATTCCTACCCTAGCTTCCATATCTATAAAATCTCAAGGACATGCAACCTTTTGTATTTAAATTAATCCATCCTTGAAGGCCTCAGGGATTTTACTATGAATGGTTTGTAGACCATTCATAACCTAAATTCCATCTCTCCGGCTATCTTTTGTTGCTGTTGTGATATAGGGTGATTGATTGAGTATTGTGGGGTTAAGGTTTTTTGCATAAGGGGTGCCTGTTGCATTAACGTCAAATTAAAATACTCGATGTCGAAAGAACTGATTTATCGATTGATTATTGACTGAAGAAGGTTAAGTTGTAAGATCCATCGTGAAAGATTAAGAATTATTCAGAGGAAATTTATGCATTTCTGACATTTTTTGGGGGGATTTTTTGGGAAGCGGTTTTGAATTTTAGAGAGCTCAAATTGATTAAAATAATGTTCTTATTTGATGACATCAGGAATTGAACCTTTGACTCTTGGATTAAGAGTTCCTCACTTTACCAGTTTAGCTAACTTTCCGTGATTGAATAAAGTTGAAGGTTTAGCCCTAATTTAGTTTTAGATTGATTTTAGCGTAAAAGATTTCTCGATTTAGCTTCCGCGTTGAGAGTTTACGTCAAATTGGCATCAGAGCGAGATTAATTCCTGGGTTTTCACGGTGTTTTTTAGAGCTATTCTCTCATGATTCGTGAATTAAAATTAAAGGAAGTAGTTTTGAAAAGTGGGATTTTGACTTTTTTTATACTTCAACAGTGATTCGCTATAGTGTTCCTGCATCTGCTACAGCATTTTGTGACTGCTGCAATTATTTATGTATCGTCTGCTATGGTGATTTTGGCATCTGCTACAATATTTTATGTATCGTCTGCTACAGTAATTATTGGTAAAATTGTTTTTTTACTCTTTTGTTCGTTTCATGTTAAATCAGATTTTTTCTTCTTCTCTACGGCGAGTACAATCTCAATGAGGACACCACCTAGTCTTGAAGCACGTGTTGAGCATATCAAAGCGTCGATAGAAAGAGTTAAATGAATATTTCAAAAGATGGAAGTGACAGTCAATAAAATTTTCTTTCTTTTTAGCTACGAGGTAAAAAGGCTATCTCCGATATTTGATGTGGTATGTGGCGCGCACCAACCATATTTTGATGATAGGGGATTACCCACAGTATATGATGAGTACTCAGAAGACTGCGAGTACTTGGGATCTTTAACTGATAGGAGGTGGGATTATGATGACTTTTTAGAAGATGAAAAGTTCCAATTTATAGATTTATCGGCGTTTATTGATCCAACATGGGAGGACTTTGAAGCTCGATATGCAAGTCGAGCGACATGAAAACTACATCAATTATAAGTAATTTTTAAAGTATGTTATTTGCCTGGTTTTGGTTTAAGTAAAACACTTTCGCAACATCAATTGGTACATTGGCTGGATATGGCAAGTTTCGAGGTCGGATCCGAGGGTCAAAACATAAAGCGTACAAAATTGTTAATTTTGACATGCAAGACGAGTTTGATGATTTTTAAGGTGTTACCGAGGTGGCGCAAGCTTCATCAAGAGTATGCCCGGTTAGATTTTGTGGTTAAAATTTTGGGATTCCTAAGAAAGAGAAGGTGAAGAAGCGTAAGGCTAGTAATAATAAGGTGGATGATGAGGACGACAACACACTAATTATGCGAAATACTCATAAGCTTGAAGGAATTGATTAGACTCGATCTGTTATCATGACCAAACTCAGGAACATTAAAAGTCGCCATTATCAACTAGCTCTAACAAATCTGGAGAAGATCGGGGGAATTCTCCAAGAGCAGGTCATGCAGGTATGTCTATCCATCTATGTCTACTTCTTTCTTTTACACTATTGCTAAGAGTACATTTTTTGAATCGTATAATTATGGCAGCTGATGATGTTAGTCTAAGGTTCCTCCCGAGGCTTGTTGCGATGGAAAAATGACCTACTCGAGCTCTCACTGAAGGTTGAAGCCCAGTACTTGGTAGAGTAGGCTCTTAAGAAACAAAATGATAAGTTAAAGGCTCCGTTGGATAGTCTAGTGACGTAGGCTGAGAAAGATAAATAAAAAGTTGTGGATGAGGGGAGGGCTGTAGTGAGGGTGGAGCTGTAGATCGAGGTAATCGAGCACTAAAAGATTATGGAGAAGGCTTTAGAGGTAACTAAGGTTGGACAGAACAATCTGATCTAATCTTATCATTATTTTAGCCTTCCAGAAAATGATATCACCCTCAGCGATAGATATCAGGACATTATCTTCCCTTCTGAGGTCGAGGATGAAAATGCTAATGAGGAAAATCTAGATGTTAGTGCTTCTATTGGGGATGTTGTAAATGGTCCTTTTTCAAAGGCTCGTAATGGTACTGATAAATTTTTTGATATTTATGCTGATAAAGAATCACCTCCATAGGTAGAGCTCGCCAAGAGTCGCTAGGCTTGTAACCTTTGTCTATTTGGTCTTTCAAAGTTTATTGTCAGTTGTTTTAATTGTTATAAAGTTTTAACATTATTTGGGGAAACTATAGATTTTTGAAGGGAATAACTATCTGTAAACATGATTTTGACTATGTGAATAATGAAGAATTTATAATTTTTGTAGGTCGCAGAGCAATTGAGGGTGATTGTAGACAGTCTGTAGAGAGTATTCAACCGATCTATAATACTTCTTCAATGGTGGACTTGCAGCTCTTGGTTTCATCGTTTTCAAACCATATAGTAGTTCTTTTAAAAATGTAGTGTTCTCATTCAGTAGATCATTATTTTTTCCCTTGAGCATGTTTGCCACTGTCAATAATTTTTCATTTTCAATTAGTCTTTCCTCCAGTCCTTCTTCCTTTGTCGTTAATTCAACCAAAGTTGTATGAGGAGGTTTACTAGGCGTATAGTCAGGGCTATTAGATGACCTGATATAGAGAGGTCATGTAATTGTATTCGATCTAGATCCTATGAGTGTGGAGCACACTCTGATAGAGCGAATTCCATTACATTCTTCTTTAGAAATGCTAGGTATCTATTGGCTTCTAAATAATTAAGAGTTGGAAGTACGTTCATATGAGGCAATCCAATAGGCTTCCGATTAATTGAGAGTAGTGAAGGGGTTGGCCTAGGGAATTATTGTATAATAGAATCAAGTAAAAAGTTTAGGATGCACAAATCTTTATTCCCAAACTGCAAGGATTTCAAGATGTTGAGGTAAGTGTAATTAATCAATGATGTAGAAAGATGGATGACACATTTGTTGCCAACCAATGGTATGCTAACATTTGATTTTTGTTTAGCGTCTTTTCATAAAATCCCCTAAGTATTAGGATAACTTTATCGCTTAAACCAAGGTTATTGATGTACTTATTATAGTTTCCTCCTTCTTGATAACTTCAAACATCAAGTACCAATGTTATGTTTGTTATCAAATATAAGTTGTTGATAAACTGTCGTTAGTATAATCAAAATCCTACTTAGGAAATTAATAATGTCGTAAAATGGCAAGTAGGATATCAATCCATGGAGAGGTAAGTTATTCTAGGGAAACTAAAACTTAGGGGAAATGTGGTTTGTTTTATTTGAAATCAGCATTAAATAGGTGATAAAAATTTGAATACTAAGGTTAACTAGATCTTTGAATTCCACTCTATATTAGCATATTAGGGTTTTATTTGTCTTTTTCTCAAATTCTCTCTTTTAAATTCAATTCGAGGGGTTAATAATTCTTTTATAATTTCTTAGCGAAGAAAAGATCAGAGAGCTCAACCTGTCAAGGAATAAAATCCAATCCTAGGTTGCTGAACTAGGGATTATTCCTCATTTTCTGAAAATATGAATAGTCCTTTGGTCTAGAGGTCAATAAGGGGACTGAGAAACCTATTCCTTATTTAGGACATCAATTTCTATCTAGTTTAGAATTGCTCCTTTCTTTCCCTAACTTGCTTAGTACAGGAGAGTTAAAAATAGCTCTAAAGAGTGATCAAAGACCTTTAGGTCCAACAGATTACCTGCAAGAAAATCCTAACATACACCTATAGAGCTTCTTCCACCTCTGATCTAGTCTGAGTATTTTACCCCTATAACATCTCAAAAATCACATATAATCAAAGAACAAGATCTACCTTTCATTAAAAGTTAAAACCAATTTTAGAGATACAAACTCAGTTTTAGAGCACTCCAAAGCCCTGCAAAAATGAAAAATAGGTTCGTTGATAAAGAACAGAGTATTAAATAGCAAATCCTTGATAATGAAATGTCCTAACTACCCACATAACCTTCTACAATGGTGAAGTTTGTACTTTTGCTGAAGATTCTTTCCCAATAGACAACCTCGAGATACATGTATAGAAATTATGACAATCGACATTGGGTAGCCAGCGATCACCGGTGGTACTCCCTTGGCCGGAGGCGATCGCTGGTCGGCTATGGCAGTAATCTCCCGTCTTTAGGGTTTTGCCTAGCTTGTATATGTTAATCTTGGGTCCAACCTCTAGATTTCTTATCTCAGTCATGATTTTGGTTTTCAGAGAGCCCAACCAGCTTAATTCTGATTAAACATGATATGTTGAACTACTGGAGAAACTTTGTGGTTTAGTTGTCATTTTAACTCAGATTTGGCCATTTTCTTGCCAAATTGACTCCAGTAGAGCAGATAACCTGAAAATGAGGTAACTAGGTAATATTTAGGCAAAATCAATTTCAGAATGGCCAAAAATACCTACTAAAGGGGCTTAAATTCTGCCCATCCTGAATAAAATAAAATAAACTATGAAATTTAAGCAACTATTGTAGGTCTCACGATGACATTTGGCGTATGTAAGAAGCCGTTAAACACCCTTGTGTCCCTGGTGGACGAGTTTTTTCTCGTGAGTGTTTTTAAATATTTTCATCCACAAAAAGTACAACTCAGTATTCTTTGTGTTTCGAACTAATTATTTTGTTGTCTCAACAACTTTTGTGTTAACCCTTGACGTATTGTACATAGTTTTTTTTAAAAGAGTTTAGTTTATTTATCAACTTAAGAGGGCTTACAAAAAAAATAGGCAAAACTGAGAGGAAAACAAACTATACAACAATGACTACCAATATGACTCCCCCCAAAAGGGTTACATTTATGAGTGTGTGTTGTCAAAGTTTCAGTGCCATCTGCTTGAAGATTATTAATCAATCATTGTAAGGGCCTACTTTAGATCTCGAACTTGACCACTAAATCATTGACCAAATAGTTGTTAACTCGACCTTATTACTACAAGACGATGTGTCATAGTTATGGCGCATTAAGAGGCCGTTACAAGTATAGGGAGTCACTCATGACGTTACGCAACCATTATCAAGATGCCTCAAAACTATTTTTGTATTGTCCTCCATTAAAAGAAAATAGCAGACATTAAATGGTCATTATAGGAGACCTATAAATAGGAAGAAGGAAGAAGAGATATAGGATAGATTTCTCAATCCAGAGTGTTACCACAATATTATCAAGAATACTTACTGTAACTTGTAATCACTCAATCAATAAGTTCGAATCCCAAATTTAGGCTCTTACATTTGGCACCGTCTGTGGGAATTCGACAAGGATTAGCCACAAATTCTTAAATCTAATAGGTATTAATCAAGTTCGCGAAAATATGTTAAATCCTAATCAAACACACTTGATATTTACAGATAGAAGGAACGGGCACAAAAGTAATTCAACTAGCAGAACTAAATGTGATGCTCAACTCTAAAACTAGTAGAAGGGCAGCTTTAGGGCAACAGTTGGCTGAAGTGCAGAATACTCTTAAAGTTTTGCATGGACAATAGGCTATAGTCCAAATAAATAAAGAGATACAGCCGACAACATCGATAATTTTAGCTCAACACAGGTTAGGGCCTCATAGAGAGGTCAACCAGAGAGTTAATTTCCAACCCGATCATCATCCGCGGGGACCCAAGATTCCCATTCGTCCAGAACTAGCCATTTAACAGGATGTTAAAAAAAGTTTTACAGATCTTAGACAAGTAGAGGAGTACTAAGGGTGAAAATTCTTGTTCCCATACGGGAAAGTTTGAGAGTAAGGAAGGTGGAGATCGCGACCCCAGGAAGAGATGCCTACATCGTCAAACCCTTAGCGCAATAGTTTGTTACCCAAGAGCACATTGATAAGAACATTAAGCAGCCATTAGAAGCATTAATAGGCATGAGCAAAAACATCATTAGAAGATTAATAAATAATCTAATCGCGCAAGAGCTGCACGATAGTGACGTTCCTCCTATTTTTTACACGCCAAAAATTTGGAAATACGAAGGAATGGATCCTGTCAACCATGTGCAAAAGTTCTATGACTCTCCAGGGCTTCATTTAACATCAAACCATATTTTATGTAGATTATTCTCTACCAGTCTCCAGGGAGTTTTTATGATGGTTTTATTCCCATGAAGAAGGGTCGATTAATTATATTGATCAATTATAAGAACTCTTTCTCGAGAACTATTCGAACAATCAAGATGAGGAGAAGAACCTTAGATAGATTTTTATTGCTAAAAATTATACTTATAATCTCTGGATTTTATTTGGTCACTACAATAGTACAATATAATAATAGAAAATGAAACTTTTTGCAATAGATGATAATTTGAAATTTTTATGTAAGAGGTCAGGGAATCTATTAATGGGAGCACAATTTACAATGGAAAGATAAATTGTTTTTTCATTTAACAAGTATTCACCAAAGGGTTCTCAAATTAATATTGATAGAATTTGTGACTCTTGCAGATTTACTTGACGGCAAGCGACATTGCTACTAATTCACTTCATTATGTTATTTGTCGTCATATTATGTATCCAATGTAAGGTTTTCTATAGGCTATTGGTCTTAAAATATTCCATTATTGGTTTTGTTTATAGTTCCCCTTAGTTATTTTGTAAGCGATAGCTTTAAGGCTAGTCAATTTTTTTTTATACTAGCTTTTGTTCAGTTGATATTTTTGTGCTATAACTAACCCCTATGCTTGTAATGATTATCACTGATTTTTATTATTTCTTGATACCATTTGTTGATCTTTATCAAAATCCTCAATGGCTAATGGTTGACTGAGTTTAAATCACTTTAAAGTCCACATTCAAAGTAAGTTCTAAACAATTTTTGAAAGATTTGATTACAAATTAGGTATTCTTTATTCCATTTAGTGCTATTTTTGGTGGATGAGCTGGCTATTTAGTTTTTTTTATCATTTCTTGCAACTCAAGAACATGATGTGGCTATGATGAAGTATATAGACAAATTTTTTGATGATTTAGAAGGCAAGATGCATTTGAACTTAATATTCCATCTTTAGAATCTCATAAGTAGAAGATCGTCTCAGGTTTTGATCATACAAATACAAGATAGAGCTATCAAATTTGTGGATCTTGGCCTGGTGAGTTCTACTTCATAGATCAAATATTTCTTTAAGCCATTTTTGAGGTTCAATAGTCTTCGTATTAATCATAGGTATTTATTGTTTTGTAGTAATAGGGGTTAGATCATGTTTGGCACTTACCATCCCTTTATACCTATTTATACTTGAAAGAACTCTGTCACCCAACTTCATATATAATAGACACCCTACTTTGGATATATGCCTTTGGAACTCCACCTTAGTAAACCTGTGAAATCAGTGCATTGGTTTACCAATCAAAACATGGTTTTTTCATATTAGATATGAATAATTATTCTTTTTCCAGATTTAGAATTATTTATGTGGGTATCATTTGAAATATCTTGGAGATATTGCAAAAGATCAGCTTTATCCTCTATAGAATTCCAGCTTATCGTTCAAAAGTTCTTTCATTTTTATTTATTTTTTATTTTCTACTTGAATAAAGTATAAAGTAGTAAATAGAAGTGGACCACATTGCATCAAGCACAAGATGTATCATATATTTTAGTCGTTTTAAGTTGTTTAACCTTTGACCCACTCATTTTTATAGACACGATTAATACAATCTGAACTTCCAATGACCCATAGTTATTAGGGATTGAAACCCACCATATTTTTTTTAATGAAAAAATGTGTTATTGGCATTCTTTTTATTTGGTTCAAAATGTCAATCAGAGTATAAATGGCTATGAATGAGTATAACTTACTATATGGAGACAATAATTTTCTACATGTGTAATTGAGTGTATAAAACTTAAGAAGTCAGTCTATATTTCTTAACTAAAGAAAATTACAAAGAAATCTAATCGGGCGACTTTCATAACTCAAAATGAGAAATTTCAATGACTCTAGTAATTGGGCATACAAGATTCATGTTAGCCCAATAAAGAAATTTGGATAAAGTAACATGGATATCACAACCATTATCAACAATATCCAAAAATAATTAATCTTATAAAGGTCATGGTCTTATTGTTTGTTTGTATACATGAAACTGATTATTGTAACTACATGTGCTTTACTCATGCTAAAATAAGTTATAGTTCATCTGACTTAGTATTACGCTCCTATGTAGTAGTTATTTGTTTGTTTTGGCTTTAGTTGAATTGTGACTTGTTTATGCTTTGCTATAGATCCAGAAGCTCAAATTAGGATAGCTCTCACTTACTTAGGAGGATAATGGTTTGAATCCATATGGTTTGGTATAATAGTTGTTGTGCTGAGAAATATAATAGAAATGCTATGAAAGAATTGAAATAGCCATCAATAGCATCCATGAGGAGTAGAAATAGCATTATGGGTAGATGCCATGCTACTGTCCATTAACCATTTAGCAACCATAGCAATCAACAAATGCTATGATAGGAAAAATGATAACATTCAGTACAAGCTATGATAATTAAAAAATGACATTTACAGTATGTTGTCTTAGAAATAAACGATAGCATTTAATGAATGTCGTCTATCATTTCGATGACAGTAAAAGAAAGCTGTCAAAAATGAGTAGATAGCATTCATAAATGCCAATGCTTTTATGGCATCTGTACAAATGCCATTATATAAAAGATAGCATTCAAATGCTATTATATGTGTTTTTTTTGTAGTACAATCATTAGTTAATGGATTTTGGAACTGCAAAATGACTATGATATAGGGGTGTAAAGTGTAAGATTCTAGTGGTTATTATTAGATGCATTTTTCTTATTTGAACATGGAGCCAAGAAGATCTTGCCAAGCATTTGCTACAAGAAACCAAAAAGATAGGGAACACCAACCCAAAAATCGTGGTCCCTGTGTTCACCTCTACACTCCATATCGACTCTAAAGTTCAGGAAGAGTTTACACTCCACAAGCCAAAGATAGTCATAGAAATAAACGACGTGGTTTGTATAATTACATCAAAGTAGAAAGGTCAAATAAGGACAAGATAAATAGTTTTGCAGTCATTCAATCCTTGGACACATAACAAGGTTGAGATGGGAGATAGGACAAACTAGGCTTGGTCCTACCATCCATGACTGCCACTCTTTCCTGCATCTTTTGCATAATGAGAGAAGATGAATTCATCAGGGAATCTCAAGATATTCCTAACGTGTCAAACAGGCTTTTATGTTAATATCATAATGTACATAGTCACGAAACGGGTAATTGATATTTGGTATTTCGCATCTTTTACAGAATAGTGTTGGCAGGATGACTCCGTGGGTGCGTCATCGATGTTCAAAATTTCATTGATGAGGAAAATGGAAAGAAAGAATAGGAGCAAGAATAAGGCTAGGCTCAAAATCTTTTTATGATCTAGATCGAAAAGTGGAAGAAGCACCAAAAGGATGATCAAATCACTTCTTCCTACAAAATGAATTTTCTGGAAAAGACTGCAAAACTCCTACCTAGTTCGAGCAAAGAAAGGAAACCCTACATCATTTTATTCGAGGATTGTGACACTAGCCATGTGAAATACCTACATGATGATCCCTTCATTATCATGCTTAAAGTTGGTAGAGACTATCTGCACATACTCCTAGTTAATACTCGAAGTACCGCAAATGTTCTCTTCAAGTAGGTTATACAAGTCCATAATATCCCCGATTCAATCAAAGTATCGACAACATCAATTATTGGATTCAATGGTTCAAAAACACCAGCAATGGGAAGAATAAAATTACCAGTTCAGACAAGACTGGAAACTACCTTTGTCAACTTTGTCATCATTGATATCAAATCAAAATACCTCAAAATTCTTGAAAGAAGTTGGCCCCATTCCCTCAAAGTAATATCTTTAACTTATCACCTCACCCTACACTTCCTAACGGATCATGGCATGTATGAAATCAAAGGAAGCAAAGCTGTCAAAAGGATGTGTGTAAACACAACAACCAATGTTCATGCAGCTAAAATTTTGAAAGCCTAGCAATTATCGCAAAAGCCTTCGCAATAGCTCGAGCATCATGATATAGAGGTAGTTGAACTGGTAACACTTAAGCCCGGGCACGTTTATCGGATCAAAGCTCATTGACGTAGAAAAAAATACTTCTCAAACACCTTAAGAGAAATGTGGATGTCTTTGGATGGTCATTCTAAGAGATGCCTGTAATTGATCCCTATGCAGTCAGCCACATGTTAAATCTCGTACTAGGTCGTAAAGCTGCAGTACAAAATGAAGGAATCTCGCACCAAGACTCAAAGAAGCAGTTAACGAAGAAATAAATAAATTATTTTGAGTTAGATTTAATTGCTAAGAAGAATATCTAGAGTAGGTATCAAATATCGTAGCGGTAGCATAGCAAAATGGAAAGATTCCAGTATACATGAACTTTATAGAGCCAAATAAGTTATGATCCAATTAATATAATTTAACTTTGCCAATGATTCCTATTTATGATAGATGCCACATCAGGAGATAATCAAGTTCCCTTTGTAAACGAAGATTAAGAAAAAATAATATTTGTGACAGTAAGAGGTTTTTACTGTTACACAATTATGCCCTTTAGTTTAAAGAATACAAGAACTACTTATCAGAGATTAGTAACCCAAATGTTAAAAGATCAACTCGGGAAGACAATGGAGGTATATATCAATGACATGATATGTAAAAGTCTCAAAATAAAATATCATAATATTGATTTGCAAACTGTCTTCAATATCCTCAACACTGATGAGTAAAGATGAAGTCCGACTGTAATATCAATATAGTAGCATTTTGCACTTAAAAATATTTGACTGATGAAGTTTTTATCATTTATCTTTTAGTAAGTACTTTATATAAAGGATCACCTGTACCGTACAGACCTCAAATTAATAAATTTTGTTACTTTAAGCATTCTATTTTAAGGCATCCTAAGTCGCAAGACTATGGGCAATATGTCAAATCAATCTTTTATCCAAATTTTAGTGTGGTATCTAGAAATCCTAGACCATATTACACCAAGTTAGAGATTATCATTCCCGAATAATGATTAATCATTACAATCAATGTATATTATTGACTATCTCATACTTTTCAATCAAAAGGCTCTAGAGCTGAATCTATGTATTTTTAAGTCAAATATAAGTTGGTCTAAAAAATGGACAAAGAACTTCAAAGATATGTACATCAAACTTGTTATATGCTTCTCAATTATTATAGTCAAAGATTCAAGCACAAAAAGTCATAAGTCCCATCGACTTCTTGTATAAACTTGGTTTAAAAATAAATTAAAATTTTCATCCTCATAAACTCAAACTACGCTACTATCCTTCTCACCGAGCTCAAGATTAAGAACTCCACATACATGGAGACTAGGAGTAAGACCATCAAGAGGTTCATCAGCTTTATTATTTCCAACAACAGTACGATGACAAACCTCGGTATCACCTTCTCCTTCGTTCCCAGATTTAGAGAAGTCACCACCCAGTCATTTGCACTCAAACTTGTAGTAATTCTTCTTGTCAGCCAAGGTACAATACTTATTCTCTAACTTACTGTAAGGGCCTAATTTTGTAATAGCTCGAAATAGATCTTACGCCAAATGTACCTGCAACACAATTAGTATAACCAAAAATATAAGATGATGCAGGTTGTTAGTGCAGAAACCTTTGAATAGGTGAAAACCATGACCACAGCTTGAGGATTTAATAACTATAGCTTTATTGCTTGAGACAGATATTTTGATTTACTAGTTATGATCTCATGAGCTTGATAAAATTTTGTTGGTTCTCTTTTCCTTTTGTGTTCCATTCCTTTTATAGACCTTACTCTCAGTTCCATTAGATGTATTAGTACGTTATCCTGAATTGGGGGAAGAGTGGAGGTTATCTTTGTAATTACTAGTTTGTGGTGGACAGGTGTCCTTGACTTATTCTGTTTCACTTGGACAGCACAAGCCATGTTTTTTCACAGTTTGTAGTCCATGTATCATTGTTAATGGCATATGTCACGTGCATATTGCGTGATTTTAGCATGTTATTAGCTCGATGATATCCCAGCTCATGGGATAAGTCCCTCTAATTCTCCCCTCTCAGCTGAAGGTACTTGTATCTTGAGCTGAGAAGGTTTAATAGAGCGTAGTATTGGAATACGAATAGGTTGTCTGACATTGGCAATGATGGACTTGCTGATGTGGAATTTTGCCTTGAATGTGTAACGGACTGTTCAGAACTAGAATGTTGCTAGGACTGTGATTGTGTTTAATTGGCTGGTAGGTTTCCTATAAGTATTCTTTGAATGATGACTGCTTTGGAAATCCTTCCTGCGTTGAATGTTATGTTTCTTTAAATATTGTTGCTATTATACTGCTGGTTATTATTCTGTAAGTTTTTGTCTTTTCAAATGTTCTGCAGTTTTTCAGTAGTGACAATGGTGACAACTAGACGTCAAATGTATAAATCTAGGGTTTTAGCCGAAGTGTAAGAATTCCAATTTTGCTAGTTTGGGATGCAGTCCTTAAATCTCCCAACTCTCATTCTAGTGCATCCTTCCTATCATGGTATGACATATTTATGAGGAGGTGGTGGAGGTGGATAACGACTATTGCCATATGTTACAATTCTATTATTTGGTAGTAGAGGTTGAGCAGTACATAGTGTCTCTTCATCTTCTCGTAGAGGAGGCCATTACCGAGGAGGATGAGGAGGCTGGCGTCCATATCATGAAGTACCGCCGCTATCCGGCGAGTGATTGGGTTTTGTAGGTGGAAGTGGGATTAGAAGATCTCTTTTACAACCATCTTCATTTTCTTGCAGAGGTGATGGCTTAACAGGGCAAAGATCTCTATTATAACCATCTTCATTTTCTTATAAAAGTTATGGTTTCAGAGGTGGATGAAGCATCTGGTGCTCGTATTTGGAGATCTTGCCGATATTTGATAGTAATTATAAAATATATAACTATCTGTAGGAAGTATTTGTAACCTTACTATTTCTTGTAAAGTTCTTTGTAGTATTCATGTTTGAGATAATAAATTTTTTGCTGGGGTATCAAACATCATGAACTCTGAATTAGTATATGAAATATATTGTATCGAACTGATAAAAATAGGAATTTTTTATGGCAAAAATAAGTATGCACAGTTTGAAGTTATGTTTTTAAAATTAAAGTTTGAAAATAAACGTAACAAATTAGACAAATAAGGAGGTATATTTTGAGCTGAGGGGGATATATAAGTATTTGTTTGTCAGGGCAGATAGCTATGACAGTTGTGATATTTATTAGGGAATATCTGAGCAATGTAAAAGTGGGGATTAGATCATATCATACTCTGCACTTATAATTAAGGCTATAAATAAAAGTTTGGAATTAGTAAATATGGCGAGGACTCGCTCTCTGAGAGTTCAACATGAAAGAAAGGTTCTAGATGTATGTGAACAGATATTTGGGCTTCATGAATATGAGGACGATCTACCAGTTTCTGCATTACAGTTCGAATGTTTGACAACAAGAGAAAAGGATATCGAACTGAATTTTTCATTTTTTGTGTGATATTTTTTGTGATATGATAACTGACCCTGAAGCTCGAACAATTTTTGTTAGAGAGATTGCTCTGGATAAGATAGCTGATGAAGATAAGTTGATTGAGTGTGCAAATTGATTAGATGTGGAGCTGTAGGAAATTTGGGATGTTTCAGATGTAATTAATTTTGGGAGATCGTTTGTATAGTAGTTCAAAATATTGTAATGGGATAAAAAATAAAAATATTATTGGATTAGCATATATATCTCCTTGTTATGTGAATTTGGGTTGGATTTCAAAATTTTGAATCTGTTTGCTTTGGAATTATCATTAAAATGAGTATAAGTACTTTGGATCTTCTAAAGATAAAATTTAAAAATTATGAAGGTGAGATGAAAAGTAAAGTGTGAGTTTGAAATGTAGTAAGGACTTATGAATGTGGAGAGGTGTGATATAAATATGAGTAGGAGAGAGAAAAATGTATATAATGATAAGCGTGGTTGTAATGATGAAAGAGTGTATCTCCCCAAAAGGCATGATTGGACTGATAAGAACACTGAAAGGGATGTTTCGGCCAAAAAATCAAGGACGGCTGATACGAGTTCCCATAACTGTCAGTGGCTTGAAAAGAAATCTAAAAATAATCCATCCATCTCTTCTTCAAAAATTTTATAGAAAATAGAAAGATGAAAGTCTAGAGAGAAAAAAAAATTTGACGGCAGAGGCATTGTTGAGAAAAATACAGAGTGGAATCATTACTTTTAGAGGGGTGAGGAGATTGTAATCTTTAAGGAGAAGAGGAATCGGTTGTTGTCTGCTATTATGGTAAAGGAGGAAACATTTAGTGTTCCAGATTCATCATCTGTTGTTGAAGGTGAGTGTTTTGTCATAAATTTCTTACTATTGTGTGATCTGATTGATATATGTATTTGTGGATGATGTAAACTTTTGCTTATTTTAAAATTGTAAAAGTTTATTATATGGGAAAAATTTTGCATCTGTATTGTTTGAGGATAAGTGGTTTTTTTTGTGCAAAGTACTGTAGAGATAATATACTGTATATTATTTTTATATTAATTATAACAATTAAAGAGAAATATAGAAATTAATCAAAATATCTTGACCTTTATGTAAATGTAGATGCAAGCAAAATAACTTAGAAATAGACGTCTTTTTTTTCAAGTGTTTTGCTCGAGATGGAGCCTTCCACCTCAGGTTGTTCCAAAGTTGACAAAAGTATAGGATGTGAGGCTATTAATTCTGTGGGAGGTGAGCTTATTAAGAATAACTCAAATGATGGTACTCTAGAGGTTGAGGGGGAATCAACTCAGATGAGAGGGAAGGGGAACAACAACTTAAGTTTCTAGATTTCCTTGGTAATTAATATTGATATCCTGCAGGGTCAGATATGTTTAAAGAGTTTTGTATGTATAAAAGTAGTATTGGTGGTGTATGGGGGGATGTGATGGAGTACGATGGGAGATATTTTATGGGGTGTTCTAAGGAAAAGGGGTATGATAGCACATTTTTCTTGCTGCCTGTCTTGGTGCATGAGAAAACTTGTAAGAAAATTCTAGAGGCCGTTTTCCTTGAGTATTTTAATGGGAGCAGGGGTGGTGATTTAGATGAGGGCTTTTTGTGTTATCTTGCCTAGTTTGAATATGGGTTAGTGGTGCTTTGATGCAACTTTTCGAAAGGTATCATGAATGTGATCAAAGCTTGCCCTACCCAGCTAAACGATAACATATGGGTGGTTATAAACATTTGCCAGAATTTAAATAGGAGGTGGGCCCTTGAGGGGAATGAGAGAAGATTAACTTCTTCAGATGTTTTGAAGTATTATACTAAATAATTCTTTAGTTCTACTGGGTGTGTGTACTTCTTTTCTAGCTCAGCTCAAAAAGTATGGAATGACAATTTGATTTGGGTAAAAGGCGAGTGTCTCAAATGAGATGATGAGGACTCTCTGGGTCTTGCATATAAAAATTTTAAGAAATTAAGTAAATCTTACTAACTTCGAACTATATCTACAATTAGTGTCCGGCCTTCTATATAATCTATCTTTATGAACTGCGTAACACTTTGATTTTTCAATCAACTGTCGGCGCTCCTTTGGATCTTCTGGATGTGGCCCATCATACTCATTCTTTAGGCCGATATGTGCATGGAAAGGCTTCCTCCAATCGTCGTCCTCCTATTTATTACCCCTAGAGTTGATCGCATATACTATTGGGAGATCAATACTGCGGGTTTAAATTTCTACGATTTGGAGGTACCTTGCTTCTATACCTAAGTTCCCGGCTAGGTAAGCCAAGGAGTTGACGTGTTGGCTCTCTCTACAAGGTAAATAATCGAGAGTAGCTTTTTCAAATTTGCTCATTATGTCAACAACTAGGGCTACATAGTCAACCATCTTACAATTTTTCTTGTATCGCTCAAAGAAGTGATGGACTATAACCAAGGAGTCTGTATTGACTGATAGTTCAGGAACTCTGATCTCCAATACCATGTCTAAACCATGAATTAATACTTCATACTCTGTGAATTTATTTGATGCTTCAAAGTCTAAATGGATAGACTTTTTGATCCTGTCATGTGAGGGCGTAATCAGTGCAATTCCAATTCCTGACCCTGCGGGTCATGCTAATCCATCGGTAATAAGTCTCCAACCCTTCTGTGTGACCCACTTAGCTTGCTCTTTAAAAGGATTCAAAGGTGGATCATCTTTGACTTCTTCTGTTAGATCTGGATCGTGCTCTTCCCAATCTGGTTCTTCTGTTGGGAAGTCTACTAAGAAATAAACCACTACTTGACTTTTTTCTAAAGTTCTTTGCTTGAATTTGATATCATGTTCCCCCGAGCTTACGGACTATTATTGCACTCTGCATGATTTTTCCTTTTTAGAAAGAACTTCCTGAAGTGGGTAGTTTGTCATGACTTTGACTGAATGAGCCTGAAAGTAGTGTTTGAGTTTCTGTGAAGTGTAAACGAGATTTAGGAGCAGTCACTCAATTTTGGAATGCTTAGTTTCTGTTGGTGTAAGGGTCTTGATTATAAATTGTACTTGTATCTCAATCTTTCCTTCGAGCTGAATAAGAATCGAGCTGAGGAGTTATTTGAAGATGATCAATTCCTCAATGTCTATTGGGGTGCTCATTATTTGAGATTTCCCATAATAGATTTGAAGTTCTTGAAAAGTTACTTCACATTCTTTTGTCCAATTGATCTCATCATTTTGTCGTCCTTTGCCTAGAAGATCTACAAAGTAGCATGAACAACCATCAACATCGATCTGAAGACTTAGAAACAAATTTGTTGATAACTACAATCTTGTCAGTAAGCTTTTGTATAACTTTCTTTATTTGCGGTGATTGTAAGGAGATGAGAGCTCGAATCTGATTTAGATCAGCTTTAATTCCTTTCTTATTGATGAGTAATCCGGGAACTTGCCTGAATGTACTTTGAATCGACATTTATCTCGATTGAGTTTCATTCTATATGAGTACAGTATGTTAAAGACTGTATCGAGATGTGTAATATGATCTTCCTTTAAACTTTTTGTAGAGTATATCGTCAATATATACTTCAACCGTCTTCCCCAGATCGTTATCCTTCATTAACCTCCTCCTCTTAAATTTGGTTGATTTGTTGATCTGGTGGATCTCGATCATGTGACTGAGGTAGATGTGGTACAAGTGTTTTTCCCCATATAGGATTGATCTTTGACTAGAATTACTTTGATTTTCTTCTTATAGCTTTTATTCTTATATCCTTCAAGATCGACAACGCACTCGTTCATTCTCTCATCTTTGAAAATGTACTCCAGCAATCTCTGTAAAGCGTAATACTTGTCAGTTTCATGATGTGTTACCTTGTGGTACATATAATAGGATTTTCCTTTGATTGGCTCCAGAGGCAGAAATACACGGTAGAACTTGTCTTTCTCCAGTATGGGATAGATCGTCGAGATCTTGATATTCATCTTTGGAAGGACCTGTTTGGGTAATAAATTACTTTTTTGTAATTTGCCTGTATTTTTTTTGCTCACTTTTTATCACCCTGATCATCCTTTTTTTCACTCTCTCTATCTATATTTTGACCTCTTCCAAAGTCGAGGGTTTGTTTAAGAACAGATACTTCTTTGCTTTCCAATCGATCTGTAGTGCATTAGTAAACTTTAAAACGACTATCTTCTGATCGAGATTATCAACCTTTTGAGCAAGTTCTAGAAATTTCTTTACAAAGACCTTGAACTTCTCCCCCTGAGACTATATTAGACAAATAAGAGTGTATAAATTCTCTTCCTTATCTTTGTTATGAGTGTACGTTTTGATGAAGAGCTTTTACAGTAGGTCGAACGTGAGGATTAAATCTTTAGGTAGAGAATGGAACCATCGGATTGGTTCTACCTGTAGTTTATAGCTAACAGTCGACAAAGAATGTGGTTCAAATTCAAATACAATCCAAATAAATCTCAGAATTGTTTAATGTGATTTTAAGGATCGATGCCTAATATTTACGTATCATTGGAGCATAGAAACCTGTCAGTACTTCCATATCAACTAACTTTTTGGCGATCGGACTACCTTGCAATTTGGTCAAATCATCCTTACTGCCGAGAGCTTGAGATTCCATTAATTCTTTGATTCGTTGATCTATATATTCTAGTATGACGTACTGACATGGTGCTGAAACGGCTTGGCGTGCAGGTCAGGGGCAATGAATATCGCATCAATCCCTCAAACATTCACGAACTATCACCTTAGATGGAGGTCGTGGCTCCTCATCTTGATGCATATACGGCCTGTATCCTCAGCTAATCTCTGACTAATCTTCCTGTCCCAAATAAATTGAAGATGCTGGTACGTGTGGATCATTACATTGATGCCAGGAAGCTCTTCTTCTAGTAGCTCTTCGAGGTCCTAACCTATCTGGCACAGAAACTCTGGAGTTCGTTGGTATCTAATCACGTTCCCTGGGAGGTTGAACATATTAATTGTCTTGCAGTACTTGAAAGGCAGTCTGCACTGATATTATCAATTCTTCATATCGTTTGAACACTATTTGTCGAGCCTCACGTTCATCTTCAAGTTCCTGTTCACGAAGCTTTTGGTCTTGTAACAACTCACGTTCGAGCTCATTCCGCTTCTCGGTTTTGGTGTTGACACTGCAACAAATATGATTTTTCATGTCACCCAAACAACATCATTTTGTTTGAAAATGACGTTATAAATTCAAAATTATAATCTATCCTCATCAATAACGTAATGTCTTTTATTTTTACGTTATTTTATTATAAAGTGACATTAATTATTGTGTCTTTTGTCCATCAACGTCATTTTTAGTTATGACCTTAAAATGTAAATGTCATCCATAGTCTTTTTTCAAACCGTTTATCTGTAACTGACGTTTCAATGTTTTGATTAAAATCGCGATGATTGAGAGGGCCAAGTTATAAAGGGGTTCTTTATATCTATTGGGGAACTTCGATAATCAGGATAAATCTGGATAACATGGCAAGCCATGAATGAAAAACCTTGATGAGTCGCCATGGCAAGGAAGTTCTTCATGCTTCGATTCAAAGAGATTTGTATACTGGGCGGTATCATTGAATAGAAGATGAAGTTTAAGAGGTTTCGTCCTAACCTTATGTACACCAAGCCATCTCATGCTCCGATTCACTTCAAATCAATTGCTAAGATCATCTGAAGAACCATTTGCAGGTCAGCAATCCCATCTCTCTCTTTGTTGATTTGAATTTTAGAGTATGTTTGATTGATGGGGTTTGTGTTTCAATGTTGGTTTGTTTTGATTTCAGTTTCATTGATGGGGTTTGTTTCGATTTAAGTTTCATTGATGGGGTTTGTTTCGATTTGTGCTTCTTTGACAGGGTTTGCTTCGATTTGTGTTTCATTGTCGAAGTTTGTTTCAATTTGAGTTTCGTTGATGAGGTTTGATTTGATTTTAGTATTTTTGATTAAATTTGTGTTAATTTCATTTTCATTTTCATTAGTTGGGTTAATGTGTTTCTTATTGCAGAATGATTCCCTATATGACGAAGCGTAGGGCAGAGGCACTTGAGCAATTAAGGGCGTGCAAGGAAGTTTCGGCATCATATTCATTTTTATTTATGTTTTTGGTTCACATGGATATAAACCAGGAAGTCTGTAGTGGAGGAGGTGGGGTAGAAAGTTCTACAATGAGGTTTTTATTTTGATTGAACAATTTATTAAAAGGTCTGTTGTTTTTAATTATTGCTAAAAGTGATAAAGCAGCTTTATTCATTTAGCTTTTATTGCAAGTTAGTGATTAATACTACAAAGTCCTCGATAGAGAAATGATCAATAAATTTGAAAGACCTAGATTATTGTTACGAATCAATCCCTTTTATACACATGTTACACGTTCTTCTTCAAGTAGTTAATAAACTGTTATTCTACTGTATTCCCAGTTTAACACACGACCCCTAAATTATATTTAAATCCTTAGAAGTTACTTCCGGCTTTATCACTTTGACTACAATCTCAATGGGTTTAGGTGAGAGATGAGGGAGAGAGATGGTTTGATGTGTGCTGATTTATGTGGTGAAATGGGGGTGGAGAAACAAGGTTTAAGGAGTGGAGGGGCTCATGTTGGTGGGTTTCTTCAACTATTTGATTAGAGTGGAAAGTCATGGAAGAAGTTGTTGGATCTAGACAAGGAAAGATAAGAGAAACAAATTTACAACGGATGCGAATCCATTTGATTGATGAGGATGAATGTTCTAGGTCTAGTATTAAATGAAACAACATTTATAGTTATTCCTCGACCATGACCGACGATAGTAGAAATGGAAGTAAAGCCCCTGATGTAGTGGAAAGACTTATGGGATTGTATTCCCTGCCGTCTTCTAGTAATTCTAGCTCCTACTCTACTACTTTTTTTGGCACTCAATCTCTTGGTGATGTACATAGCGATAGAGGAACTTATGGTTTCCACAATGAAGCTAAAATTGTTTATTATTACAACCAGCTAGTTAAAGTAGAGGGTTTCTCTAGAAACTTTATGGAATCAAGAAAATAGAATATGTTGAACAGACTAATCGAGAGGTTTCAATCTAAAAAGCTCCCTCATAAATCTGCCAAATCCATCCCAATTTCCTACCATAAGCTTTTATCTCCAATCAAGAGTTCTGGGTTCATCTTAGAGATGAGTGTAACTCACATAATTGTAGCGGCTACAAGAATTATTGATCAAGGACCTCAAACATGTAGGAAAGGGAAAATGCCATCTGCCGGACTTAGGTGTTCCTCGGTTCCTTTAAGAGTTTAGGATTTGAAGGACAAGGTGTTGCTCAGAGATAGTCTCAAAGACTAGTTGAATCAAATCCCAGTAGAAATCTCAGAGGGCAACCTTTCAATAAAATTTGGAATGGATCAAAGAATGAAGCTCAGTTTAGTGCTTGTTTAGATTATGAAAAAAATAAATATGTTGGTTCTAGAAATACAGGAAAATCCACGTCACTTACAGTTCAATCAAAGGCAGATGTGTAGAGAAAGGAGGGCACCTGCTTCGCTAGTAGGACTATAGTGAGACATAAGGAACACCAGGATCTTAAACCAAATTAGCTACACAATATCCAACCAAATCACCATATGAATGCACAAAAGAAACATCCTACAAATAGTTTAAGTGGTGCACTTAGGCAAAATTACCAGAAACAGAATTACCTAGTAAATACAAACATGTTACCTTTAAACCAATTGGTTCCTGTGCAAAGTAGAAAGGTCATGCCCTATGGTTCTTATGTTACTCATAAAAAATTCTCTAAAATTGGTAAAAAGACTAGCTTTGCGGCACTTGATAATTGAAATGAAGCTCCTTAATCGAGAAAAAGAGCAACCATGAGCAGAACTACCAATTTCAGAAGTGTGGTAGTATTGGGACCATTTTGGTTGCTTAGAATAATGTGAAGTCTAATCAACCAAATATAGAAATTGACGTGCACTCAAAGAGGGTGGAAGGATTCTAGGCTAAGAAAAAAGGTGTTGTTTGATTGCGTAGGTGAATGCATGGATTTGAGATGCAGGCGTTATGTTGTTGGAGGATATAGAACATGGGAAAAAGGAGTTAAGGTCGCAATGAATTAATGTCATCCCTTATAGAGTTGTTTTACCTAGGCTGTCTTCCTAAAGTGTTTCTTCTATTTATGAAGCATTTTGAATATATTGGCCGCCCTAATGTTAATGATGCCAGTGACCAATAGACTGATGTTCCTTTGATAAGTTTTAGTTTTACCTAGGCAATCTTTCTATAGTGTTCTTGAGAAATTTGTAACAGTGTTGAGCTAACCAATAGACTGATGTTTCATCATCATTTGATCATAGCAAAATGATACCATAAGATATGTTAATGATGCAATTAAAGAAGGAACTGGAGTTTCTATTTTCCACAAAGAGAGTATGGGAGAAGATGAAAAAGGAACTGCTTACTGGTACATAATTTTTCTCTTTGTTTATCTTCATAAAGTTACTAGCAATAGATGCATTGATTCTTTTCATTTACTTATTTCAAGGTATGATTGAGATTCAACTATTGGCCATTGATTATACAAGGAAATAACTAAGGTTGAGTTTGTGAAGATTAAAGGGAAAGGGTGCTTGACACAACCAGTAAACAGTTATCAATGGGAAACTCTTGCAACTAACCTTGAGGAGTTTTAGCAAATATTTATCAGTACACATGTAAGTAAATGTAACCTTTCTGATAATATGTAGCCTTAAATTATATTTTCATCTAGAAATTTAGGAGAAATTTGCCTGTAACAAAATTCTGGTGGAAGCCTAAGTTGATTGCAAAAGGTGTTATGTTGTTTGAGCTTCTGAGTGAGCAACAAATTTAAAATCAACTACAAAGTTACTGGATTGTCCATTGCATTATTTCACATGTTAGATGTGCAAACTACTTCACATACTGCATAATATCATTAGCATATTATTGTACAAGTTCGTTCATCACGTTTCATCAATACTGCCTCACAAATCATATTTCATAACAACTAAAAGGTGAACGTGCTATCACATGTACTTTGTAAGAATGTCTGGAACTTAATCATGGTAATTCTTCATCCTCAATCTCAATCCCCAATCTCATTACTGTCAGGTATAATTGATTTTGAATGTGGGTGATCATGGTAACCGATTGGCAATTGAAGAAATCTCAAAATCTGATATCATCTTCGAACCTTGAATCTGGTTGAGTGTTCGTGAATTCTGTAATCATGGATGCTCTTACCATGAATCTACTTCAATTGATTTTAAGCAATGGTATTAAATAGGTGTGGTTAAATTCAGAGGGTTTTATGAAGGAATTTATTCCAATCAAACTGAAGCAATTATAAATGAAAAAATTATAGATTCTGGGATTACTCCAACAGTGGATCGAGCAACATAAAAGACCGAGGAAACAATCAAGAAGCCCAATCTCCAATCTAGGATTGTATGCCCATGGGGGTTCCTGGGAAAAGCTGCTGGAGATGAAGAAATCAATTCAGCAAACAAGGAAAAACAATGTCAACAGGTTATGGGGAGTGTCTCAAGAAACCATAGTAAAATCCCTAATGGCATTATCGCTGATAATACAAGCAGCTTTGCCAAAAAAGTCCGAGGGAAGGAGAAACTATCACAAACATCAACATCTTTAATATATCAGGGATTAGATGTGATACCTCAATTCTGTCCATTTCATTTGATGATATTTCCGAAGGAATATCTGAATTCCAATTCAGTCTCATTGGTACACTGGACCTCCAAAAAAAAAAGTTTGTAGAAGTACAACACTATGCTCGTAATCACTGGAAGACTACGGGACTCTGCAAATTAATCCCTAATGGAAAAGGATTCTTCATTATCCATCTTGACAACGAAAAAGATAAACTGCTTATATGGAGCAAAGGACCATGGATTGTTCAGAACCTTCCCATGAGGATTACGCCTCGGAACCCCAATTTCTCTATTGATAAACATAACAATACCAATGCTCTCATCTGGTGCAAATTTCTAGGTTTGCCAATGGAATTATGGAGCCACAAGATCGTAATGTTTTTGGGTAAAATGTTGGGTACACCTATTCATTTAGACCACTTCACTACTAACAAAGTTTATGGGTACAATGCGTGTGTGCATGTAGACATTGATTTATTGAAATCGATACCAAAGAAAGTTTTGCTAGAAGTTGAGGGAGCGATCATCAATCATCAGTCAAGAAGTTATTCTCCATAGGATTCCTAAATATTGTGGTCATTGCAACAACATTAGGCATATTGCAAAGTGCTACAAAGGGCCAGAAGGCAAAATGAACAGCTATAGAAAATCAGTCAAAAGCCGGTGATCCACAACAATAGCCAAGGGGTGAAGATCAAATATGTTCAGCCTACGAAGATAGGAATCAATGAACAACAACCCCACATTCCTAAAAAACACCAGTACTTTCAAGATACCCTAAATGAAAGTAGCGAAGCATCACCTATAATTCATTTTCCTGAAATAAACACGGTGTAACAGGTGGTAAAATTCAGGGAAGCAGAACAATGGTCAGCACCTAAGTCAGGTCATAGCAAACACAGGTCTGCCACCTCTGAAAATAGTTTCACCAGAAGCCTCAATCAGCATCAAGCTATAAGCAACAATGAATATGGACCCAGGCAAGAGGAAATTTTAGCTACACAAGAGAGAGAAGGTGTAGAAACAGCAATTGATGAAGGGGTTTAACCACAAAATTTTCTGATGGAAACTTATGTAGATGGCCATGAGGAAGATGAAGATAGCTCTAATGCATAAGAGGAAGTACGTACACTACTTAATCCAAAGAGTTGGGCAGATGAGATGGAACTCGAGGATAGAATTCAACCCAACCTAGGGCCTAATCAAGTTTTCAAAGGAGGTAAGGATTATACCTTAGATCCTAAAACCACACGTTCCCAACTTAAATGCATTTAATGAAAGTAATCTTTTGGAATGCATGCGGGTTAGGAAACTCCAAAACCCTTTCTTATTTAAAGAAGAAAATTAGAATACTTAAACCCCAGATAATGGGTTTTACTGAAGCAAAGATTTTTACCAATGGATTTTATATTCCCAGATTTAGCTCAAAGAATATTTCCATGAATCCATGAATATGAAGGACAATGCATGGATACTATGGGCAGAGAATTCTCAAGAACCACAGGTGATTCAGGTCGATAAACAATATATAACGGTCGAATACATGGACTGTTGCCTCTCTTTTTATACATGCAGACTGCCTGCGAATAAATAGACTGGATTTGTGGTCACAGCTGACTAGATTCTCATTTAACAACACCAAACCATGGATCTGTATAGGGGATTACAATGTGATTCTCCGACTCTCAGAAAGAAAAGGTGGAAAACCTCCATTGGTGAATGCAATATCAAATTTTGCAAATTTCCTCGATAGTGCCAACTTGACAGAGAGTAGTACTTCAAGTATGAACTTTACGTGGTGCAATGCCGAAAAAGGACATAACAGAATCTTTAGTCGCCTCGACATATGTCTCCAAAATAAGTAGTAGCTCAACTCATTTCTGGGCTGGAAAATCAAAATATTCCCAAGAACTAAATCTGATCATTCTCTACTAATGGTAGAATCTTTCCACATACCCAAACCTCACAATATCCCTTTTCGATACATGTAGGCATGGAGCAATTATTCTGAATTTTATAAGGTTGTGGAGCGCAGCTGGTACAAACCTCTGTCGACTAACCCGATGTTTACGGTGATGCTTAAACTACGAAGACTCAAGGTAGATATTAAAGAATGGAGGCTTACGATTACCACTCCCCAGATTATAATGAATGATCTGGAAAGAGAGCTTCTTCATCTGCAAATGGAGTTAGAACAAGACCACACAAATGATGATCTTGAGCATCAAATGTTTGGGAAAGCAATATTGCTTGCAGACATTGAAAAAATGGAGGAGATTACGTGGAGACAATATTCACGCATTAAATGACTTCAAGGAGGTGAGAGAAATACAAAATTCTTTCATTCTTCAACAATGATTAGAACAAAGAAAGCATTTATTACTGAACCTTCCACTCTAGGGGGCTCAATCCTTACAGACCAAGAGAATATTAGACAACATATAGTTGAATATTATACTGAGAAATTCACTGCCCACGAAGTCCTTAATACCCCATCACTGTTTGCCAACATGCTCCACAAAGTCAGAGTCGATGAAAACATTCAGTTGAGTGCTAGTCCGTCACAAGCAGAGATTAAAGAAGCTGTGTTTGACTTGGATGGTGATAGTTCACCTGGATAGGATGGCTTCTCTGGATTTTTTTCATGGCACACTGGAATATTTTAGAAGCCGACATCTACTCTGGCATCACCTCCTTCCTCTCTGATGGTATGATCCCCAAACATTTCAATACTAACCTTATCATTTTGATTCCAAAGGTTAAAAATCCAGTGATTATTAAACAGTTCAGACCTATATGTCTAAGTAATTTCATCTTCAAGATTATTACTAAGATTTTAACCACAAGATTATCTCCTATTGCTTCCAGAATTGCTTCTCGAGACAAAAGTACATTTATCCCGGGCAGAAGTATTCAAAATATCATCTATATGGTCTCTGAGTTGGTGAATGAAATGACAGAGAAGAGGAAGGGTGGAAACATTGTACTCAAGCTAGACATCTCACAAGTTTATGATACTTTGAGTTGGGAATTTCTATTTGCAGCTCTGGACTCTTTTAGATTTAGCCCCACATTTTGCAAGTGGATATCGACCATCATCAGTAGTATTATGATCTCGGTTTCAGTGAATGGTAGCCCTTCAAGATATTTTACTATGAGGAGAGGTCTAAAACAGGAGAACCCCTTATCCCCACTGCTATTTGTGATAGCTGAAGATATATTGAGTATGCACCTTCACCATCTACTAGAATAATGAAAGATACTCCCTATGGTTACGATTAAAAACTGTCAAGCCCCTACGCACCTCTTATTTGCAGATGATATTCTGATCTTTGTAAATGGTAGATCCAAAAACCTGAAACACCTGCGAGAAGCTCTTACAAGATACTAGAAAGCGTCTGGAGAGGAAATAAGCTCAGAAAAAAGCAAGATATTCCTCAGTGGTGTACCCCTAACTCGAAGATGTATTGTGTTGAGCATTTTTTGGTTTTCTGAAGGCAATTTTCCCAAAACATACCTAGGAATTCCTCTAACTCAAGGATGAGTAACCACGAATACTATAAGACCTCAAGTGGAAAAGATTCGGAAAAGGGCTCTAATAGTTGGACAGGAAAACTCTTATCGTTCCACGGTAGAGTAATCCTAGCAAGGGCTATTTTAAATAGTCACCCAATATAAAATATGGCTATTTATAAATGCCAAAGATTGCTCATAAAAGAAGGGGACTCTATCATACGTAATTTTATCTGGACTGGGAATTCATCTCGAAGAAAAGGAATCACAGTAAAATGGGTGAAAGTTTGCAAACCACTGAAGGAAGGTGGGTTGGGTATCTGGAGCTTGAAAGAAGTTAATGATACTATGTTATGTAAACTTTATTGGGCCTTCTGTGACATGCAAGAGGACTGGTCTCAATTTATGCAAGCTAAGTACACAAACAAAGCAGGTAACTTCATCCGATATCATAAGAAGTCCAAGATTTGGCTAGGTATTAAACTAGCTGCTAGTATTAATCGACCATATAAGGGATGGTTAGTAGGGAATGGGGCTAACATCAACTTCTGGAGGGACACTTGGGCCATGGAGATACCCATGAGGGAATACATTGAGATACCACAATCCCTATGGAAAAGATGCACAGCTAGACTTAGTGATTTTATCAACTCCGATGGATGGGATATATCTACAGATATTAGGATTCTACTGCTGGCTCTAGGGATCAATCTGTTGGAAATACCTTTGCAACCCACGAGAAGCAGATAAAAGAATCTGGAAACCTGATAGCTATGGGAACTTTACTATTAGAAATGCCTATGAGACTATAAGGGAAAAAACGAATACGGTATGGTGGTGGGCGTATACGTTGAGGGGAAACGTTTACCCGAAACTAGGGGGTTTCGCATGGAGATTGGTAAATCATATCCTACCAATGGATGACATTGTTCAAAAAAAGGGAATCCATATCACTTCCCGCTGGACTCTTTAACGATTGCAGGAGGAATCTGAAAACATTTGTTATTGCACTGCCCTTCAGCTGCAAATATTTGGCTCTGGGCTACTAATACCATCTTTTTGCCTTCTATATCTAGTACAGACATATGGAAATCCATTCTGGAAAGGAGCCGATCAGCTATCAGCTATATCAACGATCTTTGGATCATAACTGCTTTCTCCATCTGCCAAACAGTCTGGTAAGCTAGGAGCAGCTTGAGATTTGACGATACAACGCCATCCTTGCTTAATATAAAGAGGGAGATCATAAAAAAAATTCAGTATACAACTGAACTGTCAAAAGGAAAGATGCATAACAACTTATAGGAAGTGCAAACCATTAAAATTCTTAAATTTCAATGTATGGCCAATAGTAATGCAGTTGCACAAAGCAGTTTGTGGGAACTGCCTATGCCGAATGAAGTTAAAATCTGTTGTGAAGGCTCTAGTATTGGAAACCATGGTGTTGCTGGTATTGGAGTGGTGTTCCGGGACAGTGAAGGAGCTGTTCTGGGGGCATTTAGCAAGGCGATCGGCATCTCAACTTGTTTTGTCGCTGAAATACTAGTGATATTTATAGGTATTCAGAAAACTACAGCAAGAGGTTCGCATAAACTATGGGTGATCTCCAACTCTAAAACAGTAATTAGAGCATTCAAAATTGATGAGATTCCATGGAAGTTTAAGATACAATAGAGTCTACTCAAGAAATGCATTCGGCAAATCCGATTCAGTCACACATGGAGGGAATGCAATTTCTCCGCCGATATTATGGCTAGGAGAGGATCTGACAATGTTGAACCTTTTGAAGAAGACTATGGTGGACGCCCAAACTTCCTTAAGAGAAATTAAAGTTCCCTATACGGTGTACTTTCGATTTCGATGATCAAGACATCTCTCGTATTTCAATTTTATTCGAATATATTCTTTCTTGTTCGAATACACTCTTGACTGAGTATTTTTATTCGAATGGAACTTGTTCTGTTCGAATATACTATAATCTGAGTGTTTTATTCAAATATAATTCTTTTTGTTCAAATAGATTCTTTCCTGGGTAATTTTATTTGAATAGAATTCTTTCTGCTCGAATAGATCTCTGGCTGGGTAGTTTTAATCGAATAGATTTATTCTCTATTCGAATATAACTTTATTCGAATATACTGCTAGTCTATTTAAATAGAGACGTGATCATAGGTTCTTTTGAGTGTGTGAGGGCACATGTGTCCATGGGTTGTAACTATCTTGAAACCTTTGATTGAGCATATATATATATAAGCTAAACTTTTTGCAAAAAAAAAAAATCATATTTCATAAATATTTATTCAATCAAGTTCTTACAATTTATTTTAATAACCCTGAAAAGTACAGTTATGTCTTAAATTTCTTCAAGGATGCGATTAAATTGATATAATTTAGTTTGAGTTTCTGAAGTATGTAGTACTTGGAGTCCCTAACCAGAGTATATAATCTGAGCCATTAAGTCATGTTTCTTATATTTTTTAATCTGAGAGTCTCTGGCTTCATTGGTAAGCAGGTAGTTCGGGAAGAAGCACGGTTAAGTTTATTAGTTTACAAATTGATAGTTCGGGAAGAAACACACAAGGAACTTAAAGGTTGTATGCATTCTGGCAGTGAAACATCTGAGACCTTTCTTTTTGGTCACTTTATTAGTTCTTTTGTGCATTGGTTAAGTTTACAAGTGATTTAGCTATGTAATTCAAATAATGAAGTGATTAAGTTTGAACACATTGTATTGAATGAAAGTAATTTAGTTTAGCCAAATATTTTACCTTTTTGTAGAATATCGTTGTGGACCTGTAGAGAGGAGGGCAGGGAAATGGATTGCCAATATTTGATTTTTTTTATATTTTTGAAGGTATTGACGTCATTTGAAGAATGTCATTGTTAATATATCAATATGCTACCACGTATCTTCAAATATGACGTTAAAAGATGTCAACTATGTCATTTGTTAATGAGGTTATTTAGTGACGTAATTATAATACATTAACCGGCCGGCCACCGAAATTGGGTATCAATAACATTACTTTTTGAAACCCCTTATACGTCACTTAATTAATGACGTTAGTGCTTAGCTTTCCCTGTCACTTATTTAATAACGTTGTTAGTCCCTACCTTTTCACGTCATCGCCTTCGACCTCATTTGTATAAATGACGCTAAATCCCTTTTACGTCATTTTTTTAATGACGTAAAAACCCATATTTGTTATAGTGTGAGGTTCGCCCTTAATTCTATGAGTTGATCATGTTTGATGGAGATTTCACGTTGTACTCCTGTGGCTGGTCACTTCAAAGTCACCATGATTGGGAATGGATCATTGAGTTAGTGTCTACCTTAGGATTTTGTGGAAATGTCTTCTTTCCCACAGACGGTACCAAACGTAAGGGCCTAATTTTGTAATAGCTCAAATTTACTATTACACCAAATGTACTTGTGACATAATTAGTATAACCAATAATATAAGATAATACAGTTGGTTAGCATAAAAATCTTTGAGTAGGTGAAAACCATGACCTCGGCTTGAAGATTTAGTAACTGTAACTTTATTGCTTGAGACTGATAATTTGATTTACAAGTTATGATCTCTTGGGCAAGATAAACTTTTGTCGATTCTCTTTTCCTTCTGTGTTCATTTCCTTTTATATACCTTTCTCTATCTTCGATTACATGTATCAGCACGTTATCCTAAATTGGGGGAAAAGTGGAGGTTATCTCTGTAACTTCTACCTCGTGGGGGGCAGGTATCCTTGCCTTGTTCTATTTCACTTGGAGTGCTCGAGCCACATTTTTTTACAGTTCATAGTCTAGGTATTATTGTTGATAGCGTATGTCACGTGTATGTTGCATGAGTCTGGCATGGTATTTGCTTGATAATATCCTAGATCGAGGGATAATTCCCTATACTTACCTTTATGCTTTTTAAGGTTGATAATACAGAATTGGTTCACCTTTTCTAGCATCCTCGACATCTCACTCTGAAATGTGAGCTTCTTCGCAAATAAGTCATATTCATGTTCCTTTGCAGCACGTACTATCAGCTCTGCAATCTCTGTTTCATTATTGACTTCCCTAGCTTTCTTCGCCAAGCGAAGAACCTTATCCTAAGCCCTCAAACCTAAAATCCCGATCTAGTTGTCTTCTTTCTTTAATTGATCATTTTTAACATTCAGTTCTTTCTGAATTACCTTTAGGCCAAAGACTACATTCACACGACCATCTACTTTAACAAACTAATCTTTGTTCCTACTCAACAGATTCTTAATCTATAAAAGCATCTCAGGATAATTTCTCGATCTAGGCACTAAAAAATTTAAATATTTCAAGAATCTAAAATTTTAAACCTTCGTCATCGGGAAGCAAACCATTGGCAAAAATGTTCACGATACTCTCAGTACTCAAAATACAATTAATGAGATCTTCTGCATTCCTCGAGCTTGCCAGAATAGCCTCCAACTCATTTTTCCTGGCCTTTTCATTAACTTTTGTAAACTCATTACCGATGCCTTTGCTGGCATTGAGCCTAGTAGATTTCTTCGAGGTGTTCTTGCCCTGATCACCTTTGGAAGAACCCTTTGTGAACACTGGTTTTTCCCCTATCAACACAGGCAATCTTCTCCAATGACTGGCTTGCCTGATTAGTCTTGGGAAGACCAGATTCATTAGGAGGCCTAGAAACTTCATCGGCCCTAAGACTTTTCTACTCACCAATGTTGGGGTTATTAAGATGACTACTAGCATCAGCAACAACTTTATTATTCGGGGCCATCTTACCGTTGACCTCCAGAATAACGTCAATCATTATACGGTTCTTTTTTAACCCAGACTCGAGAAATTATTTTTTCAAAGCTTCTTGATCTTCAACGAGCTTATCAACCCTGCCAAAGTATTTTTCTTAGGATCACATAATTTTTCCTTAACCTTCAAGTTCTTATCAACATCCCTCATAGCTACAAAAACAAATATTTATCGTAAGGACTTTCTGCTAGCCACAAACTCATGTGCTAAAATTAACCTTTAAAGCAGTAACCTGACCAAGCAATCACAAGGTCGTGTGCCATAGTTGTGGCTCATTAAATAAACCATTAAAAGGAAGTGGAATCATTCATACAGTTATGAAGGCTCATCAAAATTATTTTATAATATCCATAATTAAATAGAGATAATGGTTATTAAACGGTCATAATATGATACCTATAAATATGACCAAGGAAGAACAAATTAGAGAAAGATTTTTCTATCTAGAATATCTCAGTAACTCTTCACAGAATATAGATTGAAATTCATAGTCATAAGATCAATAATATTGTTCCTTTCAAATACTCTCAAGAGGTCGTGGTTTTTTCCTATTTAAAGGTTTTCATGGAAAATATCTTCTTTTTAGTGATTACTGATTATTATTATCTAGTGTTCTGGATATTTTGGTGTAATAACTAAAAGCTCCTACATTTGGCAACGTCGGTAGGATGACAGAATTAACCACAATTCTCAAATCTGACTAGTACTGATCAAGTTCAAAAAGTATGTCAAATTCCAGTCAAACACACAGAGTTTGCAAACTGAGGAACATGCATAGAAGCAAATCAAGTGGCAGAACTGCACGCTATGCTTAACACCAAAACAAAAAGAAGTACAGCTTTAGAACAAGAATTGACAGAAGAGCAGAATGTTCTAAAAGTTCTATAGTGGCCATAGGCAGTAACTAAAAAGAACAAGGATATATAGCCAACTTCATCGAGAATTTTGACTCGCAACAGATTAGGTCCTTGTAGTGGTATCAGCCATGGAGCTGATATTCAACTTGACCAAAACTTGTAAAGACCCAATATTTTTTGAAGCTTACCATTAAACAGGAGGTTGATAAAAGTCCAGTTGAGCCTAGACAGTTGGAGGACATAGTAAGGGTAAAAATCCAAATTTCTGTATAGGAAAGGCTCAGCGGGGGAAGTGGAGATCACAACCCTAGCAAAAAATACCTTCAGTGCCAAATAGTCACGACTCGATAGTTCATTACTCAGGAGCGTTTATGTAGGAGCCAAGTTTTGTAAGAGGGGAAACTAGCTCTTACACCACGGGGTTATCTTCGACCTGGGGTTTAAATAAATATATAAGATAATAATAAGCTATATTACGGAAGTACCACAGTTGCATGGAGTCCTAGAATGGGTTGATTTTCTAACCTATTTATAGTGCCTCTTCCCTCCTATTTATAGGATATAGAAAGGGATGAGCTACCATAGGAGGTCGGATTACATACATATCCATTGGGGATAACTATTCTATACTCAGAGTTGATTATGATACTGTAGCTGTCAGGCAACTACTTTTACTATTCAGTCTGGTGAGCTATCTATCAGATGTGTCAGCCTTCGACCATATATTACCATGGTTAAAGTTTCACAGTTACTAATGCTAAATTCTGATGCTGGCCGTCTGTCTTTAGCTTCGACTATATTGTCTTCAAACATTTGATTGATGTCGAAGGACTTCATGAACTTTGTTGCTATCTAGTTGCACTTTGAGTCTCTAAGAAGGCTTCGATGCAGCGTTTGACTATTCGATTAGGGCTGAAAGGCTGCGAGTTGGCTACTACATTTGCCCTCTATCAGCAGGGGCCTCAGAAATTGAAGTAGATGGCGCATACTAAAAAAATTGGTTAGGCATGGGAAGTTGAAGAGTTGACTGGTTGACAATGGGCATTTTTGATGAAAGTAATTAGGGAGAGTAATTAATGTCAGTGGTGATTAATTTGTAATTAATGGCCTTAATCGTGGAATAAATATGGTTTATTAGGGGGAAATTCTCCATATTCTCCATCATCTTCTTTGTAAACCCAACCATGGAACTAAACACATGGTACCAGAAGGGAATGGAAGTGCGGGAGCGCCGTACCGAAGAGAAGATGTGGGTCTTGAAGGAGAAGTTCATTGGAGACCAAGGATTGAATGTGGTACTACCGAACTTGGTGGAGCTGGAGTCGGGGGAGGCTATTTGCAGGTACCCATACGAGTACTGGAAGAGGGTGATGCAGTGGGTGGCCCCGAACATTAGTAACTGGTACTATCAATTGAAATGCCTGGCAGAAGATCAGGTGGACGCTAAGGGCGTGGTCGAGGATGATTCGGGGCTCTGTAAGAACTGCCTTGTATGGAAATAGGGGGGGAGGGTCTTCGATGTGGTGGTGGGCATGTAGGGTTTTTTATTTTTGCCTTTTGCAGTAGGAGTTTTGATTCTGGTATTATTATGTTGTTGGTGTTTCTCTTTCTTTATCTTTCTCTTTTTAATGTAAGCCCGAGGGCTTTTTTACTTCTGAATGAAATAAAACATATTTGTTAAAGTATGGTAGTTAAACCATATTAGTGTTATAAACGATTATAAAGTAAGCGCAATATTTATTGTCAAACTTAATTAATGAAAATGACTTAAAATTGTGAGACATTGAGGTTCATTTATATAACGAAAAATACTGACTGAAGGTTCATGTACTAATATGTATGTATGATGGGATAGAGTAGAATGCAGAGGTGTTAGCCATGGAGCTGATATTCAACTTACCCAAAACTTGTGAAGACCTAATATTTTTCTAAAGCATGCCGTTTAACAAGAGGTTGAAAATAGTCTAGTTGACCCTAGATAGATGGAGGACATACTAAGGGTAGGAAGCCGAATTTCTTTATTGGAAAGGCTCAACGTGGGAAGTGGAGATCACAATCCTAGCAAAAAGTGGCTTCAGTGCCAAACAGTCACAACTCGAAAGTTTGTTACTCTGGAGTGTATGTATAGGAGCCATATTTCGTAAGAGGGGAAACTAGCTCTTACACCACGGGGCTATCTTTAACCTGAGGTTTAAACAAGTATATAAGATAGTAATAAGATATATTACGGAAGTAAGATACATGCGTGAAGCCCTAGAATGCGTTGATTTTCTAACCCCTTCATAGTACTCCGTCCCTTCTATTTATAGGATATAGAATGGGATGAGTCACCTTTGGAGGCTATATTACATGAATATTCTTTGGGGATAACTGTTCGGCACACAGAGTCGATTCTGATACTGTAGCTATCAGACGGCACGTTTCACTATTCTATCTGGTGAGCTGGCTATCAGAGGTGTCTGCCTTCGATAATATATTACCATAGTCAAACTCTTTCTATTACTAATGCTAAATTATGAGGCTGGCCGTTTGTCTTTGGTTTCGACTATAATGTCATCGAACATTCGATTAATGTCAACAGACTTCTTGAACATAGCTGCCGTCTAGTTGGGCTTCGAGTCTCAAGGTAGGCATCGATGCATCGTTTGAGAATTCGATTAGTGCTGGAAGGCTGCGAGTAGGCTACTACATTTGCCACCTCTCAGCAGGGGCCTTGGAAATTAAAGTAGATGGCGTACTGAGAAAATTGGCTAGGCATGGGAAGTCGAGGAGTTGACTGGTTGACTGTGGGCAGTTTTGAGGAAAGCAATTAGGGAGAGTAATTAATGTAAGTGGTGATTAAGGGGTAATAAATGACCTTAATCGATGTATAAATATTGGTTATTAGGGGGAAATTCTCCATATTCTTCATCTTCTTCTTTTATAAACCCAATAATGGAATTATACTAAACATATGGTACCAAAAGAGAATATAAGTGAGGTAGCGCCGTTTCGAAAAGAAGATGAGGGTCCTGAAGGGGAAGTTCACCGGAGACCAAGGATTGAATGTGGTAATGCCAAACTTGGTGGAGCTAGAGCTCGGGGAGGCTATTTGTGGGCACCCATACGAGTACTGGACGAGGGTGATGCAGTGGTTGGGTCCGAACGTCAGTAACCGATACTATCTGCAGAAAAGCCTAGCAAAAGATCAGGTGGACGCTGTAAACAAAGTCGTGGATGATGCGGGGATCTGCAAGAACTGCCCTGTATGTAAATAGGGGGGGTCTTCGATGTGGTGGTAGGCATGTAGGGGTTTTTTTGTTGGTTTTGCTGTAGGTGTTTTATTTCTAGTATTGTTATGTTACTGGTGTTTCTTTTCCTTTTACATTCTCTCTTTTTTGTAAGCCCAAGGGCTTTTATATTTCTGAATGAAATAAAACATATTTGTTAAAGTATGGTAGTCGAACCATATTAGGTGTTATAGACAATGATATAGTAGGCGCGGTATTAATTGTCAAACTTGAGTAATGAAAAAGACTTAAAATTGTGAGACATTGAAGTTCATTTATATAAAAATAAGTACTGACCGAAGGTTCATGTACTAATATGCATGTATGATGGGATAGAGTAGAATGCAGAGGTGTCAGTCATGGAGCTGATGTTCAACTTAACAAAAACATGTGAAGACCCAATATGTTTCTGAAGCTTGCCGTGTTACAAGAGGTTGATAAAAGTCCAATTGACCCTACATAGTTGGAGGACATACTAAGAGTAAGAAGCCCAATTTCTTTATGGGAAAGGCTCAATGTGGGAAGTGGAGATCACAACCCCAGCAAAAAATGCCTTCAGTGCCAAACAGTCACAACTCGATAGTTTGTTACTATGGAGCGTATGTGTAGGAGCCATATTTCGTAAGAGGGGAAACTAGCACTTACACCACGGGACTATCTTCGACTTGGGGTTCAAACAAGTATATAAGGTAGTAATAAGATATATTACAGAAGTAAGACACATGCGTGAAGTCCTAGAATGGGTTGATTTTCTAACCCCTTCATAATGCCTCATCCCTCCTATTTATAGGATATATAATAGGATGAGTCACCATTGGAGCTCAGATTTCATGAATATTCTTTGGGAATAATTGTTCTGCACACAGAGTCGATTCTATCATAGTAGTTGTCAGATAACTCATTTCACTATTCTGTCTGGTGAGTTGGCTATCAGACGTCTCTGCCTTCGACAATGTATTACCATTATCGAAGTCTCTCTATTACTAATGCTAAATTATGATGTTGGCCGTCTATCTGTGGCTTCAACTATAATGTCTTCGGACATTTGATTAATGTCGGCGGACTTCTTGAACTTAGTTGCCGTCAATTTGGGCTTTGAGTCTTATGGTAGGCTTTGATACATCGTTTGAGTATTCGATTAGTGCTGGAAGGCTGCGAGTAGGTTACTGTATTTTCCCCCTCTCAGAAGGGGCCTCAAAATTGAAGTAGATGGCGCGTACTGAGAAAATTGGTTAGGCATGGGAAGTCGAAGAGTTGACTGGTTGACTGTGGACAGTTTTGAGGAAAGCAATTAGAGAGAGTAATTAATGGAAGTGGTGATTAAGGGCAATAAAATCCCTTAATCATGGTATAAATATTGGTTATTAGGGGGAAATTCTCCGTATTCTTCATCTTCTTCTTTTGCAAACCCAACCATTGAATCTGTACTAAACACATGGTACCAGAAGAGAATGGAAGTGAGGTAGGGTTGTATCGAGGAGAAGATGAGGGTCCTGAAGGAGATGTTCATCGGTGAACAAGGATTGAACGTGGTACTGCTTAAACTTGGTAAAGCTGGAGCTGGGGGAGGTTATTTATGGGCACCCATACGAGCACTGGAAGAGAGAGATGCAGTGGCTGGGTCCGAACGTCAGTAACCGATACTATTTGCTGAAAAGCTTGGCAGAAGATCAGGTGGACGTTGTGGACACAATCGAGGATGATCCGGGGCTCTGCAAGAATTTCCCAGTATGTAAATAGGGGGAATCTTCGATGTGGTGGCGGGCAAGTAGGGGTTTTTTGTTGTTGTTGCTGTAGGTGTTTTGTTTCAGGTATTATTATGTTGTTGGTGTTTCTTTTTCTTTTACATTCTCTCATTTTTGTAAGCCCGAGGGCTTTTATATTTTTGAATAAAATAAAACATATTTGATGAAGTATGGTAGGCGAACCATATTAGGTATTGTAGACGATGAAAAAGTAGACGCGGTATTAATTGTTAAACTTAAGTAATGAAAATGATAAAAAATTGTGAGATATTGAGGTTCATTTATATAAATAAAAGTACTGATCGAAGGTTCGAGTACTAATGTCTATGTATGATAGGATAGAGTCGAATGCAGAGGTGTCAGCCATGGAGCTGATATTCAACTTGACCAAAACTTGTGAAGACCCAATATTTTTCTAAAGCTTGCCGCTTAACAAGAGGTTGATAAAAGTCATGTTGACCTTAAATAGTTGGAGGACATACTAAGGGTAAGAAGCCAAATTTCTTAATGGGTCAGGCTCAGTGAGGGATGTAGAGATCACAACCCTAGAAAAAAATACCTTCAGTGCCAAACAGTCACAACTCGATAGTTCGTTACTCAGGAGCGTATGTGTAGGAACCATATTTTGTAAGAGGGGAAACTAGCTCTTACACCACGGGGTAATCTTTGACCTGGGGTTTAAACAAGTATATTAGATAATAATAAGCTATATTACGGAAGTAACATACTTGCGTGGAGTCCTTAAATGGATTGATCTTCTAACCCCTCCATAGTGCCTCCTCTCTCCTATTTATAGGATATAGAAAGGGATGAGTCACCATAGGAGGTCAGATTACATGAATATTCTTTGGGGATAACTGTTCTATATATGGAGTTAATTCTGATACTATAGCTATCAGGCGACTCATTTCACTATTCTGTCTGGTGAGCTGGCTATCAGACATATCAGCCTTCGATAATGTATTACCATGGTCGAAGTCTCTCTGTTACTAATGTTGAATTCTGATGCTGGCCGTCTGTCTTTGGCTTGGACAATAATTTCTTCGAACATTTGATTGATGTCGAAGGACTTTATGGACCTAGTTATTGTCTAGATGGGCTTCATGTCTCAAGGTAGGCTTTGATGCAGCCTTCGAGTATTTGGCTAGTACTAGAAGGCTGCGGGTAGGCTACTAGTTTTTCCCCCTCTCAGCATCGGCCTCGAAAATTGAAGTAGATGATGTGTGCTGAGAAAATTGGTTAGGCATGGGAATTTGAAATGTTGACTGGTTGACTGTGGGCAGTTCTGAGGAAAACAATTATGGAGAGTAATTAATGTAAGTGGTGATTAAGGGGTAATAAATGCCCTTAATCCTGGTATCAATATGGGCTATTATGGGGAATTTCTTTATATTCTCCATCTTCTTCTTTTGTAAACCCAACCATGAAAACTATACAAAACACATGGTACCAGAAGAGAATGGAAGCGAGGGAGCACCGTATCGGAGAGAAGACGAGGGTCCTGAAGGAGTAGTTCATTGCAGACTAAGGATTGAATGTGGTACTGCTAGACTTTGTGGAGCTGGAGCCCGGGGAGGCTATTTGTGGGTACCCATACGAGTACTGGAAGAGGGTGATGTAGTGACTGGGACCGAATGTCAATAACTAGTACTATCTGCTGAAAGCCAGGTAGAAGATCAGGTGAACACTGAGGACGCGGTTGAGGATGATGCGGTGCTCTGTATGAACTGCCCCGAATTTAAATAGGGGGGGTTTCGATGTGGTAGGGGGCATGTAGTGGGTTTTTGTTGTTTTTGATGTAGGTGTTTAGTTTCCGGTATTGTTATATTGTTGGTATTTCTCTTTCATTCTCTTTCTTTCTCATTCTCTCTTTTTTGTAAGCCCGATGGCTTTTTAACTTCTGAATGAAATAAAACATATTTGTTGAAGTATCGTAGTCGAAACATATTAGGAGATGTAGACGATGATAAAGTAGGCACAATATTAATTGTCAAACTTAAGTAATGAAAACGACAAAAAATGGTGAGACATTGAGATTCATTTTTATAAAGAAAGGTACTGACCGAAGGTTCTAGTACTAATGTTTATGTACGATGGAATGAAGTAGAATGCAGAGGTGTAAGCCATGGAGCTGATGTTCAACTTGACCAAAACTTGTGAATAACCAATATTTTTTTGAAGCATGCCATTTAACAAAAGGTTGATAACAGTCCAGTTAACCCTAGATAGTTGGAGGACATACTAAGGGTAAGAAGTCAAATTTCTTTATGGGAAAGGCTCAGTAAGGGAAGTGGGGATCACAACCCCAGCAAAAAACACCATCAGTGCCAAACAGTCACAACTTGATAGTTCGTTACTCAGGAGTGTATGTGTAGGAGCCAAGTTTCGTAAGAGGTAAAACTAGCTCTTACACCACGGGGTTATCTTCAACCTGGGGTTTAAGCAAGTTTATAAGATAATATTAAGCTATATAAATGAAGTAACATACTTGCGTGGAGTCCTAGAATGGGTTGATTTTCTATCCCCTTCATAGTGCCTTCTCCCTACTATTTACAGGATATAGAAAGAGATGAGTCACCATAAGTGGTCAGATTACATGCATATCCTTTTGAGATAATAGTTTTGTACTCGGAATCGATTATGACACTGCAGCTGTTAGATGGCTCGTTTTACTATTCTATCTGGTCAGCCGCCTATTAGACGTGTCTTCCTTCTACCATGTATTACCATGGTCGAAGTTTCTCTATTAGTAATGTTGAATTTTGATGTTTTTGTTTGTCCTTGGCTTCGAATATAATGTCTTCAAATATTTGATTGATGTCGAAGGACTTCATAGACTTAGTTGTTGTCTAGTTGGACTTCAAGTCTCTAGGTAGGCTTCGATGCAGGCTTCTAGAATTCAACTTGTACTGGAAGGCTGCGAGTAGGCTACTACATTTTCTCCCTCTCGACAGGGTCCTCAGAAATTAAAGTAGATGCGCATGCTGAGATAATCGGTTAGGCATAGGAAGTCAAAGAGTTGACTGGTTGACTGTGGGCAGCTCTGAGGAAAGCAAATAGGGTGATTAATTAATGGAAGTGGTTATTAAGCGGTAATAAATTCCTTTAATCGTGGTATAAATATGGCTTATTAGGGGAAAATTATCCATATTCTTGATCTTCTTTTTTTGTAAACCCAACCATAGAAACTATACTAAACACACGGCACCAGAAGAGAATTGAAGCGAGGAAGCGTCGTATCAAAGAGAAGACGGGGGTCCTAAAGGAGAAGTTCATCGGAGACCAAGGATTGAACGTGGTACTGCCGGACTTGGAGGAGCTGGAGCCGCGGGAGGCTATTTGTGGGTACCCATACGAGTACTGGTATAGGGTGACGCTGTGGCTGGGTCTGAATGTCAGTAACCGATACTATCTTCTGAAAAGCCTGGCAAAAGATTAGGTGGACGCTGAGGATGCGATCCTGGATGATGCGGGGCTCTGCAAGAACTGTCCCCTATGTAAATGGGGGGGTCTTCGATATGGTGGTGGGCATGTAGGTGGCTTTTGTTATTGTTGTTGTAGGTGTTTTGTTACCGATATTGTTATGTTGCTAGTATTTCTCTTTCTCTCTTTTTTGTAAGCCCGATGGCTTTTTATTTCTAAAAGAAATAAAACATATTTGTTGAAGTATGGTAGTCGAACCATATTAGGTGTTGTAAACGATGATAAAGTAGGCACGGTATTAATTATGAAACTTAAGTAATGAAAATGACTAAAAATGGTAAGACATTGAGGTTCATTTATATAAAGAAAAGTATTGACCAAAGGTTCGAGTACCAATGTATATGTTTGATGGGATAGAATAGAATGCAGACAACGGTTCGAAAACTAAAGCATGAAAGGGCACAAATATGTCAGAGCCATGGCATGGGTGCCTCAACTGCAAAATATGACAGCCAAAATAGTAGACATATTAGAGGTTATACTGTTCCTAAGGCAGTGTACTGTTACAGGTCATCATGATATTTCCTCGGGTTATGGGAACAAGGAGGAGGTGACACGTGGATTTGAATTGACAGCTTCGGGAAGTGTGCCAGAAGCTTCTAGAGGGCTAAAAGAGTATTTTGTTGGCGTAAGTGTGTGATACACACGTGGGAGAAAGTGAGGGCAATATTGGTAAAGTACATCATGGCCAAAAATGATGGGGGAGTGGTGGTGTGGTAATGATGGTGAGTGGGGAAACCAAGGCAGTTTTGTTTTCCTTGGGTGGTATTTAAAGAGGGGAGAAAGGGAGTCACTATTCCCAAACGATAATCAAAGAGAGTAAAAAGAAGGAAGAGGGGAAATACATATGCCATTATTGTGGTTGAGCTTGCTGGAGTGGAGAGAAGAACACCTCGTTATTGCTGAGAAATCGGATCTACTCGAATAGGTATGCTTCTAATAACATAGCATAGATAGACCTTTTAATTTTGCTGTTGCTTCTTCATGTGTTCGTTGTCTGTACGGTATGTTTTTTTGTTGTAACTATGTGATTGAGGAAGGGGTAGCCCATGTGGCTGAAGGTCCGGCCACATGGTAAATAGGGAGGAATAAAGGCTAGTTTGGGTTGAAGTCAAACATTAGACTGGGGGTTGGGTGATTTAAGGAGGGTAGGAAATAATATGATACTCGAATATATCGAGATAATTTTGCTCCACTTCTTCTCTAGGATATAATGCGCCCCATCGAGCTTCATGGATGAGGCTGGTAGATGAGGAGGATGAAGTAAATGAACAAAGTATATATGGTCAGGGTCGAGGGAGTGAGAGCAGCGATGTAGAATTGCAAGAATTGTAACAGACTCCCAATTGGTTATGGCAGTGCAAGAGGTTGGAGATTCGACTAGGAGCCGTCGTAGGGATCAAATAGTCGGGTTGAGTGATGAAGAAGAAAATGAGCAGGGGGTGGGAAAGTAGAACAAAGGTAATATCGATCCTTCGGGTAATGAGAAGGAGGAAGGGGAAGAGGAGTAGAGTGATAATAGGGATGATTCGGATAATTTGGGGATAACGACAGGACCAGTCTCGGCTCAAGAAAAGGCGAGACTGGATCGAAACACAAGTTGTCGAAGGTGGGTATTATACTTGTGCCAATAGGGGCCGAGTTCTCATTCAAGGATACCACTCCGGAGGGGATTATGGCGTTCAGAGGCCAGATTCGATTTGGTATGCGGCTGCCTCTTTGAAGGCTAGTGAAGCAGGTATTAAATTTCTGGGATGTTGCCCCATGCTAGATGAATGGCATTTTTTATGAGATGATGAGGGTTGTCAAGGTGATGAATGTGGAGTTAAAACGTGAAAGGAGGGGTTTGATTGAGTGGTTCGACATCATATCATTCTACTCGAGGAAAGTAAATAAGATGGAAATACATATCACCTCCAATGCCATGTAGACAAACCATGATTATTTGACCTGTGTTCGACTAGGCATGGGTGAAATAAGGATTTGGTGGTGGCCAGGTGTAATTATGAGAATACAGAGGAAAAGGAGGTACATAAGCTGAAGCATAGGCTGTATAATCTAAGTAACTTAATAGTTGAAGGATGTTTATTATTTGGTTCGAGTAGATTGTTGAAATTGTCTTCGTTGTTTTACAGGTCCCTCAAATAATTCATTAAAACATCCGAGGGCTTATATTGATGAGCTGATCAACAAGGATGAGGAGTGGGTAAGTTGGGTTTTTGAGAAGTTGGGTATTGTCAGAAAGAGGCGAAAGAAGATGGACACTTTACAGAGGGACGTTCTTGTAGCTAATTGGCACTCAAAGAAAAAGAAAGAAGGATGTTTTTCGACGAGGGCAGGGGGGATGGATTATGATAGGTTGAGTCGAAAGTCGAGCTATGTGCCGTGGGAACGGCGAGGAGGTCCTGGGTTGGTATAGTCGAGCGTTCCCGAGACTATTCCTGAGGTACCGTGGCAGACCAGCAAAGGTAACGGTAAGGTTACTAACAAAGCTTTGACTGTACAGTAGATAAAGATAACGTTGCAGAAGAGGCCTCGTGGGCAGATGGCCGATGATGAGGATGAACTGGCCGACTGGAGGAGACGCGAGGTCAAACTGGAGGAAAATGCTCGGGTAATGGTCGTGTCGATGGCTAACTTCAGTGGCACGACCCCAGAAGAAGCAGAAAAGCAAATGAACAAGGCTCTGCATTAGGTAAGTGTTTCTGAAATTGTAAAGTTATAATTATGCTTCCGGAACTGTTGAATAATAAGTATTCGTACAGGTGAATGCTTGGGCCCAAGCTTATAACAAAGCACAAAAGATGTCGAGTAAAAGGCTAAAATATCTGAGGGACAGTCTGACGCTCGCACAGTGGATCATTATGTCACTGAAGACCCAGGTCGGTGTACCGGGAAGAGAGAAGTTGAAGATTAGAGCCGATGTTGTGAGGGAAGTCAAAGCTGCGATTGCCAGCAGTAATCAAATGCGAATAGTATTGGAGGCAAAGCTGGCTGAGAAAGAGGAACAGCTGAAGGATAACAAAGCACATTTCCAGGTGCAATAAAATGAGGAGTGTGACACGACCACGGCTCTAAAGAAATTTATAGACGGGTTGGGATATAATCTAGAGACCTTTGATCCCTTTCCTTTGACCGAAGAGCCTACTGTCGAAGATGCTACTTAGGTAAATGGGATGGGAATGGGCCCTGTAGGGGGAGGTTCTTGAGATGTTGTAGTTGATCCCGTAGTCGAAGGGGATGATTCTGGAAATGTTGTAGGGTGTTCTGCAATCGAAGTTATTGCTGATACTTCGGGACCGAACCCTACTGTCAAAGTCGGTGGAGGTGGTACTGTAGAATAGCAAGGGGAAAGTATGGCTAATCCTGTGGTAAATGCAGCCAATCCTATCTGAGTGTTGTGTAGATGGTATTTTTCTTGGTATTTATAAAAAATCATCTGTAATGAATTCATGTCTATTGTTTCTATTTTTGTTTGATGAACAGGTTAAATATTGAACAATGAGTATTGGATAGGTAGATTGAGAAAGTAATTAAACTTGTCCTGCTGGTATTTATTGAACTTGAATTGCTTGTATGTATGTATGATTGTAGCTTTGTATTAGAATTGAAGTATGGAAAGCTTTTGACGTCGAGGATCGAAGGATGATGTGGTTGGCTGTGATGTATCCCCAAGTGTCTGGTCTATCGACTAGTTGTACCACACGGGATTACTCGAATTGGAACCTTGAAAAGCATCAAGGTCGCCCCCAAGAATCAGTCGGGTTGAAGGGTTTTCATGACACTTAGGTCCATGAAGTTTACTGGACTTCAAAGGTTTCCCCCAGGTCTATCTGCGGGATTGAGCCAAAACGAAGCATTATGTTGTCAACCCTAATACATCCCCGAGAGTCCTGCCTATCGACCATTCATGCCCTCAGGTTTCCTCGAATTGGAACCTTCAAAAACATCTAGGTCACCCCCAAGTATCAGTCGGCTCGAAGGGTTGACATGATACTTAGGTTTGTCCAAGAAGTTTACTAGACTTCGAAGGTTACTCGAGGGTCTATATGCAGGATTGAGCCTAAATGAAGCATTATGTGGTTGGCCACAATACATTCCCAAGGGTCTGGTTTATCGACCATTCATCCCCAAGTATCAATTAGAACCTTGAAAAACTTTAAGGTCATCCCCAAGTATCAGTCGGGTCAAAGAGTTGACATGACTAAGGTTTGTCCTAGAAGTTCACTTTGAGGCAGGACATGAAGCTCAGAGGATAAAAAATATGTTTATTGATTATGCTGTATTTACATCAGTTGAACAAGGTGGTGGCTGCGGCCTGTTGTATGAGGCTAACTGCATTGTGTTCCAAGGGTTGGGTAGACGCTCCTCAACTTCTATCATTAGATAATAGGATCCTTTGCTGGTTTTGTCGTACAAGACCTAAGGTCCATTCTTGGACTCGGCTAGCTTGCCGGCATTGTAAGGCTTCGAAGAGGGTATGACCCGTCGTAGTACCAAATCCTTAATATTGAAACTGCATGGTCGAACTCTTTTGTTGCAGGATTTCTGGAGAAAGAGATGGTAGCGGCTGAGGTTAGCGATAGCTTGGTCTCTGGTTTCATCAATCCATAACATATTGTATCCAAGTTCAAACTTATTATCTTCATCGGGGAGGTCAGGGTCGCGTGTTGGTACTTCAAACTGAATAGGCAGCACAACTTTGGTACTGTAAGCCAGGAGGAAAGGAGTACAGCCCGTTGCCTATCTTGGTGTGGTACGATAGGCCCAGAATACATGTTATAATTCTTGAACCCATCAGCCTTTCATCTCATCGACATATTTCTTAAGACCATCAACTATGGTTTTATTGATTACTTCAACCTGACCATTCCCTTGTGGGTAATAAGGTGTTGAGGGTGAGAGAATAATGTTGTACTTCTTGAGGAAATTGTAGACTTTATTCTTAACAAACTGTAAACCGTTGTCGCATCGAATCATGTGAGGGCAGCCAAAGCGCGTGATGATATTTTCCCATGAGAATTTGATGACTTCTTCTTCTCTGGTTCAACATAGAGGCACGGCTTTGACCTATTTTGTAAAATAATTTGTGGCCACTAGAATATGTTCTCGCCTTATCAATCCTTGGGGAAAGGGCCCACAAGATCTATGGCCCACCGCTTGAACGGCCAAGCGACTTGGCTGTAATGGTGGTCTGGTGAGGGGCTTCGGATGTCATGGGCGTGACGTTCGCATTTATCAAAGTGTTTCGCATACTCTTCAGCTTGTTTTTTCATATTTGGCCAGAATAACCCATATATTACGGCTCAGAGAGTCATAGATCGACCAGCAGTGTGGGCACCGCAGTTACCTTCATGGAGTTTGTAAGTATGAAAGTGGCTTCGTTTTGGGAGATGCAGTGGAGGTGTACGGCGTTTGGGGATTTACGGTGTAGTCCGCCTTTAAGAGCGGTGTATCTGCGGCAATTTTCCAGTAACGAACGTTTGTCTTTGGGATCTTCTAGGAGGGTGGAACTATTGAAATAAACAAGGAAGGGTGTGTGCCAGTCATCAGGATCGAGACTCTCACCCCCAATATTAATGGTATCAACTACCATCTAGTCGATACTTGGGCGTTCGAGTACTTCGATATCTAGTGTTCGAAATTCGGACTGGCCTAACATCACTAGGCCAAAAACTGTAAATAATAACACTTTTGGAGGTAGATTTACGACTTAGTTGCTCTGTTGTAACAATATGACTTCCATTAACAGTCGTTATTTTAGAACCAATGGCTAGAGTCTTAAGGCTTCCTTTTGCAGTGTAACTTGCATAAGTGTTCATAATATCAAGAAGATAATTCCCTAGAAGCTAAATATATATTTTCTTCAGTTAAGGCCATTCTCACTCTAAATCTATATTCCCTCTAGCACCTCACATCTGGTCTTCTTGCCCCTTCTACATTTTGTATCTTCACTTTGATGTATAATTTCGAAAATATTAACTAATCATAATCTTATTGCTAGAAGTTGGACTCTAGTAAATATATGATATATGTGTGAGGGGGAGAATTTCAATCATCTTCTCATATATTATGGGTTACCCCTCCTTGGCTTTGGAAATTAAAGTTGGGTTATGCAAAGGTTGTTTCGAATTTTCCTGCAGGGGGCCTACACCAATTTTGACTCCACGGGGGATGATGCTCTGCAATTGGACACCGTTTGTTATCCTTTGGCATCATCGAAGGAATGCGTAATAGGTCGTTTAGAGGGAAGGGGCAAAAATGCTTATTTTAGAGGTTTACTCTAATTGCGGAGCAGTATGTTTTTAGTCTTTTTGGCCTTTTGAGGTAACTTCTTTGTGGACTTAATGGCTAGTAGGGAGGATATGATTTCAAGGATGAGTAGGAGAGCAAAATGTTTTATATTTTGCTGCTTCTCTCCCCTCTCTTATCCCAGACACTCTGCCGTGCGACTGTTTGCTACCACATTTCTCTACACTATTCGGCTGTCAAGTAATGAAACTTTATTCATGAAAATAGAATAGAATGATAAAGGGTTACAATGAGTAAAATATCCAACATTCTGAAAAGATTGCTCTGCCTTTTATTGAACCAAACAGAAGTGGCTGTTATTGACTAGTTGGCAAATAATTTTAATCTGAATTACAATGTTTGACAATTAAGATACGTCATACATGTATGAAGAGGCTTATTGCCTTAAAACTTTTACTGGCATATGTATTTTCTCTCATTATTCTCAGTAATTTGCCAATTTATTGGATGGAATGGGGATTATATTGTTCATAGAGAGGGTACTATAACTTTGGTTATGATTAAGTCTGCATTCATATGAGGTGATGCAGGATCCCATCGTCCAATTTTACTACTATCAGCAAAATTTCTAGAGTTGAAGCAGCTTTAGGTCAAGTAAAAAGATCATTTAATAATAATTTACCCGACTCGTATCTGAAATTCAGTCTTAAAGGGGTTGTTGAAAAAATGAACTTATTTTTAGCAAGGTGAAAGAGTTCTACCATGTGATTGTGAAGGTTTTTTTTCTACCTCATTATCTCTTTAGTTGCATTTGTGCTATTTGATAAATTTTAGTTTAAAGCTCACTTGTGAAATGTCTTCCAATTTAATATTGGTATTTGACAAAGGCCAATATCAAATTCTTTCATGCAAATACAGTGTGATGTGAATTGACAGAAAGCTGAAACTTTACATGGTAATTACAATACTTCCTACCGGCTAATATATTTTATGATCACATTTATGCTAATACCTGCATCCATTGAAACTATATTATGCTTTATGTTGCAGTTGGAAATAAAACAAGTTCATTATTGTGTAATAGACATGTCATATCTCAAAGAGAACCTTGACCTTAGGCTGATGTTATCCACCAAAAGGATATTGACAGTACAACCTGTGAGTTCCTGTTTGCTGTTGTTTAAAATTCTGGATTATATTTTATTTTATCTTATTCATGTCATTGTTTTTTTTGAAGAGTTCTTGCCTATTGGGTTATTTTGATCATTAAGTTTCTATATCTATTGAAGTTTTAGCTACTACTATCTGAGCTTTTAAAAATAAATTATTGCATATGTAATGTAGGAGCTGTATTCAACTAGGGGAGTTCTCACAGATGAACGAGCAAGAACAATCCAGTTGCAGATATAGATGTTAATCTCTTAGTTTATTATTGCCTCTTTTATTTTCTGGTGCTAGCATACTAATTTAAAGATTTTAGAGAACAACAATTGTGGTGGTAAGAATTGAGAGCATCAGTTATAAAAAAATAAATAAATAAGGTCGATTTAGTTAGAAAACAATGCATGAACATGACCTGTTTTTCCCGTCCCCAACATATTGGATTAAGGCATTGTAAACGACATTTTTTTGCTGAATAACTCCATGCCATGTTTTTATTGTAAGCATTATTAATTGAGCGAGAGACCTCTTACACCTTCATGCAAAGGAAAAAATAAGTCTGGCTTAAATAGATAGTGAAAAACTCTAGGCACTGCGAATGCAATTTCTTTGACATGATCCTCTTTTATCTTTAGTAAATCATATATTAGAAGAAAAAAAAGTCATCTTACTTGATAGAGAAGTATAAGTTCTTAGTTTTGATGACTGGTTACATTTTATTGAAACTTCTGCTTTCTGAACTGGTTATCCACATAGTGGAACCCATCTTTAAGAGTAATTTATTTTCCCTAACTAGCCTAATCTATTTCTCTGATTTAATTCTACATCGAATATTTACAAATGGAAGTCTTTCATCTCAAGTAGAGAATGCAATCTATGGAGAATTGGGCAGCTTCAACACCTAGAAAACCTTTCTAATTGTAGTTTCATCTACAAAGTATTTGTGGCCGCAAGCATAGCAAAAATAGGTTGTACTTATTGTTCTTTTCATTTTCTTATTACTGCTAGTACTAGGACTAGGCTTTTGTGCTATTTGAGCTTGAAACTTACCTATTTGACAAGCTATGTGACCTTTTAATGGACAACCCTAATACATGTAAGAAATGTTCTTTCACCTGTGCGTCCTGACTGCCCAACTTTTCTTCTCGATTGAAATCATGGGTCGGTTTGCTTCACATAGCGGTAAGAAGAGACTCGTTTGGAGTCTTGGATCATTTTTTGTTTTTATTATCACAAAAGCAGGGGCAATTTGAAATTGTGTCGGCCAAAGAGAATGTGTATTTTTCTGTTTTCACCACTTAGAAATGGAAATCATTGAATCAGAAGAAAACAATAAAGTAAAAAAAAAACCAAAACGAAAGAAGATTGGAGTGAACCTTTTGAGATGTTATATCTAACTCAGTTGAAATTAAATGAATGTATCACTAATTCTTTCATTGTTATCACTTCGGTGGGATGTAATTTGATGTATAAGAGTAGATTTCTCAGACTAACACCCAAAGATAATATCAATAGGTTTCTCATACTAACACCCAAATATAATATCAATATTAATATGTAAACTGCAATTTCTATGCTTGTCATCTGATGAATGTCCTTCATGTAGTCACAAAGTATTACAGGACCTCACTTGATTAGTTTCAGGCCTCAAGCTTATAAAGTGTCGTTGCAAGCTTCCATGACTGTAACATATGGTTAGTAATGAGATTATTTCTTTATTTTAATCATGTGTATTATCTTTTATTTACTGCTAAAATTGTTTTAGTAAACAAACTGAAGTTACAGACTGAAAAATTAAAGGCGTGCTCTTAAGAAAAAGAATAGTAGTACCTTTTGCCACAGTAGGATAATTTTTATTTCCATTAAGGATAATCGAGATGATGAGGAGCTACAGGCTGATCTTGGATGAATTGCTACCTTTAAGACATGATGATTACCATATGATGTTAAGGTGATTTTTTCTTCATCTTAAAGTTACTTCTTTCCATATATTTTATTTGTATCTGGTGAATTCTCTAAGACAGTTCCATGAAAGAGTTTGAAAGATGCTTTGTTCTTAAGTTCCCAGCTTGCTCCATCACTGTAAAGAAGCACAGTGATTCGACTACAACAATTTTAGATGTTCTAGGAGTGGTATGATTTATTATACTTAATTTACTGATGCGGTTCTATTATAGATTTTATATTGTCGTAGGTTATCCAAGTAACTACCGAGAACTTCTTATATTTTAGTTTTCATTAAATTTATTATATGCGGAATCGCTAATACTATTCTTTTCATTTTTGAGTTCTTTGACACTGCTAGTTTAGATCATCTTTCAATTCGAGTCAATAATTTATCCATATGATACTCTCGATATTGGCTGTTACCTTTTCATTTCCAATATGCATTTAGAGCCTAGTTTTGATCATAGAATGCGAGTCAACGTTAATATATCCCTATGTATTATGCTACCCTACATTATAGGCTGATTTATTTTGCTTCCCATTATTTCGTTCAGAGTCTAAAGAATTTTTGCAAGTCTGCACAAGATTTCATGCTTCATTTGCAGAAGGTTGATGGGGATAATTGAAGCTGAATTTAAGGAACTACTGATGGACAAGGTATACTTCGGAAAGAAAACCATAACTCTAGGGATTTTAGTTATTTCTCTCATTATGGAAATATATTTTGCAGATTAAGTCAAGTTCAAGATTCCAGCTTGATAACAAGCAAGTTCGTTTGGTAACAAATTGCTAATGTGGATCTGTTTCAGAAGTGGAATGTTCATGGCTTTGTATTTGTCTATATTATTGAGGTAGGAATCCATTGATCCCTCAATCCATCGGCTATCCACAGATCTAGATACTGTATTGTATACAAGCATGTTTATTTCTCAGAAATTTTTGGTCAAAATGTCCGATTTTTAATAACTTTAAAATGCTATAACTGAGTGCTTTCAAATAAACCCATGGACTTCTCAAATAGTTTTACTTTTTTGAAGTGTGGAAGGCACGTCATGGGAATTTGTGTAAGGAATCCAGAGCGGGTTATTTTAACAGGGAATGCATTATTGAAGAATTTTATAAATGAAAGGACTAGAGCACACATAAATTTTGCATTAACAGTAATCAAATGTTATTAACAGTTTATTATCTCTGTTACAATTTTCTAGGACTTTGAGAATGCATTACACGAGGTGAGACCTTCCATTTCTTTGAATGAGCTTCATACATACGAAAAGTGGAACAAGCAATTTGGAAGCATAACACTCTAAAATTTGGCTAATATGAAGATAACAACTAAGAGACTACAATACAATTTGTGTATAGCAGTTGGAAAAAATAAAAATTACTATGCTATAACATTTTTTTTACTTTTTATTGCTTGTTCTGGTTTTGCAGACCTTCTTTTATATAAAAGGTAATTATGACTCTCTTTCTGCAAGGTTCAGCAAAGTTAAATTTTCTAACAATAATATATGGATTTTAGATGATCTCCGCCTGGTGTTTGAGGACCTTGTACCCTGAACCAGTTTGATGGAGTTCAATGGATTGAATTTAAGGCATACAATTTAGTCTAGTATCTTATAACAATAGTCTATTTTATCTTATTGTAATTAATGACTTAGTTTTGGTGGAAAAATTGTATGTTATATTTGTTTCGTTTATGTTATGAATTCTACTACAAAGAAAAATGATCAGCTTCTACAACAACTGGAAACAACTTCTGGATTCCTTTTATTTAAATTTCAAGTCATCTTTTAACATAGATACAAATGAATATAGTATAACTTTTTTCCCTTAATATTATAACCCCATAATTGCTACTATTATACACATTGTCCTTTTATGCATCTTTATTGATAGAACTATAAGCTCTAAATGGCAAGAGCTCTTAGGAAATTGAGACAATGATGGTTTAAATCCATATAGATCGAATTGTAATATTATAGGAAAGACTCTTTAAGTAAACTAGTATTATTTAATAAAATTTTAAAATTTATAATTGCGAGAAGCGACTAAAATCATTGTCAATAATCGTGCCTAATACGTCGACATTTTTACGTGACAGATAACACGACTAGTCTGTACGTTGAATTTTTTTAGAATTACAAAAATTAGGCGATTTTGGCATCATAAAATTGCGACGCATAAAACAACGGATAAATAAATTGAAAAATGAAACAAATATGACAAAAATAACGACTGATACTTGTGTATTTGTTTTAAGGCGCATAAAGCAACTCATAAATGTACTATAATTTTTACTAAAAATGACAGATATTATGACATGGTTTACAGTCGTAATATTACGATGCATTTCACGTTGAAAACATAAAACTACTACAAAAAGAACGACGCTTTTTTGACTGACCTGACCCGTCGATTTTTACTCTAATTGGCTTAGTATATCGCAGTTATGTAGAACATTCGAAGTTTAGCTTGACAGCCTTTTTGATTCGATCATTGGAAGGGGTTACCAGGATAATACCTATCCCCAAACCTTTTGGTCTGGTGGATCCATTAGTAAATAGATGCGAGCCTATGTTAGGGTTTCAAGGGTCACTCTGTTTGGGCAGGTCTTCTAGTAGATCATTTTCATGTTCCTCCCAGTCGATGTCTTTGATCGTGAAGTTAGCAAGGAAATCAGCAACTGCTTGACCTTTTTGAGGTATCTATTTCTCGAAAGTAATGTCATGTTCACCAAGACAAACAGAGCATTATTGTACCCATCTAGATTTATCTTTCTTGTTAAGGATCTCTCGAAGGGGGTAGCTAGTGATAATACGTAAGGGGTTGCTGAAAGTATGGTTTGAGCTTTCGAGCGATGTAGACGAGGTAAGGAGTAATTGCTCGAGCTTGGTATATCGAGTCTCGGTAAGTATCAGAGCTTTACAAATAAAGTATACAGGTTTTTCAATATTGGATTCGAGTCAAATAAGGACCGAGCTAATAGAAATGTCAGTGATTGTAGGGTACAAAGAAAGCGTTTCACCTTCGATGGGGGTGCTGATGATGCGTGGTCGACCAAGGTATGTTTTGAGCTCGAGAAAGGCCTGTTCACAATCGGATGTCCAATTAACTTCGGGGTTGTTCTTCATTTTGGCCTTATGGACGCCTTGGTCGCGTAAGTGGGAGAAAAGCCAAGCACATCGGTCAGAGGATTTCGATATGAAATGGTTGAGGGTGGCTATTTTGCTAGCAACCTTTTGGGTATCCTTTTTAGTTTGAGGGGAAGGCATATCGATGAGGGCGCGGATATGAGTGGGATCGATCTTGATACCTCGTTTTCTTATGAGGTAACCCAAGGATTTTTTGGATGAAACGCCCAATTGGCATTTGTTGGGGTTCAGCTTCATGCTATAAGAGTGATGTATCGATAACACTTTGGTGAGGTCATGTATATGGGTATGTTTTTGGAGGCTTTTGCATAACATGTCGTCGATGTAAATTTTGACCGACTTGCCAAGAAAATGTTTGAACATGGTGGTAACAAAATGTTGGTAAGTGGCACCTACATTTTTAAGGCCAAAGGGCATTACATTAAAGCAGTAATGATTTTGTTCAGTAATAAAAGAAATTTTAAGTTGGCCCTTAGGGAGGTGGAGTACCTAGTTGTAACTAGAAGATGCGTCCATCATAGATAACCGTTCATGGCCAGCCGTAAGATCCAAAAGTACATAAATGATCAGGATAGAGAAACTATCCTTCGGAGTGTGTTTATTGAAGTCTGTAAAGTTGACGTGGATATGGATCTTGCCATTTTTCTTGGGGACATCTACAATATTTGTGATCCAATCAGCGTACTTGGTTTTTCTGATAAAACCCATGGTCAAGAGCTTTTCGACCTCAAGGTTCAATGAATCTCTAATCCTCGGTGCTAATGTGTGCTTCTTCTGCCTCATTGCTGCAGAGTGAGGGATGAGGTCAAGTTGATGGTAGGCCATGGTGGGGTCAACGCCAGGCATCTTATAGAATGTCTAGGCGAAGACATCTTTATTTGGTCAAAGAAAAGTGGTAGGCTTGAGTCGTTCGGCCTTATCCAAAAAACTACCAATGAATGCACCTCGACCAGGACCGTTGAGTTTGATATAGACAGTAGGTTCGACAGGTGTATTAGATGAGTTTGATGGTATTGGGAGAGAGAGAAGCATTGATTGTTATGGTTTAACAAGTTTCCTGGTAAGATTGATCTAAGGGTGCTAGCATGAGTGGGCAATGTGTTGAGTGCCTTTTATGTTCCACGTGCCGCAAGGGGTAGTGAAACGAAGTATTTGTTAGTAAGTTGAAGGTATGGCATTTATGGCATGAAGCGAGTCGCTCCCGAGAATGCCCAGGTATTCAGAGTTCTTATCGATGACGAGGAACCTGGTTTGGAGGGTGTAGTAGCCTACTCGCAGCCTTCAAGCACAAGTCGAATGATCGAAGGCTACATCGAAGCCTAACAAGAGACTCAGAGCCTAACAAGACAATAACTGAGTTCACGAAGCCTTCCAAAATTAATCGAACACTTGAAGGATCCATCAAAACAAACTACAATTGTCGAAGATAGATGAGCAATGCTAGAATTTAGTTCCAGTACCATGAATACTTTGACCATGGACATAGTCGAAGTTTGGCACGTTAGACAATCAGCTCACCAGACATAATAGAGAAATAAGCCGCTCGACAACTATAGTGTCAGAACCAACAACTGCATCATCAGCAGCTACAGTGTCATATCCAACAGCTACAGTATCAGAACTGACTACGGTTACAAGTCTGTTGTCCCCTAAGGATATACATGTAACTTGACCTCTTATGGTAACTCAAGCATTTCTATATTCTATATAGAGGAGGGAGGAGACACTATAAAGAGGTTAGAAAAACTCTCCCGCAAAGCCTTTGAAGATTACCTTCGAATACCCCGTAACTCTCTATTCCTCGAACCTTCGACTAACTCGATATATATCATTTCTTCTTAAAATCCTCTCTAGAGGCCTTGGAGTAACCCAATCTAGGCCTTTACGCAAGTATATTATCTCCGTAGTATCTCATATTATTGATATTTATAAGCTTGCAAGCCCCTTGCCGAAGACTAACCCCTTTGGTATAAGAGCCGGTTTCCCCTCATACAAAACATGGCCCCTACATTTGGCGTTGTTTGTGCTATGCCCACCCTACCTAACTCCCTTCACCTTTTCTCCCTTCATCTTTCTACCACTCACAACCAGCCTCAATGGCCCCCACCCTTCACTCTACCTCTGCCATCGTTAGAAATTCTACTGACGGCAGAGCCGCCTAACTCGCTCTGATCAGCCAACACTTTGCCCAAGATGAAGAGCACCATTCCATCCAACTGCATCTCGAACGGGAAGACAGATGCAATGAACTTGAGGCTGAACGGTAGCATCATTTAGATGACAACGAGCGCCAACATCGCGCTCTCGACGAACTGCGCCATGCAGTTCGAGTGCTTTAGCAGGTTCACACCCAAGATGCTCCTCTGCGATCCTGGGTCCCTGCCCCTTCTCGCGTTTCAGTCCGTGCTCACCTCGAGTCTCATCCCCAAGTTGAAGTCCCCTCAGTCCACCATGGCACCGATGGTGCTCCCGCCAATTTACCCACCGTTTTAATCTACCTTGGCATACACCCCACAAAGGATTCTTTTGACTCTACTCTTCTATCTACCTGATACCCCAAGCGCTTCCCTGCTCGAGAACGTCTCGGGGAGCGCAGCGCTGAACGTACTCTGAGCATTCGGCCTCTTCTATCTCAACCCCAATGTTCTCCCCCTTACCCTACCTACCTTACTCAGCAGGAACTCGATCAGAAAATTCATGCAGCTATAAGCGTCAGCGCGAGCCCCACAATAAACTCTTGCAGTCGGCTCAACAACCCCATCTGTCCCAAACTAATCACGATCAAAGTGCCTCCCAATTTCCATACACCTAAAATCAGCAAATACTGCAATACCGACCCTTAGTCACATGTCCTCGAATTATAAAATGCCTTAAGTCTATATTCTACAGATGACCATATTTTGTGTCGCATGTTCCCTACCAGTCTAACTGATAGCCCTCTCAAATGGTATCACAGCCTCCCTAATGGTTCGATCCGAAGCTTCAAAAAATTATTGAGCCTTTTTATCGCCCAGTTTACCTTTAACAAAGACCACGATGTCCGGGTAGATGCCCTCTTCAACTTCTGTAAATCCTGCAATGAAACGCTTGAAGCTTTCACTAAGCGTTTTCTCGATGAGTTGCACAAATTTAAAATCCTCGACTGTGCGAATGTTGTCCTCGTATATTCTAACATTTTACCGGATCATAGTCGTGTCAAGGAGTACATCGTGCTCCATAAGCCATGAATCCTTGAGGAGATGTTATATAAGGTTATCGGATACATCAACCTTGAATGCCTTCGCGAATCCAATCGGAAGCGGTAAGCTTCAACCACCAACAACAAAGACCTCAACAACCTTCTACACCAATAGTCGTTCCCATTTTACAGGAGACTAAGAGCCGTAAACGCCCTCATTCCAGTAATAACACTATTGAGGCCCGTAAAAAATGGCATAAGCCGGTCCTTCCCAAGCTCACTACTCCCATCAGCACCCTTCTCCCACATATTCAGGCCAACTCTATCTGGCGTACCCCGTACCCTATTGAGGTATGGAATGGCAAGAATTACTACCAAACCCACAAGTGCAACTGCCACGCTACCAATAAATGTTATACTCTTCAGCATTCTCTGGAGATGATCTTTAAAGCAGGTCGTCTACATCGATACATTGTCGATCTTCCTAGCTACCTTGATGGGTCGTACCTCACGTCCCAACCCACCCCAGCTGCAGCTGTCGACCCTGCCGAGGTACACATTTTCCAACTCCATCTCATTGAAGTCTGCAATATCGACAACGGCCGTTCTAAAAGCAAGCGCAAGCTTGTCGAAGAATGCTGCAAGATTACATACCAGGAGAAGCTACCCATCATTCTACCATAATCGAGTCAATACCCTCGACCCGAGGGTATATCATATATCATTTATCGATTGTGATACTTCTCATGTTCGCTTCCCCTACTCCTATCCCTTGGTCATTATGATTAAGGTCGAATACCTCGTCCTTCATACCATGCTCATTGATACAGACAATACAGCTGATGTACTATTCCTCAAGATTGTTCGAGCTATAGAAAATACCAACCTCATCACCCTGGCTAATGTCGAACTTAAGGGCTTCAATGGCTCCACTAAAGTTATTGTCGGTTGTATTAGCCACCCTGTCACTACAGGGCCAGTTGCCCTCCAAACCGGCTTTCTTGTCATTGACAAGAGGTCTGAATATCTAGGCATCCTTGGGTGCGACTGGCTCTCACCAATTTTCTCCAGGTCTAATCAAACCTGAAAACTCGTCAAACCATAGCAATCAATGTCTCCCTCTCTCCCCATACCTTCGGTACCATCTACCACACCCATCAAACCTACTGACTATGTTGAACTCGACGATCCTGGTCGAGGTACTTTCATTGGTACTTTTCTGGATGAGGCCGAAAGCCTCGAACTCACCAATTTTCTTCGAGTAAATAAGGACGTCTTCGCCTGGACATTCCATGAGATGCCCGGTGTCGACCCTGCTATGGCTTGCCATTGACTTGACCTCATCCCTTACTCTACCGCCGTGAAATTGAAGAAACGTACTTTGGCCCCGCGGCATCGAGAATCTGCAAACCTCGAGGTCGACAAACTCCTTACCGCTAGTTTCATTAAAGAAGTCAAGTGTGTTGAATGGATTTTAAACATTGTTGATGTCCCCAAGAAAAAATGCAAGATCCGAATCTGTGTTGACTTCACTGACCTCAACAAGCATACACCAAAGGATAGTTTTCCCCTCCTAATAATTTCAGTTCTCCTGGATGTCTTAGCCATTTATGAAAGATTATCGATGATGGGCGCAGCTTTGGGTTACAATCAGGTACCCCTTCATCCCGAGGATCAGCTTAAAACTTCTTTTATCATTGAACAAAGCCTTTACTATTTTAACACCATGCCCTTTGGCTTAAAAAATATGGGTGCCACTTACCAATGTTTTGCTACCACCATGGTCAAACCTTTTCTTGGCAAGTCGGTCAAAGTTTACATCGATGACATGTTGTGCAAAAGCCTCCAAAAATAAACCCACATATAGGACCTCACCGAAGTTTTTCCCATACTTCGGTCTTATAACATGAAACTTAACCTAGACAAATGTTAGTTTGGTGTTTCTTCCAACAAATTCTTCGGCCACCTCTTCAGCAAACGAGGTATTGAGATCGACCCCACTCATATCCGAGCCCTCATCAATATGCCTTCCCCACGAGCCAAAAGAGATGTCCAAAAAGTTACTGGCAAGATAGCCACCCTCAACCGCTTTATTTCGAAATCCTCTTACCGCTGTGCTTGGCTTTTCTCCCTCTTATACGACCAAGACATCCACAAGGCCAAAAAGAAGAACAACCCTAATATCAATTGGACACCCAATTGTGAATAGGCCTTCCTCAAACTCAAAGCATACATTGGTCTACCACCCATCATCAGTACCCTCATCAAAGGTGAAATGCTTTCTTTATACCTGGCCATCACAGACACTTATCTCAGCTCAGTCATTATTCGACTCGAATCCCACATCGAGGAACCCGTGTACTTTATCATCAAAACTCTGACACCTGTTGTGACTCGATATACAAAAGCCCAAAAGCTCAAACAATATTTTCATGCTCGCCCTATACGTGTTATCACCAGCTACCTCCTTCGAGAGATCCTCAGTAAGAAAGATAAATCTAGGCGGGTACAACAATGGTCTATTTATCAAGGTGAACACGACATCACCTTCGAGAAACATTAATCTTAAAAAGGCCAAGCCGTCGCTGATTTCCTTGCTGACTTCCCGGTTGAAGACATCGACTGGGAGGAACACGAAGATGGTCTACCAAAAGACCAACCCAAACAACACGACCCTTGAAAGCCAAAATCGGGTTGGCGCCTCTTTATAGATGGATCCACCGGACCTAAGGGATTGGCATGTTCTCGTTACCCCCTCCAATGATAGAATCAAAAAGGATGTAAAGCTAAACTTCGAATGTTCTAATAATGATATCGAGTTTGATGCCTTGATACATGGCCTCGATCTTGCCCTTGAACTTTGTGTTCCTAAACTTGTAGTATTTAAAGATTCTCAACTTGTCCAGAGGTAGTACACTGGGGAAAACTAGGCAAACGATCACATGGTTGAGTATGTTGATGTCCTCCATTTCATATTACCCTCGAGTTAGAAATAGACATATTGATGTCCTCGCCTACATAGCAGCCATGTTAGGTCAGTCCGAATCTCGAATACTCCATATCAAAGTACCCGAACGCCCAAGTATCGACCAGTTGGAAGTTAATGCCATCAATACTGGGGGCGAGAGTCTTGATCTAGATGACTGGCACACACCATTTCTTGTTTATTTCAACAGTTCTACTCTCCCAGAAGATCCCAAAGAAAAACGTTCATTACTAAAAAATTACCGCAGATACACCATTCTCAAAGGCAAATTACACCGTAAATCCCGGAATGGCATACACCTTCGATGCATCTCCCAAAATGAAGCTTATACCATACTCATTGAACTCCGTGAAGGAACCTGCGGTGCTCACATTGTTGGTCAATCTATGGCCCTTCAAGCTGTAATACAAGGTTTTTTCTAGCCTAATATGAGGAAACAAGCCATAAAGTGCACGAAAAACTATGATAAATGCAAATGTCATGCTCATAACATCCGAAGCCCTTCACAAGACTTTTATTGCAGCCAGGTCGCTTGGCCCTTTAGATGATGGACAATTGATCTAGTGGGCCTCTTTCCTAAAGCTTTGGGTAAATGAGAACACCTCCTAGTGGCCAAAGATTACTTTACTAAATTGGTCAAAGTTGTGCCTCTGTATCGAAAAGAGAAGAAGAAGTTATCATGATCTTATGGTAAAATATCATCACACATTTTGGCTACCCTCATATGATACGATGGGATAACGGTCTACAGTTCGTTGGGAGCAAAGTTTGCAATTTCTACAATAAGTACAACATTATCCTCTCCCCTTCCATACCTTATTATCCTCAGGGGAATGGCCAGGTTGAAGCAATCAACAAAACTATAGTTGATGGTCACAAGAAGCGCGTCGATGAGAAGAAAGTCCGATGAGAAACAATCAACAAAACTATAGTTCAACCACACATTTTTAATATTGGAGATTTGGTACTTTGACGAGTCACACCCTCTTCGAAGCCTTGAAATGCTGGCAAGCTAGCCGAGTCCTAGAAAGGACCTTATGTCGTGTATGACAAAATCGATAAGGGATCATATTATCTAATGACATAGGCGTAGGAGCCTCTTCCTAATCCATGTAACACAATGCAGTTAGTCTCATACAACTGGCCGCAACCACCACCTTGTTCAACTTTTGTAAATACAGCATAATCAATTAACATATTTTCTAGCCTCTGGGTTTCATGCCAAGTTTTTAAGTGAATTTCTTGGTCTAATCTAAGTATCACGTCAACCTTGGACCCGATTGATACTTGGGGGTGACCACGAAGTCTTTTAATTTTCTAATTCGAGCAAACTCGGGGGGCATGAATGGTTGACAGACCGGACCCTCGGAAATGCATTGGGGGTGACCACATAATACTTCGCTTAGCTTCAATCCCACGGGCAGACATGGAGGAAATCTTCAAAGTCCAGTGAATTTCTTGGTCTAACCTAAGTATCAGATCATCCCTTCGACCTGACTGATACTTGGGGGCAACCTCAAAGTTCTTCAAGTTTCTAATTCGAGCAAACTCGGGGGGCATGAATGGTCAATAGACCGGACCCTCTAGAATGCATTAGGGTGACTACATAATGCTTTATTCAGGCTCAGGCCTTCGCAGTTTAGTGAATTACTTAGTTTAATCTAAGTATCACATCACCCTTTGACCTGACTGTTACTTAGGGTGGCCCCAAAGTTTTTCAAGTTTCTAATTCGTGTAAACTCGAGGGGCATGAATGGTCGACAGACCGAACCCTCGGGAATGCATTGGGGGCGACCACATAATGCTTCGCTTAGATTCAATCCCGTGGATAGACATAGGGCGATCTTTGAAGTCTAGTAAATTTCTTGGTCTAACCTAAGTGTCAGGTCAACCCATCAACTTGACTGATACTCGGGTACGACTTCGAAGCCCTTCAAGGATCGAGCTCGAACCTGATACAAGCATTCCATACTTCCAATCACATACATGAAGACAAGCATATAAACATAACAGCGAATCAAGCTCAATACACAACAGCAATTCAAACCTATCACATAGAAAAAAAAACATGTTTCAATACATTACACATTGTTCGAGTACTGCCCGCCCATAAAATTTAAACATCGCAACAAGATAAAAGGGGTGAGTTTGTTATAGCAAACAGACCATAAAGACATACCTTCTACCAGTACCCCACTTATGCAGGAGTGGCCACACTGACTTTTCCTACAGGTTCTTCGCCACCGTCACCTCCAGTACACTCGGCAATAGAGTTCAGTCCTGCAGCATCTGCACCATCAGCAACTACCGTAGCTCCTGCAGTTGCACTAGAGCCGACACCATCTACTTCGATCACCGGAGCCTCCACACCATCTCCAACACCTCCACCAACAGGATCCACTTCAATTTCCACTGACTGTACCCCATCCTCGACAGTTAACTCATTGCTCAAAGGAAATTGCTCGAAAGTCTCAAGATTATACCCAAAACTATCTATGAAGAACTTCAAAGACTTGGTAGTGTCACACTCTTCATCATATTGCACCTGGAAAGCTACCCTCCGTTCCTCCAATTCCACCACCTTTTCAGTAAGCTTTGACTCTAACATTTTTCGAATTTGATTACTGTTGGCAACGGATGTCTCGAGTTTCCTCGCACATTTGCCTCTAATAGTCAACCTCTCTCGCTTTAACACATTAATCTCGGTCTCCAGGGACATCGCAGTATCTCGCGCAAGTTCCAGACTATTTACCGCCTGTTCAGCTACATCATTATTACCTTGGGCTTTGGCAAAAACATGGGCCCAAGCATGCACCTGCTAGATTACTTGACCCATGAGTACATCGCAAAGCATAGTGATTTATTTTCATAATTATAGAATCTCATAAAATAGTACCTGATGCAGAGCCCTATTTATCTGCTTCCTAGCCTCATCTGGGTCATTTCCATAGAAGGTGACCATCGACGCAGCCGTTTCTCGAGCGTGCTCCTCTAGTTTGGCTTCCTGACGAACCTTGTCTACATCGTCAGCATCATCAGCCCCTAGCTCCCGAGGCCTCTTGCGCCGAGTAGTCTTTGTCTGCTGGACTTTCGATGGTTCAGGAATGGCCTTGCCCTTACCATTGCTAGCCTGCCTTCACACTTCAGGAACAACCAAAGGCATACTCGGGCGCACAGCCCCTGGCACTCCTCGCTCCCCCCTCGACACATAGTTCAACTTGCAAACCAACCTTCCCTTCTATATACCTTCGGCCTTTGTTGAAGCACCTTCTTCTCTTCCCATCTTCGTTAGTCTAGCAGCAATAGGAACATTTCGAAGCAATCTATATGTCAACTTCTGCCTTTTCCTCACAATACCTAACTTGCCAAATACCCAGTTTACCCATGCCTCATCATGGTCGATCAGCTCGTCTATATACCTCTTCGGATTCGTCAATGTTCTACTACTAGGTTCTATAAAATAGTAAAAGACATGCGTAAATAACCTAATCAAACAACTTAACCAACAGCCTTCGACTGTCAACTTACTTTGATTATACATCCTGTACTGCAGCCGATACATCTCTTCCCCCTCTGTATTCTCATAATTACCCTTTACCACAACTAAATCTGTATCCCACCTATGCTCTATCGAACACAGATCGAATAGCCGTGGTTTATCTGCATGACACTGGATATGAAAAGTATCCACCTTCTTATTGGCTTTTTTCGAGTAGAACGATACAATATCAACCCACTTGATCAACCCCCTCTTCTCACGCTTTAACTTTACATTCATCCCCTCGATCACCCTCATCATCTCGTTAAAGTTGCCATTCATCTAGCAAAGAGTAGTTGCATCTTAGTAGTTCAACACCTCTTTCACCTACTTTCGAAGGGGCAGTTGCATCCCTAGTCGAATCTGGCCCCTGAAAGCCATGAAGCCCTCCTGAGGAATATCCTTGAATGTGAATTCGGCCCCTACTGGCATCAACTCTACACCCTCCTTCGACGACAACTCATGTTTAGCCATGAATCAATCCAATCTTGATCTTTCCTGAGCTAAGACTGGCCCGCCTACCCTCCTCAAATCATTTGAACTGTTACTATCCTCACTTCGCTCCTCTTTCCCTTCTCCTTCCTCCCTTTCATCGCCCGATGGATCAACATTACCTTCCCTCCCCCTATCCTCTACCTCTTTCATCTCCTCCTTGTCACTCTTCCCAATTACTCGAGCCCTACGATGGCTCCCACTCAAAGTCCCAACCTCTGGGACTACCATTGGTAATGGTAGGTCTGTTGCAATATCTAACACTTCTACATCATTGCTCTTACCCCCTTGATTTTGATCAGATGCACTCGGCTCATTTACTTCGACCTCCTTATCAATCAGCCTCAACCTTGAAGCTTGACGGGTATGCATTATACCCTATAGAAGAAGAGGTATGCAATTAGATCAATATATTTGACTATCACGCTTCGATATCATATCTTGTTCTACCCTCTCTTAACTTGCCCAACACGCAGTTGAATATTCGACTATAACCCCAATCACCCCCTCAAATATCCCCAATTCCTCAATGGGCCAGACTTCCAGCAACATGGGTTACCCCCCATTCTACGGTCTTACCAATATAAACAAAACCCTAGCAGCATCTACCCCACAATAAAAATAACACACAGATACAATAAATGAAATGGCAGAATGGAAATACATATTACATACTTTTCACAAGAAGTCAGATGACATAGCTATTCGAATGGTTAAGATCTCTCAGCAACAACGACGTTTCCTTTTCTCCTCTCCAACAAGCTCTGCCTTTACAATGGTGTATGATTTTCTCTCTTTCTCTTTATTTTTTCTCTATGTTTGATTATTTGGGGAACAGTAAATTGCTCCCTCTCCCCTTTAAATACCACCTCAGACAAAAATAAAAATAAAAAATTGCCTCAATTCCCCAACTCACCATCATTACCACTCCTCCACTCCCCTTTTTTTTCGGTTGAGACGTGTATTAATAATACTACCCTTAACTTCCCCTGCGTGCGTCTCACTCGCTCGCATTTAATTTTCCTTTTAACCTCGCGACCCTTCAGGTACCCTGCACAAAGCTGTCAACTCAAGCCCACATGTCACTCCCACCTTTTTTCACAACCCGAGGAAACATCATGATGACCAGCAGGGCACTCTGCCCTAAGGGCAGTATCACCTCTGACATATCAGCGATTAAGGCTACTTGCAGTCGAAGCCGACATGCCTTCGACATTAGAAATTTTGTAAACCCCTCCTAATTTTGTTTGTGAACTACCGTCTATATTCCACTTCGAACAATCGCCCATACACATAAAGCGCCAGATCCTTCGGTCAAGATTTTCTTAATTGTATGACACTGCTTAAGTTCCTTAGCATTTAATTTCCCCTTAATACCCACTCGTATTAATTTTTACACTTAATTACCTTCCTCAGAAATGTCCATAATCAACAGTCAACTTTTTAACGTCCCATGACTCCCAACTTTCTCAGCACGTGCCATCTACACCAATTTTTGAGGCCCCTGCTGAGAAGGGGAAAATGTAGTAACCAACTCGCAACCTTCTAGCACAAGTCAAATGATCGAAGGCTACATCGAAGTCTACCTAGAGACTCAAAGCCTAACAAGATAATAACCGAGTCCACGACACCTTCCGAGACTAATCGAACACTCGAATGAATCATCGAAGCAAGCTACCATTCTCAAAGATAGATGAACAATGCAAGAACTCAGTTCCAGTACCAGGAATACTTCGACCATGGACATGGTCAAAGTTAGATACGTCAGATAGCCAGCTAACCAGACAGAACAGGGAAACAAGCGGCTCGACAACTACAGTGACAGAGCCAACAACTATAGTATCAGTAGCTATAGTGTCAGATCCAACAGCTACATTATTAGAACCGACTCCGGATACAAGTCAGTTGTCACTTAAGGATATATATGTAACTTAACCTCTTATGGTGACTCAACCCTTTCTATATTCTATAAATAGAAGGGAGGAGGCACTATGAAGTGGTTAGAAAAACTCTCCCGCAAAGCCATAAAAGATTACCTTCAAGCACCTTGTAACTCTCTATTCCTCGAACCTTCGACTAACTCGATATATATCATTTCTTCTTAAAATCCTCACTAGAGGTCGTGGAGTAACCCATTTTAGGACTCCACGGAAGTATATTGTCTCAGTAGTATCTCATATTATTATTATTTATATGCTTGCAAACCACTAGCCGAAGATTAGCCCCTTTGGTGTAAGAGTTGATTTCCCTTCATACAAAACTTGGCCTATATAAAGGGTGACTGGGCCGGTGGTGACAGGGAGGCTAAGGCGACCGACGATGACTTTGGCAGCGTAGCTAAATCCCTTAAGCTCAACATTGGTTGGTGTAATGAGGTCTATTTTTTGCATGGCTCAAACAGTATAAAGGAAAAGTACATCTGATGCACAGCCCGTATCAATGAGCATGGTATGGAGAACGAGGTATTCAACCTTAATCATAATGACCAAGGAGTCAGAGTGGGGGAAATGAACATGAGAAGTATCGCAATCGATGAAGAATATAACTTCAGGTCGAGGGCGTTGGGTAGATTCTGGTAGAAGGATGGGTAACTTATCTTCATAGGTAAGCTTACGACACTCTTCGACCCATTTGCGCTTGCTTCGAGTATAACCACTATCGATGTTATTGACTTCGATGAGGTAGGGCTGGAAAATGTGTACCTCAACTAGGTCGATAGTCAGAATGGGTTAAGGCTTGAGATACGACCCATCGAGATAGCTGGGGAGATCGGCGACATATCGATGTAGACGACCTACTTTAAGAATCATCTGTAGCGATAACTGCAGAGCATAGCATTTGTTGGTAGTGTGGCAATTGCACTTATGATTTTGATAGTAAGGCTTGCCTTTCCTAACCTCGATATAGAAAGGGGTATGCTAGATAGGGTCGGCCTATATTTGTGTAAGGAGGGTACTGATCAGGGAAATGAGTTTCGGTAGGAACGACATGGGTTATTTTTTGCAGATTTCAAAAGGGGGAACATCAGAGTAATGGCGCTTGTGGCTCTCAGTCTCCTATGACACAGGAGCGATTATGGGCGTAAAAAATGGTAAGGTTTTATAATGGCTGAGGGACAAGGTTTGCCCCAGACGATTGGATTCATGGAGGCGTTCGAGGTCAATATATCTGTTAACTTTGGATAACATCTCCTCAAGGGTTCATGGTTAATGAAGCACGATGTACTCGACAAAACTGTGATCTGGTAGAGCGTCAGAGTACACGAGAATTATATTTGCACAGTCGAGGTTTCTGACTTTGCACTACTCCTCGAAAAACCGCTTGGTGAAAGCTTCAAGTGTTTCATTGGGGGATTTGCAGAAGTTGAAGAGAGTATCGACTCAGACCTCACGGTCTTTGTTAATAGCAAACTGGGTAATAAAAAGGTTTGACAATGGGTTAAAACTTTGGATAGATCCATTAGGGAGGCTATAGTACCATTTGAGAGGGCTATTAGTGAGACTGGTAGAAAACATGCGACACAAGATATGGTATACTATAAAGTACATACTTAAAGCATTTTGGAATTTCGAGGACATGTGATTGGGGGTCGGTATTGCGGTATTTGATGATTTTAGGGGTATGGAAATTTGGAGGTACTTCGACCGCAAGGAGTTTGGGGTAGATGGGGTTGTTTAACTGACTTCAGGAGTTCAGTGTGGGGCTCGCGCTAACACGAATAGCGACATGGATTTTTTGATCGAGTTCCTACTGTATAAGATAGACAGGATAAGGAGGAGATCGCTGGGGTCGAGGGTGGCGAGGTCGTGGCTATGGGGCACGTTCTGTACTGTGCTCGCCACGGCATTCTTAAGAAGGTCACCGTATAGGGTGGCAAGAAGTACGAAGTATAGAATCTGAGGAATCCTCTGTAACGGGGACACCAAGATGGATCAAACCAGTGAGTATGGCGGTGGGAGCACCCTCAGTGCCAAGATGGACCGGGAGGACTTTGAGTTGGGGCCAAGGCCTAGGCCAGGTGCGGGCTAAAATGTACGAGGGGGTAAGTAATCGATAACCTTGAGGTGCGTCGTGGGTGTGACCTTGATGAGACTCTCAAACAGTAAGGCATAACTTGTCTAGATCATGGTATTGTTGGTCAAACTCGTCTAAACGGCACTGCCATTCGGCCTTGAGTTATTGGCGCCGTACTTCACTCTCAATGCGTAACTGATTGGTGTGGCGCTCCTCGGCCTGAGGGAATTACTGGCTAATGAAGACAAGTAAAGTAGCTACTCCGTCGGTGGAGCTGCCGACAAGGGTGGAGGTTGAGCGAAGGGTGGGGGCCATGGAATATGGCTATAAAAGGAAGGAAAGAGAGGGAGGAAAGGGGTGGCTGTAGTACAGACGACACCTAATATAGGCGCCAAGTTTCGTAAGAGGGGAAACTAGCTCTTACACCGCAAGATTATCTTTGACCTGCGGTATATAAGATAATAATAAGTTATATTACGGAAGTACCACACTTGCGAAGAGTCCTGGAATGGGTTGCTCCACGACCTCTCACGAGGATTTTGAATGATTGATGTTATATATATCGAGTTAGCAGATAGGTCGAAGAGGAAAATGAGTTACAGGGTATTCGAAGGTAATCTTGTAGGGCTTTTATGGAGAGATTTTCTAACTCCTTCATAGTGCCTCCTCCCTCCTATGTATAGGATATAGAAAGGGTTGAGTCACCATGGGAGGTTAGATTGCATGCATATCCTTTGGGGACAACTGTTCTATACTCAGAGTCAATTTTGACAATATAGCTATCAGGTAGCTCCTTTTACTATTCTGTCTGGTGAGCTGGTTGTCAGACGTGTCTGTCTTCGACCATGTATTACCATGGTCAAAGTCTTTTTGTTACTGATACTAAATTCTAATGTTGGTCGTCTGTCTTCAGCTTCGGCAATAATGTCTTCAAACATTCGATTGATGTCGAAGGACTTCTTGAACTTAGTTGTTGTCTAGTTGGGCTTCGAGTTTCAAGGTAGACTTCGATGCAGCCTTCAAGTATTCGACTAGTGCTGAAAGGCTGCGAGTAGGCTGCTACAGTATGGACAAGTGTATCAAAGAACTATTGGATGGCAGAATATGCATGATCAAATACATCATTTTTGTACTACATAAGAGTCTGATTGCGTAAAAATTACTGGACACCGATGTTCCATCAAGCTTTCATAAACTAAAAATTTTTAAGTATAAAGGAACAGATCCTGTTGAGGACGTGTAGGAATTCCAAAATTCTTTGGGATTGCATTCGACGATAAACTGCATATTCTGAAGGTTATTCCATACCAGCCTCCATAGCGTGCCACTATGTTGTTTCCATTCATTAGACAAAGGATTAATTCACTCTTTCGATCAGTTACGTGAACTCCCTGACAAGAACTATTCATATAACCAAGATAAGGAGGAGAATCTTTACACCCTTTTCAGTCTTAGACAAATGTCAGGAGAGAAGCTCAAAGAGCTTATTAAGAAGTTTTTAGGTCTAACAAGAAGAGTGGACAGTCTCGAGCATAAAATCATAATGTCGGCCTTTACAAATGTTTTACTCATTAAGAGCAGGGCGAAGGAGTACCTCATCTTGAACAAGCTAGTAAATCAGGAAGATATGGTCTAGAAGGTAAACAATTACATTGACCTGGAAAGAATGATGTCTTAAAGGCAAAAGCTTGCAAAATCTATAATCGCAACTAAAGGGAAAAATAAAGAATAAAAATTCAAATGCACTATAAATACTGGAGGTAATAGAAAATGAGTTAAGTTAAAAGGGAACCAACCACAAAAAGGAAATAATCTTCCAAAGCCTTTTCTTCATAAATTGACTGCCAAGTTAGCTGACATCTATCCTATACTTCAGAAAGGATATATTCTTTAGGTACAACCCCTCGAACCAATAGAAGGAAAATCGTACTGTAAATATCACAATGTTAAACAGCATGATACGGAACGATGCTACTCTCAAATACAGTGGAATGCACAAATACATTGTTGATGTGGAAAGTTATGAGAATGGGAGGTACAAAAGCGATAATGAGATCATCAGATCGAAGAAGGGACTGAAGAGAAATACCAATGTCATCATCGCTTCAGTCACTTTATAAAGATATACACGGTAAATTTATCAGTCAAATTAGAAAGATGCAGACTCATTCAATGTTGCGATCTAACGGCAGCTGAAAAGTAAGCCTAATTACTTCTAGAGTCTTGTAGTAGAAGAACCGCTATCTCTGACAAAGATTGTGATGCCAGCCATGTCAAATTCCCTCAGCATGATATGCCGGTTATCATGTTAAAAATGAAAAACTTTGTAATTGTCACAATGATGGTGGATAATGAAAGTGTCATTGAAGTACTTTTTCAGAGTACCATCGAACAAATGGGTCTAACAGATCGAGTTGAGGACAGTGATATGGATATTAACAGCTTCAATGGATCTAAAGAGGTACGTGCAGAGAAAATTGTGATTTCTTTCACAACTGGCCCAGTAACAAATGACGTAACATTTTTTATCGTGAATGCAAAATCAAGGTATTTAGGAATAATGGAACGATTCTGACAGCATAATATGAAGACCATTCCTTTTACTTATCATCTTGCATTACGATTTGATTGGAATGGCGGGATCTAAGAAATTAAAGGTAGCTAGAAGCTAGCTCGAGCATCTGAAATTACTGTAACTGCATTAATGGATACTTATGAGGAATTTGATGCATAGCAATTAAAGAAAGCTACATCTAGAGTGGACCAGCCTTCAACTGCTGAAATAATTGAATATATCAAGATCAACAAAACTGATCGTGGTATATATGTAGGAACTCGGGAAGAAAAATACGATTATTGAATTCTTGAAAGGAAATAAAGATGTGTTCACTTGGATATTTCGATAAATGCCAGGTGTCGATCCCGCTTTAGCTTGCCATAGACTATTTAAATGATAAAGATGTGGCGATTAAACAAAAATAGAGGATGGTAGCACCCATACTTCGAGATGATGTGAACAAATAAATCGATAAACTTATCAATTTTGGATATATCAGGAAAGCATATTACCCCGAATAGATTTTGATCATTGTAGCGGTTCTAAAGAAAAAAGGCAAGATCAGAGTTAACGTGGATTTTACTGATCTGAATAGACTTACTCCAAAAGACAGTTTTCCTTTCCCAATAATCGATCATTTCTAGGATTTGACTACTGGGCACAAACTCTTATCCATAATTTATGCCGCATCAGGTTATAATCAGATTCTACTCATACCTGATAATCGAAAGAAAATAACATTTATCACAGAGCAAGAATTATACTGCTACAAAGTTATACCTTTTGAACTTAAGAACGCTAGAGCAACTTACCAATGATTGATGACCCACATGTTCAAAGACAACCTTGGGAAAATAATGGAAGTATACATTGATGATATGTTTTGTAAAAGCCTCAAGAAAGAAGTACACATTACATATCTTCACTCAGTTTTCCAAATCCTTTGATTTTATTGAATGAAGCTTAACCCTGATAAATACCAATTCCAATCTCAAATCTCAATCCCTACTAGTTCTTCAATATGATCATGATGGATCTCTCCACTCTTACTCTCTCATGTAAGGTATTATTAATAGGGAAATCAACTCGCTCGGAAATCAGGGTCTCAAAAATTCGAATTTGATGAAAATCACCCCTATGCCAAACCTTACTGCGAATACACTTCCCAACATCTCTCTGATCTATCCAGCATACCGAAAGGAAGATAATCCAAATCTGCATGAGGTTCAGGTCCTTGATGGTCATCCCGTACAAGCTAACAAGGTCAAATCAATGGTTGTATGTCCTTGGGGATTCATAAGAAGGGGAGGAGAAGAACACTACATCAACGTCAGGAGGAAACACCGATCAAATAATAAAGAATAATCAGGTTTTGGGTAGGGAATCTCCTACCAGAGTAAAATCCCTGCCCCTAGTTTAGAGAAATAAGTACAATCATTTGCAGACAAAGTATATGGACCAGAGACTGAGAGAGACCTGCTATTCTTCTGGAAGCGGGAAAGAGAAGAGACATCCCAATTCTCTCAATCCCTAGAGCTAAAATATCTGCTAGAATAATAGTATATCAATTTAGTCTTATAGGACGGTTGGACCTTCAAAAAATCAAATTCGCAACAGTCCAGGAATTTGTAAGAATTCACTTGAAAACAAAGGGAACGTGCAACTTGATTCCTATTGGAAAGGGGTTTTTTATCATAAAATTAGAGTCAGAAGAAGACAAGATATTGATTTGGAGCAGAGGACCCTGGATGGTTGAACAAATGCCTATCAGAATCATGCCATTGAATAAAAAAAAATTGGTGGACAGACATAATAACTCCAATGCTCTGATTTGGTGCAAGTTTCCTGGGTTGTCTATCGTAATGTGGAGCGAAAAGATCATCTTGTCTCTGGGGAAGACACTTGGTAACCCTATTCAGGTAGACCAATCGACATGAAATCAAGACTATGGGTTCCATGTGAATGTTCTTGTCAACATTGAACTCTCTATGCCAATTCCAGACCACATTTTTCTGGAGATTGAGGGAAATATTATCAAACAAGAGGTCATGCTTCACCGAATCCCCAAATACTGCTTTCAGTGTAAAAATGTAGGACACATGATCGCAGAATGCAAGATTGTACAAAAAGCATTCCGAGCTAATGATGGAGCATAAGAAGACCAAACCGATGATGGGACAAGGAAACTGGGGCAACCAAAAACTTGTAATCTAGGAGAAACAACCTCAGGATAAGGATTTGGGGAAGAAAAACACTGTAGTACTGGGTAAACACACATACTTTTAGGAATCTATAGAGGTGAGCAGTACTGCATCACCTCTTATCTACTTCCCGGGCATGCCTAGACCAACTACCCATTTGCAGCAACACGTAAATATTAGGGAGACTGTAGAGTGGTCAACCACTAAGGGCAGCAATAGAGTACCGACATCAGCCAAGGGAGATAGACTTGCTAACAGGAGTAACAAGTTTGATGCACTAATAGAAGTAGATAATGATATAGAACAAACCGATTCAATTGCATCAGGGTAGCAGAACACAATAAATTCGATAATCCAAGGAGAGAGTAGGGACAAAGAGACAGACATGGCCAAGTCCAACTCAGCGCCACATAAGGAGGATCTCGTGGCAGATATGGCAGATTTAGCAGACGATCCAACAAATAAGACAAATAGAGATGAAGGCGGCGCAAACTTCACGGCGATAAATGAAGTCAAACAAAACCTCAGCCAATAAAGTTGGGCGGATGAAATGGAACATGAAGAACAGGTGCATCTCGGTCCTAATCAAATTTTTAAAGGGTATAAGGTGTATACCATAGGCCCGAGGGTAACACGCTCTACCCGTAAAAATCCAATGAAAGTCATATTTTGGAATGCCAGAGGGCTGGGAAAAAGAAAAACAACAAGATATCTCAGTAAAACTATGGCACGACTAAAACTAAATATTACAGGAATTGCTGAACCAAAAATTTTCTGGAAGATTTTTGTGCTGCCAGGTTATGAAAACATAGTCATCTCCAATGAACTAAATACAGTAAAAGGTAACATATGGATATTTTGGCTTAAAGGAACCTCTGTACCTCGTGTTATTTCTATAACAAAGCAATATATTATGGTGAGTTACATGGAGAGTTGTTTCTCCTTTGTACATGCAGACTGCAGGAGAATTAACAGATTGGATCTCTGGGATGACCTCTCCAATATTACTGTAGCAAATAACAAACCCTAGATATGCATAGGTGATTTCAACGTGGTTCTCCGGGTAGCTGAATAAAGGGGACGACATCTACCTAACACAAATACAGTGATAGATTTCAACAATTTCCTCGATTCAGTGAAACTCACAGAAAGACCCTCCTCCGGGCTTACATTTATATGGTGCAATGCGCAAAGTGGGAATAATAGAATGCTGGTGGTCCTCGATTGATGTCTACATAATGCCGAATGGAAAAGCACGTTCAGAGGTTAAAGAATGAAAGTGTCGCCTAGAACTCAGCCCGATCACTCACTTATTATGGGGGAATGTTGTCAGGTACCTAAATCGACAAATATCCCTTTTAGGTATCTTCAATCTTAGGGAGAGGAACCTGAGTTTAGGTATATCGTAGCCAGTAGCTTGGGGAAGCCGATGTATGCTACCCCTCTTTCCTCTATTATGCTTAAACTACGAAGACTTAAAACTGATATTAAGGTATGGAGACATGAATCCGAAACCCCGTGGCAAAAGTAAGAAACCTGGAGAGAAAGATGCTACAATTACAGATTCAGTTGGAGGAAGATATAACCAACGACTTGATTGAATAGAGATACCTTGCTCAAATAAAACTCATGAATAGATGGGATGAAACAGAAGAGATGGATTGGAGGCAAAAATAAAGAATCAAATGGCTACAAGTAGGGGACAGAAACACGAGGTTTTTCCACTCAATCACAAAGGCTAGGAAGGAGAATGCCCTTATCACAAATATCTAAGTCAGCACGGGAACAAACATTACAAGTCAGTCTCTCAGACATGAACATATCACTAGTTACTACAAGGCCAAATTTGCTGCTACAGATACACAGCAATGTCCAAAACTTTTTGATCAGCTCCCCAACCAAGTTACAGAAGAAGAAAACAATAGTCTCACTACAGACCTAACCAATGGGGAGATTAGGGATGCAATATTCTCTATGGATAACAATAATTCCCCCGATCCAGATGGTTTTTCTGGTGCTTTTTACCAAAAATTTTGGGAAATCCTGTACACAGATATTAACGCTGGGATAATCTTGTTCTTTTGGGATGGTATGATTCCCAGGACATTCAACTCCAACCTCATAGTTTTGATTCCAAAAATCAAAACCCCTTCTAAGATTCAACAATACAGGCCAATTTGCCTCAGCAACTTTATTTTTAAAGTTATCGCAAAAATTCTTACGACTCGGCTATCTCCAATTGCCGACTAATGTGTCTTGAGGTAGCAAAGTACGTTTATCAAGAATAAGAACATCCATAACAATATATGCATTGCCTCAGAGATGGCTAATGAGATGAAAATCAAGAAGAAAAATAAAAATATGGCTCTTAAGATCGATATCAGTCAAGCATATGATACACTGAGCTAGAACTACCTCCTCACGACTCTTCGAGCATTTGGTTTTAATTTGTAATTTTGTGATTGGATAGGAACTATTTTCTGTAGTAGTATGGTATCAATTCTTTTCAATGGTAGTCCATCAGGCTTCTTCTAGATGGCTAGAGGTCTCAAGCAGGGGGACCCTCTCTCCCCAATTATGTTTGTAATTACGGAAGACATACTGAGCATCGATCTCCACAACGCCAAAGAACAAGGCAGAATAGTGACCATGAAATCAACAAAGGATACGCATGGCCCTCTACTCACTTGCTTTTTGCTGATGATATATTCATCTTAGTGAATGGGAACAATAGATGCCCGAGGCAGCTTCTACTTATTCTTACCGAATATCAGAAGGTCTCTGGACAAGAGATAAGTGGGACCAAAAGCTAAATTTTTTTGAGCTCTATACCTCTCACCCGCAAAAGAGTGGTCACTGAGATATTTGGCTTCAAAGATGGAAAATTTCATGAGATGTATTTGGGCATTCCACTCATACAAGGAAGGGTAACAATGCAAGCAATTTTACCGTTATTAGAAAAGATCAGAAAAAGGGCTAACAGCAGGACGGGAAGCATGATCTCGTTTCAGGGAAGGACCACTCTTGCAAAGTCTGTCCTAAATAGCATACCAATTCATAATATGGCAGTATACAAATGGCTTAGTTTTCTTATCAAAGAGGAAGATAATATCCTTAGATACTACATCTGGATGGGAGACCCAACCAAAAGGAAGGGAGTGACGCTAAAATGGGATGAAGTATGCAAACCAACTAAGGAAGGGGGCTTGGTATACGTAGTCTGGGAAAAGTCGATAAAGCTATGCTCTACAAACTTCACTGGGTTTTTAAACAAGGAACAGAGGAATTGGCAAAATGTCTCAAATCCAAATTCAGTAGCAAGAGCGGGGATACTATTCGATATTATAAGACGTCGACATTATGGACGGGAATACAGACCGGAGCGATCATTTCAAAACCACATATAGGATGGCATATTGGAAACGGGCGAAAAATTGATTTTTGGAGAGATACCTGGGCACCAGATATCCCATTCATGGAACATATTGATCTTCCTCGACACCTATGGAAAAAATGCGAAGCAAGGCTCAGTGATTATATCAACCCACAAGGATGGCAATTTCCTAGTGACATATTGCTCTAGCTGCTGGAACTAGGAATCAGCATACAGAACATCCAATGCAACCCCAATTCCCATGATACTATGATCTGGAAACCAGATATCTAAGGAGTGTTCTCCACCAAGAATGCATAGGAAACACTACGCAATAAGGAAGATTTAGCATGGTGGTGGAAGTACGTCTGGAGACATGCAATCCACCCTAGACTTGGAGGCTTTGCTTAGTGCTTGCGAAACCATATACTCTCTGTGGATGATTCCATAATGAAGAGAGGCATCTCTATGGCGTCAGTATGCCACCAATGCCATAATACCTCTGAAACGGAGTCTCATACTTTGTTGCAGTGCCCTTTTGCAGTCTCTATCTGGCAGAAGGCTACGACATGTTTCTCGCATGCACCTGTCACCCCATCAGACAACTGGAGAACCATACTAGAGAAAGGTAAAACATCTAGTCCATACATTTCAGATCTCTGGGTGGCTATGGTTTTTGTAGTCTGCAGCAACATTTGGAGTTTTAGAAACAAATGGCAGTTTGATGGGGTCAAAACCCCTATCCAACAAACTACGCTACACATCCTGACTGACATTGTAGATGCCTCTCTCCTATCCAAAATACAATGAACAACACCATTCAGGACCTCAGGATAATCAAGGAGCTTAATGTTTAGTGCAAACCGAGAATAGGCAACAACATAGAGAACTGTAAATGGGGGCCTCATACTCAAGACGAGGCAAAAATATGTTGTGATGGATCGGCTTTAGGCAATCTTGGTGCAGCAGGTATAAGCATTATTTGCAGGAACAATAAAAGGGAATTCTTGGGTACATATAGTAAATCCATTAGGCAAGCTACAAACTTTATTGCTGAGATTACTTCAATCATTTCTGGTGTTCAGAAAGCTGCAACACAAGGGAGGAGAAGAGTGTGGGTAGTATCCAACTCGACTGCTGCAATTAAAGCTTCATCAAAGATAAAATACCCTGGACGCTTAAAACTACTTGGGGACTTATCATCCCCCATCTTCTGCAAATCCGATTCTACCATGTATGGAGAGAATGCAACATCTCAGCAGATGAAATTGCAAGGAGAGGGTCAGACCCAAACTAACCAGCGGAAGAATTAACAAATGGCAAACCGGAATAATTATAAAATATTGAAGACCAAGTCACAGATTACTTCAGAGTCAGGAAATCACATTGAAGTAGATGTATGTTCAATAAGAGTGGATAGTTGTTCAAACGAAATAGAAGTCCGTTCGAACGAAATGGGCAATTTTACAAATTGTCGAGACAGACGACAAGTTGAAAGACAAATTTCAACAGTTCGCTCGAACGTACATTGAAGTCGTTCCAACGACTGGGACGCTCAATCTCCAAACTACATTTTATTTTGTCGAGAGGGGCGACAATTTCTAGATTTTCAATTTTCATTCGAACAAATATGGAATCGTTCGAGCACATTGGTCCTGATGAATGAATTTTTTTGCTTAGTTTCTTCTGTTCTTCTTTATATTAATAGAGAACCCATATGCATATGTTCTAGTGATTACTAGAGTATGGCATGATTGGTTCTCCCCCATCTAGTAAACATTTGTTTGGATATAATTAACTAAACTTTTTGCAAAAAAAATATGATAAATACCAATTTGGGGTCAAATCTGAGAAATTTTTGGGGTACTTGATCAGCAAAAATGGAATCCGGGCTGACCCTGACCGTATTCGAGCTCTTTTCTAAATACTATCTCTAAAAACTAAGAAAGATGATTAAATATTGGCTGATAGGATTTCCGTGATCAATAGATTTGTTTTAAAGTCATCAGATCGATATAGATAGTTATTCAAACAACTACGGGAAGGGACACGTAGAGCAATGAATATGAAGGATCTAGAGATCAAATGTTGTACGAAGTGCAAAGTAGCATTCGAAGACCTCAATTTTTTTTTGGAAAACCTCTCATCATATGTACCCCGATGCATGGGGAAACTTACAGCATTCTAAGCCCATGTATTTCATCTATTAAACTCTTACTCCAGCGGAATCACGGTATACTAAAATTGAAAAACTACTTACATCCATTTACACTTCACAGATGCTAAAGCAATATTTTCAATCTCATTCGATTTGGGTAATGATGAATTATCCCCTTCGGAAGGTCTAATCAAAGAAAGAAAAATCTAGACGAGTACAACAATGGTCAGTTAGCTTGGGTGAGCACGATATACATTTTGAACAAAGACTTTCTAAAAGCGGATAAACGGTAGCTAATTTTTCAGAGGATTTCCCTGTAAAAGATCTGGATTGGGAAGAACATTCACATCGCACCCTCAAACGATAGGATTAAAAATTTGATCCGATTCAATTTTGAGGCAACGAACAATGAAATAGAGTACGAGGTATTAATTCATGATTTGGACATGGCATTTGAGCTTAGGGTACTCAAGCTTTCTGTATACATTGACTCTATGTTGATTGTAAGCCATTGCACAAAATGGTGTCTGAAAAATATAAAGATGGTGGAATATGGTGCCCTAGTAGCCAATACTGGAATGCATACTCTCTTACATATTTGGAATGAATTCTCTTAACCAAGGCTTGATATTAAAAAATTGAAGTCATATCTACCGTAGTGTTAATCATGTCAGCTCGAACACAATTAACATTGCAGGCGATGAGCCCGAAGAAGGCAATTGGAGGTTGCCTTTTCCTAAAATATATTGGTCACCGACCCAGAACATGTCAATATGTGACAAAGACTGATAAACAAAGCAAAAAGATACATCATTATCAAAAGGAGTTTCACAAAAGATCAGTCACATGCCATCATTTGAAGTGTCTGCCCTAAAAAGACATCAATAACATGTTGATGGATTTACGCGAAGAAATATATAGATCACATGCCGCAGATCATTCCTTGGCAAATCAACCAATCACTATTGGGTTTTTTTAGACTAAAATAAGAGCAGAGGTAGGATAATATGCGAAGAAATGTGATGCATGTCAATGACATAGACATAAAATTTGAGATGGATCTTCACACAAGAAAAGTATATTGGCCCTTTAAAAGATGGGCCCCTAACCAAGAAGGGGAATTATAGAACACTCCCGAGAAAAGGAGACACCTTTTGGTGGCCACTGATGATTTTACAAAATGGGTAGAGACAGTCCCATTTTATTGAACGTGGGAAGAGGATGTCATGATGTTTATATGGAAGAATATTATCACTAGGTTTGGCTGCTCACACCTCATCAGGATTGATAATGACCATAGTTTATTGGCCAAAAGTGTATTAGCCTACTTGTAGCCTTCGACAGACAGCTAAAGCCCACTTCATAGCCTACTCGAATGTATCGAGGCTCACTCAATCCCTAAAATAGGCACCACAGAGATCTCCCAGAGATGAACCTTCGACACCAGACAAATCTTTGGGGACAGATCAGTATATTACTGCATACATCCTTCGACCATATCAACATATGGTCAAAGTATGACAAGACAGACAGCCAGCTCACCAGACAAAGCTTCGAGATCAGATTAACATCCTAGAGTAGAAACCCTTCGACCTCACTAACATACGGTCAAAGCAAGACAAGACAGACAACTACCACATCAGATATGGCAGCGCATTGATTGGCTCGTGCATCTACAGTGACAGGTCCAACCACTGCGTCATTCAGAGACATCACCAATAAATGTTGCAGTAATAGTACCGACAAGACTGGCGCCCATAACTCGCCAAGATTTTCTGACAGTCTAATCATGTAACCCTGACCCACACTTGGTGACTCAGCTCTCTGTATTTCTATAAATAGAGGGGAAAGGAAACCAAGCAGAGGATGGAAAAAATAATCTCCATCCTCTTGCATTTTACCTTCGACCACCCTGTACTCGAATCCTGTTATTTACTCTTCAGTAATATAATCTGTCTTAAAAATTCTCATCAGAGGTCGTAGAGAGTCACATTCAGGCCTCTACGCAAGTATTTGTCTTTAGATAGATCTTATTTTAGGCCAATTGCTTGTATCCTCTGACTGAAGATCTAATCTACGTTGTGAGAACTAACTCCCCCTTTGAACGGAGTTAGCTCCCTACAATTGGCACCGTCTCTGGGAACCCACCCTACCAATCTCCTTTCCTATTTCACAACCTTTGTTTTCCACTTTGGCAGATTACCCTCAATAGCACCCACACGCCGTTCAAATTCTACCCTGGCAGGAAATTCCATCGACGGAGTCGCTGCCCAAATTGCCTTATTATCTCAACAACTTGCTCAGGCAGAGGAGAACCACCAGAACATACTGAATCAAGAACGAGAGAGCCACCATTTGGCATTGGAAACCGAACAGAATTGCCGTCTTGATGTTGAAAATAGACAGAACCGAGCGATAGACGACTTGCGCAACCACCGTTCGAGAGCCACAAAGGTTATAGCCCTTGGAACCCGCTCGTCCATCCCAGGTACCCGACCCATCTCGCGTATCTGCTCACACCTTCCTAGGCCCTCCACAAAACCTCGAGTTACCCCCAGCTAATACCAGGGCCGAAGGTATTCCCTGAACCATTCCCCCAACCGACTCTATCCACCTTGGGATTTATCCCACAGAAGACTCTTCTGACTCAACCCTTCGCTCCGCCAGAATCCCCATATGCCATCCTGCTCGAGAACGGCCTGGGGAACACAGCACTGATTTTATACCACATACTCGGCCCAGCAACCTTTGGCTTCATCAATCTCCCCCTCATCCTGCATATGTTACACAGAAAAACTTCAACCATAAAATGCAACCAGCAATTCGCGTTACCGCGAGTCCAGCTACTGACTCCTAGAGCTGCCTCAATACCCTGATCTGCCCTAAAATTTTGGCTATCGAAATACCCTCTAACTTTCGTGCTCCCAAACTCGGCAAATATCGTAACACAGACCCTTAATCCCACATCCACGAATTCCAAAATGTCTTGAGCCTCTATTCCATGGCTAACTACCTACTATGTCGCCTTTTTCCAACGAGCCTTACAGATAACCTCCTTCATTGTTACCACAATCACCCAAAATGGCTCAATTCGTAGCTTCGAGCAACTTTCTTAACTTTCATCGCTCAGTTCACCTTCAATAAGAACAAAGAGGTAAGAGTCGACGCTCATTTCTATTTTATAAAATCCGACAGTGAGACCCTCGAAGCCTTCACCTGAAGATTCCTCGACGAATCCTGGAAAATAGAGAATCTCGACTGCTCGAAGGCTATTTTGGCATATTCGAATGCCCTGCCCGACCACAGCTGAGTAAAAGAGCACCTAGTCTTCTACAAACCAAAAATACTCGAAGAGATGCTCTCGAAGGTCAAGGGATATATCGATCTCGAGCGCCTTCAAGAGTCTCGTAAACAGAGCCAGCCTTCGCAAGCAGTAAATTTCAATAAACCTCGGCAATACACCCACTCTGCTTCCATACCCCTGATCGTTCCTGTCTCATAGGAGACTGAGAGCCGTAAATGCCTCATCATTGATAATAGCACCGAAGCTCGCAAAAGGTGACCAAGGCCTGTTTTACCTACACTCACTGTCCCCCTCAGCACCCTTCTACCACACATACAGGCATACCCCATTTGGCGCATTCCTTTCCCCATTGAAGTTAAACCAGGCGAACCTTACTGTACCAACCATAAGTGCAACTGTCACCATACCAATAAATTTTTTCCCTTTAGAGCTCTCTCAAACTTATCTTCAGGGCAGGATGTTTGCACCAGTATATTGTTGGTCTACCAAGCTACCACGATGGTTCCTACCTCAAATCCCTATCCACCCCTACTACTGACCCAGCCGAGGTGCCCATCTACAGAGTCAAGCTCATCGAAGTCAATAACATAGACAGTAGATTTTCTAAGAACAAACGAAAGCGTATCGAAGAATGTTACAAGCTCACCTATCAGGAGAAATTTCCTACCCTTTTGCCAGAATCAAGCTCTCACACTCGAATCAAAGGAATTTCTTTCATCGACTGTGACACCTCACATGTTCGTTTCCCCCATTTCGATCTATTAGTCATCATGATTAAGATTAAGAACCTCATCCTCCATACAATGCTCATAGATACTGAGAGCGCAGCTGATGTCCTCTTTCTCTAAACAATCCAAACTATAAAGAAAACAGACCTCATAACCGCTGCCAAAATCGAACTAAAAGGTTTCAATGGATCAATAGTAGCCGTTGTTGGCCGTATCAGTCTACCCATCACTACAGGCCCCATTACCCTTCAAACCAACTTCATCGTCATTGATAAGAAGTCTGAATACCTCGGTATACTCAGACGAGATTGGCTTCACGCCATACGAGTTATACCTTCGACCTATCATCAGACCCTTCGATTTAGCAATCACGAGGGTACTTAGAATTTGAAAGGCTCTCAACGCCTTGCTCGCTCCTGCGAGCACCCAGAGATCGACCAAACCCAAAAACTTATCAGCCGCCTATAGCAATCATAACTTATTTCAATCCCCTTGACTTTGAAAGATACCACTCCATCCATTGAACCCACTGTTTCCCCCTCCCAACTATCGCAGCACTCCTTGACGCCACTGCTGGATATGAGCGCCAATCTATGATGGACGCGGCTTCGGGTTACAATCAGATACCCTTCCTCCCCGAAGATCAACTTAAAACTTCATTTTTAACTAAACAAGGCCTTTACTGTTTTAATGTTATGCCCTTCGGCCTTAAAAATGCCAGTGCCACCTACCAACGCCTTGTCACATCCATGTTCAAACCCTTGCTTAGCAAATCTGTCGAAGTCTACATCGACGATATGTTATGCAATAGCCTTCAGAAAAACACCCATATCCATGACTACATCGACGATATGTTATGCAATAGCCTTCAGAAAAACACCCATATCCATGACCTCTCAAAAATCTTCTCAATACTTCGTACGTATAATATGAAACTCAACCCAGATAAGTGCCAATTTGGCGTGTCATCCAAAAAAAATTTGGGTCACCTTATCAGTAAACGCGGGATAAAGATTGACCCCACCCACATTCGAGGCCTCGTAGACATGCCTTCGCCCCGCACCAAGATATTCATCCAAAAAGTGGCAGGCAGGATAGCCGCCCTCAATCATTTCATTTCTAAATCCTCAGATCGATGTGCCTGGCTCTTATCCCTCCTGCGCGATCAGGGCATCTACAAAGCAAAAATGAAATACAATCTCGAGATCCACTGGACCCCTGAGTGCGGACAAGCCTTCCTTGAACTCAAAAATAATCTTGGCTGTCCACCAATCATCAACACACCTATCAAAGGAGAAACACTCTCTTTATACCTTGCTGCCACAGAAGCTTCTCTCAATTAAGTGCTCATTAGAATTGATTCCAACATCGAAAAACCTGTATATTTCATCAGTAAAACCCTAACCCCCACAAAAACTCGATATTCAAAACTTGTGCGCTTACTCCCCACACTTGTCTATTAAGCCTGCAAGCTCAAACCATATTTTCAAGCTCATCCCATCCGTGTTATTACCAGTTATCCCCTTCGAGAAGTACTAAACAAAAAAGAAAAATCCAGACGAGTGCAACAGTGGTTCGAATACCTTGGCGAAAATGACATTACCTTCAAGAAGCAAAATCCCAGAAAGGTCAAGCTGTAGCAGACTTTCGAGCTGACTTCCCGGTAGAAGACGTCGATTGGGAAGAACATGAACACGATTTATCAGAAGACCAACCCGAAATAGTAGATCCCTGAGACCCTCTCACTAGTTGGCATTTATTCATAGACGGAACAACAGGACCTAATGGCTCAAGAATTGATATTGCCCTGGTAACACCCACTATTGATCGCATAGAAAAAGCTATCAAACTTGCCTTCGAATGTTCTAGTAACGAAGCAGAGTATGAAGCCTTGATCCACGGCCTCGACCTCTCACTCGACCTTGGCATTCCAAAACTTGTAATCTTTACAGATTCTCAACTTGTTCAGAGACACTACACAGGAGAAAACCAAGCTGACGGTCGCATGGCTGATTATGCACTTTTTGTGCGACAACGCATGGACCGGTTCCCCGAAAAATTCACAATTACACATTACCCTCGAGGAGAAAATAGACATGCAGATGCCCTCGCCTACATAGCAGCTATACTCGGACAATCAGAATCTCGGACACTCTATATCAAAGTACTCGAACGCCGAAGTATCGACCAGATGAAAATCAATACCATCAATTCTGGGGGCGAGAGTCACAATCTAGACGATTAGTGAACACCGTTTCTTCGCTACTTCAACAAGGCTACTCTCCCCGAAGATCCCAAAGCCAAACGTTCTGTTCTAGAAAATTATCGCAGATATACTATCCACAAAAGCCAATTATATCGCAAATCCCCAAATGGCATCCACCTTCGATGCATATCCCAAGTGGAAGCCTCTCAAATCTTAGCCAAACTTCACGAAGGAACCTGCGGTGCTCATACTGTTGGTCATTCTATGGCCCTTCGAGCTGTTACCCAAGGATTATTTTGGCCCGATATAAAAAAACAAGCTTCAGGCTATGCAAAACAATGTGACAAATGCTAGTGTCACGCTCACTACATCCATTACCCCTCTCGAGACCTCCAATTCAGTCAAGTTTCTTGGCCATTCAAAATATGGGTTATCGATCTCATTGGACCCTTCCCAAAAGCCTCTGCTAGCAGAGAAAGCATCCTCATCGCAACCGATTACTTTACTAAATAGGTCGAAGCTGCTCCTCTTTTCCGAACAAGAGAAGAAAAAGTTATCAAATTTTTATGGGAAAACATCATCACTCGCTTTGGCTGCCCCCATATGATTCGATGCGACAATGGTCTCCAATTCGCCAGTAGTAAAGTCAAAAACTTCCTAAAAAAATACAACATCATTCTCTCACCCTCAACACCTTACTATCCCTAGGGTAACGGTCAAGTTAAAGCAATCAACAAAACAATTGTCGACGGTCTTAAGAAGAGAGTCAATGCAAAGAAAGGACGATGGGTTCAAGAGTTACAAAACGTTCTCTGGGTCTATCGTACAACACTAAGAAAATCCACAGGGTGCACCCCTTTCCTCCTGACATATGGGACCGAAGCTGTACTACCAACTCAATTTGAAGTGCCCACCCGAGACCCTAACCTCCCAAACGAAGATAATGAATTCGAACTTGCGTGCAACATGTTATGGATCTATGAGACAAAAGACTGATCTATCGCCAACCTTGGCCACTACAACACTTCATTTCAAAAATCCTACAACACCAAAGTTCGACCAAGAAGTTTCAACATTGATGATCTAGTACTTCGACATGTCAATCAATTGTCGAAACCTCGGAATGCCGGCAAGTTAGCCGAATCTTGGGAAGAACCCTACATCATCTACGATAAAATAGACAAGGGTTCATATTACTTAATGACAGAAGACGAAGAGCCTCTACCAAACCCCTGGAATAAAATGCAGCTGGTCCCCTATATCAAGCCTTATCTCCAACCATGTACGACTAATGTAATCCAGCATATTCAATAAACAAGATCGTTCCACCCAGACTTCGTCTCCGCTTTCATTTTGTATTTCTTGGTTTAACTTAGGTATCATGTCCAACTTCGTCTCGACAGATACTTGGGGTGGCCATGAATTGCTCAAGTCTCCAATTTCGAGCAAACTTGCGGGGCAAGGAAGGTCGAAAGACCGGACCCTCGAGGATGCATTGGGGGCGATCAGATATTGCTTTAATATGGCTTAGGCCTTCGAAGTCCAATCATTTTCATGGTTGAACCTTGGCAACATGTCCACCCTCTCCCCGAATGATACTTGGTGGTGGCCATGAATTGCTCAAGTCTCCAATTTCGAGCAAACTCGAGGGGCAAGGAAGGTCGAAAGACCAGACCCTCGGGGATGAATTGGGGGCGATCAGATATTGCTTTACTGTAGCTTAGGCCTTTGAAGTCCAGTCCATTTCTTGGTTGAACCTAGGTATCACGTCCACCTTCGCCCCAATTGATACTTGGGGGCGGCCATGAATTGCTAAAGTCCCCAATTTCGAGCAAACTCGAAGGGCAAGGAAGGTCGAAAGACCGAACCCTCGGGGATGCATTGGGGATGATCAGATATACTTTGTCTAGGCTCTAAAACCGTTAAAGTCCTGTCTTTTTCTCAGTTTACCCCGGGTATCATGACCACCCTCGCCCCGACTGGTACTTGGGGGCGACCTTGAATTGCTCAAGTTTCTAACATTCGAGCAAATTCGAGGGGCAAGGATGGTCGAAAGACCAGACCCATAGGAATGCGTTGGAGGTGATCAGATATTGCTTCGTTGTGGCTCAGGCCTTCGAAGTCTAGTAAATTTTTGGGTTTCCTCAAAGTATCACGTCCCCTCGGCCCGACTGATACTCAGAGGCGACCTGGAAATTTTTCAAAATTTTAACATCGATGTGGCTTCGGCCTTTGATGTCCAACAAAACATTCAGATTTTGATCTATATATCTTTGATACTCTTCAGATTTCGATCACACTACAGCCAGTCGAACAGATCAAGTTTCCACTTCAACCAAGGAAAATTCTTACTTCGAACAGAATCAAATTTCTACTCCTAAAGGCCAAACTTCTACAATCCTAAATAGCAACCGTTTGCAAAAATACTATATGCAAATCCATCCAGCACAGAACACATTTAACATATTATCCATCAGGGGAACAGTTGCAGCATAATTCAAAGATCAATCATCAAGAGTCCAAAACAAGCATAATCAACAGAACGTGCATTCAAATTCCCAAAATTCAAAATCAGAGAAATAACATAATCCATCCGCAAGATAGATATCAAATCAGAAGTTCAGAATTAGTATGTTAAAAAAAAACGCATCAATATGTTCGCCATCAACTTTAGAAATTCACAGATAACAAAAGCAAAAAAAAAAAACCTACCAAGTTCAGAAACCAACAAAAAAAAAAAAAAAACATCGTTCAAACATAGTACAACTCAACATTATAACCAGCAGAAGAAGATATAAGAACCCAATCTCAAATACTTCATATGGGCGCAGTTGCACCTTCTTGCTCCACAGAAGCCCCAGTACCACCAACCTCAGCAGCCTCATTCGAACCTTTGACTACCAGACCATCAGCAGTGCCACCAATGGGCATGCCAAGAAGGGAAGTTTCAACACCACCCCCAGTACTTCCAATTGCCTCCTCAACAACGTTCACCTCCTCTCCCTTCATCTACAACTTATCCCCCTCAATAAGTTCTAGAGACACAGGATAAGGCTGCAATGTATCGGTATCATACCCCATACCATCTATAAACTTCTTCAACCTCACATTCTTCATGAATTCCTTATGAAACTGTCGCTAGAAACCCACCTTCTGTTTCTCTTTCGCCTTCTCACACGCCTTAAGCTTGGCCGACCACTCTCGCTCTAACATTGACCGTTGTTGCCCGAACCTCTCATCATAAGAGTCAGTAAGCACATCTATATCTTGCTTCATCTTCCCACAAGAAAGATCCAGGTTTTCCTTCGCTTGTCGCCACTTTGCCTTTACAGACTTCATCGCCTTGTTGCAAGTCTCTACCCAGACTTCTGTCTGCTTAAAGTACTCAAGATATCAGTGAACCTTAAAACTCAAACAATTTGCAAGTAACCTCGAAATATCAGTACAAAAAGCTATATATAGTTACCTGAGACATGTGCTTCTTTATCTCCTTCGAAGCTTCGTCAGGGTCATCTTCCCAGAGCTCGACCATCGAGGCCTGCTTCGCCACAGCCTGCTCCTGTCGTTTAGCCTCTGTCATTTCTTCATCTTCCTTCATTGTATCATCCTCCCCGTCTACCATATGCCTCTTATGTTGAATAGCCTTCAATTGCTGCACTTTAGGGGATTTGGGAGCTACTCGGCCCTTCCCTTTTTTGGCTTGAGAGGACACCTATTTTGTAATCATTCTCGATGCCTCTCCACCCCCTTCGGAAACTTACGCCGCTTGCTTCGCACCCCTCCGCAACCTCGGCACAAACTGGTAGTTCCTCGACAACTTTTCCCCTCCTATTTCTTTTTGCTCCTTCGAAACACCTACCCCTCCTTTTCTCTTTGGTCGCCTCGGCGTAGCGGGTACGTCTCAAAGCTGGGAATCCACCTTTCTTCTCCTTTGCCATTTGATTTTGGGACTGTCAAACACCGAATTTACCCAGTCTTCACTAGCCTCGAGCAGAGTATCAATATAATTCACTGGATTATCCCAAGACGAACTCTTCGGACCTACAGAGCAAAGAAAAAACATAAGTTATCACTTATTTCAGAAACACATCAACACAAACCCTTCGACAGTAAACTTACTTTCGTTATATACCCTATGATGCAATTTATAAGGGTTATCCCCGTCTATATTCTTGTAGTTACCCCTTACTATCAGTAAATATTTATTCTACCCCCGGCCTGTCGAGCACAGATTAAAGAACCAAGGTTTCTCTGGGTAACATTAGATGTGATAGGTCCCCGGGTTTTGACTAGCCTTCCTTGAGTAAAAGGTGATAATGTCGAACTACTTAATTAAACTTAGACTCTCGCCAGCCAATTTCACACTTATCCCCGCTATCACCCTCATCATCCCATAAAAATTACCGTTCATCTGCACTGGAGCCACCTCCCAGAAATTCAGTACTTCATACACAAGTCGCCGAAGTGGAAACTCTAGTCCCAATCGAATTTAGCCCCTATAAGCCATAATCCCTTCCCCGGGGTCCGAAATGAAGGTAAACCCTGCCCCCGCAGTACTAAGAAACACACCCACCTTCGAGAGTTCTAATTTCGCGGCAAACCGATCTAACCTAATCCTATCTTTAGCTGAAACGGCACCTTCGACCATATCTGACTCAGTCGAATCCTCACTATCGCCCCTCTGTACCTTACCTCCCTCCCCACCACCCGAAAGTCCTACATCACATCCCTCCCCCCATACTGCTTCCTCTTCATCATAATCTTCGGTCACTATCGTCTTTTGACGTCTCGTGACCAAAACATCTTCTGTCGGCAGAATCATCGACAATGGGGCCTCGGTTAGCGCATCTAACAGCTTTAAATTGTTGCCCCTATCCATTGGGTCTCCACCAAAAGTACTAGCTTTGACCTCGTCAACCTCTTCATCCACCAGTCTCCGCCTCGAAGCCCGACGGTTACACATTTTTGCCAACAGAAGAAGAGGCACGCAATTAGGGTAGCAAATTCGACAATCCCGTGTCTATCACCTTTATCCCATATATCCCTTCTAGATACTTCTCCCAACCTCAAATCTCAGACACAATACATCCTCCAAAAAAAGGTCACTAAATCCTAGACTAGGTCGAAACCCAGTTCTAACAAGCCTCCTTACTCCCAAAAATAACCCCTAAACCTCAAACGATTAGTCTCCTACTCACCCTCTCAGATAGAGAACAAAACAAAATAAACATGATAGAGATCAAGTGACTTACCAGTGGTTAGTAGCACTACCCTCAAATCTGCAAGATCAAACCAACAAAAGCAGCAGCAACCCCCAAGTTCGAAATAACATGTCTTTTTCTCCCAACTTTTTGATTCTCACAGTACAGTAATAAATCTTCTTCCACTTATATACCTCTCAAAAAAACTAAACCGTCTCGATTTCCTTCACACTATCATTACCACTACCCCACTACCCCAGCTTTTCAGCTTCAATGTGATTTGACCAATTTACCCCTTGCACCTCCCACGTGTGAACAACACCCTTACTACCATCTGCTTGCAAAAATTCAAACCTTCTTTTCAAAGCTTTTCGAACCTTCTTTTCTCCTCATCGAAGCTAAAAATTCAAGTCCAAACAGTCACATCATAACCTTTTTTCCATCATACGAGAAAAACAATATCATTACTTTTTGCACACTGCCCTAGGCGCTCGCACCAGTCTGACAGACCAGCCGTCTGGGCTATCAGAACAACTAGTCAAATCAAACTCAATCTTCAACACACTTCTATACTTGAGTATTTGACCACTTCACGCCTCGAGCAATCCTCAGCATCAAGCCTCAAATAAATTCATTTAAATATATCGACCTTCGATATCCAACACATCCCTTAACTCAAAAGTTTCGACCCTTCGGCCGAATACAGTCATAAGCTTCGACCAATCTAAAACCTCAGGCTTACAGATAAATTTTTTAGCTTCGCCGCAGTTTACTATTCCCTTCGCCAAATTAATTTTTAACTTCGAAAAACACAAACTATATATTTCGACAACTGTATTATCCATTCAATATCAGATTGTATTACTATTACCCACTGTTCGACAAAACAAGTTATTCAAAGAAATCATTTTCATTCAGAAAAGTAGCTAACATGACAAGCCTCGTACACAACAAAGCAAGAGACAAAATAAACAGACCAAAAGAAAGCAACAACACCACCACATTACAGGGGACCCTTGCTTTTAGCAGGCTGCTCCTCTTCGACAATGGCTGCTGTATCTGCATTCTCTTGGACTACTATATCCTCTGCGAAGCCCTTGAGAAGAGACAGTTGGTGGGCAGGGAACGGACCCATCATCTGCACTATGCCTCACCAGTACGCGAAGGGCATGTCATTGAGTGGTGCCCCAGGTTCCGCTTCAAAGAGGTCTGGCATTTCAGCATCAATATCCTCCTCTATTCCGATCCTCTGTTGAGACCCAACAAAGCCTTTTGGATCCTCCTGGCCCTCACCGTCGCTTGATCTTCCTGAACTGGTACATTTTTAGCCATATCGATCAACAAACAAAATAAAAGATAGATACAGGACAGATGAAGAAGTTCCCTCCAACCTATCCCCTTTTATGCCTACAAATCCACCACGACTATCCCTCTCCCGCAACTTAATTAAAGACAACCATTCATTTCCAACCACGAAAAGTTAACATGCAGCCTCTCTAACTTCCTAGACGTAACTGATTCATCGGTACATGCATTTAAACCTCATTTCCGAGGACCTCTTGTCGAGCACATCACCCACATCGAGCATTCGGCCATTATAACCATCGATTATTACAAGCAGTATTTCATCATACCTTTGGTTATATCTCATTCTGATCATCATAACCCAGATAACAATAACCTTCGATAATCTCTATACCTCACGCCAATAAGAGTATTCGCTTACATTCGTCTACATTCTCAATCAGATACAGCAATATAAGTACGTAGAAAATACTTTATCCATTCCAAATAGCAAATCCAAGAAATAAAATTACATTTTTTCTACCACTCCAAACTCAAAAACAACCCCCTCTTACGCAGCAAAACAGAAGCCTACATAAATACAAATATTTCCACCATCAACCTGAAGCCCTACTTCTGGAAGGACCAGCTCCGCTTGCCGCTCGTCGCTCCTCGATGAACTCCTCTGCACATACAAGACTTTCGGCCAGAGCCATCAGAAAGAGATAGCGCCTCTCAGCAGTCGTAAAATAAAACCTCAGCTATTTCCATATATAAGAATATAGACCACCATTGAAGAACTCCACAGGCCCTGCCTCTACAAGGTTCGGTATGTCCCAGTTCAGATCATGATGCCCAAACAACTTCATATGCAGTTCTACCATCTTCCGCCCCACTCGACGATCGTGAGCGAACCCCATCCTCTTCTGGTAACGCGTGTTCGGCATGGTATCCATCCAAATGTTAAGAGTATTAAGAAAGAGCAGAAGACTATTCCAGATGGATGAAGATATAGTATACCTCCACAATAACCCATACTTATAGGCTTCAATGCATTTATTACCCTATAACCACCTGCATCTCTTAAAAACCCTTTTTTAATACTTTCCCAAAAAACAAGACAGTCAAACCGCTCAAATTCCAAGACTGAATAGTTTTCTTAGCGAATACCTCTCCACCTGGCTTCAAGACCATCGTAGAGAGGGGGCGAATGTAGTAGCCTACTCGTAGCCTTTGACGGACAGCCAAAGTACACTTGATAGCCTACTCGAATGTATTGAAGCCCACTCAATCCCTAAAACAGGCTCCCCAAAGATCCCCCAGAGACGAACCTTCGACACCAGAAAAATCTTCGGGGACAGATCAGTACATTGAAGCAAACATCCTTCGACCATATCTACATATGGTCAAAGTATGACAAGACAGATAGCCAGCTCACCAGGCAAAGCTTTGAGAGCGGATTAACATCCTACAGCATAAGCCCTTCGACCTCACTAACACACGGTCAAAGCAAGACAAGACAGACAACTACCTCGTCAGATAAGACAGTGCATTGATTGGTTCGTCCATCTACAGTGACAAGTCTAACCACCGCGCTGTTCAGAGATATTGCCAATAAATGTTGCAGTAATAGTACCGACAAGAGCAGCGCCCATAACTCGTCGAGATTTTCTGACAGTGTAATCATGTAACCCTGACCCACACTTGGTGACTCAGCTCTCTGTGTTTCTATAAATAGAGGTGAGGGGAAACCAAGCAGAGGTTTGAAAAATCATCTCCAGCCTCTTGAATTTTACCTTCGACCACCCTGTACTCGAACCCTATTATTTACTCTTCATAAATACAATCTGTCTTAAAAATCCTCATCAAAGGTCATAGAGAGTCACATTCGGGCCTCTACGCAAGTATTTGTCTTTAGATAGATCTTATTTTAGGGCAATTGCTTGTATCCTCTGACTGAAGATCTATTCTACGTTGTGAGAACTAACTCCTCCTTTGAATAGAGTTATCTCCCTTCAAAAAAGATGTTTAATTCCTTAGCAAACATAATATTATCCACTCTCCTTCGAACCCATATTACCCACAAGGTAACAGTTAGGTGGAGATCACCAACAACACTATAATCGATGGGATAAAAAAAAGCTTAAATGAAAAGAAAGGGAATTGAATCCAAGAATTACGATACACACTTTGGGCATTTTGAACAATACTGCGAATGTCTATATGGTATACACCTTTCCAATTAGCTTACAGAATTGAGGTCGCTATCCCGACCGAATATTTTCACCCTGTACGAGATCACGAAATGACGAACAAGTAAAGTGAGTTTCAGTTAGCATGCAATATGAGCTGGCCAAATCTTATAGCAAAAGAGTTCGCAAGAGAGAATTCGATAATCAAGATCTCGTCCTAAAAGAAATACCTAAACACATGAAGGAATTATATATAAGGAAACTTGTAGAAAATTGGGAATGATCTTTTATCGTGGTCGGTAAGACTAACCTCAGATCATATGACCTGATAAAAGAAGTAAGAGTTTGAGTTCGAATCCCTTAGAATATAAAAAGGTCAGAGATAAATTACCGCTAAACTTATTTTACAGTTCGATGCTTTTATATTACCCCTCTATTACCACATCTTTGACAATGGGCTACTAATGCTTTTATGTTTTCTCCTATTACCTCAATTGATAATTAGAAAACAATCCTGGAGAAAAGAAAAGACAATAGCAATAATATAAATGTTCTATGGATCACAACTATCGTATCCATATGCAGTAATGTATGGAAGGTAAGAAACAGCTACAGGTTTGAAGAAACAAGATGCACACACCAAGATCTCAAATATGCAATACTCAAGGACATAGTAGATACATCTAAACTCTCTTGTAGTACATTGCACAACGCAATACAAGACTCAAAGATTATCAAAGAGATAAAAGTTAGTTGCAAGCACACAAAAAGAACATAAGTTAGCTGCAAGCATATCTATCTATAATACAACAAACTACATCGTAGAAGTGCAAACAGTCATCTATGGTGAGCAACAAGCAGTACAGAAAGGCTGAAGGAGAATCTGGGTTGTTTCTGATTCTTCAACTATTATCAAAGCTTTCATAAATAATATAATACCTTGGAGTCTTAGAACGTTATGGAGCCTGGTAAGGGAGCATATAGAAACAATAAGATTAATTTAGTCACATAGTAATAGAGACCAACTTTTCAGCAAATCATTTTTCAAAAAAAGCCTCTGGAGTAGCTATACCTATTGATGAATAGATTGTGGAGAAATATGAACATCCTAAGAAAATTGAAGTCCCCTTCACATAATACTTTGATTTAGATTTCGCTAGTATTCCTTGTTTTTCAATTTTATTTCCGCCTTAGTAACTAAGAAGATACGCATATTTTCTTCTTTTCTTCATTTTTTGAGATTCCTAGTTAAGCACATGATTAGCTACATAAGGGTGCCAACCTAGTTGCAATGGCTATGGATGCAAGTGATGATGTTTAGGTCCTCCTGTGTGTACATTTTTCATGCTTTTTTCTAATATGTTCTAAATTTTTTAAAAATAATCATTCAAGACGTGAGAATTATTCTCCATTTCTATGTACATTTCTTCCTTCATTAATAAAATATTTATTTTTTGTCAAAGTACACATCTAATATAATTTCGAACATCTATTATATAAAAAAATATTTACAACATATGAGGAATTAAATAGGCCATCTCATCTACTATATTACAACCACAATGAATGCGGTGAGTATACATAAAAGAATGATCTACAAAGATACTTAGCATTCGTAATCTCCAAATCATAGTCTTTGCTGGAGTCTGCCACATATTTTCAAAACTCGTTCTCAACTATGTTCAATTCACCACCATAAAAAGAAATGACTGTTTCCATATGTAACTCGTGAGGATCCCTAGCAATAATTTATTATGGATTAGGATACAAAAGATTCCTCATCTGCTCATGCGATTTCCATAACCGGTCGTGAGTTTATTTTTGTTAAACATTACCTGTTTCCCGTCTCCTTTCCTCCATTTTTCGTAGAGATAACTCATCTGCAACTCGCGTCACGAGACAAATATTTTGCTCGGTATAGTGGTATAAAGATTCCTGATTCATTTTTAGCCCGTTTTCTAACTCAGTTTATACTCGCTTATGCTCTTTGTCTATATTAAAAAATAATATTCTTATAGATCGATGACCCTATAAATAGATCGAATGCATATCTTCAAACATCTAATATGCATTCCCCCATATCATTAAGTCATATAAATTGTAGATACACCAGCTCGAGCAAAACTATCTTTCGCCTCTGCGCTATGACAATTTCTTGTCTGCAGTCGCTAAAGATTGAACTCGAGCTAGATCTAGTACCACACCCCTCTCTTCTAATATGTGTATATAAATATCATTTAATCCCCTTTTACTATCAACTTCCACCTCAAAATAAAAACGTCAATACTAGCAATGACCTAGCGTACCCATCTTTCTAGGGGATTTCTTTTAACATTTTTTGGATGGAACCTTTCATGATCTTTCCTTAAAGCTTCGTTCTTTCCTATGTTGGCTTTGGAAAAATTAAACTGGATATTACACAACTCTTGCCAATGATTCTCTGATAGAGATTAATGATACCTTATTTGATATTTTGATCGAGCTATTACCTGATGAGCACGACTCAAAGCATTTCTAGCTCGGTTTAATACTCTATGAGGACTGTCTAGAGTCACCCTCAATTGCTCTATGTCCTACAAAAATTAAAAGTTCAACAGTTTTTACATACTCAAAATCTAATTTATAGATGATCATTCCCATTAAAAATCTACAAAGCTACAGTTTCCCCAAATAATGCTAACTTCATAACAATCAAGACAACTGGCATGCCTAACGTTTCTTTGTGAGCTCTACCTCTCGAGGTGATAGTTTCTCAGCATAAATATGGGGAATTTATCCGTACCATCAAGAACCTTCGAATGTTAAACATTTGCAGCATCCCCAGTTGAAATACGAACGTATGGTTATTCTTCATCAACATTTTCATCCTCTACCTCAGTAGGAAGATGATTTCCAGATATCTACCATCAAGGCCAAGAGTGATATCATTTTTTGAAAGACCAAAATAGTAATAAGATTAGCTCATAATGTTTCATCCAACCTTAAACGCCTCCACCGCCTTCTCCATGACCTTCTGGTGCCCGATCACCTAGTTTTGCACCTCCAACCTCATTGCAGCCCACGCCGCTTCCACAACTTTTACTTTTTCTTTCTCGGCCTTCGCTACTAAACCAGCAAACCGAGCCTTTAAGTCATTATTTTTTTTCTTTAAAGTATGCTCCATCAAGGCCTGGGCCTCTACCTTCTCTGAGAGCTCAAGTTAATCACTCTTTATTTATAACTGGCCTCGAGAAAACCTTTGACCAACATCGTCAGCTTCCAAAACAACACAATTTCGAAAATGTACTTGTAACAATAGTATATAAGAAAAAAATAGACATTATTGGTCGATATACCTGCGAGACCTGCTTTTATAAAATTTCCTCGAGCTTCTCCAAATCTGCTAAAGGGAGTTGATAACAGTGACTCTCAACATCCCTGAGTTTAGTTATGACAACCGATTGAGTCTGATCACTTCCTTAAAGCCTATGATTTTTTCACCTGGTTAACAAGAGATCATCCTCATTATCCACCTCAATGTCACTAACCTTACATTTCTTAGCTTTCTTTTTTTTTGGAATCGCAGCTTCAATAGATCCTAGAGCTTTCAGAGTCAAATTATCACTGGTCGGTTAGACCACCTTCCTATTTAAAGGAAGCTCCTAACTAGCCATTTTAAGTCGGCATAGCTTCCGAGTCACACCAAAAGTATCAGGAGGCAGAATATTAACTAAACCAGCAACATTTGGCATCTCGAGACCACCTCTAGTGGTAGAAGATGAACTCCTTTTGTTTGGGTTCTCATCTTGACTAGCCATAGCTCGCCTCTCGTTAGCCCGTTAAATTTTGAGAATTTTATAATTGACCCTCTTATCTCTCTGGATCTTCATATTAGCAAGAACTTTTAGTTCGTTCCTCTCACAACCAAGACGATCAAAAAGGCTCATATCGTCGGGAGAAGTAGTTGCCTGGAAACCGACATAAAGAAATAACAAGGAACAAAAGAAAAGATAAGGAGCACGAACATATAAAGACATCCACTTAGCAAGGTTAGTGACATATACTTACTCATATTAAAATACTTAAATTCTAGCTAGAATACTGGTCCATCTGGAACCTGCTTACAGTTCCCTCTAACACGTACCAGATGATCGACCAGTAGAATCAAAATAAAAAAACTTCATTTTCAAAGAATTACTATACATATAGCAGCCTTATACCAGCTCTGACTCGCCCTCAAGTATTTTATCTTGTAATATTTCAAAACATCCGAAGTAAAAAAATATTTACCTACCCCAATTGCGCTCCATCTTTCGTTCAAGTCCCACAAACTTTTATCATTTCGTACACATTATCGTTTTGCTGTGCTGAGTAGCAGTTTAGCATATTCATGACCCCCTTTAGAAAGTGGGTCAGTAGAATCTTAAAGCCATATAAAAGCTAACTGGTATAGAATAAACACCCATTACCAGGACCAAACCCTATGTGTCCTGTATAGTACTCTACTGTAACATCATTCGGTAACTTCCTATCCTTCCTTCCTAACCTGTTCGATATCAAGATCTTGATAACACTTTTCTGGCCCATACGGCGGGGTGAATTCTCTAAAAAAATAAGCCCTTTTCTACAACATACTCTCCCTATTCACCTTATAACTTTGTTTTATACCTAAGGAATTCCTTCCTAATATCTAATCCTTTCAAATATATACACATGTCTGCAACAGTCGACACGCTACACCCTTCAGTGGCCACTAAAACTTTAGGAACGATCTATAAAGGCATGACTTTCACATGCGCGACCTCGCCCGACCCTTCTAACTATATATAACCTCCTCCTCCGTATTATCAAATTTGTCCTCTTGTCTAGATGAAGACATTTCTTCCTTGCTCGATTCAACTACAAACTTACTCCAAGGAACTATGTTCTTAATACACATACTAGAGTTGCAGATAAAATAAGTAATCAACTGCTAAACTTTTCTTTTTCTTTTTTCCCATCAAAACTCATCTTGCCGATTTATGATCCGTCCCTAAAAAATTTAGGTCGATACTTTCATCATGAACAATTAAATCATAAACATCCACAACTACTTTGAACAACAAACCCTAGTTTGCATCTCAAATATTTTTAAATACCATCTTTATGCAATTTTAGCTTTTTTTATTCAAAATTTAGGGGGAAATTCTATACATTTACATCCACATTTACTCTTTCCCCAAATTTATAAAAAAAATTATAGATTCCTCGCAAAAAAGAAAATATTAAAGAAAAACATAACATTTAAACAAACAGAATTGCACAATTTAAACCAAAAGCCATAGATTTTCTTAAACGAAAAGTACTATTCTTAAATGGAATAGCCACAATCCTCAATCTTTACAAAAGACTTGGGAAGGCAACTCTTGTGTCGATGATCTTTACAAAATTTTGAATTTTAAAATTTATGAAACGGATATCTAGGATAACAGTAATCACAATCAAGCATGAAACATAAATGAAATGTTCTTGAGGTATGTTACTGAGGTGAAGGTTGCCGCTTCCAATATTTTCAAATACCACACAGTATGCATCTCAAATATTTTTATATACCAACTCTTTTGCCCAAAATATGCAATTACCATCAAAAAAGCAATTTTACCATTTTGTATTCAGATTTTAGGGGGAAATTCTATACATTTATATCCACATTTACCCTTTCCCCAAATTTATAGAAACAAAATTACAGATTCCCCACAAAAAAAAATAGAACTAAAGAAAAACAAACATTTAAGCAAATTGAATTCCACAATTAAAACCAAAAATCATAGATTTCTTAAACGAAAAGTACTATCCATAAATAGAAGAGCCACAATCCTCAATATTCATAAAAGATTTGGGGCGATGACTCTTGTGTCGATGATCTTCAGGAACAACCAAACCACAGCGAGAAGTTATCCCTGTATTCATAGAGATGGGTTGTTTCTCAAAATTTTGAAACTTTCTCTCTCTAGATTTTCATTTCTCAACAGCATTTTTTTCTCTAAAATAGAAGCATGACCCTAATTTTGGAAGAGAAAGACAAGACTTAATAATCTTACTTTGGGATAACGATAGTTTATTGTAACACGTGTCAGCCACCCTCGAATTTAAAAGGAGGCGTCATTTCCCCTTCGGCACTCATTACCATCATCTCTCTTGGGAAAATTTACTCTGTCATCATTACCCCTTTTCAAATAAACCTTTAAAATAATATTAACACTTCTTCTTTCCCAAGACTACCTAAATACTATAAAGTCTGTACGCCTACTCACCCCTCTCTCAATTTTGAGTTCGTACTCCTACACCATCTCCCTCCAGACCTATTTTATTAAGCCTTTTGAAGAGAAAATTTTAAAATTTTAAAATTTATGAAACGGATATCTCAGATAATAACAATCACATTCAAGCATGAAACGTATATGAAATGTTCTTTGAGGTGTGTTGTCGAGGCAAAGATTGCCACTTCCTTCCAAGACTATGGGCCCTCACTTTTAAATGGAAGCGGCAAAAGGCTTTCTTTTTCTAAGATAAAAAAAACCGAGACTTCTTGGACTTCTTTACCCAAATTAAAACTAGCAAAAAAGAAGAAGGTAAAAGGGATTTTGGACCTGCGGATCAAAGCTTGATATTTCTTTCACAGTGATCATGTCTATACTAGCCAGACAAGGTTGTCGGGGTCTCACTTCCTTTCCTTGCCAACCTATAAGGGTATGTCAACCCGAGTGTGAGTGAAAGGAATCAGGGTAAAAGTTGAGAATATTGCTCCAATGAAGCATAGGGGTTGAAGTACTATTTGCCATTTTTCTTAAGGTGGCCGAAGGATCTTTAAAGATAAGAGCCAGCAAGGTAGTTTGGAAGCTGGATGAAAGAATAAAGGGTCCATTAAAGCTATTTTTTAACAATGTAGGGTGTCCTATTTCCTTTCTTAAGGATTTGTCTATAAAAAAGAGTTAGAGTTAAATAAAGTTAAAAGTGGGATGGAAGTTGAGAAAAGCGCTCGGTCAGGAGTTATTGAGGCTATTTTACCTAAGGATAAAGAAATGTAAAAAGTTCCCAATCATAACCTTTAGAGCCAAATCAAACTCGCGTAGTGCGCCTATCTATGTGGGATCGATTCAGCCTGATTTAACTTATAGGTGTGCCCGCTGGTAGACGAGTGAAGAGTGATCTGGCCTAACTCGGATCTCACTTTAGATTCCTGACCTTTCAAGCTGTGATGATGCAACCTAGTAAGACTGAGACCTTTTCAATCTAACTAGTGATAGTCACGTCGGCAGGTCTCATCTAATAAGGGGTTCTGTCAAAGCTTTGAAGAGTTCACCATAAACAAAAAAAACCATGTATATATTTATATATATACGTTACAAAGACAATGGGAAAACAGGTTTATATCACCTAGTTCGATACATATTTTTTTATAAAGATAAGTTTGATTACACAAAAGGACGAATGCAGGTTTACGAACTGCAGAGTACTAAACCTTACCGAATGTTCTTGTATGCACTCAAATCGAGCAGATCAAAAATTTACTTTAGCACACAAGCAACTACGTTCAGATATAATTGTATTTAAAGAAACCACGGTGATTATCTTCACCATAAAAGATTATTTCCCCACCGGCTGCTCTCTTATTCTTTTCTACAAACTTTTCTAGTACAATTTCCCTTACCGCACTTTCCCGGGCACTTGCATCAAGGATCAGCCAACTCCATATGCCATATGTTTTTCCTCTATGTTAAGACCATCCAATTACAATGGCTACTCAGGTAATACTGCATCATATGACAACAACTAAAAATGTCGCTCAATGCAGTTCAGCCACTTTGATGGCTAGTCTACACTCTACTGCATACCGACAACGTTGGGGACGTGTCCTCACCATGGTAGCTGTAATTGTGAAGAAAAAGAATATTCACATAGAGGGAGAAGGATGAACTGTACCCAAAGGCTAAACTCCCTATATCGCAGAAGGAAAACAGATATTTGGAAGTAATATATATTGCATGCTAATCCCAACGCATGATTATAGGGATTAAATATTATCCATGAAAGTCATAGCATATATTCCCCCATCACTACATTCCCTAGAAAACAAAGGCAAAATATTTGACAAGGATATATGTCACCGATATCCAAGCAGAAAAAACCCAGTTTGAGCAAAGTCACCAATTGTCGAAATATTACATGTTTCACTCATGGCTATACCATAATTATTTGTCTTTCCAGGAAACTAATTATTTTATTAAAGACTATATTTCCAAGCATTCCTAAGACAAAAATGACCCCTAACAACTCTATTTTTTATAACGATCATCAAAATTTGAATTCCTATGCTCGCATGATAAAGTTCGAAATGCTAAGAAATATGGAAATAACATACTGAAGGCATGGAACAAAAGTAAACTTTCCTTAAAATTGTACAGGCTACAAAAAAATATTTTAACCTATTCACAGCCAATAAAACTACACGCGCGAAACCATTTCTGACCTACAACAAATGCATTGTCTTCGCCCTCTGCAATACTTTCTGCCATGCCACGAAGGCAATCCTCACAATCTACCTCAGCCAGAATGATGTAGTAAAATTGATGAATCCAGAAGTAGTCTTTACTGGTTTCGTCTGCCTCAACAATAGTTAAACCCTGAAAGCTAGACTTCACCAGCATCGGGGTCTGATATGTAAAATTGTCGACCAAAATAACGTATTCTTAATTCATCCAGCATGGCTACAATTTGTGGCTCGTAATCTTCATAACAGGTTTGGAATCTTGTTTTCACCATCGCCTTTTCAAGTTTTGCTAAGGGAAGGAAGATATATTAATTCCCTAAACAAAAGAAAAGCTATTTATAAGCAAGTTAGATAGACCACATATTCCAATAGTCAAAGAGGGTATAATTAGTGCGTCTGAGAAATCTAAGGATCAAGTCAAGCGATTCATTTCTAGCAACCAGCATTAAATAACCACAACAAAAATTACCAAGTACCAAACTACAGTAAGAGTGAAAGATCCTCGGGTCGAGCTTCACAACCAGAACCACCCATGCATTTAGTAGAGAGGGGGCAATTGTAAGGAATTACTACCAACCTCAAACTCATGTACTAAAATTGTATTTTAAAGCAGTAACTCGACCTAGCAATCACAAGGTGACATACTATACGTGTAGCTTATTAAAGAAAACGTTACATGGAAGAAGAATCATTCATACCGTTGTACAACTTTTATGAAGGCTAATAAAAAATGTTTTGTAGCATCCATCATTAAAGGGAGATAGTGGCCATTAAACGGTCATAATATGGGACATAAAAATTAAACCAAGGAAGAGCGTATCAGAGAGAGATTTATCTATATAGAATATCTAAGCAATTCTATCCAAAATACTAATTGTAATTTGTAGTTACAAGATCAATAATATTTCTCCTTTGAAATACTATCAATAGGTCGGAGTTTTTGCCTATTTAATGGTTTTCATGCTAAATCTCATATTTTTCAGTGATTATAGATTATTGCCTAGTTTTCTGAACATTTTGGTGTGAGAATTAAGTTCGCGTTCTGAATTTAAGTTCTTGCAGTTATCAGTAAATATTCGACAAATGTTCAAATCGACAACAAATTAAAATAGCATTGAGACCTACCATGGTGAAATTTCTTCCACTTTAATTTTTCCACTGGCTCTCGAGGATCAAACTCATAATTCTCTTAATCATGGAACTTATGTACAAAGTACATACCACAAGTAGAAACCATTTCATAAAATAGGTTCTTCTTCAAAAACAAAGCTAAGTACATATATCCTTTCATCCCAGGAATTTTCATTTTAGTAAAATATACAAGCAAATTATCTGCAGTAATGAACTCCTCTATTTTGCCCTCAGTCGAGTATTCAAAGCTGCCACAACTCTAAAGAGGTCATAGAAATTTGGTTTAAATTGATTTGGAACAACTTCATAGAAGTTAAAGAACTTTTTTTGGTCCGCACGAAGTGACAACTTCGAACCTTTCGTTATTTGATCTTGATGCATCAAGATACCATCGAGGGGAATCTCCTAATTTGTCATATCTCCATACTATACTTCCAATCTAATATCTTTGGGAATGTTATAATTTTGCTTATAGTTCAAAATTTGTTGGTTTCATCACAATCCCCATAACATTCTTCATCATCTCTTTCATCCTCTTCCATTGCCTCCTCGTCACCTCATTCACTTCCTTCGGTCCCATCAAAAATTTTTCTTCCATGACCTTCCTTACCTCGAGAACTGGGTTGTGGATATTGCTCAATATCTAACTCAGTTCTCTCGAAATCCTCCTCTTCAACCGCATCTCTAGAGCACAAGTGAGGCACCATCGTTTCCTCGCCTCCCTTCCAAATCTTTAACAAGAGAGGAAGAACTCACACCCGTTCAAGATCCTTTCCCAGCTCTTGGACACAACTGGTCACATCACCTATTATAGGTCCTATTTCTAAATTCCAAAATATTTCTCCGTCTGCATAAACATCTGTAAGAGAAGGACCATTGGCTAGACGACCCAATTTTTAATAAAATCAAGATATATAAGAAGGGTTTATTATCAGTTCTCGATGAAGTATTTCCAAAATTTTGTAAGTGTTCCATTCGAAAACATTTAGTTAAATTAATCAAATAAAATTTAACTAATATAATTTCTTTACAATCCTCGGTGAAAATCGACTTACTTAGGTTGTGCTTGGTTCATTGCGCGGCTTTGCATTTCACAAGGAGTTGCGATTGCAATGAGGTGTAATGCACTTTTTGCAATGCATATCACAAAGGATGATTGGTTTGATAACTTTGGTGGGTGTAAGTTTTTAAATTCCTAAAAAAATAAGATAGAGATATTTAAGGACATCTGAGAGTTTTTGAGGAAATTTGAAGGATATAGATCGAAATGGGAAAAAAGACTTATGGAATGTTTGAAAATATTTTATCGGGGATGGTAGATTAAAAATATATGTTTAACAATGAATGCAACCCATTGCAAACCATTTTCTGCTGGAAGCTGCTACAAACTATTCCTCATGAAAATTGTAATCCCCTGCAAGGTTGTGCAATGCATCGCCGTTGGATTAACCAATCAGCTGGTAAAGCCAAACTGCTGCAAAGTCATGCATTTGCATCGCAATGCAGCCAACCAAGCACAACCTTAGTAGTTATAAGTATTAACCACCTAAATATGTTTTTTTTTTGTTACACATACATCAAGTTTTTATTTTATCTCGAGATGTTGCTTTTAGAATTTCAAGAGTCGCACGTTTTCGTTTCTCAGAAAAACTCTCCATAATCTTAGGCTATACTTCTTACAGAATTTTAAGTCATTTTTTGAGTAGAATAACTCCATTCTGATACCCTTATGGACAACTCCAAAAACTTCATAAACAAAATAGCAAATACCATCCATATTCAAGCCACCACTCTACCCTAAATAATACTGCCATCCCCAAAATCAAAATCCCACCTTTTTACTCATACATTTAACCAATTCATCTACCATTATTTACCACCATAACATCCCAATACTATTTCAAAAGCCAATTTTACCAAAATCACAGCTTACACACAAAACCCCCAATAATGGTAGTCGTCCCTACTGGCTTTAATAACTTTTACTCTCTCAATCAACATTGGTAAAACCACGCTGCCTATGATGGAAAGATCAAGAGATTTGGTAATTGAAGCTAATACAGAGTTTTTCTTTTTCCTATTTTTGAACTTGTGCAAAGGAATGAACTAATCGACTACCTCAATAATACTTCTATTTAAAGATGACTCATGACTCTTAAGCGTGCGATTTTGCGAATCGTCGCCCACGGTTAACAAACAGTGTATGTTAACATTTTATCTTTTATGGAGAAATAGTGATCCTAAAATGTCCTAACTACCCCCTATGAAATCTTAACATCATGACTATTTACAAAGATATAATTTCCATCTAATCAAACCTTCTGGAGAATCATATCAAGAACTGAGATAAATGACCTCCATGTAGTGACAATTGTCAGGAATTAAGCTTATAATGGACGGCGAAAGCCAACGTATGGTGGCCGAAATATTTTTCATTTTTAGGGTCACTTAATTGCCTCTAGAAATTCTTAAATATACGTCTTAGTAGACGGAAGCCATGTCACAAAGTTTACTGGATTTGTTGTTTTAAGTTCCCCCAAGCTACCATCAAAACCATGATTGGCATTTGCAGGAAATTTCTTTGGACTGGTACAGACCATGGTAAAAAGAATGATCTTGTTAGTTAGGATAAGGTGTATAATCTTTGTACTGATGCTGGGTTAGACATTAGAGATCTTGGTACTTGGAATCTTGCAACTCGTATTAGATTTATGTAATTGCTTATTTCATACCTCAGACTTAAGATTCATCCTCGACCTCATCAGTATACAGGAAGCACTACTAAAGACATATTCAATATTCCTCAGTTCGAGTCATCACTTTCAACCTCCACAGGAACAGTTTGATTTACGCAAGAGTACAGTCATCAATAGAGCCGTTCTACAATAACAGAGGTTAGGACGTTACATCATCTAGTCAAAGAATATCTTATATCTACTTTGTAATGTCCATCATTAAGAATCTTAATGGTCATCAAACGGTCATATTATAAGACCTATATATAGGACCAAAGAACTATAGATTAGGGACAAGCAATTCTATACAGAAGAATTCCTACTCCAGAACTCCATAAATCCAAAGTACTCATTATAATAACTAGCATTCTGAATAAGATCTCTCTTTCTAAAATCCTCAAGAGAGGTCGTGGTTTTTAACCTATACAAAGGTTTTCTATGCTAAATTATTGTATTAGTTCTTATTAACGTTTCGATTACATCTGGTGTAAAGGCCAAGTCCAGATCCTGGAATTAGGCTATTATATTTGGCACTGTCTGTGGAAATCAAAGTTCACAAGTCCATTAACTCAGAAACTGCTGATCGTCTCCTTTCAGAATGCCACCTCCAGGTCAGAGCACGCCAATAGTTCAAGCAGAAGAAAATACAGTGCAAGCAGATCTGCGGGACACCTTAAATTCTGAAATAGAAAGATGTGTTGCTTTAGTGCAATAGCTGGTGAGTATACAAGAGCACTAAAGGTTTTACAGGTTCAGCAAGTCATCGCCCAAAAGAATAAAGTCGTGCTACCTGAAGGTTTGCAAATTTCTGTTCACGATAGGATAAGACCCCCTCTGAAAGGGCATCATGTTGGCGGTGCGCTTCGGTCTAACCATCATCAACAAGAAATGGTGCCCATCCCAATTAAGAAAGCCCACTAAAAAGTAGATGGCGGCCCAATGGGAGTCAGACAGATCAAAAATCTACCTCAAAGATTCGAGTCCCAATAAAAGATCGTCTAAGTGAAGGGAGTGATGACCATAATCTTAGAGAAGGACGCGTCACTCGCCCGACCACCACAGCTTGACTATAGATGACCTAAGAACATCTCGAGAGACGAATCAAAAAAATGCTCAAAGTGCAAACTCTAACCAAAGGAATCCACAACAGATTATTGAAGAGCCCGATCGCACTGGAGCTATTAAATGGCAAAGTCCCCACTGGGTTCTATACCCCAAAGATCCGGAAATATAAAGGAACAGATCCAATGAAGCATGTCCAGGAGTTCCAGGACATTTTGGGCCAACAATCTACATCCAACCATATTCTCTGCTTACTCTTCCCAACCAGCCTGTCCAACAAACCTCTGCGATGGTTCCATACGCTACCTGAAGGATCCATCAGAACTTATGAACAACTACAAGTACTCTTTATCAAGAATTACACGCACAATAGAGACAAGGATGATAATCTATACTTCCTCTTCACCCTTAAGTAGATGCTAGGCGTGAAGTTCGAGACGTTCACTAAGAATTTCTTGGAGTTAGCCTGAAAAGTATATCAACTCGACCAAAAGATTACCATTTCGTCTTTAACCAATGCGTTACTTATTATGGGAAGGGCAAAGGATTACCTCGTCTTTAACAAACCAACAACTCTGGAAGACATGATAGAAAAGGTCAACGGTTATATCAACCTAGAAAGAATGGTGTTTGATAGACAGAAGCCCTAGAAGTTAACATTAACAGCTCGAGATTAGTCAGCCAGCCAAGACATTAATTGTACTGCCGATCAGGGAAGAGACAGGAAATGGACAAAATCTAACGGCGAGGGACCTCGAAAGAGGAATAACTTGCCAAAACCCTACCTTCCCAAGATGAATGTGTCCATAGCTAGCATTTATCCTATACTTCAGAAGGATCATTTCTTCCATAATGCATAATATTTCCAGCCTATTAAGAACAAACCATATTACATCCACTACAAGGTCAGACATCATAAAACAGAGCACTGTTTCGCCTTACAATGGTTGTTAGAGTATATCTTCACTGATGAACGAATGCATGGGTATATTGTAGACATCAAAAGCTACAAGAACGGAAATTACAAACTTCCTATAGATACCATACAAATTGAAGAACCGGAAGGAGAAAAGTACTTATAGCATATGTCGTTCTGCCACTTCATTGAGACTCAGATCGTCAACCAATCGAACAGAACATGCTTGGACACACGTCAACCAATGCTTTGACATGCATCAACCAATCGAACAGAACTAAGAGACGATGGGTAAAATAATGCCATAATCTGTCCATGAAAGACAAAGAAGCTCATTTAGCTCCCGTTTCTAGCTCTCAACAAACAGGAATTTCTTTTGATGACTGTGATGTTCGTCATATCAACTATCCTCACCATGATGCTTTGGTGATCATGCTAAAAGTGCAAAATATGGTACTTCACATGAAGATGATAGATCTTGGGAGTACTATCGAATTACTTTTTCAAAGCACGATTGATCAGATGGGACTGGCCGACCAAGTAAAGCCCAGTAACATTATTATCTATGGATTCAACAGTTCTAAAGAAAAGCGTGTAGGAAAAATTATACTTCCTATCACAGCATGACCTGTGATACTCGACGTTGTCTTTTATCTCATCAACACAAAATCTTGTTATTTGAGTATAATGGGGCGCTGCAGGTTACACAATATGTGAGCTATCCCATCTACCTATCATTTGGCACTACGATTTGAGTGAAATGGCTGCATATATGAGAACAAAGGAAATCAGAAGCTCGCTCAAGCATGTAAAAATTTTGTCATCACCGCTCCAGAATCCTCAGAGCCACAACTCACATCGTAATTATAAAAAACAACAGGCAAAGTAATAGTGAACTATACAGTAAACTCTACAGAAAACCATCTACCAAACACAGAAATAATAGAGTACGTTAAAATCAGTGGCGAAAAGCGAGGATCATACATTGGCACTCTTTTCCCAGCAGTAGAACAAGATGTCCTCATTCAATTCCTTAAAGATTACAGTGATGTATTCGCTTGGTCATTTTACAAAATGTCCGGTATTGATCCCAACCTAGCTTGCCACAAGCTAAATTTAAATAATAAAGCAGAAGCTGTCAAATAAAAGTAGAGGACCTTAGCACCGAGACTCCGAGAAGAAGTTAATAAAGAGATTGACAAACACATTGAAGTTGGTTTTATCAGAAAGGGTAATTACTCAGAATAGATCTAGAACATTGTGGCAATCCTAGAGAAGAATGACAAGATTAGATTGTGCGCGGATTTCACGAACCTCAACAAACATACTCCAAAGATCAATTTTCAGCTTCTTATCATAAACCATATGCTCGATTCTACTGCGAGACACAAACTCTCGTCCATGATGGATGCCGCGTCAGGATACAATCGGACATGAACTGTTATAAGGTCATGCCTTTTGGTTCCAAGAATGCTGGAGCCACTTATCAGCGGTTAATGACACAAATGTTTAAAGATTACCTCAGAAAAATGATGGAAGTCTACATTGATGATATGTTGTGTAAAAGCCTTTGAAAGGACAACCATATTACAAACTTGCGTGCTACTTTTGAAATTCTCCATTCCTTTAAGATGAGGCTCAACCCTAAAAGGTGTCAGTTCGGGGTCCAGTCAGGAAAATTCTTGGGATACTTAATCAGTAAGGGAGGTATAGAAAATGATCTAGATCATATTCGCGCTTTACTGTCTATGCCTTTACCGAAAATAAATAAAGACGTACAGAAGTTAGCAGGCAAGATCGCCGCAATAAGTCATTTTGTTTTGAAGTCTTTAGATCGATGTCGATGGTTGCTCAACCTTTTATGAGAAGGGACAACAAAACCAAAATCTAAAATGGATCCCGAGATCGAGTGGACAATAGAATGTGAAGCAGCATTTCATGAGCTTAAACTTTACTTGGGATCGCTTTCAGTGATGAGTACACCTCCACAAGGGGAAGAACTCATAATATATCTTATGGTTACCGATGAATTATTAAGTTCCATCCACATTCGACTTGACGGGAAAGAAGAAAAACCTACCTATTTCATCAGTAAGACTCTCACTCTTGCAGAGTCCCGATACACCAAGATCAAAAAATTATTCTTAGCTCTTATAAACATATCGCAAAAATTGAGACAGTATTTTCAAGCATACACGGTTATAGTGGTGACAAATTACCCTTTACGAAAGATTTTATCCAAACAAGAAAAGTCCAAACGAATACAAACCTGGTCCGTCACTCATGGCAAACACGACATCCGTTTTGAACCACGACACTCTGAAAAAGGGTCAAGCAATAGTAAATTTCCTAGTAGAGGATCCTAACTGGGAAGAAGACAATATAGATAACAGTGAGGAACACTTCGAATAAAAGTTGGACTGGATAATTCAAAAGGGATGGTGCCTTTTTAACTAATGGATCTGCCAGACCTACAAGATCAGGTATCAAAATCGTACTTATCACACCTTCTAATGACAGGATCGAGAAAGCAGTCAGGCTCAATTTCAAAGTAACCACCAATGTGGCTGAGTATTAAGCAATGATTCATGGTCAAGATATGGCTCTTGAGATTGAAATTTCTGAATTAACTATCTATACTAATTCATTACTCATTGTTAACCATTACATGGAAAATCAACATTCAGACTCTCTCGCGTACCTGGTAAGATTACTTGGTACGGAAGCACGTTATCTAAAGATTGAAGTATCATCCACCCCCAACATTAATACCGTAAGATCAAATTCTGTCAATACTGGGGGCGTTGAAGAAGACGAGAACGATTAGAGATGACCTTACCTCATGTATATTAGGACTAAAAATACATTTGACGGTGAATACCCTACAGATCCAACAGAGATGGGACGTGTACTTGATAATGTTAAGCGATACATCATGGGCAATGGTCTCCTTTGCAAAATTTCAGCCACAGGACAGTACCTTGATTGTTTGTCGAACAAAGCAGCTCAGAAGTTTCTACAAGATCTCTATGAGGGGACTTGTGGTTCCCATGCAGCGGGATGATCCCTCAGAAATTGAGCTCTTACTAAAGGAGTCTTTTGGCCCACGATAAAAGCTCAAGCCATCGAACTCGCAAGCAAGTACGATGCCTGCCCAAGACGTGGCCCCCAAATTTGAGCTCCAGCCTTGGAACTCCATTTCCGCAACGCTGTTTAGCCATTTAAATGATGGGACCTTGACCTCGTAGGAAAATTTCTCACGGCACCAGAAAATAGGAAGCTCCTCGTCGTAGTAACGGATTACTTCACAAAATGTGTAGAAGTTGTCCGTCCATGCCGCACACGCAAAGACAAAGTCTTCAAATTTATCAAGGAAACTATCATCATCCGGTTCAGTTGCCCCCATCTTATCAGAAATGACAATGGACCTCAGTTTGCTGGCTCCAGGGTCGGTGAGTTCCTCAATCAATACAACATCATCCACTCCCCTTCAAATCTATATTACCTTCAAGGAAATAGCCAGGCGGAAATTACTAATCGAACTATAGTAGATGGGATCAAAAAGTGCTTGATAAAGAAAAGATAAATTGGGCTCAGGAACTACCACATGTCTTGTGGGTATATCGGATAATACCTCGGGTATCAGCTGGAAGCACACTACTCTTATTAGCGTATGGTATAGAAGCAATCATCCCTACTCTATATCATCACCCAATACGTGACCATTCCATGATGGATGAAGATAATAAGTATCAATTGGCATGTAGCATGAATTGGATCAAAGATACTAGAGATAGAGAAATAATGAATTTTAGAAGATACCACCAAGCTCTAGCCCGATCTTATAACAAGCGCGTTCGTCACAGAGAGTTCGAAATTAAAGACCTCGTGCTATAAGAAATTCCCAAATACATAAAGTAAGCAAGCGCTGGGAAACTATCCGAAAATTGGGAAGGTCCTTCTGTTATCGTCAAAAAAAGTGGCCTTGGCTCTTACGATCTAGCCACTAAACATGGAGATCGAATTCCTAATCCTTGGAACACGAGGAGAATGAAATTGTATCGCCGATAAAAATCCATCACAGTGTACTTTTCTGCAAATCAATCTATCATCTTGAATGATGATCTTACATCAATGAAAGACTTATGTTCAATACAAATACATCTGAGTACTTTGTACTATTTCATACAGTATACTATCTAGCACATTCATCGTGCGTCAGTCTTACACCAATAAAATACTTGTGTTTGATTGCCTTATACTATAGTACTTTTCTAATATATCCATCAAGTACTTTTATATACAGGTTACAGATCGATTGTTGCTTCAGCCAAAGTGATCATCTATTATATTACAGATCATTTGCTGCTTTGGCCAAATTGGTCTTCTATTAAATTACAGATCGTTTGATGCTTTGGCCAAGCTAATCATCTATCACATTACAGATCGTTTGTTGCTACAGCCAAACTGATCATCTATTACATTAAAGTTCATTTATTGCTTTGGCCAAACTGATCATCCATTACATTACAGATTGTTTGTTACCATGGCCAAACTGATCATCAATTACATTATAGATCGTTTTTTGCCTTGGGTTATACCTCAATTTCCTCAATATCACAAGTTTCGTCTTCTAAAATGAACTCTTCTTCAATCGGAGAAGTAGGTTTGTCGTTGTTACTGAACGAATCTTCATAGCCCCACTCCTCATTCTCTTCAAACCTTCTGATCGGTACATCAATTAGTTCAAATTATAAAAACCAATAATCATTTGGGTTTATAATCTTGACGGGAAGCATATTCCACTGTTGTTGGGTCATCTCTTCGTATGGGCCATTTGTTTGGTTGTTGATTGTCATGGTCGGCCCTTCGACTGTGACTTGAATCCAGCTTCTCTCACCATTGTCTGCCTCAGTTTCGACACTTAGTCTTGCAAACGGATTGTTGAGATCATCGCTCCTCACGGTGATGCTTACCTCTAGAGAGAGATCTTCTATTATGCCCAACAGATGTGGTTTAGGGGAGGGGAATAAGGCTTTTCTACCCATAGCCTCGACAAGCTTATCAAGCATATTCTCGATCCTTATTATATTTTGAGCAAGAGTAGGTTTCATCGTCGCGGTTCTTCCATGAGGCATCTTTTATCTTGAAACTGACTACACTTAGATCTCATACAACTCTGGTACAACTTTGATATAAACTGATTATGCGAAAGCCAATAATCAAGAAGAATACCAATTTTCACAAGAGGAATTAGGTTCTTGAGGAACGCAAATTTTATTAACTAGAACCCTTATTCTGAACATGATTAATGTAGGGGCCTAACTTCGCGAGAGGGGAAGTTGACTCTTACACTATGAGTTTTATTTTCAACCAGGGGTTTTAAGTATACGATCAATAATAATTAGGGCTACTATACTGATAATACACTTGTGTGGTGGCTTAGAATGGGTCACTCCACGACCTCTGGTGAGGATTTTTAAGAATTATGCTATAAATATAGAGTAGTCGAAGTATCTAGAGCAGTGAGGTTACGGGGTATTCAAAGATTAACTTGTGAGGTCTGTTGGGAGAGATTTTCTAACCCCTTCATAGTTCCTCCTCTCTCATATTTATAGAATATATGAAAGGCTGAGTCACCATGGGAGGTTAAGTTATATGTGTATCATCCGAGGACAACTGACTTATACACGGAGTCGGTCTTGACGCTGTAATTGTTGAGTCCGACACTGTAGTTATTGTTCCTGATACTTAATTATTTGTTCTGACACTGCAGTTGTTGGATCTGGCACTACAGTTGTCGAGCGGCGTGCTCGACTGCTCTGTCTGGTGAGCTGGCCGCCTGATAGGTTAAGTATTTCTGGTTTATCGGTTCTTTCGAGCATTCGAATAGTCTCGAAAGGTTTTGTGGGCTTGATTATTAACTTATTAGGCTTCGAGTCATCAGGTAGGCTTCAAAGTAGCCTTTGAGTGCTCGATTGGAGCTAGAAGGCTGCAAGTTGGCTACTGTATTTTCCCTCGCTTAGTAGGGGTCTCAGAAATTGGTATATGCATGCTAAGAAATGTAGTTAGGCATTGGAAGTTGAAGGGTTAACTGCTGAATGTGGCAGTTCCGAAGGAGGTAATTAATGTGGGTAATTGAGTTTGATTGGTTATTACGGGGTAATAAATACCCTTAATAATGGTATAAAATATGGATTTGCAGTAGGTAAGGCACCACAATCTTCTTCAGCTTCTTCTTATTCCTCGTTAAGTAACACACAACATAAAGACCACACCAAAAACCCGACACCAGAGGAGGATGGCTGAATGGGACCGTCGAATAGGACGAAAGATGGCGGAGCTGAAGGTAAAGTTTTTTGGAGACAAAGGGCTGGACTGAGACATGCCAGACCTGGTCGATCTAGAACTCGAGGAGCCAGTCAATGGGTAGCCGTATGTATACTGGTAGGGGGTCTTGCAATGGACGTTCCCAACGGGCGACAACCGGTACAACTTTCTGTAGAGCTTGGCCGAGCGTATAGTTGAAAAGGAGGACCAGTTACTGGTTGACGAGCCAGGGTTGTACAAGAAGAACTGCCCCGTCTGTAAATAGGTGGTTCTTCATAAATGTGGTGGTGCTTTCCTGTTTTACTGTTTTGTTGGTTTTTATATTTTTCTCTCGTTTTTGTATTATCAAAATTGTGGAATGAAATAGTAGTTCAATAAAATAATGTGTTGCGTAACTGACAAGTGTTATAGACGAGTAGTATGTAGGCGCGGATTCGAGACTCCACCTTCGAACGAAGGGTAAAGAGTAGAGATAGTAATTTACTTAGGAAATACTTTAAATGATAATGCAGTGATCGAAGACATAGGTTAACATTTGACCTTTGAATGAATAAGTGACCCCAAATTCTCGAAGTACTATGTAGAAAATGATGTGACAGAGTATAGAGAGGTGTCGATGGTTCGAGAATTGAGATGTGTTGACTGCAAGACCTCGGAAATTTGTGTAGAGTGCGCATGCTGAGAAAATGATTGAGTCTAGGAAGTTAAAATGTTTGACTGTTACAATTCCGAGGAAGATAACTAAAAACTGTGATTAATGCGGGTTGTGTTTAAGGAGGTTTTTAATGCAGCTACCTACAAGTATAAATAGGGGGTGTTATGGGAGCTTCAAACATCTGTACTGTCTTTTCTTAGTAAAATATTTGCATCTTCTTCTCCTAATAGTCGAACTATGGACACAACTCCTAATACGAGATATCATAAGAGAATGGAAGCCAGAGAGCGTCGAGTTGAAGAAATGACGCATGCGCTGAATGAAAAATTCTTCAGGGACCATGAGTTGGACTGGGTTATGCCTAACTTGGTGGAACTAGAGCCAGAAGAGCTGATCTCTAGGATGTCGTATGTTTAGTAGTGGAGGGTATTGCAATGGATGAATCCACTTGCCAGTAACCGGTTCTACTTCATGTAGTGTATTGCTGAAGATTGGATAACTGAAGAAGATTGAGTTGATGATGAGGAGGCTGGGCTCTGCAAGAATTGCCCTGTCTGCAAATAGGGGCTTCTTGATTATGGTAAAGGTACAGGCGTGGGATGGTGGTCAAGAAGGTTTTTAGTTTTCTGTTGATGTTTTTTGTTATTTTTTTAAAATTGGTGTAAGGACAGTTGTTCGAATGAAATGGAATGTATTAAAAAATTATCGAGGTGTGATGTTAAATTGTTTATGTATAACTGTGACAACCATAGTGGACGATGGTAATTTAGGTACGATATCAACTTGTCGAATGTCGATCTTGTAGGAATGATTATTGGAAAACAATAACCAACTAAGATAAAATCAAATAACTAAAAAATTTAGGCTGACATATCAAATATCAGGTATGTGTAGACGAATGTTCAGCGTAAAGTGTAGACAATGGTTTATAGGCATGATCAGGAGCAGTTTAGAAATTTCCTTGTGTGAAAAGTAGATGGGCTTCGACTGCAAAACAGCTGGCATGCCAAAGCGGTATTGATCCTAGGGCAGAGTACCTTGCAGGTCATCATAACGTTTTCTTGGGTTATGGGAAAAATGCTGACGTAACGTATAAGTTTGACGAGACAACTTCGGGCAGGGTGCCAGAAGGTTCGACTCTGTTAATATAAAATTGTTTAAATGTGGGCGTAGGAAGCGTACGTGGGAGTAGTTAAGGGTAAAGGCGTCAAAACACAACTCAGCCGAAAAGTAGGGAAACTGGCAGAGTGGTAATGATGGCAGTTTTGGAAATCGAGACAGTTTCTTATTAGTTTGAGGAGGTATTTATAGATGGAGAAAAAAATCACTGCTCCCAATTTATCATTCACGAAGAAAAATAGAGAGTTGGTGAGGAAAATAAACTCTATTGTTGAGGTCATGCTTAGTTATTGCTGAGAGAAAAAAATACTAGGTTGTTGCTAAAAGGTCAGAGCCTTTAAAATAGGTATGTCATCTAACTTCTTGTGAATAAATATCTGATTTTCCCTTCTTCCCTATTGCTTCGTCCTCTGTTTTAGTATGTGGCTTACATAGTAGGGTAGAGGATGTTAGGGTTTATATTTGTGATGATATGACCAAGAAATGGGGGTAACCCATATGGCTGGAGGTATGGCCCATTGGTATTTTGAGGGTATTGAGGCGTAGACCGGGATTAGGGTCAAACATTCAACTGTGGGTTGGGATGTTTGGAGCGGGGGGGGGGGGGGGGGTAGAGAAAAATAATTTATCGAAACGTAATAGTCGTATATATTAAACAAATTGCGTGCCTCTTCTTCTGTAGGGTGTAATGCGTACCCTTCAATCTTCAAGACTGAGCCTGATAGATGAGGAGATCAAGGTAAATGAGACGAGTGTGTTTGTTCGTGGCTCTAGAGATAAGAACAGTGACGCATAGGTATTAGACATTGCTACAGATATCCCTCTGGTTATAGTAGTTCTCGAACGTGGGGCTTTGAATAGTAGACGTTGTAAGGCTCGAGTGAGCTAGGAGAGGGATGGAGAGGAGATAGAAGGAGGAGAGAGAAGGGGACACGAAGGTGGTGTCCAGCCTTTGGGGGATGAAGGAGATGAAGGGGAGCAGAGTGATAGTAGTGAGAGCCCGACTGGTTCGTGGGGAGTTGCGGGGTGAGTCTCGGCTAAAGAGAAGCTAAGACTTGATCGATTTATGGCTAAGCTGGAATTATCGAAGATAGGGATGGAATTAATTATAGTAGGGTCTGAGTATACTTTTCAGGCTACCCCTCAAGAAGGCTTTATGGCATTTAGAGGCCAGATTCAGCTAGGGATGCAACTACCCCTTTGAAGACTGGTGAAGGAGGTATTGAACTTTTGGGGAGTTGCCCCATGCCCGATGAATGGTAACTTCTATGAAATGATGAGGGTGGTCGAGGGTATGACCGTAAAACTGAGGCGTGAGAAGAAGGGCTTAATCGAGTGGTTCGATATTGTATCGTTCAACACAAGGAAAGCCAATAAGAAGGTGGAAACATACTACATCTAATGTCATGGAGATAAACTGTGGCTAATTGATTTGTGCTCGACGGGTCGAGGGTGGGATAAAGAATTGGATTTGGTACAGGGTAATTATGAGAATGCCGAAGGGGATGATGTTTATAAGCTGCAGCATAGGGTCTATAATCCAAGTAAGTTGTCATTCAATGGTTGGTTTTTTGATATAATGATCGAATAGATTAATCAACATGATTTTGTTTGCTTGCAGATCCTGGTAATAGAACTTTGAAGAACCCGCAGAGGTACATTGAAGAACTTATTAATTTTGACGAGGAGTGGATAAATTGTGTCTTCAGGAAGCTAGGTATTAAAAGGAAAAGGCAAATGAAGACAAATTCATTGCTTCAAAATGTTCCTGTCGTTTCTAGGCCAACAATGAAGAGGGGATAAGAAGGTGCGTCAAGAGGGGTCAAAGAAATAGAGAAAGTGAGATTGATGTAAAAAGTCCATTATGTTCCAAGGAGGCAGAAAACATCGCCAGTACCCGAAGGAGTTCCTGAGGCATCGAAGCGAGCTGACAAAGGTAAGGGCCCTGTCGTATCCGAACCTTTGAAGGTTCAACCGATGAAGGTTATTCAATGGAAGAGGGCTTGGGAGATGGGCACTGATAATACAGATGATGTCAATAAAGCGCACCGTGATGCCAAGCTTAAGGATCATGTTAGAGCCACGACCGCATCATTGGCAATGCTCTGCGGAAATGACCCAGACGAAGCTACGAGGCAGATGAGTAAGGCTCTTCATCTGGTAATTTTTTTTCTGAGACCACGATTTTTTGCAACATTCAATATGCTTCAAGAAGTACTGCCGGTTTGAGTATTCAAGCAGGCGCATGCTTGGGCCTAAGCTTATGCCAAGGCTCAGAAGGTAACGATGAGGAAACTGAAACATGCACTGGATAGTCTGGAGCTTGCTCGAAGGACCATAATGTTGTTAGAGTCCAAGGTTAGCATGCTAAAGTGAGAGCAGTTGAAAATTAGAACTGATTGTGTGAGGGAACTTGAATCTCAGCGTGACAACTATGCTCAAATGCGGAAGTTGCTGGAGTCGAAACTTGCTGAGAAGGAGAAGTAAATGGAAGAACAGAGGGAGACCTTCCAGGGGCAATTCAACGAGGAGTGTGAGACCAGTACCAAGTTATAAATCTTTATCGAGGATATAGGGTATGATCCCATAACTCTGAAGTGCTTTTCTGTGCCCGAAGGGGCTCCTACCGAAGGTGTTCGGCAGACAAAAAGGAGGGACGTGGATCTCATTGGTGGAGGTATGGGAGAGGGTGCGGAAGCTCCTATGTCTGAAGATATTGTTGCTAGTATGGTAGTGGATGGGGTGGCCAACGTTTTGGGGCCGAATCTTACTGTAGAAGGTGGTGGAGGTGGTACTACGATAGAGGCTATGGGAGGAGGTGATGTGGCCACTCCTGTATGAGGTACTATAGTTATCTTCTTACTGTAACATACTCCTTTTCCTTGTCTTGTGGTGGCGTTGGTAATTTGGAGTGGTGGTTTTTATTTAAACACTTTGTAACTTATTTGATCTTGAACTGTCTGTGTGTGATTGACTTGAATTGCTCAAGAATAATGAACTTGAGTTGTTAATATATATTGAACTGTATAATTGTACCTGCAGTTGAATTGCTAACATTTCTGTATACTTGTATTTGTGTATGTTGGAAGTATAAAATGTTTGTAATATTATTTGAACTGGAACCGTGAGGAGCTTCAAGGTTGTCCTCGAGTATCAGTCTAGTCGAGGGATAGACATATTACTAAGGACATGCAAAGAATTCACTAGACTTCGAAGGTCGCCCCCAGGTCTGTCCGAGGGATTAAGCCTAAGCGAAACATTATGTGTTCGCCTCCAATACATTCCCGAGGGTCCGGTCAGTTCGACCATTCATGCCCCTCGAGTTTGTTCGAATTTGGTGACTTGATAAACTTCTAGGTCGCCCCCAAGTATCAGTCTGGTCGAAGGGCTGACATGATACTTAGGTTAGACCAAGAAATTTACTGTACTTCGAAGGCTTTAGCCTAAATAAAGCATAACGTGGTCACCCCCAATGCATTCTAGAGGGTTCGATCAGTCAACCATCCATGCCCCTCAAGTTTGCTTGAATTTGGAGACTTGAAAAACTTCGAGGTCGCCCCCAAGTATTAGTCTGATCGAAGGGTTGACATGATACTTAGGTTAGACTAAGAAATTTACTGGACTTCAAAGGCCTGAGCCTGAATGAAGCATAACGTGGTTGCCCCCAATGCATTCCCAAGGGTCCGGTCTGTCGACCATTCATGCCCCTCAAGTTTGCTTGAATTTAGAGACTTGAAAAACTTTTAGGTCACCCCCAAGCATCAGTCTGGCAAAGGGTTGACATGATGCTTAGGTTAGGCCAAGAAATTCTCTGGAAGATATGATACGAAGCTCAGAGGAAAAAAATGTACATTGATTATGCTATATTTATATCAGTTGAGCAAGGTGGAGGCCGTGGCCTATTGTATAATACTAACTGTATGTTGCTCCAATGATTGGGTAGAGGCTCTTCTGCTTCTGTCATCAGATAATAGGAACCTTTATCGTTTTTGTCACACACGACATAAGCTCCTTCCCAGGATTCTGCTAGCTTGTCGGCATTGCGAGGCTTCGAAGAGGGTGTGACTCGCCGAAGAACCAAATCTCTAATATTGAAACTCCGTGGTTGAACTCTTTTATTGTATGACTTCTGAAAAGAGAGATGGTAACGGTCGATGTTTTCAATGGCTCAATCTCTAGTTTCGTCGATCCATAACATATTGTATCCGAGTTTAAACTCATTATCTTTGTCTGGGAAGCTGGGGTCGCGTATCGGTACTTCAAATTGAGTAGGTAGAACCGCTTCGGTACAATAGGCCAGAATGAAAGGTGTGTAGCCCGTCACATTTTGCAGTATAGTTTGATAAGCCCAGAATACATGTTGTCGTTCCGAAACCAATCATCATTTCTTCACATCGACACGTTTCTTAAGGCCGTCGACTATAGTTTTGTTGATTGCTTCGACCTGACCATTCCCATGGGGGTAATAAGGTATTGAGGTAATGTTGTACTTTTTGAGAAAATTGCGGAGTTTGATCCCAATGAACTGTAGACCATTGTCGCATCAAATCATGTGAGGACAGCCGAACAGTGTAATGATATTCACCCATAAGAACTTTATGACTTCTTTTTCTCTGATTCAACATAAAGGTATGGTTTTGACCCATTTAGTGAAGTAATTTGTTGCCACAAGAATATTTTCTCAGCTACCCGATGCTTTAGGAAAAGGACCCACGAGATCGATGGCCCACCGCTTGAATGGCCAAGAGACTTGACTATAATGGAGGTCTAACGAGGGGCTATGGATGTCGTGGGCGTAACGTTGGGCCATCGATCTCATGGGCGAGAAGGGAAGTTGAGTCTTATACTATGAGTTTTATCTTTAACCAGTGGTTTTAAGTATACGATCAATAATAATTAGAGCTACTATACTGATAATACACTTGCGTAGAAGCCTAGAATGGGTTACTCCACGACCTCGGGTAAGGATTGTTAAGAATTATGTAATAAATGTAGAGTAGTCAAAGTATAAAGAGCAGTGAGGTTACAGGGTATTCGAAGATTAACTTGTGAGGTCTGTTGGGAGAGATTTTCTAACTCCTTCATAGTTCCTCCTCCCTCCTATTTATAGAACATAGGAAGGGCTGAGTTACCATGGGAAGTTAAGTTATATGTGTATCCTCCAGGGGTAACTGACTTGTACCCGTAGTCAGTTCTGACACAATAATTATCTAGTCTGATACTGTAGCTGTTGCTCCGGATATTGTAGCTGTTGGTTCTGACACTGCATTTCTTAGATTTGGCACCGTAGTTGTCGAGGGGCGTACTCTACTGTTCTGTCTGGTGAGCTGGCCGCCTGACAGGTTAAGTATTTTTGGTTTGTCGGTTCCTTCGAGTGTTTAAATAGTCTTGAAAGGTTTCGTGGGCTTGATTATTGACTTATTAGGCTTCGAATCATCAGGCAGGCTTTGAAGTAGCCTTCCAGTGCTCGATTGGAGCTAGAAGGCTGTGAGTAGGCTACTATAATTAGCTTAACTGAATTAAATGTATTAACTAAGAAACAAATAACCTAGACCACCCCTTTTATCGAATACAATGGGATTAGAATTAGGAATTTTAATTCTAATTAAAATAGATTTCTACTTAAATTGGGAAACTGCTAATAACCCAAATTGGTCATCTCCAACAGAGCTTAAGCTTAAGCATAAAATATAAAACATTAAAAGCATTAAATAAATATATGTGGTATGGCGGGTAGGGCTGCACATAAAAACCCGCCAACCCGAAAACCGACCCGGGCCGATCTGAACTGGCCGGTTCGGTTCGGTTTTGATAACAACCGGATCAGTTTCGGGTTTGAATATTAAGATCCGGTTATAGTCAGATCGGTTTTGGTTCTTGGGTTCGGGTAACCGACCAAACCTGAACCAGACCAACTTTATATAAAGGTTATGTTACCCATTTCTCTTACCCTAAGTCAAGCCGACAGCCTCTCTCATCTGTCCTCCTCCCTCTATCATAATCTCCTCCCCTCTCTCTAGAAACCTCCCACCATTGTTGTTCGATTCATCACCTAACAACAACAAGAGCAGTGATTTGCTCAGAATCATGAGTTTCTCAATTATTTTTTCTTCTTTTTTCACCTTCAATCTCTCAATTCGGTGAGATCCCAAGTCTCCAAACCAATTACCAATCCTAAAATTTGATGACAATTAAGAGAAGTCTGATTGTTGTATGATTGAACTTGTGGTGATGTAGGAGATGGCAAAAGTGTCTAATGACAATGGAGAGAAGTTGAAAGAGGTGAAAGGATCATCGGTAGAGTCGTTTCGATATACTCGGTCGGTGTTGTAGAGTACTCTGCAAGTTAATCGGTTTGTCGGTGGAGTCGCTTCGATATACTCGATCGGTGCTTAATGAGTAATTGTTTGGGTATAAAGCAAGGGATGCTTTTATGGTGATTGACTGATTGGGTTTTATATTTTAGACGTTTTAATGAGTAGTTGTTTGGGTTAACATAAGCTTTTATGGTGCATTTGTGTTCTTTTTTATGAATTTGATTGTTTGGCTCAGTTTTACCCGTGAGTGGGCAATTTGTTTTGGGGTTCATCGTGATCCTGTAGTTGATTTTGATAATTTAAAAACTTTCATTTAGTGAAGTATTTAACCTTAGATCATGAATGAGAAATATAGCAAAAATTTCTTTGAATTATTCCGATTTAGGACAACAACAAATTTATCAAATCTGGAAAACAAAACTCGAGCTCAGAACCTGGCCCGATCCGATCAATTCGGTTCGCTTCCGGTTCGGGCTCTGTACCTATTCGATTCGGGTTCGGGTTCAGAAGTTGGCAACCCGATCTGGATTAGTGCTTAACCCAGGCCGAATCTGGTTTAGTGCATTGAGCTTCAGGGTTGCCCCCAGGTATTACTATTTGTGGGTTTGATCCAAAACAAGCAAGACGTGGTCAGCCCTGATGTTGCCCCTGAATGTTTAGTCTTTCAACTATTCATGCTACTCGGGTTTGCCCAAATCAGAACTTTGAGAAACTTTTAGGTCGCCCCAAGTATCATACGGGTCGAAGGGTTCATTAGATACTTAGGTTTGAGTACATTGAGCTTCGAGGTCGCCCCCGGGTATTTCTGTCTGTGGGTTTGATTCGAAATAAAGCAATACGTTGTCGGCCCCGATGTCGCCCCCAAATGTTTAGTCTTTTAAATATTCATGCCATTCAGGTTTGCTCAAATCGAAACTTTGAGAAACTTTTAGGTCGTCCCCAAGTATCAGTCTGGACGAAGGGCTGACTGGATACTTAGATTATCCCAAATCAAGAAGTTCATTAAGCTTCAAGGTTACCCATGGGTATTTCTATCCGCAGGTGTTATCCTGAACAAAGCAAGACATGGTCGGCCCCGATGTCGTCGCTGAGTATTTAGTCTATCAACTATTCATGCCACTCAGGTTTGCCCGAATCAGAACTTTGAGAAACTTTAAGGTCACCCCCAAGTATCAGTTTTGTCGAAGGGTTGACTGGATACTTAGGTTTTCCCAAATCAAGAAGTTCAGCGAGCTATGAGACAATGCAAAAGGTGGAATAAATTTTTTTATTGATTACATGGTGGTTTTATCAGCAGTAAGAGATGATCGTCGCGGCCTGTCGTATGAGACTAGCTGTATTATATTCCATAGGTTGGGTAAGGGTTCTTCGTCTTCAATCATAATATAATACGATCCTTTGTTTATTTTGTCGTACACCACATATGGTCTTTCCCAAGATTTGGCTAGCTTGCTGACATTGTGTGGCTTCGAGGATGGGGTGACTCTGCGATGTACCAAATCCTCTATGTCAAAACTGTGTGGTCGTGCCCTTTAATTGTATGATTTTTTGAAAGAGATCTGGTAACGTCCAAGGTCAGCTAGGGATCGATCTTGAGTTTCATCGATCCATAGCATATTGCATCCGAGTTTAAACTCATTGTCTTCATCTGGTAAATTGGGGTTGTAGGTTGGGACCTCGTACTGAGTTGCTAAGACTTCTTCGGTACCATAGGCCATGAGGAAAGGATTACATCCTGTTTACTTTTCCTAGTGTGGTTCGGTAAGCCCAGAGTACATGTTGTAACTCTTAAGCCCAGCGCCCCTTCTTCTCATTGACGTGTTTCCTAAGACCATCGATTATAGTTTTGTTGATAGCTTCGACCTGGCCATTACCATATGGGTAATATGGTATTGATGGAGAGAGGATGATGTTGCATTTTATGAGGAATGTTCGAACCTTGTTCCTTACGAACTGTGGGCCGTTGTTACATCGAATTATATGTGGACAATCGAAACGTGTGATAATATTTTCCCAGCTGAATTATATGACTTCTTCTTCTCTAGTTTGACATAGTGGCACGGCTTCGACCCATTTAGTAAAATAATCTATGGTGACTAGGATGTGTTCTCTACTTCCCGAGGCCTTTGGGAAGGGGCCCACCAGATCGATGGCCCATATTGTAAAAGGCTAAGCGAGTTGGCTATTGTGAAGGTCTTGTAAGGGGCTTTTGATGTCATGGGTGTGATGTTGGCATTTGTCACAATGCTTTGCATACTTTTCGGCCTATTTCTTTATGTTTGGCAAAAAGCAAGCCTTGTGTTATTGCTCAAAAAGCCATAGATCAGCCGACAGTGTGGGACCCATAATTCCCTTCATGTAGCTCAGCAATAATGGTTACAACTTTTTATTAAGATATGCATTTGAGGTGTACTCCATTTGGGGATTTGCAGTGTAAGCTACTTTTGATAGTGGTGTACCTTCGGCATTTTTCAATAAGGATCGCTTTACTTTCTGGTCCTTGGGTATGGAGGCATAGATGAAGTATGCAAGGAAGGGTGTACGCCAATCTACAAGATCGAGTCTCGCGCCCCCAGTATTGATGGTATTGATTTCTATCTGGCCGATAATTGGGCATTCAAGTGCTTCGATACTGAGATGTCGGGGTTCGGACTGGCCTAACATGGCTACAATATAGGCTAGGTCATTGTCATGTCTATTCTCTCCTCGAGGGAACAAATTTATGCGTTGGTGACGAGTACTGCATACTCAGCCATGAGACCGTTTACCTAGTTTTTGCCGGTATACTATCTCTGGATGATCTGTAAGTCGATGAAGATGGCTAGTTTGGGGACTCCCAGCTCGAGAGCTAGGTCAAGACCATGAATCAAAGCTTTATATTCAGCTTCTCTTTTAGTGTATTCAAAGTTGAGTTTTAGTACTTTTTCGATGCGGTCGTTTGACGCAGTGACCAGTACGATACCAATCCCGAAACTGTTTCGTCCTGCAGACCCATCAGTAAAAAGATGCCATCCTATATTAGGGTTCCAGGGTTTATTCTATTCTGGTCGGCCTTTAGGTAGGTCATCTTCGTGTTCTTCCCACTCGATGGCTTTGACCGGGAAGTTGGCTAGGAAATTGGTGACTGCCGCGCCTTTTTGCGATACTTGTTTCTTAAAAGTCATATCGTGCTCACCAAGGTAGATAGACCATTGTTGTACCATTCGGGATTTATCTTTCTTGGCGAGGACTTTACGAAGGGGATATCTAGGGATGACTCGTATATGGTGTGCTTGGAAGTAGGGCTAAAGCTTTTGAGAAGTGTAGACCCAGGAGAAGTCTTTTAAGTTTTCTATATTATGTTTTGGCTGGTGTTAGAGTTTTACTGATGAAGTAGATAGCTTTTTTGATGTCTTCTTCTGTTCAAATAAGGACTGAGCTGATAGATTTGCCGGTAACTGCTAGATTGAGGGAAAGTATCTCTCCATCGACCGGGGTGCTGATGACATGTGGTTGACTAAACTAAGTTTTAAGTTTGAGGAAAGCTTGTTCACATTCGGGCATCCAGCCGATGTTAGGATTTTTTTTTTGGTTTTATGGGTACCTTGGTCTCGTAACAAGGAAAACAACCAACTACAACGATCAGAAGATTAGGAAATAAACTAGTTGAGGGCTGCTATTCTGCCTGCGACCTTCTGAATGTCTTTTTTTGTTTGAGGAGAGGGTATATCGATAAGGGCTCAAATTTGGGTAGGGTCGACTTCAATACCTCGTTTGCTAATGAGGTGGGCAATGAATTTTCCAGTTGAGCCACCGAACTTGCATTTGTCTAGGTTTAATTTCATTTGGTATGATCGAAGGATGGAGAAAACTTCGGTCAGGCCTGCATATGGATTTTTTTTATGGCTCTTGCAAAGTATGTCATCGATGTAAGCCTCGATTGACTTGCCAAGCAAGGGTTTGAACATTGAAGTAACAAGTCACTGGTAAGTGGTGCCCGTACTTTTTAACCGAAAGGGTATTGCGTTGAAACAGTAGAGCCCTTGTTCGGTAATGAAAGAGGTTTTAAGTTGATCCTCGGGATGAAGGTATACCTGATTATAACCAAAGGCCATCACCATTATTGATAGGCATTCATGGCCAGCCATGGCATCGAGGAGTACTGAGATAATAGGAAGAGGGAAGTTATCCTTTAATGTGTGCTCGTTGAGATCAGTGAAGTCAGCGCAGATTTGGATCTTACCTTTCTTTTAGGGTATAACAATGATGTTCGAGATCCAATCAGCATAGCTGACCTCACATATAAATCCAGCAGCAAAGAGCCTTTTGACCTGGAGGTTCACTGCGTCTCTAATCTTTTGGGTAAAAGTATATTTCTTTTGCTTGAGAGCCGTTAATTTTGGGACAAGGTTGAATCGGTGGTCTGCGAGGGTGGAATCGACCCCAGGCATCTCGTGGAATGAGTAGGCAAAGACATCTTTGTTGGATCAAAGGAAAGTGGCAAATTCTAGTTTTTTGTCAGCAGCCAAATAACTGCCAATAAATGTGCCTTGACCAGGGCCGTCGAGTTTGATGTATATGGTGGGTTTAATATTCTAGGTACCACATGGGGTGATGAAATGCAAAACTTGGTGATAGGTCGAAGGGATGGCCTTCATGGTGTAGAGCCAGTTGCGGCCCAGAATGCCGAGTATTCGGACTTCTTGTTAATGACAAGGAAGATGGTTTGCAAGACCATTGGTCCAGCGGTGACGGGGAGACTAATTCATCCGATGGTAACCTCTGATGAGCCGTTGAAGCTTTTCAGTTTGATATTTGTTAGAGTGATCAGATCAGTCTTTTACATTGCTCAGACTGTCTGAGGAAAAAGCATATCGGCTGCACTGCCATTGTCAACGAGCATCGTAAAGAGAACAAGGTACCTGACTTTGACCATGATGACTAAGGGGTCTAAATAAGGGAAACGAACATGGGAGATATCATAGCCTATGAAGGATATACCGCCAGGTCGAGGGTGACAACTTCATTCGGGTGGCAGGACTGGAAGTTTTTTTTGGTAAGTAAGTTTACAACATTCTTTGACCCGCTTCTGCTTGCTTTGGGTGTGTCTGTTATCGATGTTGTTCAATTCAATCATATGGGCTTGGAAGATGTCTATTTCGGCATGTCAGGCATTCAAGGCTGGCTGGGGATTGAGATACGACCTATCAAGGTAACAAGGGAGATCGATGACATACTAATGCATACGGCCTACTTTGAGTATCATCTCAAGTGAACTATATAGAGCGTAATACTTGTTAGTGGGATAACAGTTACATTTGTGGTTTAGGCAGTATGGTTCATCCTTATTAACTTTGATGGGATAAGGGGTCTGCCAAATAGGGTCGGCCTGGATGATTGGTTGTAGGGTACTAATGGGAATAGTAAGTTCGAGGAGGATTGGCATATGTCGCTTCTTGCGAGGCTCAATGGATTGGGCGTCAAAGTGGCTACCTTTTCAGCTGTCAGTATCATTGTAGACAGGAGTGACCATGGTAGTATTTGGTTGTCGAGGCCTATTGTAGTTGGTGGTGGAGGTTTGTCCCTAGCGATTAGTTTTGAGGAGACGCTCGAGGTCGACGTATCCATTTATATTGGACAACATCTCTTTGAGGGTTTGGGGCTTCTGGAGGACGATATATTCTTTAACACGGTTGTAGTCAGGCAAGGCGTTGTAGTAGGCTAATACAGCGTTCGCGCTATCGAGGTTCTCGACTTTGCGTGATTTCTCAAGAAAATGCTTGGTAAAATTCATGAGTATTTCAATGGATGCCTTTTAGAAGTTGAAGAAGGCATCTACTCATACTTTGGAGTCTCTATTAAAGGCAAAATAAGATATAAAAAGACTAGATAGTTGAATGAAGCTTTGAATGCACCCATTAGGGATCTATGGTACCACTTGAGTGGGCTGCCGGTAAGGCTAGTGGAGAATATTTGACAGAGGATGCGATCTGCTGAAAAGTGCAAACTTAACGCATTTTGGAACTCAAGTACATTGGATTAAGGTGCTTCAGGCATATTGGATTGTTGAGACGACTCCAAGAGAGTTCAGAATAGGGTTGGCATTAATATGGATGTCATCCTTGATTTTCTTATTGGGCTCTTGTTGGGTAAGATAGGCTACTCGAGGAGGAAAATTCTCAGGTCATAGGTGGTAAGGCTGTGGGTTAGGAGTGTGATCGGCACAGCGTTCTCCCGGATGTTCCTGGGCAGGATGCCTTGTGGGATGTCAGGAGGTTCGAAGGGTAGAGTCAGATGAGTCCTCGGAAATGGGGATGCCGAGGTGTATCGAACCTGTGGACATATTAGTGGGGGCACCTTCGGCACCAAGGTGGTCTGGTGGTACTGTGGTATAGAGGTGGGGTATGGACGTGCACGGGCAGAGACATACGAGGGGGCAGGGGCTCAGGAATGTATAGAGGCATCTTGGGTTTGCACCTGCTGGAGTTCCCGAACCGTGAAACAAAACACATCGACGGCTCGGTATTGTCTATCATTTTCGTCCAAACGGTGCTGCCGTTTAACTTGGAGCTCTTGACGACGATCTTCGCCCTTGAGGCAAAATTGTTCTGTGTCACGCTCTTCTGCTTGAGCAAACTATTGGCTTGTGAGATCTCATTGGGTGGCGATACCATCAGCAAAGGTGTTGATAATGGCAGATGTAGAATTGAGAGTGGAAGCCATCGGATATGGGTACAGGGTGAAAGAAAAAGGATGGAGGGCGGTGGGTATAATACAGACGATGCTAAATATAGGGGCACAATCTTATAAAAGGGAGTTCGTGCTCTTACGCCGTAGGATTTAAGTTTGACTAGGGGTTTTTACTAATATATAAGACATAAAATAAGATAGCACTCTGCTAACATACTTGAGTGCAGTCCATGAATTGGTATTCTCCATGACCTCTAGCGAGGGTTTGAATGGGATGATAGATATATGAATGAGGTTATAGTTCAAATCGAACAGAGCTTGAATATGCTCGAAGGTTTTTAATCTTATGGGAGGCTTTGAGCTGAGATTCTCTAACCTCTTCATGATGCCTCCCCTTTCCTATTTATAGGGGATAGGAAAGGATGAATGACCATCAAGTGGTCATATTACATGTACACCATTTTGGGGTAGCTGTTTTGTACGCAAGGTTGGTTTTGACATTGAAGATGTCTAGCGGCTTATTTTGTAATATTATCTGGTGCACTGGCTTTCAGGTTTGTCTACCTTCAACCATACACCGATATGGTTGAAGTTCTCTTGGAACTTATGTTGGGCTATGTATGCTGCACAACTGCCTTCGACTTTGAATCTTATAGTAGGCTTCAGGTAAGTTTTGATGTGGCTTTCAAGTGTTCGGTTAGACTATATGCCTTTGGTTGTTTTGTGGGTTCCCTGGGCTTCAAGTCTTTGGTAGGCTTCAATGTAACCTTCTAGTATTCAATCAGTCTTTGAATACTGCGAGTAGGCTACTACAAGGATTGATTATTTTCATATTGTATTCATTTATTATAGTAGCCTGGAATCATTTATTATAGTTGCCTGGCAGAATGGATGCAAATATTTTATATTGTGGCATTTCAGAACTGGCTGGAGCAAATCCCACAAAAGCAGAAGACTCTTAAATGAGTCATGGGGAGAAGAATTATGAGTTTCAGCCCAACGAAGAAGAATGGAAGAAGGATCTTTTTGTTGAGATCACAGAAAAGGAAGAAAGCTTAATAGAGTAGAGAATGATGAATATAATGCAAGATTTTTTTGCGTTTCTCAAACCTATAGATGGGTTTAGTACTTAGACTATTCTTTTAGGGTCTTATTTTGAATAAGATAAGGGTTTCATCATAAACAAAAGAAGTGTAAGAGACCTTTTAGATCATGAAATAGAATCTTCAATGGATTTCAAGGGTGAGATTTCATGCCGATGAATTTCATAGCTTAATTGAAATTTTGAGTTATAGAATCTATTGTTCGAGGTTGGACGATTTCCGTAGAATTGTTAATCTGTACATCATCTCTTATGTATATTCAGTTAGTGGACTTTAAATTCTTCATGACTGATCTTCTTCATTGTGAACTTGTTGATGAAGGATAAAGATGGGGGCTTTTTCCATTTTAAAAAGTGATTCATACTTGTTGTGAAGTTAAGATTCAAGTGGGTGTTGAAAGGTTTAACTTTTTACCATTGAAGAGTTTTTCTGTTGAAAGATAAACTTTTTCGAATAGCCCAATAAAATCAAAATTACTCGCAATAACGTCGATTTTGTTAAAAGGTGTTGATTTTTTTGTGGGAGGTTCCTTGTAGTTCTTCATTGTCAAAATAACAATTAAATTTAAGCTCGACCATTAGTAACATCGTCACAGTGGTTACCGTTTGATTCAATTTGGGGAATGATGTGAGAAAGGGTTTTCTTCATATTATTGTACAGGTATAAGATGATTTATATTCATCGAATGCAATGTTTAGGGGAAATGCTCAGAGTGAACAAGTTTGAGTCCTTGGATTACTAGAAATTTATGCAAAGATGTTATCTACTATGGAATAAGGATAGCTTCAAGTTTCTTCTTCATCATGTGATGATTACGATGAACATGTCTACATGCTCGGGATCATTTTTAACAAGTAGAGACGATCGGCTAATGTTTTTACATTTTGGAGAATTAGTGGCATTACTCAGGGCGTTATCTTTGGGCAACCACATTGATAACTTCGACCATTATGAAGGTCACTAAAGACAAGTCTTTAAAGTTCGCAAAAAGATAATTCTTTTGTGGAAAATCTTTCGTGAAGAAACTATTTTGATCAAGAAAATTCTTACGATTGGAAGTCTCTAAGAAATATCTAGAGAAAATAGAAATTTCATTGGAATTGTACATTTCGGTCGAGGCAGTAACAAAACAGATTTTGGCACTTGTGCTGGCAATTTTTTTTGTCGTAAACATTTATTTTATAAGATTAAAATGTAAGAAACTAGGAATGATTCATAGGACATTGTATAAATAATTTAAGGAACCTGCAAAATAACTTTCCAAGAACGGAATAATAACTTTATTTCGCAGCAAGCAATGAAGTATAACAACAATAGGTCAGAAGTACAGTAACAATAGAGCAGCAAGTCAGAATTATAGTAGCAATAGAATAACAGGTTCAAAATATAGTAGCAGTAAAAGAAAGGCTCGAGGCGTGGATCGTATTTTATTTAAAATATATTTTGACCTAACCCAGGTATAGATAATAGCAGTCTGATCTCTTCCATGATGCAACAAGTTATAATCAATATAACAGTCTCAGTACTGAAGACTACGCACTTATAACATTAACACCTTAGCAAAGTTGAGTGAGAGAGAGATGCTGAGAATAATGACAGAGAGAGAGAGAGATGAACTGTAGTTTTTATTATGCATTTTAGAAGTGAAATACGAAAGCTATTTATAGATTTTGATTACAACGGCTCTTTCCATGCTTTAATTCAATGTGTATGAGCTTTGAACTCGTTCATAAGTACGTGTCTCGAAGGATCAGGTCTACAAACCGTTGTGGAAAGAAGAACGCGTACAAGACCAAGATAAGTCAAAGTTAAAGCCCAAGCCCAAAATAAATGGATAAATTTTTAATAAAAGGAATAGGGTGATCCGATCTCAAGCCCAAAGGGCCACCTGGGCCTCTTGAGCCAGAATAACCAATTGCTCGTGCCCAAGCCGGCCCAGCCCACCGGGCCGCCTGAGAAATGTTTAAGTGTGCCAATAGTATTAAAGCCCCCTCACACACTCACACGCATATACATTCTCTATTAGTCATATGTTAGATACATATATGTGAGTACTACCTTATATGTTTAGTTTTACTATAGCTTACAAACAATGTAGGACCAAACTTTTAGATTATTGTTTAGGTACAACACTCGCATGGCTATAAAAATGACCAAGAGGCCAACGGGTAAAGCCCACATGAAGCAAACATTTGTTTTATACTTAAAGTTTTTGAAAATCCAACAATCCCCCACTTTTAAATTTTTCCAGAAGGATAAAAGAATAAGAAAGAAATCAAAATTCGGTTTCGATATATATAGAGATGTACTTAACTAACGGTGTCCATAGACTTGAACTTTTACTTAGTTGGCAATCTTTAATGTATAAGAATAATAAGTGATCATAGCCTCGAACTCATTATTTATTTTTATACCATAAGGAAAACCACATACAACCCTACCAGGTACAAATTCTAAATGCCAACACATTTTGTCCATGTGCTTAATCCCAATATAGGTAAAGGTTTTAGAGATTTTAGTGCAAATCTCATAAGAAGCGATCGTATTTCCACAATCATCTTGGTGAGTCAATGAAGATTCTATTTGTAGCAAACACCCCACTCAAAGAATGAGAAATAAATCTCATTAAGAGTTTAAAAAACTTAGCCTCACAGTCGCTTCAAGATTTCATGTATATATACATTATGCACATCGAGATGAACTCTGGAGTGACAAGCTCCTTCATTGCATGATTCTATATCACAGTGATTTATTTTTCATATTGAACCTATTTTTTAGGATTTCCTGTTATTTAGGTTGTGTTCCCACCACTTATGATTCTATAACGGTCTTTGGTCCCATCACTAAGGATGCGCTCCAAACTATGTCACGAGACAGTCCTTTCGTCAAAGGATCTGCCAAGTTATTTTTCGATCTTATAATGTCTACCGTAATAGTACTAAATGTGAAATATCCTCTCATTATATTATGTTTGCGACATGTCGTTAACTTCTTACCATTATAGTAATTGTTCCATACTCTGGCTGTCGCAGCAGTACTATCTGAGTAAATTAAAATTTGCAGTATATGCCTACTCCATAAAGGAATATAAGACATAAGGTCTTTTAACCAACTTACATCCTCACTACCTGCAACTAGTGCTACTAATACGGACTCCATAGTTGACTGAGCTAGAATCGTTTGTTCATTTTGATCTCTAAGAAACTGCCCTGCGAGCTATACTAAACACGTATCCACTGGTGTCTTTGGAATCATCCAAAAATGAGTTTCAATCTGTATCACAAAATCCATCAAGGACTGCGGGAAACTTCTGATAGTGTAAACCCAAGTTTATGGTCCTTTAAAGGTACCGCATAACTTGATCAATAGCACCTTAGTACGCCAAACTAGGTTTACTTCTAAATCTGCACAAAACCTCTACAACATAAGTTATATTGGGTCTAGTACAGTTCGTAGCGTAGCAAAGGGTGCCAATAATATTTGCGCATTCTTTCCATCTAACTACCTCCTCCAAGTTCTTTAAAAGAATAACTTGTGGATCACAAGGAGTACAACCCTGTCTACTGTCAAAATATTTGTACTTCTTCAAGATCTTCTCAATATTATGAGATTGATCAAGAGTAATACTACTGTCTGTGCGTGTGATCTTCATGCCTAAAATTATACTAGCCTCGTTTAGGTCATTCATATCAAAGTTATCATTAAGCATACTTTTGGTCTCTAAAATAATATCAAGGTTAGAACAAAAGTAAGAAGATCATCAACATACAAAAAAATTATTATACAATTTTTAACAAATACTTTATAATATAGACATTTATAAACAACATTAATCTTAAAACTATTTTATAGAAGTAATTTGTTGATCCTGTCGTGCCACTATTTTGGCGTTTGCTTTAGATCGTATAAGGTCTTGTTTAGCTTACAGACATTTTATCCCTACCAGGTATCACAAAGCCTTCAGGCTGATCAATATATAATTTTTATTCAAGCTCTCCATTTAAAACTATAGTTTTTACATCCCTTTGGAGAATAATAAAAATTGTGCACGGTATCAACGGCCAATAATATTCTGCTGGTTATCACAGGAGTAACTGAGGAATATGTTGAAGAAATCAATATTTTCCTTTTACACATATCACTTTGCTACAAATTTTGCCTTATATTTATCATTAGTACCATCTAGCTTAAGTTTTTTCTTTAAGATTTATTTACACCCACTAGAATGACTACTAGGAGGTAAGTTAACTAAATCCCAAGTTTAATTTGAAGTAAAAGAGCCTATTTCATCATCAATGGCTTCTTGCCACAAATCGGCATCACTTGAGGTTAACGCTTCCCTGATAGTGTTAGGGTCATATTCTAAGGTATGTACAACATAATCATTACCAAAATCCTTAGCAATCTTTAAATATTTACCTTTTCGAAGTTTGGGTCTGCATGAGAATCAACAACACTAAGAACTACTAACCATACTGTCCCTTAGTAAGTAGGGAAATATGTCCTCAAAGACATTGACATCAAGTGATTCAATAATAACATTATCCTTAATATCAAGAAACACATAAGCCTTATTGTTAATGGCATTCTAAGGCTCTACTATCAAGTTATATTTACTTAAGATCAGGTTTACGAACATAGGCTAAACAGCCCCAAATTTTAAAATAGCTAATATTAGGTTTTCTTTTTCTCTAAATTTCATAATGTGACAATTCAAATGTGATATAAGGAATGCAGTTTAAAATATGGCAAATAGTTAATAATGTTTCACTCCATAAAGATTTAGGTGATCCAAAACTAAGTAATATAGCAACTAACAACTCAATGTAAGTCTATTTTTGTACACAACTTTACCGTTAGATCCTAGAGAATAAGGAGCAGTAGTTTCATGAATAATCCCTAAGAATTAATACAAGTTTTGAAATTCATGTGAATCATACCTTGTGTCTCTATCACCACAAAAACGTTTAATGTTTCTATTAAGCTGATTTTTAATCTATATTACATATGTCCTAAACATATCTATTGCTTCACTTTTGTGATGTATTAGGTAAATAGGAGCATAGTTTGAATGATCATCTATAAAGGTTACAAAATATATTATACCATTTCGAGATAAAGAATCGTTTATTTCACAAATATCAGAGTGAACTAAATCCAAAAGTTGTGTTTCTCTAATAATAATATTATGCTAAGTTTTGGTAATTTTTGTTTAACAACAAGATTGATATTTATCAAAATCACTTAAATCTACTTTAGGGATCATACCAAGTTTACTCATATTGTGTACTAACTTCTTGTTAACATGACATAGTCTAGAGTGCCAAATATTAAAAGAAGGCAGTAAGTAAGCAGAAGCATATTTATTAATTTCAATACTCATTTTGAACATTCTATTACAAGTAAAGCCCTTTCCCGCAAAAATCTTACCCTTAGTCAAAATATACTGATTTGAGCTAATGGCCTGCTGAAATCTTATCTTATTGAGAAGATACCCAAAACCAAGATTTTTCCTCATTTTAGGAGTGTGCATCATATACTTTAGAGTCACTGGCCTTCCAGAGGTAAATGCCAATTCAACATCTACAATACCTTGTACTTTGGTGTAATAAGGATCTTCAAGTAGCACCTCCTTCTAGGCCTTGAACCAATTATATTCATAGTAAACATGCCTAAAAGTGCCTGAGTCCACCCACCACCCGTCGGTTCTACTGACCATGTTGATCTCCATGTTCATAGCCACTAAGGGCTCTTTGATAATGGATGCATGAGCAACAGGTTTGCAGTTCTGATAGTTTCTTGATATGTGTCCAGGCTTCTTGCAGTTTAAGCATATAATAGAACCTGTTTAGTTATATGGTGGGGCTTATTGGTTTATTCCCTTATTAGAATTCTGGTGTCTGCCATTTTGACAGTTATTTGGATTGTTACCGTTTGGACGGTTATTCCAATTACCACCATTCTTAGCCTTCACAGGTTTCCCCTGAGGTTTTTGATGGACCTTCCCTTTGGCGTGAACCAAAAGGATCTCCTCTTTCAGGTCTTGTTTTCTAGATTTTTCTTTAACCCAAAGGTTAATAATCAAGTTCTCCATGGTGATCTTCTTTGACTTGTGTCGCAGGATATTTTATTGTCCTTCCAATTTGGCAGTAATTTGTCAATCATCATGGCATCCTGGAATTGTTCATCAAGAAGTATCCCTTTGGGTACAATCTCATGCGTAATTCGTTATAATTCATGTGATTGGGTAATTACAGACTTAACGTCGACCATATATAGTAAACTTGAGATATCAGCTTACGGTAAGCATTTTAGTGCCTACCTCTTTCGTATCATACTTCTTTTGTAATGCCTCCCAAATGATTTTCGCAGATTCGAACTGTAGATAATAATTGCACAGTTTGAAATTATGGCATTCGAAATCAGGTTTAGTCCAGTTCAAAATTGACTCTAATATTTAATCATATTCAATTACAATTAGATCAGGGTCAACCGCAGGTACAGGAACGGGAGGATCAACAGGACATTCTTGTTCCATAACATAAGCAACTTACTTAAGTGTTAGATAAATGAATATTTTGTTCTTCTACCTTTTGAAGTTGAGACCATCAAACTGAGAAGGCTTGTTGGAATCGAACTTCAATATTTATGAAGTAAGGGCCATTATTACAGAAAAGCAATACCCGTTAAAATTGTATAAATAATTTATGGAACCTGTAAAATAGTTTTCCCCATAATGGAATAGTAACTCAATTTTGTAGTAAGCAATAAAGTACAACAACAATAGGCCAAAAGTACAGTAACAACAGAATAGCAGGTTGGAAGTACAGTAGTAATAGAGCAGCATGTCAGAAGTACAGTTGCAGTAAAAGAATGGCTCAAGGCATGGATCACACTTTTTTTAAAGAGTATTTCGACCCACCCCAGGAACAGCTAATAGCAGTTTGATCTCTTCCAGGATAGAATGAGCAATAATAGATACAACAGTCTTAGTACTGAAGACTACGTACATATAGCATTAGTACCTCAGCGAAACTGAGAGAGAGAAAGATGAACTGCCAAGAGTAATGACAGAGAGAGAAAGATGAACTGTGATTTCTATTATGCATTTTTGAAGTTAAATATGAAAGGTATTTATAGAGTTTATTTGCAGTGGCTCTTTCCAAGCTTTACTACAACGTGCATGAGCTTTGAACTCGTTCGTGAGTACGTATCCCAAATGATCAAGCCTACTAGCCGTTGTAGAGAAAAGAACATATACAAGACCGAGCTCAGTTAAAGTTAAAGCCCAAGCTCAAAATGAATGGATAACTTTTTCAGAAAAAGAATAGGGTGAGCCTAGTCCAAGGTCAAAGGACCATCTGAACTCTCCTGAGCCATAGCCCGAGCCGTGTGTCAAGGGTATAAATGCCCCTTCACACACTTACACACATATACACTCTCTCCTAGTCACATATTGCACACATGTCATGTGAGTACTACCTTTTATATGTTTAGTACCACTATAGTTTACAAACAATATGGGACTAAACTTTTAAGTTATAGTTTGGGTACAAGAGTCACATGACTATGAAAATGACCAAGAGATCATGGGGTTAAATCCACAAGAAGTAAACATTTGTTTTATACTTCAAGCTTTTTAAAATCCAACAAACGTGCAAGCAAATATCTAACATAATACCTAGAAAAAAAAGTAAATTAATTTCCTATACTGCACCACTATGGTTTAAGATATTGACGCCGTTTTAGTTCTCACTACATATAAATAGCTGATGTCAACTAATTCTCAGATAAACGTAAATAAAGAATAGAGCTTCATTAAAACCCTGTGAAAGGATCTACGGCCATTAACACAAGAGAAGAGATGGATTCTCCTGTGTCATACCACAAAGCAGACGATCCTTATTTTCTGCACTATTTGTTTATGCTAACTAATCGCTCACCAAACAGGATAATTGAGGTATTCATATCACATCTTTCAGGCAAGACGTGATATGATTTTGGGACTAACTCTTCCTTATAGGAGGAAGAAGGGATAGCAAGTGAAAGAGACAAAGAAGCTAACAAATCATTGTTCTTAATGGTCACAGGATCATCATGAGTTCTCTTTTTATTTTTTATCGTTTGTAAATGTTCAAAAAACAAAGGCAAAAACTACTCTCTTCGTCAGAGATACCTTTTCGACCCCTAGAGTGTAGGGGACTAACTTCGTAAGGAGGGGAAGTCATCTTTTACACCACAGAGATTTATATTCAATCAAAGGGGTTAATGTATATAATCAATAGCATAAGAAATCTACTGACAATATACTTGTGCAGAGGCCTAGAATGTGGCGCTCCATAACCTTGATGAGGATTTTTAAGAGTGTTTATATTTCTGTCGAGTAGTCGAAGGTTCGAGTACTGGGTTTTTACAAGGTGGTCGAAGATAAACTGCAAGGGCTTAAGGGAAGGATTTTGTAACCTCTCATTGGTTTCCCATCTCTCCTATTGATAGAACATAGGAAGGGCTGAGTCACCAAGGTTAGGTCAGATTACAAGTGTACCATCCAAATATCGAGCGGGTATCCTGGAGTTGGTATAGATGCCAGAAATGTCGGATCTGCTACTGTAGCAGTTGTTGGATCTGTCTCCTTGCTCTGACACTGTAGCAATTGTTGGGTCAGTCTCCATGCTCTCACACTATAGCAGTTGTTGGGTCTGTCACTGTAGTTGTAAGGACCAACAACGCCGTTGTCTTGTCCAGTGAGCTGGCGGTCTGTCTTGTCATACGTCGACCATGTGCGGATATGGTCAAAGTATTTCCAATGTTGATGTGGAGTTCATCTTTGAGGCTTATTCAGAGTCGAGGCTTCGTCTTCGGATTATCTTTTAAGACTTATTTATGGATTGAGGGGGCTTCGATATATTTGAGTAGGCTTCGAGGTAGCCTTCGAGTGTTCAACTGGGGTAGATGACTGCAATAGGCTACTACATTCGCCCCCTCTTAGCAAGAGTCATAAATACAGGTAAAGAGGCGTTTGCTGAGAAAGACTATTAGACATTGGGAGTTAAAGAGTTGAAAGGTTGACTGTTGAAAAGTTGACTGTTGTAGGGGTAATAAAAGAAGGTAATTAAGAAATGTTGGTGGTTATGGAGTAATAAATAGGTTGGATGAGGCTTATAAATATGGGTATGAAGGTGGTAATGTTGTAGAGTCTACTTCTGCTGCACTGTCCACTCCTTTTTCTAAATTTCTTAAAAAAATGTGATGGATACCACACCTAATACCCGCTACTAGAAAAGGATGGTATTCGCCCGGGACCTCGTATAGGGCGGAAGGCTATTGAACTGATGTTGAAGTTCTTCGGTCACCATGAGCTTGACTGGGACATGCCGGACCTGGTAGAGTTGGATCCTGGAGAGCCCATCAATGGGGAGTCCTATGCTAATTTCTGGGGGTAAATAAAGTTTTAATTTACTACTGCGGAAGGGCGTTACCACTTTCTAACGGCTTTGGCCGAATGTCTCATTCAGGCAGAACAGCAATTGGAGGAGCAAGGTTCCATGAGTGGAGTTGGCCCGTCTAAAAATAGAACGACTTCTTCTTAAAGTGGTGGCGAAGTGGTGGTGATGGGTTTTTTGTAGGGCCGTCTTTAGGAGGTTTCCGTTGTTGCTTTGCTGATCTCTGTAAATTTTTATATGAATGTACTAGGAGGTCTCCTCTATTTTCTGTATGTTGAAGTAATGCAATGAGAACAAATGTTACTGAACTTTTTTTCTGGTGTCTGATGAACAATATGTACGAATAGATTGTAGGCGCGGTACCGAATATATATCTTCGAATGTTAACGTGCAGAAACGGTTACCTTCGAGGTGGAATTGACTTCGAATTATAAATGTGTCGGTTGTTGAAAAGGGTCGGCATGCGATTAAAGGGGTCAATGTTTCGAGGCTAGTGATGGTTTGACTGTTAGTCCTCGGGAAAGAGGGTTGAATACACGTTCTGAAGAAATGGTTATGTTTGGGATGTTGAAAACGTTGGACTGTTGGATTTTAAAGGGGAAGAATTGAAGGCTATAATAAATTCAACTTTGATTAAGAAGGGGTAAAATGTATTTGATTTTCGGTATAAATAGGTTGTTTCTGGGAGAATTGTATACGTCTGTTCCATCGTCTCTGAGCATAATGTTTGCCTCTTCTTCCCATAGCAAAGGCGATGCTTCCAAGCCCAAGAACAAGGACCAAGTGGCAGCAAAGGCTCGTCGTGTACGGGAGTAGACGTTGGAATTGAAGCGGATGTTTATCAGAGATTAAGGCATGGACTCAGAGATGCAGGACTTGTTTGAAGCAGAGCCCGGGTAGTCCATTGCTGGAATGCCATTCGCGTATGTGTGGGGGTGTTACAGATGATGGGACCGTTTCTCAGTCACCGGTTGTCCCTGCTAAAGTCACTTGATAAGGAGATGGTAGACCAGGAAGATGTTGTTGCTAAGGCCGGGAGCGAGAAGAAATGTCCTGATGAGAAATAGGGGCTTCTTTGACTATTGGGGTATTTGTATAGGATGGTATGTAGGGGTATTTGGCTTTTTTGGCTGATTTGAACTATTCTGATCTATATTGAATAAAATTGGAAGTTGATAAGATAACCATCGAAGTATATTTCTGCACTGTGTGTAAGTAAAATTTTCAGCTGTCGAAGTAGAACTCTGAACTATAAAAGTAAAATTTTGAACTTTCGAATTAAAATTCTAAAGTGTAGAAGTAAAATTCTGAAGTGTAGAATTAAAATTCTAAACTGTCGAAGTAACATTCTGAACTGTTTGTACGAGACACGGTATATTTTGAAATCGAATATGAGGTTATTTGCGAATGAATGTTCGAGACACGATATAGTCTATTACTCGTATTCGAAAAGTGGGTGTGTCGAAGGTCTGTTGAATTTGACTTGACAGATTGATAGCCCAGACAGCTGGTCTATCAGAATGGTACTGGTTCCTGGGGCAATGCGCCGTGCAGGTTATCCTGATGTCTCCTCATTTTACAGAAAATGTTGATTTGATGTGGAGATTTTATTGGACAGCTTCGAGTGAGGATCAGAAGGTTCGAGTTCTTTTGAGTTTAAAGTGAAGTGAATGTGAGCGTACGATTCGCACATGAGGTTAATGATGTACAAAATGGTCAAAACACATGTCAGCCAGAAAGCAGGGGTAGTGGGGTAGTGGCAAATGATAGTGGTTTGGAAATTGAGGTGGTTTTTGGTATTCTATGGAGGTATATACTGTTCATAGAAAAACCAGAGAGTGAGAGGAAGGGAATCGTACGCCATTGTTTCGTGAAGCTTGAACGAGGTTACCAGGTTGTTGCAGAGGGCCGATTGGCTTGCTGTTTCGATTGTACTTCCGCTAACACAGGTATGTCGATTGACCTCTGCCTATTTTTTTTAAGATTTTCCTTCTGTATCCGTATGTAATATCTCTTGGGTTTGTAGTGTTGGGGATATGTTCGAGTACAAGGGGAAATCATGCGTCAGGGGTTTAGCCCATTTGGGATTCTGAGGGTATTGACGGTAAGATTGGGATTGGGGCCGAGTTTTCGACTGTTTTTGTATCTGTTGGAGAGGGTAGATGCAAATAGGCTATTGATGCATAATAGTCAAATGTATTGATCTAATTACAAGCCTCTTATGCCGTAGGCTAAGATGCGTACCCATCGAGCTTCGTGACTGAGGCTGATAGACGAGGAGGTTGAAGAAAATGAGGGTAGTGTATCTGGTCGTGCTCCGATGGATGAGGGTCGAAACATAGAGGAACTAGTCATAGCAAATGATATCCCACTGCCAGTGGTGGTTTCCTGAGACTGGGGGTTCAAGTAGTAGGCATCGTAAGATAGTAATGACTGAGGATAGTGGTGAGGAGGATATGGGCGGAGGGACAGAGAAAGAGAGGTAAAGGTCAGGCTGAGCCTCCGGGTGGTGAAATGGGTGAGGGGGAGCAAAGTAATCGTAATGAGGATTTAACTGAGTCGGATGAGGCTGCAGGTTCTTTTTCGGATAGAGAGAAGTAGAGGCTAGATCGATTTGTAGCTAAACATGGGTTGTCGAAGGTAGGGGTTATATTGTATTCTGCGGGGTCAGAGTACAACTTTAAATCGAAGCCTCGAGAAGGTATCATGGCTAATAGAGTCCAAATTCAACTGGGTGTGCGATTGCCTCTTTGAAGGCTGGTGAAGGAGGTGTTAAACTTTTAGGAAATTGCCCCAATTCAGATGAATAGGAACTTTTATGAGATGATGAAGGTAATCAAGGGTATTAATGCAAAACTGAGGAGTGAGGGAAGGGGTTTAATTGAGTGGTATGATGTGGTATCCTTCTATTCGAGGAAGGCTAATCAGAATGTGGGCACCTTCCACATCCAGTGCCATGTAGACAAGCCCTGGTTGTTTGATCTGTACTCGATGAGTCGGGGGTGGAATAGATATTTGGTTGTAGTATGGGGAAATTATGAGAATGTTGAAGGGGAGGACCCTTATAAGTTACAGCATAAAGTCAATAATCCAAGTTAGTTTTCTATTGAAGGGTTTTTGATATATTGTTCAAATAAATTGGTGATTGTATTTTTGTTTGTTCTGTAGGTCCTCAAAGCCGGACATGGGCGAATCCGAGGGATTATATTGATGTCATAATCGATTGAGATGAGGAGTGGGTAAATTCTATTTTCAAGAGTCTTGGTATCAAGAGGAAAAGGCAAAAAAGGACAGATTCCCTGCTTCGACACGTACCCATTACGTCGAAGCCATTAAATAAGAGCGGAGGCGAAGATGTTTCAAAGGTAGTTAAAGGAATGGAGGAGGATAATTTGGCAAGGAAGGCAAAGTATGTTCTGAAGTTGCAACGGACATCGAGGCAGGCGGCGACAGTGCTTGAAGTAGTTAGTGATGCTTTGAGACAGAGGCCGAAGCAAGCATCGACCCAGGATGAGAAAGGGAAGGGCGAGGTTATTCCCGAGTCTTCCAGGGTACATCAGAAGAAGATTACTCACCGTAAAAGGCGTTGGGCATTAGGGGAAGATAATGCGGAGAATGCGGGCGAAGATATGACACAGGCTGAGCGAGAGGATCAGGCTCTGGCTGTGGCTGCTTTGATGGCGGAACTCTGTGCTGATGGCCCAGATGAGGCGTCAAAGCAGATAAAGAAGAGTATGAACCAGGTAAGTGTCGATTTTCTTGTGAGATTTTGACATTTTTTGTGAGTGCTTGATTCTTCGAGAGGTATTGATGGCTTGAATATTCTAGTAGATAAATGCTTGGGTGCAGTCTTTTAGCAAGGCGGTGAAAGTGTTAAGGAGGATGCTACAGGAGGCGGCTGACAGTCTGGAGCTTGCTCGAGGGACTGAAACGTCGGTGGTGTATGAAAATAAAACTTTGAAGTGAGATTTTATGGCTATTACTGATTCGTTTGAGAAAAGATTAGAGGGTCAACGTTTCAATCATGAGCAGGTGTTGAGATCGAAGTTTGTTGAGAATGAGAAGAAAAAAAAACACTGAAGGAGCATTACCAAGGGCAGTTTGATGATGAAGTTTCTGATAATGATAGGATGAAGGAGTTCATAGAGGATATGGGGTTTGATCCTGAAATTCTGCAACGCTTCCCTGTTACCCATAATTTTGCCACTGAAGATACTTTGCAGATAGAGGGGATAGAGGTAGATGTTGCTGATAGAGGTATTGGAGGTGGCGTAGAGGCTCCCGTGATCGAAGGTACTGCTCCTGGATTAGCAACTGATGCAGGCATCGATTGTGCAGGGTTGAAATCTTCTACTGGAGGTGCTGGGGGTATTGGCACTGAGGAGCCTGATGAGGGAGGAGATACAGCCACTCTGATATGAGGTATTGTACTGGGGTGTCATACCATTTCTTCAGATTTTTCTGTTAGGTTTTAATATTTGAACAATGTTGGGCTTTCTTCGTATTTGATCTTTAAGCTTGTGGTTACTTTAAATTGTTGTAGTGTACTGAAACTGGTTTGTGTTAACTTGAATTGTACTGAATTACTGTGCAAGATGCTTGATATATGTTCCGAGCTGAACTTGAGTCTTTGATATATGTTGCGTTAAAGTGTCTTGCATGTAGCAAACTATTGATATTAAAGGATACTTGTTTCTGCATATGTTGTAAGTTTTAGAATGACAGCAGAGTGATCAAACATTGAAGATATCCGAGATGGTTGTGACGCTTGGGTGAAACCAAGAGATTTATTGGACTTTGATGGCCAAAGCCACATCGAAGTAAGACGTGGCTTCCCCCAACGCATTCCCGTGGGTCCGGTCTTTCGACCATTCGTGTCCCTCGAGTTTGCTCGAATGTTGGGAGTTTAAAAATTTTTGAGGTCGCTCCCAAGTATCAGTCGGGCCGAGGGTGACATGATACTTAGAGGAAACTAGGAAATTCACTGAACTTCGAAGGCCTGGGCCACAGCAAAGTAAGACGTGTTCACTGCCAACGTATTCTCGTAGGTCTGGTCTTTCGACCATTCGTGCCCCTCTAGTCTGCCCGAATGTTGGAAGTTTAAAAATTTTCAAGTTCGCCCTCAAGTATCAGTCGGGTCGAAGGGTTGGCATGATTTTCAGGCTTAACCAAGAAATTTACTGGACTTCGATGGCTTCGGGCCTGATCGAAGTAGAACGTGTTCACTGCCAATCCATTCCCGAGGGTCCGGTCTTTCGACAATTCGTGCCCCTCGAGTTTGCTCAAAATTGGAGGTTTAAAAAATTTCAAGGTTACCCCCAAGTATCAGTCGGGTTGAAGGGTTGACATAGTACTCATGGTCGAAGGGCCATAGATCAACCAGCAGTATGAGCACCGCAGGTACCTTCATGGTGTTCGGCTAGAATTTTTAAGGCTTCAGTTTGAGAAATGTATCGAAGGAGGATGCCATTTAAGGATTTGTGATGTAACTTGAGTTTGTGAATGGTGTATCTACGACAGTTCTCTAATAATGATCGTTTAGATTTGGGATCATCTGGGAGGGTAGCATTGCTGAAGTAATGGAGGAACGGTATTCACCAGTCGTCTGGATCAAAACTTTCACCGCCAGTATTGATGGCATCGACTTCCATCTGGTCGATATTTTGGCATTCAAGTACTTCGATATGGAGGGTTCGGGGTTTTAATTGGCCTAACATAGCTGCTATGTAGGCGAGGGCATCTGAATGTCAGTTTTCTCCTTGAAGGTAATGAGTGATAGAAGATTTTTTAGGGAAACGGTCCATGCGCTTTCGAACGAAAGTGGCATATTCAGCCATGCGATCGTTAGCTTGATTTTCACCTGTGTAATGCCTCTGAACGAGTTGGGAATCTGCGAAAACTATAAGTTTAGGGATACCAAGTTCGAGGGCTAGGTTGAAGTCATAGATCAAGGCTTCATACTCAGCTTCATTACTGGAATATTCGATATTTAATTTAACTGCCATCTCTATTCCATCATTTATAGGTGTCACCAGGACTATACCAATCCCTGAACTGTTAAGCCTAGCGGATCCATCTAAAAATAAATGCCATCCTGTGGTTGGCTTCCATGGACCTGTTGCTTCGGGTTGGTCTTCTGTCAAGTCTTCTTCATGTTCATCCTAATTAACATCTTCGACTGGGAAGTCAACAAGGAAATTTTCTACTACTTGGTCTTTTTGGAATATCTGCTTCTCGAATGTGATGTCATGTTCACCGAGGGAAACAGACCACTGTTGTACTCTCTTGGATTTCTCTTTTTTACTGAGTACCTCTCGAAGGGGATAGCTTGTTATAACACGGATATGGTGGGATAGAAAATAGGGTTTTAGTTTGTGGGCTGAATAGACGAGGGTGAGGAGCAAACGCTCAAGTTTTGTGTATTAAGTTTTTGCAGGTGTTAGAATTTTCCTGATGAAATATACAGGTTTTTTGATGTTTAATTCGCTCGAATGAGAACTGAACTGATGGAAGTTTCTGTAACAGCGAGATATAAAGAGAGTATCTCGCCTTCGATAGGGGTGTTGATGATGGGTGGTCGACCAAGGTAAGTTTTGGGTTTGAGGAAGGCCTGCTCACATTCAGGTGTCCAGTTAATCTCTGGGTTATTTTTCCTCATTTCTTTGTGGACACCTTGGTCGTATAATAGAGAAATGAACCAAGCACAGTGGTTTGAGGATTTGAAAATGAAACGGTTGAGGGCCGCAATCTTTCCAGCTACTTTTTGGACATCATTTTTGGTTCGGGGCAAAGCCATGTTGATGAGAGATCGAATATGGGTAGGGTCGATCTCGATACGTTGTTTACTGATAAGATGGCCTAAAAATTTGCCAGACGAAACACCAAATTAGCATTTGTCTGGGTTGAGTTTCATGTTGTATGTTTGAAGAATCGGAAAGACTTCAGTTAGGCTCTAGATGTGGGTCTATTTTTGGAGGCTCTTACACAACATGTCGTCGATGTAAACTTTGATCGACATGCCAAGCAAGGATTTGAACATGGTTGTAACAAGGCGTTGATATATGGCACCCATATTTTTAAGGCCGAAGGGTATGACATTAAAAGAGTAAGGGCCTTGTTTAGTGATAAAGGAAGTTTTAAGTTGATCTTCGGGAAGGAGGGGTACCTGATTGTAACCCGAGGCCGCGTCCATCATAGATAGGTGCTCATGTCCAGCAGTGGCATCAAGGAGTACTGAGATGATCGGGAGGGGGAAGCTATCTTTCGGTGCGTGCTTGTTGAGGTCTGTGAAGTCAACGCAGATTCTGATCTTGTCGTTCTTTTTGGGAACTGCAATAATATTTAATATCTAATCAACATATTTCATTTCTCTGATGAAACTGGCGGCTATGAGCTTGTCGACCTCGAGGTTTGTAGCATCTCAAAGTCGTGGGGTCAAAGTACGCTTCATCTATTTTACTGTTATGGAATAGGGGATGAGATCGAGGTGATGGCATGCCAAACTGGGGTCGACACCGGGCATCTCCTGGAAAGTCCATCTAAAGACGTCTTTGTTTGTACAAAGGAAGCCTGTGAGTTCAAGGCGCTCAGCCTCATCTTGAAAGGTTCTAATAAATGTACCTCGGCCAGGACTGTCGAGTTCAATATAGAGAGTAGGCTCGATGGGTGTGGTGGTATCTCTCTAAGGTATAGGGATAGAGAAAGATAGTGATTGCTATGGGAGTCTGATGAGCCTTCGGGTCCGATCGATCTTCGAATGCTCGCATAAACGAGCAAGGCGTTGACAGCCTTTTAAATTCCAAGTACCCAAGGGTAGTAAAACGGAGGGTCTGATGACAAGTCGATGGTATGGCATGCATGGCATGGAGTCAGTCGCACCCGAGGATACCAAGGCATTCAGACTTCTTATCGATGGTAAGAAAACTGGTTTGAAGTGTGACAAAACTGGTGGTGACTAGGAGGCCGATCCGACGAATAACAACTTCTGTAACCCCATTAAAACCTTTGAGTTCAACATTGGTGGTAGTGATGAGGTCTATTTTCTTCATGGCTTGGACAGTTTGGAGGAAAAGTACATCGGCTGCACTTCCTGTGTCTATGAGCATGGTGTGGAGGACGAGGTGTTCAATCTTAGTCATGATGACTAATGGGTCAGAATGGGGAAAATGAGCAGGTGATGTACCGAATCGATGAATGAAATACCTTCGGGTCAAGGAGAGAGGCTCGATTCTGGCAGGAGGGCGGGTAGCTTTTCCTGGTAGGTGAGTTTGTTGTATTCTTCGACACGCTTGCGTTTACTTTTGGAACGGCCGCTGTCGATATTGTTGATTTCAATGAAATTTATTCGGTAGATGTGGACCTCGACTGGGTCGACAGCAAAAATGGGTTGAGGTTTGAGGTACGATCCATCAAGGTAACTAGGAAGGTCAGCAGCATACTGATGTAGACGACCTGCTTTGAGGATGATTTTGAGGGAACCCTGCAAAGTGAAGTATTTGTTGGTAGGGTGGTAGTTATACTTGTGGTTGGCGTAGTAAGGTTTGCCTAGTTTTACTTTGATAGGAAAATGGATACGCTATATGGGGTCTACCTGAATCTGTGGTAGAATGGTGCTGAGAGGGGCAGTGAGTGTGGGTAGAATTGTCTTTGGTCACTTCCTGCGAGCTTCGGCACTATTGTCATTGTGGGGGCATTTAAGGCTCTCAGTCGCCTGTGAGATGGGAGTGATCAGGAGTGAGGGAGTAGAAGGTGGGCCTTGTCGAGGTTTATTGATGGTAGTGGTCGAAGGTTGCCTCTGTTTACGCGATTCGTGGAGGCGCTCAAGGTCGATATAGTCATTGATTTTTGAGAGCATCTCCTCGAGGGTTTGAGGTTTATGGAGGACCAGGTACTCTTTGACACTGCTATGGTCTGGCAGGGCATTTGAGTATGCAGGTACAACATTTGTGTATTCAAGGCTTTCAACTTTTCGTGACTCGTCAAGGAACCTCCTAGTGAAGGCTTCTAGGGTTTCACTGTTAGATTTCCTGAGGTTGAAGAGGGTATCGTCTCTATCCCCTCTGTCTTTATTGAAGGCGAACTGTGCAATATAAAGGTATGATCGTTGCGTAAAGCTCCAAATAGATAAACTAGGAAGGTTATGGTACCACCGTAAAGGGCTATTTGTGAGACTTGTGGGAAAAAGGCGGTAGATCAGGTAGTCGGCTGTAGAGTAGAGGCTGAGAGCATTTTAGAATTTTAGGATATAGGATTAAGGGTCGGTGTTGCGGTATTTGCTGAGTTTGGGAGTACGGAAATTTGGAGATACCTCGATGGTGAGGAGTTTGGGGCAAAGAGGGTTATTTAGTCAACTCCATAAGTTGGGAGTAGGGCTCGCGCTGATGCAGATAACAGGTTGGATTTTATAGTCGAAGTCCTGTTGTACACAATAGGCAGGATGAGGGGGTGATCAAAGGGTTTGAGGGTCATGTGGTCGAGTGTGTGGTATGTTTTCTACGTTGTGCTCCCCGAGACATTCTCGGGCAGGGCAGAATTTTTGGTGTATGGAGAAGTGATGGGTGGAATCAAAGGAGTCTTCTGTGGGGTAAATGCCAAGGAGTATGGAGGCAGTGACGGGAACTATAGGGGTAGCGCCTTTGGTGTTACGGTGAGCCGGAGGTGATGGGATATGTGACAAGGGACCTAATCGGTCTCTGGCAGAGATACGAGACGGGACGGGTACTTGGGACGGTAGGGGAGCATCTAAAGGCTACAGACGTTGCAGCTCTCAGACTGTGTTGTACAGCTCATCAATGGCGCGGTTCTGCCTTTCGACATCGTCAAGACGGTGGTGTCGCTCGGCTTCAAATTCTTGCCGGTGTTTTTCACGTTCCAAGTGAAGTTGTGTGGGGTGTCGCTCCTCGGTTTGAGCAAACTGCTGAGAAAGCAGGGTGAGTTGGGCGACCACTCCGCCGATAGAGTTGTCGGCTTGAGTGGAACTAGAATGGACGGTGGGGGCCACGGAGAATAATTTGTGGGAGTAGGAAAAGGGAGACAGTGAATAAGGGAGATTGGTAGGGTGGGAAGAACAGAGGGAGCCAAATGTAGAGGCCTAACTTTGTAAGGTGAGGAAGTCGGCTCTTATACCACGGGGGTTTATCCTCAATCAAAGGGGTTCATATATATAATCTATAGCATTAGAAATCTACTGATAATATACTTACGTGGAGGCCTAGAATGTGACGCTTCACGACCTCTGATGAAGATTTTTAAGAGTGTTTATATTTCTGTCGAGAAGTCGAAGGTTTGAGTAATAGGTTTTTACAAGGTGGTCGGAGATAAACTGCAAGGGCTTAAGGGAGAGCTTTTGTAGCCTTTCCATGGTTCCCCATCTCTCCTATTTATAGAACATAGGAAGGGCTAAGTCACCAAAGTTAGGTCACATTACAAGTATACCAACCGGATATCGAGTAGGTATCCCGGAGTTGGTATAGATGCCAGAAATGTCGGATCTGTCACTGTAGCAGTTGTTGGGTCTGTCTCCGTGCTCTGACACTGTAGCAGTTGTTGGGTCTGTCTCCGTGTTCTAACATTGTAGCAGCTATTGGGTTTGTTGCTATAGCTATAAGGACCAACAACGTCGTCGTCTTGTCCAGTGAGTTGGCTGTCTGTCTTGTCATACTTCGACCATGTACGGATATGGTCGAAGTGTTTCTGATGTTGATGTGGAGTTCATCTTCGAGGCTTATTCAAAGTTGAGGCTTCATCTTCGGATAATCTTTATAGAACATAGGAAGGGCCAAGTCACCAAGGTTAGGTCACATTACAAGTATACCAACTAGATATCGAGTAGGTATCCCGGAGTTGGTATAGATGCCAGATATGTCACTGTAGCAGTTGTTGGGTCTGTCTCCTTGCTCTGACACTGTAGCAATTGTTGGGTCTGTCTCCATGATCGAGGCTTCGTCTTCGGATAATCTTGTAAGGCTTATTTATGGATTGAGTGGGCTTTAATGTATTCGAGAAGGCTTCGAGGTAGCCTTCAAGTGTTTAACTGGAGTAGAAGGCTGCGAGTAGGCCACTATATAGAGCAAGATTGAGATTAGGGATTTTGATTTCGACTTCATCCTCATCATCTAATGAGATTACGTGTAATGGAATGGAGTTGCTTCCTTGTCCACATTCCTTCACGGGAGGTAAATCAAACGAAAATTTGAACTTCTCACCTAGAACTACTTTTTTTGATTATATCACTCTAACTCCTATTCATTTTCTTACAATCATTATAAGCACCACCCATAATAGCATCTTTACCTTATATTAGCAGAAATCTCACTACAAGATATTGAGATGCTCTCCAGAAAATCAACAAATGGACGTTTCCTGCTTAAATTAAGTGGATCAGCCTCCAAATTAATTTGAACTCTTTCCACGACTCTTGGAGCAAGGGAGACTTTAGAAGATCCAGAGGATATCTTGTGCTTATCAAGTGAAGGTGAACACAAACCTAATTCTCCGAAGCTTGAACTTTTAAAAGACCGTTGACACTATTTTAAGTTCAACAATCACGTTCTTTGGCGTACTTACCACTGAGCATAGTTCATATTCCAGAATAGCCTTTCTTCCTAGTTTTACATATTCGTCCATGGCGGTATCTGTAAAGGCTTATTTCCACTCTCGGTCTCACAGGGGTAAGATATCAACCTCCATGTCTACAGCTCTAATTCATAATCGTATGACAAGATAGAAGAATTAGAACATTATATTACCTTTAAGAAGATCAATCAAAACCTTGTTGTAACATTTATCATTAAAGTGAATAATGGCCATATTATAAGACCAATAAATAGGACCATAAAGCGATAGATTAAAGGGAGGATTTCCTACCCAAAAACTGGATAAAAAACAACTTAGAGCACTCTTTGTAATAGCTAGTCACAATCAATAAAGATCTCAATTTCCAAATCCTCAAGAGAGGTCATAGTTTTTACCAATTCGGAGGTTTTCCACGTTAATATTTTTTTCGGCGATTAGTTATTAATTCCTACATTCTAATCGTATTTGGTGTGTGATAACTAAGTTTAAAATACAAAATTAGGAACTTACACTTAGTGCCGTCTGTGAGAAACAAATGCTTAGCCAAAGTTTTCAAATACATAACCGATTTCACAAAATGCCAAGCCCTAGCTAAAACCCTCAAAATGGCCAGATCGGAGGAGTGGACGCGATGGCAGAATTGTGCGCTACTCTGAACTCTGAGAAAAAGAAGATAACAATTCTGGAACAACAATTGGTAGGCGTGCAGGAAGCATTGAGAATTCTTCAAGGACAACAAATTATGACACACAAAAACAAAGAGGTACCGCCGGCAACATCAAGAGTTTCAACACGAAACAGGTTGCGACCCCCCTAACGTAAGCTGATATTCACAAGCTTGTAGTCATACTGATATAGACCACTTAAGAAGAGGTTGATAAAGTGCATGCCAACCTCAGGCAAGTGAAGGATCCACAAAGGGGAAGGACTCGGATCCCCGTGCATGAATGCTTCAATGAGAGAAGTAGAGATTACAACCCCAGAGAAGGTCAAATCCAACACTAGACAGCCACAACTTGATAGTTTGTTACTCAAGAGCACGTAGAAAAATATATCATATAACTACCTGAGGCCCAAACACACACGGGGAAGAGCATCTTTAGCAGATTATAGAAAAGTTTGATCGCGTTAGATTTATTTGATGGTAAAATTCCAACCAGTTTTCACGCGTCGAAAGCCCAAAAGTACAAGGGAACTGATCCCGTCAAACCCGTTCATAAATTCTAAGACCCATTGGGGTTGCATTCCATCTTAAATCACATCTTGTGATGCCTCTTCTCTACTTGTCCCCAGGACAAACCTTTGAGATGGTTCCACTCGCAAAAGGAAGGGTCGATTCCTACTTTTAAACAACTGTAGGAACTCTTCGTCAAAAATTATTCCCATACCAGACATAAAAAGAGAATTTATACTCTCTTATTAGTCTAAAAAAAATGCCAGGAGAAAAGCTCAAGACATTTGCCAAGAAACTCTTAAATTTGGCATGATGGGTGAACAACCTCGACCATAAGATTACTGTTTTAGCCTTTACCAATACTCTACTTATGGAAGGCCAAGCAAAATAACACCTCATTCTGAACAAACCTGCAACCCTTGAAGATATGATCGAAAAGGTTAGCAGTAACATCGATCTCGAAAGAATGATATCCAAATAACAAAAACCACTGAAGTCAATCCTTAATTCAAAAGGACAAACTGCGGATTGAGAATTTGAACAATCTATAGATATAGGAAGGGATAGAAAATGAGTTAAATCTAATGGAGATCGACCACGGAAAGGTAGTGACCTTCCAAAACCATGTCTTCCAAAGTTAGCTGCTTCGCTGGCCGATATGTACCCTACAATTTAGATAGACAAGTTCTTCATAAATGCCCACCCTCTCCAGCCCATCGAAGGAAGGCCGTATTGCAAACACCACAAAGTCTACCTCCATAATACAGAGCACTACTTTCCTCTACGGAGACTCCTGGAGTATATACTTAAGGACGGCATACTGCACGAGTATATCGTCAACTTTGAAAGTTACAAAAATAGAAGTTACAGACTTACTATTGAAGTTGTCTAGATCGTAAAAGGAACAGGAGAAAAACATTTATATTATATTTTCCTCAGCCATTTTATTTAGATGCACAAAATCAACAGACCGGTCAGGTTCAAAACACGTTGCCTCCTCCAATACCACGACCTATCCATGGTCGACAAGAATGCTCGATTACTTCTAGAATCCAGTAGTATGAGAATGGGGATCTCCTTTGAAGATTACGATACTAGCCACATCAAATTCCTTCATAATGACGTGCTTATTGTCATGTTAAAAATAAGAAATATTGTCTTACACACGATAATGGTAGATATTGGGAGTAGTATTGAGTTACTGTTTCAAAGTGCAATCAACTACATAGGCCTAACAGATAAAGTCGAAGCTATCAATATCAGCATCGACAGTTTTAATGGATCTAAGGAAGAATTTGTAGGAAAGATTATGCTTTCCATTACAGTAGGACTAGCAACTATCGACATTACATTTTATGCTATAAACACAAAATCACATTATTTCGTAATCATGGGGCGATGTTGGTTACATAATATGAGGGCAATTACATTAACTTATTACTTAGCATTACGGTTTGACTGGAATGGCGGAATATATGAGATCAAAGGCAACCATAAGCCAGCTTGAGCTTACGATAATATAGTTGCTATCACGGCAAAACCTTCGGAGGAATATACTGCATAAAAATTATAGAAGACTACACCCATGGAAGACCAAGCACCAAGCGCAGAAATTATAGAATACATTAAGATCATCAGGACAAGATGGGCACATATATTTGGACTCTTCTTTCCATTACATAACAAAATGTTCTTGTCCAATTCCTAAAAGACAACAGTGATGTATTCATATGGACATTTAATGAGATGCCAGGCGTCGAACCCTCTATGGTTTGCCACAAACTTTGTTTGAGAGACAAGGCCAAAGCTGTCAAGCAAAAACAAATAATACTAGCACCTTGACTCTGGGAGGAAGTCAACTAGGAAATTGAAAAACTTCTCGAGGTTGGTTTCATCTAAAAGGCTAATTATCCTGAGTGGGTCTCCAATATTATGGCAGTTCTAAAGAAAAATGGCAAGATCAGGGTGTACACGGATTTTATAGACCTAAATAAACACACTCCAAAAGATAGCTTCCCTTTTCTCACAATTAACCGTCTGCTCAATTCAACCGCTGGACACGAGCTATTGTCCATGATGGGCGTCGTATCGGGATATAATCATATATCACTTTTGCCTGAAGATCAAGAAAAAATAACTTTCATCACAGAGCATGGTCTATACTCTTATAAAATTATGCCTTTCAGACATAAGAATGCAGGAGCCACTTATCAAATATTGATGACTCAGATGTTCAAGAACCTTCTCGGGAAAATAATTAAAGTCTACATTGATGACATACTATATAAAAGTTTAAAAAAGGAAAGTCATCTCGCCGATCTTCAAACTGCTTTCCAAATTCTTTGATCATATAGAATGAAGCTTAACCCTAAGAAATGCCAGTTCGGAGTCCAATTAGGGTAATTCTTAGGATATTTGATTAGCAAAAAACAAATTAAAGCTTATCTAAATCGCATTTGTACCCTATTATCCATGCCTTCACCAAAGATAAAGAAAGACGCACAGAAGTTAGCTGGTAAGATAGCAGCAATAATCAATTTGTACCAAAATCCTCGGACTGCTGTTGATGGTTATTTAACATACTACGGAAAGGAACATAAAAAAACAAAAACAAAAAACCCCTGAGATCGAGTAGAATGTACAATGTAAAGCAGCATTTCAGGAACTGAAAAGTTATATGAGAAAGCCACCAATAATGAGAACCACCTCAAAATGTGACGAGCTTACAATATACTTTGCAGTCACAGAAAACTCAATAATTTTGGTACTCATTCTACTTGATGACAAAATAGAAAAAACTGGTTTATTTCATCAGCAAGACCCTTACCACAGTAGAAACACGATGCACAAAGATCGAGAAATTACTCCTAACTCACGTATTCACTTCCTAGAAACTAAAGCAATACTTTCAAGCCCATTTGATTCGTGTAATGACAAATTACACCTTGCGGAAGGGATTGTCCAAAAAAGAAAAATACAGACGAGTACAACAATGGTCGATTAGTTTGGGAGAACACGATATTTATTTTGAACCAAGACATTCAGAAAAGGGTCAAGTAGTCACAAGTTTCTTGGCAGATTTTCTGGTTGACGGCCTTAATTGGGAAGAAGAAGACATCAATTTCGTGGAAGAACAATTCAAAGAAAAGTCGGACTGGATATTAAAAAAAGGCTGACGACTTTTAACTGATGGATCTGTTGGTCCGACAAGCTTGGGGATTGGTATCATTCTAATCATACCCCCTTATGACATAATCAAGAGATCAATACGACTTAATTTTGAGTCTACCAATAATGAAGCGTAGTACGAAGCAATAATCCATGAGATGGACATGACATTGGAACTCGGAGTTACTGAACTCTCTATGTACACAGACTTCTTATTCATCATGAACCATTATACGAAGAAATATCTGAATAATGGTAGAATGGTGGACAAAGTAGCAGCAGTGGCCAATAGAATGAGCAGATTCAAAAAGGGAACTATCGAGTACTTATCTCGAAGAGAAAATAGTCACGCAGATTCGCTTACTTTCCTCACTAGAGTCCTCGGAACCGAAGCTCGATATCTACATATTGAAATAATATCTACCCCCAGAATTAACATTATCCAATCCAATGTTATTAATACTGGGGGCGATGACGAATCAGATAGCGATTGGAAACAACCTTTACTCTCATATATTAGACCCGATAACAAATTTAATGATGCCCTCCCTGATGATCTCAATAAAAGAAGAAGATTAATCGATTATATTAAACAATACACTATCAGTGACAACTTCCTTTACAAAAAATCAGTTATAGGGCCTTATCTGGAATGTTTGTCTGACAAAGAAGCCCTCAATTTTTTACACGACTTGCATGAGGGAACTTGTAGATCATATACGGCATGATGATCCTTGGCAAATCGGGCTATTACTCAAGGGGTTTTCTGGCCAAAAGTGAAAGCTCATGCCATTGAATATGCTAGCAAATGTGATACTTGTCAGAGACATGGACACAAAATACAAGCTCCAGCTTTAGAACTCCATTCTAGTAAAGTATGTTGGCAATTTAAAAGATGGGCCCTCGATCTCATTGGTGAGTTCCCAAACTCACTTGGTAAACAAGGACATATCTTGGTCATAATTGACTACTTCACCAAATGGGTAGAAGTAGTCCCTTTGTGTTTAACACGATAGATCAAAGTCATCAAATTCATATGGAAAAACATTATTATAAGGTTTAGTTGCCCCCATCTCATTAGAATTGATAATTGGCCAGAATTTGTGGGTGCAAAAGTGGTCAATTTATATAATAAGTATAACATCATTTACTCTCCTTCAAATCTGTACAACCCGCAGGGGAATGGTCATGAAAAAATAACTGACTCCACCATCGTCGACGGTGTAATGGCCTAATTTTGGAAGCTGTAGATGGCTTGGAATTAGCTCTTACACCAATGTTCCTGTGATAAAAACTAATTTCAAAAAGAAAGATGACATAGGTGATTTAGCGTGGAAAGCCTCTGAATAGATAAAATAACTACGACCTCGATTTAAGGATTTTTGAAATAGTAACTATTACTGCTTGAGGCTGATATCTTATTACAAGTGATCTCTCGACTTAGAAATACTTGAATCTTGTGAATAAGAAGTTTTGGATGTTTTGAGAATTTAGAAAATGTAATTTTCTTGGTTATTTCACGTATAATTTTCTGGTCCTTGTCTCTTCTGGAAATTTTTCTTTATATAGGCCTTCTTCGAAGTTCTTTATCGTGGTGAAGCACGCTCTCTGAACAATGTAGTTAATGGCGGTTGACTAAATAACTGTCGAGTTCATGAGAAACTAATATCTTTAACTTGTTCAGGCTTTTCTATTTGAGCTTGACCCACGTTCTTCATCAGTTTGTAGAGTAGGTAGCAATGTTGACTATTGAAGTCGTGTGTAGAATGTGTGAGTCTAACAACTAAAGTCACGAGTGGCTTTAGTTGAGAAAGAATTTGCGGGTATATGGGTATTCGGGTTTGATGTTCTAAAATGAAGGAAGAAATGATGTAGATTTGACTATATAGAAAATATGCGTGTAATAGGGGGACGCTTCAGCATTAAATGATGATGGGAATACTGATGTACACGTCAATTAGGGTTTTGAGAGTTTTGTCTGTATTGAACGATGACGCTTGGGAAAATATACCTGCACATTAAATATAGGGTTTTATAAATAGCTCCTGTACCGATGTTTGTGGTAAAGTACGCTTGTTTGGTGCTAAATTCTTTGAATGTTTAGACGATGGTGAAGACCCGGAGAATGGTTCTTGAAGAGAAAATTGTTGTTGCGATGCAAAAGTTGAAGTTGAAATATTTTGGTGATCAGTCTTTGGAAATGTCTACTCCTGTTCCTGTTCCTCCGACGTATCAAGGTATGTCGGAAGAAGAAGCGGCTAAAGCTGAGGAAGATTTTTATTGTATGTGGAGATTTTACCACGTTGTCTTAACAGGCGAGCAACGTTGGGTTTATCTCCGTATCCTTGTGAAAAACAAGGTTGGCTAAGTAGATGCGAGGTTCGATGTAACTACGGGGCAGTTACACCGTTATCTTGGGTAAGACTAGATTCTAAGTTCGATCCCTCTTCATCTCTACCGACTCTGCGGAGGTGGTGGTTATAGAAGATGCGGCGATGGTAGTGGAGGGGGAAGATGGAGAATGAAAATCTGCTTCTACACTTCCATTGTATCTTGGCGCTGAGAAGACCATCTATTTGAAGAGTGGGTTCAAGCACTGAGTTATTTTCTATAATGCCCATATTTTATCCAAATCGAGTTCCTGGTTTGAATAAGATGGTGCGAAAGAAGAAGGACCTATGGTTGACTCCAATGCTTATTTTGCATCAGAGTATTCTTGGGGTAAAACATCACCAAAGTTATATGAATTGAAGGATTTGATGTTTTGGAGTGCCTAATGTTGGAGTACTTGAGAGACTTATTATCTGTAAAAGTACTTGACAAACTTGTTATATGTAAATTACCTTATGTTGGAGTACTTGAAAGATTTGTTAATTGTAAAGTACTTGGAATTTGATTCGAGCTTAATAAAATTTGTTATCAAATTCTGTGTTGATATATGTTCAAAATAACTCTAGAAATTGAGCTATGAATGATCCAAAGATTTTTGAATATAGTTGGAATGTTATGTATGAGATTAGAAAGTATAACCTGGCTATAATAATCGAGTTATAACATGAAACTTATCTAATATATGACGTTCGACATGGGGGCTAAAATTTGGGGAAGAGAGAAAATTACAGAAGTTTTAGGATGGGAAATTCGAGCTCGGAGAGATCGTCTTGAAAATTAGATTTGGAAAGAATAACTTGATATGGAATAAGTTGAACTGACAGAGGTTGATAGGGAGAGATATGTTCAAATAGATTTTCTCAATATACTAGGGTTTTCTGTTATGAAAGAGTAAAATAATATCGCAAACTATGGGGGGTCCATAGCAATCCAAAAAATTGCATAAAATAAGGGGAAATGAACTTTAAATAGGTGGAAATGAATTGAAATGGTATGGACTCGATCTGAGAGAATTTGTTATGCCGCTGAGGGGCGGTTGGCGATAAAGAGAGCTAAAATACATAAGTAGATTTTTGGTTTGTTGGACTATGATGTTGAACTACCAATGAGGGGGTGTCAACTTGAAGGCTTAGATTGGATGGGTAGGGAACTGGAGTATGAACGTCCTTTCTATGAGAAGTTGTTTAGGGAAGTAATGGTAGATCTTGCAACTCGAAAAGATGTTTTGAGATTAATCGCTGAGGTGAATTATATGTGAATGTAATTATATGTGAGATGAATAAAGTGAATGTAAATAGGCGTGGTATGAATATATGTAATAGGTTTAAATAATTGGCAAAGAAATTAAATGATAATAAAGCTTGAATCGATCCTTTATTGTCGTGAATACTGTTTGTAACTATTGTGAAAAATGGATTTAAATATTTTTGTATTTTTTTTAAAGCTTTGGAAATAATGTCAGTACTTATATAAGTAAAAGAAGCAATAATAGAAAAAGCAGGGAGCTTCTGATTTTATCTCTTGTGTAAGTTGCAAAAACCCAATTACGTGTAAATGTGAGTCATCATAAGTGTGGGGAGGTCAAAGGGAAATTTGGGAAAGAGAGATGAAAATATAATAAAATACAAGGCAAAAGGTAATAATGGGAAAGTGTTTTCACTGAAAAGGTACAAGACGTCTGACATTGATAGTGGAAGGGATGCCTAAGTTCCAAAACTGAGAATAGCTCGCACAAGGCTCAATAACTGCCAACAGTTATAGTTAAAAAATAAAAATAATGTTTCATCTTTGTCATTCAAACGTTTCTCAACTTTAAAAAACTTGAAGAGCAGTGAGAGAGGGAGTAGAATAAATAGCAGAGAATCTCATGAGAAATTAATTTAGAGTGATCAAGAGTCAAAGCATGAGAAAATTGCAGAGATTGAGTCGCGAAGGTGGTTATACAGCAGCGTTGTGAGGGAAGGATTTGGTACTACGTCAAATTCATATTCCGACATAGAAGGTTAGTAGAGGATTTGTGATATTTTGAATGTTTTGCTTTTCAAGGTTATATTATGTGTTAGGCAAATCTAAAAATTATTATTTACTATAATCTATAAAAACTTGTTTGATATACGATATATGAAAGATATATGTATATGGGCGATGTATATGTAAAATATAATGATGGATACCTGGACCTGTATTTACGTTAATTGTGAGGAGTGTTGTGTAGGATGAAACCCTCATTTATAGAGTTGTAGTGACATGGATATTTTACCAATCAATGAGGCGTTGACCTCTAGTCGATCAGATTTCGAGACTGTAATGTGCAATAGGGAGGAAGATGTAGGGGTTTATCAATTTCCAGATTTCCCAGGAAAATTGGTAACCTATCCTCCGAATTTTGATGTGTTCAAAGAGTTTTGAATAGCCAAGGCTTCTATAAAAAGAAGATAGGGTAGTTGTATAGGACATGCCAGTAGGCATTTTAGAAGTTGTATTGTTGGATCTGGGGAGGAATACTTTTTTCTGTTTACTGATTTGGAGAAGGAGAAAAGAGATAGCGATTTAAATAAATCGCTCTCTATAGAGTATTTTGACGGGAACGTCCAGGGTAACCTGGCGGAAGGCTTTTTGTGTTACCTATCTCAGTTGGAGTACGGGATGAGTCTTCCCTCCAGCAATCTGTCGAAAGGGATTATGAGCATTATCAGGGCATGTCCTATTCAGTTGAACGGGAACATGTGAGAGGTAATAAATGTCTGTGAATTTCTGAATAAGCTGTGGGAGGAGGATAAGAGTGAGAGGAGGATATCTCCTGATGATGTTTTGGAGTTTTATGGGGTAAATAACATTTTTGCAAATAGAGGGGCATATGTTTTTTGTGAGCTTGACTCGGCCTCATTTCTTTTATCTAAACTCAGCAGGTTGACCATGAATGATATTGTGATATGGGTGAAGGGTGATTGCCTTTAGAGAGATGACGAAGAACCCATGGAACTTCTATATAGATCTGTAAAACAAAGTAAGCATAACAATGTATAGTCTATAAGATTGATATGTTGAAATTGTATGTTTGCTCTGCTGATGATAATATGTTGTTACTGATAGGTCTTCAATCCAAGGTAGCGAGGAAGGAGTCTTAGTTGGATATAGTTGCTCAGGAAGGGACAGATCCCGAGGCTGTACTGAAAGAACTCGGTATTAGCATAAAAAAACGTGCTAGCAGGCGATCCAAGAAAGTTCAAAAGTCTTAATCGATAAAGCTAATGATTGGCGTTGATGGAAATAAGAAGAAAGGAGCTGATGAGGAGAGGCGAGTGAATCTGCTCAAGGCTTCTGGAAGCAAACTAGCTCGAGCATTTCCCAATAAGAAGATGCTGAAGCGTGGTTCGACCTCTGGAACCACAGGAAGAGGTGTGGCCGAGGCGAAAAAGAGAAGATTTAATCCTTCTGAACTGATGGGGGCAAAGATCTGAGAGGATCGACCTGTTATAGAAGATGAGCTTAAAGAGGTGGAGAAAAGGGCAAAGCTTGCAGCTCGTAATGAGGAAGAGATGAGAAAAATGGTAATCTCATTTGCTTGAATATGTGATACATTTTGTATTATGATTCGAGTTAATAATGAGGTCGATCTTGTTTATTTTGTAGGATACTTGTCTGATGAAGGGGATATACCTCAGGCTCATGGAGGAGAAAGCTGAGCTGAGGAAGGGGAAAGTCGATCTTGGAAAGAATGTAGCTCGATTAAAGGCTGACTTGATCAAGGAGGGGAAGCGGCTGGAGGCTCTGAAGGCTTTTCAAGTGGTGGAGATCAATAATCTATCCGCAGAAGCGAGAGTGAACATGGAAGAGGTGGTAACTGAGCGCGATAGACTTGGGCGTCACCTTATATCAAATGGGCATTCCGAAGATGAGGTGAATGCCGTCATGGAGGACACCTATGTTAAGGAGGAGGAAGATGATGAGGTGGAAGATGTTGTTGTTAGAGCTGTGGATTGGCAGGACGGTGTCTCTCCCCAATCGGTACAAGACAATAAAGGGGATGATAATGAGCGTCCGGAGGGAAAAAATGAGAAGGTAGAGTATAATGTTGATTTTTTAGTTATACGAATGGATTTTGGAATGCTTTAAACTGATGGGATATTGTTTGTCGGAGGGAATTTCGTAGGCTAAGTTGCTTTTGAAATTCTTGTTGTAAGAACTTAAGGAAATACACCTCAAAATAAAAGATTTAGAGACTGAGCTCGATAAGGAGAGAGACATTTTAGCGTCTCTGTTGTCTTTACAAGTTGAGCTACAGGTTAGAAAAAGCAAGAAATATTGGACTTGTATGCTTCATTACTATAGAGCTACAAAGCAAAAAGAAACATTGGGTATAGAGACACACCAAAAACCTATTATCGGTTTAGGGGCAATGATACTGAAATGGTGTATAGAAAATATCAAAGTATTGACAGATTAAAGTGTAGAGAATGTGTATCATAGATTTGGAAGTATGAGTTTATTGATCATCCATCTGAGACTATACTTCGACCTTAAGTTTAGAAGTAGTTTCCCACTGTAGATGTCAAAAAAATGGATATCTCGTTAGAAAAGAGATATATGTGTTGAGTGAGTATTCTAAATCGAACTTGATATTTTGTATCTGTAATGTGCAGGTTGAATTTTAAACAACTCGCTTGAGCGAAGATGATATACGCCAATGAAACCAAGAATTTATAGAGGAATTTGATAGAATGAGATAGTCAAATAAAGACAAGGAAGATCAACTTGTAAAGGTGTACTTCAAGTTTGTGGAGGAAACCCAAACTGTTGTTGACCTCGCTCGAAAGATCAAGGAGAAGAATGCCAAAATTAATAAAGGGAAAAAAGAGCTCACGATCATGAAAGAACATGCAGTGAAGCTTAAAAGTCAGAATGATGTGCTGATGGGAAAGAGTAAGGATGCTGAGATGGCTCGATACCATATATAGGATTTATAAAAATTAGAGGAAGGGTTCAATCGTTTTGTGGCTAGTTTAAAGGACCAAATGATCCGTAAAATGAACGATCAATAGCAAACTCGAGCTGATCTAGTGAATACCTGAAACGAGGTGGAGCGATTAAAGAAGAAAATGATTGAGAAAGATAGTGAGCTGAAGAAAGCTTGAGATGATCTATCTACCTCTGAAGTTTTGGTTAAGTAGTTGTATACAGCTTTACCTGCTAAAGATATAGAGTTTCAGATGGTGCAACGAAAGTGTGATGAGTTGAATGAAAGGGTGGCACAATTGAAGACCAAATTGTCACAGGTCAATTTGTGTGCTAGAGACACCGAGGCTGGGGAGCGCTCGAGGATGAATAAAAGTAATGCCAAGGTCTCCCTTGTTCAAGGGGATGTAGTTAGCCTATCAGCACGAATAAGTGAGCTGGAAGGAATTGTGGCTCAAAATCAAGGTTATTTTCAACAAAGAAATAATTGTTTAAGGGACTGCCAAAGTAAGTTGGATGGTGCTATTTCCAGGAAAAAAGGGTTAAAGAGGGTTATTAGAGGGAATGAGATTTTGATGGAGAAGATAGAGGAACTGTTATTAAAAACTCTGACTGGGGAAGATCTAAACAGGAGATGGAGGCACTTCAAGCCCAGGTGGCAGAGTTAAGAGCGATTAATCAGGCTGAATTAGCTAAAGTAGATAAGAAAGTGGAAGAGAACATTACATTCACGGATCGAGTACATAGTGAAATGGAATGGAAAAAAGGATAGTATAACTGTAGTGGTGAGTTTTTCGGAAGGAGAATCTTCACCAATGCTTATTCGTAAGGAGAATGCAATAAAGACTAGATAAATAAGATTTTACATGGAAAACTCAGTAGAAGCTGAGAAAAACCACGACCTCGAGAAGGATTTTGGTATAAATCTAGTAAGATGCTAGTTATTACAAGTTTTTGGAGTGATCGTAGGGTTAAGAAATAACGATAGCAAAGTTGCGGATTGCGGGGTACTGAATAATCTATTTTTTGCCTGTATTAATAGTGGATACAAATAGTTTACAAAAAGAAATAAATGCTCACCTATACGGGGGAGGGGGTGAACTTCGAGGATCTCTAACAGCTCTTTCTTAACCAAGTACAATGGCTACTTTTAATAGGTCAAGGACTTGGGGTATCTTCTTGAATGCTATCTATTTTTGATTATGTATGACCGCTTTTACTTCACTGTGCTGGCTTACTCTTACTGAATATGGGGAATATACTACTACAATTGTACCATTCTCGACATAAGTACTTGTCGTTATGTCGAGAAGAAATTGGAAGTTGAAAAGGTATGCCGAATATCTGACGAATCGTCTGTTTATCATTTTCGAGGTCAAGGTGGACTATATTTGGTCTTATCATTCCCGAGGAGCAATTAATGTGGTACAATGAACCTGGCAGATTGAAGTTGGGTATAAATAGACGGTATAAGGAGAGTGTTATGGTGGCGGTTTGTAAGGATGTCACCCCAAGTGTGGCATAATATGTCGCCGGAGGATGAAGATGGTGAAGAATTTGAGGTAAAATTCTTCTCCAAACTAGGCCTTTATAATGTTTCCTTTGATCCTGTCATAGTGTGGAGGGTGGGGGAAGGTATTATCAGAGATTGTTTGTATCTGTTGGAACCATTTGGGCTATAATGCGGTGCTGAAGGTATTGGATTGCATCATTTTGGGGGAGAAGGGATTATTGTTCGTGTTAAAGACGAGGATTTGAAGGATGGATGGGCGTCTAGGGATCTTGTCGAATCAAGGAGGCTTCTTATAATTTTTGGAGCCATTTGCTGAGGCAGCTCTTAGAAGTTTAGTGACTTAAGATTCAATGAGTTTCTAAGGATATCTTTGCTTCGGTGCCAGAGTCAATGCCAGATTCTGGTGAAAAGATGTTATAATGTCAGATCCTGGTGAAAAGAAGCATAGAATAATTAGTACATCAAGTCGAATGTAAAGATAGAAGTGGAGTGGATGTAATGTAATCAAAGTATATTTTATATTGAATGTAATCTGTAACAGTTGGTTTAATAAATAAGCATTACTGTCTTCAATGTCTCGTGTGCCATTTTGTGTTTTGACGACTATACATATTTAATTGTTGTCGATGTAAAATGTGAGTAAGGTGATTTTTGGACTGTCTAAACCACTCGAAGTAGAGTAGATTGATTGGGTCTAGGAACAGTTTTCAAGATTGATTGATTTGACAGTAGTAAATGTATTGTTCCGAGGTGAATTAAATTATTATCGTTGACTTTGACTGTGGGGGACTATAAGTATCCCCTGTTGTTTTAATGAGTGTCATTTTGGTTAAAGAAATGGTGAAGATGAGATCGCAGGAGTGTAATGTGGTTTATAGTCGTATGCAAGTGAAGTATTGGGAAATTATGGTAAGTATATCGGACATCTGCGGAATGTTAATGTTTACTTAGAGGATCCTGTAGAACCTGATTATGATGGTATGAGCGAGACAGAGGTGAAGGACGCTGAGGAGGATTTCATGCTTCATTGCCAATTACAATATTGGACTCCTCCTGAGCGTATTAGTTATATGTGGACTCGCGCGAAGAAGTTAGTGAAGAGATAAGATGATGCTGCAGCTTGGGGTTTGTAATGTGATAATTTTGGTAAAATACATGTAATGGTCGAATTGTTGTTAAAATGAAAATGAAAATTGAATTTGATGTGATAAGAAATTGTTGATATAGGGACCTATCCCTCGATCTTATCTAAAATCGAGTTGTCGCCAGTTCGAATTACCTCCATCTCAGACTCATGCATTTTCAACATGACTTATCTCCAGTCAACATTTTAACCTACTCCACGAACTGGTGAAGATCGTGCATCGAACTTCAAACTGAAAAGCCTTAACCAGTCAAAAACACCTGCCTCTCATGAACTTGTCAGTTACTCAATCAACCGCCACTAACTACATTGTTCAGAAAATGTGCTCCAGCACGATGAAGAGCTGCAGAGAAGGCCTATATAAGGAAGAAGTTCTAGAAGAGACAAAAACTAGAAAATTACACGATAAATTACCAAGAAAACTACTTGTTCTTGATTCTCACAAACATTCAAACTTCTTAGTTACAAGGTTCAAGCATTTCAAAATCTAGAGATCACTAGTAATAAGATATCTGCCTCAAGCAATAAAGATATTATTACAAAAATCCTCCACTCGAGGTAATGGTCTTTTACCTATTCAGAGGTTTTCCACGCTAAAAACCACCTGTGTTATTTCTTACTTTCCATTAAAATATTGTCGTAGGTTTATTAATGTAATAGCAAATTCCAAGCCATTTCAAGTTTACGGAATTTAGCCATTACATTTGGCACCGTCTCTGGGAAAGATTGCATTTCTACGATATCCTAAGGCATTTTTTCACTACAATTATCAATCATGGTTACTTCCAGACGATCGGCTACAGGTATCCAGCTCGATGTTTCAGTGGAGCCAGAGCAACTTAAAGAGCTGCGGGCAAATCTTAATGTCGAAAAAGAGAAACACGCCAAGCTAGAACTTTAGTTAACGAAGGAATAGAAGCTCTACGAGAAAGAGCACGACACAGAACGACAAGCTCGCTTGACGGCGCTCAAACAACATAAAGACCAGGTACCAACAATACAGACCACCCCAGAGGCTCTACAAAATTCTAAACATGCTCCTCCAACAAGAAGTTACGATCAACTGCCAGAGACCTCCCGTGTAAACCATTAATCTACTGACAATTGATATGCTTTACAGAGATTGCTTAAGTACATTTTTAAAGAGGGACGGATGTTCGAATATATTGTTAACCTAGAATCATTTAAAGATGGCAGCTATAAGAAGTAGCTTGAAGTTATTCAGGTCAATGATCAAGCTGAGCAGAAGTATCATTACCATATGCACCACAGCAACATGATCAAAATCAACTAGATCACCAATTCTAAAAGATCATAGCGCAGGAGACCATCAGAATGCTGCGATCTCACACCTCAAGACAAAGAAGCCAAGCTTCTTCCTGAGTTGAGCAATTACCGAATTGGGATTTGCTCCGACTTCTTCCTGAGTTGAGCAATCGCCAAATTGGGATTTCCTCCAAAGATTGTGATACTAGCCATGTCAAATTTCCACATAATGATGCGTTAGTAATAATGCTCAAAATGAAGAATTTTTTCATGCACACGATGATGATCGATACTGGAAGTGGTATTGAGATTCTATTTCTGAGCACTATCGACCAAATGGGATTGCCCGACCAAGTTATTCAGAGTGACACCGATATTAGTGGGTTCAATGGCTCTAGAGAAGAACGAGTAGGCAAGATCATATTACCTATTACTGTTGGACCAGCCACCATCGACGTCATCTTCTATATCATCAATGCCAAATCTCGTTATCTCAGGATTATGGGCCGCTGCTTGATTCATAACATAGAAGCATTCGCTTCCACCTATCATCAGGCACTCCGATTTAAGCGTGACAACGGTATTTATGAGATCATGGGCAGTCGGAAGCTCTCTTAAGCTTGTAAAAATACCGTCTCTGCTATCCTAGATACTTCTGACAGATTTGCTGCATAGCAATTACAGGAAGCTGTCACCTCAACGATCAACCTTCAATGGAGGAGCCCACAAAATATATCAACATCGATGGACCTAGCAGAGGTACTTTCATTGGTACTAAGATAATTCAGCATGAAAAAGATGCTCTCATTCAGTTCTTGCAACTAAATTGAGATGTTTTTGCGTGGTCTATTGAAGAAATGCTTGGGGTCAATCCGGCCAAGGCATATCATAAATTGGCCATCAACATCAACGCCACGGTGGTCAAACAAAAATAGCGACGACTATTACCTCGTCTTTGAGATGAAGTTAACACTGAGATCAAGAAATTGATCAAAGTGTGATTCATTTGAGAAGCTAAATATCCAGACTGGATATTCAATATTGCCGTTGTCCCAAAAAAGAATGAAAAAATCTGAGTTTGCGTAGATTTTACAGATCTGAACAAGCATACTCCAAAGGATAATTTCCCTCTTCCCATCATTCATCAGATCCTCGATTCCACAGTAAGCCATGACCACCTATCTTTGATGGATGCTACCTCAAGATACAATCAAATTCTACTTTTGGAAGAAGATCAAGAAAAAACAACTTTAATCACTGAAAGAGTCTTTATTACTATAAATTCATGCCCTTCGAACTCAAAAATGTGGGCGCCACATATTAACGGTTGATGACTACTATGTTCAAAGCACATCAAGGGAAAGTTCTTGAAGCCTACATCAGCAATCCCTTGTGCAAGAGCGTGCAGTCAGCCAATCACATCTCAAATCTCAACACTATATTCATGATTTTTTGATCTTATAGGATGCATCTCATACCTTATTAGTGTCAATTGGGGGCACATTATGGCCAATTTCTAGACTACCTCATCCATAAGAAGAGGATTAAGGCTGATCTAGTTCAGATTTGGGCACTCCTCAACATGCCTTCTCCAAAAATAATGAAAGACGTTCATAAACTTACCGGTAAGATTACCGCAATCAACTATTTCTTTTCGAAATCTTCAGACCGCTGTTGTTGGTTATTTCTATTACTCTGCAGTTGTACCAAACAAGGAAAAGTTTAGCCAAATATAGAGGTCACATGGACACCAGAATGTGAAGTAACTTTTTTGGATCTCAAAACCTATTTGCGGAGGTCTCCCATAATGAGCACCCTAGTAGATAATGAGGAAACGATTATCTATCTAGCAGTCACAGATACTTTACACAACTCAGTTCTCATTTGCCTTGAAGGGAAAATTGAGAAATCAGTCTACTTAATCACCAAAACCCTCACTCCTGCATAAATGAAGTACTCTAAAATTAAGAAACTTCTTCTCATTCATGTTTACACTTCACAGAAACTCAAGCACTACTTCCAAGCTCATTCAGTCAAAGTCATGATGAACTACCCACTTCAGGAAGTTTTATCCAAGAAAGAAAAATCAAGGAGAGTGCAACAGTGGTCAGTCAGTTTGGGTGAACATGATATCAAGTTTGAACAACGCCATTCCGAGAAGGGTCAGGACGTTACCAATTTTCTCGCAGATTTTCTAGTGGAAGATCTAGAGTGGGAGGAGCACGACCTTGACCTTATAGAAGAAACTTCCGATGATCCACCCACCAAACCATTTGACAAACGAGCTGAATGGATTACAATAAAAGGATAGAGACTTCTTAAGGATGGATCAGTAAGACTTGTAGGGTCAGGAATTCAGAATCATATTAATTACCCCTTCTAATGATAGAATTGAGAGATCAGTCCGCTTAGATTTTGAGGCCTCAAATAATGTCACCGAATACAAAGCTCTCATTCATGGACTCGACCTCGCTCTTGAGCTCGACGTCCCCAAACTTTCTGTCTGCACAGATTCCCTACTCATCATCCACCATTACTCTGAGCAATATAAGAAGAATGGAAAGATGATCGAATACGTAGCCCTCGTTGTAGATAGGATAAGCAAGTTCGCGAAAGCAACTCTCGATTATCTACCTCGAGGTGAAGTCAGACACGCCGATTCCTTGGCATATTTAGCCGGGGTCTTGGGTACAGAAGCTCGATATCTCCAGATCAAAATCATTTCAACCCCCAGCATTGATCGTATTTCTGCATGCACGATTAATACTGGGGGAAATAAAGTGAGAGACGATGATTGACAAAAGCCTTTCTTAGCCTACCTCGCCATCGACAACAGTTGCAATGGACCACCAGATCCAAAAGAGCGTCGACAGCTGATCAAAAATTCAAAATGATATACAAATCAAAATGGTATGTTATACTGCCTTTCCATCTCGGGGCCTAACTTCAATTACCTCTCCAAACCAAAAGTGGATGAAATGCTCCGTGAATTACATGAAGGGATTTGTGGCTCCCATGCCGCAGGTCGATCACTAGCAAACAGAGCAATTACTCAAGGAGTATTCTGGCCCGGCATGTGCATATAAGCAGAGGAGTACTCAAGTAGATGTAACGTCTGCCAAAGACATGGGCACATGATACATACCGCTACGCTCAAACTCTACGCAAGCATGGTGCTTTGGTCATTCAAAAGATGGGCACTTGATCTCGTCGGCGAGTTCCCTAATTCTCCAGGTAATCGCCGTCACCTACACGTAGCTACTGATTATTTTACAAAATGGGTATAAACAGTTCCACTATATCGAACTTGAGATAAGGAGGGAATAACTTTTATCTGGGAACACATTATCACTCGGTTTAGGTGCCCCCACCTAAGTTGTATCGATAACGGGCCCCAATTTGTTGGAGAAAAAATCCTAAGCTTCATCAACCAACACAATATCATCTACTCAACATCCAATCCTCATTATCCTTAAGGTAATGACCAAGCCAAAATCACTAACAAAATCATCGTGGATGGACTCAAAAATGGCTTCACTCACAGAAAAAAGGGAATTGGGTTTGGGAACTACCTCATGTCCTATGGGAATATCATACTACTCCCCAACACTCAACTAAATGTACCCTATTACTCCTTGCTTATGGCATTGAGGCCTTCCATCTGGATACCATCATCCAGTTCAAGATCACGAGCTGATTGACGAGGAAAATGAGCCCGAATTGGCTTGCAACCTCAATATGATCGATGAAACCAGGGAACGCTTCATCGCTAACCTAGGTCGATATCACCATATACTAGCCAGATCATATAACAGCTGAGTCAGAAACCGTACCTTCCAAATCGTTAATCTCGTCCTCAGAGAGATTGTTCAACATCGCAAAGAGCCTCACGCTATAAAATTAGCCGACAATTGGGAGGGTCCATTCATTATCACAGGTCTCTCAGGCCTGAGATCATATTATTTTATCACATAAGAGGGAATCCCCATTTCAAATCCTTGGAATACTAGATGACTAAAATGATATTATCGTTAAACATCTCACTACTCCATTTCCATTTCTCACTTTTGTTTTTTCAATTCTAAAAGTAAAATTTTCATCACCATCCAATGTAAACTGATCAATGAAACTTCTAAGCTTTTTTCAACATCTCTCTACTTACGTGGATTCAACTACATTCTATAGATTAAAGCATAGATAATACTAGCTTCCAATCGATCTTATAAGAGTTAAATCAAGGATAACACTTGGTTTGGCTGACTCTACTAAATTTTTGCGATTTAAACAACTGTAGAAACTTGTTTTATATCAAAGACTCTATCAAAAATCAGATAGGGCAAAGGTAATACTAGCCTTCATCTACTTTAACTTGTTTGGGACATTATACCAGTTAAATCAAGGATAACACTTGGTTTGGCTGACTCTACTAAATCTCTGCGATTAAGACAAATGTAGAAACTTGTTTTATATCAATGACTTTAACAGACATAAGATCAGGAAAAGGTAATACTAACCTTCATCTCTTTCAATATGTCTATAACATTACTACAGTTAAATCAAGATTTACTTGGTTTGACTGACTCAACCCATCTCTGCGATTATAACAAATGTAAAATCTTGTTTTATATCAAAGACCCTACCAGACATAAAATAAAGCAAAGGTCATACTAGCTTTCATCTATCTCGCTATGCCTGCGACAGATACTATTTATTTTTAGGTTATATTCACAACCACTACAAAGGATTCTTTTCTGTTGTTGGGATGTCAACCGTGTTTAACTCTATAGCAGAGGTCGATCAGAATTTAGTTCACGAGTTGCAGCAACCCTGCCCCTCTCTATCAGATCAGTAGGTCGAGGGCCTAAATTAGTTTCCTTGGAGGCCATACAGCTCCCTCGATCTATATCAACTCTATAAATATAACCCTTATCTGACAGACTCTTGAACAAGGTATCTCGCTCAAACTCAAGTCTTTTTACTTCCACTAAAAAATAAGCAACGATCGACTTTAACAGGTCCAAGCTTGATGCATGAGATACGACAATCTTCAAAAAATGAGACCCCACCATCTCGAGGCGTGACTCCAAAATCACATACAGTCTCTTCTGATGTGTTATTTCCCTTTCAATTAAAATATCAAAAGCTATACTCTCTTCTAATTTTTTGACAACTTTAGCTGACTGAGCCTGATTAATGGCCTCTAAGTCTGCCACCTGAGCGCGAAGTCTCTCAATTTCGGCATTCAACTCTTCCCTGGCCGAAGTATCTTTTAACAGGTCATCTTTCTTCTTTATCAAAATCTTCTTCGCTCTGATTTCCCATTCCAATACTTTTTCCCTGACAAGAACAGCATCCAACTTATGTTGGCACTCCTTTAAGTTTGCATTCCCTATCTGTACATGTCCTTGAATTTGAGCTACGTTACCTTCCAACTCCCTAATTCGACATGACAAGCAAACTACATCCTCTTAGACTTGAGGAACCTTAACATCATTTCTACTCCTCCTTGAGCGCTCTCTAGCCTCGGCGTTCCTGACACGCTCGTTGGCTTGCGCCAACTCGTTCTTCAATCGGGCAACACCCTTATTTAACTCGTCACACTTCCGTTGCCTCATCTGAAACTCCATAGCCTTAGTAGGTAGGGCTGTATGCAAGTGTTTGGCTATAGCTTCCAGAGCCGATAGCACCTCTCGAGCTACCTTCAGCTCATTATCTTTTTTAATCATTTTTTGTTTCAGTCACTCCAGCTCGCTTCTGCAATTCTGAAAATCAGCTCAAAATTTTCCCTACGATCTTTCTTGAGACAGAATACGGTATTGAGCCAGCATGCCTACTCGTTACCATCAACGTTTCTGTCTGGCTTTGAAGCTTCCCTGCATGTTCTTTTATCTTCGCAAGCTCCTATATCCCCATATCAATTTCGACATCCTTCTCCTTGATCTTATGAGCGAGGTCGACAACAGTCTAGGTTGCCTCAACAAACTTGAAGTGCACATTTACATGCTGGTCTTCTCAATCCTCATTCGCCTCCCTCAACCTATTCCACACCTCTGTAAATTCTCAGTTGCATTGGAGTGCCACATCTTTGTGCAAACGAGCTGAATCCAATTCGACCTGCACAATACAGATACATTATATACAGTTTGATTCATAACACCCCATCAGCATACATATACATATATATATATATATGTAAATCTCATTTCTATCAAGATATCTGATTTCTAACATCTACCGTGTGCAACTACTTCTAGACTTAAAGGTCAAAGTATGATCTCAGATGGATGCTCCACAACATATATTTCAAGGTCTAAGGTACATGTTCTCAATATGCTACTTTGTCTAAAACTTTGATTTTTTCTATGATCTATTTTAGTGTCATTTTCCTTAATAATTGATAACAAGTTTTTGGTCTGCCTATACGTTCTATGTTATCTTATTTACTTGGCAGTTTTATGTCAATATAACATACAAGTCAAAAGGCCTATTCCGATCTAACCTGCAGCTCCGCTTGCGAAGATAGCGAGGATGTGGAGATCTCTCTTTCCCTGGCAAGATCGGTCCCTAAATCATTTATTCTGAGACTCATTTCTTTAAGTGCCTACTAAAAGGTTACAAAAAAAAAAGAAGCTCAACCTATATAAGTCTATTCAATACACACAATTATAGAGTACTTCCAAAATATTCATACAAAGTCATTTCTCTACCCTTGATTGTCCAGCACCATTTGGCGAGAGACACCGTCCAGCCCATTAACAACTCCAACCGTAACCTCTTCCACCTCTTCATTGTCTCCCTCCTCGACATAGGTGTCTGCCATAATAGTATCCACCTTATCCTTAGAATGCCCCTTCAACGTAAGGTGGTACCCGAGTCTTTCGCGCTCCGCCCCCACCTCCTCCAGGTTTGCTCTCGCCTCTGCTTATAGACGTATAATCGCTACTATGTGGGAAACCTTTAGGGCCTCTAGCTTTTTTACATCCTTCAGAGCATTAGTCTTCTCTCGAGCTACCTTCTTTTCAAGCTCGATCTTCACCTTCTTCAGCTCGGATTTCTCCTCTTCGACTCCGAGCCAAATCCCCCTCACCAAACGAGTACCTGCAAACCACAATTTGACCTCAACATGAGCTTGAAATGTAATACATAATTATATTTCACATAATCGAGCATAAAAGACCTACCATCTTGCTCATGTCCTCTTTCCCGTGAAGAGTCGCCAGCCTAGCCCTTTCCTCCACCTCTTTAAAATCATCCTCAGCAGCAGGTCGCTCTTCAACAACCTTTTCCCCCGACTTTCTCGAAGGTTCAATCCTTCTCCTTTTTTCTTTTCTGTCAACCTCACTACTTCCAATGGTAAAAGAGGCCGAGGGACGCTTCAGCATCTATTTTTTCAGAAATGTACGAGCTTTCCCACCAGTTCATTTCTCCTTCCATCATCAACACTAGCCATTAGCCCGATCGATTGAGATTTTTGAACCATTTTGGACTTGCTCCAAACCCATTTCTTTCTGCTAAAGCCAAGTCCTTCCAACACAAATTCGAGCTTAACCTCTTCCTCAGCAACTTCGTCCAACAACAAATCCTTCCTCTCCACCTGGGAATTTGGGCCTGCCATGCGCAACATTTTTTATTATCATCAAAATATTATACAGTTCAAACATATCAATATTATACTCTATTCATTATTATACTTACTTTGTTTTACAGTTCTAAACAAAAGATCCAAAGGTTCTTCATCATCTCACTAAAGGCAATTACCCTTTACCCATATTACGTTGTCATTCCAGGCTCGACCAGCTGAGTTCAAATCTCAAAAGGTAATATTATACTGGGGTGATAATTCTTCACCCCATAAAACTGTAATACATCCTCAGGGGATATCCTCCTTATTTTCTCATCATTCTCCCATTTTTTGTTCAGATGGTCGAAAATACTTATTATCTCCCACATGTTCCCTTTCAATTGAACAGGACATGCCCTAATCTTATTCATAATCCCTTTCGCCAAATTGGTGAGGGGAAGACTCAACCCGAACTCTAATTGAGACAGGTAACACAAAAAGCCCTCTGAAATGTCACTTCGAACACTCCCATCAAAATATTCCAACGATGTCGATTCATTTATATCCCTATCTCATTTTTCCTCCTCCAAGTCGGCCAACAAAAAAAAATACTCCTCCCCCGTCGCTACAGTACACCCCCTAAATAGCCTACCAGCGTATTCTGCGCAGCTACCCCATGTCCTTCCTATAGCAACTTTGGCTTTACAAAACTCTTTAAATCTATTCGAACATGGAGGATTGGTCACCAATTTGCTATGGAAACCTAGAAATTTTTCAAACCCTACTTCGACCTCACTGCCAGACATTTTAATTTTAGACTCTACTGTCTGACCAGAGGTTGACACCTCATTAACAAGTGAATCATCCATCTCAACTATAATTCTACAGGAAATGTTTGATCCTACACAAATACCTCTCACGTTCGACCTACATACAGGTTCAGGTAACTATCATTATCTCATACACATCGATTATGCACATACAAAATATCTTTCATATATTCTATATATATTTCAAATTTCGTAGATCACTATAAATAGTAACTTTTTAGAAATTCGCATAAAACAGATTACGATTTGCAAAACAAAAATGCATACATACAGGGCACGTCTCTGCAATTTTTTCACGCTTCTCTCTTTGTGCTCTCCAAGTTTTCAGAAGTTAAAAAATATTTAAATGATGAGGAAGAAGCACTATTTATTCTTTCTCTCTCTAACGGCTGCCAGTTATTGTGCCTTGTACGAGCTGCCCTTGGTTTTGGAACCGAGGAGTCCTTTCCAATATCCCTGTCAGACGTCTTGTACCTTCTTTATAAAATTGCATTTCTATCATTACCCATCCTCTCATATTTTACTCTTTTTTTCTCTCCTATTTCCATATCTTTCTCCCCTTAAAGTAATTCAAAGTTGTTTATCAAAACAGTCTTAAATGACATTTGCAACTATAGAAGATCAATTTAACTTTTACCATTTTTGCTAAATTTAAAAAACTTACATTTATTTATGATAGCACTTACATATAATTATACCTAAAATAACCTTGATGACCTGGGCGACCACATCCGATCAGATATCCTCCAGCAATCATTACATCTTCATATTCGATCACCTCTACAGCAAGCAATCTCACTGCTTCCTTTCGAGCTGCTGGGTCTACAGTTATTTCTCAGAACATCTCTTCGTAAAAATGACGTTCATATTCTCGCTCTATCCGAATCATATCCAAAACCTCAACATTCACCTCCCACACTGGCAATTCAGCATCATAATACAACAACCCAAAAATATGTTCATGCACTTCGGCTATCTTAATAGCCAATCGCCCCTCAGCGGCGTAACAGATTCTCTCATAACGATTCCACCTTATTACTCTTTCCTTTCACCTCTTTCCTCCTCCTCAAACTTCTCTTCATTTTTATACCCTGTCTGGCTATAAAATTCTACGCAACTCGGGATGTTTTCCTATTATCTCGCAATATAAACCGTAGAATCTTGGTAAAAGTTATATCTGAACATATATCTTTCTATTGAACTATATAATTTCATCCTCTTTTATATCGACCTGATTCCTTCCAGCAAACTATTGCAGATCGATTTATCATTCCGAAATTTGAATAATTTCCTTTCCTCTATATTTTTATCCAACCCCAGGTCGACCTTATGGTATCTACATGACAACATATTTCTAACAGTTTGATTATGATAACAATATTTTTTATGACATACATATCACCTTATCATTATCTTGGCAGACTCATAACATTTTTCTTAGCTTGATTCCAGAGGCACTCTATTCTATATCAGCACAATGTTTGGTGAATAGATATTATTCATTTTGTATAAAATTACATATACATTTACAGGTAACAAGTCTTTTACAGTACTCAGAGATCAGATACATTTACATATTACAACTCTTTTCCAGTACTCAACCACAGGTACTTTACAGATAACAAGTTTTTCAATGCTTTTACAAGTAACAGGTCATTCAGACACCCCGCAGATCAAGTCCTTCAGTTCATCCTGCTTCAGTGATCTTTCACCCTGACGTAAAGCAGAAATTGGAAACAAAAAAAATCTTCCCTCACATAAGTTTGGTCGAAGTCTAGTAAAACTTTAAATGGAAACTAGCGAAATAGATTGTTGGAAAGCAAATATCTTCTTTCCCAATCCACTCATGCGTAAATGTCAACGCATATTTCTACATGCAAAGGAGAGACCTCTAGACAAAGGCAACACATACTTACCATATAGAAGAATATCTGACTGGTTATTGACCATTATTCCTCACATAATTTGATCTCATAATTGTTTGACCATTCTCTAGGGGACAAGTTATGTATGAGAGGAAACCAGCTCTTACACCAAGGGGTTAATCTTTGACTAGGGGTTTGTAAGCATATATATAATAATAATAAGATATACTACTGAGACAATACACTTGCGAGGAGGCCTAGAATGGGTTACTCCATGACCTCTAGTGAGGATTTTAAGGAGAAATGATATATATCGAGTTGGTCAAGGGATCGAGAAGTAGATTATTATAGGGTATTCGAAGGTAATATTGTAGGGATTAGTGGGAGAGATTTTATATCCCCTTCATAGTGCCTCCTCCCTCCTATTTATAGGATATAGAAAGGGATGAGTTACCATTGGAGGTCAAGTTATATGTATACCCTTTGGGGGCAACTAACTTGTACCCGGAGTCGGTTCTGACACCATAGTTGTTGGTTCAAATACTGTAGTTCTTGGTTCTAGTACTGTAGCTGTCGAGCGGCTTGTTTCACTATTTTGTCTGGTGAGCTGGCTATCAGACATATTTGCCTTCGACCATGTATGTCCATGGTTGAAATATTTTTGGTATTGATGTTAAGTTTTAGTGTTGTTCATCTATCGACTACGAAAGTTAGCTTCAATGATTCCTTCGAGTGTTCGATTAGTCTCGAAAGGCTTCATGGACTTTGTTACTGCATAATTGGGCTTTGAGTCTCTGGGTAGGCTTCGATGGGGCCTTCGATCATTCGACTGGTGCTAGAAGGCTGTGAGTAGGCTACTATATTTGTCCTCTCTTAGCGAGGGCCTCGAAAATTAGTGCAGATAGCGCATGCATAGAAAATTGGTTAGGCGCGGGAAGTTGAAAAGTTGACTGTAGAATAAGGGCAGTTTTGAGGAAAGTAATTAAGGATGGTAATTAATGTGAGTGGTGATTATGGGGGGATTAAATGAATCTTAATTTAAGTATAAATAGGGGGTGTGAGGGGAGTTTCAAACTACCTTCTTCTTTCATTTCTAGTAACTGAAATCATGGAAACCACACCAAACACACCGAACACAAAGTACCAGAAAAGGATCGAAGCACGGGAATGGTGGATATAGCAGAAGGCGGCTGTGTTAAAGGAAAAGTTCTTTGGCAAACATGGTCTAGACTGGGAGATGCCAAATTTGGTCGAGCTAGAGCCAGAAGAACCAATATGTGGGATGTCATACGTGTATTGGTGGAGGGTGCTGCAATGGATAAACCCGAGCGCCAGCAACCGATACTTATTTCTGAAAAGCATAGTCGAGGACCAGGTGGATTCAAAAGACTGAGTCAAAAATGAAGAGGCGGGACTCTGCAAGAATTGTCCCGTCTGTAAATAGGGGAGTCTTGGTTTTGGTATTGGTGTTGGGAGATGGGAAAAGAAGTTGTTGTGTTTTGTTGCTGTTGTGTTTCTGTCTCTGCTTTTTAAATATTCACCCTATTGTTATGGCAATTATTTCAAATAAAGCAGTATTGTCTTGAAGTATAACATTGTAAGTATAACACACATTGTAGAGGAAGATAATGTAGTTGCGATAGAACTTGTTTAACATCGAGCTTAAGAAATTAAAGAGGCTAAAAATTATGAATCCTTGGGTTTAATAATATAAAGAAAAATACTAATCGAAGGATCGAGTACTTAAATTTTATGTACGAATGGATGAAGTTAGATGTAGACGATGGTTCAAAAATATATGTGGTCGAATATTACAATGGTAGTGGCATGAATATGGAGGTTCGAAAGCAATGCTTCGACTGTAAACTCTAATAGCCAAAATGGTAAACTCGCCAGAGGTAAAAATGCTCCTAGGGCAGAGTGCCATGTAGGTCATCATGATGTGTCATCGGATTATGAGAAAAAAAAGTGGAAGTGACACGTTGGATTGAGTTGACAGCTTCGAGCAGGGTGCCAAAAGGTTTGAGAGGGTTAAAAAATTATTTGATGTGAACGTGTGATATGCACGTGAGAAGAAGTGAGGGTAAAATTGTTAATACATGTCTCAGTCGAAAAATGAGGGGAAGTGGAGGAGTGGTAATGATGGTGAGTGGGGAAATCGAGGCAGTTTTATTTTTGTGAGGTGGCTTTTAATAAGGTAAGGGAGAAATTTATTGTTCCCAATCACTCAACATAGAGAAGACAGAGGAGGAAGAGAGAAAACACGTATTCCATTGTTGTCGTAGATCTTTTTGGAGAGGAGCGAAAGATACTTCGTTATTGCTGAGAGATCTGGACCATTCAAACATGTATGTCTTCTGATTTCCTTCGCAAATAGGCGATTTGATATTCTGCTCTATCGTTTCTTCTTCTATATTTGTATATTGTTTGTATTGTGGGGTTGGTACTACTGGGGTTTTTGTTGGTAATGGCCTGACCGAGGAAGGGGGTAACCCATGTTGCTGGAAGTACGGCCCAGTGGTAAATTGGGGATAGTGAGGTGGTGACTGGGGTTGTAGTCGAACATTCAACTGTGGGTTGGGCGAGTTGGTGAGGGTAAAATAAAATATGATATCGAAACGTGATAGTCGAATATATCGATCTAATTGTATACATTTTCTTTTGTAGGGTATAATACGTACCCGTCAAGCTTCGAGGATGAGGCTAATAGACTATGAGGACGAAATAAACAAACCCAATGTATTTGGCCGAGGTCAAGGTGGTGAGAGCAGCGAGGTAGAAGTGTTAGAAATTACAGCAGCTGCCCCATTAGTAGTGGTTGCACCAAAAGTTGGAGCTTTGAGTAGGAGCGATTGGAGGGCTCGAGTAGTCAGGAAGAGTGACGAAGGGGAGACTGAGGAGGGGGAGGGGAAACGAAGGTAATGTTGAGCCTTCGAGTAATGAGGAGGAGGAAGAAGAAGAGGAACAGAGTGACAATGGGGGTGGTTCAAAGAATATGGGGATACCGTCGGGACCAGTCTCAACTCAGGAAAAGGCGTGATTAGATTAATTCATGGTAAAACATGAGTTGTCGAAGGTAGGTATTATACTGGTTCCTACAGGGGCAGGCTTCACATTCAAGGATGCCCTGCAGGTTGGTATAATGGCTTTCCGAGGTTATATTCGACTAGGTATGCAACTGCCTTTTCGAAAGCTGGTGAAGCAGGTATTAAATTACTGGGATGTTACACCCTGCCAGATGAATGAGAATTTTTATGAAATGGTGAGGGTGGTCGATGGGATGAATGTAGAGTTAAAATGTGAGAAGATGGGTTCGATCGAGTAGTTCGATATTGTGTCGTTCTACTCAACGAAAGCCAATAAGAAGGTGGATACTTATCACATTCAATGTCATGTAGACAAACCATGGCTATTCGATCTGTGTTCGACGGGGCATGGGTGGGATAAGGATTTAGTAGTGGTAAGGAGTAATTATGAGAATGCAGAAGGGGAAGAGTGGTATAAGCTGTATAATCCAAGTAAGTTGATAGTCGAAGGCTGTTTCTTATGCGGTTTTAATAAGTTGTTAAACTTGTTTTTGTTGTTCGCAGAGCCTAACAATAGGACATTGACGAATCCGAAGAGGAATATTGATGAACTAATCAAGCATGACGAGGAGTGAGTAAACTAGGAATTCGGGAAGTTGGGTATTGTGAGGAAGAAGCAGAAGAAGACAGATACATTACATCGAAACATACATGTTGTTGCTAGACCAACGAAGAAGAGAAGAGAAGAAGGTGCTTCGACAGGGCCCAAAGAGATGGAGAAGGGAAGGTTGACTCGAAGGTCAAACTATGTGCCGAGGAATGGCAAGGAGAGCCGGTCGGAGACCATACAACCGAGTGTGCCCGAGGCTGTTCCTAAGGTGTTCAGGAAGGCTAGCAAGGGTAAGGGAAAGGCTGTTGCCGAAGCTTTGACAGTGTAGCAGACGAAGACTACTCAGCGTAAGAGGTCTCGTGAGCAAGTGGCTGATGATGTGGATGACACGGATGAGGCGTGACGTGAAGCCAAACTGGAGGAGCAGACTCGAGCAACGGCCGCATAGATGGCGACCCTCTGTTAAAATGCCCAGATGTGGCAGGGAAGCAGATAAATAAGACTCTGCATCAGGTAACTATTTTCTGAGATTATGAAATTATAAAAAAAAAGTGACTATGGTTTGAGAACTACTGATGGGTCAAATATTCCAGCAGGTGCATGCTTGGGCCCAAGCTTTCGCCAAAGCCCTGAGGGTAACAAGTAAATAGCTAAAATAGGTGAGGGACAGTCTGGAGCTCGCACGGGGAACCATGATGTCATTTGAGACTGAGGTGAATGTGTTAAAGCGAGAGAAGTTGCAGATTAGAGCCGATTATGCAAGGGAACTCGAGGCTGCGGTTGCCAATAGTGATCAAATTTGAAAAATGTTAGAGTCGAAGCTAGCTAAAAAAGAGGATCTGAAAGATAACAAAGAAAGTTTCCAGACGTATTATAATGAGGAGTGCGAAACAACCACGTCTCTGAAGAATTTTAAAAGCAATTTGGGGTATAATCCTGAGACCTTCGAGCTCTTTCCTTCGACCAAAGAGTCTGCTATCAAGGATGAGGCGCAGTCAGTGGGGATGGAAGTAGATCCTGCTGGTGGAGGTGTTGGAGATGGTGTGGTAGCTCCTATGGTCAAAGTGGATGGTGTCGGTACTAGTACAACTATAAGAGATACTGTGGTCAATGGTAGTGCAGACGCTGTAGGACTGAACCCTGTTATCGAGGGTATTGGAGATGCTGCTGTTGAAGAATTTGTAGGAGGAATTAGTGCGGCCACTCCTATATGAATGGAGTACTGGTAGAAGGTATGTCTTTATTGTCTATTTGTTGTAACAAACTCTCTCCTCCTATCTTGCTGCGATGTTTAAATTTGATTGATAAGGCATTTGAATTGAATGTACTTGATGGGCAGTACTCAAACAATGTGTAACGTATTTGAACTTGAGCTGCTTGTTTGTATGTAGTTGATTTGAACTGCTTGTGTGTATTAAACTTAAATTGCTGGTATGTCTGTATACTTGTATCCGTGTGTATGTTTCGAAATACAGAATGCTTATGTCAGGGTTCGAGCTAGAACCTTGAAGAGCTTTAAGGTCATCCCAGAGTATCAGTCAAGTCGAAGGGTTGACATAATACTTAAATTTAACTGAGTCGAGAAGTGTACTGAACCACGAAGGTTGCCCTCAGGTCTATCCACGAGATTAAGCCTAAACGAAGCATTATGTGGTCGCTCCTAATGCACTCCCGAGGGTTCAATCTGTCTACCATTCATGCCCCTCGGGTTTACTCGAATTGGAAACTTGAAAAGCTTTGAGGTTACCCCCAAGTATCAGTCTGGTCAAAGGGTTGATGTGATACTTAGATTAGATAGAGAAATTCACTCGACTTCGAAGGCCTGAGCCTGAATGAAGTATTATGTGGTCACCCCCAATGCATTCCCAAGGTTCCGGTCTATCGACCATTCATGCCCCTTCGGGTTTGCCCGAATTGAAACTTGAAAAACTTCGAGGTCGCCCACAAGTATCAGTCGGGTCGAAGGGTTGATATGATAGTTAGATTAGACCAAGAAATTTACTAGACTTCGAAGGCCTGAGCCTGAATGAAGCATTATGCAGTCGCCCCTAATGCATTCCTGAGGGTCCGGTCTATCGACCGTTCATGCCCCTCGGGTTTGCTCGAATTGGAAACTTGAAAAACTTTGAGGTCGCCCCCAAGTATCAGTTGGGTCAAAGGGTTAACATGATACTTAGATTAGACCAAGAAATTTACTTTGAGATAGAACATGAAGCTCAGAGGATAAAAACTATCTTCATTGATTATACTATATTAATATCAGTAGAATAAGGTGGTGGTCGCGGCCTGTTGTATGAGACTAACTACATTGTGGTCCATGGGTTAGGTAGAGCCTCCTCAGTATTTGATATTATATAATAAGATCATTTGTCAGTTTTGTTGTACGCGACATAAGATCCTTCCCGAGACTCAGCTAGCTTACCAGCATTTCAAAGCTTCGAAGAGGGAGTGACTTATCGAAGTACCAAATCTCTAATATTGAAACTGCGTGGTCGAACCCTATTGTTATATGATTTCTGGAGGAAGAGGTGGTAACGACTGAGGTTTGTAATGGCTCGATCTCTGGTCTCGTCGATCGATAACATATTGCATCCAAGTTCAAACTCATTGTCTCCATCAGAGAAGTCAGGACCGCGTGTTACTACATGGAATTGGGTAAGTAGCACGGCTTCGATACCGCAAGCCAAGAAGAAGGGAGTACAGCCCGTCGCCTTTCTTGGTATGGTACGATAGGCTCAAAGTACATGTTATAATTCTTAAACCCATCGGCCTTTCTTCTCATCGATGCACTTCTTGAGACCGACAACTATAGTTTTATTAATTGCTTCGACCTGGCCATTCCCCTGAGGGTAATAAGGTACGGAAGGGGAGTGGATGATGTTGTACTTCTTGAGGAAATTATGAACTTTGCTCCCAACAAACTGTGGCCGTTATCGCATCGTATCATGTGAGGGCAGCCAAAACGTATGATGATATTTTCCCATAAGAACTTGATGACTTCTTCTTCTCTTGTTCGACATAGAGGCACGACTTTGACCCACTTAGTAAAGTAATATGTGGTAACCAGAAGAAAGTCTCGTTTGCCTGAAGCTTTGAGGAAGGGGCCTACTAGATTAATGGCCCATCTTTTAAATGGCCAAGCTACTTTGCTGCAATGGAGGTCTTGAGAAGGGCTTGTGTTTCACATACTCTTCAACTTGTTTCTTCATATTGGGCCAGAAAAAACCTTTTGTTATGGCTCGAAGAGCCATAGATCGACCGGTAGTGTGAGCACCGCAGGTACCTTTGTGAAGTTCGGTAAGTATAGTAGTGGCTTCATTTTGGGAGATGCTTCAGAGGTGTACGCCGTTAGGGGATTTGCAGTATAATCCACCTTTGAGAATGGTGTATTTATGGTAGTTTTCTAGTAATGAACGTTTGGCTTTGGGATCTTTTGGGAGAGTAGAGCTATTAAAATAAGCAATAAAGGGTATTCGCCAGTCATCTGGATGGAGACTCTCGCCCCCAGTATTGATGGCATTGACTTCCATCTAGTCGATACTTGGGCGTTCGAGTACTTCGATATGGAGTGTTCGAGATTCAGACTGGCCTAACATGGCTGATATATTGGTTAGGGCATCAACATGTCTGTTTTTGCCACGAGGGTAATGTGCAATGGAAGATATTTTGGAAAAACAATCCATGCCCTGGCAAACAAGGGAAGCATACTCAACCATGCAACTATTTGCCTGATTTTCACCAATGTACTGTCTCTGAATAAGTTGGGAATCGGTAAATACTGCAAGTTTAGGAACACCAAGTTCGAGGGCAAGATCAAGGCCATGTAATAGGGCTGCATACTTGGCCTCATTATTAGAACATTCGAAGTTTAACTTGACAGCCTTTTCGATTCTGTCATTGGAGGGGGTAACTAGAGCAATACCGATCCCCAAACTGTAAGGTCCAGTGGATCCATCTGTAAAGTGGGACCAACCCGTATTTGGATTCCAAGGGTCATTCTGTTTGGGTTGGTCTTCTGGTAGATCATCTTCGTGTTCCTCCCAGTCAATGTCTTCGACTGGGAAGTTGGCAAGGAAATTAATGACTACTTAGCCTTTTTGAGATATCTATTTCTAGAAAGTGATGTCGTGTTCACCTAGATAAACGGACCATTGTTAAACCCACCAAGATTTATCTTTCTTACTAAGGATCTCTTGAAGGGGATAACTGGTGATGGCACGTATAGGGTGAGCTTGAAAATATGGTTTGAGTTTTCGAGCAGTATAGACGAGTATAAGGAGTAATTGCTCCAGCTTGGTATATCGAGTATCGACAGGTGTCAGAGTTTTGCCGATAAAGTACACGAGTTTTTCTATGCTGGATTCGAGTTGAATAAGGACCGAGCTAATAGAAGTGCTGGTAACAGCGAGGTATAAAGAAAGTATTTCACCTTCGATGGGGGTGCTAATGATGGGTGGTCAACCAAGGTTTGTTGTTAGTTTAAGGAATGCATGTTCACAATTGGGTGTACAATTGATTTCGGGGAAGTTTTTCTTTTTGGCCTTATAGATGCCTTGGTCGTGTAAGAAGGAGAAAAGCCAAGCACATCGGTCAGAGGATTTAGAGATAAAACGATTAAGGGAGGCTATCTTGCCAAGAACATTCTAGTCATCTTTCTTGGTTTGAGGGGAAGGCATATCGATGAGGCGCGGATATGAGTGGGGTCAATCTCGATACCTCGTTTGCTGATGAGGTGGCCTAAGAATTTGCTGGATGAAACACCAAATTAGTACTTGTCTGGGTTAAGTTTCATGTTATAAGAACAAAGTATGACAAAATACCTCGGAGAGGTCCTGGATATGGGTCTATTTTTTTAGGCTTTTCCATGACATGTCGTCGATATAAATTTTGACCGACTTGCCAAACAAAGGTTTAAACATGGTGGTAACAAGACGTTGGTAAGTGGCACCCACATTTTTAAGGCCGAAGAGCATGACGTTAAAGCAATAAAGACCTTGTTCAGTAATAAACGAAGTTTTAAGTTTATTCTCGGGGAGGAGCGGTACTTGATTATAACCCAAAGCCACATCTATCATCGATAGTCGTTCATAACCGACTGTGGCATCCAGGAGTACTAAAATGATCGAGAGATGAAAACTAGCCTTCGGTGTGTGTTTTTTGAGGTCTGTGAAGTCGACATAGATTCTGATATTACCGTTCTTCTTGGGGACAATAACAATGCTCGAGATCCAGTCGGCGTAATAGACTTCTCTAATCAAACCAGTGACAAAGAGTTTGTCAACTTTGAGGTTTACATCTTCTCGAAGCCACGGAGCCAAAGTAGGCTTCTTCTGATTCACGACTGTAGAGTGAGGGATGAGGTCAAGTCGATTGCAGGCTAAAGTGGGGTCAACACCAGGCATCTCATTGAATGTCTAGGCGAAGACGTCTTTATTTTCTCAAAAGAAAGTGATGAGTTCGAGGAGTTTGGCCTCATCAAAAAGACTACTGATGAATGTACCTCCTGTCGAGTTCAATGTATACAGTGGGTTTGATAGGTGTTGTAGAAGGGTTCGATGGTGTGGGGAGTATAAGAAGCAATGATTGCTATGGTTTTACAAGTTTTCCTGTAAGATCGATTTCAAGGTGCTCATATGAGCAAGCGAGGCGTTGAGATCCCTTCATGTTCCACGTGCCACAAGGGGTAGAGAAACGAAGTGTTTGGTGGTGGTAGGTAGAAGTTATGGCTTTCATTGCATGGAGCCAATCGCGACCTAGAATGCCCAGGTATTCAAATTTCCTGTCGATGATAAGAAAACTAGTTTGGAAGGTTACTGGACCGGTGGGGACAGGGTGACTAATGCGACCAACAGCAACTTTGGTAGCCCCATTAAAGCCTTTGAGCTCGACATTGGCTGGTATGAAGAGGTCTATTTTTTGCATGGCTCTAACGGTCTGAAAGAGCAGTACATCTGTTGCACTACACGTATTAATGAGCATGGTATGGAGGACGAGGTATTCGACCTTAATCTTAATGACCAAGGGGTAGGAGTAGGGGAAGCGGACATGAGAAGTATCGTAATCGATGAAGGATATACCTTCAGGTCGAGGACATTGGCCAGATTCTGGTAGAAGAATGGGAAGCTTCTCTTGATAAGTAAGCTTACAACACTCTTCAACTCATTTGCGTTTGCTTCGAGTATGACCACTATCGGTAGTTGGGGTGGGTTGAGGCTTAAGATACGACCCGTCGAGATGACTGGGAAGATTGGCGATGTATCAATGTAGACGGCCTACTTTAAAGATCATCTCTAGCGAACATTGAAGAGCATAGCATTTATTGGTAGTGTGGCAGTTGCACTTGTGATTTTGACAGTAAGGCTTGTCTTTCCTGATCTCGATAGGGTAGGGGGTACGCCAGATAGAGTTGGCCTATATTAGGGTGAGAAGGGTACTGATACGAGTAGTGAGATTCGAAGGACCGACCTGGCTCATTTTTTGCGAATCTCAGTAGGGGTATCATCGGAGTGAGGGCATTTGCGGCTCTCAGTCTCCTGCGAGACGGGAGCGACCATGGGCGTAGAAGGTTGTCGAGGTTTGTTATGGTTGGTGGTCAAGGTTTTCCCCTGGCAATTGGATTCGTGAAGGCGTTCGAGGTTGATGCATCCATTAACCTCAGATAACATCTCTTCAAGGGTTCGAGGTTTATGAAGCACGATATACTCCTTAATACGACTGTGATCTGGTAGAGTGTTAGAGTACGCGAGGATAGTATTTGCACAGTCAAGGTTTTTGACTTTGCGCGACTCATCGAGAAACCGCTTGGTAAAAGCTTCAAGTGTTTCGTTACGGGATTTGCGGAAGTTGAAGAGAGCGTCGACTCGAACCTTATGGTCTTTGTTAAAGGAAAACAGGGCAATAAAAAGGCTCGACAATTACTCAAAGCTTCGGATCAAACCATTAGGGAGGTTGTGGTACCATTTGAGAGGGCCATTAGCTAGACTGATGGAAAACATTCGACATAAGATGTGGTCGGCTGTAGAATGCAGACACAAAGCATTTTGGAATTCGAGGACATGAGACTGAGGGTCTGTATTACGGTATTTGCTGATTTTAGGGGTATGGAAATTTTGAGGTACTTCGGCTGCAAGAAGTTTGGGGCAGATAGGGTTGTTGAACCGACTCTAGGACTTCAGTGTAGGGCTCGCGCTGACGCGAATAGTGGCACAGATTTTCTGATCGAGTTCCTGCTGAGTGAGGTAAGCAGGGTGAGCACTGGGGTCAAGGGGGAAGAGGTTGAAGGTTCAGAGTGTGCTCAGCGCTGCGCTCCCCGAGATGTTATCGAGCAGGGCAGCATTTGGGGTATTAGGTAGTTTGAAGAGTAGAGTCAGAAGAATCCTCCGTAGGGTGTACATCAAGGTGGATTGAACCGGTAGGTAAAATGGTGGGAGCACCCTCAGCGCCAAGGTGGATCTGGGGAACTTCGACTTGGGGGTACTCAAGGTGAGCGCGGGCTTAAACACGAGAAGGAACAGGTGCCCGGGATCGCAGAGGAGCATCCTGGGTTTGGACCTACTAAAGCTCTCGAACTATGTGGCATAGTTCGTCGAGGGCACGGTGTTGGCGTTCGTTATCACCCAAACGGCGCTGCCATTCAGCCTCGAGCTCGTTACGTCTGTCTTCACCTTTTAGAGGTAGCTGATTGGAATGGCGCTCTTCAGCTTACGCAAACTATTGACAAATGAGGGCGAGTTGGGCGGTTATAACGTCGGTGGAGTTTTCGACAATAGCCAAGGTGGAGCGAAGGGTGGGGGCCATTGAGGATGACAATGAAGGGTAGAAAGAAAAAAAGAAAAAAGACAAGGGGAGTTGGGTAGGGTGGGTGTAGCACAAACGGTACCGAATGTAGGAGCCAAGTTTCGTATGAGGGAAAACTGGCTCTTACACCAAAGGGTTAATCTTCGAATAGGGGTTTGCAAGTATATAAATAACAATAATAAGAGATACTACTGAGACAATACACTTGTTTGGAGGCCTAGAATGGGTTACTCCACGACCTCTAGTGAAGATTTTAAGGAGAAATGATATATATCGAGTTGGTCGAGGGATCAAGGAGCAGATTGTTACAGGGTATTAGAACGTAATCTTGTAAGGCTTAGCAGGAGAGATTTTCTAACCCCTTCATAGTGCCTCCTTCCTCCTCTTTATAGGATATAGAAAGGGATGAGTCACCATGGGAGGTCAAGTTACATGTATACCCTTTGGGGGCAATTGACTTGTACCCGGAGTCAGTTCTGATACTGTAGTTGTTGGTTCTAACACCGTAGTTCCTGGTTCTGGTACTATAGCTGTCGAGCGGCTTGTTTCACTATTCTATCTGGTGAGCTGGTTGTCAGACGTGTCTGCAATCGATCATATATGTCCATGGTCGAAGCATTTCTGGTACAGATGCTGAGTTCTGGCGCTGCTCATTTATCTTCGACTGCGACAGTTAGCTTCGATGATTCCTTCGAGTGTTTGATTAGTCTCATAAGGCTTCGTGGACTTAATTACTGTATTATTGGGTTTTGAGTCTCAAAGTAGGCTTCGATGTGGCCTTCGGTCATTCGAATGGTGCTAGAAGGCTGCGAGTAGGCTACTGCACATTCCTTTATCGATCAAGTAAGCACAATTTACTATAATAGTAGGAGGCAAAGTCAGCATATGAATTTGACATATTAGGAAAAGACAGACTGCCATAAGGAAGCTTATATAGTAAATAGGCAGACAAGACACATTTTATTCTTCAAGAAGAGAACAGTTACAACGAAGTACTCTCAAAACCTATCTACAACTAAAATACGAACAGTCCTCCGCTACCACAATAACCCTATCTTCTTGTCCCCCAGTCACTTTGGCTAAAGAACGAAGACTGTCCACCCGCTCCCCCTTCGTTAAAATGTCATAGTAGAATTGATAGCCCAAAAAGAAATTTTCCTCCGCCAATTCTACTTCATCCTCACTCATCCCTTCATACATCGGCTCCACCGGTGCAGGAGTAGGATCGGCCAACGATCACTGCCTAAAAAAGTGAATCCTAAGCTCTTCAAATTTTTCCAGGATATGAGCAGCCAACGTATCACAACGGTTTTGAGATACGGTCCTCACCATGCTACAGACAGGAGAAATGAGTAAGTACACCGTTCCCTAAGCAAGTACTATTTATAGCTTCCAAACTTGGGCTAAAACTCCCAACAGTCAAACATAAGGCCATCAATATAACTTGGAAGTTTAATAAACTGGTCAAATCAGTACCCGGTATCCAATAATAAATATGGGAAATTATGTTACCATATTAAATATTGCTATTGATTCCAATATAACAGTTCGAGGAACACTTACACAGTTTGAGCAAAACTCCTAGATACCCCATATAAACAGTTTTGGATATTTTACTCTAAGTCGCATCAAAAAGATTGAGGTGATTTCCTACAATTTCTACCAGGCCAATATATTTTGCATGACAAGTTTAGAAAAACAATACAAGCACAAGGAAAGGCAAGGATGAATTAATTTCATAAAATAAAGGTTACAACATAATTATTCTTCAACAAAACCTAGTTATAACCAATACATCCACCAAAACAGCCCCCACAGTGGTCCCTCGCATCAAAAATGCTTTCTTCTTCCACTGTCTCATAAACCATAATCAACAGACTGTCCTTACGCTTCACTTCTGTCAGTAAAACATCGTGATACTAACAAAACCAAAAGAAATCTAATTCCGTACCCTCAACCTCCAACTCGCTTATCTCTTCATATGTTGGCTCAACGGGTACGGGCATCGGGTCTGACGAAGACTACTGGATAAAATATCGTGTTTTTAGTACCTCGTACTTGGCCTTCACACATCTTACAAAATCCTCATGACAACTCTGGGCTCTAATCTTCACCATGATGCAGACAGATTGAGATAACAATTTATCTCAAGAGTAAGATATTTATAGTCTTCTAAGCTTGGATTACAAATCCCAAACAGTCAACAATGATGTAATCAATGTACCTTGGAAGTCTAACAAACTGGTTAAATCAGTTTTAGGTATTTGAGAATGAATGTTGGAAATGATTCTACCGTATTAAATGCTACTATTGATTTCAAGATAACAGATCGAGGCTCCCCTATAAAGTTCGTACATGGCAGTCTGAGCTAAGTTTCTTAAGAACTTACATAATACATTTCCCACAAGAATAGGATACTTAATCCCACTACATTTAATATACCACTAATGATGCTTCTCAACTAACACCACTCGTGCTCTTGGTTAAGAGGGGGCAGTTGTAAGGGCATATTTCTACTCTCAGTCTCACAGGGGTAAGATATTGATCTCTGTGTAAATAGCTTGAACTCATAACCACTCGACGTCAATTAATGATGCCATTACGAGATAAAAGAGTCAGAACGTTACACTACCTTTAAGAATATCAATCAAAACCTTATTGTAACGTTTGTCATTAAAGGGAATAACGGTCATATTTAAAGACCTATAAATAGGACCATAAAATGATAGATTAAAGGGAGGATTTCCTACCCAGAAACTGGATACATAACTACTCATAGCATTTTTTGTAATAGTTAGTCACTATTAATAAAGATCTCTATTTCTAAATCCTCAATAGAGGTCATGGTTTTAACCTATTCAGAGATTTTCCACGCTAATTCTGGTATAGGTGATTAGTTATTATTTCCTACGCTCTAATCATATTTGGTGTGAGATACTAATTTGGCACTGACTTGTGACATACATTATTTCAGTATCCATCTCTGAGATAGTTTATTTTTGCTCTAAAGAATATTTAAATTATTGCATGGGATAGTAGTTAATTTTTTGTGTGATAGTTTATATCAGCTACCCAATGGATCTGTCTGCTCAAAGAGCACTAATTGATAATCGAATAAATTGTGATACTTGGCTTATAGACAATGCTACTACGCACTCGATCCTGCGAGTAGAAAATACTTTTCGTCTTTTACATCGTACGTCGGGGACATCAAAACTGTGACTGGGTCGGCCAGTATCATAGAGGGCTTGGGGAGCGCCACACTATTGCTCCCTAATGGTACAGTATTAGGTATTAAGTCCACTTTTTAAGCTAGTACATTATTCCAAAGTTTACTCAATTTTAGGGATATACATGATGACGATTATCAAGAAAAATGATGGAGGATGATGATTGCCTAGTGTTTTACATCACCAATACATCTAAAGGTCAAGAAATCATATGATGACTGCCAAGTGCTATACTGTCGGGGATTTATTCCATAACTTTCAGACATGTTAAAATATATGCAATTACTAATTTTTCCCCGTTGCAAGAGAAAACGTTTAGGATTTGGCATGATCGTTTCGGACATCCTGAAACACAGATCATTAGGAAGATTATCAATAGTACCTCTGGACACTCACTTATAAGAAAAAAAATCGATCCGAGTTATAAAAAATTACCCGTGTAACACTTGCTCTCAGGGAAGCCTTATTGTCCAACCTAATAAGACCAATGTGGAGTTGGAATCTCCAGCCTTTCCCCAATGTATCCATAGAGATATATATGGACCAATCCATCCACATAACGGTTCGTTAAAATATTATATCATCTCAATTAACGCATCTGCAAGAAAGCCAAAGGTTTGCCTATTATCATCTAGGAATATGACATTTCCATGGTTACTTGCTCAAATTATACGATTGCGGGCTCATTTCCCAGATCACCCGATCATATTTGTGATATTTAATGGTACTGACGAGTTTACCTCCATATTTGTTGTTAATTATTGTACCGCTAATGAGATACATGCAGAACATCCAGTACCCCAAGTTCATACCCAGAATGGGATGGCAGAGAATCTAATCAAGCGATTACAGTCAATCGTTGGGTTATTGCTATTATGATCACAACTTCTGGCTACTGCGAGGGGCCATACAATTTTGCATGCACTGCCATGATTAAAATTTATCCAACAATGGACAATTAATATTCCTCAAAGCAATTAGTAACTAGGACCGAGCCCAATGTTGCTCATCTACAAACATTTGGATATTATGTATAGGTGTTAGTCGCACCACCACAACGTACGAAGATGAGACCCTAACGACGGCTAGGTATTTACGTGGGTTATGATTCACCGTCTATCATTCGATATTTAGAACCCACGACTGACAACGTATTTACCATGAGATTCGCAGATTATAACTTTGATGAGATGATATTTGTGATATATAACAATTCATGTTGAGGATGTTTCCAGGATTTATTGGAAAACACCATCATTGTCCCATCTAGATCCCATGACCAACCGGGTGACAAGAAAGTACAACAGATTCTACACTTGCAATAGATCAATCTCAAATACATTGTTATATGTATTCAGCGATGTTGTAAAAGAAACTAAGGTGTGTGTACATGCAAGTAATGCACATGCACGACTAGATGCTCAAAGAACTGGCGTGCGCCCCCGCAAACACCATCAAAAAAAATTGGTTTGGCGATGGGTTTTACTTGTCACAATAGCCCTTTAGCGATAGGCAAACACCGTCAGATGGTTGTCGTTATTGATGGTGTCACAAAAACTTTGGCGACGGACAAGCCCGTCGCCATACGTCATATATTCGACGACAAGTATAATTTATCGCTAATTATCACAGATTTGCGACGGTAAATTCTGTCATTAAAAGATTATTTCTTCATTTAAACATCATAATTTAGCAATTGGTGGGACCCATCGCCAATTAATATTATTTCAAATATGTATTTAAATATTATTATTATTATAATATATAGCGCAAAAATCAAATTTATAATCATAATGAACTTGCAACTAAAGTAAATATATGCTAAATTATATTTTATTGATTGAAAATGTCATTATAGTAGGAAAATCTATAACACTATATACAAAACACTTGGGAATAAACTGAGTATAAGTATTCGCAACAAAAGTTCAATTAAGCTGATTCTTACGTAACACATATTCTTCCCGTCCTTGCATACACATTAATATTATCTATGACTACCAAAATATCCATAATCCTTAGTCTTCCATCTCTTGAGAATGGCCCTCCCTTGTATCTCTTTTGCATTCTTAGTTATATCACAACAAGCACCTGCCACAATACAACGCTTTTGATTATCAAGAATAACATATCCTAAACCAATTTGGTTAGTGCTTGAGTGTCACACGACATCATTTATAAGCGGAAAAAAATTACTAACACAAAAGTCATCTAAAAGCTTAGTCTGCAAAGTTGCTCATTATCATGTCCTCTACTTGCATGGTATGACCAACCTAGTATTTATATGATTTTTACACTGCAATTCTCATATCAAAATGGATTTTTAACTAACATCTTAAATATATCTATGGACAGAGGTAAATATTAAATACCTTAAGCAAATTATTTGTGTTCAAGGGCCTGACTTTTGGATATCGACCAACAATCACATGTTTCCGTTTCTAGATATGGGCATATATACTCATCTTTCACAATCATTTTTTTTTCGTCCAATATCCAACCTCCACACCATCTTCGAGCTTTTTCTTTATCAAAACATGTTCGGGTAAATGGGTTTATATTCAATTTCCTGCAAAGAAAAAATGATGAGACATAACTAATATCAAAAGAAAAACACAAGTCATAAGTATTAGATGACAAAAATTGGTAAAATAGTGACATATAAGGAAAAAATTCCCATAACTCAATCTAAAACTTTTTTATGTTATATGGCACTAAAAATCTTTTTGCCAGCATGGAACTCTATTGGAATATCAGAGCTAGCTTATCGCTTGTTTCCAAGGTAACCTAAACCAAACCGCCCGGTCTCAATACCCAATCATCCTCAGCTATGATATCGATAATGTCACACCTAGATAACCAATAAAAATACCAAGATCAAGATTAACACATGACACTACAATCAACTTGGCCGACAATGAAACATGAACTCAAGAAAATCAATTCTGAATGTCATTTAGAGCAACGAAGAATCACCCTTTAGAATCCTAAGCATCTTAGCTTAATGAGGATATAAGAAAATACTAGCCAAAATAATTTTCATTTTCTAGCTCTCTAAGCAAATTAGGCTAGTTAAAGCCATTAAAAAAAACTCTCCAATTGCCCTATCATAGCCAGACAACATACACCCTGCACTTCTTTTAGCTAATTATTCTAGTGTAAGCTTTAATACGAACTCCAAGTGCTCTACCATTTGACTAGCCAAATTTAACTTTATCTTTCTCACTCCAAAAAATCTAGAATGCCCACATTCACGAACAAAAGTAACCATTTATTGGATAAATGACATTTTTTTTAGAAGCAGTCACCGCTTATTGTTAGGTATTACTGAGAGTTCTTTGTGCACCATTATTACAAGGAAAAGAAGGTAATTCACTCAGTATAACTAGGACAAGTATAACTAGGATAGATAAGTGTGGTGGAGTTGCCCTTAAGTACATAAAGTGATGATAGCCTCTACTATTCAGTCTGGTTAAGATAAGATAATCTAGAACTTTTCAGGTTTAAAAACCTATAAAAAAGTAATTACGTGCCTCATTGTAAGATTATTGTAGATGTAACTGGCATGCATGACATCATAAGTTTGAGGGTATGTACTAAGGGACTCACGCTAGTCGAACTAAACATCGATGAACCCACATAGGTTGATCAATAAGTATTGTAGCAAATATGACATATGGAAAATGTTCATCAAATTTCATTAATGTGGAATAAGTGTCGAACCAATAGATGTATGTCTAACAAAAATATTCAAATAAATCCAATTAAACACAATCTTTTTCTCTAGAGAATAGAGAGAATCATAAAAGATGAACAAATATGAGAACTACAGGCCACAAGACCAAGATCTTCGGCCAGAAAACTAAGATCATGTAATACTCCAGAAGCGGAATAAAACACTTCATACCACCAATTTTATGGCAATACTACTCTCGATGCTTGATATGTCATCTCGACTACAACGCCTTGATAGCATTCTTGTTATCGACATGGCACGTAAATAGGTGAGAAAACTACACTCAAATAGATCACTAAGAAGCTGCATATGAATCTAGACAAATTTCCATTGCCAAAATTCTCATTGTCTGTTATAATTTCCTGTCTGATAGATCAAAGTTACAACTCTACAAAAATTGAAAATTTGAAAGAAATCAAAGATTAAAGTAAATATCAACCTTGCTATCAACCTTGCAGTTCCTGGTGATCCAACGTTGCGCTCATGTACATGTAAGAAAGATAAACAACATTCTGTAAAACAATGCCAATAGCTTCTAAGTCAAAAATAGCTTAAACAAATCAAAACAAAAGCCCAAACTTCCATTTAGGCATTTTGACACAAACCCTTAGAAATGGGCTAGTTTACTAATCCCAAGTGTGTTGGTTTACTTCTGCAAATGAAAATAATCAATTTCCCATTTTTATTAAAAACCAGAAATAATCAGAAACACAAAACCTTGTTGTTCGATCGAAGAGAGAAGGTAGGTCTGAAATAGAATCCAATATAGGTGAAAGAACCTCTTACATACTTCTGCAGACCAATGAAGTACAAATAGAGAGACCCATTACAAAATATCAAAAGTGGTACTCGTGATTTCTTAGAAACCCAATATAAGTACTAAAACATGGGAGAATTTCAAAAATTTACTTCGTGGTCATGGATGTAGTAGTAGTGGCTCAGGGTTTGCTGGAGGGGGAGAGATTATAGGTCCCATGGAGCTGTAAATTGAATAGATTGAAGTGATGGTTCAGATGGAGATTTTCTGGTGAATATTTGAATTTTGTTAGTAGTGTGGGTCAAGAATAGTTTTGGTGGCTGGAATTTGATGCTGGGGAGACAAAGGGATGAATGACGATTTACTCAAAATCTAGTCAGTATGAAATTAAAATAGAAGATTGAAAGGGGAAAACAATAATGAGGTTTTTATGCAAAATTGAAGCAGGTGGAGAGCAGATCGTGAGAAAAAAATTGTAAGAGAGAAAAGAGGAATTGTAGGAGAAAAGAAACAATCACGAATCAGTTTTATGTTTTTAGACGATGGATAGGAAAGACAGCGAACAAAAAGTAGAACCATTTGCAACACAATAGATTTGTCGCAATTCCTTTTCCTAAATAATATGCGACAGTGATTTAAATTTTTGTGACGGAAAATGCCTATCATAAGCTTGCTACAACCTTCATGCGTCGCTAAATCTATAGTTGTTTTTTGTCGCCAAAAGTTCTTTTTTTGGTAGTAAAATGAACCTAAACTACGTGTCACGATAAGGCTTCCCGTTGTAAAGAGGAATGCTGAGCCGAGACTTAAGAAACAACGTACGGGAAATGAAAAAACTAATGGTGTAGCCGGTTCATCGAGGATAGAGCCCCCTATTGACAGGGTTATAGTAGCAACACATCCATGTGATACATTACGTGACAAGCCCGTTACGACATATGTACATGATAATAAAGAGATCTCAATTAACTTTATCAGTAATGATACCACGTGAGATCGTTCAATAGTAGTTGTCGGCAACATATTCACCATCGCTGCTGCGCTAGCAATCGAGGATGATGATCCATATCAAAAACTACATCTTCGCTAGGTAAACGCAAGGCGTTTGAAACAATAGTCCGTAAGCACGATGTCATCAAGCTTATCGGGTATAAATGGGTATTCGTACAGAAATGTAACAAACACAAATATATTATTAGGTACAAGGCAAGACTAGTTACCCAGGGCTTTTCCCAAAGACCTGACATCGATTACAATAAAACCTACTCTCCGGTTATGGATGCTATAACGTTCCGGTACTTGATCACTCTGTCCGTCGATGAGAAAGAGCTAGACATACGTCTTATGAATATAGTTATTGTGTATCTATATGAGAAATTTGATATGGATATCTACATGAGGCTACCCGAGGTATTTAAGCTTCTGGAAGCATCAAAGATTAGTACACAATAAAATAGTTAAGGCTCATGTGACACAATAGGTTGACTAAATATTTGAAGGCCTAATCCATAATCGAATTGAGATTATCCTAATCGTAGAATTAATGCGAAGAACACAAAATTGGTGGGTAAATCTTCCCAAAAAAAGTTTCAATTGCTCAAAAATGATTATAATGAATTTTTATCTTGATCTATCTCTAGATCTTTGGATCCCCTTTGCATTGCCTAGTATTGCCCTCTTAAAGATTACAAGTTTCCTAGTTCAACATAGGACCAAAATGTCCTTCAAACAACCTAAAAATATGATAAGTCGTGCCTTTGCTCGAACATAACTATTATTTGTTTGAACAGAACACTCAGAACTAAGTGTATTCATTCGAATAGGCTACTCAGAACAGTATTTATTCGAATAGACTTAAAAGTCTCGGTAGTGTCTTTTACCCTGACTTGATCTTGTCGTCTTTGTTGACACTCTTCAAGTACTTGCCTTCAATAGCAATTACTATCACGGTAGCGCCTTTGATATTCTCTATAGTAAAATGCTTCAACTCTCTTCTAATAGACTCTGACAAACCCCCCCCCCCCCCGTATACTTTATGAACACTTCATACTCGTCCATATCAATGTCCAAAACCAAAGCTTTGTAATGAAACTTCGTAGTGAACTCTTATATGGATTGCCCATACTCTTGCCGCAAATGATGCCATTTAAACCATCTATCTTGCCCATACCCAATAGAATAAAATTACTTCGTCACCAACACCATGAACTTTTTCCAACTCAAGCTTCCTACTTTGTGATGTTTATAGGACTTCTACCATGTGAGTGCATGACTTGCGAATTTCAATGTTGAAAAGTATATTTTCTAAGCATTTGAATACTCGTAAACTAAAAAGTAGGTCTCTAAATTATCTAACCAGTTATCCAATTTCTTAGCATCGATTGACCCATTGAATATTAGAATTTTAATTTTAAAATCAATACTAAGATTACGCATAGGATTCATAGACTTAATAATAACTGATCTCTCCTCGATGGAATCAGTATCGCTAGAATCTCTATCTTCCTCCTCATTACCTTCGTCTCTCTCCTCCTCTGTAACTCTGTTCTTCTTCAAGAGATGTAATTGCTCTACCAACTCCCCTAGAGTAGTAGTTAGGTCAGAAACTTTTGTTTCGAGCTTCGTGAGTCGATCTTCGAAATTGCCCATCTCAAAATTTGGCTTCTTCTTCGAGCTAGGTTTTTAATGAATCTTCAACAGACTCGCAAAAATTTTCTTTATTTGCTTGAGTTAGTCACTTGTAGAGACCATAAACCACAACCCCCCAAGAATCTTTACTTAAAAATCTGATACCACTTAATTCACAATCGAATTGAGATTATCCTAATCAAAGAATTAATGCGAAGAACACAAAATTGGTGGGTGAAACTTCCCAAATTGAGCTTCAATTGCACAAAATTGATTACAATGAATTTCTTTCTTGATCTTCCTCTGGATTTTTGGATCCCCTTTACATTGCCTAGCCTTGCATTCTTAAATGTTACAAGTTTTTTAGTTACAACATAGGACCAAAATACCCTTCAAACAACCTAAAACTATGATAAGTTGTGTTTCTATTCGAACATAATACTCATAAAGAGTATAGTCTATTTGAATAGGTTACTCTGAACGATGTTTATTTGAATAAACTTTTAGGTTACCCATAACAACCTCTGTTCGAATAAAATATTTCTCTATTTGAACAAAAGACTTATAACTTGTTCTGTTCGAATATAACAAATGTTTATTCGAACATACTTCACTTTTAGCTTATTTCTAAGGGGTTTAATGTCTAGATCTTCCAGGATCAATGCTTATGCAATTTTATTAAGAAAACAAATATTGGTTTCGCTATTATTGTAGTGCATGTAGATAAATTGAATATCATTAGAAATCCGGGGGAGATCGCGAGAGCTGTCGAATACCATGGGAAGGAATTCGAATAACAGACCTTAGGAATATCAAGTTTTGTCTCGGTTAATAAATTGAATATCTTGGAAGTGTCATATTCGTATACCAGGCAATATATACTGAAAGAATCATTAAAGATATTGGTATGGATATGGTATATAGTGCCAAGACGCCTATATTCTGTCCATTGAATGTGAACAAGGATATCTTCCATTCTCCAGACGAGGGGGTGGAACTCCTAGAGTCCAAGGTACCATATCTAGGAGCTATTAGTGATTTTCTATACTTAGTAGGATATACTCGACCAGGCATCTCATTCGCAGTAAACTGCTTGGCTCACCAGAGTTCTGTATCTACCCAAAGCCATTGGATGGGATCAAATACGTCCTACGATATCTGATCAGTACGAAAGACTGGGGTTTACTCTACCTGAAAAATGATAAATGTAAAATTATAAGGTACATAAATGGAAGATATTTGTAAGATCCACATAAAGGCCGCTCACAGTCGGGCTATGTGTTTTTGTATGACAATACAAAAATTTCGTTGAGATCGGTGAAAAAAATAATGGTTATACTCCATGAAGCTGGATTCTTGCACTTCATAAAGCTGGCAGATAATGTTTTTGGTTGCACTCCATGGTTAATCATATCAACTGAAGTTATGGTTTGAGTTATATCCAAGATAAACATACGATCATTCAAGTCCGAGGCAGATTTATCAAGGGCGACAGAATGAAACACATTTCACCTAAATTCTTCGATATACATGAGTTACAAAAGTAGAATGAGATTGAAGTCGTTCAAGTTCGTTCAGAAGATAACTTAGCATATCTATTTACTAAAGCTTTTGGATCACCTGCGTTCAAGAAGTTGGTACACAGAATCGGCATGTGAAGTTTACATTAGCTATTATCTCAGGGAGATAGGTCTCGAGGAGGTCAACGTCAGGGAGAGTAATCCCGTCATGACGTGAACACATGCGTGTTGAACTCTTTTTCTCTGATTGTACATTTTTTGGTCCCTGGGGTTTTTAATGACTAGAGATTTTGGTGAGGCAACATTTACGCGTCCACAATCTATACAAGGCATAATATTGTACTATTTCCTTGCATAAATTTTTACCTAAGAAGGTTTTGCTAGGTAGAGGTTTTGATGAGGCAAGTCGTCTTGGTATGGAACAGCCCAAGAGAGAGTGTTAGGAGAGGGTCAGACTCTGTGGGACCCAAACTGGTTTGGGGTGTCCCACCTCCTAACTTAACTAACAAGCTAGGCCTTTATTGGAGAGAGTCTTAGTAGGACTCTTCTATATATACCTAGGGTTCTCCCCATGTAACATTATGGTTTTTATCATAATTAGGGGTGAGAACGAGCCAGTACGGGTCAGTTTTGGGCCTAAACTGAGCCCGAACCGACCTTAATCGGCTTTTAACATCTAAACCTGAACCGAACCGATTTGGGTCTAAAACCTGACCCAAACCGTATTGAAAATCAAAGGCCAAACCGAAACCGTACCGAAATCGAACCAATTTTGGATCGAGTCTGGTCGGGTCGGTTCAAATTAGATTTTTATCAAAAAATTTATACAAACTTAAAAGCCCTTACCTCAAAACATTAAAGCAGTTATATCAAATATTAAAGCCCATTAATGACAAACATCAAACATTAAATCCATTTCACCTATAAAGTCAATTAAGTACAAACATCAAACATTAAAGTTTACAGAGCAAAAGAATTATTCCAACATGAATTCTCTAGTCTCAAGTCTCAACTATTATATAAAATACATAAAAACAAAACTCTAGAGGCTCTCCCTAGCTCCCAAAACAATATTTCAACATGAATTCTGAACTATTACATAATACACAAAACAAAGCTCGACAACTCTCCTCAGCTCTCAAAACAATATTTCAATATGAATTCTAACCAAACACATAAAATACATAGCACTATTAAAGTTGTTAACAAGAATAAGAAAACTTACATCAAATAAGGAACTGTTAAGAAAATAAGATATAAGAATAAACGCTTTATTAGAGCAGTTAACCAATACTATAAATTTGTAGAAAGAAATCTAGTAAAGCGAAAATTGGTAGAGAAAAAAGCAGGTTAGTATGAGGGTGTCCCTTATTAATTGTGAGCTGTATCTTTACTATGGAAGTATGAAACAACCACTAAGATTCTAGTCTCGTGAATGAAATGGAAGTGCCATGAAATGGATAGTGTTTGTTAATAAAACTAATTCAATTTCTCAATGAAATGGATAGTGTACAATGAAATGGACAGTGCGTCCTTTATACTTGCAATCTCTCTTTTCTCACATGAATATTGACCTTTCTAGTATAAAGTATGATGCTATAAAGTTAAGAATTCATGTAATCTCTATTAGGACAAGTATGACATAAATTGAATTGGGAGTTGTTGATAGTTTATTGCCTTATATCACATTAATCTATAAAGTAGGATCCAAAACTAATGGGACAAGTATGAAAGGAATATTGTCTTATGTCATTAATATCTTCCTTCTCAACCATGTTACTGCAATGATCTCAAGTCCCTAGCAAGACCATAGCCCACTGATAAAGTATCTGTGGGGGTCCATTATTCTAACCTCAACATGCAATACATAACATGCAAAAAATAAACTAATTTTTCATAATGTGTAGGTAAATGATGTTATGATCAAAAGGAAGATACTAGTTGATTTACAGAATGGAACTACCTTAACTAAACCATACATGCATAACACTCCCATGGGTCTGTTTATCCCCCTTCTATCCAATCTTGTATGATGAAATAAGAAATGGGTGTGATGGCTCATCTCTTGGCAACTAGAATTGGGGGTTGTGGGGGAGTGTTTAGGGGTCCAGGCAGCTCTCTGTAATAGCAGCTCTTGCTATTAACATCAGCAAACTATGTAGAATGCTTGGCTATTGTTAAAGCCTTATGCAAGGCTAAGGACCTGAAGTTCACAAGGGCATGGATTACAACTGATTTTATTGCAGAAAGTCAAGCTTTCAACTAAAACACAATACCATGGCAGCTGAAGACTAAATGAAGATGAATACAAAAACATTTTCAAAGGTTCATAAATATGGATCAATGCCCATATTCAGCGAGATAGTTTTCTATAAATGTTTAGGCATTTACAGCTACTCTATGTAGATACTACTAGCTGCTAGCCATTACCAAACAACCTAAAAACAACAACATTTATATTGCAAAAGCTTAAAATTTCAAGAATTCAAAAATTTACTTTGAGGAATCAATATATGAATATTAAAACTGAAAGAAAAAAGAAAACACGCGTAAAAGAAAAAGAAATTCAATTCAATTCAAATCACATGTTTATGTTGAAAAAGGCGAAGAAAAGAATAGAGAATTGCAAAGTAAGAAAACCATATTCACTCTATAAGTCTAAAGGAATATGAGTATGATAAAACTGATATCTGGAGAACAATTTTAAAATTCAGAAATAGACTCCTCAATATTAAATTCATGAATAGACAGACAAAACACAAAGGATTGTAATAGCATATAGTATATAACTTTGATCAATAGACCAATACTTCCTAAATGAAGAAATAAAAAACTTGCAGGGAATATATATCAAGTGGAAAAGAATCCTTTTGGAGTTGCCATCAGTTGAACCTATACTTTGTTATCATCTGTTTTTTCAAGTATGAAAAACAAGATAAGATTGTTGGTATGCTGAGGTTTTGGGCCATATGCAACAATAATTTATGGGAATGCGAAAGCTATCTCAAGAACATGCATGTATTCAATCTACCGATCTACCCTTATGCCTTAGATAAAGTTAGAAAATGATGGGACTGGGAAACAATATAACAGACATAAGCAAAAAAATAATGTTAGAAAATGAAACTGATGCAGAAAAAAGTTGTGGATACATGATACTAGAAGCGGTATGCCACTCAAATACATGTGCAAAGTATCTTGAGGAGATTGAGAAAATCTTATGGGCAGGGCAAACTATGGTATGTTTTGGCGAACTAATATGTTTATAAATTGGGGAACCAATATTCAATATTCAAGACTATATTCAAGACTGTATGATATTTAAGCAATATTCAAGCAATATTCTAAATTAGGAAAACCTTTGAACCATGACTCCATTAACTTGTCTAGTACTTAAATAACCTAAATTAAGCTAAATTTAGTAACATAAAAGAGTTGAAACCATACCTAGATCTTCTTTAATTGGCATCTAAGTATCATCACAACTACCCCACCACAAAGAAACATCAAAACTACAACTGCCCAAACAAAAACCAATGATAAAAGCATATTAAAATGTCAAAACTACTATCGAAATCATCCAGGATAAATAAGTAACAAGTACACATGGAAACCATATCTAGAAAAGGTGAGTTTTTAATCCTCCACAAGAGAAGGATGTGAAGATGATCCTCCGAGCAACTCTAAAAAGTATTATAAAAGAAAGACGTATAATAGTTAGCAAAAAATTAGAAAAACATAAAAATAAACAAAGTAACTTAATATTTCATTACCTTTATCAAGTTTTTCTAAATCTTTAACTTCGGTCAATGCCTCACGGATATCAATTGGGACCATAGTTGGCAGAAGCCAATTTTTTGCACAAATAAGAGCTTCCACCATGGTAGGAGCCAATGAACTACGAAAAGAGTCAAATATTCGACTTCCCGTGCTAAAAGCCAACTCTGATGCAACCGAAGAGACGGGAATATCCAACACATCTCTTGCAATAAGGGAAATGATCTAGTACCTTGATGAGTTTACCTTCCACCAATCTAATATATCAAATTGCTCCGTCCTTATTGGTTTGTACGTCTCGCCCAAGTACTTTTCAACCTTCAAATTGTTCTCTAAACTAATTTCTTCCTCCAAGTATCTTTCATATTATAAAGTTATATCCTTATCGTCATCATCATAATGAATGTCCCCCCATAGCCTTGGCCTTGGGATGATTGAGTCCCACCTTGTTTCATTAGATGACAATCATGTTGTTAGGAATACGGCTTAAAAATTGGGAAAGTCGTTCAAATGACAGAGTTTTTGTTGAAGTCGTTCGAACGACTTCTGAGGTCGTTCGAACGTAAATAGCTCTTGGGCCAAAATTCCAGAGGATTGTCTAATGGTCGTTCAAGCAAAATTGGCTTTGTTTATTTGTTTCTAAGTTTGTTTTGAAGGGGATTTGATCCAAAGCGATGAATTATCTCGTGATGCGTATTTCAGAGATGACCTAATGGAAAGCCTATAAATAGAGAGTGTGTAATGACCCGTATTTTTTATTTCTAATTATTACTCTTTATATTCCAAATCTGCATATTCCTATTCTTTAACTTCCGCATATTCCTCTGCATCATACTTCTGCATATTCTCATATCCTTAATGCAACTATAACTGTTCTTAGTGCCAGGTTTGGTATGGATTCCTTCTTGGTAGAGTTTTGGTGGTTTGATGGTTTTGGTAGTTTGGCGGTTTAGCTTGATTGTGTAGTGTGTGTTTGGAGGGAGGTTTTTGTATCCATAAGGGGTTTTTCGCTTCTCTCCTCCGCATGGGTTATAGTGCTTTTGATTTCGGACATCTCTGGCATTTCTGATTTTCGTTCTGGGGTGGAAAAATAAGGATTAGCTACCATTGGTTTCCCAACGCCTATCAGACCGTCGTCGGACTCTTTCCGTCCATTTCATTCCTTCCGGTTAAGTTTCTAGCCGTTAGATTCCTTTTCTGGGTTTTAGGAGTTTTGGTGGCCGTTCAGCGGTAGAGGTGGTGTTAGACCTTGGGAACCCTTTGTGGTGGTTGCTCGAGTTGTTTTAGTCTTTTGAGGGTCTTGGAGTTGGGTGTGTGTGGTTCAGGAGGACCTCAGAGTAGACTTTCCCAGAATTATCGTTCGAACGAGGTTCCTTGTTGTTCGAACGAATCTTTGTATTTTCTGATCTTTTTCTGTGTCTTCTGAACATTTTAACCATTGGACAGCATTTTCGTTCGAACGAGATTTATTGTCGTTCGAACGAGTTGACTAACCTCCTGGAATTTGGCCTATTACCTCCTAGTCGTTCGAACGACTTTCGTCTGTTTCGACTACTTAAGTCTTCCTTCCTCATTTCTTTTTGTTGGTGCTCAGTGAGGCGCTGCTTGAGACGATTTTAGAGAGAGAGAGATAGAGTTCTAGAGAGAGGATTCTTCACCCCAATCATTCCCTCTCCTCCATTCATCACCTCCTTATCTTCCTCATAATCCTCTCCTCTCCCTAATCTAATCCCCTCACCTCAATACTCTTCACCCAATCCTTTTCCTCGCTCGCGGATCCTTGCCGAGCTTTACCGCGATCATCTCTCCTATCCTCGGTAAGTGATTCTTGTTTCCCTTCTGTCAATTTCGCTTGATTTGGCGTAGGTTGATTTCTAGGGTTTGATTTTTAGGGTTTGGGTTTTATTATCGTTTCTTTTAATTGATTGAGGGTTTGCTGCTCTCAGTGATTGTATTGGCTTGTCAGGCGTTCCGCTTGTCGTTCCATGGACTTTAGTTGAGTTTCCGGGTTGATTTCCGTAGGGCTCAGGTTAGTTATCAGGCGAGTTCATATCCCAACTTTACTAAGTTTCTTTACTAGTTCCAGTATATTGTATTAGAGTGTAGTATTGAACTTAGAGACGTTTCGTGATTAACTATAGTTTAACTTAGAGATTATTCTGTTAGAGTTGTTAACCTATGGTTGGGTTATAGTTGTTAACCTGTGGTTGGGTTATAGTTGTTAACCTGTGGTTAGGTTGCATATTGATTCTGGAGTTGGTTTTGGTTCGTATGAGACCAGAGAGTAGCTGGTGGTGGTTGGGCTAGCGTTCCCGTGGGTTGCCCAGAAATGCCCCTTCCAGCCTTATGAGATTGTTGGTTTGGACGTAGGCGACGGTTAGGTTGTTGTTTCGGCTATGCAGAGTCGGTGCAATAGAGTCCCTATCGATCCTGTTTGGGTTGCCAGGTTAGCGGCAACTGTGTTGTGCTTGGGCACCGGTTGCACATTATAACCTTATGCTTTTTCATACTTATTGAGATGGGATACACAAACACTCCGCTTCGGTTGACCTCCGATGGGATCCATGGAGTCTGCGAGATCAGGTTAAAATACACAGGTGAGATTGGGAATGGCAATATCATACCTAGCAAAACCACTGCGGAGTGTGGATTGGTATGAGGCAGAGTCATGGAGATCCCAACTTATTCCTCGGTGAGGTTGAAATTCCTTGAAATGTGCAGGACTATTGTTCCGGGGTTTGATCCACCCTTCCACTTTGATCGAGTACGACCATCCTAGCTTGGTCGAGCTTAAACAAATCATACCAGTGTATCCCCTTTACCGAATCTCTTTAAGATAGTATTAGACATTAGTATTTTATCATATAGCATTAGGGGATATTTATGGGAATATCGCCGCTCATCATATCATAACATTGCATCTAGGATAAGTATGGGATTATCCTAGTCATCACCTTACGGCATAGCATCGCATCATCATCATCATTCCCTCCTCTCACATTCTTAACTCTATTCCCTTTCTAATCCACTCTATTCTCTCTCCGCATTAACTCTATTCTCCATTCTCTTATCAACTCAATCCTTCTTTCCTTATTGATTTCTTAGTTCATTAATGGTTACTGATTATATTGTTAGAACTGTTTAGTTACTTATTTCCTTATCGCACTCGTCTCTACTCTATTTCTAGTTCCTGTTATTTAGTTATGTTGGATTAGTGAGCTCGTTGTTTGCTCACTCTCGCATTTAACTTTTTCAGAGGTTGAGTAGCTTAGACTGCCGCGTGGTTAGCCAGTCCAGAGACTGATTTTGCCGCTGCAGATTCTTTCATTTCTAGATTTTGTAGGTGTTCTCAGCATTAGGTAGTTGAGCTTGCATTCGAGATATTGTATTACGTTTTGACATGATATGTATATATTTATGCCATTTGCTTCTGTGTTATATTGTTGTATCGCTATTTTTTTACTCTGATGATTATTTCTATATGTGAATAGCCGAGCCAAAATTTGTCTTCGGCTTGGCTATTTGTGGGGTCGAATCTTTGGATTTCCTGACCTGTACTACTTAGAGTCTAGTAATTGGTCTAGCTACCGATTACTGGATTTTGGGGCATGACAGAGTGTATGTTAAAGGCCTCTGTACAAGAGAAAAGAGCCAGAGAGAGAAAAGGAAGAAATCTAGGGTTTAGCTCTGGAGAGATTTTTGGGTTTTCTTTCTAGGGTTTCTTGCTGGGATTATCTGTAAGGGTAGAGGTGAGGTTTTAGTGATCTCTGTAACTTCTTGTAATCCTTAGTGTGATAATATATTCGTCGTGCTTGTCAGGGGTGGTTTTTATCCTGTTTAGGGTTTTCACCTAATTAAACCTTGTGTGTGTAATTTATTGCTTTGGATTAAATTCTTTGTGGTTAATTTATAGATCTTTGGTTCTTGCTAAATCGTATTGTGCTTCCGCATTGCGATTTACCCCCTCAGTTTCCTAACAATTGGTGTTAGAGTGAGGTTTGGGGCAAGTAGAGTAGCAAGATGGGAAGATATAAGTATTCTAACGTGATCAAGTTTGATGTAAAGAAGTTCGATGGGAAAATCAATTTTAGATTGTGGAAAATACAAGTCCAAGATCTCTTGACTCAAAGCGGGTTACGCAAGGCACTGAAAGGGAAGCCTATACCTAAAACTCTGGTTGAAGGTATAGCGGCCCAGAGAGCGGACAATGATGAAGAAGAGGACTGGGAAGATCTGGATTTAAGGGTTGCAAGCGAGATACTCCTTTGTCTCGCTAAGAATGTTTTGGCAAACGTGGCTGGATAGAAGACTGCAAAGGGTCTTTGGGAAAAGCTTGAAAGTTTGTATCAAACGAAAAGTCTTTCGAATCGCTTATACATCAAGGAACGGCTTCATACGCTTAAGATGAATGAGGGTACGAGCGTTGGTGATTACCTAGGTTCTTTGAACGGGATAGTTTTGGAATTTAAATCGATCGGAGTTAAAGTTGAGGATGGAGATAAGGCGCTTCAACTCATTTGGTCTCTTCTGTCTTTCTTCAAGCATCTTCAACCTTAGCTGATGTATGGGAAGGAAACCTTGAGTTTTGAAGAGGTTATAAGTACGCTTCTTTTTGAGGAGAGAAGGCTGAAGGGTAGCAAATCCTTGGGGGAAAACTCTACAATGGTGGTTAGTGAGAAGAGAAACTTTAATAGGTTTAGAAAAGGAACTTGTTGGAGTTGTGGTCAATCAGGTCATTATAGATCGGATTGCAAAGATGGGAAAGGTATAGGAGGAAGTTCGGCAAGAGGCTCTAAAAGTGACACTAACAAACTGAAAACATTTACTAGTAATGATGGTGACGAGGCACTCCTCGTGGTGGCCGCTGATGGTTCTCGCTACGATAGAGGATGGGTGTTTGATAGTGGGGCTATAATGCATGTATGCGCACACAAGACATGGTTTGACAATTATGCAAGGTGTGAGGGTAGCAAGTTTGTGTTGACGAGCGATGGATCTCGAAGGCCGATTTCGGGAGTGGGTGATATTCGTGTAAGGATGTTCGATAGACGTATCGTAGTTCTTCATGATATTCAACATGTGCCGAGTATGACTCATAATCTATTTTCACTTTCCAAGTTAGATAATGAGGGTTACAATTACTCTGGGCGAGGTGGAGTAATAAAAGTTTATCGGAAATTTTCTTTGATCATGAAGGAAGTTCTAAGCGGGAACTTGTATGCAATGGCTAGTAAATCAATGAGTGGAGATGTGAAGGCTGTGTGTACCAAGGGAGTTATGGAGATTTCTCGAAAGGGGAATTTAGTTCAAGGTAGACTAATGGCACGATCTACAAAGATGATCAAAAAGTGGGTTTCGATTGGTTGGTCTAGGAAAAGCCTAGACTCGGGTAATTCTCTTAATTAAGAAGCGACAAGGATACACGACGAATGCAGTAGAAGAAATGGTTTTATCGCCGATGTGGAGATTATTAGGAATACGGCTCAAAAACTGGGAAAGTCCTTCGAACGAGAGGGGAAGTCGTTCAAATGACTTCTGAAAATAACTTTTGCGCCAAAATTCCATAGATAGTCAAATGGCCGTTCGAACCACCTAATGACTTGCTCGAACGAAAATGACTCTGTTTGTTTGTTTCTAAGTTCATTTTGAAGGGGATTTGATCCAAAGCGATGGATTATCTAGTGATGCGTATTTCGGAGATGACCTAATGGAAAACCTATAAATATAAAGAGTATGTTAAAGTCTTCTGTACATGTAAAAAGAGTTAAAAAGAAAAAATGGAGAAATCTAGGCTTTAGTTCTGGAGATATTTCTTGGGTTTTCTTTCTAGGGTTTCTTGCTGGGATTATCTGTAAGGGTAGAGGTGAGGTTTGAGTGATCTCTATAACTTTTTGTAACCCTTAGTATGATAATATATTTGTCGTGCTTGTCGGGGATAGTTTTAATCCTGTTTAGGGTTTCCACCTAATTAAACCTTGTGTGTGTGATTTATTGCTTTCGATTAAATTATCTGTGGTTAGTTTATAGATCTTTGGTTCTTACTAAATCATATTGTGCTTCCGCGTTGCGATTTTCCTCCTCGGTTTCCCAACACATGTAACCGAATCAATGCATCTTTCACCTTTAACATCATATCATCCACCTTCAATGAATTAAAACCCAATATTGAACCGAAAGAAAATTTAATGTACTTCGTTTTGTATTGTAGATCGAGAATAACTGCAACATACCAAAGCAAATTGATTTTTCCCATATCCCAATACTTATTTAACTTCTCTTGCATGCGTCTCGCCATCAATGATAAGTTAACATCTAGACCTTTTTTGATCCATAAAATACATTTGAGGTAACATATAATGATCCATAAAACTTCAATGTTGCATGATAATTTTTTTTAAGAAACCTCACAAGTCTTCTTGCATCTTCCCAATCTACACAAGATGGAGGCCCCAAAATGTTCGTTCCCCCTTCCCCTTCTCTAAAATAAACACGGTTCACCGACTCTCTTTCAGTTAATCTTTGAAATGTCATTTCAAACTTTTTAGCTCCCTCTAACATCATGTATATTGAGTTCCATCGAGTTGAAACATCTGAACACACCGAACTTTTCTCCTCCAATTTAGCCTCCTTCGCACTTGTCTTAAAACACTCTAGTCTATGAGGAGATGACCTTACAAATCTCACAACATTTTTTATCGAAGTAATTGCTTCACTTGATTCTTTTAAATCATCGAAAACAATCAAATTAAGTGTATGCGCCGAGCATCTCATATGCAAAAACTCGTGGTTCAAAATGGTATTTTTCCAACTTTTAGTGTTTCGCCTCAAGTAATCAACCGCGATACTATTTGAACTTGCATTATCAACCGTAATACAAAAATGTTATCTATCCCCCAATTAATCAAGCATTTCTCAACCACAATCCCAATGGTCTCTCCCTTATGATTAACAACTTGACAAAATTTTAGAATCTTTTTTTCCATTTTCATTCGATGTCAATCCAATGAGCGGTGAGACACAAATAGCAAAAGTTTTGATTAGATGTTCATGTGTCCGTTGTAAGGCTAATTTTTTAACCTTTAATGAGTGCTATTAAATGTTTTTTCTCACTTTTGTACAACTTCAGACAATCTCTAGCTATGGTAAAACGAGATAGAACGATAAACTTTGGAATATAAATATTACAAAAATGTTTAATACCTAGGCTTACACAAACCTTAAAGGTAATTCATCCATTATAACTATTTTAGCCAATGTTAATCGACAAGCCTCTACACTCTTAATAGTTCCCACAACCTCATGTCCCTCTCCTTTCTTCTTAAAATATAAGGTTTGCTGACTACTAGTTTGAGCATATTTTCCAAATGGATACTTTCTACACACATTTGCTATATGGTTTTTCATAGTACTTATTCCATTAGTTTTAGGATCACAATTTATGCTTGTACTACAGTAATGACATAAGCCATGAGGAGGATCACTACCTTCAACTAGAGTAAAATGATCCCAAGCTAAATATTTTTTTATGTTTGCTACCTCCCTTTTTGTTTTCTAAAAGCGGCGTTGGAACAACTGGAGTAGAATTTTTAGCATTCGGTACAACTTGAGTTGTTTCTTCACTTGGTTGCGATTTGTCAATTTCTATCTACAAAATAATTCCAATAGCAAACAACAATGGACTTTAGTCCATTAATCAATTACAGATAATACCTAAAACAAACAACAATTGTACAAAAAAACTTAAAAAGTAAAGGCAGGGGAGAAAGAGCTTGGTGAGATTTGGGGAGGCAGAGGAATCCCCTATTGAAATTATCAATTCCACCATCATAAGCAGCAGGTTCTGATTACTGAAATTATCTATTCCACCATCAGAAACAATAGGTTATGATGACTGAAACTACCAATTCCACCATCATAAATCCAAAGCTATAATTCCTAATCACTCTCTTTAAAAAGGATTTCACTTAAAGTAGACTTAATAAGATTTTCATACGAACCTTACTGATGACTAAAACTGGAGAGTTGCTCAAATGATGGTTTGATCATGAGATTGATCGATGATTAAAGTGCTATAGAACTCAGCCAACTGCTAAAACAGATCCCATCGTAACCTGTGAATAAACCCAAATAAATTTCATTAAAATACATTTTTATCTCAGTATGAAATTCAAGAATACCATGTTTGAATACTTGGGGTTCTTTTTCTTCCAATGGGGGTTGTCCCCAGATGCTAAAAACTACTTGGGGTTCATATTATCATTTTTAATTTGCTTAATTGTGTGAAGAAATCAATGAGAATTGAGCTAAGGACCTGCTTGGGAAGACTTTAATAACAGTGAGAGAGAGAGATGTTTACCTGCTGAGAGCAGAGCTACTATATGGGAATTTGCTTAATTGTGTGAAGAAATTCAAGAATATGACTCTTGGTTAAAGTGCAATAGAACTCGGCCAACTTCTAAAATAGGTCCAGAAATACAGATGGGTGATGGCTCAATGAAGATTAAAGTTAGTTGATGGCTCAATGCAGATGGGTGATGGTTTGATCGATGATTAAAGTTGATTTATTGATCAATGATTAAAGTAATTTACTAAACCTAAGGGTGATGGTTTGATCGGTGATTGCAGATGGGTGATCAGTGATGGCTCAATGAAGATTACAAAAACCTAAGGGTGATGGTTTGAGGGAAAGAGAGAGGATGACAGAGTAGATAGTCTAAGACTGAGAGGGATTGGGTATTCTAAACCTAAGGGTAGTTAAGTAATTTACTGATTATCGGTTCGGGTTCGATTTTTAAGGGTTACAAAAACAAGAAACTGAAAACCGAACCGACCCAATTCATTTTAAACATTTTAGAACCGAACCGAATCGAGCCTCTTCAAAAAACCGACTAGATCGGTTCGATTAAGGTTTGTTCGATTCGGTTTGATCGGTTTATGCTTAGCAATAATGAAGTTTTCTTTTTCTCATATATTGTCTCTACAGTATGTGTCTTGATTGCTTGAAGATTGAAACCTAACACTTTAATAAAAAAAAAACTGGTACTAGTAACTGAGAAAAGGAAGAAAAAGAAAACAATTCAAACGTGCAGTATTTGGAAGCAAGCAAGCAAGCCATGGTTTCTCTGCGTTTCCCTTTCTCGTTTTCTCATCCCAACAAACCCAATGGCTCCTCCTCTCACTCATTTTCTTCTGCGAGAACAACAACTATGACCATCTCTTTAGCTGCTGCTGCTACTCTCAGTGTTGCTGGGTTCGCCATTTCTCATAAAACCAAAGCCCAAACAAAGCCGGCGCCCACGCCATTTCTCCAGAACGCATTGGATTTTTTCCTATCTCACTACCAATCCAATTTCTCATCTCCCATTTGGGCTTCTCTCTCCCTATCTAATAACCCCTCAGATACAATTGTTGAATCCAAAACTGGTGCTTCATTTCCTGCTGTTTTGAGCGATTCCCAGAGACTTCTTGGGATCGGTTTGCGGAAGAAGAGCGTCATGGGTTTGAAGAACATTGATGTCTATGCATTTGGTATGATTTTTTTTTTGTTTCAATCATAATTTAGTTTCTAATTTGATAGTTGGTTTAGTCTCTTATGGTCGAAAAAGTCGATTTAGCTCTCACATTGCACATTGTTGATTTCGTTAATTGGACTTTTAACGAGGCTGGAATCGTCCTAATATTAGCATGTCATCTACATAGAGTAACATAATAACATACACATCATCAATGCTCTTAAAGTAACCACACTTGTGGAAGATGACATGCCTCTAGTTTCCCTTCCAAAGTTGCTTTAGGCGATATTAACTGCTGATAATATTATTCCTCAAATATGTTATTTGCCTCATCTGTAAGAAGGACGTGTAGTCTTTTTTTCTTCTTTTTTTGGGCAAATCTGAGATTTTAATAATAATAAGAGGAAATATTTACAAAGAGGAGGGCCAAACCTTGCCTCATAATGAAATACACATTACTTCCTGAATCCTGATAAATGGCATACCAAACTTATCCAAAAATTAAGCTGCTTTCACTTGCCTAGGAAGGTTGTTCAAGATCCAGTATGGCATAAAATGTTATTATTATTTTTTTTGGAAGTTAAGCTGCAGTTGGTTTGTAGACCCCCTGCATATTAAAAAGAACAAAAGATTACAGACAGAAGCTACTCCCTTTTATAGCCCAAGGGAGAGCTACCAAGGGACAAGATCCCATCAAGAACGACCCCACTGGACCTAAAAATGCACACCCACAGTAAACAAGAAGGCATGGCCTTAACAGAAACGAAATAAACCCTACAGATCAAGGACCTAAAATCTCTCATAAACTCTTCCTTTATCATCTTCCTTCATGTAGAAGGAATTCAGTGTAATCCAAACTAGGTTGAATACCTGCCAAGTGATCTGCAGCTATGTTTGTTTCTCTGAACACACGGTGGACCTCAAAATACTCAAGCTCTGCAATAAGTTGAAAGATTTTTTGTGGAGTGTACTTCATGTACCAAGGGGGCTGGAATTCCTTCTTAATGTACTGCACAACAGTAACAGAGTCACAACCAGCCAGCACCCTCTTAAAACCCTTAACACTCACAAGATTGTTGGAGAGTATAGTAGTATTAGGAGTGTTCTAGAATTAGGAGTTTCCTATTCCTAATAGGAGTAGTAGAATTAGTAACTATGATGCCTATATATAGCCTTTCATGTAATAGTTGAATTAACCTTTTATGAAATAATTCTCTTTCCTTTAATTTCTACATGGTATCAGAGCAGTTTTGTTCTTGAAGAAGTCGTTTTTGTTTTGCTTCAGCCTGCGGTGGCCATTACCGTCGTCGGATTATTCAAGAGATCTGTAGTCTGTGTCAGCTAAATTGGTGGCTGTTGCTGATGTGTTTTGCTTTAATGGCTGATTAAGAACGAAATCTACAACTTCGTACCAGATTATTCTTAGTTGGGATTTATGGTTGCAATTCTTCTAATCTTTGATTTAGTTTTAGGGTTAAAGCCCTCATATTGCTGGTACGATTTGCTGCCGATTTTCTGCATCCAATCATCATCGTCTTCAACGTTCAAATCTGAATCTATGATTGTTCTGCGATCTCCACTGTGTTTCGTTTAAGAGATTTTGATATAAACTATATTGCGGAAGCCATTAAACTAAATTCGAAACAAAACTTTCTCGTTTATTAATCCCTTTCAAGCTCTCTCTCTACAAATCACTCTTAAATCGTGCTAATTATCTCTAGAAGGCCAAAGCCTTTTCTCACAAAAACTCACCACCTTTTAAAGCCTAACTCCCCATCCCTATATAAAGGATGATAATCCTTTATTCTCTCCTAAGAATAAGCTACTAGCAATTATCCTCTTAATTAAATAAATAAACATAAGATAACTCCTAATTTTGAGAGAGACTCGCGACGTGAAGAACGTCCGTTGTCGTGGGCGATTTGAAGATGACCCATGACTTATCAACTCTCCCCTGCTGCGACAAAATTCAACCACGAATTTTGAACTTGGAAGAGGTAGCCCGGAGAACACCACAAATGCAAACTCGTCCACGGTACTTCCCGTACCCGTTGACTTTGCCTACGGAACGACATGCTATCTTGTTACCAAAAATTCCGTGCGTAGCATTTTTTTTGTTTGAATTCTCTAAAAACCTGTACTTGGCCATATTTGGACTGTTATTAGTCTCGTTCCAAAACGGGTCAACAACTGCACCCTGAGACATTTCCCAAGCCTCTTGGTAAGACAATGTACTGAGTATCACAACTTCACTAACTTTTCTAAGGTCAGCACTATAGACACCGTCAACATCTGTCCAAATTGTTACTTGACGGGCTCTAAAGAGAACACCCATTATAGCAGCAAAGAAGCCACTTCCATCTCTCTTCAAAGTGGTAAGAATATTTTTAGATGTGCTAGCTATAAAACCAATAGCAACAATTGTCTTCGAGGGATTTTTCAAAAGAAGCCACTTCCATCTCTCTTCAAAGTGGTAAGAATATTTTTAGATGTGCTAGCTATAAAACCAGTAGCAACAATTGTCTTCGAGGGATTTTTCAAGAACCATTTCTCAAGTCTTCTTTCTGTCTCCAATAAATCGGGATCGACTTGATTGGAACTAGCAGGAGTGACTATACTAACATCCCTCGTATCCATCCATGTGGAATCCACTCCAAGCTTTCGGATAACATAAGACAACATCTGAGCTGACCATAACTCTCCATGACCAACAACAAAATCTGAAAAGGATTCAGTTGCATGACCAACAATATAAACCGCCCGAAGCAACGCTTTAAGGTTATTAACATCATCAATAAGCCGCGACAAAATCTAGCAAGATCATCTCCCTCAAGTAACTCATGCGCCGTCTTCTTATGCTTCTCCATCACATACCCCAACGCTTCCACATACGAATCATCTCTCGACTAATCATCTCTCGACTGCGCTTTATAAATAAGATTATACATCATATCCGTCACCTTAGACATCGCCGAAACCACTACAAGCTTCCTCTCCGAATTGTCACTAATAATCACTTTCGCAACATTCTCTATTCTCTCCGAAGTTCCCACACAAGTCCCACCAAATTTATGTACTGACCATATCTCCCTGGGGAAGACAGTTTTCTCCAACGAAGTCTCCACTGATGCATCTGTCCATGCAATCACCGAAGCTCCGATTTGGTTGGTCCCTACCCGAGAGAATGATGTTGCCTTCATCATTGTTGGTGGACTGCCCGGAGTCGTGGTGGAAGGAGAGATATTATACGTTGTTGCTGTGGGAAGAAGAAGAATCCTGAAACTACTTGGGTCTGGTTGAGCTGGTTGGATCTTACTGGTTCCTGGGCTTGGGCCTGGGCTTGGGCCTGGATCAAAAGGGATTAGCATAGGAAGCATGTGTTGGCTATGTGATTTGTAAAGCACGTGACGCATGCTTACGTTACAGTCTTCCCCAATTGCGACTGCTCCTTTATGGCAAATCGTAACCATCTGATTTGTGTTTTGATCCCCGATTTCGTTGCCGATCAAACCTTCGTTATCGATGACTGAACCAACACTTCCGATCGTCATTGCGACCACTCTATTCGCAGAAACTATCATCTCTTTCTCTGATCTAGCACTTGCAATACTCGGCGACTCCGGTCTTTCCATGACTTCCCGACCACTCCAATCACTAAAACGATTGTTCCCGGCGACTGTAATCGTTGTACCGATGAATCCGTTCTCCCCAATTTGACTTAAACTTGCTACATCTTTTTCTTCTCCAAATATACCCGACGAAAATTGCGGTAACCCTAGGTTTGTATCGCCATTTTTCTGTACTACGCCGAATCCGGTAACTCCCTCTTCTTCCGGTTCATCTTCAATGGCGTCAGCGAATCTTCCGTCACCATCGGAACTGACGAGAGCACTCAATAGGGCGATCATCGCATCCATCTTTTGATCGATTCTCTCGTAAATCTTCTCCATCCTGTTGTATAAAAAAAAAAAATTAAAAATTCAAGGAACGAACCTTGCTCTTGATACCAATTTGATAGAAACTATATTGCGGAAGCCATTAAACTAAATTCGAAACAAAACTCTCTCGTTTATTAATCCCTTTCAAGCTCTCTCTCTACAAATCACTCTTAAATCGCGCTAATTATCTCTAGAAGGCCAAAGCCTTTTCTCACAAAAACTCACCACCTTTTAAACCCTAACTCCCCATCCCTATATAAAGGATGAGAATCCTTTATTCTCTCCTAAGAATAAGCTACTAGCAATTATCCTCTTAATTAAATAAATAAACATAAGATAACTCCTAATTTTGAGAGAGACTCGCGACGTGAAGAACGACCGTTGTCGTGGGCGATTTGAAGACGACCCATGACTTATCAGATTTAGTGTTGTTACTGCTGCAAAAATCTCAAAGCACTCGAAGTCGTCTAAAGATTCTACGGTGGAATCATGGGCTCTCTGTAACGAGTTTGATTTGCTCGATCTTGGCTGTGGTGAAAACATGAAGTTGTATAATGTGATATGGTACTGTGTTGCAAACCATGATGTTGAAGGTTGAAGAGATGTCCACGTGATTGAGATGTTTAAAAAAGTTGTTTTTGTTGCCGAGCAGATATGACAAGTTGCTTCTATTTAAGTCATCGTGTAACTATGTCAAGGGTTTTCTTTCTGCTACAGAGCAAATAAGATCGAGTGATGAAGTCTTGATTAAATGGTAATCTTGATATGGGTACTATGGGGTCAGTAATTCATAGTGTTGCGAGTAGAGAAAGGATAAATCCAATTTGACTGAACTAATTTTGTAGGGCAATTTGCTATTAGCATTTCTTTTTGGAAACCCATCATCTTTAACACCAGGTCTGTTTTTGTTATAATGCACCTCTTGTATGGTGTTGTCATATATGCAGAGGACAAGTATTAGGTTTTGCTTTTGTGGTCTTGTCAAATCCTATTTGCCTCACGCTGTCCTTCACTCTTTCTTTTTGGAATTTTTCTCTGAAATTTCTCACTCGGTAATTTTTATTGCTTTCGATAGTGATTAATCTATCTTTCACTGTGATTCTTACCTCTTCTTTTAAATCGGCAGTACAATTTTGAGGTCTCTTCTTTCCTGTCGCGAGATGTGATATTTTCTATTGTTTTCCAACGCGAGATGCGATTCTCTCTTTGGATCAGATGAAAATGTTACATTACCTTCCACCTTGATCATGAGTTTTTTATTTTATTTTATTTCCTTGAGTGATTTTCTTTTCCTTGAGTAATTCTTTCCTAGAGTGATTATCTTTTCCTCTTGTGATTATTTTATATTTTTTCCTCTATTGTTTTTGATAAGAATCGTGCACGTCTCCGCGTCTCTAGTTTGGTACATTTCGTAGGACCCCTACTTTCTATGTTTCCTTTTTTTGCAATATTTCTTTTAGATTAGTTTTCTAATTAATTGGGTAGTGTTTTAGAAGGTTATGGCTCTTCTTAAGAGCCTAGGGTTAGTAGGAGGGGGATGTGGTGTTTTTTAGATCAAAGAAGAACCCTAGTCGGGTAGAGAGAACTTAGAGAGAGAGCTTGTAGTAGAGATTTTAATTCAATAAAGAGATTGCTTGTTAGTTTATTTGCTTTCGTGTATGTAGTAGTTAACAAATTGGTATCAGAGCGAAGTTTGATCACCGGGGAGGTTTGATTTTATTTTCATGGCGATGTTAAGCCAAGAAGATTTAAAAGGATTATGGGACATGTTCGGGTGGAAAGATTGTAAGTAGAAGACTACATGAAAAATTGGATAGAACAAAGATTAGAAAATGATGAAGGCATACTTCTATGGAGAAAAGCCAATGAAGTATGGATTCCAAATCGTCATGGATCGCAAATTTTTTAATGTAAAGAGATCTGACAAGGGAGGTGTTTCAGATGCTTGAGAACTCTAATGTCAGAAAAGATGGGTTTCAGATGAGTGCAGGGGTTGAAATCGATATAGATGGCTTGAAGATTAACCACCACGATGTACCGACGGAGAGAGAGGTTCCCCGTGTGATCGATTTCATGGGTGGGGTAAGTGAAGATGCGTTGGAGATTTCACGGCCATGGTCCTCACGAAGGGGTCGCGATTATGGCGCGCGAAGTCCACCTGATCGAAGTTACCAATCAAAAGACAATGCCACCAAATCAAAGAAACCCTGAAAAGAAGATGGAGGATTCACCGGTTCAATCACCGAAGTCCAGTGGACCGCCCCAATCAAGGATGAGACTGGAAACACAATCGGATTCAATGGATAGGTCGTTGATTTTGCAGGTTGTGCTAGGGCGGAGAAACCAGGTTGTGAGAGAAGAAAGGTAGGCACGTGTCCAGTATATGCTGCCCCAAGCTATACTAGATCTGTTCCAGCAGGCCCAACCCGTCCAAACAAGGCCAAAGGCCAAGTCCAAACCCCCAGACCAGGAGTCACCAGATCTGAATTTTACCACAAGTGAACAACATGTGTTTAAGTCACCAGCTGGTTTCTTTTTAGATATGTCAGCCTACTTAGAAGGTCGCAAGAGAAGCAAATCGCAAGAGAAATAGGTCATTAAAGAGGGTTTAGCGATGAAGCAAGTTGCTGATTCGCAGGGAAGAAAAAAGGCAAAAGAGAGAGGAGCAGCACGTGCTAGGCATGTGTTAGCCAAGTTTTACTTACCAGCTCCAGCAGTGAGCACGCCTAAACCGAGCCAGCGCCAACAGGTCAAATAGTTATGTTACCAAAGCAACTCCAGCAGTTCAAACTTGAACCAAACCAAGCTAGTGCCAGCATGACCACTCCAACAATAGTTACCGATCCTCGTGCCACACAACAATGGAGTCAAGATATTCATGCTTCGTTCGGAGCACCCCCAAGGGAGATTAGTTTTGGCTATAAACTGAGGTACATATGGGAACCAGAAGGGAGTAAATTTTTACAGCAAGGTGTACCGACAACAACTTCATATGTTGATCCGTATTGGATAGAGTTACTGGTTCGTTCTTTCGATTATGTGGGTCTGAAGTCTCGGCCACTCCAAGTATAACATATCGTGTCAGTAGTTGGTAAGAGATTGAAGAAAATTGAGCTTCAAGATGATGTGTTACTACACCCAAAGGGTATACTAGCAAGTTACGGTAAAATTCGTGGACACCTTCCCGAGTTTTTCATCGTGCACTTTTGGTTTCATGTTGATGACTTGCTGATTTTTTCACCTGAGTTTGTGGTCGAACTCTTCAAAGAAGGGGAGAGTTGATATGAATCGTGCACGTCTTCGCGTCTTCTATTTGGCACACTTCGTGGGACCCCTATTTTGTATGTTTCATATATTTGCAATATTATTTTTAGATTAGTTTCCTAATTAATTGGGTAGTGTTTTAGAAGGTTAGGACTTTCTTTTATAAAAGGACCTAGGGTTAATAGGAGAGGGAGGTAGTGTTTTTAAGATCAAGGAAGAACCCTAGTTGGGTAGAGAGAACTTAGAGAGAGAGAAAGAACTTGTAGTAGAGATTTTAATTGAATAAAGAGATTGCTTGTTAGTTTATTTGCTTCTGCGTACGTAGTAATTAACAGTTTCCTATCGCGAGATGCGATTTCTTTCCTTCAGTAGATATCTTTTATCTCAAATAATTATATCTCCTCAACATTAACTCTAGTGATCATCTTCATCGACTAATTCTCTTACCTCAGTGTCTCTTCAAGATATTTACAGTACCCTCGAGTAGGAAAACTGACAAGTCGGTTAGTGTTGCCGATTTCACAAGTACGTGTGGGAAAAGTGGCAAGTCGGAATGCTGCCGATTTCACAAGGGATATGTGAAGCTTTGAAGTATTTCTACTGATGCAAAAGGGTTGTCTAAAAGAAGTTTTATATGTTTCGGGGAAGTTTTAGTTCTCCATCAATGAGGGAGTGATTGTATCTTTATGAGGGATTATTTATTTATATTTCTTATTGTAATCCACCATGACACGAACATTATATGTCCATATCAACCTGAGGGGGAGTGTTAGAGAGTATAGTAGTATTAGGAGTGTTCTAGAATTAGAGGTTTCTTATTCCTAATAGGAGTAATAGAATTAGTAACTATGATGCCTATATATAGCCTTTCATGTAATAGTTGAATTAACCTTTTATAAAATAATTCTCTTTCCTTTAATTTCTACAATGATGTCGACCCAGCTCAACTGCTTTAACTAAGTTCAAGGAACATACCCTAAACCACAAGTATTAGAAGCTGTAGAGTGGGGATCACCATGATAATCTCTACTAATAGCTACAATCCTCCCTATATTGTTTTTAGCAGAACCTTCAGTGTTTAAGTTGATCACTCCCTCAGACCCATGGTCCCCCTTCTCCCAGTAGGTCTGATAAAGAAACTTTCACCAAGATCCCCTTTATCCAGGAAACTCGTACTTCAAGCAGTATCTTAAATTTTAATCTCCTTATGGGAGATTGTGATCTTGATCTCATTAATGATAAGGAAGGAATAAGGTTGTTCTAGCAGTGCAGCTTTTGCCTGATGAATTCTAACATTTCTCTCTGCCCATACATGGTAGATAAAAGAGTTGAAGCTGAGCTTTTTAATGATAGCAGTGGCATTTGTACCTGAAAAATTATGGCAGCCCACATCAATTCAGAATCCAAATCCAAATCCCCAACCACTCTGTTGTACTCCAATAACTTCAACAACTTCCTCCAGATACCAAGGGAGTAAGGGCATTGAAAAAATAGGTGGCTTTCATCCTCATTGTTGGCCCCACAGAGAACACAGCTAGTAGAATGCAGTTTTCCCCACTTGCACAGCTTATCGTGAGTCATCGAAGCTCTCTGCGGTGCTAGCCAAGCTATGAAGCTATGTCTGGATATAGCACCTGCAAACCATATTAAATTAGCCCAAGGAACTACAGGATTATGGTTTCAAGCTTATCGTAAGTAGATTTAAGAGTGTGCTCCCTAGAGGTTGATGAAGTCCAGATAATCTCATCTTGACAACCTTCATGAATTTCCACAGCATTAGAGAGGGTGGCTATATTTCCAAGCACAACTTTGCCATAGTCAGAAATACTCCATCTACCTTGCACAATATTGCTAACCTTAGCATTTTTATTCAATTCAGAGTTGTAGAGTAAAACATGTGGGAATTTTGTTATAAGCAGCCCCACTGGATGCCAAGGATCTCTCCCCAAAAATCAGTTCTAGCACCATTACCAAGGTGTACAGCAATATCACTAGCTTGGTCTCTATACTTAAATTTTTTCTTCCAACACCTAGAAGAGTCAGACGGAGCTTTTCGTTGTCAAAAGTTTATACTTTTTATAAAGTTATTTTGAATCCATTCAATCCACAGGGTGTTTTTAAAAGAGACGATAGACCAAATGTGTCATGCCCCCAAAATTGGCTTCTTAATAATCTATTAAAAATGCAAATTCTGAGGTGTAACGTCGGGCATCCTGCAGCGAAAGAAAATCTAAAAGACGTACTATGAAACTATGAAACTATGAAACTATGCAGCGAAAGAAAATCTAAAAGAGATAGAAATGATTACCAACAAATAACTAGAACTTCATAACTGGTAAGTCAACCTGCTCCAACTCACTACCATCCCTACTGCAACGATTCACCTGAAAGAGCATTTGCGTAAGGCGTTAGCAAGCAACGCTCAACAAATACAAATATCCATGGTCATAAGACATGACAGACCACGATAATCATAGTTAAGAGACATGAAGAACCCAAGGTAAGTATAGGAGAATATCAACCAAGCTACGAATCCGAAAGAAGGCGGTCTAAGAAATACTAATAACCTAGCAAGATATCAACGATAGCCTAAACTACGATCTAAATACTACGGCCTAAGAGGTGCGGTAGATGTGGACAGAGAATTAGGAAGTCAAGTACACAGGGTCACTTTTAATTCAGTGGGACGACACTCTTGCACCCTTCTATAATTAACAGAAACGTATCCCTTATTGTCGAGCCAGGGATTGGCATATTTCTTTTTATTGAGCTTGGAATTAGCAAGTAACGCACCTGATCAGGGTGTTTAAGGAGTTTCAACCTACAGGTCTAAAGCCTGATTTATTTTCACTTTTAGGGATATAACCACGGGATGCTCGCGAAGCATTCAGTCGAGAAGTAACAGGGAAATAATTTAGGGACTTGCAACCCTGGGACACTAACTAGCAGTAACCAAATCTTTTGTTTAGGGAATCGAACCCACGGACCGTAATAACATAGCCTTACTGTGTACAATAACTCGAAGTCGCCCAACAGAATGGAAATGAAGAGGTTTAAATCCAAGAAGAATCAAATTATCTGTCTGCCCCCGCCTAATCAGCATCTGGGACAATATCAAATGACTTATCGCTCTTACAACTAGATGATCTATCTACCCTCACTTTAATAACAAGTAGGGACTCTATCAAATGAAGTAAGCTTGCTTAATGACAAAACATTACTACAATACTCGGTTAATAGAATTTCTAAGAGGCCAAGGGTTTTTGAGTATGTAAAGAAAATCAAGTATGAAAGGAACCATTCAACTAGTTGTTACACCAAAGCTCCAGGTTAACATATCCTAACATATCCTTTATCAATATTATAACCATGGCGTAATTCCCAAGCCTTCTTTCCATAACAAAAATAACAATATAAAGATAGTACAAAAATGCTAAAGCTTCTAACGAGTAACCCCTACCACTACAACCTACAATGGTTCAACAACTATAGATGGTTTAAGAGCACTACGAATAGGTACATCTCCAGATTTACACTATCACTAATAATTTCTAAAGGAATAACCTAAGTATCTTATGTAGCATACGATCCAAGCACGAGTAATTCTTACACAAACTTAAATCATTGTAATGGAGCGGCGAACTTATTCCAGATTTACACTATCACTAATAATTTCTAAAGGAATAACCTAAGTATCTTATGTAGCATACGATCCAAGCACGAGTAATTCTTACACAAACTTAAATCATTGTAATGGTGAAATTGGAATCTAACCTCTAAACAAAAACCTGACAAAGTAATGGGTTCTCACACAATCAAATTCATGTCATAACTATAACAACAATATACCGCTATAACGTATCTTCAAGACCTGCCATTTACTGAATTCTAATCATGAAATAACAATGGATAAAAGCACTTGCCTTATATAGGACCACCAGGAGAAGGAAGAGGAAGAACAACGCAGTCACGCTCTGACATATAAGAACCAAATACTCCATCATCTCCTTCTGAATTTCTGATGCAGTGTTTACAGATCTTACAGTGGGTTTAATGCCAAGAATCATGGGGGCGATACAAGGGTTTGTGGCGCCCATTGTGTAGGTGAATAGTAGGTCTCTAATAAATGATTTTAGGAGTTGTTTCCAAAGCCAAATCTGTTGGGAAATGAGGGGTTTAGTTGCTGTATTTTGGGAGCAAGAAGAGGGGTGTGATCTTGGAGAAAAATAGGAGAAAAGAAATGAGATGAACTCAAGAATCATGGGGAATTACAAGGGTTTGTGCAGCCTTGGTTTTGGGAGCAAAGAGATGGATTATGTAACTAATCTAGGAGGAGTGATTATGGGGGAAGGGAGGAGAATAAGGGGGATGGAGTCGTGGGTAGTTTGGGTTGTTTCTTATTTGAAAACAAGGGATTAAGATCCCATGCTATAGGGAGTAATATTATAACTACAACAACAATAACTACAAGCATATAACGATGTATCCAACAGGGGGAAAATGCGGGGCACTACAAAATGTGCCTCATGATAAAGGCTTGGTTGCAAATACCAAGGTCCTTAACCCCCAAACCACTTTTCTTAAAAGGGGGTTACAAATTTCCCCTGCTAGTGGTGCTAATGAGGTCAGACCCAATCCACAATTTTTTTTCTACATATGTAGTTAAGCTTAGAAATAACTCTTTAAGGAGAAATAAAGCGAGAAGTCCAATAAATATGCATACCTGAGAGGACCACTTTTATCAATTGAAGTCTACCAGTAAGATAAGTGCTTAAACCTCCAAGAATTTATTCTAGCAACCAACCAATGAGGGCTTGCTCAGTTGATAGAGCTAGTGCTTGGAGAACCAAGAGGTCCTGTGATCAATTCCCACAAGCACAAGCAGCTTCCAATTTAAAAAAGTATAAATAAAAAAATCGAGCAACTAGATTGTTAATTAGAGGCAAGCAGTCAGAGTAATTAAGCTTTGTAGAAATTATTGTAAAAGATGAGAAAGAGAGAGTTGAGCCGTATGAGCTCTCCAATATGGAGAGTCTCTATTTATAATAATCCAATAATAGAGAAAGTACAATAGTGCCCTAAAAATAATGTCTAGATAAATTGAGTGCTAGATAAGCTAATATAACTCCCAATACTCCCCTTCAAGCTGGAGCTGGAGCTGGAGCAAAAATATCAACTAATCCCAGCTTGACAATTTCAGAGTGTAAGAGAGACGGACCAACTGCCTTAGTGAACATATCTGCAAGTTGATCTATAGAAAAAATGGAGACTGGAGTAACGGATCCAGACTTAACTTTTTCCTGGAGAAAGTGTATATCCACCTCAATATGCTTTGTCCTCTCATGCAATACAAAGTTTAAAGAAAGCATGATAACAGGCCAATTATCACAATTAGTGATGGGTGAATCGGTGACTGGACTTAACTTTCTCTCAGAGAAAGTGTATATCCACCTCAATATGCTTTGTTCTCTCATGCAGAACAAAGTTTAAAGAAAGCATGATAGCAGACCAATTATCACAATAGATGGTGGTTGAATCGGTGACAGGAAATCCTAACTCGGTTAGAAAAGATTGAAGACAAACAATCTCCCACGATCCCTGAGCCATGGCACGATACTCGGTATGTATGCACAGAAGAATGAGAAACAACATGTTGTTTCTTACTTTTGCAAGAAATGAGATGACTTCCTAGAAAAATACAAATACCAGATGTAGAGATGTAGATCGTCGATCAGTAATGGAACCAACATAGTCGACATCTGTATAACAAGAAATACAGGGCTTGGCACGAGCTATGAAATTGTCCTTAGCGAGGACAAGACTTCAAGTATCGTAAAATGCGATAAACATCTAAATGTGAAATCCGGGGAGCATGCATGAATTGGCTAACTGTATTAACTGCATGGAAAGATCTAGTTGAGTATTTGTTAAATAAATTAAGCAACTCACCAGTTGTTGATAAGTGGAAGGATTCGGAAGGTCACCAGACTCGGCATGTAATCGATGGTTAGTGTCCATTAGAGAAGTGGCAGGACGACACCCCATCATACCTATATCGTGGAGAAGATCCAATGTATACTTCCGCTGTGATAGCAAAATACCTTGACGGGAGCGGGTAACATCAATGCCAAGAAAGTATCGAAGGTGTCCTTAACCTCAAATACGTGCTGAAGAACTATCTTTGCCTTGTTAATATAAGGTGCATCGTCTCCTGTTATTATTATATCATCGACATAAACAAGAACAATCGTGCAATGATTCGCTTGACTCCGGTGGATAAAGCAGTATGATCAGAATGACGAGTAAATCCCATAAACATAATAACATCACCGAAGCGAGTGAACCAAGCACACGAAAATTGCTTCAACCCATACAACAATTTTGAAAGGTGACATACTTTTCCAGAATACTCCCCTTAAAGTCAAAAACCCGGTGGGCATCTATATATATCGTCTTTGATAAATTGTCATTGAGGAATGCATTTTTTACATCTAGTTGGTGAAGTGGCCAAGAGTAATAAGTGTAGTAAGCTTTGCTACCGGCGAAAATATGGCATTGTAGTCTTTTCCTGGAATTTGTGTAAATCCCTTCACTACAGGTCGAGCTTTATAGCGATCAATAGTACCATATCCCTAATATTTGACTGTAATTACCCATTTAAAACCAACTGTCTTCTCCCCCTATGGCAGAGTAACAAGATCCCAAGTCTTATTTTTCTGCAAAGTATCCATCTCAGCTTTCATGGCAGCCGTCCAATGAGTGTCGGACAAAGCCTCAGTGACGGACCGAGGAATAGAAATAATAGATGTTGTGGCAAGATATGACCGATATGAATTAGAAAGTCTTTGGTAAGAAACAAACTGAGCAATTGGGTAATTAGTAATACATCTCCGTTTAGCTTTGCGAACAACAACCGGTAACTCGAAGTCATAATTAGGTAAATTAGAGGCCAATCAAGAAGTGAGATAGGAGAAGAAAGTATTCTTGAAGTTGGGGGACATTGGGGCAAGGCAGCAGAAGGTAGGCGTGAGCGACGCTTGTAGACCTTAAGGGGAGGTGGTTGTCAAGAATTCTCAAGTTGTTGAGAGAAGGTATCGACCCAAAAAAAGGAGTCGGATGTACGGAAGCTGAAGGATTCTGTAAGTTAGTGGGGGAAGAAGCCGACAAAGGAGAACTACTAAAATATAGTCTAAAAAAAGTAACATCAAGAGAATGAATCATCCTACGAGAGATCGGATCAATTCAACGATACCCCTTTGACATAGTTGATTACCCCCAAAAGATGCAACGAATAACTTTATCCTCAAGCTTTGTTCCAATTGGATGGCGGTCTTGGACAAAACAAGTACAACCAAACACACGAAGAGTGATGGGAATCAAAGTGCAGTCCGGATGCAGCAAGTGCACGGGAACCCGACCACCTAAAATTAGACTTGGAGTTCGGTTAATTAAATTGACTACAGTGAGAACTGCCATGCTCCAGTATGCCTTTGGGACATGCATACCACAAAGAAGGCATCGTACAACATTCATGAGATGGCGGTTTTTGCGTTCCGTCACCCCATTCTGTTCGGGTGTATAAGGACAAGTCAACTGTTGAAGAATACCAAATTTATTAAGTTGAGACCGAAATGCATAAGAAACATACTCTCCCCATTATCACATCTAATATTCTTAACTGTGGTGCTATATTGAGTTTGAATCATTTTTAGGAATTGAGTAAAAATGGGCAAAACCTCACTACGGGATTTAAGCACATACCACAAGTACATCTGGAATAATCATAAATGAAAGTAATGTAATAGCGATGATCTGAACAAGCAGTGACGGGAGAAGGTCCCCATACATCCGAATGGATTAAATCAAATAAAGCAGAACAACGATGCATACGAGAAATATAACTAGTGCGAGTATGTTTAGAAAGTTCACACACAACACATTAAAACTTATGAGTTTTGCATGCATTTTGTAAAGTAGAAAATAACAAGCACAAGTTATGAAAATGTACATGTCCTAAGTGGGCATGATAAATCTAAGTTTTGTGCGGTGAAAGTGTTGGTCCCAATAGCTGGTAAAACAGAGGTAGTAGCAAGGGTCGGATAATCGTCAAATATGTACAGCCCGTCCTTTTCATGCTCCTTTCCGAAAGTCCTCGAAATCAGGTCCTAGAATATGTAATGGTCAGGAAAAAAAGTCACGGAACAACTCAAAGATTTAGTCAAACGGCTAATAGATAAAAGATTTAGATCAAGGCTGGGGACTTGAAGAACTGAATCCAAAGACAAAGTAGATGAAAAGGGTATAGTACCCTTGCTGTGGATAGGAGTACACGAACCATCAGCAAGGCGTACATTATTGTGTGTATATCATAGAAGAAAAATACTGGGACTTACCAGCCATGTGATCGGTCGCACCTGAATCAATAACCCAAGTGGGAGGGGCACCATCTAAGGAGATATGGTAGGCCGATGGGATACATGAGGATGTTGTAGCAGACGCAGCAGATAACGAAGTAGCTTGGGCAGATAAATGGTCATGAATAATGGAACCAATTTGAGTATGAAGTTGCTGTATATCTATAAGTCATTGCGAAGAAATAGGACCATCAGAAGAAACAGCGGACTCGGCAACTGCTGCAGTCGGTGGAAGTGTTCCATTCGAACAAGTTGAGGAAGATCTCAAATGAGGATATAGTTGAAAACGACTGCTTTTTCATGACCAGTCCTCCCACAATGGCCACAGATAGTACTGCTAAAGTGTCCATGACCTTGGTTTCCTCCACGGCCACGGCCTCCTGTAAACTGGCTACGGAAGGAAACAATGCTAGAATTGGCTGCAACAACCATTTGATCAGTAACTGAGGTGGAAGGGATCTTTGTTGGTTGGTTAGGAACATCCTGGCGTCGTCGTTCATCCCCGTCAATAGTAGCAAAGACCTCAAAGAGAGAAGGCATAGCTGAAGAATTTACAATCTGAGTACAGAGTGACTCAAACTTAGGCCGTAGGCCCATGAGAAACTGCTAAGTCTGTTCAAGACATTTCACAACAAGTGCAGTGCAGCAGGTTCTGTAGAAAGGTTAGATAAAAAATCAAAATGAGCAAGCTCCTCCCAACGTGTCTGAAGGTACTCAAAATAATCTGCTACAGTTTGAGAACCTTGAGTTGCCCGAGCAATGTCTTTATATAACTCATAAATACAAACATCATTCCGGGAATTTGCGTACGTCTTAGTAAGTGCAGACCATAAGCTATGAACAGTCTCATGGTACATAAACATATTATTTATCCTCTGCTCCATGAGTTAAATAACCACCTCAAAATAGTGCAATTATCGACATCCCATTGAGCAAACGCAGGTTGTTTTGTGCTTGCTTACTAAGTTCGAGAAGCCATCTAACACTTTTGATGGGCAGGGCATGGGTATTTTGCCCAAAATTTCTTGAACCATTATTATTTTGTATCTCACCAAAAGTCGTAGGATTGACTTTGTCCGTTTCAGTTTCCATAGCCAAAATGTGTAACGGCGAATAGCCAAAAAGAAGGAATATAGTACCTCACGAGAAGGTAAATAATCCAAGAATATCCGCTCTAAAAGTGAGCGCGCAATAGCTGGAACAATCACTCCAAATCGGCACAAATTGTACCAATGAAATAGCGGAAAACGCCACAAGGATTCAAATAAATACATCAATCAAACTTCACTAGAAAAACAACAAGAATTCAGATCCAGATGAAAAATCAGCAACAGTAATCGCCTAAATATCAAGAATCTTCAAAGAACCCAGATCCAAAATAGAATCAGCAACACCCAAATCTGCTCAAACCAATGTGGTGAGCTAACATAGTCCGGAAAATACCGAAACTATAAAGAAAGAATCGCAAACTGCGATTAGTTTAAAGGCACAGAGCCAGGAATTGCCGGCATATAAGCAATCTTAGTTGAAGTAAAAGTGATAGGAGAACCTTTATCATATTAAAAAACAAAAAAAAAATTCCCCCCAAGGGATTTTCTTCCCTAACAGAAGCTGCTACTAGAGGTGAAGTTGTTTCCATTGAAATAACCATGGAGGGCCCCATTCAATTAATAAAGTACTTGGGTTGTGAAATACAAGTTCTAACCCTTTCAATGTATTTTATATGAAAGTTAAATTTAGATAAGGTATCAAAAATACTCTCCCATAGGCTTTTCTTAAGTCCACTTTCACAGCACATCTGCTAGGCAAATTGTCCCTATGGTAGTCCTAAGAAGCTCATGGGATATCAGGATATTAGCTTGGATGTGCCTACTTAAACAAAAGTAGATTGATTACTATTCACAAGCTTGCTAATAACATTTTTTCAGTATGCTATTATGTACTTTAGAATTGTATTTATAGACCACATTACTGCAGGCTATGGGCCTATAATCACCTAATGTAGTAGGGTTACTCACTTTAGTGATAATGGTCACAGCTTTAGCATTTATCTCCCCCAACATAGAACCAGGTCTGAAAAAATTATGAATGGCAGCAAGAAAGCTTCTCCCTGTGACAGCGAAGTTTTCTTAAAGAAAAAAGAGGTGTACTCATCAGGACCTGGGAATTTACCATCCCCAATGCCCATAAGGGCTTCAACAATCTCCTTGTCAGACATCACTTTCCAGCATCTCTCTATCCCACTCATCAAGCTGGTTACTAAACTCAACACCCTCAAAAAATCACTCCTAAAAGGTAGAAACTGGCAAGATCCTAAAATACCTTGGAAATAGTCAACACACTCTTTACTAATAAGGCTGGGCTCCTCAATCAAGTTCCCATCCCTGTTATAGATGCTTAGAATCTGGTTTCTAGACTTCCTAGCTGTAATAGAGTTATGGAAAAGAGTAGTATTATTATCCCCAAGATTAAGCTAAGCTAATTGGCTTTGGACTTGTCTTAAACCTGCATTCTCCATCCTTGCCAAGTCAACAAACTATTTGACATAGACTCTCCCTGATAGATCATGCCTCCTGGGTCGTTTACCCATGAGGCTGCATACCTTTTATATTTTTCTCTATATATAGATGCTAGGGGTTTCATTATTTAGTTAATTATCTTGTTAGAGTTTTTGGGTGAACTCTTAAAACCCTAGAATACAATTTTAGTAGTTAATTTGTGCTTCCGCAAAGAAGTTAGTAACAACTTGGTACCAGAGCTATGAGCGATCTTATGTTTGCATTCTATGTTCGTACAATTATTGAGATTGCAAGGATGGAGTTGTAATGGAGGAATCGAAGAAATTTTATGGAGATGGCTTTGAGATGAAATACCACGAAGAGACGACGGAAAGAGAGGTTTACCGTGCGATTGATCTAGTAGGTAGGAAATACGGAGACGTGTTGGAGAGTTTTCGATCAAAGTCCCACGAGGAGGTTGCGAGATTGATGCGAGAGGTTCACATGATTAGGAAGCCCAACCGAAGAAGACCGACCCCAATCCAAAACCCTTGCCTAGAATTCGAAGAACAATCAGAGAGGGGTTGATTACATTGCCGACGACGAATGGAGGGTCGCCAATGACTATGGTGGCCAAAATTCAAGTGAGAGGTTCCCATCACCACCGAGATCGGCGAAACTCGCAATTTAAAATGCGAGAGGGACCAAGAAATTGGGGAAGCAGGCATGCACAGCACAGGCGTGCAACGTCCCGATCAAAGTACAGGGGGAGTGAGCCAATGCATCGGGCAAGGTGTCCAGGGTGCAACAGGCACGGGTCAGGGCATGCCTGCGGCAGGGAAAGGCACATATGGCACGAGACATCGTATAGCTGGCATGGAGACAATAACACCGGGTACCGGGCAAGGCATGCTATCGAGTGGCTTGGGCGTGCCACTGTAGCAGCTTTTGCCAATAAAGGATACGTGCCACGGGGGCATCGAGAGAGGGGTTATAGACCCACAACACCGGCTCAGACACGCTGCGATCCCCATTTGTTCCCGAGCTGACGTTAACCGAGGGAGGCTGTAGCCAATTAGATGCAAGCATGAGTCCAGTGAAGGGACCGCGAATTCTGACGGGGCCGACGACAAATTTGATTGACATAGGGGCGATACTCGAAAGGGTCATTGCGTAGGATCCTTTACCACACCAGCGAGTAAGGCGGGGAGTGCTACAGAGAGCGCTCACTTTGTGTGGCTCACTGACAAAGAGTGATGCTAGAGAAGCATGCGCTTTTCTGCATATGAGTAGGGGCTCAAGGGAAGGGACTGGATACTATTATACATGGAGGATCTACGGATAACCTCATCTCTGAGAGTGTAGTAAATAAACTACGCCTCAACCTGGTGCCTCAACCTAAGATTACCATGTTGAGTTGGCTACAAAAGGATGGTCAGAAAGGGGAAATATTAGTGTTATACCGTACGCATGTGAAGATTAAGATGGGAGAATATGAAGAATCCATCTATTGTACCGTTATCAAGATGGATGTCTGTCATTTACTCTTGGGTAGACCTTGGCAGTGGGAGAGGAACACAATTTATATCGGGCAGCCTAATGTTTATGTATTCACGTGGAAAGGTAAACGACAGATATGGGTGGGTCTACCACCAGAAGAAACTCTAGTTCGTAAGACAAGTAGTTTCCTAACAGAGGAAAGGAGACAGGGACTTGCTTACACTTTGGTCTGTGCAATGTCTACCACCCCTACTACAGTTTCTGACGAGTTACAATCGCTTCTCGATCGGTTTCCAGACGTATGCCATGAGCTAGATCTACCAGAGTTACCTTCGTTGCGAGATATTCAACACAACATCGATTGATTCTAGGGGCGCCTCTGCCTAATTTGCCCCATTATCACATGGCCCCAGCGGAGCATGCAGAGTTACAGAGACAGGTCCCAGAGTTATGTGCCAAAGGGGTTCTGAGGGAGAGCATGTCACCCGTGGCAGTTCTTGTACTCTTAGCCCCCAAAAAGGATGGGAGTTACCGTATGTGTGTTGATTGCCGGACAGTTAACAAGATCACAGTGAACTATAGATTCCCCATTTCTAGATTAGAGGAAATTATAGATGATCTCTATGGATCCAGGAATTTCTCCAAATTTGATCTTAAAAGCAGGTACCACCAGATTCGCATGCAACTTTTAAGACCAAAAATGGTCTATATGAGTGGTTAGTGGTGCCTTTTGGGCTGTCTAATCCTCCGTCCATGTTCATGCGTTTGATGACAGAGGTTCTGCGTGACTACATTGCAGAGAGGTTCGCGGTGGTCTACTTTGATGATATTCTTATACATAGCCGCACCCAGGAGGAACATCTTATTTACGTGGAGAGGGTTTTAGAGGCCTTTACGTCAGCACCGGTTATTTCTTTAGTTGAAGAGTGTTCTTTCCTCGTTGATTCAATACAGTTTTGGGGTACGTTATCTTGTCAGTGGGGATCAAGGTTGACGAGGACAAGGTAGATAAGATCAGGAACTGGCCAGCCCCTTTCACGACTATGCAGGTGTGGAGTTTTCATGGGTTGGCTACGTTCTACATGCGATTCATAGATGGCTTTAGCAGTATTATGGCACCGATCATTTCCCTTATGGGAAACGTACCTTTTGAGTGAACTTTTGAGACTGATGAGGCTGATGAGGCATTCCGATTGATCAAATAGAAGCTTACCACAGCTCTTGTTCTTGCATTTCTAAATTTTTCAGGGTCGGGTTTTGAGGTTACGACAAACGCATATAAGACCGGGATTGGTGATACACATTCAGTCTGGGAGGCCAGTGACTTACTTTAGTGAGAAGTTATCTGGAGCACAGTTGAGCTACATCACGTATGATATCGAGTTACTCGCAGTAATACGGTCTCTGCTGCATTGGCGACATTATTTAGTTCACCGGGAGTTCGTCGTTGATTCTGATTTTGACAGACAGGCAGTCAAAGTGGTTCAGTTACCTCCAAAGTTTCGACTTCCATATTCAACACATTAAGGGCAAGGAAAACGGGTTTGTAGACAAGATCAGCAGGACAACTCACCTCTTGGTTATACTCTATTTTTTGGTATTTGGGTTTTTTGAGTTACGTGCCTTGTACCCTACTGATGTGTATTTTGGGCCTATTTATGAGTCATGTTCTCACGAGGATTAAACCGTTCAGGATGGGTATTTCTTTGAGGGTACAATCCTTTGTGTCCTGATTTCTTCTATGCGGGAATGTTTGATTGCAGATATCCATGTTGGGGCTTGGGGGACATTTTGGGGTGATCGAGATCATGATACTCATGCGGGAGAGGTACTTCTGGGACACTATGTGCAGGGATGTTAATGCCTTTATACGAAGATGCTATTCTTACGCGACGGCTAAAGGGAGAAAGTATAACACTGGCCTCTGTACACCTTTACCGATTCCTTCGAGCCCTTGGAGGGATGTTTCAATGGACTTTGTCACAGGATTGTCGAAGACTCGGGGTTTCAATTCTGTTTTTGTGGTAGGATCGATTCTCTAAAATGGCGCATTTTATACCATGCACTAAGACGGAAGATGCGGCTCACGTGGCTCAGCTGTTCTTTCGGAAGGTGCTACGTTTACATGGGGTTCCGCAATCGATTACTTTAATAGGAATCGACGATTTACGCGGCATTTTTGGAGGACGTTATGGAGACTACTCCGCTGCAAGCTTCGTTTTTCCACAACCTTTCACCTTCAGACAGATGGACAAACAGAGGTGGTTAATCGGAGCTTGGGTGATCTACTACGGTATATTACAGGGGATAGACCTACAGAGTGGGATTTTGCCCGTTCGCAAGCTGAGTTTGCTTTTAATAGTTCTGTCAACTGTCAACACAGTTCAAGGAGCTATCTCCTTTCCAGATCGTGACGGGCTATTCACCAGATATTGCGGTGGATTTGACACCTATTCCCAGTTAGTACCTACTTCTGACAGTGCTGCAGAGTTTGCTGAGTCCATTCGGGCGATACATGAGGAGGTTCGGCAACATTTAGCGAATGTTTACACATGGGTAAAGGAGAGGGTTGATAGGTATAGGCGGGAGGTTATATATTCACCAGGGGACCTAGTTATGCTTAATATTGAGAAGGGATGACGCACAAATCCGGACCTTATTGCATCATTCAACGTATTGGCAACAATGCCTATGAGCTTTAACATTCCGTGAGCACGCTCTAAGCTTGTCAATGTCAAGCTTTTGACACACTTTTATGGTAATATTCCATCACATCCAGTGACACTTTCACCTGACAATGAGTTGACTGAAGAGATTGATGGATACTGGATAGCCGTTTAAACATAGTAGGATACGTGGAGTTTTTGATATGATGGGTTGGTCATTTAGAGGAGGATGATTCATGGATTTCGAGGGAGTCGAATGGATCCGATATTTTACGATGATTATCGGCTACAAAATTCGTGGTCGAATTTTTCTTAGAAGGGGAGAGTTGATAGATCATGCCTCATGGGTCGTTTACCCACGAGGCCACATACCTTTTATATTTTCTCTATATATAGATGCTAGAGGTTTCATTATTTAGTTAGTTTTCTTGTTAGAGTTTTTGGGTGAACTCTTAAAACCTTAAAATTCAATTTGAGTAGTTAATTTATGTTTCCGCAAAGTAGTTAGTAACACTCTCATTAGAGCTCAACTCAACATTTTAAGGATCAGCCTGCTGACTAGCTTGAGTAGTCTCCATTAGCTGATGAGCCAAAGAAACCTTCTTAAGCCAGGTCACCCCTTTCTTTATTTCAACTGGCAAAATACTTTTTAAACAGTTTGAGCTTAAACGTAAGTATATACATTTGATTTCTCCTAATACTAGTAATCCACTCACTAGTCACAAGATCCATAAACGTGAGGTCCTCCACCTAATAGTTAAAAAAACTTAAAAGGTTTAGGGCCACACCATCATGGGGGGCAACGAACTTAACAGTCATGGGGGAATGGTCAGATATGCCTTGCGTTAAGAATTCAGCTTCAATGTGGGGAAAAAGTCACTCGAATGGGGATTAATCATTACTCTGTCAATCTTCCTAACAATCCTATCCTCCCCAATCTGATTATTTGCCCAAGTTTATAAACAACCCTTAAAGTTACAATCCACAAGCCCAGCATTCTGGACACAGTGAAGAAAATCCATGAAAGTATAAGGTCTGAGCTCCCCACCCACAATCCTATCATTGGACCCTAAGATGGAATTAAATTACCCAGGATCCAAGGACAGTTGACAGTTTGAGCAATAGACTGAATTTTCCCCTATAACCTTCTCCTAGGCATAGCATTAGTATGACCATACACAATTGAGACAAGAAATTGATTAACATCCAGAAACATGAATAATTTGATCTTTTTATTAATCAGAGTAACATTAGCACATTCTACTTATAATTGTCTATAGCACTCCAGCTCCTAAACATATTATGGAAAACAATGTCTTTTGGTGGGGATAGATTTTTGTTTTTCTCCAGCCCCATGATACCCTAGCTCCATGATCGTGTTCCAAATTCCTGAGAACTTTGGAGAAATAGTACCCACCTTGATATACCTGTCTGCAAGAATATTTGAGTGTATTTCAACCAGCAAAGCATATCAGTTTATAATACCCTATAGATGGCTTGTTCCATCTCACAACTCTGATAATTCTTTCCTTAACCTGCTTTCTGTAAAGTTGAAGCAAAATTGCAATGATAGCTGGTCAGAGAAATCCACATTCTTTTGTACACTGAGTTTAAACATTATATTTTGCTACCATCTAGTGATCTTAGAAATAATCACTGCTTGCACTATGCCTTGCTCATGATACCTGATACTTTAACTTGTTTTCCAAATTTCCCAAGCTACAGAAAATGAAATTAAACCTCAAACCATGCCCATTTGAAATTGGTTGTGTTAAACTAACCAAACTTTGTGGAGTCCAGTTATCAGTTGTTGGGCTATGGATGAAATGACTCCTGCGCTCTAATATTGCTAGCCTCACTGTTGACTGCCTCTTATGTTATTGGCTTCGCTGTACTTTCCCTTTCAAAGGGAGAGCCTTGTGTCTCTTTGTGATCAAAAGCGGTTTATAAACGAGCCTTGTGTCCCTTTGCAATCAGATGGGGTTTATAAACGACGGACTAGAATTTTTTAAGGGAGAGACCATTTAGCAGGTTCTCATTTTGGGGGCTAAAGCTCTATTGTTTTCCTGGAGTAGTAATTTCAGACCTTTAGAGGTTTTATATTTTGACGACTTACCTAGTAGATGGATAAACATTGTTTGGGGAAGTATCTCTCTGTCGGTTGTGTGTGTGTGTGTGCGTGGTGGTGGTGGGTGGGATCTTTGCCAATACCTTGTTTCTGGCCTAAGGTACCCTCCTAGAAAGTGATCTATGTTTGTAAGGTCTGCCAAAGATAGCTGTCTTATTTATTTCTGCAAGTACTCCCCTTATATCATTCACATTTGTTCTTTAAATTAATAACAGTAAATACTTAATATAGAAGCTGAATTTTGTTCAAAAGTTACATATATTTGCAAGTCTTGAATGTTCAGAAATTTTAGCCTCGAGATTCTAGAACAGACAATAATACTTCAACTGTTGCACAATTATGTTATTACTATAGATAACATATTATTTCATTCATGTTCATCTCTTACCGTTCTCCGTTGCATTGAAATTAGTGGCAAATGTACAGGTGTTTATGCCGATGATAGAGATGTAAGTAGCATGCTGAGCGAGAAATACAGTAAACTTTCGGTTTCTGAATTGAAAGAAGATAAGGACTTCCATGAAGATGTATTCAACAAGGATATATGCATGACTGTCAGGCTTCAAATTGTCTACGGAAGACTAAGTATGCACTCTGTACGTAGTGCCTTTGAAGAGTCTATAGGAAGCAGACTCCAAAAATTTGCAGGGCCAGATAATAAAGATTTGGTTCGGAGGTAAGTGATAAAAACTCTGTTAATGGTTTAGTTTCTTCACAAATGCACCTTCTCTCTCAATTTACTTTTGCCTTTGTATTAATTACAAGTAGAAATATAGGTATCACATTACAATTTCTTTAACTTTTTCTCAAGGAGATTTCCTGCTTATATTTTTTTCAGACCTTAGTCTATTTATAGGACTTTCCTTTCCATTCTTGGTACCTCTTCATGTAATCCCTGACGAAACTATTCGTTTGCTAGGCAATGTTACTTGTGTTTCCGGATATAGTATTAAAATATGATGAATTTTGTTGGTCAGCAACTCAAGTTGGCTGGCAATTGGGTTTCTTACTGCGGCTTTTGTTCATTGATTTTGGAGAAAGCCGGCAAGTCTATTCCGGTAATCGTTTCAATGTTGACGGCTGTTTTTCAGGTAAGTAGATTTTTAAGTGAACGATTGGAAGTAGGGTTAGGTTTTTGTTGTTGATTCTAAGGGTTTGGAGACAAATGGTTGGTTTTGCTGGAGGATATCAACTGATTTTTTTTCTTCTAGGCAGCTTATATTTTTGGAGGTGTCTGTTCGCTCGCTGGCAAACTTATCGCGGCGGGCAAAGGTTTGAAGGGCGAGTCCTTGTGGAAATCGAGATGAGGCAGAAGTATATTGATAGCTTACACTAGTGTAAATTGTAATGGAACCTACTTGGGAACGCAAATGTGGGAGTTGGAGAAAGATATGAAACCAATAATTGTGTGTTCTCGTGGCCAAACTAAATGAAGGAGTAGCCCTTTGTCAAAACCGGAGTGCGAAATGCAAAGAAACTGTTGCCTCTATGCCACTAGAATGAAAAAGAGGAATGGAAAAATTCAAATTCTTTACCATTGCTTTGATAGGCAAGGTGGAGAAAAGATCCAAACCAGTCATTGTGTAATCCTAAAGCTATAAGCCATTAAAAGGAAAAAGAGGAGTGGAGAGATTTTAATTCTTTGTAATGCTTCAAAAGGCAAGGTGGAGGTGAATGCAGGTATGAACGGGGTGCAGGTTGCTTGCTGGGGAGAATGGTATATCATGTGGTCATAGTCGAAGAGTATTTTCGTTAATTATTTGATAACAGTATGTATTGACGAGCAGATGAGAAGGATGTTTCGAGGGCCACTATGGACACCAATATTTTTGAAGGCTACCAGAGTTATCGGCACCATAGTAAAGTTTTGAGAGATGGAGAAAGAAGATGTGCTGATAAAAGAGTTGTAATCACAACACCCCTAAACAGAAGATTCATATATTAATAGCTAGGCTCCTAATAAGAAACTACGAAGGACATACAATAAACCAAACTCTGAGTTTGTGCTTCAAACATACACCAATGCGTGTATCCAACAATTGTGGTAAATATAAATCACAATCTTCAACTCCCCTTCCCCTTTCAACGGATTGTGAGGGTACAGAACCGCAATATGTTTTCAACTTTGAAATGGATATAGTTCCAACAGTTTCACTTGCTAACACTAACCAAATCATTGCAGAAAGAGGAACAGCCACTTCCATAAACCAATATGTTTTACAACTTCAAAAAACAAACAAACAACTTAAACCTTCACGAAAAACAAAAATAGGAAGGCATTGCCAATTGATGTCCTTTATTGACCAATAACATTGTTTCAACGGTCTATTTGCACGAATCAACTCCTCTCAACAAACAAACAAACATTAGATAACTCATATAACTCAGACCTAAATCATTATCATTAACTCCAAAGCGGACCGCCGGGCCCTACGCAACGCTTTTTCGATCCTTGTTTTGACCAGCTGGACCAATGACCAATGTTGCGTTGCTGTGCCGCTATTCAAGACACAGAGGCGGACGCTAATAATAAGCTATTCGGCCAACTTCGATCCCTATAGCGTTTTTTAACAATTTTTCGTACCACGCTCACTGCTTTAACAAAGAAGGGAAAAGTGAGGTGAGGTAGGGCGTCGAAGTTGAATTTGAGTTTCAATAGACAGCTCATTCTTCGGACGGGCACAAATGTTTTTTGCGGCTAACCTCTTTTCGTTTCGAGCGTAGCCCTGAAAGTCTCCCCCAGTCAAACCCTCCTTTACATCAAGCAACCTCCGGCAACGCTTTTTCGAGAAGCGGCATGTGGTACTAAGTGATGTCGAGACAAAGTAGACAAAAAGGTGCTACACAAATAATAATTCCTAAAGTTTTGACTTGCATAGAAAGAGGAAGAGCCATTTTGAAGTAACCATAACGTCAAAATGTCAACTTGTCACGCTCCTAGAACTCCCTTTAGACCTGGATACGAGCAATTACCACATTAAAATCTTAAACTCATTGTGCTCGTGGAATATCAGATTTCAACCGCGTAGGAGTAAAAATACTACAATCATAATCTGGTCACTTTGGTCAAGTTGGTTGGTTATACATCAACCCACAAAACCACAATTTCACCATGATTATGAAAGAACAAAATGGTCCACAAGACATGAGAAGATAACTGAGGTGTAATTATATCGAAAGATATCCCCGAAATAGAAAGATTTCAATCACCTTGAGGGCAAAATGACCACTGATAAAGAAAATGAGCAAGAAGATAAATTACCGAGAGAGAAACATAGAATCAACGAGAAAGGTAAAATAATTAACTAGTAAAGATAAAGTATTCTTCTTTTGATTTTCTTCTTATTTTTATCTTTTGTAACACTCTTTTGACAAATCTAACATTCTTCTTTAACACTCTTTTGAGAAATCTCTCGTAATCAGGAAATCTTTTATGTAATTTTTCTTCATCTAATCATGTTTCAAACACTGACATCAGCCTTTAGCTAAAGCATCTTTCCTATAATCTAACCAAATGGAATGTAGCCATACAGTATAATAATCAACAAAATTAACTACAAAAGAAGCGATTTAAAACCGTGAAATAAAAAGCATAGTATGAACGTTTTTATAATGAATTAAAACATGGGGAATGATACTTTGACGCGCATTTAAATTACACTTTCAGCACATGCAATCATAGGACCCACCTAAAGATAATTGAAGACATGTTTTCCTTATGGATATATTCTCCTAATTGTGAGATCGTCCTTGTATATTTTTAGCTCATTCCAACATTTTCAACATCATGAACTATATCTTCACATTTTAGATAAATGGACACCTCAGAACGGGCACAATCGTTCATGCTAGAAATACTATTTAGACCTTGATAAATTTTCTGAAATGACTTGAATATTTGCGAGGATGATCTCCATTCTAAGGAGTTTATCCATAAAGAAAAACGTCTTAAATCTTCTCCATGTGTGTTTAATAAAGAGTGTTAAAAACGTGTCATTAAAAAGCATGTCAAATTATCTTTCCCCTTAAACAGGGCATAATACTTTCACACGCGTTTAAATGGCTCTTATGCTGAAATGTAATCATAAGACCCACCGATTATTGAAGACACGTTATCCTTATGAATATGATCTCCTCACAATTGAGATCATCCTTGAATTACTAGCTCAGCCCGATATTTCCAACAACATAAACTATACCTTCAACATTTAGAAAAAATGAATCGCTCGTAATGGGTATAATCGTTCGCAATAGAAATACTATTTAGACCTTGATAAAAATCTTGAAATGACTTGATAATTTTGAGGATGATCTCTATTCTGGGGAGTTTATATTCATAAAGAAAAAAATATCTTAAATCATCTCTGTGTGGTTAATAAAGAATGTCAAACACGTCATTTTGAAAGCATGTTAAAGTATTTTCCTCCTTAAACGGGGCATGATACTTTGACGCGCATTTAAATGACACTTATGTTGACACACAATTATAGGAACCACCTAAAGATGATTGAAGACATGTTCTCCTTATGGCTGTGATATCCTTACAGTTGAGATCATCCTTGTAAATGACTAGCTCATTCCAACATTTACAACATCATAAACTATACCTTCACATTTGAGATAAAATGGACAGCTCAGAACGGGTACAATCGTTCGAACTAGAAAATACTATTTAGACCTTGATAAAAATCTTGAAATGACTTGCCTTGAACACTCCATTATATTCTCTCTGGGAGTGCCAACTAAAGCTAGACCTGCTCCTAAGATTCAAAGCTGCAGATAGAGTCTTCAATGGAATGAAGAAACAAAGATAATATTTGATGGCCATGCAATTGGAAACCCTGGGAAAGCTGGCTTTTGGAGCTGTTGCTAGAAGTCACACTGGAGATTTTCTCGAGGTTCTTACAAAAGGTCTGATCATCACCACTTCCTGTTTTGCTGAATGTGAAACCAGCATTGAAGCCATTTCTTGGGCTCTTAACAACAACTGGACCAGACTATGGATTGAATCATATTCCTTTGCGGCTAAAATGCATTTTTCTCAAGATAATGTTCCCTGGCTTCAAAGGACTAAATAAATAGGTTGAAGACTGGCTTTACCTCCCTCAGATTCTCACACAATTGGAGAGGCTAACTTTGCTACTGATCAAGCTTCAAAGAGAGGAAACTGTTTTTCTAATGGTATTATAGAGACTTTGATAGAAGACTAACCATGATAGGGACGACCCAAACCTAACTCCCCAACTGGGTCGGGCCCACACTCAATTCTCCACCTAAATCAACTAGAACTTACAACATCACTCGATAAAAATGGTGGAGAGAGAGGTATTGCAAACGGAGACCATGAAGCTCGGCCACCGACCGTCATTCGATCAATACCGGTTCCAGAAAGAACAACGCCTCCGAAAACTTCAACAACGGCCATAACGGTAGCGACTGAAATGCCAGCAGCGTCTCCGGTCTCTCTCTCCCTTCCCTCAACACCTAGAACACTAATAGCAGCAACGTCAACGACGACGGTACCCTCAATACCTATAACACCAACGTCTCTGTTGGCACCGATGGTACCGAACACAATTCCTCCAACAACTCCTAGGGGGGCACCAAGCAGCCAACAACCCAACAATACTTCGATCAGAATTCACCACATCATCACAATAATTTTTCAGGAACATCAAATAGATTCATACCACAGAGAGGGTTTGTTATGGTACCGAACATAATTCCTCCAACAACTCCTAGGGGGGCACCAAGCAGCCAACAACCTAACAATACTTCGATCAGAATTCACCACATCATCACAATAATTTTTCAGGAACATCAAATAGATTCATACCACAGAGAGGGTTTGTTCCGCAAGGTCATAATGTAATTCAGAGTTTCGGTTTGGTGGCGTCGACAAAAATAATAATAGGTATGTGGGAGCAGTTAACAAAGATTGGCGGAGTAACGAATAACATTTAGAAGTGCAGATGTCAGCAGAGTACCACCTTATGTGCCTCCTCGATTACAAAGGTCACCTACACCTCCTCAGGTGGCAAGGTACTAAGGACGGGGTACTCAACAAATATAGTGGGCATCTAGAAATGGTTTTGCAACTGATAACAGGTATTGAAATGAGTCTGATCATAGGGGATATGTGTTGGAGTATATAGTGTTTCTACATATATACTCCTCCTTTAGTCCCACATTGGTTAGTAATAAAAGTAGTTTTAGTGACCATCTGTTATATAAAGAGCAGTAAGTTTGTTTTTTTTTTTTTTTTTTAAGGAAGGAAAATATTGATATTCCAAGATTTAAATATTACAAGCTTTACTGCTCTTTATATATAACAGAGGGTCACTAAACTACTTCTATTACTAACCAATGTGGGACTAAAGGAGGAGTATATATGTACACACACTATATACTCCAACAATACGGGGACAAGTACAGCTTCCATGACAGGGGAGGCCGAAATCCACCATGTATGGACAACAGCCTAGTATGGTATACAAGGATATGAATTCCAGGGTAACCAAGAAAGTCAGGTAGCAAACATTATTATTTTTTCCTTCCAAAATTTAAATTGCGACGTTAAGATTAATGTGCCTGAATTTGATGGGAAGTTAGGCGTGGACAGTTTTATTGATTGGCTGAGCAAAGTCGACAAGATTTTTGCGCTTAAGAATTGCACAAGGCAACGTGCAATAAGCTTAGTAGAGACGAAGCTAAAAGGTTATGCATTGGTGGGAAAGTATTCAGCAATTGAAACCGCCCCTGGGAGAAGGGTATATCACAGATTGGGAACTTATGCTCAGAAAAATGATGGACCGTTTTATTCGCAGTACATAAGGGGAAGAATGTGGCAAACTCTAGATCTTGCAACAGTCCAAGAATCAGTTAGCGGATGATTATACAGGTGAGTTCTACATGTTATCTTCGCGCATTATTATGAAGAACATCGGGTTAGTCGGTTCCATTTGGGGCTGACAAAGCGGATCAAGACAAGATGGTCTTGTTATCTCCTTAGTCAATTTCTAAGATGGTGAAGATGGCTCACCGGGTAGAATTCAACTTAAAGCCATTTGGGTTTTGTTCGTTTACAGCGCCAACCTCAGCTACGACATCAACAACTCCTGTAGTAGCTGTAGGGTCCACAAAACTAGCAGGTGCGGCTAGCACGACTATTTGATATAATTACAGGAAAACAGGGCACATAAGGAGAGAATGCCCCAATCCAAGGAAACCTATGGCGCACTTTATTCCAGCATATTCATAATCATAACGATGTGGCACTCGAGCAGATGTTAGGCGAAGACGACAGTGATGAAGAGGTTGCAGCTATTGGCCTCCCTTCTTCCTGAATTCATGGTCGAATTCTTCTAAGAGGGGGAGAGTTGATAGGTCATGGCCAGTCGTTACCTACACGACCACGACCTATGCGCAAGTCCCGTTATGGACGGCCTCTAGTAGCTTCCTTTTTTTTACATTATTTTGAGTTATTTTATTTTATTTAGAGAATTCTCTAATTAGGGGATTACTCTTGGGTAGTTTCCTATTTTTTTGGGAGAGTGGTTAGTGGAGAGAAGTTAGGGATTTCCTACTTATAGGATGCTCTTGGAGAGGAAAAGTTAGAGTTGGGTTTTGAGAGAAGAAGAGAAACCCTAGTCGGGTATGATGAGAACGTGTAGTTTGTAGAGATTATTCAAATGAAAGAGACCGTTAGTCATTAATTGTGTTGTTAATTGCTTCCGCGATCGTAGTACCATTAACAATCTTACCTTTCGCTAAAAAAAGAAGAAAATTCCTTATAGCACCGGCAACATAGCCTAAAGCTTTTGCAGTTCAATAGTGCTATAATAAATCAATGAATTTAAACTAAATTGGTACATGTTTGATCTTACTCACACCAATAGAGATATAGGGATGCCATTTTTTCATCGTGAAATAGTTGCCAGCAATATACCCTGCCCTACCCACCCACAAACTGCATCTGTCCTTCAAATCCTCAAATGTGAAGGTATAGATTTCATTATGCATTGACATATTCAGGGTACCTTTAACTCCCCATAAAAATCTCACTCTACTGAGTCTACTCTAACAACATAGAAAATATTTTTAATCCAATAAAGAACCCAATGATTGTATGCTGCCTATGTATTTACCTTCATTAAGGCTAAAATAAGGATTTTCTTATACTCGAGTCTGAATATACATTGAGAGAAATAATCACCCCTGATAGCAGAAGCATTATTTGCCGGAGTTTTGACTGTTTATTAATTGCTTTTCGCTCGATCTAGCTTCAAATTTCCATAGCAGTTTCTTTTGAATTCATATCAGATCTATATCCTAGACCCCAAATTACTAAGTAAGCACCCTGTGAATCAACACAAACACTAAACAATCGAAAAGAAATATCAGTTCAAGCAAATTCGGGCTTGGATGTTACAAAATTAATGATGAGCTGATAGATTTGGGGGAAAGCTTGTGCCCAATAAGGAAAGATACTGTGTAGAACGAAGCAGGTACCACGACGCCTTATATGATTGTGAATGGTGTAGCATTAGTAATTGCAGGATCAATTTGCTCTAATATCAGCTCAAGTATAAAGAATATTTAATGTGAGCTTTCTTGTTAATAGAATTGTAATTGTAATCACCGTAGAGATTTAAACAGTTACTAATAGGAACATTAAGAACTACGCATTTGTTAACCACTTTAACAAGTAAAGATATAAACAAAACCTAATATTACTAATGCCGACTTATGATCCCGTGTATTATCACACACCAAACTATGGCGTACTAGATAATTACCATCATCTCAAACCACGGGTTCCATCTTCCACGGAGTGTGGTGACTATGATGATGCGGTTGCTGCGGTAACATGTAGAGACGTGATAACGTGACAATCATGGTGTGTTGTTTTCTGTTGACTCGACCACAACATCAAGAACTATGATCTCCACGTCACACGTGACACAACACAACACCACTATTTTTGTCAGCATGTCACCACACATTACCACATTGCCAGACTCTGAACATTACCACATTGCCAGACTCTGTATAGTTTCAAAAGTGTGCCACATAGCTAAAGATGTGGAGAATTGTGTTTTACAACACAAGACAGAAGTATTGCACATCCTTGTTGATAATATTATCATTTTCTTATGAATTCCAATCAAATCTCCTTTTGTTTGCAGGTTTACTTCCCAATTTAATAATGAAATAAAGCTACCAAAGGGGTCTGTAATTGATATTTCAAGGGAACGGGGACATGTACTTTGCACGACAAGTAATACAGATTCCTTCTTGATTCTAAGAAATTATTTGTTACAGAATCTTGCATTTATTTGAATTTATTCTGCCTATATGGGATTCATTATTTTCTTGTTTTAATTGCTTAACTTGGTTCACTGTCAGGGTTCCAAAAGTATGGAATATTTTCTAAATGTTAGTATGCGTCTTCCTAATCTAGGAATTCTGAAATATCTGCCCAAAAAGTCACACAAAAACTTACGAAATCTAATAATTGCCTCACATTCAAAAATCCTAATAAATCTGATATATATTGAATTTTATCAATTATTTTGAATACAATCTCATGGATATTTCAGTGAAAAACACTGGGTGGGTGATGAATAGAGAGCAAAGGAAATTGATAAATAAAATATTAGAAGTGAGAGAGAGAGAGAGAGAGAGAGAGAGAGATGTAAATAGCTGGAAAAGCTTTGATAATTCTATAGAATTTGATTTAAGGTTTCAATCTAAAAGCCGTAATTTAGCTAAAACTATTCTACTATTCATATGTAATCTTAACTGATTACAATTTGTAGAGCAAAACTGTAGAAGTAAATTTCCTTCTTAAATAGACTTCAAATCCACATGCTACTAGACTTTCTGCATAAGTGAAAATCTTAAAACAAATCAAAGAATAAATAAAATGCCAGTATAAGTGGAAATCCCGTGGGCTACATTAAGTGTGAGAAATATATGTTATCGAGATACGTGTCGATTACGTATCTGGCATCATAAACTTTGAGAGAAAAATCAATAGATATTCACTGACATGAAGGTAAGATAAAGAGATAGTGAGGGTGATTGGAAGAGAACTTATGAAGGAAGAAAATCATTAGTATTAGGAAATTTGAGAAAGTAAGAGACGTATCGATTAACAATATTGCATATATAACTCATATACTTTTCATGACTTTGCCTTTTTATCCAACATTGACTTTTGTACCTTGTTCATGGTGTATGTTTTTGTATTTAAATGTGATCTCTTATAACTCAGTAGTATAATCATCTAAATCAATGATAATTCTTATGCCAGTCATACTCTGCCATTAATGTGTCGGAATCTTTGAATTTTATGAAAGAGATGCAGAAAAGCAAAAAAAATTAAATCAAAGGAATTTGATTTCAACAATTAAATTCAGAGAGAGTTTGCTATTCGGCCTAAACACGATGATTGGATCTAAAAAAGTAGATTCAACCGAACTCAAGCTAGTTTGAACCGATCCCATGGTTTGTTGATTTTAGTCAATTACGGGGTCTTACGACTTTGCCATGCATGTGGATCACTAATGTTGGATCCAAAAGACGCCCTAGATCGTAAATCTATGTAACATTGACACGGGTACACGTGTCGGTGTCCGACGTGGTTACGTGGTGTTGGATACGAATTGAAAACGCGGACACAGCCTTATACCTAAAGAACTTAGTATCTTTCGACAATTTTTAAGCAAATTTGACAATTCATGGCTCAATTAAGCTGTTTTTGATTGTAATTCATCGATTAGGGCTGATTTCGAGCTTAATCCAGTGAATTGGAGGTGATACGAAGCAGTTTTGATTGAAGATTACAGTTTCTTTCATTCCAAATTCAAGATGTCATCGATATCACGCAATCTAAGTCGAACACGCTCTAAAGAAGATCGACCGGGAGAGGAGAAACAACAATTAATCCCAAAACAATCAGCAGGAACAGTGGAGAAAGGTTCAACAAACAATTCAAATCAAATCAGAGAAGAATTTCCCCCAATTCGAGCTGATTTGAACCAAAAACCTCAAACTCCTCTTAGCTATGCTGAAGTTCTTAAGAAAGCAAGTCCTGCTCAAGCTAAATCTGGCGAAATTGGGATATTTTTGAGAAATCAGACATTCTAGATCATAACCCATCGTTTATTCGACGAAATTGCGCCGGAAAAGGGATGACTAAATTAAAGTACCATAAACAAGATTTCAGTCTCACTGAAGGCAAATTTGTGGTTAGATGCCCCAATGAGATCCTAGAAGAAGGTATACAACTATGAAAAGACTCTATTGTGGGATATTTTGTGGGTACAGGAGTACCTTTTTACCAGATTAGAGATTGAATAAGAGCAATTTGGGGAATAAAAGAGCCTCTTACAATGTCATTGAAGGACTCAAACTTTTCCTTCACATTTGGAGATTTGGAGGAAAGAGATAATGTCTTAGAGGGAGGGCCTTGGCATGTAGCTGGGAAATACATGGTAGTTCAGAAATGGAGCCCTTTCATGAACATAGAGTTTAGTAAAATTGAGAAGATACCAATCTGGGTCAAGTTCAGGAATTTACCAGATCATTATTGGACACCAAAAGCCTTGGGATCTATTGCTAGTACTATTGGTAATCCTTTGTGCCCTGATAATGCCACTGAGAAATATGCTAGGATGCCCTTTGCCAAAGCGTGTGTTGAGATTTTACCAGGAGCTACACTTCCATCTTCAATTCTGGTTGATAGAGGGGATGGGACTCTTATTAAAGTATTTATAGAATACCCCTGGAAACCTCCAAGGTGTGAAAAATGTATCAGTTTTGGACACAGCACATTGCACTAAGAAGCTGGATGCAGAAAAACTCACAAGGAAGAATGAACAAGTAAAAACAAAAGACACAAATAAAGTTTGGAGAAGGAAGGAAAATGTACAGGCAAATACTAGTCTGAAAGCAACAATGACAAATGGAGAGAGCAATGAAAAGCAGGAGAAGCAAAAAGAATATGTGACTGAACAACATGTACCTAATCTGAGTAATGACAATATATCAAAAGAGGATGGATGGTCAACAACAAAAAGCAAAAATAACAGTCAAAAGAAAACTATCACTAGCTCAAATGTGGGGACTACAACAAATGCAGAAAGTGCCGAGAATAGTGCAGGTAAGAACTCTACTCCAGTCAAAAGTACAGAAGCAGATGATAAACCTGAATCTCCAGTATTAGTCAACTCCAACTGTACAAAGGGAAGTAGCACAGAATCAACCACAGAATCAGAGAGTTTATCTGCTAAATCCCATTCCTCACCAAATGGCACACCTGCAAAACAGTTAAAAACACCTGCAAACAGTTAGAAAGTGATAAGATATCAAGGCATTAAAAAAAAACAGCAAAGAAGAGGATGAAGTTAGCTGAGAAAAAAGAGAGATTGAGGCAGAGTCAAAGGGAGGGCAGGGGACAAAATAAAAAAAATTCCCAATGACAAAAGCCCTTATCTGGAATGTCAGGGGACTAAACAGACCACAGATTCAAAGAGAAATTAGAACAAGTATACAGATTTATAAGCTAGCATAAATTGGTCTGATTGAAGATAAAGTTAAAGAAGAGAAGGTTGAAAAGGTTCATCACTCAATAGCTCCAAACTGGATGAGATGTACAAACCATTAACATGCAGCAAATGGGAGAATTTTATTACTTTCGGATTCTGATGTCTTGGATATTCAGCTTGTGTCTCAATCTGGGCAAGTTATTACAATAATGATATACATTAAACCCTCAGGTAAGAATCTTCTGCTCTCTTGTGTGTATGCATCCAATAGCTCCAGAGAAAGAAATGAGTTGTGGGAATATTTAAGAAGTATGGGATCCACTAACAGTCTTTTTTGAATCATAACTAGGGATTTCAACTCAATTACTTACAATGATGAGAAAAAAAGGTGGGGGATTCAGTCAGTGAGAACGAGATGATTACTCTAAGAAACTTAAATCAGTATGGCAGACATGAAGTGGAAAGGAAACAAATTTACATGGGCCAACTAACAATCAGACCATACAAGAATCTTCTCTAAACTAGATAGAACTCTAGTTAATGCTGAATGGCTCAATACATTCCCTCTATCAGAAACTAACTACATGCCATTTGGTATCTCTGATCACTCCCTAATGTAGAAATGGATTAGAGAGAGAAAAATTATTATTATTGAATTGAATATTTAGGTTACATTATACTCTCTATATATAGGAGAGAAATAATAAACTACTTCTATGAATAACCAATGTAGGACTAAAAAACATAAAATAGCCTTGCTAATACTCCCCCTCAAGCTGGAGCATGAATATCGCACATGTCTAGCTTGGACAAAATATCTAATGATAATCTGCTACTAACGACCTTCGTGAGAAAATCTGCAAGCTGCTGCGAAGTAGAAACATAGAGTCTGAATCTACCCAGATTTAAGCTTCTCATCCAGAGAGTACCGATCAACCTCAATGTGCCTGGTATGATCATGTTGCACCGGATTAGCCAAAATGCTAATAGCAGATTTGTTGTCACAATAGAGCGTCATAGGAAGAGAGACCGATATCCGAAGCTCTTGTAGAAGACGCTTAAGCCATATTAACTCACAAACACCTTGAGCCATGGCCCTGTACTCGGCTTCTGCACTGGACCTGGAAACAGCATCTTGTTTCTTACTTCGTCATGTAACCAAATTATAACCAATAATGGTACAATACCCAGAAATGGAGTGACGATCGGATAATGAACATGCATAGTCAGCATTAGTCCAAGCTTCGACTTGAGAATGACCATGATCTCGAAATAAAACGCCACGACCAGGACACCCCTTGAGATACCGAAGAACACGAATAACTGCCTCAAGATGGGGATGTCGCGGCTTGTGCATAAACTGACTAAGAACTCCAACTGCATATGAAATATCAGGACGGGTAAGAGAAAGATAGAGGAGCTTCCAAAGAAGCCGCTGGTACTGCCCAATGTCCCCAAATAATTCCCCCTCAAAGTCTGCCACGCGATGATTTAGTTCTAGAGGTGTATCAGCAGGACGACACACAAGCTGTCCTGAAGCAGAGAAAAGATCAAGAATGTACCTTCTATGAGAGATGAAAATACCGGAACTAGAACGAGCAACTCCAATCCCAAGGAAATAACGCAAGGGACCGAGATCCTTCACCTGAAAGCGGGTGCTGAGATAAGATTTCAGGTCACTAATACCCTGAATATCATCTCCTGTAATAATAATATCGTCAGCATTGACAATCAATGCAACAATCTTCCTACCAGAATGTCGAAGAAACAAAGTATGGTCAGCATTACTCAGAACATAACCAAAGTCAATCATAGCGGTACCAAATGTATCAGCCCAAGTACGAGGAGACTGCTTTAGCCCATAGATGGACTTTTTTAATTTATAGACCAAGCCAGAAGCAGAAGCGGGACGAAAACCTGGAGATGGAGACATATAGACCTCTTCCTGTAATTTTCAATTCAGAAAGGCATTCTTTACATCCATCTGGAAAAAGGGCAAAAATTTCGACGTAGCAATAGAAAAGATGACTCGAATAGTATTTATCTTGGCCACAGGAGCAAACGTTTTCTGATAATCAACACCATGTATCTGTGCATACCCCTTGGCAACTAACCGAGCCTTGTACCTGCTTACCGTTTCATCTGAATTTTCTTTAACCGTAAACACCCATTTGCATCCGACTGATGTACGTCCAGGCGGGAGGGTAACCAATGACCAGGTATTATGATTTTCAATGCATGTAATTCTTCCAACATCGTAGCCTTCCGGTGAGGTTTGGTTAACGCATCTGCCACTGTACGTGGTATATTAACCAAAGAGAGAGAAGCTAGAAAAGCTCTATAAGTAGGAGATAAATGATGATCTAAAGTGTAATCAACGATAGAATAAACCGCTGTCTCTGAATATCTATCAGGCTTCCCTGCATTACGCTTCTCTTTCCGAATAACAATCGGTCTATCATCATCACTATGAGAAACATGTGAATCATCATCAGTAGTAACTGGTATAAAAGCGGTAGGAGAAGGCTCAATACCTGCTAACGGTGAATCGATGGCAGGTGGCAGGCCTGGAGCTACAGAGGATGCTTGGTAGTCTGGTGTAGGAGGCTGGCGTCCTGGATAGCGTCGAGTATAAACCTTTAAAGGACGTGAAACTGAAGGTGAAACTAAAGGTGGGATTGCAGACTCACATGGAACACTCAAGGGAAGTGGATCTGAAGGAGGAGAAGATAAATCTTCTAAAGGAAGACGACGAACTGGAAAACACTCCCCCTGAGAGAGAAAACCGCCCGTAAAGAATAAAACATGTTCAAAGAAAGTAACGTCCATAAAAGTGAAATAACGGCTGGACGAGGGATGGAAGCACCTATAACCCTTCTGAGCATGAGAGTAACCCAGGAATACCTATTTCAAGGCACGAGGATCTAGTTTAGAGGTTGACCCTATGACTTGGACGAAACATACACACCCAAAAATACGAGGTGGAATCTCAAAAACAGAACGATGAGGATAAAGAATAGAATACAGGGTGTAAAAACCAAGAACTCGAGACGAAGACCGGGTGATAAGAAACACTGCCGTAAGAACAGCGTCAGACCAAAAACGCGAAGGGACATTCATGCCAATTGACATAGCATGAGCAAGATCAAGAATATGGCGATTTTTCCTATTCGATTTACCATTTTGCTGCGGAGTTTTCGTATTAGAGGTTTGATGCTCAATGCCATTGACAATGCAGAATTTGCGAAGACCTTGGGACATAAATTCTCCGCCTTGATCAGAACGAAAAACTTTAATAGTTTTCCCAAACTGAGTACGAACCCCTATGGTGAATGTCTGGAAAATAGTGGAGACCTCATATTTGGATTTCATCAAATAAACCCAAGTACACCTCTAAAAATCGTTAATGAACAACACAAAATAACGAAATCCTAAACTGGAGGTAACTGGGGCAGGACCCCAAACATCCGAATGCACAATATCAAAAGAAGAAGTTTTATTAATACTCAACGAATACGTGCTACAACGATGTTTAGCTAGTTCACACGTCTCACAAGACAAGTCAGGCATTGATACTTTAGAAAAGAAAGACGAAAACAAATAACGTAGATACTCAAAGGAAATATGACCTAAGCGGTGATGCCAACGTAGCACCCACTTTATATTTTCACTACTAAACATAGATTTTAACTGGAGAGCTTGAGGAGAAATAAAAGAGACACGTCCATCCAGAAAATAAAGACCACCACCCTCATCACGTCCACTGCCAATCATCTTCTGTGACACCAGATCCTAAAAAACAACATAATCAGGAAAGAAGGTTATACTGCAGTTTTTATTTATGGTAATTTTACTAACAGAAAGAAGATTAGTATCCAACTGAGTGACATGAAGGACATCAGGTAAAGAAAGGGAATTTGTAATCGGGATACAACCCTTCCCTGCAATAGGAGTCTTAGTCCCATTGGCAAGACGAGCAGTCTGTAGCCATGAACTAGAAGCATAAGACCGGAAAAGAGAAGACATACCTGTCATATTATCGGTTGTACCCGAGTCAACAATTCAAGGTGAAGTCGGAGATGCAGAAAGACTATTTGCAGATGCGAAGTTACCTGCATGAGAAGTTTCCGGTGTGGAAGATATAGGCAGAAGTTGTCGGAACCTGTTGATTTCATCCTGAGAGAGAACACTAAAAGCTGTCAGATAAGTGTGTTGAGGACTGAGATGGGCAGGGTTGATAACCAGCAGGACGACCGTGCAAACATTACAAGTTGTCTTTAGATGTCCCCACTTACCACAATAATCACACTTCTTTCTCGAGTGGCGAGAGTTACCGGAAGTCGCTGGTAACGAAGAAAAGCTAGGCGATGATGTATGTGAAGTTTGTGAAGGAACTGACTGTGGTGCCGGATAAGCATAGCGAACAGCCATAGCAGAAGTCTCTGAAGGGATCTCGGAGTTAAGGAGGCATAGGTGACCGACGACTCTGATCGGAGAGACAATATGCGTGCGCCTCTTCAAGAGTTGGGAAAGGAATCCTGTTAAGTAGATGAACTCGTGCATACTCAAAGTCGGGATTGAGCCCCGCAAGAAACTGAAACACCCGAGTCTTATCCACAATCTTTGCATAAATCTCTGCTGCCGTAGGTGGAATATGAATATTTTTGCTTGGTGCGCTAGCTGGCCAATCGATGAAGCTGTCATAATGAGATAATTCTTCCTAACTCGATCGAAGTCTCGCATAATACATCCCCAAAGTCTGAGTACCCTGTTTAAAATTCTCAATCTCATTGGAAAGTTGAAAGATCCTAGCATTATTCTTTCGCTGAAAATATATCTTACGAAGTGATTCCCAAATCAGATGTGCATTGTTTGTGAATAAGTATCTTGCGGAGATCGTCGACTGCATAGTATTAATCAACCAAGTTCTTACCATTGAATCATTCGAGAACCACTTTGCATACTTCGGATCTGATTCTGCAGGTTATTTTTCTGTGCCAAGAAGAAACCCTATCTTTCCACGGCCACCAACTAACAATTTCACGGACTGTGCCCATCGAAAATAATTCAAGCCATCTAATAGCTGTGAGGTAATCTTCAAATTTGGATTATCATGAACAAAGTTGAAGGACTGGACATCTTCACTCGTTCCAATCGAAGAAACGGTCGAACTCGAATTCAACTCGTCACCGATAGCCATCGCGATCGATTACCTCAAATAAACCAAATAGATCTGAGATTCAGATCAACATCTATCGCATCTCGCGACCGGATCCAAAAAACTAAATAAAATTGCGGAAGCTTAGGTTGCGATAAGAACAACACTATCAAAGAGACATTGATAATCGTCGTTCTTCAAAACAGAGGAGAGAGAGAGCGGCGGCGTGAATCAGACCAACATGAACGAGGGTAACTCGCTCTGACACCATGTAGAAATAGATTCGAGAGAGAAAATTATTATTATTGAATTGATTATTTAGGTTACATCATACTCTATATATAGGAGAGAGATAGTAAACTACTTCTATGAATAACCAATGTGGGACTAAAATAACATAAAATAGCCTTGCTAATACCTAATGCACATCACTATTCAAGAAGAAACTCCAAGACCAAGCGCAGTTTTCAGATTTACTCATGGACTCTTCATCCTAGCTTTATGGATACTGTTAGAGAATTATGGAGATGAAAAATTCATGGTACACCCATGTATGTCTAAAATCAGAAGTTGAAAGTATTAAAGCATAATCTGATTAAATGGAAGAAAGAGACATTTGGTAATCTTCAAATGGGAATTGACACTGCAAGAAAGGAGCTGGAACAAGTTCAGGAGGAGATAGGTATAATTCCCATCATTGATGACAATATAGTGAGAAGGGAGAAAGAAAAAAGAGTTGACTCTGAATAAATTACTTCTATAAGAAGAAATGGATTTAAAGCAGAAATCAAGGTGTAACTTGCTATCTCTTGGGGATCCTAATTCTCATTTCTTCCACCAATACATGAAAGAGAGACAAAGCAAAAACCACATCAATCAAATTTATTGTAGAGATGGCACTCTAGCAGACACTACTGAGAAGATCCAAGCTGAAGCTGAAGATTTCTATAAGAAACTCCTCACAGATGATAATCCAGGGTACTCCCACAACATCTATACTCAAGAAATTGTCTGCATCTCAAGCTAACTCACTGGTTGAAGAGTTTACTGCTGTTGAAATCAGGGAAATGGTATTTGGGGAACAAGATGATAAAGCTCCAGGTATTGATGGATATAATGTCTTTCTTTATAAAAGTTGCTGGGATATAGTTCGGGCAGATCTAACTAAAGCAATTTTGAGCTTCTTCAGCAGGGCACAATTACTCAAAGAGGTTAATATTTCTATCCTTAAACTCTTACATAAGACTTCAAATCCAACTACCTTTCTGAGTTCAGACCTATATCTTTGTGCAATGTGGTCTACAAATTTATCACAAAGCTGATTGCATTAAGGATATGGAAGTTTATGGGAGATTTGATTGACCCTTGCCAGTCAACATTTATTAAAGGAAGGGTAATCCAGGATAGTATCCTTATAGCACATGAACTTGCCAGGGGGTTTGATAGAACTAATGGAGTTGAAAGAATGATGCTTAAAATTGATATTCATAAGGCATTTGACTCTGTCAGATGGCCTTATATCCTCCAAGTTTTGAAAGCCATGGAGTTTCCTTCTGAATGCATCAGCTGGATAGAAGCATGTATATCATCCCCTAGCTTCAAGATTGATATTAATGGGCAGATCATCAGACAGGGTGATCAGGGTGATCAACCTATCTGTTTGTCATTGTTATGCCGCCTCTCACTGAACTATTAAACAAAGCTGTATTGGATAGATCAATCAATGTCTTCCCCAACTGCAGGAAAGTAAACATATCACATCTGTTTTTTTGCAGATGATCTACCTCTGTGTCTAAAGGCAAATATTGATACAGCCATCAAGATAAAAGATATATTGAGTAACTTTGAGACATGTCTGGGCTAAAGATCAATCCTGCCAAGAGTACTATCTTTTTCTCTGGATCTACTATGGAGGAGGCAAAAGTATCTATATGTGAGGCACTGCATTTTGAACAAGAAAACTTCCCTGTGAAGTTTCAAGGATTACCACTTCTCTCCACTAAGCTGACTGAAAAGGACTGAACCATTAGTCAAAAGAGATCAAGAAAAGTTTTAAATTGGAAGAATAGATACTTATCTTATGGAGGGAGAATAGATACTTATCTTATGGAGGGAGATTAGAACTCATTAAAACTATTCTCCGGAGCTACACAGTTTATTAGGCAGCCTGCTTTGGTTTCCCCAAAAGTGTTTTAATCAAGATTAAAAGTTTGTTCAAAAATTTTCTATGGGCTGGTTGTGATCAAGCTAAGATAATTTCAAGTGTCTCATGGGAAGATATATGTGTTCCAAAGAATGAGAGAGGCCTAGGCATTAAAAGATTGAAAGATTTCAATGATGCTTTTATCTTAAGAGCCATTTGGAATCTAGTTTCAAGGAAAGAGACTCTGTTGACTATATGGACAGGCCAAAAATACCTCAAAGAAGACACATTCTGGTCTGTTTCCATACCCCCTGATTGCTCTTGGGGTTGGAGATCAATGCTCAAGAAAAGAGATATAGCTTTGAACTATTGCAAACACATAATTGGAAAGGGACAATCCACAAGGTTTTGGAATGATCCTTGGTTAGAAGATGGAATCTTATCTGCAAAGTATGGGAAAATTAATATGATTCTAGAAATATACCCCTGAAAGCCAAAGTTCAAGATATCATACTAGAAGAAGAGTGGAATGTACCTACTACTAGAATCAGATCAGCAGATATGAGGGAAATACGGAAACAAGTTTCTATGATGTCAAAGCCTCTTAATAGTGATGAAGACTGGGTTATCTGGAAGCTAAAATCAAATGAAGCATTCTCTACTAAACCGGCATGGCAGGCTTTAAGGATGGAAAAAAATAAAATCCACTGGCACAAGTTAGTCTGGGACAAAGATAGTGTTCCTAAACATTCATTCATTACTTGGCTGATTGTGAAAAACATGTTAAAGACAAAAGGATTTTCTAGTAAAGATTGGGAAGTTTGAAGTGGCCTATTGCTCCTTCTGTGGTGCCCAGGAAGAAAATAGAGATCACCTATATTTCATGTGCCCCTTTTCAAATCAGAAATGGGCTAAAATTCTTTGCAGTCTAGGCTACACCAAATGCATTGAAGGATGGAATGAGAAGCTTAAATGGATAATAGATACAACTACCGTGGATCCGGTAAAATACTTAAAGTTGTATTTGTAGCTACAGTATATCATTCATGGATTGAAAGGAATGCTAGACAGTTCAGAAATGAAACTACAGCAGCTAACATAATCTACAACAGGATCTACTTTGAAGTCTCTTTTAAATGCAGAATTTCAAGCCATAAGTTCTGGTACAAACCAACTTCACACACTTATATCAAAGAATGCGGTCTCAATCCAGTTATCAAGCAACCTAGACGGCTCAGATGGATTAAATGGAAGCAGAGTGTGGAGCAGAGGATCATACTGAATATAAATGGTTGTATATCTGATAACGGAAGAGCGTATGGCGACATTTTTAGATTGCCTAATGGAATTTCCATCATATCCTTCAATAGAAAAGCTCCACCAGAAACTTGTATGGATGTGATAAAGATCAGGGCAGTCGGTGAAGGACTAAAAATAGCCTGTCTGCTAGGATTTGACATGCTATGCACTATGACAAACACTGCATTTGTGATCAAGGTCCTACAAAGGAAGCATGATTGATCCTCCCTGGACTAGCCTACCAGATATGAGGGATGCTCTGAAGATAATTACTAGCATAGAGTCTGTAAATTTATCCTTAAGCTTAGAGAAGCAAATAGACCAGCAGAGTTCATCTCTTCAATGATGGATATTCAAGAAGATTATATCTTTTTTCCTTGTACATTCCCATCTAATCTTTTAAATCTTTGTATAAATGACTTTAACTGTAGGAGTTTTCCTAGAATGTAAGTTTTCGTTTGATCAATAAAGTCGAGTGGGGGTCTGCCTAAACCCCAGATTCCCTCTAAAAAAAAACTTAGTATCTTTCTTCATTTCATGTATTATAATTGTATACATTATGATGTTCCATGGCTAATGTTACAAATTACAATTAATAGCAAGCATAAAACAATGATAATAGTTAGTAGGTTTGAATAACATGTCTAAGAATTGGAAACTTTCTAAGACTTATGTCAAAAAGCTGATGATCTTAGCAAGCAGTACCCATTGGAGTGTCCACACGAGTGTCGGTGTTGGCCAAGTGTCCGACGTTTGGTCCATATTACATAGCCATAAATATAATTTGTTGGTGATTGGATCTTCAAGCTTCCTCCCATACGGGGTCCACCATTCGACACAACTTTGTCTCCCTCTGACTGCCTGCCAGGCTAGCCTTCCATAAATCTATCGACATGAACCACCAATAAATATCCAATGGGGGATGAAGACAATGTAACAAGCAACAAATCCGGTTCGAGGAAAAGGGCAACTGCAGTAGGGGTGATAGAAATAAAAGGCCGTAACAACGGTAATAGGAAGAAAAAAAGACGGGTGTAATCCGATACCACAAACGCCATCGTCGTCTGATCTATCCTTGATAAAGTTTTGGAAATTGTGGTGGTGGTGGGGAGTGAACCAGATAAAAAGAATTGGGGAATTTCTGACTTTCATAAAAAAATTAAAGTTCATAGAAAATCCAAATTATGGGCTAAAATGTACCTGGTTACAATTAAAAAGAAACAGGTAGAATCTTGTGGATTACATAGGGCTTTCTCCACTAACTCTTAGCTGAAAATAAAAACGTGGTTTGGAATCACAAGGTTTATCCTAGGGCGAAGCCAGACCGCTCTCCATTTGTGGGGTTCTGTTTGCTAAATCAAAAATCCAAGTATTGTTCTCTCAGATTTTAGATTATGTGAATTATTCCCTAGTTCGAGAGAAATGGTGGTACATAAAGGAGGCATTCAAATTTCTGGACCCTCCTTTTTTTAATGTTGCTCAAAAAGTGAGAAATATTAAAGTTGGTAACTGCACTTTAAACAAGTTTATTATTAGCAAAGCTATTTTATGTTATTTTAGTCCCACATTGGTTATTCATAGAAGTAGTTTACTATCTCTCTCCTATATATAGAGAGTATGGTGTAACCTAAATAATCAATTCAATAATAATGCTTTTCTCTCTCTAATCTATTTCTACTTGGTATCGGAGCGAGTTACCCTCGTTCTACACCCTCGCTGATGTTGCAATTTTTGTTCATGTTGGTCTTATTCACGCCGCAGCTCTCTCTCTCCTCTGTTTTGAAGAACGGCGATTATCACTGTCTCTCTAGTAACGTTGTTCTGATCGCAACCTAAGCATCCACAATTTTTTTAGTTTTTTGGATTCGGTCGCAAGATGCGATAGATGCTGATCTGAATCTCAGATCTGTTTGGTTTATTTCAGGTAATTGATCACGATGGCTATCGGTGACGAGTCGTGTTCGAGTTCGACTGTTTCTTCGATTGGAACAAGTGAAGATGTCCAGTCCTTCAACTCTGTTCATGATAATCCGAATCTAAAGATTACCTCACAGCTATTAGATGACTTAAATTATGTTTTATGGGCACAGTCTGTGAAATTGTTTGTTGGTGGCCGTGGAAAGATAGGGTTTCTTCTTGGCACAGAAAAAGAACCTGCAGAATTAGATTCGAAGTATGCAAAGTGGTTCTCGGATGATTCTATGGTATGAACTTGGTTAATTAATTCTATGCAGCCGACGATCTCCGTTGGGTACTTATTCACAAACAATGCGCATCTAATTTGGGAATCACTTCGTATGGTATATTCTCAGCGAGAGAATAATGCTAGGATCTTTCAACCTTCCAATGAGATTGGGAATTTTAAACAGAGTCTTCAGACTTTAGGGATGCAGTATGCGAGACTTGGATCGAGTTGGGATGAATTATCTCATTATGATAACTCTCGACCCCCGAGGAAGAAGTGTAAGTATTGTGGTAAGTGAGGACATCTAAAGACAACTTGTCATGCTTTGCAAGATCGTCCTGCTAGTTTTCAACCCCGCCAATCTCAGTTCTCAGCACACTTATCTGCCGACTCTAGTGCGCCTGATTCTTCAGCCTTTAATGCTCTCTCAGGATGAAATCAACAGGTTCCGACAACTTCTCTCTATGTCTTCCATATCGGAAGCTTCTCATGCAGGTAACTTCACATCTGCAAATAGTCTTTCTGCATCTCCGACTTCACCTTGAATTGTTGACTCGGGTGCAACCAATAATATGACTGCCATGTCTTCTCTTTTCCGATCTTATGCTTCTAATTCATGGCGACAGACTGTTCGTCTTGCCAATGGAACTGAGACTCCTATTGCAGGGAAGGGTTGTATCCCGATTACAGATTCCCTTTCTTTACCTGATGTCCTTCATGTCCCTCAGTTGGATACTAATCTTCTTTCTGTTAGTAAAATTATCAGAAATAAAAACTGCAGTATAACCTCCTTTCTTGATTATATTGTTTTTTAGGATCTGGTGTCACGGAAGATGATTGGCAGTGGACGTGAAGAGGGTAGTCTTTATTTTCTGGATGGACATGTCTCTTCTATTTCTCCTCAAGCTTTCCAGTTAAAATCTATGTCTAGTAGTAAAAGTATAAAGCGGGTGCTACGTTGGCATCACCGCTTAGGTCATATTTCCTTTGAGTATCTACGTTATTTGTTTCCGTCTTTCTTTTCTAAAGTATCAATGTCTGACTTGTCTTGGAGACGTGTAAACTACCTAAACATGTTGAGTATTAATAAAACTTCTTGTTTTGATATTGTACATTTGGATGTTTGGGGTCTTGCCCCAGTTACCTCTAGTTTAGGATTTCGTTATTTTTTGTTGTTTATTGACGATTTTCCGAGGTGGACTTGGGTTTATTTGATGAAATCCAAAGATGAGGTCTTCTCTAGTTTCCAGACATTCACCGTAGTTATTCGTACTCAGTTTGAGAAAACTATTAAAGTTTTTTCGTTCCGATCAAGGCGGGGAATTTTTGTCCCAAGGTCTTCGCAAATTTTGCAATGTTAATAACATTGAGCATGAAACCTCTAATACGAAAACTCCGCAGCAAAATGGTAAATCGGAAAGGAAAAATCGTCATATTCTTGATCTTGCTCGTGCTATGTCAATTGGCATGAATGTCCCCTCGCGTTTTTGGTCTGACGTTGTTCTTATGGCGGTGTTTCTTATCAATCAGTCTCCGTCTCGAGTTCTTGGTTTTCGTACCCCGTATTCTATTCTTTATCCTGATAGTTCCGTTTTTCAGATTCTACCTCGTGTTTTTGGGTGTGTATGTTTCGTCCAAGTCACTGGGTCAGCGTCTAAACTAGATCCTCGTGCCTTGAAATGTGTATTCCTGGGTTACTCTCATGCTCAGAAGGGTTATAGGTGCTTCCATCCCTCGTCCCGTCGTTATTTCACCTCTATGGACGTTACTTTCTTTAAACATGCTCCGTTCTTTACGGGCTGTTTTCTCTCTTTGGGGGAGTATTTTCCAGTTCGTCCTCTTCCTTTAGAAGATTTATCTTCTCCTCCTTCAAATCCACTTTCGTTGAGTGTTCCGTGTGAGTCTACAATCCCACCTTTAGTTTTACCTTCAGTTTCACGTCCTTTACAGGTTTATACTCGACGACATCCAGGATGCCAGCCTCTTACACTAGACTTCCAGGCATCCTCTGTAGCTCCAGGTCTGCCACCTGCCATCGATTCACCTTTATTAGGTATTAAGCCTTCTCCTACCGCTTCTATACCAGTTACTACTGATGATGATAGACCGATTGCTATTCGGAAAGAGATGCGTAATACAGGGAAGCCTGATAGATATTCAGATACAGCGGTTTATTCTTACGTTGATTATACTTCAAATCATCATTTATCTCTTACTTATAAAGCTTTTCTTTCTAGCTTCTCTCTCTTTGGTTGATATTCCACGTATAATAACAGATGCGTTAGCCAAACCTCATCGGAAGGCTGCGATGTTGGAAGAATTACATGTATTGGAGATCAATAATACTTGGTCATTAGTTACCTTCCCGCCTGGACGTACATCAGTCGGATGCAAATGGGTGTTTACGGTTAAAGAAAATCCAGATGGATCAGTAAGCAGGTACAAGGCTCGGTTAGTTGCCAAGGGGTATGCACATATACATGGTGTTGATTATCAGGAGACGTTTGCTCATATGGCCAAGATGAATACTATTCGAGTCATCTTTCCTATTGCTTCGTCGAAATCTTGGCCCCTTTTCCAGATGGATGTAAAGAATGCCTTTCTGAATTGAATATTGCAGGAAGAGGTCTATATGTTTCCACTTCCAGGTTTTCGTCCCGCTTCTGCTTCTGGCTTGGTATATAAGCTAAAAAAGTCCATCTATGGGCTTAAGCAGTTTCCTCGTTCTTGGGCTGATACATTTGGTACCGTTATGATTGACTTTGGTTATGTTCCGAGTAATGCTGACCATACTTTGTTTTTTCGACATTCTGGTAGGAAGATTATTGCATTGCTTGTCTATGTTGACGATATTATTATTACAGGAGATGATATTAAGGGTATTAGTGACCTGAAATCTTATCTCTCCACCTGCTTTCCGGTGAAGGATCTCGATCCCTTGCGTTATTTCCTTAGGATTGAAGTTGCTCGTTCTAGTTCCGGTATTTTCATCTCTCAGAGAAAGTACATTCTTGATCTTCTCTCTGCTTCAGGACAGCTTGCGTGTCGTCCTGCTGATATACCTTTAGAACTAAATCATCGCGTGACAGACTTTGCGGGGTAGTTATTAGGGGACATTGGGCAGTACCAGCGGCTTCTTGGGAAACTCCTCTATCTTTCTCTTACACGTCCTGATATTACATATGCAGTTGGAGCTCTTAGTCAGTTTATGCACGAACTGCGTCATCCCCATCTCTAGGCAGCTATTCGTGTTCTTCGGTATCTCAAGGGGTATCCTGGTTGTGGCATTTTATTTCGAGATCATGGTCATTCTCGAGTCGAGGCTTGGACTGATGCTGGCTATGCATGTTCATTATCCGATCGTCGCTCCACTTCTGGGTATTGTACCACTATTAGTGGTAATTTGGTTACATGGCAGAGTAAGAAACCAGATGTTGTTTCCAGGTCCAGTGCAGAAGCCGAGTACAGGGCCATGGCTCAAGGTGTTTGAAAGTTAATATGGCTTAAGCGTCTTCTACAAGAGATTCGGATATCGGTTTCTCTTCCTATGACGCTCTATTGTGACAACAAATCTGCTACTAACATTTTGGCTAATCCGGTGCAACATGATCGTACCAGGCGCTTTGAGGTTGGTCGGTACTTTCTGCATGAGAATATTAAATCTGGATAGATTCAGACTCTATGTTTCTACTTCGCAGCAACTTGCAGATTTTCTCACGAAGGCCGTTAGTAACAAATTATTATTAGATGTTTTGTCCAAGCTGGGCATGTGCAATATTCATGCTCCATCTTGAGGGGGAGTATTAGCAAGGCTATTTTATGTTATTTTAGTTCCACATTGGTTATTCATAGAAGTAGTTTACTATCTCTCTCCTATATATATAGAGTATGATGTAACCTAAATAATCAATTCAATAATAATATTTTGCTCTCTCTAATCTATTTCTACATCTATCTCTAGTAATGTTAATAAAAGGTTTTATGAAGCTGAAAATGCAGTATTGCTCAGGATTTCAGGAGGAACTGGTTCATGATGTCAGAGTACCCAAATGTTATTGCCTCTAAATAGATGGCTTTTAGTAATGCTATTTTAAAAAACAAGAAACTAAGCTTTAGTCCTACTCCTGGTCCAAATAGGAAACTCTTTAAATTCGGAATTAGAAGTAACCTTAAAATTTTTTATGTTTTTTTTTAATTGGCAGAATTTAGGGTTTTATCAATACGAGAATGATGAATGTACAAAAGGGAGGAGGACTGAAGCCTTACCTCTTAAAAAAAATACATAAATTTTTTTTAAGTAGCAACTACCATTTTGTCTAATATCAAAATAGTCCTTGCTTTTCTGGGTAGTTCCAAAAAGACCAGATGAGTTGAGTTATCAGTTCACTTCCAAGCTTTGCAAAGAAATTTGCCAGTCCATTTCCTTCCCTGTAAACATGGTTTAGAGCACACTGTAGACTTGCACATAGATCTTCAAGATCTTTCCAAATGCCAGAATACCTTGCGAAATTGTTCCTGTTTCATCCCATGAAACTGCCCATAAATTTCAGCACTAGTATTAGTACCATGACCGAGTGCAAAAGAATAACCCAACATCATTTGACCTTCAGAGTGTCTAACCACCCCTCCTGCACCACTCATGCCATTACTCAGGGCTGAACCATCAGTATTCAGCTTGTAAACACCAAAATTGGGTTTCAACCACCTAATTACTTTGATAGCACTTGTTCTAATGTGTCTAGGTTGTAGCTGTAGTACCTGCAGAGAGAGCTGCTCAAAGAAAGAGGCAGATTTTAACATCTTGAGTTTAGAATTTATGTCCTGGATCCACTGCACCACTTTTCTAATAACAGTTTTAGGCACTATAGCGGTACCATCATATTTAAAGCTACATCTAGCTCTCCAAATCTCCCAACAGATTAAGCTTGGCAGTACACATTTTACAATTCCCATGTGAGACTTTGTATGAGCATTAAGTAATCAAGTTCCTTGAGTAGCCCATAGAGAACCTGACCTTTTTGACAAGATCACTATGTACAAACATGTGGTCAAGACTTTCTTCATTGTGGTTTTGACAGCATAGACATTTAGAAGCTAAAGGAACATGCTTTTTATTCACAAAATCAGCAGGTGTTATTTTTTCCCATAATTGCTGGGATATCTTTGCTGGGATAGCTGAATGCCAAATCCATTCCATTTTGTCTTGTTTCTCCAAGTCACCTCTCCAGAAATTCCATGCAGTTTTGGTAGAGAAAGCACCATACTGTGACGAATCCCAAATTGGTTTATCTGCATTGTTAGTGGTGTGAAATCTATTTTGCAGTATTGTTTTCCACGGAGCAGGTACATCAACACTTAAAAGATCCCAATGCCAGTCCCCATCACAGTCTATTACATATTTAACTAGAATGTTCTGGTTGGGATGAAGATCTAGTAAATCTTGTAATTCACCTTCTCCTGTCCAATTATCACACCAAAAGCTCAGATTACCAATTCTCCGAACACCCATGCAGTTTTAGCTTTGACTGTATTTATCAAACCCACCATTCTTTTCCACATACTAGAAGCGCCAAGAGTAACAGTTGGAGTAGTCTGATTCCTAATGTATTTGTTGCATAAAAAATCTGCCCATAATGACTTTTTGTGTAGAATTCCAGCATCTCTTGAGCACATAATGACTTTTAATATCTGGTAGTTCGTCGGGTTAGTCATCTTTCACCATTCTCCAAACCAGTCTCCCGGGGCTCGCCACGGTACCCCTTCTTTTGATCTCTATTGATTAGTGGAGTGAAATAAGAAATTAGAGCACCCAAGTATATAAGGGGGAAGCTCTTGAGTTGAAAGCCACATGCAGTTTGAATGACGCTTTTTTAGCTATTAGAGTTTTGTAATGAAGATAGATTCCACTCTTGCTTTTATTGACCAATTGCCCATACACTCTCATATTTGGATAGATACTCCATGAAGCACTTTATAGATCTTTTGCCACCATTTAGGAAAACCAAAAAGCCATCTGGCAGATGAGAATTGGGGATTCACCCTCTAGCAGATTCAAAAAACCCAATATTGCCTTCTTTAAAATGCTTGTACAAACTCCTTGAGAGTATTTCTTCAGCTAAGATAAATAGTGTAAGGATTAAAAATCTTGCTTGCTTTATTCTTCTCTCTATGAGGGTTTATATTGAGTTTACAAGGAGTTGTTACAAGAGCCATTAAGTGGCTGTTACAAGATTAATTAGGAGCTGTTACAACATTAACTAAGTGCTGTTATATAGCAGTAACTAAGTGGTCAATTATAGCCATAAGTAGGAGCTGTTATGCAGCAATAACTAGGAGCTGTTACTGCAGCAATTAAGGGCTGTTACTAGTGGCTTTAACACTCCCCCTCAAACTTGGCGGTCGTAAACAAACAAGTTTGGAGCGTAGCCATTGGAAGCGTTGTTTATGAAGACTTTTAGTTAGAAGATCAGTTGTTTGGTCAATAGAAGCAACAAACTGCACCCGATGACTTCCAGAAGCAACCCGTTCCCGAACAAAATGATAGTCCAACTCTATATGCTTTGTTCGTGCATGAAAGACGGGATTATAGGCCATATATGTGGTACTGAGGTTGTCACAATACATAGTGATAGGTGCCCGAATGGGTTGATGCAACTCCCGGAGCAAGTAAGCAATCCAAATAGACTCGGCACATGAAAGAGCAAGAGATCAATACTCAGCTTCAGCACTAGAGCGAGACACGATTGGTTGCTTCTTAGCACTCCATGAGATAAGATGAGAGCCCAAAAATGTCAGATACCCAGACGTGGAGCGTCTAGCGTCAGGACAACCTGCCCAATCAATATCAGAGAAAACAACAAGAGCTTGTGGACCAGGGGATGGTCTGAAGGCAATTCCAAACTCAATAGAACCTTTCAGGTAGCGCAAGATGCGTTTAACAACAATTAAATGAGGAATACGTGGAGCACTCATAAACTGAGCCACATGTTGAACTGCATAGGCTATATCTGGTCGAGTAAAAGTAAGATACTGCAAGGAGCCAACGAGATGCCGATATTCAGTCACATCAGTCAACAAATCACCCTCAAGAGATGAAAGTTGTGACTTAGCTGCAAGAGGAGTGGAACATGGTTTGCACTCTAGCATATTACTAAGCTGAAGAAGATCAAATGTGTACTTGGTCTGGGATAGATGCAACCCAGGTTAAAGAGAAGTAACCTCTAGACCAAGAAAATAGTGCAGCTGTCCCAAGTCCTTGATCTCAAACTCCTTCCCTAACAAAGAAGTAAAAGACCCTATAAAAGAAGGATCATTCCCGGTAAGAATGATATCATCAACATACAATAGGAGAACCATAATTTGAGAACCGCGCAGATAAATAAATAATGAATGGTCTACTCTACTCTGAATGAAGCTATATCGGAGAATGAAAGAGCTGAAACAAGTAAACCAGGCTCGTGGAGCTTGTTTCAATCCGTAAATAGCTTTTTGAGGCCGACAAACATGATGAGGTTGTTGTGGATCAACAAACCCTGGTGGTTGAAACATATAAACCTCTTCTTTCAAGAATCCATGTAAAAATGCATTCTTGACGTCTAGCTGATGCAAAACTCATCCACTGTTTACAGCCACACTCAGCACAGTTCGGATATTAGTGGGTTTAACCACAGGGCTAAAAGTCTCATCATAATCGACGCCAGCCTTCTGATGAAAGCCTTTGGCAACCAGTCGCGCCTTGTATCTCTCAATACTGCCATCAGACTTGCGTTTGATCTTGAACACCCATTTACAACCAACGGTGTTCTGAGATGGGGAAGGTGGAAGAAGAGACCAAGTCTGGTTCTTAAGAAGAGCATTGAACTCTTCTGTCATAGCCTGATGCCATTGCGGATCACAGACAGCTTGGGTATAACAAGTGGGTTCAGGCATTAGAGCAACAAGCTCAGCTGTTAGAGCCTTCGGAAGAGGGTATCGCACTGTACCATCTGTACGAAGCACCGGACAATGAATGCCATCACGCAACCGGGTTGTCATTGAATGTTATGAGGTAGGAACAACTGGAGCTGAAGGGCCAGAAGGTACGTTAGATGTTGGGACATCTATATGGTCAGATGGAGTATTCTCTGGTGGAGGTGATGCAGCAGGAGGCAATACTGTCGGGCACTGAATAGATCACTGATATGTCTGTCCATAAAAAGGAAAGGAGCGATCAGGTAGAATATGAGTATACGGAATAGAATTTGGCCGAGCTTGATCTGGTTGTGGTGCATCTGGAAATGTTGGATCCGATTGTGCTAGCTCTGGTTGTGCTTGATCTGGCTGAGGAATCGTAGACGGAACTATAACTGGCTGAGCTGGTAAGGTAACAACTGGAACAAACTCCATCTCCACATACTGGGAATCTGTAGGTGCCAAAGAAGGTTGTGAAGACTGAGCAAAAGGAAATCGCAGCTCATCAAATCTCACATGACGTGAAATATAAACCCGACGATTAGTTGGATCAAGACACCTGTACCCCTTGTGTTGTGAACTGTACCCCCAAAAAACACACTCAACAGATCGTGTCATTAGCTTATTAGAAACATAATCCCCTAAATGCGGGTAACATGCCAACCAAAGGTGCGGAGGTCTGAGTAAGTAGGTGACCGACCAAATAAACGAGAAAAGGGGGAAGCTCAATGAAAAGTGGGGTGGGGAGGCGGTTAATGAGATAAACCGCGGTAGACACTGCTTCAACCCATAAATTAAGAGTATGAGAAGTAGCCATCAAAGTGCGGGCCATGTCCGCAATATGTCGATTCTTGCGCTCAGCAAGACCGTTTTGTTGAGGAGTGTGAGGACAAGACATACGATGATGAATGCCTAGATCACGACAAGGGGATGAAAATTGATGGTTTGTATATTCAGTTCCACCGTCACTTTGGAAAAATTTAGCCGAACTACTGAAAATATTCTTAACAGTCGCTAAAAACGTTTGAAAGTGAGTAAAAACTTCTGACTTACGTTTCATAGGAAAGGGCCATGTATAACGAGAGTAATCATCGGTGAATATAACATAATAGCGAAAACCAAAAACAGAAGTAACCGGAGACATCCACACATCAGAATGCACAAGATAAAAAGGGATTGTAGCATGAATTTCATGAGTTGTAAAAGGAAGGTGTGTGGATTTACCCAACGTACACCCTTTACAAAAATCATGTGTGAGGTGAAAATTCATACTTGACATTTTATTTGAGCGTAAAAAGGATAAAACTTTGGCATTGGGATGCCCCAATCGGTTGTGCCACAACTGAGATGAAAAGGCTGATGGTGCTGGAGGAGGTAAATATAGTGAAAGTGGATATAACCCGTCCCTACATTGTCCCTGAAATAATGGAACACCCGAATGTAAGTCAGAAATATGAAAACTGTACGGATCAAATGAAACTCGAACAGAGTTATCTGCGGTGAACTTAGCAACTGATAATAAATTTTTACGCATGAAAGGAACATGGTAGACGTTATTTAACTGAAACTTATTAGACCCTAAAGTGATAGGAATGTTACCCGTTTCGGATATGTCAAGCTTGTCACCATTGCCAAGTAAAATAGAGGAATTACCAGTATGGGGTACGCGATTCTGCAAAGCATCTGCATTACCCATCATGTGATGAGTGGTACTAGTATCTGGGTACCAAGTATGATTAGTTGGTTGCGACATTTGAAGAGTGTCTGGAACCGAGTATTGCGGAGAATAGCCAGAAGAAAGATGATCCCACCAGATGTCTGGAAAGGAGAACTCCCTAAAATACTCATGTTGGCTTAATTGTAGTTCTAATTGCCGTTGTTCCTGTAATTAGGGCCACGATTCCAGTTGTTGTTATTCCCATTGTTCCATTGTCCGCGATTCCTGTGGTTGTTGTGACCATTGTTGAACTGACTATTATTCCAATTGCCATTGTTCCTACTCGTCATCCGGTTCCTATTATTTTGATTGTTGCTTTGATTGGTCATATTCTGGTGGTTTCCTGGATTTGGATGTTGTTGTGGGCGATTCTAGGCAGCTAGGAGAGCTATCGAAGTGACTGGAGTTACAGCTGATGAAGAAATTTGTCTTTCAAAAGAGAGCAAACGAGCTCGCAAGTCTGAAAAAATAGGCAAAGGTGGGAAGTTGAGTAGGGCAGTGACAATCATAGAATAATCAGGTCCAAGTCCTCGGAGAACCAAAGAAGCCAAGTCCATATTGGACATTGGTTCACTGATCGAAGCCAACGAGTCAGCCATCCGTTTGGCTTCTTGTAGGTAATCAGAAATAAGTTTGATCCCTTTGTGATGGAAAGGAGCTGGAACCGAATGCTTGTAGAATTAGCCAAAGACTGCTGAGAAAAATGGCGCCTAAGGCAATCCCAAGTGTCATGTGAGGTAGAGGTACCCACAACCATTTCAAGAATGGATTCAGACAGCGTTGCAGTGAGGTAGCTAACAATAAGTTGATCTGTACGATACCATGGGGAGAAATGCTGGGTTAACTTGTGCAGGTTAATCACCCTCTCTGAGAAGCATCTGACTAGGAGCAGGATAAGTACCTTCAACGTATTTCATAAAATCATGCCCATGGTGAAAAAGCTCTATCTGTCGTTTCCATAGCAAATAATTGGTCTCCGTCAACTTTAAAAAGTGCGAGACATTAGGACCTGAAAGGGATACCATAGGCCCTGCAGAAAATGAAGAAGTGGCAGTGGTGTTGCTGGATTCGGTAGCCATAGTAGTTGACATGGTTGATATTGACCAAACTGAAGATTATAGAATAGGAAGGGGTTGTCTGCTGGATTGAAATCAACAACTATATATCGCGTACCGGAGAATGGTCTCGACGGCGAAAGCAATAATGCTATTTAGAGTAAACTGCAGTGGTGGTGGTTGCTAGTGCAAGATACACTAAATACTAGGCAAGAATGAAGAAGAAAAGTAGGATCGTTAGACACTCTGATACCATGTAAGGATTAGAAATCTTGCTTTATTCTTCTCTTTATGAGGGTTTATATAGAGTTAACAATGAGCTGTTACAAGAGCCATTAAGTGGCTGTTACAAGGTTAATTAGGAGCTGTTACAACATAAACTAAGTGCTGTTATACAGCAGTAACTAAGTGGTTAATTATAGTCATAAGTAGGAGTTGTTATGCAGCAATAACTAGGAGCTGTTACAGCAGCAGTAATTAAGGGCTGTTACTAGTGGCTTTAACAAATAGCATTGGAGATAAGGGGCCACCTTGCCTTAGACCCCTAGTAGACTTGAAATAAACTTTAAAAAGCCCTTGTATAAAACCATGGAGTTTCCACACACTGCCCCACAAGTGAATTCCATCTAGTAGCAAGCACACTTCTAAGAAAGCTCCAATCCAGCCTATCATTGGCCTTAGCCATATCAATTTTCACCATAACATTTTGACCACTTACTTACCTTTTTAAATCACTAACAAGTTCTTGAGCTAAGGTAATGCTCTCACTTATGTCTTTGCCTTGCACATAAGCTCCTTAGTTGCTAGATATAAGTTCTGGCAGTAACATACAATGTCTAGTGGATATTATTTTAGAATTTTTTTTGTAACTTACTTAACAAAGACTTATAGGTCTATAGTCACCCAAGACAGTTGGAGCCTTCACTTAAGGAATAAGAGTGATGAAAGTTGAAGTGTAGTACTTTGTGAGTGGTTTTTCCACCGAAAAATTCTTTCACTGCACCATTTAGATATTCTTTTATAATCCATGCAACTGTGAGAACATTTAGTATCCTGTAAAAGGAAACTACTATTTATTCCAGCTATTTTAGATTATCTAAAAATATTTGAATGTTTTCTTCAAACCCTGATGTCGATAGTGCTTCTTTTTGTAGTTGATGGAAATGAGGTAGGTTGCATCCAGAGCAAACTCTTGTGTCGGTGTGTTCTAGATCTCTATATTGGCGAGAACTCGTTTGATGCCTTAGCAAAAGAAGATATTGAGCTTAATTTAGCATCTCTGCTTCAAAGGTAGGTCAGCATTCTCTTGTATTCTTATTCTAAATGATTGACAAAAAGAAATGGATAATGGGGTTTTTCTGTCCATTGAAGTTTGTATGGTAAACATGTTGTATGAGCTTGCTCAGATGTGCTCAAACTTAATGATTCCCATTCTTTGGCATACATCACCCTTTATAAATCTCCATTAGATTTTTCTTATATGCTAAACACTCCTAATTTTATCTTTAGTTACAGTAAAAGATGATTTTGTTGGAGTTATATTTTACATGAATACATAAGATATCATATAGCTGAACTTAACATGATTGGGTATTAAGTACAGAATCGCCTTCCTATGATAATTAATTTCATGTTCTCAATAAAAAAGAAAAAAAGAAAAATGAAGAAAAAATCTCGGAAAGCAGGTGAATTTTGAAAGCCTTTCAACAAGTCCACCCAAGTGATTTACTAAGGAAACAACTTCAAGTTTTGAAACTTGTCTTCTTCATCCTTGCACTTTCTTAAAATCTTTAAGGTGTGAAAGTGGAGCTTTGATATGTCGGGATCATCTGTATGTTTTTTCCATTGTATTTTTTCTTTCTGTTTTGTTGTTTCAAGTTCTTGAGAGTTACATATGTCCCTCTTTCGGGGTGTTTGCGACCTGGCTAACTTGCAAAAAATAAAATCTAGTTTATCCTTTTGTATGAAAATATTACTTTTGTATTGGAGCGGAAGAAAAAAATTGATGGATGAAAGTGATTGAGTAGAGAGTGTATCTTGATGTTTTTATTGGGGAAAATCTTTTATGTATCGTATTTGCATAAACATATTGATAATCTGCACATTTTTTTATCATCTACTCAGAGAGAATGAAAATATAGAAGGAAAAGGAGAAAAAAAATGTTCAAATCAAAATACACGTAATTTTATTAACGAAAGGAATGATAACATGAAGAGAGATACAATCAAAAGCATAATTAGTAGTCCTTTTTATTTTTGAAAATATTGTCTAAAACTTAATAACAGATATATCTAGGGCTGCACATAAAACCGGCCAACCCGACCCAGACCGATCCGAACCGACTGATTCGGTCCGGTTTTGATCACAACCCGGGTCGGTTTCAGTTTAAAATATAACAACCCGATTATTATCGGTTCGGTTTTGGATTACTAGGTTCGGTAATCGGGTTGGACCCGAACCGACCTGTGTTATATATATAACTCTACAAACCCTAACAGCCTTCATCTCTCTCTCTCAAAAACTTAAGCAGCCGACCTCCTTCCCCTCTCCCACCATCACATCTTTATACGACAAATACTTCTTGGTATTTATCGGAGGAACCATTTTGTTCTTCTTCTCAAGTCTACTCCCAAACTCTATTTGTTGGGCAATTATCTTCTTCTCCTTCTTAGTTATGTTTATCTCAGCTTGCACTTCCTTCCACTTATCAGGGACCAAGTTCTCGGGCTCGAACTCCATCGATGCCTTCGATTTCTTCTTAATGGGGTTGCTCCCATTGGACTCAAAGTCGTTTTGAAGAAATGGGTCTTCAAAAATGCCGTCTTCAAAGACAGCGCAGTCTCCAACAACGTGTTCTTCTTCTGGGTCTTCTGGGTTCTGTGGGTATGAGTGGTTTTGAGGTTGAGGTTGATACCTTTGGTTTGAAGGAGAGAAGGAATTTAGAGAAACAGAGAGAGATGGGTTTTCTTTGGGTTTGAGTTTGGTTTGAAGAGGGAAAGCTGGGAGGAGAGAGTGTTAATGGAGAACAATGGAGGATTGAGAAGAGTTGGGTTTGGGGTTTTAGGAAAGATGTTGAGGAAGACTTCATGTCTGTTGTAAAATGGAAACTGGACTCTGTTTCAGAATGAAGGATGGATGACAGAAATGTCGTTTTTAAGTTAGCAACGAATCTGAAGGTTTGTTATTTTTTGTAGGAAAAAATTAATAACTTGCCGAATAATGTCGTTTTATTCGGAAATGTATATCGGTTGGGTTTGCATCTGGGTGGGCTATCTATTTGGTTCAATGTGGGTTGGGTTTGCATATGAAAATATTAACAAACTGAACTCAGGACTCGGCCCGACTCGACCAACCCGGTTCGGTTCCGGTTCGGGTTATGCACCTGCTCGGATCACTAAAATGCCTGGACCCGGCCCGACCCGAGTACAACCCTAGATATATCCCTGAATAACATAAGCTTTAAATTGAGAATTGAGACGCTATTAGGGATTCCCCTGCCAGTAAGTCCCCCGACGTGTGTATTAGGATAAAGCAGTGTGTACGGTACTTTGACATGTCCAACTCGGTTCTTCCACCATTAGTCTATGTTCATCTCTATAATTCTAGGGAGATGATTTAGAAATACTCACAAACCAAACACTCAAGTCTCACTCAATGCCAACCACTCATCTCTATTAGATGAGTGACTCTCAAAAATAGAGAGGTGACAATTGTTAATAATAGAGAAATGAGGTGGTAGTAGAGAGGTGACTCATTACTCCTCTCTCTCACTCTTCACGTGTTCTATTTGTTCACTCTCTTTTATTTCAAATTCAAATTATCTCTCTCTCACCATAAGGAAAAACTCTCTCTTTCTCTCTCTCCATGAGCGAATTCCTCATATCTACTCTCCCATCTAACAATTTGGGTTCCCATCTAGCAACCTATGTTCCATCTAACAATTGTTTTGAATGATGCGATTCATTGTGGAGAGTAGTTCTTTTTTGTAATTTTTGTGATTATTGACTGTGATTTGGGAAGTTGTCTGTGTCTAAAACACTATCTCTCTTTGATCTATAACAACCTAAATCTTGAAAGTGAGTTTGATACATTTGGTGGATCATCGATGTCGTTTGCAGTTTCACTCTCAAAGAATCATTGCTGCCGTTTTGTGAATTTTTTGAACTCTATATCTCTTTCTCAATAAGAAATCCTCGGTTTTGAAGTGTTTATCTCAAACGTCTTTGATCAATTGTGCATTTCTGTATATAACCTAATTTGGGCTTGCTATCCTTTCCCTCATTCTCCAATGTACTGGGACAACATAATTTTCGAGTATGTAAAATTTGCATAATTTGAACTGTACCCGACGAAAATTGTCGATCTAAATTGTACCCGACAATAATTGTCGAACCCGACATTTTCGAGTATGTGAAACTTACATAATCTAAACTGTACCCGACAATAATTGTCGAACCCGACAATTTCGAGTATGTGAAACTTGTATAATCTGAACTATACCCGACAATAATTATCGAACCCGACAATTTCGAGTATGTGAAACTTGCATAATCTGAACTGTATTCGACAATAATTGTTACACCCGACAATAATTGTTACAGATAAACTTGCATAATCTTACATATTGTTGTACTAGATATTCTCGATGGCGTAGTTAGTTGACAATATCTAGATGGTTTATTTGTAACAATTTGGACGGTAATTATCGAGATATGCATTACTCGAGATATTCTTGAACCAATAGTAGAAAGTAAGATTCAAGGTATTCCCATTCACAGGTTTATTCAAGACAGTACAATCTAAAACCAAACCAAAATAATAAGAATTAACAAGGGATCCCATTAAACCTTAAACCACTAGCTAGTACAAAACTTTTCCCAAATTATATCGTAATCTCAAAATCTAAGTGACAGTACGACCAATAATTTGCAATTGTGGGGAGAACGGCGAAGATAAATTTTGATATGAGTACATAAAACGTTGGTTCTGGTTGTCATCGTTCCTGAGAGTGTTCTTCTCTGATGGGGAGCGAGAGACTTCAATTTGTGTTTTACCCCGATCTTCATGAGTAGAGAAAGAGAAAAAAAAAAAAAAACAGATCTAGAATGAAAGAGAGAAAATGGTTGTTTTTAAATTAGAATTGAAGAGAGGAGTGAGAGAGACAACTCTAGCCACATTACATGAAGAGAGAGAGAAAGTCTTCTACCTCATTTTCACCTAATTGTTTCATTTCTCTATTTGCCACATCTCTTATTATGTGAGCCACTCAGCCACTCATCTAATAGAGATGAGTGAGACTTGAGTGTTTGGTTTTTGAGTGTCTCTAAATCCTTTCCCATAATTCTATTCTCAATCTCCACAGCTTCTTTCCAAAAATTTTGAATGAGTACAGTGGTTCTATATCTGACGTCCACTTCGGAGTGTCTCTTTGTCCGAGATCCGAGATAGACATTGTAAGGGTTTGTTTAGCATTCTTGAGCTTAAGTCTCAGCTTCGACCATCATACATTTACTCGACCTAGTCAAACATACAATCACGTGGCAAAATGCATTATGAGGCAGTTACAAAGTAGAAGAGTTACTCATGCCGTTACACAATCATTATGAAGACTCATTAAAACTATAATTGTAAAGTTCGTCATTAAAGTGAATAACGGTCATAAAACGGTTATATTAAAAGACCTATAAATAAGACCAGAGATTTACAGATTAGGGACAAGATTTTCTACCTAGAAACTCTATACAAAAAATTCAGAGCATTCGTTGTAATAGCTAGTCTCTCTCAATAAGTTCATTATTTCTAAATCCTTAAGAGAGGTTGTGGTTTTTACCAGGTTTCCACGCTAAATTTTATGTGTTAGTGATTATTTGTTACTACTAGTTCTGATCCTATTTGGTGTGAGATACTAAGTTCGAAATACGAAATTATGCTCTTACAGACCTCATTTGAAGAATGCCTTGATAATATCTCATGATTGAAATCCCGAAGAGGGATTGGAATTGTCTCGTGATAATTTTGAGGAAAGCTAGCTCCGGATTGGATTCAAACACAGCATACTCAGGAGTGCCAGGTTGGGCATAAAGCGACGGCTCATGGTTGGGCGGTTTGATGGGTACCTAGCAAAAGGGTACTGCCCGAAGCCACCCATATGACAATGATACCGATTTGGGTTAGCTCATCTAATGTATGTAAGTTTGGCCACCACTTCTCATCTTTCTTGTCACCATGGTCCTCATTCTTCAGCTCTGTCCACCACGACCGGAGCTCGGAATCTCCTAGTATTGTGTCATCGGTGGGGTAGTAGAAAGGGCAATAATCGTGAACCCAAGTCTCTATCGCTGACCAGTTTTGATGTCCATCAATAGTACGGATAATCTTCAATTAGTAACCGGAGGCCATGAGGGTGGTTCGAATCGGTACCATTGTCATATGTTTAAACAAAAAGAACACCAAGACTTTATAATAAAGATGAACTGGGGGATTGCTATATGTTTTACTTTAGGTTTTGAGACACCTCTTGATGAGATCGACTGGAGTGCCTGGTCAGTGAAAACCCAATTCTTATAAACCACGGCAAACATCTCCATTGAAAATTGAGCGGGAAAAACAGTGTTTTCAAGTACACCACCGGCATTAATGAGTATTTGTCGACTCAAAGCATTTATATTCATTGTATCCCGGAATGAAGCACGCTCAACTGTCTATTGGTCGCGAGCACAAATGACTCGATTGTTGCATGTGTGTTCAACCTGCAATAAGGAGTCAATAATCCACAAAAAACATACATGCAGAGAACAGTGATTTACATAGACAATGCCCTTTTGGGTGTTTCCACTACCAAATATTGTTTAAAAGTATTACTAGTGATTAATGAGTTGATGAATTCCAGAGTCATTGACAGCAGTATAAGCTTTTGTAAGTTGCCAGATGGAACACTAAACGCTGTGTTCTGAGGGTGTTTAGTCCGGATGCGGTAAACTCAGCTCAATTGCTAATGGCTTCAAGGTCCCTTCATCTGTCAATAAGAGGAGTGTTCTCGCTGCATACATCTTCATCGAAGTTCTGGTACTTATGCGATTTAGGTAAGGCATCAACATGTCATGATGATCCAATATAAACAGCTTATTCTTCTTTAGAGCCTGTACACAAATAAATTGTTCAAATTAAACTCTTAGGAATTTGTTTAGATACTAAGTCAGAAAAGCTTTTATGAGGATAACCAATACCTCGTCTGTAAGGGCATAATTCCGTAATAGCTCGAATAAACTCTTACACCAAATGTACCTGTGACACAATTAGTATAACCAATAATATAAGATGACACAGGTAGTTAGCGTGAAAACCTTTGAATAGGTGAAAAACCATGACCTCGGTTTGGGGAATTTAGTAACTGCAACTTTATTATTTGAGACTGATATTTTGATTTACAAGTTATGATCTATTGAGCTAGATAAACTTTTGTTGGTCTCCCTTCTTCTGAGCTCCGCCCCTTTTATAGACCTTAGTTTCGGTTCGTTTATATGTATCAACACGTTCTCCTGAATTGAGGAAGAGTGGAGGTTATCTTTGTAACTGTTAGTTCGTGGGAAAGATGTGTATTTGACTTGTTATGTTTCACTTGGAGTTCTCGAGCCACGTTCTTCTGCAGTTCGCAGTCCAGGTGTCATTGTTGATAGCGTATGTCACGTATATATTGTGTGAGTCTGGCATGGTATTAGCTCAATGATATCCCAGCTCAAGGGATAAGTCCCTACAATTGCCCCTTCTCAACTGAAGGCACGTATGTCTTGAGTTGAGAATGTTCAATTGAGCTCAGTATTTGAATACGAAGAGGTTATCTGACATTGGCAATGGTTGATTTGGTACGTGAAATTTTGCCTTGGAAGTGTATTGAATTGTTGGGAATTAGAATGTTGTTAGGACTGTGACTGTGTTTAATTGGCTGTTGGGTTTCCCATAAGTATACTTTGAATGATGACTACTTTGGAAATCCTCCCTGCATTGAATATATGTCTCTATATAAATATTGTTGTTTTTTTAGTGTCGGTGATTCTTCTGTAAGTTTCTGTCTTTTTCAGATCTTCTGTAGTTTCTCTGTAGTGATAATTGTGAGAACTAGACGTTAAGTGTATGAAGTTAGGGTTCTTGCCAAAGTGCAGGAACTCCAGTTTCGCTACTTTGGGACGTAGTCCTTAGATCCCCCTACTCCCATTCCAGTGTATCCTACCCTTAAACTATTTCGTGGTCTGGATTGCAAGTTCCCTATGTACAATACAACATAACTTAGGAACTCAAGATCAAAAGGAACATATTTTTACCGTCAAACACATAAAGGGGTTACTTGATTAATATGAGATGAAAGGATTAGAGAGGGAGGGAGAGAGTGAGATTGACTGATTGGGGATAAAATATGGGTGATGATGATGCCAACCAATGGTATTGATAATGGGGATCAGTTTTGTCCTCTATCTTTATCTCACTCCCTAACATAAAATTGTAAAAAAAGTATCACTATACCTTGAATCAAAATCAAATTGAGTTTTTCAATCTGAAATCCAAACGTTGAAAATTACAGAGAGAATTCACTACTAATTATTGAGTAGAATCCAAGCGATGATGTAAATGTTGGAGAGAAATTGAGTAGATGAAGACTAGGGTTATGTTTATAAAGCCGCCAAAGTTCCTCGATTGAGTTTCCCAGGATCTGTAGTTGACAGATTTGCTGAATCTCCACAACAATCATGTCAAGAATCTTTACCAAAACCTATCCATCTCCACTCTCCCACGAACCTACTTTTGCGCTTTTCAATCTCTTAACTTCGCACAAAATATTTCAAAATAAATCAAATTAAAATAACGTTGTGAGAGAAAAAAAATGACTTGATTGCAATAGCTATTATGTCGCGCCCAAAAATGACAATGATAGTAAAATGATATTTTTTTACATCACTTTTAGTAAAACTGACGTTGAAATATATCCAGTAATTAATGTATCGTGGGTGGAAAGTAAAAATATGACTTTGAATGACACTTTTTAAATAAGTAGCATTATTCAAATGACATTAAAGCAATATTTTCTTATAGTGAACGCAGGGTGTGTCTTCGTCTTCTTGTAAAGGATGCCATAACTGTGGAGGATGAGGCTGCTGGCGTTCGTGCTAGGAAGTCTCGCCGCCATCCTGCTAGTGATTGGGTCGTGTAGGAGGAGGTGGTGGTAGAAGTATGTTTCTGTTACAACCATCTTCATTTTCTTACGGAGGTGGTGGTTTCAGTGGTGGAATATCTATGTTGCAACCATCATCGTTTTCTTGCGGAGGTGGTGGTTTCAGAGGTAGCGGAAACTTCTAGTGCCCGTACTTGGAATTCTTACCAATAGTTGAGAGTGACTGTAATCTGTATAGATATCTATAGGTTTCTGTATGTAATGTATGTTCATGTTACACATTTTGAGATAAAGAAAAGAATGATTTTGAGCTAAAAGTAATGATTCGTGGTGCAAACTGAAAATGAAAATGAAATCGAATTGTAGGAAATAGTATAATGAGATCAAAATATGAAATATGTTTCAAACTGTATGTGTTTGATAATGTGAAAAATAGTTATTTGTGGATATAGATGAATATAATGGTCTCGAACTGAAAATGGCAGATCGTTTAAACTGTGTAGTACTGAATGTTGCAAATCTGAGTATCGAACTGATGAAAATAATAATTATGTATGACAAAAATAAGCATACACTGCTCGAAGTGATTTTATAAAAGTATTGTTTAAAAATAAAGGTGATAAATTTTTTACCTAGTAGTATGTATTTGTCGATCTTGAGACGGAGAGATAAGTATCTGTTTCTTAGGGTGGATAACTATGATAATTGTGATATTTATTAGGGAGTATCTGAGAGGCGTACAAGATGGGATTGGATAGTTTTGTACTTTGTGCTTTATAAATAAGGGGTAGATGAAGATGCTAAATTAGTAAACATGGTGAGGACTCGCTCTCAGAGTGTTTGATATGAGGTTGATGGGGGTTTGACTATAAAGGTAGCTGAAGTTCATGAAAGGTTATTTGGGCAGCTCGATTATGATGCCGATTTGCCTATTTATGTATTACAGGTGGATGGGTTGAATGCAAGGGTTAGGGAGAATGAAGTTGATCGTCATTTTTGGTGTGAGGTCTTCTGTAAAATGATCATCGAGCCTAAAGCTCGAAGAGCTGCTGTGAAAGAGATTGCAATAGATGAGATAGTTGTTAAAGGCAAAAAGATTGTTGGTGGGGAACTAATCAAATGTAGTGTTGTAGGGCACCTTGGTTGTTTTAAATATAACTATCTTTGAGAGGTCGATCGTGTGTGTAGGTTGGAATAATTTAACTGTATATAAGTTAATAATATTTTTGCTATGATTCTATTCCTTGTTTTATGTGAAAGTTGTTTAGGATTTTTTTTTGAATTTTGAATGTTGGAGCATTGAGAATGATGATGAAGTTGTTATAAGTAAGTAGGAGAATATAAAATTAAGAGTACGAGATTTATTTTGGAGGTATAAGTCAATTTAGTGTGAGGGTATTTATTTATCATGAATGTGAGAAGGTGTGAGAGGGGGTGGGTAGGAGAAAGAGAAATGCATTTAATTATAGTGTTTGGGTTAATGATGAAAAAGCGTTATACCCAAAAGCTATGCGTTGTCTGACAGAAACAGTGGAATAATGCCTCAGTTACAAAACTGAGGGTGGCTTGCGTGAGTCACAAAAGCTGCCAGCGATTATAAAGAAAATTTATAAATAGTCCCTCTATTTCTTCTTCCAAACGTTTATAGAAAGCAGGGAGACAAAAATCTAGAGAGAGAAAAAAAAAATGATTGCAGAGATTTTGGAGAGAAAAACCCAGTGAATATGCATAATTTTCAGAGGGAAGAGAAAGTTTCCATTGTTGGGGCTGAGAAAAAAATATTTTTACTAAGTACTATTGTGAAGGAGGAAGCGGTCACGGTGCCTGATTCCTTTTCTGACGTTGAAGGTTAGTATTTTTCGTGAATGTCATATTTGTGTTTGATATGAATATTTGTGATGATTTCCTCATATCTGCGTCTATGGATTATTCCCTCTAGTCTTGTGCATTTGAATTTTGAAATGTTTACTATATGCAAAATTTTTGTTTTTGAACGGTTTGAGGAAAAATTGACTTTTTGAAATTTGTTTCCCATTTTTATGTGATAAGTACTGTAGTGATATGAATATAATATATATATATATATATGTGCCTAGACCTTTATGTAGGTGTAGATTCGTGCAAAGGAACTTAGAAGTAGACGTTCTTCTTTTTCGAGCTTATCGTTCGAGATAGAGCCTTCCTCCTGGGGTCGTTCAATTGAGGATAGAAGTGTAGGACGTGAGGTTGCCAAATCTATGAGAGGGGGGGGGGGAGCTTATTTAGAATAGCTCAAATGAGGTCGCTTGAGATATTGAGGGGGAGATTGACTCAGGGGTGAGGGAAGGGGAGGAACAGCTCGAGTTTCTAGAGTTTCCTGGTAATCTCTCTCGCTATCCTGTAGACTTAGATGTGCTTAAGGAGTATTGTAAATGTAAAAGTAGTATAGTTGGTATATGGGGGAATGTAATGGAGTATGATAAGAGACTATTTAGGGGGTATTTTGATGGAAATGAGAGTGAAAGTACGTTTTTCTTACTACCTGACTTAGAGCACGAGAAAACTCGTAGGAAAATACCAGTCTATTACTCTTTGAGTATTTTGATGGGAATATTGGAGGTGATTTGGATTAGGGTTTTCTGTGTTATTTTTCCAGTTTGAATATGGGTTGGTGATGCCTTAAAGCAACTTTGTAAAAGGCATCATGAACAAGATCAAGGCGTGCCCGGCCCAGCTGAATGGTAACATGTGGGAGGTGATCAATGTTTGTGAGAATTTAAATAAGAGGTGGGCCCATGATGGGAATGAGCAAAGCTTAACTCCTTCCAATGTTTTGAAGTATTATACCGTAAAATAAATCACTTCATCTGGGGGTGCATACTTCTCTTCCAGCTCGAGCCGACCCCAATTTTTTGACCTTAATTCTACTAGAAGAGTATGAAATGATAATTTGATTTGTGTGAAAGGCGAGTGTCTCCAGCTAGACGAGGACCCCCCCTGGTTCTCAAATATAAAACATCTAAGAAACGTAAGTAAATCTTACTAATTTTAAACTATGTCTGTTAGTGCTCTGTTTGTTTTTGACAATATATTGTGATATATGCAGATCCTCGTTCTAAAGTAAGGATAGGAGAATTGTTAATCGATACAGTTGCCCAAGAGGGAGTTCTGCTGGGCAAACTTAAGATAAGTGGGCACAAGAGGGTGAGCAGTAAATCTGTTAAGTAATTACGAGAAAACAAAATCTGTAGGACTGTTCTATCTATTTTATAATTTTTGGCCCACTCTGTAAGAATGGATCATAGAGATAGACTTAATAAACGCCTATTACTTTGAATTGTAGGTCGAGTATGCGTACTAAGAATTTAAGTCCTAGGAGTAAGTTTGTAGTTTTAACGAGCTCAGAAGAAATATTATTGTCTGGTAGAGAAGGCAACTGTGATAACATGGAGGAGGTTGTAGATAATAGGGAGGTATTAATAGGTGTGATAGAAAATGTACCTGTGCAGATTGATCATATAGTAGTGGAGGCACTGGAAGGGAGGCAGGGGGTAGTGAGGTGGATATTAGAATAGAGTTTCTCATATGGAAAAAGAAATTGAAAGGGACATGGGGAAATATGTAATGGAAGAAGGTTTGTGCTTTAGGGTATTTTTTCCAGTAGAAGGGGGAGGGGGAGGGGGAGGGGGATAAAGGATGTGTTACCAAATTCCTGGCCTCTTTAGGCTGGATAAGGGAATTTAGAATGATGTGACGATAGTGTACTATAAAAGATCCGTTGAATTAGGCTCGAATGATGGTTTTGTGCGTTATACCAATCAATTAATGTATGACCTTAAATTACCGTTGGCCTACTTCCAAAAAGGGGTCATGAATCTGCTACACTGCTGCTCAGCATAATTTAATGGAAATGTAAACAAAATGATGAGGGTTTGTGAGGCTTTAAATGAGAGGTAAAGAGTGAGTGGTGTGGATAAGCAGTTTATTGTTGTTGATGTTATGAAATATTATAAGATGAAGTATCTGAAAGTCAGTAAGAGTTGTTACTTGTATTGTGATTCTTCGAGGCCAAAGTTTTTTAATTTTTATCTGTTGGTCAATAATGAAATTACCATCTTGGGTTGGTTAGGGGCAACTGCATACAGGTCCGAGATGAACTAGCACTCGAGCTGGAATTTAAGTATTTTAATCAGAGCAAGTGTTCATTGTTACCTTGAGTAAATGTCATGTCATATTTGGTTTTTTTTTTATCATTTCTTGTATTTATTTCTATAGGTCCTCAAGATGTTGCTACCCTGATGATTCGAGTTTGTTTGATCGTTTATCTCGTGACTAGAACAAACTAAAAAGAGTTCTTGGTAATTTGAATATCCAGAGGGACAAAAGGGTAAACTCTGAGATTCACAAAGTCTAATGCGCTAATCAGAATCGAGGGGAGAATCTTGAAAAAAAAGAGGTTCTTCAGGGAGCAGTGGTAATTTCGACCTCCCTCCTGTACAAGAATTGGCGGATATACCACCTCCTGAGTCTTCAGGTGGTAGTAAAAAATTATGTAGGCTAAAAATGTCGAACCAGGAGCTTCCGCAGACCACTAAAGTGGATCCATTGGTGTCGAAAGGTATCACTTTACCTATTCTGGATAGCTATACCGTTGAGGCTTAACAGAGTCCCAGGATAAAGACAAGTCCGTGTTAACCAGGTAGAAAAACTGTGAGTTAGAAGGAAGTGACCGAACACGATCTACCATGGTGACGAAGCTTAGGGCAGTGAAGAATTATTGCTTTCGCCTTGTTGAGAACGACCTAGAGAAGCTCGAGGAAAATTTCTAGGAGCATTACACAGGTAAATTTGCATTTTGACCTACTTTTAAAGTTTTATTATGTTCAGTATTATTGTTCCTGAGTTGAATATTATTTTGTAGCTATCTATGCCGGTGAAGGGTTTATCTCAATTTCTCCTAAAGAGGAATACACAACATTTGGAGCTCTCCCGCAAGGTCGTGGTTCAAATGGAAGAGAATGTCTAGTTAAAGGCTCAGTTGGGTGGGTTGACTACTAAGTTCGAGAGATAGATAAAATGAGAGAGTTGTGAAGGAGGCTAAAGTGACCTTTAGGTTAGAGTTGTAAAATTAGTTGTCGAAACGTAAAAAAATTATGGATAAGGCGGTGAAGATGATTAAGGTTGGTGAAATAACCTGATCCAATTGTATCATTTCTTTAGTCTATCCGAGAACGATATTACTCTTGGGCTTGCTAGTAAGTATGAAGACACCATCTTCCCTTCTAAGGTCGAAGATGAACATATCGAGGTGGATTGGCCAGATGACTATTCTTCCCCTATGTATGTGGCTAATGCCCCCCTTTCCAAAAATACTGCCAAAGTCCCGGATTCAGCCAAAGTCCCAGATACTGTTGCTGAGGCAAAGTCACCCCAAGAGGTAGAGCCCAACAAAGACTGTTACCGCCTACCTTTTTTGTTACAAACTTGATCTGTAAATATTTCTTGCTTGAAATTTTGATCTGTCATGGGAATGTAAATGTTTATGTGGGGAAACTGTAGGTTTTTGATATACATAATTAATTTGTCTAGGTGAATTTGAATTGTGTTAATAATAATATAGAATTTATAACCTGTGTAAGATGTAGAGCAGTTGAGGGTAATTTTTAATGATCTGCAGAGAGCGTTGACTAAGGCTAGGAACTTTGTAAGTCGCACTCAACAGGTAGTAAATCAAACTGATTATGAGTGAAGGCATTATAAATCTGTATCGAAGAAGAATTTTACAGAATTGTATGAGCTTCAAGGTAGATATGCCAAGATTAAAATAGAAAGAGATGAGTCTATTAGGAAAGAGGAAAATAGGTTTAATTTACTATGAAAAATCCTAAAAGATGCCCCTTTTAGAGATAAGGCTGAAAAGGTACAGTATAGCGTTGTTATCTTTGACACTGTATTTTGAGGCTGAAGTGGATAGTGAACGAGGTTTAAATGACGCTTATATATATATTCTAAAAGAGAGGGGTGTGATGCAAAATCCAGCTCAAGTCCAACTTTTGGCGCAAAAAGCAAGAAATCATCATAGTGTAGAAGCCACAAAATGTTTAGCTCGAGCTTGTGTATCTATTATATATAGAACTTAATGATATGGGGCTGTGTATGTAGGTTTCTAAGCCGACGTCTTTGGTCTTTTTTAGGGTCGGAGGGCGATAAGAATCTTGTGGTTCAAAATCAATAAAGAACATAAAAGTATACGAACCTATTTAGTGAGAGAGTTGAAAAAGTTCCAAGAAACTTTAAATCATTGTACCGAACAAAACATTCGGCTTGCCGCTCGAGTGGCAGAGGAGATAGCACTAAGAAAGAGGAAGAGAAACTGAAGGTTTTAGAAATAACACAAAGAAACTCTTGATTAGTTATATAATTCAAATAAGAGGATGAGGGAGTATTTGTACCCGACACGAGAAAAGGTTGTTACTAAAACTGATTATGAACGACAGATAAAAGTATTACCTGGTTTTTATGGTAGTGCACTGGACAGAGTAGAGAATGAATTTCAAAAGTATATTACTGATTGTGGAAAAGATTTTGATGTGAAAAATATAAAAGATGAGAATCTTTGGTTTGCAAAAGATGATCATGCGAACATGGTTAATCATTATAATACTCCAGCTCATGTATCCATGGAAGACTAGTCAGATAATGCCGAAGTCGAGGACCTTATACCGTGTTCTCAACAAACATGCCGTGAAGAGGATATTATATCTTTTTGCTCATTAGGGAGTGGTCATGTGGGTAGCTCATCAAGAGGAAGGAAAGAGAGACGACCTTTGCGACGTTCCATGACAGGGAGAAAATAAAAATTTATAGACATGTTGTGATATTCTAAAGATTTTTTGTTTACTGTGTGTTGTAGTATATTGGTCTAAGTCATCTATCTGAATGTATAGTTGATGTGTGTTAATTCTCGTGTATAGTAGATAGTTTGTATTTAGACTAGATGCGTATATTGATCAAACATAAGTATTTCATTAATGTAAGAGCGGCATGCATAAAATGGAGAATGATTCTCACTTTTGGAATAACTAAATAAAAATTTGAACGGTAAAACGTTCTCATCTGAGATATGCTTTCAATCTTCTTGTATTCCAAGGGTTTGGACCTTAAATTTCTCAAATCAGATCGTAAGAACCGAGGTTGCTTTTACCGATGGCAATAAAAGGGTCTTCCCAATTTTTCTTAAGCTTCATGGCATTTAATTCCTTTATTTGTTTTGGAATCTCCCGAAGAACGAGGTCTTGAATTTCAAAATTTTTGTTACGAACTCGTTTATTGTAAGATTTGGTCAGTGCCTGATGGTATCTTCTAAAATTCATAATTGGTCGGTCTCTTGTTTCTTTGATCCAGCTCATATTGCATTTTAACTGAAATTTATGTTTTTCATCCGTCATTTCATGATCACGTACAGGGTGATAATATTTGGTTGGGATAATAGCTTTAGTTATATAGACTAAAATGAAAAGAGTGCAACCCATAGATACCCGTGAGGTTGTTCGATATGCCCACAGTACATGTGGTACTTCTTGAGCCTAATTACCTTTCTTTTCTTTCAAACATTTTTTTATCCCACCGATTATCGTCTTGTCGATAATTTATGCCTGACCATTCCTTTGGGGGTAACAAGGATTTAAAGGAGAGTAAATGATGTTATGCTTATTGAGAAATTCAGCCACCTTTTCACCAACGAATTATGATCCATTATCAACTCTGATGAGATGTGGGCAACCGAGCCTTGTGATAATGTTTCCCCACATAAACTTGATAACTTCTTCTTCTCGTATTTGATACAAAGGGACTTCTTATACCCATTTGGTAAAATAGTCGGTTGCTACCAAAAGATGTATCATTTTCTGAGGGGTGTTTGGTAATTCTCCCACTAGGTTAAGGGCCCATCTTTTAAAAGTTCAATGTACTTTAATGGAGTAAAGTTCTAAAGCTGGAGCTCGATTTTTGTCTCCGTGTCGCTAATAGGCGTCACATTTCTTTGTATAATCAATGGCATGCGCCCTTATTTTTAGGCCAAAAGACTCCCAAAGTGATTGCACAGTTAGCCATCGATTAACCTGCTACATGTGATCCATAGGTGTCTTTGTGTAATTCTTGTAAAATATCATTGGCTTCTGTGTCGGACATACATTTTAAATAAGGACATGTGACGGATCTTTTGTAAAGGATATTTTCAATAACCGTGTACCATTTTGCGTTGTCTAACAATCTTCTTCTTTCATTGAAATCTTCAGAGAGTTCACCATTAAAATTGTTATTTGGTCCAATATATTTGAGAAAAGGTCGTCTCCAATCGCCTTCCATTTCTTCATCGCCCCCAGGGTTAATGACATTCGATCTGAAGACATTAATGCTAGGGGTGGATACTACTTCAATTTTTAAATATTTAACTTATGTTCCAATAGTTTTGGCAAGATAAACAAGATAAACAAGAAAATTTGTATGTCTGTTTTCCCCTTGAGGTAGGTATTTAATTGTGGCTTTCTAAAATCTTTTCATTCTGTCGGCTACTAACGTGGCGTAATCAATCATTTTTTCATTCTTCTGATATCGTTTTATGTAATGGTTCGCGATTAACTAAGAATTTATGTATATAGATAGTTTGGGTACTCCGAGTTCTAGTGTCATCTCCATTTCATGTATTAAGGCCTCGTATTATATTTTATTATTAGTAGTCTCAAAATTGAGTCTGATTGATTTCTTAATCTTATCATTTGAATGCGTGATGAGAATGATTCCAATTCATGATTCTGCCGGTCCAGCGAATCCGACGATCAAAAGACGCCAACCCCTTTTCGATATCCAAACCGCTTCATCTTCGAATTGCTCTTCCATAAGGTCTGTGTCATCGTCTCCCCAATCGGGGTTTTCGACTGGGAAATCTATCAAAAAATTGGCTGCTGCTTGCCCCTTTTCTGAATGTCTTTGTTCGAATCAAATATCGTGCTCCCCCAAGCTGACTGACCACTACTATACTCGTCTGGACTTTGGACTTTTCTTTTTTGAAAATACCTCTTGTATAGGTTAATTTGTCATTTCGCAAATCGAATGAGCTTGAGAATATTCATAATCAGTGTATCGTGTCTCTGCTGGAGTGAGGATTTTACTGATGAAATAGATGGGTTTTTCTATTTTCTCATCGAGTCGGATGAGTACCGAAGTGAGTAAGTTTTCTGTAACAGTAACATATTCTATAAGTTTTTCACCTTCAATGGAGGTACTCATCATGGGATGTTTTCCCAAATAAAATTTGAAATCCTGAAATGCTGCTTTACATTCGCTATTCTACTCGATCTCTGGATCTTTTTTGGACTTGCTTCTTTGTGCCCCTTCGCTTAATAGGATAAATAACCTTCTATATCGATCTGATGATTTTGATACAAATTGGTTAATTATGGCAATTTTATCGGCCAATTTTTTTTCGTCTTTCTTCAGTTTTGGTAAATGCATTGATAACAGAGCTTGAATGCAATCAAGGTCTACTTCAATCCCCTTCTTGTTGATTAAATACCCCAAGAAATTTCCTGATTTGACTTTGAACTGGAATTTTTCATGGTTAAGTGTCATCATGTATAACCGAAGAATTTCGAAGGTTATGTGAATATCTTCGAGACGATCTTCTTTCTTGAGATTTTTATACAACATGTCATCGATGAAGACTTACATTATCTTCCCGAAATGATCATTAAACATTTGGGTCATCAATTTTTGATATGTAGATCTAGCATTTTTAAGTCTAAAAGGCACGACTTGATAGTTGTATAATCTATGTTATGTGATTAAAGCTATTTTCTCCAGATCATCAGGAAAAATTGGTATCTGATTATATCATGATGCAACATCCATCATGGACAGAAGTTCGTGTCCAACGGTTGAATCAAGCAAATGATTGACTATGGGAAGATGAAAATTATCTTTTCGGAGTGTGTTTATTTAGGTTTGTAAAATCCCCACAGACTTTGATCTTGCCATTTTTTTTAGGACTGCTACAATGTTTGAGATCCAGTTAGGATAGTTTGCTTTTCGAATGACTCCGACTTCAATTAGTTTGTTGATCTTCTTGTTGAGTTCCTCTTGGAGTCTGGGTGCTAATATTTTCTATTTTTGCTTAACTGCCATAACTTTGTCTTTTATACAGAGTTAATGGCAAGCTAAAGTGGGATCGATACCTGGCATTTCCTGGAAAATGCATGCGAATACATCGCTATTTTCCTTTAAAAATTGGATAAGTACGTCAAGTTCTATTAATGATAGACGAAACCAAACATATGTGCCTCGTTTTTCCCCGTTGATCTCGATGTATTTTGTTGCTTTTGTGCTTGATGGTTGGTTCTCTGTAGGTTTAGTGATCTGTAATTGCTATGTTTTGTACTATTCAAACAGTTCTCTCACGATTGTCATGGTATTTTCACAAGCACAAGCTAACTTCTGCCTTTGGTTTCATATATCCCTCTATTCTAATTGAATCGTAATGCCAAATAATATGTTAAGGGAATGGTCTTTATGTTGTGCAGCTAACATAGTCCCATGATTCCCAGGTCTCATGATTTTGCATTTACAATGTAAAATATAACGTCAATTATTTCGGGTCACACTATGATGGGAAGCACGATCTTGCCTACTCATTCTTCCTTAGATCCATTGAAGTCACTGATATCTATATCTCTAGCCTAAACTTGATCTGTGTTAAGCCCATCTGATCAATTGCGTAATGGCCTAATTTTGTAGCTCGAAATAGCTCGAAATAAGATCTTACACCAAATGTACTTGTGACATGAAAATGACACAGGTGATTTAGAGTGGAAAACCTTTGAATAGGTAAAAAACTACAACCTCAAGTTGAGGATTTAGTAACTGCAACTTTTATTGCTTGAGGCTGATATCTTATTACAAGTGATCTTTTAAACTGGAAATACTAGATCTTGAATGATAATTTTTTTTGTGGTCTTAAAAAATAAAAATTCTGGTACCCATCTCCTCAAGAATTTTTCCTTTATATAGACCTTACCTACATTTTGTTGTCGTGTAAAACCACGTTCTCCTAATAATGAGGTAAGTGGTATTTGAATGTGTAACTGTTAGTTCGTGGGAGACAGATGTCTTTGACTTGTTCATATTTTTTGTAGTACTCGAGCCACGTTCCTTATCAGTTTGTGGTCTAGGTATCAATGCTGATTGTATATATCACGTGTATAATACATGAGTCTGGTATTGAGGTTGTTCCAGTTTGGACAGGTCGAGGGATAGGTCTCTACAATCACCCCCACGCAACTGAAGGCACATGTGGCTTTAGTTGAGAAAAAAATGTGTGGAATGTTAGTTTTGGAATTTGGAAGGGTATACTATAGAATTTAACTGGTTGGGGACTTGTCATTTCTTTATGGAAGAATGTATTCTAGCATTTATGGCATTGGAAAAATTGATGTATTTGGCTTTTAGGTTTCCAGTAAGGTGATTCTTTAAATGATGACTACTTTGGAAATCCATCCTGCATTGAATACGGGTATGGTATAAATAGTAACTGTACAATATCATTTGTCATCTGTGTAAAAGGATACTATTTCTGTGATTATCTCTTGGTTCACTCTGTCTTGAGAATGGTGATGACCAGGCGTCAGGTATATATAGCGAGGGTTCTTACTGAATTGCAGAAGTTGCAGTTGCGATACTTTGGCGACCAAACTTTGGAGATGCCCACTCTCATGCCGAGGCCACCAACATACTATAGGATAACAGGGGAGGAAGTGGATGAAGTTGAGGATAACTACTAACTACCAAATGTGGCAGTTCCACTATGTGATTCTGTCAGGGGAGCAGCTCCGAGTATGTCTACGTCTGGTTGTAGAGGATAAGATAGAGGAGGCAGATGTGGAAGCCGGTGTACATACAAGGAAGTACTATCATTATCCTGCAAGGGATTGGGTTCTATAAAAGTATAATCATTCTTCTTTCTCTGCCAATCGGAGGTGGTGGGGGTTACGAAGGAAGAGACGATGGTGGTGGAGACGAGAGATGACGATTGGAAATTTGTCTTCCGTACAATCATCGCTCTTCGCTTGCAGTATAATTATATGTTTTGCTGAAGTTTGGTTCAGGCTCTGTTGCAACCATCTTCCTATCTTTTCTTGTATAAGTGTTTTAATATGAAGCAGTGATGAAAAACTGAAATGTAATGTAATATGTAGATCGATTTATAGGAAAGCTCTACAAATTTGTTCTTTATGTAGTATTCAGTAAGTAATGGTCGAGCTAACAAAAAATATATTTGCGCATAAATTTTGTGTCGATAGATCGAATTTGAAATTAGTATGGGAAATCGAGCTAAAAATATATGTTGAAATATTAAAATGTAATTTTCTGTGTTTAGAAAACGAACTAAAAATGAGTATGATAATTCGAACTATGGCTAGTTTAAGTCATGCGTGATAAAATGTTGATAAAAATAATGGAAAAGAGATTTTTAGGTCGAGCAAAAAAAAATGTTATAATATAATTCCTTATAATGCATTAGTCGACCTGCTGGAGATATGTGTAAAGATGTAAAAGGTACTTGTGTCGAACTGAAAAAAAAAACTATTATCGAGTTGTGGAGAAAATGTGGATGTTTGTAAAACAGGTGACATAATATGAAAATAAGTTTGAAAAAGATATGGTCGAAATGCAATGAGGTTTCTATGGAAAGATATACTCAAATAAATGTTTTTGCATGATCTTAGGGCTGTCAGTTATGGACAAGTGGAGTAAATATAGATTATACTATATACGGACTGGGGGGGATTTAATGTTATCGTAATCTATGTTTATAAATAATGTTAGAAATATGATTCAGGTAGGAGGAAGAAATAAAAATGGTGAGGACTCGCTCTCAAAGAGCTCGTCATGCGTCAGAGTGGTGCTTAATAATAAAAATTATAGAAGTTTGTGAGAGGATTTTTGAGCAGTTAGGGTATGATATCAATTTGCCTAAATCTTCAATACAGTTTGATGGGTGGACTGCAAGGGCGGGGGAGAACGAGGTTGGGCGTCACGTGTATGCTAAGATATTTTGCCAATTGGTGTTGGAGCCTAAAGCTCGATAAGTTGTTGTGAGGGAAATTACTCTGGAAGAAATAGCTGAGGAAGATGAGAGGATCACTCGGCATGAATTGATTAGGTGCGGTAGTCCAGGGAATCTTAGATGCTTTATGTGTGATTATGTGTGAGAGGGCGAATTGTATGAGGCCAAATAACTATATTTTGAATAAAGAGGGAATACTTTTTTCTAAATTTGTTCCTATTTTGTTGTAAATTTTGTTTGAAACTTTTGAATAAAAAAATGAATTTTGAAATGATATAACATTGGAAATAACGTCAAAAGTTCTATAAGTAGGAGTAGAGAAATTAGATCATCTATCATTTTTATCTTTTGTGTAAGAAAAAGTTTGATTGCGTGTGAGTAGAGAGTCATCATGAGTGTAGGAAGGTTTGAGAGAGATTTGGTTAGGAGAAAGAAAAATATATTTAAATATAAGACGTGAGATAATGATGGAAAGGCGTTTTCATCTAAAAGGTATAAAATGTTTGACATTAATTGTGGAAGGGACGTCTCGGTTGCAAAACTGAGGGTGGCTTGTGTGAGCCCCAATAACTACCAGGAATTAGAGAGAGAAAGTATAAATAATCATTCATCTTCGTCATTCAAACGCTTGTCAAACTCAAAGAAACAAAAAACCAGAGAGAGAAAAAAAATTTAAGTTATAGAAATTTAAGAGAGAGGTTGAACAAAAGCAAACATCATAGCCGAAGGGAAAATATTGTTGTGGCAGAGCAAATTACTTTGTTACATAGTACCGTAGTGAAAGGGGGATTGTGTGCTATTCCACACTCTTACTCAGACGTTGAAGGTTAGTGGTTCTGATTGTTTATGCTGATTCATGATAATAGTTTGATGTTTGATATGGAGAATAACATATTTGTGGGTTTTCAAAATTTGAAAAATTTACTATTTTTAGTAAACCTTAATTTTTTTTTTCGGTGTATGAAAAAATAGCTATGTACGTGCATGATAGATATTTGTATATGTTATATGTATGTGTAAAAGTAGAGACAAAAGATAATAGTATAGAAAATTGATTGAATACCTGGACCTGTATGTAGGTAGACGCGTGAGAAGGCTCTGTTATAGAAATAAGCCTCATCCTTAAGCCTATACTCGATATGGAGACTTCAACCTCTGGTCATGTGATTAAAGTAGAATCTGATGAATCAAAAAATGTAGGTATTGTGAGGGGAGACCTACAAATGGAGAGCCTTATTGTACTAGAGGTAGATTGAAAGGGGGAGGACGAAGTAGAATTTTTAGATTTCCCTGATAATTTTGTGTCCTATCCTGTAAATTCAAATGCATTTGAGGAGTTCTTTAAAATAAAATATAGTTAAGGTAGTAGATGGGGTAATGTTATAGAACACTCTGGGAGGTCGTTTAGGGTATGTACTGTTCCAGATGGGGAAGAATACTTTTTCTTGTTGCCTGACTTAGAACAGGAGAAAGCTGATAGGGGAGTAAAGGAGTCAATTTCTTTTAAGTACTTCAATGGGGGTGTCGAAAGTGATCTGGACCTGGGATTTTTGTGTTATCCATCTCAGTTGGAATTTAGACTGATGTACCTCTTAGCAATCTTGCTAAAGGTATTTTGAAAACCATAGAGGTTTGTCCTACTCAACCAAATAGTAATATTTGGGAAGTGATAAATGTCTGCGATAGCCTGAATAGATTGTGGGCTGAAAATGGGGTGGAGAGGAGAATAACTCCTGTAGATGTTTTGCACTATTATACTGTGAAATATTATGTAGCGAGTTGAGGCACGTACTTCTCTACTAGTTCATCTCGACCTTAGTTTTCGACCTGAATTCAGCAGGGCGAGTTTGGAATGACAATTTGATATGTGTGAAAATTGATTGTCTTAAAAGAAAAGATGAGGAGCCTATGAACCTTATATATAAAACTCTGAAGAAAAGTAAGTAATACACCACAAAAAATTAGGTTTCGACGACGGGTTTCACACATCGCAAAAATAATTTAGTGACTGGCAAAGACCATCGGACCGCTACCGCAATTGATGGTATCAACAAAAGTTTGGCGATAGTAAAAACTGTCGTCGTACACCATAGTTTCCGAGACAAGTATTTTACGTCGTTGTTTCTTGTTTATTCACGACGACAGATTTCGTCGCTAACCATGCCTTTTGCGACAATTTAAGTTGTCATCTAATAGAATTGTTCGTCGCCATCACTATCTATTGTGGCGATATTTATTTGTCACCGACAAAAAATTGTTCATCATTTCTTCTTTTGAATTTTAGCTTTTACGATAATAGAATTTTGTCGGCATTGAATTCACGAACAACATTTTCCGACGGATAATACTCATCGCCAAAAATATTTATACGTAAAAAATAAATAAATAAATAAATAAATAAATATATATATATATATATATATATATATATATATATCTTATATATATATATTTATTTATTTATTTATTTATATACACACACGGCTATATAGGATAAAAATAATAATCTTGCAATTAAATGAACAATTGTATCTTATATTATAAAAGTTGAATTCTGATATAGAATAAGCAAAAAACCAAAGATAAACATGTTACACGACAACATTTGTCTCAAGCAATGCAGAGACATAATGTTTTATTTTACAAATATCATGATAGTTATGCTCATATATTCTTCCCCATGGTCTGAAGACTGGTCTCTTGATTGTATTGTGGCTGCTTGGGAGGAGGAGATTTCTGCTTAGTCGATGAATCCATCTCTCCGAAGTAGTACTCATCCATCAATGCCCTAGCACTGCTACTGTCGCCAACGTCCTCCAAAAATCTTATGCTGTGTCCTTTTCTATAACACCACAAACAAAACTTAGAGTCTAACTTATTGCTTCAAACCAAGGGGTCAAATGAGGGTTTATATCTTGTCTATATCCAGAATATTATTATGAAACAAGATAAATCAGCCAAACTGTCATCAAAAAATATATACTGATCGGACATATTTATAATATTTAAATTCGTGGCAAGTTTCTTCCCTAAGCCTTACAAATATAAATATGAAAAAATATAAAATGATTTTGCTACAAATTTTATACCGAACCTCATCACCACCTGGATTATCCTCCAAGAATTTGATCACATCATAAACCTGTTTAATATTATAAACGGTGAAAGTTTAACATGGAGTCTTAATCCTCTCCACCACGAGGAAAGCCTAAAGGCGGATAGAGAAGCGGGTAAGACTAGACTTAATATGGAGTCTTAATCCTCTCCACCGTTGAGAAATTAATCTCTACTCCTTAAAAATTTACATGCCATGTGGCACATTTAAAATATGAAAGTACAAATTTTAGCAGATCAAGTTTAAAAAGTAACTAAAACATCGCTTTTCAGGCTTATGTGGCAACACAATTCTGAAAGGAATAAAGATTGATTCTCTTTCCCTCATTTCATTGAAAGTTTGACATTTGACAAGTGATTACTAAGAATTATGCAAAAGTACCTAATATCTTCCAACTAGATGAGCATTAATATAGGCATCGGCAAAGTCGATAAGCCAATAAGGCTTAAAGAATCAGAACCCTGTTAAAAGATTTCCCGGTGTCTGGTCTCCAAAGACCGGATATCCGAAGCATCCACAATAAAGATAGAAGAAGGTGGTGATAACTACAGCCGTCATCGATGCTTTCTTCATGGTCAAGTTTTCCGTTGGTGGTGATTTTAGTGTATCCTTCATTTTAAAATGCACACAGTTGAAATGGTACCTACTACTTTGGCAAAGCCGATGTAATGACCCTGATTTTTATTTCCTAATTATAGCTATTAGAATGCTCATTGTTACAATACTCCGCATATTCCTATTCATTCTCACTTCTGCAAATTCATTATCCGCATTACATTCCGCATATATTCCTCATTTACTCCTTCATCCATTATGCATCCATTTATTTCCTTTAGGTGGCTTTGCCCTTAGATTCCCTTTTGTGGTTTTGGCGGTTCAGAGGTGATTCGGAGGTAGAGGTGGCATTGTAGCCTTGGGAGCCCATATGAAGTTTGATTTTGATGTTTTTATTGTTGTGTCTGTGATTTGCTGTGGTTCCGGTGAGCCGTTGGAGTGGCCGGTAGATTTTCGGGATCGCCCGAGGAAAAAAATCATTTTTGGGGGATTAAGCATTTCAGTGGCCGTGAGGCGGTGGAGGTGGTGTTTTCACCTTGAGAAACCCAAGTTGAGTTAGTTGTAGGGTTTCTGTAGTTGTGGGGGTGGCCTGTGGAGTTTCCGGGGTTTCCGGGGTGGCCCGTAGGGTCTCCCGGGAAATCCCTTAGCTTTTCTAGGAGTTCAGTTTCTGAACATACCAGTTCTGCTCGAACAAGACTTGGTCGGTTCGGACAAGTTCCTTTCTGCTAGAACAAGAACTTGTCTGTTCGAACAGGATCCTTCCATGTATAGTAAGGTTGTCCCTGCCTCTTTCTGTTCGAACAAGATTTCAGTCTGTTCGAACAATCATGGTTCTGTTCGAACAGGATCTTGTCTGTTCGAACAGGATCCTTCCTCGAGCAGTTGCTTTCTACCCTGGACTGTTATGTTCGAACAAGACTTTCCCTATTTGAACAGGGGCGCGTTTTACTTATATGTTCTCTTTCTTCATTCCTCTCCCTTCACTCCAAACACACACTCTCTCTCTTCTCACCCCTAACAATCCTCTCTCCTCCAAACTCCAAATCCAATCCTCCTCATCTCTCGAGGGTCCTTGCCGAGCTTCGCCGCGATCTTCTCTCCTATCCTCAGTAAGTAATTCTCGATTCCATTCTGTTATTTTTCTCGATTCGGCGTAGGGTTTGATTTCTAGGGTTTGGGTTTTGTCGTCGTTTCCTTAATTGATTGTTTGTTTGTTGTTCTCCATCGTTGGTGTTAGATTATTCAAGCATTATGTGGCCGTTCTGCGGATTTTGGTGGAGCTTCCGAGTTGGGTTTCCGAGTTGGATTTTATTTCGGGCAAGTTTTTATTCCAGCCTTACTTAGTTCCTTTACTAGTTTCTGTGCATGGTTTTAGAGAGTTGTATTGAGCTTCGAGATGGATCGTGATTAACTATAGTTTAACTTAGAAATTATCCTGTTAAGTTGTTAACCTGTGGTTGGGTTGTAATTGATTCTGAGGTTGGGTTTTGGTTCGTATAGAACCTAAGGTTAGTTAGTGGAGGTTGGGTTAGCGTTCTCGCGGATTGCTCAGGAATGCCCCCACCAGCCTTAAGAGATTGTTGGATTGGAGGTAGGCGGCAGTTAGGATGCTGCGTCGGCTATGCAGAGCTGGTACAACCGAGTCCCTATCCTTTCAGTTTGGGTTGGCGGGTGAGTGGTACTGCGTTGTTCTTGAGCACCAATTGCACCTTTATAACTTAACATTTTTTTTTTAAACTTATTGAGATTGGACAAGAACACTCCATTTCGGTTGACCTCCGACAGGATCTAAGGAGTCCGCGAGATCGGGTTAAAATACACAGGTGAGATTGGGAATGATACTATCATACCTAGTACAACCACCCCGGAGTGTGGATTGTATGAGGCAGAGTCCTGTTGATCCCAAACTTATTCCTCGGAGAGGTTGAAATTCCTTGAAATGTTTTGGACTATTGTTCCGCGGGTTGATACACCCAAATTCACTTTGATCAAGTGCGACCATCCTAGCTTGGTCGAGCTTAAACAAATTGTTCCAGTGCATCCCTTTACTGATCTCTTTAAGATAACATTAGACGTTAGAGGCTGATCAACCAGCATCATGGTAGTATTGCGTACACTTTTAATTCATTGAATCATTTTGCATTAGGGGATATTTATGGGAATATCCTTGCTTATCACGTCACATCACATCATTGCATCTAGGATAAGTATGGGATCATTCTAGTCATCACTTCACGTCATAGCATTGCATAGTATCGTGTCATCATTTCCTTCTTCCCATACTCTTAACTCCACTCTCCTTTTCGTATTCACTCAAATCTCCTTCCATATTAACTCTATTCCTCATTTCCCTGTCAACTCTAAATCTCTTTTCCTTTTTAGCTCTTTATTTCATTGATTGTCACTTATTATATTGCTAGAATTGCTTAGTTATTTGTTCTTTATCATACTCATCTCACTCTATTTTCAGTACCTATTATTAGTAAGTTATGTAGTTCTGTTGGATTAGTGAGCTCGTTGTTGCTCACTCTTGCATTTAGCCATTTTTAGAGGTTGAGTAGCTTGGACTGCCACGAGGTCAACTGGTCCAGAGACGGATTTTGCCGCTGCAGATTTCCCTTAGTTCCAAATTTCTGTAGGTATTCTCCGCATATGTCGCTGAGCTTTTGTTCGAGATATTATATTATGTTTCAACTGATATGTATATATATATATGTCTTTTGCTTCCGCATTATATTGTTGTATTATTATTCTTTACTCTGATGATTATTGCTATATGTGAATAGCTGAGCCAGAATTTTTCTACAGCTTGGCTATTTGTGGGGTTGAATCTTTGGATTCCCCGACCTGAACTACTTTAAATCTTGTAATTGGTCAAGCTATCGATTACTGAATTTTGGGGCGTGACAGACTTGGTATCAGAGCGTAAGGTTAATCCTTATCTCTTTTATGGCAGATCATGTGACAAGTTATTCTTTAGACAAGTTAGGATTGATTCTCTTCGGATTTCATGTTTTATCGTATTCCTTTCCTATTCCTAATTTTTCCCTATCCGTTCTTGAGTTGTGTTTTCTTATTCGTGACAGATGGCTAGAGGCGGCAGAGGCAGAGGTCGTGCTAGAACCCGTGGGGGTATCCAAGGGGGTGTTCGCCAGGGTTTGCGCAGTGGAGTAGTGGCCGATGGGCCAGTGGTTAGTTAGGAGAGTTCGGGGTCCGTTCCAATCCCATAGACAGAGCCGGTAGTTTCTGAGGTTGGGGTTGGTGTAGGAGCAGGACCAGGGGCTCATAATCATCAGGGTACACCACCAACTCCAGTACTTCCAGGGCATCCAGGTGGTTTGCCAGTTCCAGCAGCTTCAGGTGTTTTAGCAGAGATGAAGCAATTTATGGATAGCTTTGTCGCTTCCTTTCAGCAGGCTAGAAGCCCAGTACACAGGTAGCATAGTTACTTAGAGTAGCTTCAGAGGTACAAGCACCCAACTTTTTCCGGTACATTGATTCCCTCAGAGGCCGAGGCATGGTTCAGGTCTATAGAGAAGACCTTGGACGCGATGAAGTATCCCGACGACCAGCGGGTGACACTTGCAGCTTACCTATTTCAGGGTGAGGTAGACTTTTGGTGGGATATGGCCAAGAGGACGGTTTTGGAGACTCTATTCTTTGGTCATCATTCTAGGAGCTTTTCTTCGCTTAGTACTTTCTACAGAGCCACAGAGACGCCCGCATTTCAGAGTTCTACACACTTGAGCAGGGTGATAGGAGTATTGCCCGTTACGATCAGAGGTTTAACGAGCTCGCTCGTTACGTACCATTTATTGTTCAGGACGAGGAACAGAAGAAGATGAATTTTTTGAAAGGTCTTCATCCATTCTTTAGGAGGTTCTTGATCTCCTCCGGTGCTAGTACTTACAGGGACGTTTTGTCTAAGGCGTTAGCCTTGAAACAAAATGTGGCAGAGGATCGCAGGTCCAGGGATGTGAGGAACTCAACGAGACATGATACAAGACCTGATAAGGGCAAGGCAGTTCAGACTTAGTACAACAGTTTAGGCCCGAAGAGACAAAGATTCGAGAGTACACCAGCTAGAGGTACGGGAAGACAGTACTTGGAGACAACACAGCTTCCTTCGTACACTTGTTGGAACTGTGGGGGAAATGGGCATGTTAGGAGGTTTTGTCCCAAGCCAGATGGAAGTCAGCAGCCGCTATGACAGTTTCAGGGTCCAGTTTGTTACCAGCCCTGACCGCAACAGGTCCTTCAGGGTCAGCAGTTTCCACAGAGGTAGTTTCAGGGTCCCCAGGGCAGACAGATAGTTTCGGGTCCTCAGGGTGCTCAGAGATCGCTTCATCCAGTACAGCAGCGGGGTCAGGTTCAGGGCCGCGGTCAGGGCAGAGTGTTTGCAGTGGGGAGGCGAGACTCTCGTAACGCTCCACCTATGGTGGAAGGTACGATCCATATCTCTTATTCGCCAGCTCATGTCCTTTTCAATTCGGGTGCATCGCATTCATTCATCGCATCTGCATTCCTCTGCATTATTGGCTTTGAGTCTTCTTTATTGGTAGATAAGGTTTTTGTGGGTACTCCTTTAGATTCTTCGGTGTCTATCTCACGTATATGTAGAGGTTGCTTAATATTTGTGTGTGGTCGAGTCCTATTAGCAGACCTATTAGTCTTGCCGATGCATGAGTTTGACATCATCCTAGGCATGGATTGGTTATCGACGCACCGGGTCACTTTAGACTGCTTCAAGAAGACGGCCACCTTTCGTATTCCCGGTGAGAGGCGATTCGTGTTCTCTAATTCGAAACCTGTGCAGACAGGGGACGACCTATTAGCCTTCTTAGAGTTAGAGTCCTCAGGTGTGGACGTTAGCTTTATTCTGGTAGTTTGCGATTATTCCGACATTTTCCAGCAGATTCCCTGTTTACCGCCGATGAGAGTGATTGATTTTGGCATAGATCTTGTTCCTGGTACAACACCAATTTTAAAGGCACCTTACCGTATGGCACCTGTTGAGCTGAAAGAGCTGAGGATCAGATTTTTGAGTTGGTAGATCAAGGATTCATTCGGCTGAGTACTTCACCGTGGGGAGCACCCGTTCTGTTTGCAAAGAAGAATGATGGTTCGATGTGTTTGTGAATTGACTACCACAAGTTGAACAAGGTCGCGATCAAGAACGGATATCCATTGTCGAAGATCGAGGACTTGTTTGACCAGCTTTGAGGAGTGCAATTCTTTTCGAAGATTGATCTCAGATAAGGATTCCACTAGATGAGGATCAGGGCAGCTGATGTTTCGAAGACAACCTTTCGGACTCGTTACGGGAACTATGAGTTCCTAGTTATGCCGTTCGGTTTGACGAACGCACCCGTAACTTTTATGGACTTGATGAACCGTGTTTTCAGCCCTTTTCTTGACCGGTTCGTCATTGTGATCGACGATGGCATTCTAATCTATTCGATGACAGAGGCAGAGCACGAAGAACATTTGAGGATCGCCTTACAGACCTTGCGGGAGAATGCATTATTTGCTAAGTTTGAAAATTGTGAGTTTTGGCAGCACGAGGTAAAATTTCTAGGACATGTAGTGTCTAAGTATGGAATTGCAGTAGATCCTTTCAAGGTTGCAGCAGTCGCAGATTGGGCACAACCGACGAGCGTTACCGAGATTCGCAGTTTTCTGGGTTTAGCGGGTTACTATCATAGATTTATCGAGGGGTTCTCACAGATTGCAGCTCCTTTGACCCGTTTGACGCAGAAAGACGTTCAGTTCATTTGGGATGACAAATGCACTTTATCTTTTGCCGAGTTGAAGAACAGATTGACGACAACACCAATTCTGATTGTTCCATCCAGTGGGCAGAGGTATAGAGTATACAATGATGCATCACTCAGTGGACTTGGTTGCGTGTTGATGCAGGATGGAAAAGTGGTGGCTTATGCTTCGAGACAGCTCAAGGTACACGTGAGAAATTATCCTACTCATGACCACGAGTTGGCAGCGGTGGTCTATGGGCTGAAAATCTGGAGATACTACTTATACAGGGAGAGATTCGAGCTTTTTTCTGATCACAAGAGCTTGCTGTATCTTTTCTCTCAGAAGGAGCTGAACATGAGACAACGTAGATGGATGCAATTTCTAAAGGACTATGATGTAGATTGGTAGTATTATCTAGGGAAGGCGAGCGTGGTGGCCGACGCTTTGAGCCGTTTGCTTAGAAGATTACTTCTACGTCTGATGATTCGTGAGTGGACGATGCTTTGCGACATTGCAGAGTTTGGGTTGATTGTGGATTCACATACTACGGGCGGTCTTATTGCAAATCTAAGAGTTCGGCCATCCTTGATTTCTCGGATTATAGAGGTACAACAACAGGACGACAGATTACAGTCTTGTGCTTCAGACGACACCAGACCTGATTGGGCAGTTAGTTCAGATAGCAACATCAGATACAGGGGTAGATTGTGCATGCCAGATTCTGAGTTACTGAAATGTGAGGTTCTGAGTGAGGCTCATGGTTCGAGATACACTATCCATCCAAGCAGTACGAAGATGTTCCAGGACCTGAAGAAACATTTTTGGTGGGACAATATGAAGCGCGAGATAGCCGATTTTGTTTCCAAATGTCTAACTTGCCTGGAGGCGAAGGCCGAGCATCAGAAATCGGCGGGACAGCTTAAACCTTTACCTATTCCAGAGTGGAAATGGGAGCACGTGGCAATGGACTTCATATCGGGTGTCAGACAGAGAGAGTTAACCAGATTGTTGAGAACATGCTTCAAGCTTGTGTTTTGTACTTCAAGGGCAACTGGGTGGAGTACTTACCTTGGGCAGAGTTTGCTTGCAACAACAGCTTTCAGTCGAGCATCGGGATGGCACCGTATAAGGCTTTATATGGTAGACCGTGCAGATCTCCTTTGAGTTGGGTAAAGTTTGGTGTGCAGAGTTTTCTGGGGACAGACTTAGTTTGGGAGACCACATAGGCACTTACTATTATCAGGGACCGACAATGTACAACTCAGAGCCAATAGAGGAGTTATGCCGACATCTGCAGAAGACCGCTAGAGTTTCGAATCGAGGATCATGTTTTACTGAAGGTTTTACCGATGAGGGGAGTAATGCGTTTCGGCTAGAAGGGGAAGCTAGCTCCAAGATATGTTGGTCTATTTGAGATTCTGGATAGAGTTGGAGAGTTAGCGTACCGATTTGCATTACCGCTGCAGCTGAGCATAGTTCACAACATCTTCCACGTTTCTATGTTGAGGAAGTACGAGTGGGACCCTACTCATGTGATCGATTGGGAACCGATAGAGATTCAGGGCGATGCCTCGTATATTGAGCATCCGGAGTGTATTTTGGATCCCGAGGAGAAAGTTCTTCGCTGCAAGGTTATTCTGTTTGTGAGAGTCCAGTGGAGTCACCATGGACCAGAGGAGGCTACCTGGGAGTTGGAGGCCGAGGTGAGGAGGCACTATCCACATTTGTTCTCAGGCTGAGGAATGTGTTAATTTCGAGGATGAAATTTCTTCTTAGGGGGGTAGAATGTAATGACCCTAATTTTTATTTCCTAATTATAGCTATTAGTATGCTCATTATTACAATACTCTGCATATTCCTATTCATTCTCACTTATGCATATTCATTATCCGCATTACATTCCGCATATATTCCTCATTTACTCCTTCATCCATTATGCATCCATTTATTTCCTTTAGGTGGTTTGCCCTTAGATTCCCTTTTGTGGTTTTGGCAGTTCGGAGGTGATTCGGAGTTAGAGGTTGCATTATGGCCTTGGGAGCCCATTGGAAGTTTGATTTTGATGTTTTATTATTGTGTCTGTGATTTTGTGCGGTTCCGGTAAGCCGTTGGAGTGGCCGGTAGATTTCCGGGATCCCCCGTGGGAAAGATTGTTTTTTGAGGGCTTAGGCGTTTCGGTGGCCGTGAGGCGGTGGAGGTGGTGTTTTCACCTTGAGAAAACCAAGTTGAGTTAGTTGTAGGGTTTGTGCAGTTGTGGGGGTGGCTCGTGGTGTTTCCAGGGTGGTCGCGGTGGCCCGTGGGGTCTCCTGGGAAATCCCTTAGCTTTCCTGGGAGATCAGTTTCTGAACTGACCAGTTCTGTTCGAACAAGACTTGGCCTATTCGAACAAGATCCTTTCTGCTGGAACAAGACCTTGTCTGTTCGAACAGGATCCTTCCTTGTATAGTAAGGTTATCCCTACATCTTTCTGTTCGAACAAGATTTCAGTCTGTTCGAACAAGCCTGGTTCTGTTCGAACAGGATCCTTCCTCGAGCAGTTGCTTTCTTCCCTGGACTGTTATGTTCGAATAAGACTTTCCCTATTCGAACAGAGGCGCATTTTACTTATATGTTCTCTTTCTTCATTCCTCTCCCTTCACTCCAAACACACACTCTCTCTCCCCTCACCCCTAACCAATCCTCTCTCCTCCAAACTCCTAATCCAATCCTCCCCATCTCTCGAGGGTCATTGCCGAGCTTTGCCGCGATCTTCTCTTCTATCCTCGGTATGTAATTCTCGATTCCATTCCGTTATTTCTCTCGATTCGGCGTAGGGTTTGATTTCTAGGGTTTGGGTTTTGTCGCCGTTTCCTTAATTGATTGTTTGTTTGTTGTTCTCCACCATTGGTGTTAGATAATTTAGGTGTTCCGTGGCCATTTTGTGGATTTTGGTGGAGTTTCCAAGTTGGGTTTCCGAGTTAAATTTTCCTTCGTACTTGGATTATTATCAGGTGTGTTTTTATTCCAGCCTTACTTAGTTCCTTTACTAGTTCCTGTGAATGGTTTTAGAGAGTTGTATTGAGCTTAGAGATGGGTCGTGATTTACTATAGTTTAACTTAGAAATTATCCTGTTAAGTTGTTAACCTGTGGTTGGGTTGTAATTGATTATGAGGTTGGGTTTTGGTTCGTATAGAACCTGAGGTTTGTTAGTAGTGGTTGGGTTAGTGTTCTCGTGGTTTGCCCAGGAATGCCCCCACCAGCCTTAAGAGATTGCTAGATTGGAGGTAGGCGACAGTTAGGTTGCTGTGTCAGCTATGCAAAGTTGGTGCAACCGAGTACCTATCCTTTCGGTTTGGGTTGCCGGGTGAGCGGCACTGCGTTGTTCTTGAGTACCGATTGCACCTTTATAACTTAACATTTTTTTTTTCAAAACTTATTGAGATTGGACACGAACACTCCGTTTCGGTTGACCTCCGACAGGATCTAAGGAGTCCGTGAGATCGGGTTAAAATACACAGGTGAGATTGGGAATGACACTATCATGCCTAGTACAGCCACCCCGGAGTGTGGATTGGTATGAGGTAGAGTCCTGTTGATCCCAAACTTATTCATCGGAGAGGTTGAAATTTCTTGGAATGTTTCGGACTATTGTTCCGCGAGTTGATACACCGAAATCCACTTTGATCAAGTGCGACCATCCTAGCTTGGTCGAGCTTAAACAAATTGTACCAGTGACTCCTTTTACTGATCTCTTTAAGATAACATTAGACGTTAGCAGTTGATCAACCAACATCATGGTAGTATCGCGTACACTTTTAATTCATTGAATCATTTTGCATTAGGGGATATTTATGGGAATATCCCTGCTCATCACGTCACATCACATCATTGCATCTAGGATAAGTATGGGATTATCCTAGTCATCACTTCCCATCATAGCATTGCATAGTATCGTGTCATCATTTCCTTCTTCCCATACTCTTAACTCCACTCTCCTTTTCGTATCCACTCAAATCTCCTTTCGTATTAACTCTATTCCTCATTTCCCTGTCAACTCTAGATCTCTTTTCCTTTTTAACTATTTATTTTATTGATTGTCACTTATTATATTGCTAGAATTACTTAGTTATTTGTTCTTTATCACACTCGTCTCTACTCTATTTTCAGTACCTATTATTAGTAAGCTATTTAGTTCTGTTGGATTAGTGAGCCCGTTGTTGCTCACTCTCGCATTTAACCATTTTCAGAGGTTGAGTAGCTTGGACTTCCGCGAGGTCAGCCGGTCTACAGACGAATTTTGCCGCTACGGATTTTCCTTAGTTACAGATTTCTGTAGGTATTCTCAACATATATCACTGAGCTTTTGTTCGAGATATTGTATTACGTTTTGACTGATATGTATATATATATATATGTCTTTTGCTTCCGCGTTATATTGTTGTATTATCATTCTTTACTCTGATGATTATTGTTATATGTGAATAGCCGAGCCAGAATTTTTCTACGGCTTGGCTATTTGTGGGGTAGAATCTTTGGATTTCCCGACCTGCACTACTTCGAATCTTGTAATTGGTCAAACTATCGATTACTGGATTTTAGGGCGTGACAGCCGAGTCCCAATCCAATGAAAGAATAAGAAAAGGCCATAATTGTTGCAACAATTAAGATCCATGCCATGTTATGGAAATCAGGTATTTGGGAGACGAAGATTTGAACAACTTTAAATAGCAACATATAGAATGTATCTCCATATGCACATGGAGCCATGTGCACTTCTTTGTGGAAACAGTTTGATCTGTGTATTGCTCTGCATTTACAAAAGTAAAGCAGGTGAAATCATTGCTCAAGTTTATACACTATATCAATTTATCATCAAGCTATAAGAAACTTAAGTTCAATGTTGGGGGACATTAACATTTTAGTCTCACATAATTTGTAGTGGGATTGTCAATATAACATAGTTTTCACCAAGAGAAGTACCTTCAAATTACTTGATGCTAAAGGTTGCCACTTTTGATGTACTTTTTATCAATGTCCATATGGGAGTTCATAGCTACACCAGCTTTAGCGCCAAACCGATTAACGAAATTGAGCACTCCATCAGGGATTTAAGCTAGCTTTAGCAAAATGGGCATCACAGAGGGCTGAAAGTGGTACTTTAGCCATCAAGAACGTTGTGTGAGTGGCACCAAAAAGGTCTCATGACATATTTAAGCATCTATCCCTGATTTTTTTTCCTTCAGTACCATAATAGCATAGCATAATGCAGCTTCTGGTATCTCCAACGTCTTCCCCATACTGTCCAACATCTAATGGTGCCTTTTCATCTGTATTTTGGTCTTCCAAGTACTGTTCTTCTCAATATGTATTTATGTTCAACTATATTTCATCTGGTTGGGAGTCGAGAACTTTTAGGTCCTGCTAGTTGCCAATATTGCCCCAAGATGGATTAGTTTGCGCACAAGCTTTATTTCTTCTCTACAATGCTAAATGTAGAATCAGGACGCCTTTGTTTGGCTTCACAATCATAATTAAATGCAGCATAGAAACTCAAGTTACAACTTCAGAACATGAAAAGTTCTTTTTGTATAATAAGTGACTACCCATTTGGTACATGACAGCTTTTTGAGTTCTTTCTGGATTCAATCGGTTCACTCTCATAGTGCAATTATCAGGTCATACTCTATGTAATTAATAACGGAAAAAGTCGGGACCAACTTATGGAACAAGTGATAATAGAAAACTTACAAATTTAATGAAATTGAACCTGCATGCTTGAAGGATATTTTGCATATATCACTCCCCAACAATGGTGAGAAGATAAGTCATAGCCATACTCACCTGGACAACACTTCCCATCCTTCTCTTTCTTGTAATGCAATGGTATATTCTGGTTGTGAAGCTTCCAAAGAGGAGACCACTTTCATTACTGATTTCGAGATTATTAGCAAACTTGTAGCTTTACAAAGAACTTCATTTTTAAATTTTCTTTATATCATTCATGTGGTTGTAGGCTTATACAACTCATAAGGGGGATTATATAGGCATCTCAGACTGTCTTTGTGCACAAATTTCAAGCAACCTGAAAATCATACGCTTTAAAGGTATGATTAGACAATTATAATAGGTGATCTAGTCATACAACATATAGCTCAAGTGTTAATGATAAGAATATTTTACCTAAACATACCTTTGGATCATTCCTAGCATTAGCATAAAGAGTTGGCTGGCGGTAAGAACAGTAGCTACTTGAGATACAACCATAGGCAATATAATGTATAAGCATAAAATAAAAGGTAAGGCTCTTGCAAAATAAGCCACACCATAGCCATATATATTTATATTAAGAGCAACCACTATCAAAGCTATCAAATATAAAAACACAATCAACTTTAATTTTCCACACAAATTTAAACATGAGGGCAATATAATAAATCATGTCAATAGCTTTCATAAATAATTTATGTATAAGGGTAATTAAACAAATCATGTTAATTGAAATTTTCTGAAAGATGAAAATACTATTAAAGTAAACATTATCATGAAGATATCAAGCAAAAAATTGTATTGATCATCAAAGGCAATGAACTAACATTAAATGAAAAACAAACTCAGTCAAGTTTAACAATGAATATAAGGAGAATTTAGGTATTCATTGATAAACATCAGTTCTTCCATTTCCCACTTTTTTGCTTCTTGCTTTTCTCGGCGTCGACAATTACTTTTCAGGGAATAATAACTCATTTTCATAAAGAGCTTCATTACCGTTTTGTCCAATATCCAGATCAGTTATATCAATTTTTTCTGATGTAAGACATAATTCATCTTCAACGTAAACCTTTGATGGGACATCCAAGACTATACTCCATTCTGGATCTTTAGGATCCTAGGAATAAAAAACCTGCTGTAGGGGGCTACCCCTCAATCTTACCTAAATTGAGTTGTCTCCACTTCGAACTACCTCTATGTCAGGATCACGCGTTCTCCACATGATTTCACCAGTCAACATTGCCACATTCTCCACAAACTGACAAGAAACGTGGGTCGAGCTCAAATTGAAAAACCTGAACAAGTCAAAGCCACCTGTCTCTCTCGAACTCAGCAGTTACTCAGTCAACAACCACTAACCACATTGTTTGAAGAACGTGCTCCAGCATGATAAAGAACTGTGGGGAAGGTCTATATAAATAAAAAGTTCTAGAATAGACAAGGACCAGAAGATTACAGAATAAATCACTAGGAAGATTACATTTTCTAGATTCTCCAAAATTTCAAACTTCTTATTCACAAGATCAAGCATTTCTAAGTCTAGAGGTCACTTGTAATAAGATTTCAGCCTCAAGCAATAAACGTCACTATTACAAAAATCATCAACCTGAGGTTGTGGTTTTTTTGCCTATTCATAGGATTTCCACACCACTTCAATTAGATTTTGCTAAAGATACATTGGTGTGAGGGCTAATTCCAGGCCACTTCAAGTTTACGGAATTTGGTCATTACACCTGCCATGTATGCTCTGCTAGAATAAATGGCTCATCTCCTATTTGGTTTGAACTGATAAAATTGGATAATTTTACTAGCCTTAGATTTGCTTCTTTATCCAACTTAAAGCCATTGGTTACCTTTACCCAATCGTACTTAAATAGAACATGTTTGTATCCTTCACGGTACTCTAGCTGTATAATCTCCCTTTGAACTCCGCAGTATGTCGTTGACTCGTCCTCTGTAAACATGTCCTTACTACTCGCCCGAAAAGTGGTTACACAATTTGTGCTAACTCCACTATTTTGATTTGTTTTAGTTGCCTCATAATCCTTCGTGACAAAAAGATGCCCGTTAACACATTACTTATTGAGTCTTGTAGCCACTAGCATTGGTCCCCTTACTATGTCAAAAAAACTATATCATTTGATTCCTTGAATTCTTTCTGAAAATATAACTACAACAAATTAACTATAATTTTACTCTAAATGGTAACGCCAACTAATGAAAATGCAAGACATAATTAACATACATGATTTTTTAACCAAGGTATGAACTCTTCTTCTTGAGCTAATTTGTAGTGACCTGATTTCTTCTTTGCAGCAATCTGGTGGCATTTTATGAAATCGGCATGTTGCCTAAAGGTAAAAGTTAAAGAAAATAAAAATATAGATATTTAAGCACACTTATCACTTACGTAACTTAAATGTCTTAGTTTTCCCAAACCTTGTAATCTGGATGGCTCTTCAACACCCATTGGCGAGCTTGTTCATATTTGGTGCGTGAAATAATAAAGCTTTCACTCGGACCAACTGGCCCACAATTTCCACCATACTTGTTTTCATTAATATGATCAAACATTATCGGTGGAAGTGGAGCTGATCCATCCTCACATTCAATCCTTTCAAGAAGCTATCTAAATTGCTTCATCTTCCTCTATATTTAGTGTAATTTATTAATGTTTCCTCCAGTTTGTATGCTTCTGCAATGCACCCTTAAGGGCGCGTTTTATTGCCAACATACCCATTGAATGTCTTCATGAACCTTATACAAATAAGATTATACAATGTTACTAGTATGTACAATACGAAACGCATATAAGCTTAACTATTCACACCATGTACTTGCTGTTCAAATGGATACATCCATCTATAGAAAACCGGTCCACACGACCGAGCCTCGTATGCTAAGTGAATTGGAAGATGCATCATCACAGCAAAAACTGAAGGGGGGCAAATTTTCTCGAGCTCACAAAGGGTGTTTGCAATACCTTTCTCCAAAGTCATCAGCATATAAACATCTATTACCCTTAAGCATAATGCCTTAAAAAAGGTAAATATGCTTCTTTGAAAGGGATTGGATTTCATACATTTGATAATTTTTATATTGCTCATCTAAGTTCTTCCATGTCAGAGAGTCAATAGGGTGTCTCATTTTTCCAGGAGGCATGTGCCCAGTCGAAAGCCAAGCCATCTTCTTTGCCACCCATGACACACTGTTGAAAAAAAAAATCATCTCATAGATGCAACAATTTAAATGATCTACTTGCATAGAATTAGGTTAGAAAATGTACCTATATAACCTTTGTAGCTTTGGTGTTATTGGAAAATATCTTAATACTTTAGAAGGGACTTTTTTCCGTACCAACAGTTTTCTTCTCGAGTTCGAAGCCCATTCAGTAACAACCTTGAACCTTGAAAGACCACATGTTGAACAAGCTGTTCTAGACTCGCGCTCTCTCCAATACAAAATACAATCATTAGGACAAGAGTAGATCTTTTCATAATCTAAAGACATATTTGTAACGATCTCCTTTGCACGGTAAGTACTACTTGGCATTTTATTTCCTGAGGGTAACATCTTTTGTAGTAATTGAAGTAGCCCCATAAGACTGTTCTCGGTCCATCCGTTCTCCACCTTTAACTTATATAGCTCTAGAACAAACTTAAGTACACTAAAATTGTAGCCAGGATATAACTCAGACATAACCTCCCGCAAATTTGAATCAAACTTGATGGATCTATCATCTTCAACACCTATAGGATTAGGCACTATATTTGGCCCTTCTTGAACAACTCCATCAATGTTATCGCCAAGGTTGTGAAGTAAAGAGTTATGGACCTCGTGTGTGTTATCAATCAACATATCCTTGCATCGAGGTGGAAAACTTGGTGAAGCAAGTGAAACTCCCTCAGGCATTCCAACCTCTCCATGATAGTTCCAAAACCTATATGTTTTGAGGAAGCCACATTTAGTAAGATGGTACTCCAATTCGTCATAAGGTATTGGAAGCCTTTGGTTTCCACAATTGTTACATGAACAAGAAATAGATGTTCGACCGGGAAGGTGTTCTCGTGCAAAGTTTAAAAATGACTCAATGCCATCCAAATAACGTTGGTAAAAGTGACCATGCTCTGTAAAAGAAAGAGAAATCCAATCCCTATCCATAGTATGTCCTCTATTTTGAACCTAAACAAGGAAAAAATTATCAAATGTATGAAAATAATCACAAAAATTTGACAGATTTTCCTATATATTTTCAACAATTCGAAACTTGTAAAATATATTTATGAGAAACCCAATAACATTGATCATATCTCAATGTATAAATCTAATACCCCAACCCAAATCTCAAAATCAGCAATTAATCACATATATATATTCCATATTTAAGAACTATGCAAATATAGTTGCCCAACCCAATTATGATTTTGGGAGTCTTTAAAACCGGCTCAAAAGTAAAACATTGTTACGATAAGACAATTAAGTCTTAATGAGAAAGTAAGTATACAATATAAATGAGCAAACATCACATTCTAAGCAAATAAGGACAAGTTAACATGCATAATCAAGTTCAATCTCCAATTGCTTCCTTAGTAACATAGTAGAAATGGGGACATATATAATATATAATATAATATATAGTGACCTTCTCACTGGGTTTACTACATGTTAAGGAACCTTGTAAGGTGTTTAACATATAAGGGAGAACAACTTACTAGTATTTAAGGCTAGAAATGTCAAGCCACATGTAAGTAGAATCCAGAAACAAGGAAGTAAGTACACTGAAGAGACCCCAAAACCTCTTTTCAGGTTGATAAATTGTAGTACAAATTTAGATTGATTGCCCTTTGCAAATCCTTGATTTCCATTCAGTGATATTCAAAAACTACATTAAAAGTCAAATTCAACCTTAAATCATAAAATTAGAAATACTCATAACTGCAAATGGGGAATTTAAGCAAGCATAGTTAAATTCAGTTCCACCATAGTATGTGATAATCGTGGGATTTCGTGCCTTTTAAATCCATTCCATCTTTAACAATATTCTTCCAATTAGTACTGAACCCAAACGGGACCTTTAGATCGCGCATATAAACAAAGGGTATTTGCAATGCCTTAAAAAAGGAACCTTTCTCCAAAGTCATCAGCATATAAACATCGCTTTTCAGGCTTACGTGGTAACACAATTCTGAAAGGAATAGAGATTGATTCTCTTTCCCTCATTTCTTTGAAAGTTTGACATATGACAAGTAAGTACTGAGAATTATGCAAATGTACCTAATGTCCTCCAACTAGATGAGCAGCATATACAGGCATTGGCAAAGGCGATAAGCCAATAAGGTTTAAAGAATCAGAATCCTGTTAAAAGATTTCCTGGTGTCTGGTGGTCTCCAAAGGCCGCAAATCCAAAACATCCATAATAGAGATAGAAAAAGGTGGTGATAACTATAGCCATCATCAATTCTTTCTTCATGGTCCAATTTTCCGTTGGTGGTGATTTTAGTGTATGCTTCATTTTTAAAAGAATCAGGTTTACGATTTAGATTCTTTATTCATAAGATTTGTAGACTTACGCATCTCTTGCTTTAACTGACATCTAAAAATATTCGGAAACGTCTTTCCTTGATCAAAATGGAACATCTCCTCTCCTGTATCTCAATAAGAATTATAGGGTATGGGTAAGTAAAAGAAATTCCTCTTAGCAGTTGTTATTTCTTGAGGTATTCCTCCAATATTCCCTTAATCCATCCATTTCCAGTAAGCCCAAAGGACAATAAGTTAAATTGTAAATAAAATATCCAATACATCCCATAGACATTTTACGATAATTATTTCAAAAAGACGTATGTGGTGAGCGTGGATCAAACACGCGACCTTCAAAGTGATGTAGCTATATGGAAGAAAGCATAAATTTACAGCGAGGCTGAAACGCAAATTATCTCTTATATGTGCAATAGTGCAAGAGTGAGGTTAAAAACATTTTTTAAAAAGTGAAGGCAAGTCAAAAGTTGCAAACTTGGGAGTACAAATTCTCATATAGATAAAATAGTTTGGATCAAAGTTGTAATATCCCTATTATATTTTAGACATAATTTCATGAAATCATCTTAGAATCTTCCATTCATACTACAAAGAGATTACTAGATCATAAGATTCTTTTAGCAGAGAATATTTTGTGATGATAAAATACACACAGTTGAAATGGTACCTACTACTTTGGCGAAGCCAAGTCCCAGTCCAATGAAAGAATAAGAAAAGGCCATAACTGTCGTAACAATTGAGAGCCATGCCATGTCATGGTACCTACTACTTTACCCTAGCCACACAATTTAATTTTGAACTCGAAAAAGGATGAAAGAGCTTTTCTATCTACCCAAGTTCACTCTACAACATCCATGTAAGAGTAATTTCTCGTTCCTGTTGCAGAAGGAGGAGATCTGTAACAATCTAAGAAAAGGAAGAAAGAAGCATAGGTAACATGAAACTCAAGGAAATAAATCATAGGTAATACCTCTCAATTAAATGTAGCATAGAAACTCAAGTAACAACTTCAGGACATGAAAAGTTCTTTTTGTACAATAAGTGAATACCCATTTGGTACATGACAGCTTTTTGAGTTCTTTCTGGATTCAAACTGCTCGCTCTCGTAATGCAATTATAAGGTCATACTCTACGTAATTAACAACGAAAAAAGTCAGGACCAACTTATGGAATAAGTGATAATAGAAAACTTACAAATTTAATGAAACTAAACCTGCATGCTTGAAGGATATCCTGCATATGCCACTCCCCAATAATGGTGAGAAGATAAGTCATAACCACACTCACCAGGATATCACTGCCCATCCTTCTCTTTCTTGTAATGTAATGGCATATTCTGGTTGTGAAGCTTCGAAAGAGAAGGCCACTCAGGCTGTCAAGGCCTCCTCTGTTAACAATCAATAAGAATCTGCATTTGAAAGAAAAGGGTGAGATTACTCACCATTTGCAAATTATACAGGCAGAACACAAGAGATATGACATCTATCTTTGGCATTATCTATTCCTCAGGTCTTCCTACAATGATTTTGAGGGCAACCTAGCGGATGCACTGAACATAGACTGCAACCAAGATATCATAGTAAAGGAAATTATTGTCAATGGAGCAAACTGGAATTGGCAGCACCTAAACCAAGAACTGCCAGCAGACTTGAAGGTAATGCTCGCAAACAAGTTCTTCCTCGGAGAGGGCAACGATACACCATTATGGGGCCCTTCTGAAAGTGGTAACTTCACGGTAAAGTCAACTTGGCAATTCTGGAGAAGGACTACGGATACACAACGTCGTATGGATTGGATTTGGCACAAAATCATACCCACCAAAATTTAGGTTTTCAGCTGGAAAACGTGGGAGAAAGTTCTCACAGTGGACGATTTCATACAACAATGACTTCCTTTTGTTTCCTGATGCAGCTGTTGTCTCTCGGGTAACAACGAAACGCTGAACCACTTGCTCGTAAACGGAGAGACAGCGCAACAAGTTTGGCAGTTTTTCGCGCACGCTTGTGGGGTTTGAAACATACCGGATGAAAGTTTTTGGGCAAGGCAAGAAATATGGTTATTGGCAGCCAACAAAAGCACGCAAATGGGCATCATTAAGGAGTTCTTCTGGATATTATAAGCTGGGAATTATGGAAAGCACGTTGCAAACATCGATTCGACGACGTGCCGATGAATGCTCAAGCGATTGTTACCAAAACATGCCGATGGCTTCAGGACATCATGATCAATACTAAAGTAACACAAAGCGGCAACTTTGGGGACACAATATCGCTGCAAGTTCTCCGAGTACACACGCTCCTGATAAAACGTAAAACAAGCATATTGGTAAAATGGCAAGCACCACCACCAGGGTGGTTTAAACTGAATACTGATGGATCTTTTTTCAGCAATGGCCTCCCTGGAGTTGGAGGTATCATACGCAACTCACATGGAGATGAAATTTGGCTTTAGCGTGGCGCTAGGATATGGCACGAACATGGCAGCTGAACTTTATGGGCTACTACATGGCCTCAAATTCTGCAAAGAAAACAACTGGTTTCCACTCGTGGTCGAAATGGATGCTGAAGTTATAGTGAACTGGCACAAACAAATAGGCATATGCCCCAGCAAGTTTCAAGCAATATGGAAAATGATATGTCAACTCAGCCAGGAGCTCCAAATAAACATGGTTCACACGTACAGAGAAGGGAACGGATCTGCTGATGGTCTCTCCAAGTTGGGAAGTACACAACAGAACCTCGAGTTCTGGTCAGTTGCAGTGCTACCTAGACAAATACGAGCCTCCTACTTTCTTGATAAATTAGAAGTTGCAGCTATTAGACACTGAATCTTTTGTAGTATTAAGAGGTCAGGCTTTAAGTCCCCCCTCTTGTTTTGATCTTGTATATTAAATAAAAACCAAATTTGCGCAAAAAAAATAAAATAAAAATAAAATATGTTTATGTTTGTTACACTTGAGCATTGCCTGGTCAGAACAACACCAAAGCTATTAGTTTTTTGATCACCTGTTTAGAGATACAATGACAACTAATGAAGATATTATACTGAAGATTGAATTGGATAAAAAAAATAAAAAATCTAGGGATGCACGTAAAACATTACTTGTTATGGGATAAATAACATAGGAGTATCTTTTCGAGTCATGATTTTTTGAAGGAAATATTCCTGCCACCAGCTTTAATGTGGATGAGATCTTTACCAAAACTCCCACCTAATACCAGATTTGAGACGAGCTAAACTCATAGTCTTCTGAGCCATCTTCACAGGTGTTTTGAGACACATCTCAATCCCTGCCGGACATACTTAACTACGTTAGTACTCGGTGGAAAAGTTCTTGGACATTTCCGCTTAGTTCGTTTATCGGTCTTGACAGGCTTAGCTGCATTATATTTTTCAGCTTCAATACTAATGGGAAATGGTGAAGGCATTGAAGAAATGTAACTTTCCTGTACCCATCCAAAAGAAAACTGTAGGTCAATCACAAATATACTTTGCACTATTTGCTTTGCACAAGCTTCTGAATTGTGTAGGCCAAGAACATTAATTCCAGGACTATATGCCCTGATTATGTACACCTAGAACTCATAATCAGTGACTAGCTGGAAGACTTAAGTGTCCCCCAAACCTATGTTATGAGCAGCAGAGAACCTTGACCTCCCCCAAACCTATTGCATGCTATTATACAAACACAAAGCAAAAAAAAAAGGTATTAACCTAAAGAGAGAACAACAAGAAAACTAGAATAAATAAAAGAGACTTTATATTTTTATCCAGCTTTGTACATGATGACCACTCTCATTGACAAGGTCAGGATGAACATACCTTGGATTAGGGATGCCTCTAAATTTCTTCCTCATAAATCTATTCCTTGAACTTGCTCTTAATACATCAGTTTTCTTTGTTCTTCTAATGAGAATAGTTCCCTCAAACACCTTCCACTCAAATGCCACATCTGCTTGATTGAGCTTAATTTCTCTCTAGATTTTGTTTTCATCATACTTGCCTTCTGGATGATAATATAGTCTCATCTGAAACAACCCCAAACCCCATTAAAAACATAATAAATTAATAGATACTCATAGAGATAGGGGAGGATTTAAACCTGAATAAAGTGGTTCTTGAGGAAAGAGTGATCAAAAGCAGCTTGATGTGAGACATGAACCCAGTCAAGTTCAAAGTTGAAGTACCTATAAATAAGCGACAAGTTTTAACTTTAATAGGTATGGTTATAGCAAAATCGAATGTTGGTCTTAGCACAACATTTAGCATGAGAAGGCTTATAGCAGGTGTTGGAGTTGAATTCATCTACCTGTTATACTCTTGAAACTGAAATGAGCAACATCTGCAATCTGTAACTTGTAACCCAATCTTAATAGATTTTCCGGACTCTTGGATTGTTGTAAACAACCTGTATACAAGCACAAAGATGATATGAGAAATACATGAATTTAAAATAATACAATAATAATTAATATAAAATTATAAAGAACTTACTAGTTATGGTTTCTTACATAGCCAATACCAATCATACCTTTCCAAGTCCTGTACAATGATACATAAACATAAACAAAATCAATCTCGGAGGCACATATATGGAACATCTAGAATCACGTTAGTATCCAACTAATATAGCATAATGGCTATATTAGTTAATTATTATTGTATTATTTTAAATTCATGTTAGTATCCACATATATGAGAAATATAAAGAATTTTCAGCAAAATTTCGTAATGTTCAGCCGGCATTGGGCACCGACGGTTTCAACCCCTTTGGCTCATTTTGTAATGCATATAGCTGTTGGCCTGTAGCCAGAATTTACGATGCTATCGCTTCTTATTAAAGGCCCCAAACGACAGGGAAAAGATATTGATGTCTATTTACAGCCCTTGGTAGCAAGAGTTATGGGGAAAAGGAGCAACTACATTTGATGCATATAATAAAGAGGCATTCAACATGCGTGTTGTATTATTATGGACAATGCACGATTTTCCTGCATATGGTAGCATATCAGTTTATCACAGGAAAGTTTGCATGTCCTTGTTGTTGTCCAAATACTGCGTCCTTAAGACATCATCATGGACGAAAGCAAGTTTATATGAGCCACAGACAATGGTTAGAGGGAAAGATGAGCGCTAAAAGGATAAAAGTACAGGCACATTTAATAAGAAAGAAGAACTTCAAAGACAACCCAAACGTTTAACTTGGATTGAGGTTGAAAAGATGGTTTCCAACTTAAATATACGATGGGGGAAATCCAAAGAGAAGAAACAAATGGATACAGAAGACGATCAAGAAAAGGGGAAGAAGGATGAACTCGAGTATTGGAAACATCTTGCGGTCCGTCATAATTTAGATCTCATGCACATTGAAAGCAATGTTTGTCAAATCCTTATGGCACTAATGTTAAACACGAAAGGGAAGACAAAAGATGATGCAAATGCACGTAACAATTTAAAGAGGTTAAGACTTAAAAAGCGCATGTGGCTGGATAAAAAAAATGGGAAAGAATGCATGAAGTTAGACCGTTATTGTTTTCAAAATGAAGAAAAACAACTATTCCTCCAAACTTTGCGCGATCTAAAGGTCCCGTTTGGGTTCAGTAGTAATTGGAAGAATATTGTTAAAGATGGAATGGATTTAAAAGGCAAGAAATATAAATAATTTTCATACAGATACTGCAGCTTCCTCCCTGAGACGTGCTCTGTATGTGGATAATGTCAAAGCATAATACAAATATAAACTATATGACATACTTTTGTATAAATAAATTATACATAATATGTAATATTTAAGAGTTACCACCAACACATTTACGGTATCCTTGACTTTTTGTAGATTTTTCTTAAGTACATCCACTTTACCGACCAACTCAATATTTGTATCACGCAAATCCTCATTTTGTATCAGCAAATGCTTAACCTTTTTCAGTAATATAGGGCAAACACCTACACCAAGGCCTATCAAACGTCCTTTGCGGTCTTTATCAGCCGATTGAAAAAATATTATATTTAAGGTATAAGAGCTAACATATAGTCTATTATTTAATAAACTAAAGAAGAAAATAAATAAAAGGTTTCACCTTAGCAGCAAAATCAGTCACACTTGTTGTTTTAGATTCAGGGTTTAAACACTCACATTTCCTTATTTTTTCCTAAATATTCGAGGATTACAATTAATTAATAAGTAACTTAACATACTAACAATTAATTTCACTAGTATAATAATGGGAAAAATGTATGATTATAAGGAGTTCACTAACAACTAATGCAGGGCATTGGACAGTTTTGTCACTCTTTCTGTGTGCATTGATGAAGCCATAAGATCTTTGTACTTGAGCATCAGACTTCAAATTCATTTCCTTCGCCTTAACATGTGAAGATTCATAAGTTGTATTACAAAATAAATTTGGAAATAAAAAAAGTAACACATGGTTGGGTTATTTTGGACTGTAAAAGCCAACACATATCTTGGAGTTTAGGTGAAGGAGATCTACATTTTTAGAAATAAGACAGATTGGAGAAGGAAGTCTCACTAATTGTGGACTCCTCATCTGTTGTTTTGAAGGTGCGTTGACAAATTAATCGTACATTTGCAATTAAAGAAAAAATTGGTTTGAAGAATTGGTTTCAAAGAGTTGTACCCACTTAGTATTAGTTAAAATAATTTATGAAGTAGAAGAATATGTTCAATTATAGCACATTACTCCAAAAGCAAAGAAAAGCGTACTAGTCTATGACGAACCACAACCATGTTGTCTCTGCCTACACACGCCGGTATCATAAGATTTTTTCGATTAGCACTGTTACGCGCACTTGCAGCCTACATTACAAAAAATATCAATAAGTAAATTATCAATTTTTTAAATGCTTATATATATAATTGACAAACCTGGAAGGCGGCGCTATTACAATTATCGACAAAGCGATGTCAATCATCAATAGGGACAAATTCGGGGTTATTTGCTTTCGCGAGTGCGAGATTTTTCCCCTTCACATTTTTGGTATACTTATCACTTTTGAAATTCCTCCAAAATGTTGCAAATCTGTTATCTCGGAAACATGCAAAAAATAAAACCCCTTCTGCACATTGTTTGAATCAAAATGACATTAACAAATAACTTTTGAAGACTTGAACTACAACACAAAATTTAATCAAATACTAAGTTATTTAAACATAGTTAATATTACCTCTAAACCTTTCATTATGCTTTTTATGTCTTCATCAGGAACGTCGGTAATCTTTCAATAGATGATAGGGATATGGGTACGAGTCAAGACGCCAAGAGTAGAGATAAACTTATGATGATTTTTATCACCTCTGTTTGGCTGCCCCAAGTCATTTGTACTGACATATCTTTTTTCGCCATTGGGTAACATAGTTGCCCCCTGCAAAGGACCCCTTTTCCTACCTACGATTGATGTAGTAGAAGATGAAGCTTCTGAATTAATCACGAAAGGAAGAATTATAAACTAGTAAACTAAGTTCATTGTACTAACAAATCAAATTTCTATTACCTTGACCCCCCAGTGAACATTGTATCATTCTCGTGTGTGCATTGGGCCTCCATCTAGTTATGAAGAATCTGCAAACATATATCAAAATGAGAAAAAAGTTGATGTACTTAGTTTATTCTTGTTGGGAGAATGAACATAGAGCTCAAATATTAATTTTAATGCTTCTAAATAACAATGAGAAAATTTGCTAACAACAAAATATGTTACACTGTCTTTGGATATATTCTCTGTATGCTATAATTTATTATTGTTGAGAGAATGTACGTAGAGCACCAATGCTAATAAAAACGAACTAAATGTTAATGAAAAAAAGCTAACTTTTTTAACCTTTAGAACCAGAACACCACTTTCTAGCTGATTAGGTTAATTACAATGTAGAGTCCAAGCAGCTTAACTTCTAAATAAATAATCTCACTAGAATCAAAAAGCTTATAGGCAAACTTAAATTTTTTGATGCACACCTATGGTCATGTCTTGCATGCTGTGTACTGACTATGTTTGCTATTTCAAAAATGCTCTAAAACGACTATGTTTGTACAACTATCGTTACATTTCAATTAAACTGGAATTATATCTAACATAAAATAATGTAAACTGATGGAACATTTACCTAGAACTGCCTTAACTCAACCAAATTAGGATTCTATCTCAAAACACCTTAAAAAGAAAGTATATCTACAATGGCAATTTAAACTTGTATAAAATGCAAACCCAGTTTCTAGTTGAAAAACAACCAAAAAGGCAAAGTACCATTGCTAAAAATCTAAAAATGAAATTGGGCACGAGCAACAGCCAAAAATAGCATACCATCCCCAATCAACAATTTAGAAAAACTAAGAAAACTAATTATAAGAAAATCAAATAGTTCACTTGTTCTTTTCTCACTCAAGGAAAACCCCTTTCTTTCTCTATGGTGTTTACGCCTCTTCCAACACCAAAACAAAATTTATTTGAAGAATAGAGAGGTTAAATACCATCAAAAATATATATAAGAGATAGAAAAATTACAGAGATCGTGAGAGAAGAAATTTACTGAAAAACATAAAAAAGAGAATAACCAAGAGAGATTGGGAACGTGACACAAATTTGGCGCAAAATTGAGGTGGGAGAAATTAATCACAATCACCACAAATTCGAGGAAGAGAATGTTGCTTGAAGGAGTCGTGGGTGATAAAGAGGGGAAAGTTTTTTTTTTTTTTTGAAGGAGAAAAGTAAATTGCGATTTAATCATCTATTGTGTTGAAACTAAAGAACATTAGCGACAGTAAGTGGCTGTCGCTAATTTGTTGCAAAATTATAAATAAAAATAAAAAAACAATGGTATTAGCGACGGAAATTTTAGTTTTGCTAACGAAAAAAACCGTCGCTAAGTTATGATGGGCAATGCTTGTCACCAATTGTCTACCTATGTTGTCCGTAAAAGTCATTTTTTGGGTAGTGATTGTATGTGATATCGAGTTGTTGTAGATGTGATAGCGTATTTATGTATGTAACAATGTGTTGTGTTTTGCAGGTCCTCAATTTTGAGTGGCAAGAATAGAATCTTTAATAGATATTGTAGCTCGAGAAGGCTCTGAGCTTGAGATTGTGCTAAAAGAGCTTAAAATCAGAAGATCAAAGAGAGCTAACAGTAGGTTAGAGAAAGTGTAGAAGACTCAAGCAAAGAGACAAATGGAAGGATCTAGGGCTGAAAGGAGGACAGTGGCGAATGGTGATGAACGTCCAGTATTAACGAAGGCTGTACCAATGTCGTCGAAGGCAGGTTCTGGTAGGACCACATCGGGCAAGCTGGTCCAAAGGTAACCTAAAAGGAAGACTGTAAAGGATGGCTCAACCTCGATGACTGCATAAAGTGGAGAGGCCAAGATAACTTTAAAAAAGAAGTTGAATACCCATGATGTTGTGAGCGAGGCGAATGAGGGGGATAGTGGGGCTACTGTGGAGGACGAGCTGTTAGATGTGGAGAACAAGGCTGAGGGCAGAAGCTCGAGTAGGTACTGAAGAGCTGAACGCTTCTGTGCAGTTGGAGCTGAGTAGGGTATGTTTATATTCTTCGTACTACTTAAATTTTGCTTTGTTTTCGAGCTTAAATGTATATTGTTTCTGTTGTAGGCTGCTCGAATGTTGAAAGTCATCTATCTCGAACTCGAGGATAGGAGGGACGAGCTCAAGAGAGGAGGAGTTGATCCCGAGAAGAGGATGGCTCAACTCGATGCAAATTTAGGTTTGGAAATGGAGCGCTCAGTTTCTACGAAGGACTCGATCCGGGTGATGATGCTCGAACTCGCTGAGGAGGCGAAGAAGAATGTCGAGGAAGTTGTAGCTGCTCGTGACAACCTTAGGCAAGCTCCTCGAAGTGGGATACTCTGTGGTTGACATCGAAGCGATCATAGCAGGGCGCTATGTTGATGAGATCAAAGCTGAAGAGGAGCCTAATGTTGATAATGGCTCACTTCAAGGTATTGTGACAAGGTTAGATGCGGTCTCATCTAAAACTGATATAGAGAACCGTGGGGGTGATGATGATAAGGTAGAGTAAAAACTTTTTAGAGTTTGATTGTTTTGTTTGATTGTATAAGTTGAAAATTGCGATTATATAGTATATACTTTGACCACAAATTTGGAATAGTCTAAGAGATGTTTGTAAATGTTGATTTGTAGGAACTTAAAGGTATGCGCCTCAGAATTGAGAAATGAAAGAGAGAGAGAGCTTGTTATGGAGAAAAATGTCTCAACAACTCTGTTGACTCTGTAAATGGAGCTACAAGTTAGAAAAGAGCTTGAAATATTTGACTTGTACGCTTTGCTACTCTAGAGTTACAAAATAAAGTTAGAAGGCAGATATAGATCATAATGAACGATAATAATCAAATATGTTCAGACTATTTTGGAGTGTTAAAAAATTATAACTTAGAAAATGTGTACCTTGAAATAGGATGTAGATGCTATTGCCATTAGTGTGAGATAACTTCGTAACTTGAGGGCAAAGTACAATCTTATCTTGTTGGCTTGTGAGAAACTGAAATCTGTAAGAATTGTGTAAAGCTAACTGTAGTTTGTATTGATGTTATCTGTGAAGTATCATTGAATCAAGCTTGATGATGTAGGTCGAGTTAGAGACTGTCCGCCTAAGCGAATGACAGACGCTTCAATATAATCATGAGTTTGGGGCAGAATTTATTAGGATGAACAAAGCATACGAAGATAACGAGGATCGATATGTCAAAGTACAGATCCAGTTTGCAAAGGCGACAAAACTATGGAGGACCTGACCTGGTAGATCAAAAGTAAAGATGTTGAACTAGAAAAATTATAAGGGGAGCTCGAGAGTGCACAAACCGAATTAGCAAAGCTAAGTAGTAGGATAGATTTTTTGATAGTGATAGGTAAAGAAGTGGACAACACTCAATACTGTATCAAGTCGTTAGAGGCGGCAGAAAATGAATTGCCAGAAAATATGGCCAATTTAATGGGTCAATTGGCCAAGAAGGAAAATAAACTTGTGAAGGCGCGAGATGATTTAGCTGATTCTAAATGTGTGGTTGAGCAGTTGAGTGAGGCCATGCCTGCTAACAATATTGAACTTCGGATCTCCCAAAAATGGTATGATGAACTAAATGAGAGGGTTGCGAGGTCGAAGGCGGACTTGGCTAGTTTATGCGGTAGGCAAGAAGGCCGAGGTCGTAGAGTGATCAGAGAAGAAGAAGAATGGCGTAGAGGTCGCAACTACCAAGGGTGATATGGCTACGACATCAGCTCAAATTAAAGAGTTGGAGGTTGATTTAGTTCGTGTTCGAGCTGCCATAAGGAAAGCAAACAAAAGAACAAGAGACAGTGGTGATAAGTCAGAGGTTGCTCTTCGGAGAAAGCAAGATTTAAAGGTCACGATCAAGAAAAAAGGATGAGCTACTAAATAAATCTCGTGCTAGGGGAGGTGATGTAAATGAATTAGAGGTTGGTGGCACTTCGTGGTAAAGTGGAGGAGCTAAAGAAGATAAATTGTACTAAGCTAGATAAAGCAGCAAAGTTAATATTGCGGCAGACTAAGGCGATAACATGCTTGGAGCAACGCGCAGAGCGGGCATGCACCCTACACGCAAATTTGCGAAAGCGTCATCTGAGACTAAAAGAACAATTTGTCAAGTTAGTCATACCAGACTGAGAGAGGATTTTCTCAGAAGAGGTGCATTAGAAGGTGCTAATGGTTGTCATCACCTATTTTGTGGAAGAAGTAAATAGGCTTTAGCTCGAAAGGGATACCTTAGATGATTGTGTGGTACTCAGAGGTTGTATCTGTAATATTGATATAGATCGAGGAAATTGCCTAAATACCATGAAACTAGAGCTAGGTTCTTGACTTGTTGAACTAGTAGTGCGAGGAAGGGATGCTATAGCTGCCCGAGCTTTAGAGTTTATGGTTGCCCGACCTCCTTCGTAGGGAAAAGTGCAGCCGACCTTCCACAAGCAAAAACCTATAAATATGACCTGTAGTTTATGTATTTACAGACATGTATAGAGATAAAAGCTAATTTTACCTTTGATTATCTTGTGTCTTATAGATAGTAGAGAACATTGATTGAAATCTAGTATTACCTTTATTTTAATCGTTGATATATGTATAGATTGATTGATTTAAAGCTAGTATTGCCTTTGCTTTAATCTATGTATAGATGGGTCGATTAAAAGCTAGTATGACCTTTGCTTTAATTTATATAGATGGTCGATTAAAAGTTTATATGACCTTTGCTTTAATCTATAAGATTTAGTAGATTCTACATACAGTAGAGAGTAATGTAGGAAAAAACTTAGACATTTTCATATAGTAGAAAAGAATGCACATTGTTGGAGATTAAAATCTTACTTCTAGAATAAGAATAGAGTAATCTGTAATGGAGAACTAGGGATTCAGCGATAATATCATTTCAATCATCTAATGTTCCAGGGATTTGAGATTCGGACGCCTTTCTCTGTTATGAGGTAGTATGATTCAAGGCCATTGCGGCCAACGATGAGGAAAGGATATTCCCAATTTTTGATGAGCTTCCTTGTATTTACTTCTTTTTTACTCTGTCGGATTTCCCTGAAGATGAGATTGTCGATTTGGAACTCACGGCTTCGGACTCTTCTGTTGTATGAGCTGGCCGGCATATGATGATATTGACCTAGGATGGAAATAGCTCGAGCTCAAGTCTCATAAATGCAGTTCATATTACAGGACAATTCGAACTCATTTTCTTCGTCTGTTAGCTTGTGATCTTTGAAAGGATGGTGGTATTCTGTTGGAATGATGGCTTCGATACCGTAAGCCCGGAAGAAGGGGGAGCAGCTAGTTGATTATCTTGGTGTAGTACGGTATGCTCGTAAGACATGAGGAAGCTCCCGTATCCAATTTTCTTTCTTCTGCAATTGAAGCCATTTAATGAGTCCATCCACTATTGTTTTGTTGGTGATTTTGGCTTGTCAATTTCCTTGCGAGTAGTATAGATTGGATGGGGAATAAATAAAGTTGTGTTAGTTGATGAAGGCCACGACCTTTTCTCCAACAAACTACGACCTCTTATTGATCTGAATTAGGTGGAGGCATTCGAACCGTGTGATAATGTGTTCCCAGATAAAAGAGATGACCTCTTATTCTCTAGTTTAACAAAGATAAACTACAATTCCACCCATTTCCTAAAGTAATCTGGCGCATTGGGAAATTCTTTCACGAGATCGATTGCCCACCGCAGGAGGTTGTATCATGTGCCTATGTCGTTGATATGTGTCACTTCGTCATGAGTATTCTTTCGCTTGCTTATACATTATCTTCCAGAATACTCCTTGTGTAATTGCTCTATTTCTAAGTGACCAACCTGCGGTATGAGAGTCACAAGTTCCTTCATGTAATTCACTGAGCATTCTATCAGCTGTCTTCCTGGAGAGGCACTTGCGATAAGACCCTATCACTGATCTTTGATATAACCGGCCTTCCTGAACTATATAACTCTTTGAGTTTTTGATCAACTATCAGCGTTCTTTTAGATTTACTTGGAGGGTCCCATCACATTTGTTCTACGGGCCGAGGTAGGTGATAAAAGGTTTCTTCCAATCATCATCTTCCTCTTCATCACCCCCAGTGTTGATCGTGCATATAGAGTTGAGATCAATGCCGGGGGTGGACATCACTTCGATTTATAGATATCGTGCTTCTATACCCAAGGCCTCGGCCAAGTAAGCCAAGGAATCGGCATGTCTATTCTCACCTCGTAGTAAATAGTCAAAAGTTGCTTTTACGAATATGCTCATCCAATTTGTAATGAGGGTTGCATATTCAACCATCTTTCTATTCTTCTTGTACTGCTCGGAATAATGGTGGACGATCAGCAAGGATTCTGTATAGACTAATAGTTCCGAAACGCCAAGCACGATCGCCAAATTGGGCCCATGAATTATTGTTTTGTATTCTATAACATTGTTTGAAGCTTCAAAATCTAAGCCGATTGATTTTTTGATTTTTTCGTTTGATGGCATAATCAGTACGATTCTAATCCCAGACCAGCAAGGTCCTGCTGAGCCATCTGCAAGAAACCTCCATCCTTTCCTTGAAATTTATTCAGCTCGCTAACCAAATGGCTTCGACGGTAGATCTTCTGTCATCTCTTCTGTTAGGCCAGGGTCGTGCTCCTCCCAATCTGGATCTTCTACAGGAAAATCTGCTAGAAAATCAACAACGGCTTGACCTTTTTCTAAATGACATTGTTCGAACTAGATATCATGTTCACCCAAACTGACGGACCATTGTAACACTCGTCGTGATTTTTCTTTTTTAGACAAAACTTCTTGGAGTGGGTAGTTCACCATAACCTTGTTGAAATGGTCTTGAAAGTGGTATTAGAGCTTTTGTGAAGTGTAAATGAGAGTTAGAAGAAGTTGTTCGACCTTAGAATATCTAATTTTTGCTGGAGTGAGGGTCTTGCTGATTAAATAGACTTGTTTTTTACCTTCCCCTCAAGTTGAATGAGAATCGAGCTGATAGAATTTTCTATAACTGCGAGGTAGATGATCAGTTCATCATTGTTTACCAGGGTACTCATGATGGGAGACTTCCCCAGATAGGTTTTGTGTTCCTGAAAAGCTACTTTGCATTCTTCTGTCTACTAGATTTCTTTATTGGGCTCAGCCTTTCCTCGTTTGGTACACCCTCGGAGTAGTAAAAACAACCACCGATATCGATCTGAAGACTTAGAGACAAATCGATTGATAGTAGCAATCTTGCCTGTGAGTTTTTGTATGTCCTTCTTTATTTTCGGAGGTTGCATGTTGAGGAGTGTTCAAATTTGATCGGGGTCAGCTTCAATCCCTTTCTTGCTGATGCGGTACTCGAAGAACTTACCTGAGTACACTCCAAATTGAAATTTATCAGGGTTGAGTTGTATTTTGTATGAGCGTAGAATATAAAAGACCATGGAGAGATTGGTGATATGGTCCTTAGACTGAAAGCTTTTGCAGAGTAGATCATCGATGTAGACTTCAACAATTTTCCCCAAGTATGCTTTGAACATTGTCGTCATTAATCTTTGATAAGTTACTCTTGTGTTCTTCAGTTCGAAAGGCATGACTCTGTAATAGTAGAATCCTCTTTCAGTGATGACAGTGGTATTTTCCTGATCGTCGTCGACGAGGGGAATTTGATTATATCCAAAAGCATAATCTATTATAGATAAGAACTTGTGTCCTACCATAGAATCAAGAATTTGATAAATGATTGGAAGAAGAAAACTATCCTATGGAATATGTTGGTTTAGATCTGTAAAATTCACGTAAACTCGGGCTTTCCTATTCTTCTCTGAAACTGTGACTATGTTAGAGATCCAATCCAAGTATTTGGATTCTCGAATGAACCCGACTTTGATCAATTTATCGATTTCATTGTTGACTTCATCTCGAAGATGAGATGATAATCTTCTCTGTTTCTGTTTGACTGCCATGACGTTATCGTTGATGCTGAATCTGTGACAGCTGTGGCTAGGTCGACTCCTAACATTTCATCGAAAGTCCAAGAAAAGATGTCTCTATTCATTCGTAGATGTCTATGTATTCTTCAAGTTCTTCTATTGAAGGATGATCATCGATGTGACCAACTTTCTATAATTGCTATGCAACAAATCTGTCAGATGTGTCGAGAATGGCAGATATGGTATTTTTACAAGCTCGAGAGATTTTTAACTACCTTTGATTTCATTGATGCCGCGGTCATGTTTGAAATAATGTGCTTGATGGTACGCGGAAGCGATTGCTTTTATGTTATGAATCCAACAACAACCCATAATCCCTAAGTAACGAGATTCGGCGTTGATGATGTAGAATATGACGTCGATTATGATAGGTTCAACAGTGATGGGTAGGATGATCTTGCCAACTCATTCCTCTTTGGAGCCAATAAAGCCACTAATATCGATGTCACTTGGAATAACTTTATCGGCCAATCTCATTTGTTCGATCGTGCTCTAAAAAAGAATTTTGATACCACTACCAGTATCAATCATCATGGTATGCATTGCGAATTTTTTCATTTTTAGCATGATAACCAGAGCGTCATGATGAGGAAACTTGACGTGAGTGATATAGAAATCCTTGAAGGAAATCCTAAGTCTGTGATTGCTTGATACAAGAAGGAGCTTAACTTCTTTATCTTGAGCGGTAAGATCGCAACACTCAGATAATCTCCATCGCTTGAATCTGGATGAGTTATGAATCGAATGGATCTCAATCATGTTTCTATGGTACATATGGTATAAGTATTTTTCCTCGGCTTGATCTTCGACCTGAACTACTTCGACCTGCGTCTTGTAGCAACCATTTTTGTATCCTTCCAGATCGACAATGTACTCGTGCATTTTTTCATCTTTAAAAATATATTCCATTAACCTCTTTAAAGCATAGCAGTTGTCTATTTAATAATGATTTACCTAGTGATGCGTGCAGTATGGCTTGCCTTTAATCAGTTTCATTGGTTGAGATACACTTTAGAATTTGTCGTTCGCCAGCACGAGAAAAATTGATGAGATCCAGACATTCATCTTGGGGAGGACAAACTTGGGTGATAAATTGCCTTTATGAGATTTACCTGTATTTTCCCTGGAACATTTTTGATCACCCTGGTCCTCCTTTCAGTCATCATCATTTCCAAATTGATATACCTATTGACCTTGGAAATCATGTCTTCCATGGTTATGTTTTTTTAAAGAAGAGATTCTCATTTTCTTTGCAATAGAGTTATAGTGCATTTGTAAAAATTGTAATAGTTGCTTAATTTCTGATCTAGATTATCAACTTTTTGTGCAAGCTCCAAAATTTTCTTTATAAGACCTAGATCATCTCTCCTTGTGATTGCTTTAGACTAATAAGGGAATATAAATTTTCATCCTTGTCTTTATTCTGAGCATATGTCTTGGCGAAGATCTTCTGTAGTTGGTTGAATATGAGGATAAAATCTTTAGGTAGAGAATAGAACCACCGTAGCGATTCTTCTTGTAGACTTTTGGTGAACAGACGACATAGAATTTGGTTGAGATTTGAATACAATCCTAATGAATCACATAATTGCTGAATGTGTACCTTCGGATCAGTGCCTTTGTATTTACGTATCTTGGGAGTATGGAAACCTGTTGGTACTTCCATTTCAAATAACTCTTTTACAATAGGACTGCCTTGCAACTTTATAAAATCATCTTTATTACCTAGTGTTTGAGCTTCGATTACTCTTTGTGGTGTCTGAGTAACTTGGCAAGCAGGTCGAGGATTACGAGTACCGGTATTCTCGCTCAAGCATTCTTGTATTGGTTTTCGGGGTTGAGGTCGCTGCTCCATCTCCTGACATTTGGAAAGCTGAAGACCTTTATTGATAATGGACTGAGCTTTTCTTTCCAAATGAATTGAAGCTTGTGGTTCGTGCTGAAGATTTAAGGAAATAACTTTGTTGGTTGCTCCTCGTGGTCCTAATCTTTCTCGTGCTAAAACTTAAGAGTTTACTGGTACTTGATCACGATCTCCGGTAAGGGGAGCTTGTTGAGTATCTTGCAAAGCTTGCAATATGGTCTGCATAGTTATCATTTGTTCTTCATGTCAATTGAATGCTGTCAGGCGAGCTTGACACTCGCTTTCGAGATCTTTGTTGCAGAGCTCACGATCAAGAATTAACTGACGCTCGAGATCATTACGCTTCTCTGTCTCGGCGTAGAGATTTGCCCTTAGTTTAACGAGTTGCTCTAGTTCATCTGAAAGATTGAGCTGGACTCCTTTTGTTGGATATTTCAAAGTGACCATGATTGGAAATGGATAGTGAACTAAATGTATGCCTTAGGATATCATGGAAATGTCATCTTTACCACAGACGGCGCCAAATATAATGACCTAATTATGTAACTCAAAATAGCTCAAAATTAGATCTTACACCAAATGTACTTATGATAAGAATTAATATAATACAAGAAAATGACAAATGTGATTTAGCGTAGAAAACCTTTGAATTGGCGAGAAAACACAACCTCGAGTTGAGGATTTTGTAACTGTAACTCTTATTACTTGAGGCTGATATCTTATTACAAGTAATCTTTTGAGCTAGAAATACTTGATCGTGAAAGATAAAAAAATGTTATGGTCTTAAAATATAGAAATTTTGGTACCCATCTCTTCCAGAACTTTTCCTTTATATAGACCTTACCAGAAGTTTGTTAGAAGCACGTTCTCCTGATAATAAGGTAAGTGGTAGTTGAATGTATAACTTTTAATTCCTGAGAGACAAATATCTTTGACTTATTCATATTTTATGTAGTGCTCGAGAAACGTTCCTTATCAGTTCGTGGTCTAGATAGGTCTCTACAAATGAAGAAGTCCGAGTTTGTGATAGGTCTCTACAAATTGTACTTTAAAAATGTACTTTAATACCGCTTCTAGTATCCACCATCATCGTGTCCATCACAATATTCTTCATCTTCATCATAACAAGTGCATCATGATGAAGAAACTTGGCATGGCTGATATCATAATCTTTAAAGTAGATTCCCATTCTCCTATTACTGGACTCTGAAAGTAATCGAGTTTCCTTTGTTACCATAGACAGGTCGTGATATTGGATGAGATAGCATCTTTTAAATCTGACAGATCTTTTTATTTTGCGTGTCTCGATGAAGTGGCTGAGATGAAGATTGCAAAGGTGTTTTTCTTCAGTTCCTTCTTCGATCTGAATGACTCCATTATCAAGTTTTTAGCTCCCATTTTTATAACTCTCTAGATCGACGATATATTTGTGTAATCTTCCATCTATGTACTTCATGAGCCTCTATAGAGCGTAGCAATGTTCTGTATCATGATATTTGCAGTATAGCCTACCCTAAAAAGGTTGGAGAAGTTGGGCATTTCTGAAGAACTTGTCTTTCTGAAGTGTGGAGCAGAGATCAGCCAACTTAGCAGTTCACCTTGGAAGGCAAGGCTTTTGAAGGATGCTTCCCTTTCGAGGCTGATCTCCATCAGATGTAGTTCTTTTTCTGTCCCCTTCAGTATCTGCAGTGCGCTTGAATTTTCATTTTGTGGTTTGTCCTTTTGTTGTTAGGATTAATTTTTATGGCGTTTGCCTCCCAGACATCATCCTCTCGAGATCGAAAAAATTATTCACCTTTTTGATCATGTCTTCCAGAGTTGTTGGTTTGTTTAAGATGAGATGCTCATTTACTCTAGTTTCCATGAGCAGAGCATTTGAAAAGGCTAAAGCTATAATTTATAAAATTGGTCAGGACTATCCACTCTTCTTGCCATATCTAGGAATTTTTTGATGAATACTTTGAGCTTTTCCCCAGACATTTGTTTAAGACTGATCAGGGAACATAGATTCTCCTCCTTGTCTCTGTTATGTAAATAGCTCTTGACAAATAGTTCTCGCAACTGTTCGAAAGTATGTATCGATCCCTCCTCCAATGAATGAAACCATCGTACAGGCTCACCCTAGATACTAGTAGGGAATAGTCAGCACAAAATGTGGTTTGATGTAGAATTTAAACCTAAAGAATCTAGGAACTCTTGAACGAATGGGATCAGTCCCCTTGTATTTTCGAATTTTTGGCGTGTGAAAACTGGTCGGCACTTCACTGTCTAATAAATCTTGCGCAATCGGGCTCTTATGTAGTCTGTAGAGGGTGTTCTTGTTTGAGCGTGTTTAGGCTTTAAATAGCTCTTTAATGCATTTGTCCATGTGTTCTTGAGTAACGAACTATCGAGAAGTAATTATTTAACATTACAGACACCCCTCTCTAGGGTTGTGATCTCGACTTCCTTCACTGAGCCTTTCACGCACTGGAATTCAAGTAATTCTCCTTTGTATATCTTCCACTTGTCTAAGGTTAGCGGGGATTTTATCGACTTCTTGTTAAACAGTAGGTAGCAATATAATTTTGGGTTCATGCTGGTTATGATTAGGTTGAATATTAGCCTACACTGTCTCGAGCCAAAACTCATGATGTAGCCGGCTGCGCCTTTTTGTTCTTTTGTGTTATCATCTGCTATCCTTGAAGAATTTTTAATGCCTCTCGTACTTCTGTCAATTGTAATTCTAGGATCGTTCACTTTTCTCTCTCGGAGTTCAGAATTGCGAGTAACTTTACCATTTAATTCACTTTCACACCGATTCCTTCTATCTGTCCATCTAAAGGATCTTGACTTGGGCTCAGTATTTCGTAAAAATGAGAAGTACTTGTTGTATTTGGGAACTGTGGCTGATTCTTTCGATTCTCACAGACGATACCAAATGTAAAAGCTTAAATTTAGGACTCAAACTTAGTACCTCACACCATAGCTGAGTAGAACACTAGCAATGACAAATACTCACTAACACACGAGAATTAGTGTGGAACCTTTGAATAGGTAAAAGTCACGACCTCTCTTGAAGATTATAGAAATGATGATGATATTAATTGAGCGACTACTTATTACAAAGAGTATTTTGGGTAGAGCTGCTTAAAGTTTCTAGGTAAGAAAATTTGTATGTAATATGTTCTTCCTTAGTCCTATTTGTAGGTCTCATATTATGACCGCTTTATGATGATTATCTCCTTTAATAATAAACGTTACAACATAGTTTTGACGTATCTTCATAATGGTTGTATAACGATCTGATTCTGCTTTTGTTGTAATGACTTATTTAATGACGTCGTTTGATTATAGAGTCTAACTATTTGTAGAGAGATCGATATCAAAATATCTTGGAAGTCGATATTAATGCTTGAGTTTGCTAACGGGAGTAAGTCCTTACATTAACGAATCAAATCTTAGCGAATCGGATTGAAGTGGATCCTTATCTAGTCTGTTAGCTTATAGAATTGGACCTTAGCAAACTTGGTTTCCTAATGGATCTAAAAAATTGGTTCTAAACATTCCTAACGGATCAGATCGGATCGGACTGAGTTACGGATTTAGTCCTTACCATTGACCGCCGCCATAGATAGAATGTAGATATAAATTCAATTGTTTGTCTTTATGAAGACAATAACACTATTTTTAAATAATTATAAAAAGCTATATCCGCAGTTATGTGACACATTTAATGCTTCCTTATTAAGAGGCACATAGTGCATATGGTTGCGACTTTTGAACTTTAAAATTGGCTAACTATTTTCCCTATATAACTATATGTTGACACCTACACAATGTGTTCTCCAACTGGAGTGTAACAAATGTTTTGCTAAGAAACTCCAGCAGTTGGGTGTGGGTTAAGAGAGCTAGCCTACTATGTCAGGCCAAAATTACCCAACCCAAACTTTAGTCTTCCAGCAGTTGAGGTTGGGCTTGCTGACATGGGTTTTATTTGTGGACTACTAAAGTCCACGCGTATTTATGAAGTCCGCCACGAAAACCAAAGCTCCTCTGCTCATCTCTCTTTCTTAAGAAACCCAATGTTCAAGATGCGAAGAAACTCAATGTGGTTTTCAGAATCAAAGTTAGATTAATGTGGTTTTGGAACTGAAAGTTAGATTGGTTAGGGATTGCTTGATGAGGGGTTAGATTATTTAGGGGTTATTTGGATTGGGATGTGTTTAATGATGGATTAGAGAGGATTGTTAGTAATTATAATTCTAACATGTTCTTCTTTTCCTATGTATAGTTGGTATCTTTGTTTATGGGTTGATGATAATGAGCGAGTGCAAGTGTGAGAGAGGGAGAGATGGGTGTTTGGTTTTTATGATGGGCTTTAGACTAGAAATCAACTAATCATAGAAGAAAAATCAGAGGGGTCTTTACACTATGGATAAAAATGTATTGTTTTTCTTCTACTCTAGAACAACATCATAGAGAGTATGAGGGATTTTAGGGTTGTGGGGTTTTGGTCTTTTGAAGAAAAGATTGTACTATGCCATTAACGAGAGAAACAAATGAAGAAATATTGGGTTTAGTATTTAAATAACTTTAGAGAAAAGAGACAGAGATAAGATTTTAGTCCACGGTGTTAAATATTTCGGCGGTAACTCTGCCAAACTTGTTTATTTGAGTGTGAGCTCCCCACACCCAGTTGAGTTCTGACATTGTCACGCAAGCAACTCAAACTCATTTTTAGAACTATTAGAAAAGTTTAAGTTTTGGTTCAGAGTTTACTCTGACAAGATAAACAAACCCACACCCATTTTAACCACTGCTGGAGATGCTCAAAGCAGGAACTCCAAACGACGATACCAATGTTGGATAATAGAAGCCTAGTATATTGTTTACTTATCGATCTCAAATTCTTAGTTGTATTATTTTCTTTCCCAAAAGTTGTATCATAAGAAGCGATGAAAAAAATAAAGAGACATAATAGACCTATATAGTGCGCCAGGCACAGGTCCTAACACATTATAATGTTCGGTCTTCAAAGAAGAACATCATACTAAACCAAACAAAAATTGCCTTCTTCGGAGCTATCAAAAACACATTTCTTACCCCTTAGAATTTGCCACGTGTAGTAGGGAGAGAAAAACTAACGGCAAAGTTATAACAATTAACTCTCCCTTTCTCGTCTCTCTCATCATTTGTTCTCAAACTTATCAACTCTTAAGTCTCATGTCATACACTCCATTCTAACTTTGAAGTATTCAATTTTTATTTGATTTACATAAGGAAAATTCTCCCTGAGATCTAGGTTTTTGATTGATAAACTAGTTTCACATAATTTGGGTATTCCACAAATACCTAAGTTGAAAATTTATTTTTGATTCATATTATTGAAGAATCATAAAATAAAATAATCTCATAAAAATGAGACCATACTCCTTTTGTGGTGCAATGATATAGAGTTCATATCTTCTTTAGAGAAAATGAAAATGAGTAGAGTAAAATTTCTTGAGAAAGAAACTTGGTGGTGTTAAAAAACTAGTTTTTTATTAGATGTTTATTATCATCTTCTCTGTTTGGGTTTGTAATTTTGTGCTTCTTTAAAGGAAATCCTAATTTGATATGAATATGCATTGAAATAGGAAAGAAGGTTGCCTTAAGTTCTGTATTTTGTGTTTGAATCTCTTTCTCCACTTAGATTTTACAAAGATACCTAGTTATTTAATAATGTTGGATGGGAGAGACCGAGGAGAACATCCCTGCTGAAAGTTGTTTAATGGATGGAGAGAGAAAGAGGTAAAAGAAAGAAAGATGTTCTCTCTTCATAACTTGTCATTAGTTTTCCCTGTTGTCTTGTCCACGTGTCGAGCTGTTAAGGGTGAGAGATATATAAATGATGGCTCCGGAGAGAGTTAAATTTTTTCCAGTAAATGTTCAAAATACAATTATGGGGAAATATATCTCAAAATACATACATGTAAGGCAAATCAAAAGTTCCTTCCAGGAGAAGGATTACAAGCGCAAAATTACGGTAAAAGTGCGACAATAAATCTTAAGCTTTTTTGTACAAAATTAGGTTGTATGTCATTGCAGGACTCCGATCTTTCATTTGGTACTGTTGGATTCCAGCTGTTTCCTTCTCAAATCAGATATTTGAATCGATTATCCACTCTAGCTCCTCTAATTCTTTAAATTTTAGGTTTGATTTGGGGTTTAAGTGCTTATTGTAATGGCCTAATCCGTAGCTCGAAATAGCTCAAAATTAGATCTTAGACCAAATGTTACTGTGACAAAAATTAAGGTTATATAAGAAATGACACATTTTATTTAGCATGGAAAACCTTTGAATAGGTAAAAAACCACGACCTCGAGTTAAGGGTTTAGAAACAATAACTTTTATTGCTTGAAGCTGATATCTTTTTACGAGTGATCTCTTAAGCTTGAAATACTTTATCTTGAAATAAGAAGTTTAGTGGTGTTTTGAATCTTGAAATTCCTGTGTTATAGCAAGAAAATCTTGTTTTTCTTGTCTTTATCTCCTCTTAAACTTTTTCATTGTATAAACCTTACCTACAACTCGTTATCGTGTAGAAGAACGTTCTTCGAATAATGAGGTAAGTTGTTGTTGAATGTATAACTGTTTAGTTTGTGGGAGACAGGTGTCTTTCACTTGTTCATATTTTTCTGTAGTACTCAATCCTTGCTCTTTATCAGTTAGTAATCTATATGGTAATACTAATTATTCATGTCACGTGTGTAATGCGTAAGTCTGTTATTGAGGTAGTTTAAGTTTGAACGAGCTCGAGGGATAAGTCCCTACAATTGCCCCCTTGCAACTAAAGGCACAGGTGGCTTTGATTGTGAAAACATCTGCTGATTGTTGGTGTTGGAAGTAGAAATGGTATGATGCATTGATGGGGAATTTGACTGGTTGGTTACTCGATATTTCTTTATGGGATACTGTATCTGGCATTTAATATGGTGGAAAGGATTGATGTATTTGACGTTTGGGGTTCCCTGATTGTTTTTTCTTGAATGATAACTGCTTTGGAAACGCACATGTGTATTGAATGTGGGTTTGATATAAATAGTACTTATACTATATTATTCATCATCTCTATGAAGCATCCTGTTACTATAATGTTTTCTGCTGTCCTCTATTTTCATAATGGTGAAGACCAGGTGGCAGGTATATGAAGAGAGGGTGGTTGCTGAAGTTCAAAGGTTAAAGTTGTGATATTTTAGCAACCAAACACTGAAGATGCCTACACCCATTCCCGTACCACCGACATATTATTGGATGATGGAAGAAGAAGCGGCTGAAGCTAAAGATAATTTTTACCACATGCAGAGGCTTAATTATGTGATTTTGTTTGGGGGGAGGCATCGGAGATGCCTTCGCCTATTGGGGGAGGACAAGGTTGAGAAGGCAGATCTGGAGGCCGACTTACATACGAGGCATTACTGCCTGGTATCATGCGAGGGATAGGGTTCTAAAGTAGGACCTCCTTTAATTTCTACCAACCTTCAGTTGGTAGGGGTTACGGAGGAGGAGACGGTGGTGGTGGAGAAGGGAGATGGAGATTGGAAATCTTTCTTCTGCACAATCATCATTTTATATCGTGAGAAAGTTCTTCCTTCTAAAGGTTGGTTCAGGCACTGATACCTTAGCTTTTTTAGTTTCTTATGGAAGTAAATAGTATGAAGGGGCGCCTAAACCTTTCTTGCAGAAGATTTTCAGAATGAAACAATATTGAAAACTGAAATATAATGAACCTGTAGATCAATCTGTAGAAATATCTGAAAGACTTGTTATTTGTAAAGTATTTTGTAAGTAATATTCGAGCTAATGAAAAAGATAGTTGCCCAAAAAATTGTGCTTGATAGATCAAATTAGCTGCATTTACTTAAATTGAGCTAATGGAAATGTATGTTGTAGTATGAAAATGTAATTTTGTGAAATCGAACTAAAATTGAATATTATCAGTCAAACTGCTGAAAATAGAAGTATGTGTTGTGTAAAAATATCATGCTAGGAAGCAATACCCTTATAGAGAATATAATATGAAGAGATTAAAATATCAATCTATGAAGATATTGTTGGAAATGTGCTACAGGGAAAATATGGGGAATGCTAGCTTAAAACGGGAGTGAACGAATTTTAATGAGGCCGATTTGGAAAGATAACTTCAAATAATTTTTTATCATGATCTTAGGGTTTCTAGTTATGGAAAAATAGATCATACTATATACAAAATATGGGGGATTTGATGTTATCTCAAATCCAGTGCAAAAACTTGGATGCGCGGGTGAGGAAATGTGAGATAGGGCATAAGTTTTACTCAGATATTTTGTGAAGTGATTTTGGAGCCTGAAAGTCGAATAGCTGCTATGAGGCAAATTATTGTGGAAGAGATAGGTGAGGACGATGATAGGATGGCTGGGGGCAAACTGATTAAGTGTGGCACTCTAGGGTATCTGGGATGTTTCATGTGTGATTATATTTATGGGAGCGAGCTGAATAGGTCGAACAACTGTAATTGGAATGTGGCCTGAATGATTTTCTTGAATCTATTCCTTATTTGTTGTAAATATTGTTAGAAGCTGTTTTTGAATAAAAAAATTGAATTTTGAAATGTGACAGCATTGAAAATAACGTTAGTAGTTCTAAAAGTAGCAGAAGTAGGAATGGAAAAAGTATATTAACTTTGATTTTTTATCTTTTGTGTAAGGATAGAAAAAGTTTGATTGTGTGTGACAATCGAGTCATCATAAGTGTGGGAGAGTTTGAGAGAGATTTGGCTAGGAGAGAGAAAAATATATTAAAATATAGAATGCGGGGTAATGATGAGAAGGCATTTTCACCAAAAAGGTATGGAACGTCCGATATTAATTGTGGAAGGGACGCATCGGTTTCAAAACTGAGGGCGGCTCGTGTGAGGCCCAATAACTGCCAGCAGTTTGAGAAAGAAATTATTAATAATAGTTAATCTTGCTCATTCAAATGTTTATCAAACTCTAAAAAATGATAGAACAGTGGGAGAGAAAAGAGAAAAACTTGTAGAGATTCACGTGAGGGATTAGCAGAGGTAATTTGTGTAGATAGAAAAAGAAGGTTACAGAGGTAGAGACACGACAGTGGCAGCACAACGCTGTGGTAAAAGGGGGAGTAAACGCTGCTTCCTATTTATATTCAGATGTTGAAGATTAGTGATTGAGTTTTTGATTTAGTGAATATGAAGGATTAAAATTTTGTGGGTTTTTAAATTTTGAAAAATTTACTATTTATAGTAAACGTTTAAAAAACCTGTTTGATTTGTATGTAGAAAGATATAAGTATGTATATGTATAATATATGTGTATGTGTCAAAGTATAGAAAACAAAAAATGATTAAGAACATAACTGAATACCTGGACCTGTATGTAGGTTGAGGCGTGAGGAAAATATAATATAAAAATAAACCTCATCCTCAAGCCTATCTCTGATATAGAGGTATCACCTGAGATGGAGACGTCGATCTCTGGTCGTACAGAGTCTAAAAATGTAGAAGCTGTAGATGTAGACTCTGAGGGGAAGGATGTAGTATATTTTCTAGATTTCCCTGGTCATTTAGTATACTATCCTCCAAAGTCTGATATATTCAAAGAATTCAGCAAAATCAAAAGTACTTTAGGTGGGAAATGGAGTAATATTGTAAAGTATGCTGGTAGGTCATTTAGGGGTTGTACTGTGTCAACTGGGGAAGAACATTTCTTCTTGTTGCCTCATTTATAGAAGGAGAAATCAGATACAAAAATAGAAGAATTGATATATTTAGAGAATTTTGATGGAAATGTCCAAAACGACCTGGACGAGGGATTTTTATACTATTTGTCCAAGTTGGAATATGGATAGAGGTTGCCTCTTAGCAATCTTGCTAAGGGTATATTGAATACCATAGAGGCCTATCCCGCCCAACTAAATAGAAATATGTGGGAGGTGATAAACGTTTGTGAGACTCTAAATAGATTGTAGGAGGATAATGAGATGGAGAGGAGAATAACTCCTAATGATGTTTTACAGTATTATGTTGTGAAGTATTATACAGTGAGTGGAGGTGCGCATTTTTGCTCTAGTTTGTCGAGACCTCAATTTTTTTATCTGAATTCAGCAGGTTGAGTTTAGAATGATAATATGATATGGGTGAAAGGTGACTGTTTGTAGAGAATGGACGAGGAACCCATAGAACTTGTATCTAAAACTCTGAAGAAAAGTAAGTAACAATGTATAATATCGAACTATTTTAGTGTAGGGTTGTTTTGTCGTTTAACAATTTATTGTGTCATGTTGCCAGTCCTCAATCTAAGGTGACTAGAAGAGAATCATTGCTGGATATTGTAGCTCGAGAAGGTATTGAGCTTGAGATAGTTCTAAAAGAGCTCGGCATAACCAGAAACAAAAGAACTAATAGCAGGTCAGAGAATATGTAAAATTCTCAAGCCAAGAGATAAATGACAGGAGCTGGAATTAACAAGAAAAGAGAAGCGGGCGAGGAAGAGGGTCTGGTATTTTTGAGGGCTGCAGAAATGCCGCTGGAGGACGATTCTAGAGGTACTACTTCGAGAAAGTTAGCTCTAAAGCACCCAAATAAGAAAGTTGTGAAGGAGAGCTCACCTTCCGGTACCACGGTGAGTGGTGTGACTAAGTATAATGCAAAAAAGAGGAGAGTTTATCCGCCTGTTCATGTGAGAGGGGAGAAGGTCGTGGAGAGCCGACCTGTTGTGGAAAACGAGCTACTAGCTGTAGAGAATAGGCTTAAGCTGGCAACTCGAAGAGCTGCTAAGGAGCAGAATGACACCGCATAGTTGGTGTTGAGCAGGATGGTAAGTTGGTGACTTTGTGATTTGTAAACTTTGTATGTGGTTTCAAGCTTAAAAATGTATTTTGTTCTATTATAGACTGCCTCAGGATCGAGGAAGGAAGTGCTGAGCTCGAGAGTGGGAGAGCCGAGCACGAGAAGAAGGTGGTTCAACTTAAAGTTTAGAGAGGGAACGTTTGGTTATTGTGAAGGGTTCGTATAAGGTGTTGATACGCGAGCCCACCAACAAGGCACAAAAGAATGTGGATAAAGTTGCAATTTCTCAGGATAGAATTGGGCACCAACTCCTCGCAGTGGGGTATACTGTTTCTGACCCCAAAGCCAATATAGTAAATACCTACGTCAAAGAGGATAAACCAGAGGAGGAGCACCAGGTTGATGATGGCCCTCTTCCAGATGTGGTTATAAGGCTAGACTCGGTCTCTGCTAGAACTGATCTAGAGAACCATGGGGAAGATAATGAGAAGGTAGCATAAAGTTATTTGAAGTTTGTCTGAATGTTTTCTATGTGGGGTGAAAACTGTAATTGTATGGAACATTGCTTTGTAGGATAAATTTTGGATAAGCTAAAAGATGTTTGCAAATATTGATTTGTAGAAACTTAAGGATATGCGCCTCAGAATTGAGGAATTAGAGAAAGAGCTTGCTAACGATAGAAATGCCTCAGCATCCCTATTGACTTCACAAGAGGAGCTACAGGTTAGAAAAGAACAATAAATATTTGACTTGTATGCTGCGCTACTTTAGATGATAGATATAAATCATAAAGGTGTTAAAAAATTAGGAGCAATAGTAATCAAGTATGTTCAGACAATTTCGGAGTATTAGAAAATTGGAACATAGAAAATGTGTACCTTGAAAGAAGATGTAGATGTTAGTGCCATTATTGTGAGATAACTTCTTAACTTGAGGTTGAAATGTAATCTCAGCCTGTCGGTATGTCAGAAACAAAAATCTGTTAGAAATCTTTACATGTATCTGTAATATGTATTGATTGTATATATGAAGTATTGTTAACTCGAGCTTGATGTTACAGGTCGAATTAGAGACTATTCATTTGAGCGAATAATATACGCTCCAATACAATCATGAGTTTGTAGCAGAGTTTGATAGGATTAAAGGGGCATATGAAGATAGAGAGGATCAATATGCCAAAATATAGGTCCAGTTCACTAAGGCGACAGCAACTATTAACGATTGACGATCTGACCTGGTAGGTTGAAGGTAAAGATGTTGAGATAAAAAAATATAAAGGGAGCTCGCAAAAGGGCAGACTATAATAGCGAAGCTAAAAAGCAGAGTAGATTTATTCACGGGGAAAGGTAAAGAAGCGTATGTTTCTCATTACCATATCATGTCGTTGGAAGTGATAAAAAAATGTGTTACGGGACTTTATGGCTAGTTTGAAGGGTCAAATGATCAGGAAAGTAGACGAGCTTAAGAAGGCTCGTGCTGACCTGGTAAGTTTTGAAAGTGCATTTTAGCATTTGAAGAGTGAAATGATTAGGAAAGATAATGAGATTGAGAAAATTTGAGCTGACCTGGCATGTTCTGAAAGTGTGGTTGAGCAATTGAGTGAGGCCTTGTCTACTAAAGATATTGATTTTTAGATGGTTCAAAACTGGTGTGATGAATTGAATGAGAGAGTGTCCTAATTGAGGGCAGATTTGGCAATGCCCAATTCGCGTGTCAAAAAGGCCGAGGCCAGAGAGCAGTCAAAGAAAAAAAAAGATGATGCTGGGGTCTCGACCGCCAAAGGTGATGTAGTTAGCCCATCAGTTCGAATTATAGTGCTGGAGGTAGATATAGTTCGTATTCAAGCCCACGTAAGGAAATGCATCAAATGGATAAGAGAGTGCGAGTACAAGTTAAATACTAATCTTCGTAAAGAGCTAGATTTATAAGTGGTGATCAAGAGGAAGAATGAGTTATTGAAGAAGGCTCTTGTTGGGGGAAGTGATACAAATGATTGGGAGTTGGTGGAACTTCATGCTTAATTGACAGAGTTGAGGGCGCTGAATAAAGCTGAGCTAGACAAAGCAGCAGAGATAATAGCGCAGTATAATAAGGTGATGACATGCATAGAGAAACGCATGGCGTAAAATGCCGATATACACAAAGGCTTGCGAGAGCATTATTAAATATTGAAAAAGCATTTTTTCGAGGTAGTTATGCTCGATCGAAATACGACTATTCAAGAAAGGGAGCGCTTACAGGAGCTAATGGCTGTTATTGCCTATTTTGTGGAAGAAGTAAAAAGGCTTGAGCTTGAGAGGAATACCTTGCATGACTATGTATTATTTTGAGGTTGTATCTGTAATGCTGATATAGATCGAGGGAATTGCCTGAATGATATAGAAATAAAGTTAAGTTTCTAACCTGATGAATTGGTAGAGCAAGGCAGGATTGTTGTAACTACTCGAGCTCAAGATTTAATGGCTGAACGTGCTGAACATCCTCCCCTATGTAGGGGAAGCGTAGTTGACCTTCTATAAGCTAAAAACCTGTAAAAGTGATTTGTAGTTTTTGCAGTTATAGACATGCAAAGAGATGAAAGCTAGTTTTACCTTTGTTTTATCTTATGTCTCATAAAGATCATTTATTTTAAACTAGTATTACCTTCGCTTTAATCGTTGATATATGTATAGATGGGCGATTGAAAACAAGTTTTATCTTTGCTTTAATCTATGTATAGATGGTCGATTGAGAGCTAGTATTACCTTTGCTTTAATCTATGTGTAGATGGTCGATTAAAAGCTAGTATTACCTTTGCTTCAATCTATGTATAGATGGGCGATTGAAAGATAGTATTACCTTTGCTTCAATCTATGAGATTTAGTAAATTCTACGTGAGTAGAGGGTGATGTGGGAAAAAACTTAGAAGTTTTCATTGAGTAGAATAGAATATACACTATATGAAGATTTGAAATCTCACTTTAGGAATGTAAAAAACAAGAATAGTGAAATTTGTATTGGAGAAACTAGGGATTTAACGATAATATCGTTTCAATCGCCTAGTGTTCCATGGATTTGGGATTCGAACTCCTTTCTCTGTCATGAGATAGTACAATCCCAGACCAGTACGACAAACGATGCGGAATGGACCCTCCCAATTTTCTGCGAGCTTCCCAGTATGTGCTTCTTTTCTGTACTGTGGGATTTCTCTGAGGATGAGACCATCGATTTGGAACTCACGCTTTTTGACTCATCTGTTTTACGAGCTTGCTAGTATATGATGATATCGACCTAGGTTGGCAATGTTGCATTCCCTAGTTTCATCAATCCAGTTCATATTACAGGCCAGCTCGAGCTCATTTTCTTCGCCTATAAGCTTGTGATCTCAGACATAATGGTGTTACTATGTTGGAATGATGGCCCCTGTGCCATAAGCCAGGAGGAAGGGAGAACAATCAGTTGATTGTCGTGGAGTAGTACGGTATGCCCATAAAACATGGAGGAGCTCCCGTATCCAGCTTCCTTTCTTTTGTGATTGATGCCTTTTGTTGAGTCCATCTACTATAGTTTTGTTGGTAATTTTGGCCTGCCCCTTGCCTTGGGGGTAGTATAGATTAGGTGGTGAATGGATGATGTTGTGTTTGTTGAGGAAGGCTATGACCTTTTCACCAACATACTGCAGCTCGTTATCGATCTGAATCAGGTGGGGGAATCCAAATCGTATGATAGTGGGTTCTCAGATAAAATAGATGATCTCTTCTTCTCTAGTTCGACAAAGAGAAATTGTTTCCACCTATTTTGTAAAGTAATATGTTGCTACCAGTAAGAAACATCGGTTATCTGGTATATTTGGAAATTCTCTTACGATATCGAGCACCCATCGTTTTGAATGGCAAGAACACCTTGCTTGCATGTAGTTCGAGTACAGGGGCGTGTGTCCATGTCATTGACATGCATCGCATTTGTGTAAGTACTCTTCTTCCTACTTGTTCATTCCTGGCCAGAATACTCTTTGTGTGATTGTATTGTTAGCAAGTGCTCAACCTGTGGCACCCATGCCACAGGTTCCTTCATGTAGGATCCACAAGTTCCTTCATGTAAGTCTTTGAGCATTCCATCTGCTTTCTTCTTCGAGAAGCACTTAAGATAAGGCCCTATGACTGAGCGGCAAAGTAGACGACCGTTCTAAACTATATAGCGCTTTGAGTTTTCGATCAACTATTAGTATTCTTTTGGATCTGTCAAAAGGAGTCGTGGCATTTGTTCTTTAGGTCCAGATAGGCAATAAAGGGCTTTCGCCAATCGTTGTCCTCCTTTTCATTGCCCCCAGTGCTGATCATGCATACAGAATGAAGTTCAATGCTGGGGATGGATATCACTTCAATCTGTAGATATCGTGCTTTTGTACCAAATACCTCAGCCGAATAAGCTAAAGAATCTGCATGAATGTTCTCACCTCGAGGAAAATAGTCGAGAGCAGCTTTCATAAATTTTCTCATCCTATCGGCAATAAAGGCTGCATATTCGATTATCTTGCCATATTTCTTGTACTGTTCTGAGTAATGGTGGATGATGAGTTAAGAATCTATATAAACTAAGAGCTCGGGGATTCTAAGCTCTAGTACTAGGTTGAGTCCATGAATCAAAGCTTCTATTTTATAATATTGTAGAGGCTTCAAAATCCAAGTGGATTGATTTCTCAATTCTTTCGTTGGAAAGGGTAATCAGTATAATTCTGATTCCTGACCTTGCAGGTCCCGCTAAACCATCTATAAAAAGTCTCCACCCATTCCTTGTAATCCATTCAGCTCGTTCGTCAAAGGGTTTGACGGGTGGAACTTCTGTAATTTCTTGTGTATGATTAGGATTGTGCTCCTTCCAATCGAGATCATCCATATGAAAATCTGAGAGAAATCGACAATGGCCTAACCTTTTTCTGAATGGCGTTGTTCGAACTTGATATTATGTTCTCCCAAACTAACTAACCATTGCTGCACTTTTCATGATTTTTCTTTTTAAGACAACTTCTCAGAGAGGGTAGTTTGTCATGACTTTTTCTGAATGAGCTTGGAAGTAGTACTTAAGCTTCTATGAAGTGTAAACAAGAGTTAGAAGGAGTCTCTTAATTTTAGAATACCTCGTTTCGGCTGGAGTAATGGTTTTACTGATGAAATAGACTAGTTTTTATATTTTGCCCTCAAATCAAATATGGACTGAGCTGATAGAAGTGCCTGTAACTATGATGTAGATGATCAGTTCCACATTATCTACTGGGGTGCTCATGTTGAGAGACTTCTGCAGATAGATTTTGAGTTCTTGAAAAGCTGCCTCACATTCTGATGTCCACTGGATCTCTTCGTTGGGCTTATTTTTTCCTCGTTTGGTACAACCTGAAAGGAATAAAAACAGCCATCAAAATCGATCTGAAGTCATAGAGACGAAGTGGTTGATAGCAACAATCTTGTCTGCGAGTTTCTGGACGTCATTCTTTGTTTTTGGAGAGGGCATGTTGAGGAGAGCTCAAATTTAATCTGGGTTGGCCTCAATCCCTTTCTTGTTGATAAGATGGCTGAGGAACTTACCTGAATGCACTCTGAAGTAACATTTATCGAGATTGAGCCGCATCCTGTAAGATAGAGAATGTTAAAAATTATGGAGAGATATGTGATATGGTTTTTTGACAATAAGCTCTTGCAAAAGAGATCATCGATGTAGACTTCAATGATTTTCTCCAAGTGTGCTTTGAATAGTATTGTCATTAACCATGGATAAATTGCACTGGCATTCTTTAGTCTAAAGGGTATGACTTTGTAACATTAAAGTCCTCTTTCAGTAATAAAAGTGGTCTTTTCCTAATCGGCCTCCAAGAGAGGTATATGATTGCACCCGGAAGCAGCGTCCATCATAGATAAAAGCTCATAACCTACCATAGAATCAAGAATTTAGTGAATGATCGGAAGAGGGAAATAGTCCTTTGGAGTGTATTTGCTTGAATCGGTGAAATCTATACAAACTCGGGCCTTTCATTCTTCTTTAGAACTCTGACAATGTTGGAGATCCAATCTGGTTACTTGGATTCTTGAATGAATCCCACTTAGATCAACTTATCGATCTCAACGATAGCTTAATCTTGAAGATGAGGTGAGAGTTGTCACTATTTCTGTTTCACCGCCGTGGCGTTATTGTTAATGCTCAATCTGTGACATGCCATAGATGGATCGACCCCGGGCATTTCTTCAAAAGTACAAACGAAGATGTCTCAATTCATTTGTAAGAAGTGAACGAGGTCTTCGTTGTCATGCTGGACTAGCTTGATACCGATATAAGTACCTCTGCTAGGCATATTAATTTCTATGTACTTTGTAGGTTCTTTTATTAAAGGCTGATCATTGATATGACCAGCTTTCAGTAATTGCTATGCAGCGTATCTGTCTGATGTATCTAGAATGGCAGAGACAATATTTTTGCAAGCTCTAGAGAGTATTTGACTACCTTTGATTTCATATATGCCATCATTGTGTTTGAAATGAAGTGCTTGATGATATATAGAACCGATTATTTCCATGTTGTAGATCCTACAGCGGCCCATAATCCTGAGATAACAAGATTTGGTGTTGATGATGAAGAATACGACATAGATTGTGGCTGGTCAAGTGGTAATAGGTAAGATGATCTTGCTCACTCATTCTTCTTTAGAACCATTAAATCCACTGATATTGATGCCGTTAGGAATAACTTGATTGGCCAACCCCATTAATTCGATTGTGCTCTGAAAGAGAATCTCAATACCGCTATCGATATCAATTATTATTGTGTGCATGACAAATTTCTTCATTTTGAGCATGAGAACTAATGCGTCATGATGAGAAAACTTGACATGACTGATGTTGCAATCCTTGAATGAAATCCCAAGTCAACGATTGCTCGACTCAGGAAGAAGTTTAGCTTCTTTGTCCTGAGGTGTGAGATTGCAGCATTCTGATAATATCTTTCGCTTAAACCTGGAAGAGTTGTTAATCTGATGGATTTTGATCATGTTGTTGTGATAGATATGGTACAAGTGCATCTCCTCAGCTTGATCTTCGATCTAGACTACTTTGACTTACTTTTGCTAGCTACCATTCTTGAAGGATTCCAGATCGATAATATATTTGTATATTCTTTCATTTTCAAAAATATACTCCAACAACCTCTGTAAAGCATAACAGTTGTTAGTTTCATGATGGTTTACCTTATGATGCATGCAATACAGTTTGCTTTCAATTGGTTTCAGTAGCTAAGATGTACGGTAGAACTTGTCTATTGCTAGAATGGGAAAAATTGTGGATATTCAGACATTCATCTTGGGGAGGACCGGCTTGGGTAATAAATTTCCTTTATGAGGTTTGCCAGTATTCGTCTCGGAATACTTTTTATCACCCTGGTCCTCCTTAGGATCACAGTTACGTTCTGCGTTTGGACCTTTAGTAGTTAGGACAGATTTAGAAGATTTATGCCTTTTGGTCATTATCCTTTCCAGGTCGACATACCCATTGACCTTGGTGATTATATCCTCCAAGGTAGCGGGTTTGTATTAGAAGATATGCTCATTTTCTTTGCAATCGAGTTTGAGCGCATTGGTTAAAGCAGTAACAACAATTTTCTAATTCAGATTATCAACTTTTCTTGCGAGCTCAAGGAAATTCTTTGCAAAGACGTCAAGCTTCTCTTCTTATGATTATTTGAGACTAATAAGAGAATATAAATGATCTTCTTTGTCTTTATTGTGAGGATATGTCTTGACAAAATTCTTCTGTAGTTGATCGAATGTGAAAATGGAATCTTTAGATTGAGAATGGAACCACTGTAATGGTTTACCCTGCAGACTTACTACGAACTGACATCATAGAATATGGTTGAGGCTTGAGTACAATCCCAAGGAATATCGGAATTGCCTAATGTGCTCCTTCGGATCGGTGCCCTTGTATTTACGTATCTTCAGATTATGGAAACCTTTTGGTACTTCCATATCAAATAACTCTTTAGAAATCGAATTACCTTGTAACTTGGTAAAATCATCCTTACTGCCAAGAGCTTGAGCTTCAATCAACTCCTTGATATGCTGATCCATATGTTCTAGTATAACGTACTAACATATTGCCTGAGTGACTTGGCGAGCTGGATGAGGATTGCACACTTCGGTGCCTTCACTCAAGCGTTCACGTGCTAGAATTTGAGGTTGAGGTCGCTGCTCCTCCTCTTAGCATTTGGAAGGCCGGAGACCTCTGCTGATATCAAACTGAGCTTCTCTTCAAAATAAATTGAAGCCTGAGGTTTGTGCTGAAGATTTTTAGAAATGGCTTTATCAGCTGCTCCGCGAGGTCCTAATCATTCTCGTACAGAAACTCAAGAGTTTCCTGGTACTTGATCACAATCTCTGGTATGGGGAGCCTTTTGTGTGTCCTGCAAAGCTTGCAATATAATCTGCATAGTTATCATCAGTTCTTCATGTTACTTAAATTCTATCAAGCGAACTTGTCTCTCGCTTTTGAGCTCTTTGTCATAGAGCTCACAGTCAAGAGTCAACTGACATTCGAGCTTATTACGCTTCTTTGCTTTGACGTAGAGATTTGCCCGTAGTTTAGCGAGCTATTCCAGTTCAGCTGAAAGATCGAGCTGAACTCATGTTGTCAATCGCTTGGAGGTGACCATGATTGGAAATGGATAGTAGAGTGAATGTATGCCTTAGGATATCACATAAATATCTTCTTTCCTACAGACAGTGCCAAATGTAATGGCCTAATTCTGTAGCTCAAAAATAGTTTGAAATTAGATATTACACCAAATGTTTATGTGATAAAAATTAATGTAATACAAGAAATAGCACAGGTAATTTAGCCTGGAAAACCTTTAAATAGGTAAAAAACTACGACCTTGATGTGAGGGTTTAGTAACAGTAACTTTTACTGTTTGTGGCTGATATCTTATTACAAGTCATCTCTTGAATTATAAATGCTTGATCTTGAAATAAGAAGTTTAGTGGTGTATTGAACCTAGAAATTCCTATGTTAGAGTCTATAAAATCTAGTTTTTCTTGTCCCTATCTCCTCTAGAGCTTTTTCTTTATATAGACCTTACCCGTGGCTCATTATCGTGTCAAAGCACATTCTCTGAATAATGAGGTAAGTTGTAGTTGAAAGTCTAACTGTTTAGTTCGTGGGAGATAGGTATCTTTGACTTGTTCATATTTTGTTGTAGTGCTTGATCTATGCTCTTTATCAGTTCGTGGCTTATGTGGCAATGCTGACTATTTATGTCACGTACGTAATTCGTGAGTCTGATATTAAGGTTGTTTGAGTTTGGACTAGGTCGGGGGATAGGTCCCTATACTTATGTTGATTGATTCTCCTATGCTCCTGTTTACAAACACCATCTCTCCTACGCACTCAGAGATTTAGAAGAAGAAGAAGAAGAAGAAGAAGAAATGGAAAAAAATGAAGGGTGGGGGATTGTTGCCCGTTGGATTGTCGATAGGCCGTGACATCCGAGGTTGTGGTCATGATCCTTTTTGGGTTTATGTCACTGGTGTTGCTTGGATTGGTTTATGTGGATTTGAGCAGCAGAATTGGTGGTAGATGCACTGTAAATTTCGTCCTAGTTACTCCCCTTTTATCTCTCTCAGTCAGAGGCAAGGCTTCTCCTTTGGGTTTTGCTAGGGAATTTTCCATCGCTGGAAATTTTGCTTCACCAAGGGGTGTTCTCCCTTGAAAATGACTAGAGTTTCTTTCCGGGGTAGAGTGGTTTACTCAACCTAAGAAGGTTGGATTAAAAAGGCACATATGTCACATTTGGAGCGCCCGTCGTCGTACCCTTCACGGTATTATGCTAGAAGTTCGTCATCTCTTGTCGATGACCACCATAGGGGGACACATCTGCCAAAATTCGTTCACATGGGTTTTCTCATTTGGAGACATCGTTGGGGGTTTAAAGTTCCGTTGAGATGGTCGCTTTGTTCGATATGGATTGAGTTTGTCGGGTGTCATTCTTTCTTTTTTAGTATTTTCAACTTGCATGTTCTGTATTGTTTAGGTTTATCGGTTTGATCCCCTCTGTGAATGTAACCCAGTATGTTTAATATAAAATTTGCAAAAAAACAAAAAACAAAAAAAAACAATTATGGGACGTTAGCACTATAACCTTTGTGTGCCCTTTGTTTTAAACTCAATAATATAGTTACAACGAAAGCCAAAGTATATTTCATTTCTTAATCATCTCGTGTCTTGTGGTGTAGATGACTCAAGTAGTCACGATTCGATGGTGCCCATCACGAGGCAAATTCTTTAGGAGCGGTCTATAGTGGGGACTGCATCTACAGTAGAGTCTACGTATACTGTGCGGACTCCATTCGTAATAAGGACAACGCCCGCACTTTGCCTTCTTGATACGCTTGGGAATAGCATCATCTGGGGCGAGCGCAGTTGCAGCGGATCGCTTACGCGTAATAAAATCGTCAGGCCTCTGAATAATGTAATGATTACTTTCGCATAATTTTGCGGAATGGGGATCATGGGGGAGCTTAGGAATATGAAAGTAGATTGTTAATTGACACAAGCAAGAGTATAACTATAAAAGCCACTTAGGGCTAAAGAGAAAAACATAAGGGGAATCGCCACGAGTACTAATAACGCCGCCAGCAAAAAACATTGGGGACTTGACTAAACTAGCTACCTGGATAAAGCAGGTAATAGAAGAAATCAACAAGGCAGAAGGTCAAGGCAGAATTCCCTGATCACGGTAGGCTTGCGGGGTATAGTGGTCAGGACTATAATGGCCAAATTTTGTAGTAACTCAAAATAGCTCAAAATTAACTATTATACCAAATGTACCTATCACAAGAATTAGTATAAAAGACTGACACAGGTGATTAGTGTAAAAACTTTTGAATAGGTAAAAACCACAACTTTTATTTGATGATTTGGTAACTATAACTTTATTGCTTGAGGCTGATATTTGATTACAAGTTTTGATATCTATAGCTAGAAAATCAAGGTCTCGTAATCTAAAAAAATTTGGTCTTTTCTCCTCAGGAACTTATCCTTTTTATAGATCTCACTCTTAGTTCGTTATCGTGTAGAAGTACATTCTTCTGAAAATGTGGTAAGTGGTAGTTGAATGTGTAACTGTAAGTTTATGGGAGAAAGATGTCTTTGATTTGTTCATATTCATTATAGTGCTCGATCGACGTTCTTTATCAGTTTGTGGTCCAAGTGTATGCTGATTGCATTAGTCATATGTATAATGTGTGAGTCTGGTATTGAGGTGGTTCGAGTTTGGGATAGGTCGAGGGACAGATCCCTATGATTAGTTCATGCTTAGAGTAGGTCGCGGGATAGGTCCCTACAATTGCCCCTAGCAACTGGAGGCACAAGTGGTTTTAGTTGAGAAATGGTATGAAATGTTTATGTTTTGGAAGTTGGAAAGGGATTCGTTGAATGGGATTGGGTTGGGACTTACCACTTTTGTATGGAAAACTGTATTTGGCATTTATTACGGCAGAAAAGATTGATGTATATGGCTTTTGGGTTTCCCAGTAAATGTTGGTTTTAAATTATGACTACTTTGGAAATCCTGTCATGCATGGAATATGGCTCTGCTATAAATAGTATTGGTACCGTATCATTTTTCATCCTTGTGAAAGTACTCTGTCTCTAGAAGTATTTTGTGGTGATTCTTGTCTTGAGAATGGTGACAAATAGGTGCCAAGTATATGAAGCCAGGGTGCTTGCTGAACTACAGAAGCTTCAGCTGCGCTATTTTCGTAACCAATCTTTGGAGATTCCCACACCCATACCGGTTCCACCAACTTATCATGGGATGACGAAGGAGGAAGTGGCAGAGGCTGAGGATGACTACTCTCAAATGTGGCAGTTCCACCATCTGATTATGCTAGGTGAGCAGTACCGGGTATGTCTTCATCTGCTTATAAAGGATAACATTCAGGAGGCAGATGAGGAAGCCGGTGTACGTACTATAAAATATTACCGTTACCCTGCGAACGATTGGGCTTTGTATAAAGTAGAATCATTCTTCTTTCTCTGTCTTTTTGAGGTGGTGGAGGTTATGGAGGAAGATATGGTGGTAGTGGTGACAGAGATTAGAAATATTCTTTCGTAGAATCATCGCTCTTCTCTTGAAGGAGTGCTTATGCTAAATGTTAGTTCAGGCTCTGTTACATCCATCTTCCTATCTTTTCTTACAGAAGTGTTACATGTTTTAGGTGTATGTTCCTCAATACGAAAAATTGATATGTAATGTAACCTGTAGATCGATCTGTAGGAAGGTTCTAAAATATTGTGTTTTGTAAAGTATTCTGTAATTAATTTTTGAGCTAATGAAAGATATATTTTCGCAATAATTCTCTGTTGATAGATCGAACTAAAAATTAGTATGGTAAATGAAATAAAAATAGATTTTTTGTGTGATGAATAATAATATCGATAAGAAGTAAAATCTACGTGATCAAGCTATAACAAATCACCTTGTCAAATAAGAAATATTGTGAAATGGAATATTCGAGCTATAGATAAAATATTTAACTAAAACCATTTTGAAAGCTCGAACATGAGTATACAGAATGCTGATAATGAAGAATGCAAACTGTGGAGTTATTTGGATGTATATGAAATAGTTAAGAGATTTTGATAGTTAGGTCGACAAATAGAAGGTCAAAGGAACAAATACAATGAGTTCGTTTCAAAAAGATAAGATTATATAAATATATAGTATGATTTTAGGGTTGTTAGTTATGGACAAGAGGATTTGATATTTATTATTCTATAAGCGGAATGAGGGGGGATTTTGTGTGATTGTAATTTGTATGTATAAATAACGCTTGACATGTGAGGTAGAGAGGAGGAAAAAACAAAAATGGTAAGGACTTGACCTCAGAGAGCTCGGCATGCGTCGGAGGGACGCTTAGTAATAAAGGTGGCTAAAATTCATGAGAAGATATTTGGGCAGTTAGGGTATGATGCCAACTTGCATGAATCTTTAATACAGTTTGATGGGCTCATTATGAGGGCAAGGAAGAACGAGGTTGGGCATCATGTGTACAAAGAGATATTTCATGAATTGGCCTTGGAGCCTAAAGCTTGAAAAGCTGCAGTGAAGGAAATTGCTCTGGAGGAAATAACTGAGGAGGACGAGAGGATTGCTCGACATGAACTGATTAGGTATAGTGCTCCAAGGCTTCTTGGTTGCTTTATATGTGATTATTTGTGAGAATGTGAACTTCTTTAGATCGAATAACTATAATTTGAATAAAGGGAGAATATTTCCTTCTGAATGTTTACTTGTTTTGTGGTGAATGTTGTCAAAAAGAAATATTTAAATTTTGAAATGTTGTAGCATTGGAACTAATGTGAGAAGGTCTATAAGTAATAGTTGTTAGAGATTAGGAACCAAATTGTCAGTCTTTGTTTGGGAGAGAATGTTCGATTGTGTGTAAGTGCAGTGTCAAAATGAGCTTGGGAAGGTGTGAGAGGGATTTGGGTAGGGGATAGACGAATGCATTAAAATATAGGATTTGGGGTAATGATGGAGAGGCACTTTCACCCAAAAGGAACGAAATGTCTAACATGAATAATGGAAGGGACACTTTGGCATCAAAACTGAGGGCCGCCCGTGTGAGCCCCAATAACTGCCAGCTCTTGGAGAGAGAAAGTAAAAAAAGATCCCTTCCTCTTCTTAGTCTAAACATTTTCAAAAAACAAGCAGACGAAAAGCTAGAAAAAGAAAGGAAAAATTGATATTTAGAGATCAGAGAGAGAACAAACGATAGTAGTTACCATTGCCAGAGTATAAAGGATCGTAATACTTTGTAAGTGGAGGAAAAGACTATGATGCGATGTTCTGTTGTGAGGGAGGGGTTGTGTGACATCTCGGATTCTTACTCAGACGTTGAAGGTTACTAATTTTTTTGTTGATCTTTCTGATTTGTATTTGTGATTTATAGGAATCGTTAAATGTTGGATGTGGAGTTTCCCATATTTTGTGTGTATTTGAAATTTAAAAAGTTTGCTATTTTTAGTAAACCTGTGAAAGTTTTTGTGTTTGATAAAAAAGTATATATGTTTTTGTATGATAAATACAGAGAAAAATGCAGATAGAAAATAATTATAAAGAAAATTGATCGTAATACCTAGAGCTGTATGTAGGTAGAGGCTTGAGAAACATTTGTTATAGAAATAAAGCTCACTCTTACGCTTTCTATTGAGATGGATACTTTGACTTCTGGTCGTTTGATCGAGGTTGTACCTGTAGAAATCGATAATGTAGATTCTGTGGGGGGCGAGCTTAAAACAGAGAGCTCGGACGTAGTAGAAAAAGAAAGGGAGGGAGAGGATGAATTAGAGTTTCTAGATTTCCCTAGAAACTTTGTATCATATACTGTAGAATCTGATGTATTCAAGAAGTTATGTAAAATAAAAGGTAGTTTTGGTGGTACATGGAGTAAGGTTATAGAATATATAGTAGCCTACTCGCAGCCTTCCAGTACCAGCTGAATATTCGAAGGATACAACAAAGCCTGCCTGGAGACTCAAAGCCCAACAAGACAGTAACTAAATCCACGAAGCCTTCCGAGATTAATCAAACACTCGAAGGCATCATCAAAGCCAAAAACAGACAAGCAGCACCAGAATTAAGCATTAGTACCAAAGAGACTTCGACCATGGTAATACATGGTCGAAGCAGACACATCTGACAGCCAGCTCACCAGATAGAACTGTGAAACAAGCCACTAGATAACTACAATGTCAGAACCAATAATGATAGTATCGAAACCATCCCCGAGTACAAGACAAATGTTCCCAAAGGATATACACGTAATATGGCCTCCCATGGTGACTCAACCCTTTCTATATCCTATAAATAGGAGGGAGAATACACTATGAAGGGGTTAGAAACCCTCTCCCATCAACTCCTTAAGATTACCTTCGACTACCCTGTAACCGACTTCGATTCGATTTGTCATCTAACTCGATATATATCATCAACCATTAAAAATCATCGCTAGAGGTCGTAGAGTATCCCATTCTAGGACTCCACACAAGTGTGTTAGTATAGTAATATTATATATTATTATATGAAATAGTTGCACGACCACCTAGTCGAAGACAATCCTGTGGTGTAAAAACTAGTTTACCCTCCTACTAAACTTGAGTCCTACATTTGGCGCCGTCTGTGCTTCACCCACCCCAGCTCTCCTTTTCTTTCCCTCCTTTTAAGCCATATTCTATGGCCCCCACCCTCCGATCAACCTCCGCCATCGTCGGCAACTCCGCCGATAGAGTAGCCGCTCAACTTGCCCTCATCAGTAAACAATTTGCTCAGGCCGAAGAGCGCCATACCAATTAGTTACGCATTGAGTGTGAAGAGCGCCGCCAAGAGCTCGAGACTAAGCGGCAGCGCCATTTAGACGAGTGTGATCGGTAACACCATGCTCTGGACAAGTTACGCCTTACCGTCTGAGAGCTTCAACAAGGTCACGCTCAAGATGCTCCTCAATGCTCTCTATTACCTGCCCCATCGCGCGTGTCAGCCCGCGTACGGCTTGGGCCCCACCCACATATCAAAGTCCCCCCTGTCCATCTTGGCACCGAGGGTGCTCCCACCGCCATACCCACTGGTTCGATCAATCCAGTCGTCCCCGTTACGGATGACTCCTTTGATTCTACCAATTAAACCTCTCGTCACCCCACACGGCGTCCTGCTCACAAAGTGCCTAGCATGCTCCATATCTGAGGCCCCATCTCCCTCAACTCCAGCGATCTCCTCCTCATCCTGCCTAACATACTCAACAGGAAAGCGATCAAAAAATCCGCACCACTATTCGCATCAGCGCGAGCCTCACACCGACCTCCAAGAGTCATTTAAACAACCCTATCTGCCCTAAATTCCATGCGGTCGAAGTACCCCAAATTTGTATAGCCCTAAAATAAGCAAATACCGTAATATCGACCCCCAATCTCATGTTCACAAATTCAAAAGCGCTTTGAGTCTGTACTCTATAGCCGCGATATATTGTGTTGAATGTTTCCTACCAGTCTCACTGATAGCCCTCTCAAATGGTACCATAGCCTCCGTAATGGCTCTATCCGAAGCTTCAAACAACTATCCAACCTTTTTATCACCCAGTTTGCCTTCAATAAAGGCCGTGAGGTCCGAGTTGACGCTCTCTTCAACTTCCGTAAATCCCCCGACGAAATGCTTGAAGCTTTCACGAAGCGATTTCCCGATGAGTCGCGCAAAGTCTAAAACCTTGACTGTGCGAATGTTGTTCTCACGTACTCTAATGTTCTGCAAGATAATAGTCACTTTAAGAAGTACATCGTGCTTCATAATCCACGAACCCTCGAGGAGATGCTATCTAAGGTTAACGGATACATCAACCTCAAACGCCTGAGCGAATCCAACCGCCTAGGGCAAGCTTCGACCGCCAGCCGCAACAAACCTCGAGCATCATCTACACCCATGGTCTCTCCCATCTCACAAGAGTCCGGGAACCACAAATGCCCTCACTCCGATGTTACCTTATCCGAATTCCATAAAAAAATGACCCATGCCGGTCTTACCAAAACTCACTACTCCTATCAGCACCCTCATCACACGGATCCAGGCCGATCCTATCTAGTGCACTCCTTTCCCTATCAAGGTCAGAAAAGATGAACCTTACTTCCAAAATCACAAGTGTAACTACCACTCACTCTACCAAAAAGTGCTAAGCCCTGGAGAAATTACTGGAAATGATTCTTAAAGCAGGTCGTCTGCATCCATATGTCGCCGATCTCCTTAACTATCTCGACGGGTCGTATCTTAAGCCTCAACCCACTCCAACTACCGATCCAGCCAAGGTACATATTTTCCAATTCTACCTTATCGAAGTTAACAACATCGACAGTGGTCCTACTTGAAGTAAGCGCAAACAAATCGAAGAGTGTTGTAAGCTTACCTATCAAGAGAAGCTACCCATCCTTCTACCAGAATTTAGCCAATGCCCTCGACGTGAAGGTATATCCTTCATCGATTGTGATACTTCTCATGTCCACTTCCCCACTCCGACCCCTTGGTCATTATGATTAAGGTCGAACATCTCGTCCTCCATACCATGCTCATTGATATGGGCAGTGTAGCAGATGTACTATTACACTAGACCGCTCGAGCCATGCAAAAAATATACCTCATAACACCAGCCAATGTTGAGCTTAAGGGTTTCATGGTGCAATTGAAGTTTCCGTTGGTCGCATTAGCCTCCCTGTCACCACCGGTTCAGTCACCCTCCAAACTAGCTTTATCATCATCAACAATAAATTTGAATACTTGGGCATTCTAGGGTGTGACTGGCTTCATGCCATGAAAGCCATACCTTCTACATACCACCAAATACTTCGTTTCACCACCCCTTGTGGCATGTGAAATATGAAAGGCTCTCAACGCCTTGCCCGCTCATGCGAGCACCCTGAGATCGATCTTACCAGAAAACTTGTTAAATAATAGCAATCAATGCTTCTCTTTCTCTACACCATCGAACCCCTCTAGCACTCATGTCGAACCCACTGTATATATCAAACTTGACGGTCCTGGCTGAGGTACATTCATTGGCAGTTTTTTAGATGAGGCCGAACGCCTCGAGCTCACCCCTTTTATTTGAGCAAATAAAGATGTCTTCGCCTGGACCTTCTACGAGATGCCTGACATCGACCCCACCCTATCCTACCATCGACTTGAACTCATCCCTTACTCTACAGTCGTGAAGCAGAAGAAACGCACTTTAGTACCAAGGATTCGAGAAGCAGTGAACCTCAAAGTCGAAAAGTTATTGACCGCGGGATTTATCCAAGAAGTCAAGTATGCCAATTGGATCTCAAATATTGTAGCTGTACCAAAGAAAAATGGAAAGATCCGCATCTACGTCGATTTCACAGGACCTCAATAAACACATACTGAAGGACAGTTTCCCTTTCCCAATCATTTATGTGCTTTTGAATACTACGACCGGCCATGAGCGGTTATCTATGATAGACGCAGCTTTCGGTTACAACCAGGTACCCCTCAACCCTGAGGACCAACTCAAAACTTTGTTTATTATTGAACAAGGTCTTTACTACTTTAAGGTCATGCCCTTCGGCTTTAAAAATGCGGGTGCCATTTACCGACGTCTTGTTACCACCATGTTCAAACCTTTGCTTGGAAAGTCGATCGATGTTTACATTGACAACATGTTATGCAAGATCCTCCAAAACATACCCATATAAAGGACCTCACTGAAGTATTCGCCATACATCATTCTTATAACATGAAGATAAACCCAGACAAAGGCCAATTTTGTGTTTCATCGGGCAAATTCTTGAGCCACCTCATCAGTAAACGAGGTATTGAGATCGATTCCACTAATATCCGCGCCCTCATCGATATGCTATCCCCTTGAACTAAAAAGGATGTCCAGAAAGTTACTGGCAAAATAGCCACCCTCAATCGTTTTATATCCAAATCCTCTGATCGCTGTGCTTTGCCTTTTTCCCTCTTTCGCGACCAAGGCGTCCATAAGGCCAAAAAGAAGAACAACCCCAAAATCAATTGGATACCCGATTGTAAACACGCCTTTCTCGAACTCAAAACATACCTTGGTCGACCACTCATCATCAGCACCCCTATCAAAGGTAAAATGCTTTCTTTATACCTTGCGGTCACCGACACTTCTATTAGCTCGGCCCTTATTCGCCTCGAATCCAGCATCGAGAAACCCATGTACTTTATCAGCAAAACTCTGACACCTACCGAAACTTGATATGCGAAGCTCGAGTGAATCTTCCTTATACTCATTTACACTGCTCGAAAGCTCAAACCATACTTTCAGGCTCATCCTATACGTGCTATCACCAGCTATCCCCTTCGAGAGATCCTCATAAAGAAAGATAAATCTAGATGGGTACAACAATGGTCTGTTTATCTTGGTGAACACGATATCACTTTCGAGAAACAAATATCTCACAAAGGTCAAGCAGTCGTTGATTTCCTTGCCGACTTCCCGGTTAAAGACATCGACTGGGAGGAACATGAAGATGATCTACCAGAAGACTAACCCGAACAAAACGACCCTTGGAACCCTAACACGGGTTGGTGTCTCTTTACAGATGGATCCACTGGACCTAACGGTTCGGGAATTGGTATTGTTCTGGTTACCCCCTCCAATAACAGAATCGAAAAGGCTGTCAAGCTAAACTTTGAATGTTCTAACAATGATGCTGAGTATGAAGCCTTGATACATGGACTCGATCTCACCCTTGAACTTGGTACTCCCAAACTTGCAGTATTTACAGATTCCCAACTTGTTCAGAGACAGTACACCGGTAAATCAGGCAAACGGTCGCATGGCTAAGTATGTTACACTTGTCCGCCAACGCATGAATCATTTCTCTAAAAAGTTTTCCATTACACATTACCTTCGAGGTGAAAACAGACATGCCGATGCCCTCGCCTACATAGCAGCCATGTAAGGCCAGTCCGAATCTCGAACACTCCACCTCGAAGTACTCAAATGCCCAAATATCGGCCAGATGGAAGTCAATGCCATCAATACAGGGGGCGAGAGTCTCGGTCCCGATGACTAGCGAACACCTTTCCTTACTTATTTTAATAGTTCTACCATCCCGAAAGAGAAATATTACCGCCGATACACCATTTTCAAAGGTGGATTACACCACAAATCCTTAAATGGCGTACACCTCCGATACATCTCCCAAACTAAAGCCACTACCATACTGACTAAACTCTAAGAAGGTACCTGTGGTGCTCATGCTGCTGGCGGATCTATGGCTCTTCGAGCCATAACACAAGGGTTATTCTAGACCAATATGAAGAAACAAGCTGAAGAGTATGCAAAATATTGATACAAATGCCAACGCCACGCCCATAATATTCGAAGCCCTTAACAAGAACTCCATTGCAGCCAAGTTGCTTGGCCGTTCAAGTGGTAGGCCATTGATCTAGTGGGCCCTTTCCCCAAAACATTAGGTAGACGAGAACATATCCTCGTGGTCACAGATTACTTTATTAAATGGGTCGAAGTTGTGCCTTTATGTCAAACCAAAGAAGAAGATGTCATCCCGTTCTTATGGGAAAATATCATCACACATTTTGGCTGCCCTCACATGATTCGATCCGACAATGGTCCACAGTTTGTTGGGAACAAAGTCCATAATTTCCTCAAGAAGTAGAACATCATCCTCTCCCCTTCCACACCTTATTACCCGCAGGAGAATGGCCAGGTCAAAACAATCAATAAAACTATAGTCGATGGTCTAAAGAAGTGCATCGATGAGATAAAAGGCTGATGGGTTCAAGAATTACAACATGTACTCTAGGCCTACTGTACCACACCAAGAAAGGCGACGGGCTGTACTCCTTTCCACCTTACTTGCGGTACCAAAACTGTACTGCCAACCCAGTTTGAAGTTTTTCAAGGTTCAACCTCAAGCAAACCAGAGGGGCATGAATGGTCGACAGACCGGACCCTCGGGGATGCATTGGCCGACCACATAATACTTCTCTTTAGCCCAATCCCACAAATAGACCCGGGGGTGACCTTCAAAGTATAGTGAACCTTTGGCACAAACCTAAGTATCACGCCAGCCCTTCGATCTGACTAATACTTGGGGGCGACCTCAAAGTTTTTCAAGGTTCCAATTCGAGCAAACCCGAGAGGCATGAATGGTCGATAGACCAGACCCTCAGGGAAGCATTGGGCCGATCGCATAATGCTTTGTTTAGGCTTAATCCCGCGGATAGACCTGGGGTCAACCTTCGAAGTCCAGTGAACCTCTGGGATAAACCTAAGTATTATGTTAACCCTTCGACCCGACTGATACTTGGGGGCGACCTCGAAGTTTTTCTAGGTCCCAACTTGGGCAAACTTGAGGGGCACGAATGGTCGACAAACCGGACCCTCGGGGATGCATTGGGGCCTACATACAAACATATAAACATACAAGCATACATACATACAAGCAGCTCATGCTCAATTACGTTACACATTGTTCGACTACGACTGACCGATCCAGTACACTTAGTTCATATTTAACATCACAGCAAGTTAAGGAGAAAGAGTTCTACAAAAACCATGAAAAATACCTTTTATAAGCACCACACTCATAAAGGATTAGCCACATTCTCTCCATGATCTTTGACAACAACACTTCCACTACCCTCGACAGCAGGGTTCAGTCCCGAAACATCCACCACACCATCAGTTATAGCACCGCCCATAACATTTCTAGTACCAGCACCATCCCCTTCAACCGAAGAATCAGTAATACCATCTCCAACACCTTTCGCTACAGGGTCCACTTCCATTCCCTCTGCCTAAGTAACATCCTTGATAGTAGGCTCTTCGGTTGAAGGAAAGCGCTCGAAGGTCTCAGGATTATACCCCAACCCATCTATAAAGTTCTTCAGAGCCATGGTTGAATTGCACTCCTCATCATATTGCGCCTGGAAACTTGCTCTGTTATCTTTTAGCTACTCATCTTTCTCTTCTAGCTTCGCCTCCAACACTGCTCGCGTTTGTTCACTATTGGTAATCGTAGTTCAACTTCCCTCGCAGCATTGGCTCTAATCTGTAACTTATCTCGTCATAATACACTGACCTGGGTCTCCAGCGACATAATGGTCCCCCGTGCGAGCTCCAGACTGTTCACCGCCTGCTTTAGCCTTTTACTCGCTACCCTTTAGGTTTTGTTATAAGCTTGGGCCCAAGTATTTACCTGCGCGAATACTCGACTACACAGTAATTCTTAAAGGATAAGTGTAACTTCGCAATTTCAGAAATATTTACCTGATGTTGAGCCTTATTCATTTATTTTCTTGCTTCATCTAGATCTGTTCCACAGAGGGTCACCATCGACGTGGCCATCGCTCGAGCCTGCTCTTTCAGTTTGGCCTCGCATTGCCCCACTTCAACTGCATCATCCACATCATCGGCCACCTGCTCACGAGGCCTCTTACGCTGAGTAGTCTTCGTCTGCTGCACTGTCGAAGCTTCAGGAATGGCCTTGTCCATACCATTGCTAGCCTGTCGCGGTACCTCAGGAACGGCCTTGGGCACACTCGGTCGTACGGTCCCTGGCCCTCCTCGCCGCTCCCTCGGCACATAGCTCGACTTTTGACTCAACCTTCCCTTCTCTATCTCACCCGCCCTCGTCAAAGCACATCCTTCTTTTCTCTTCTTTGAGTGACCAGCAGTAACAGGTACGTCTCACAGCAATGTGTCTGTCATCTTTCGCCTCTTCCTTACAATACCTAACTTACCAAATACCTAATTTACCTACTCCTCATCGTGGTCAATTAGTTGATCAATATACCTCTTCAAATTTGTCAATATATTGTTGTTGGGGTTTGCAAAACAACGAAAAATAAGTTTAGTAACCTATTCAAACCACATAATAAACAGCCTTCGACCATCGACTTACTTGGATTATACAGCATATGCTTCAGCTTATACACCTCCTCTCCCTCAATATTCTCATAACTACCCATTACCACAACCAAATACTTATCCCACCCATGCCCCATTGAACACAAATCAAATAGCCATGGCTTGTCTGCTTGACATTGAATGTGATATGTATCCGCCTTCTTATTTACTTTCCTCGAGTAGGACGATACAATATCGAACCACTCGTTCAAACCCCTCTTTTCACGTTTCAACTCTACATTAATCCCCTCGACGACCCTTATCATTTCATAAAAAATACCATTCATCTGGCATGGGGCAACATCCCAGTAATTTAATACCTGTTTCACCAGCTTTCAAAGGGGCAGTTGCATCCCTAATCGAATCTGGCCTTTGAGTGCCATGATACCCACCTGACGGGTATCCTTGAATATGAAATCGACCCCTACTGGCACCAGTATAACTTCCACCTTCGACAACTCATGTTTTTCCATGAAGCGATCTAGCCTCACCCTTTCCTGAGCCGAGACTGGCCCCTCCGCTGTCCTCAAATCATCTAAACCATCATTATTATCACTTTTTTCCCCTTCCCGTTCCCTCTTCTCATCCCCCAAAGGCTCGACACTACCTTCGTTCTCCCTTCCCTTCCCCTCCTCAATCTCTTTTTCGTCACTCTCCCTGACTACTCGAGCCTTACGATGGTTCTTACTCGAAGCCCCAACCTCTGGTACTACCACAGCTAATGGGGCATCCATTATAATTTCTAACAATTCTACATTGCTGCTTTCACCCCCTCGACCTCGACCAAATACACTTGATTCGTTTACTTCATCCTCCTCATCTACCAACCTCCTCCTCGAAGCTTAACGGATACGCATTATACCCTACAGAAGAAGAAGAGCGTAGTTAGCTCAATATATTCGACCATCATAATATGCTTTACCCTTCGAAAATCAATAAACCTACAGTCTAATGTTTGACTACAACCCCAATCACCCCTTTACTCTTCCAATTTACCACTGGGCCAGACCTCTAGCCACATGGGTTACTCCCTTCCTCGGTCATGCCATTACAAACAAAAACCCTAGTAGCACCTACCCCACAATACAAACAAAATACATATACAGAAGAAGAAACGACAGAGTAGAAATACAATAAATTTCCCATTTCTCCAAGTTATTAGAAGACATACCTGTTTGAATGGATCAGATTTCTCAACAACAACGAAGTGTTCTTTTCTCCTCTCTAACAAGCTCTACCTCAATAATAGCGTATGTGTCTCCTATCTTCTTCCTTTGTTCTCTCTATGATTGATTGTTTGGGAATAGTAAATTTCTCTCTCACCTCTTTAAATACTACCTTAGGAAAATAAAACCGCCTCGATTTCCCTCACTCACCATCATTACCACTCCTCCACTCCCCTTCATTTTTTGGCTGAGATGTGTCTTGACAATATTACCCTCACTTCCTCCTACGTGCGTATAGTACGCTCACATCAAGTAATTCTTTTTTATAGCTCTCGAAGCTTCTAGCACACTGCCCAAAGCTATCAACTCAAGCCCATGTGTCACCTCTACCTCTTTCCCATACCCCAAATAAACATCATGATGACCTGTAGCGACACATTGCCCTAGGAACAGTATCACCTCTGACAGGTCTGCTATTATGGCTGTCAGATTCTACAGTCGAAGCACATATGCCTTCGATAATAGAAACATCTAAGCCCTCTCATCCATTCATTTTTGAACCATCATCTACATCCCATCGTACATACACATTAAGTACTCAAACCTTCGGTTAATATTTTGTGATTATATGACATAATAAGTTTCTTAAGTTCGAAGTTTGGCAATTCATACCACGCCTACACTATCATTGTTTACATTACCCATTGTTATTCTACAAACATAGTTCGACAAAAATAACACAGTTTTATTACACAAGTACGCGAACGTACATCACAACCATCGAACAGGAGAAGCAGAAACAAGAGTAACAATAGAAACAAAATACGACAACAAGAAGCAGCAATAACCCTCTATAATTGAACACCACCACCAAGACCCTCCTATTTGCATACGAGGCAGTTCTTGAAGAGCCCTGCCTCACCCTCGACTACGTCTTTCGCATTTACCAAGTCTTTTGCTAGGCTCTTCAGCAGATAGTACCGATTACCAACGTTCGGCTCTAACCACTGCAGTACCCTCCACCAGTGCTTATATGACATCCTGCAGATAGGCTCCTCTGGCTCTAGCTCTACCAAATCAGGTAGCATCACATCCAATCCTTGGTCTCCGAAGAATTTCTCCTTCAAGACCCTTATATTCTCTTTAATTTGATGCTCCCGCGCCTCCATCCTCTTCTGGTGTCGTGTGTTTGATGTAGTTTCCATTTTGTTTTACTCAAAGAAGAAGAAGATGAAGAATACTTAACATCCTCCCCTAACGACCCATATGCATACCATGGTTAGAAGCATTTATTACCCCTTAATCACACTTACATTAATTACCCTACTTAATTACCTTCCTCGGAACTATTCACATTCAATAGTAAACTCTTCAACTTCCCCTGCCTAACCAATTTTCTCAACACGCGCCATCTACATCAAATCTAGAGGCCCTTGTTGAGAGAGGGCAAATATAGTAGCCTACTCGCAGCCTTCCAGCACCAATCAAATACTTGAAGGCTGCATCAAGGCCTACCTAGAGACTTGAAGCCCAATAAGACAGTAACTAAGTCTACGAAGCCTTTCGAGATTAATCGAGCACTCGAAGGCATCATCAAAGCTGAAGATAGACAAGCAACACCAGAATTCAGCATTAGTACCAAAGAGACTTCGACCATGGTAATACATGGTCGAAGGAAGACATATTTGATAGCCAGCTCGCCAGACAGAACAGTAAAACAAACTGCTAGATAACTACAGTGTCAGAACGGACCCTTAGTGCAGGACAGATGTCTCTTAAGGATATATACGTAATTTGACCTCTCATGGTCACTCAACCCTTTCTATATCCTGTAAATAGGAGGGAGAAGGCACTATGAAGGGGTCAGAAACCCTCTCCCATCAACTCCCTAAGATTACCTTCAACTACCCTATAACTAATTTCTATTTGATCTATCGCCTAACTCAATATATATCATCAACCATTAAAAATCCTTGTCTGAGGTCGTGGAGTAACCTATTCTAAGACTCCACGCAAGTGTGTTAGTATAGTAATATTGTATGTTATTATATGAAATACTTGGACGACCACCCAGTCGAAGACAACCCTGTGGTGTAAGAGCTAGTTTCCCCTCTTACAAAATTTGGCTCCTATAAAACATGTTAAGAGTTCTTTTTGGGGGTGTAGAGTTGAAAATGGGGAAGAATATTTTTTCTTATTGCCCAATTTGGAGCTTAAGAAATCAGAGATGGGAAGGGATGATTCTATCTCTTTGAAGTACTTCAATGGGGGTGTTCAAAGTGATCTGGACCAGGGTTTTTTTTATTATCTCTCCCTGTTAGAGTATGGGCTGATGTTGCCTTTGAGTAATCTGGTGAAAGGTGTTCTCAATGTTATTGAGGTATGTCCTGCCCAAGTAAATAGTAATGTTTGGGAAGTGTTAAATGTATGTGATAATTTGAACAGAAGATGGAAATTTGAGGGGGTAGAGAGGAGGATAACCCCTATGGATGTATTGCAGTATTATACCGCAAAATATTATGTGGCGACTGGGGACGTGCACTTCTCTTCCAATTCATCTCGACCTCTATTTTTTGACCTGAATTCAACATGATGAGTATGGAACGATAATATGATATGGGTGAAAGGTAACTGTCTTCAACGAGTGGATGAGGAACCCATGGACCTTATATATAAAACTTTGAAGAAAAGTAAGTACTTATTTATAAAATCGACCTATCATTTTTGCATTTTCTTCATGTATGTATGTAATTATGTTGATTGTATATACAAAACCTCGTTCTAAACTCATGAAAAAGGAATTGCTGATTGATTATGTGGCCCGAGAGGGTAAGGAGTTTAAAATTGTATTGGGTAAGCTCGAGATTAGTAGGTTCAAGAGGGTAAATAGCAGGTCTTAAAAGGTGTTTAAGTCTCAAGCGAAGAAAAAGATGACTGGAACTAGTGTGACATCTGGGGATAATAGAAAGGTGACATCGGCTGTCAGAGTACTTCCTACGCTAGTCAAGGCTACTCTGATGGCTCTAAAGCCAAAGTCTGTGGGACTTCATCGAGCAAGTTGATTCAAAGGCAATCAAAGAGGAAACCAAGGTTGAAGGTTCGAACTTGGTGATCACAAAGAGTGTAGGGGTCAAAATCAGTTTGAAGAAGAGAAAAATGGATGCTCCTGCTGCAGTGAGCGAGGGGAAGGAAGATGGAAGTAGCCCTATTGTGGAGGACAACTTCTTGGCAGTGGAGAACAAGTGGAGGGTGGTTGCGCGAAAAGGTGGTGAGGGTTTAGATTTGTCGCTCAAAATAGATTTGTGCAATGTAAGTGTTACATTTTGATATGTTTATTCTTGTGTAATGTCAAACTGAAATGTCCTTTTTGTTGGCTTCACGCTTGCAGAAAGTACTTTGCCTTGGGTTTAAGGACGGGAGGAGTGAACTCGAGGGTAGAATTGTTCAGCTCGAGGCAGGCGCAATACGAGAGAAGGAGCGTGCAAACTCTATGATAGTCGACATGAAGGATATGCTTTAAGTAGCAATGTGCAAATACACAACTGAGGCAAAAAAGAATGTAGAGGAAGTTGTAACTGCCCGTGACACCCTTAGTCAAAAGCTCCTGGAGCATGGATACTCTACGTCTGATATTAAGGTGATTATAGAAGGGCGGTTCGTCAAAGTGGAGGAGGCTGATGCTGAAGAGGTGCTTGAGGTTGAAGGCAACTTTCCTTAATGTATTATGAAAGGGCTAGAAACGGTCTCCTCTGGAACGGATCTTAAGAACTGTGAAGAAGATGAAGAGAAGCTATTATAAAGATTTAAAGTTTGCTTTTGTGAGTTAAAAATTGTGATTGTATAGAATATATTTGAAGGTTAATTGTGGATTTTTCTAAGAGATGTTAAAAATATTGACTTGTAGGAACTTAAAGATATGCGCCTCAAAATTGAGAACTTAGAGAAAGAACTTGCTAAGGAGAAAAATGCTTCAACAACTCTGTTGACTTTGCAAGCAGAGTTACAGGTTAGAAAATAACTCGAAATTCTTTTGACTTGATCGCTTTGCAACTCTAGAGCTACAAAGTAAGGTTCGGGTAGATGAAAATCATGTTAACGAAAGCACTCCAAGTATAATTAAACCATTTCGACATGTTTTAGAAAATGAGAACGTAGAAAATGTTTACCTTGAAATATGAGGAAGTATAGATAGTACGGCCATTAGTGTGAGATAATTTTGTACTTGAGGGCTAAGTAGCATCCCTTTTTGTTGGATTGTGATAGATAGAACTCTATTAGATACGTGAGTCACGCCGTAACCTGTAGTATTTTGATTGTTTTGGCAAAGTATTATTTAATCGAGCTGTGTATACAAATCGAGTTGGAAAATGTCTGATCGAGTGAACAACATGTGTTGTAATGCAATTATGAGCTCTCAGAGGAGTTTGATAGGATTAAATAGGCAAATAAACAGAGGGCGGATTAGTATGCTAAATTGGAGATCTAACTTGCTAAGACAATGGAAACTATGAATGGTCTGACCCAGCAGATCGAAAGTAAAGATGCTGAACAAGTAAAACTATAGGGGGAGCTCGTTAATGCTCGAAGTGAAGTAGCAAAGTAGAATTGTAGGGTAGATTTGTTGATGTAGAAAGGTAAAGAAGTAGATGCCGCACAATATCATATTAGGTCGTTAGAGGTGGAAGATAAAGAATTGCTGGACAATATGTCCAGTTTGAAGGGTCAAGTAGTCAGGAAGGAAAGCGAACTTGTGAAGGCGCGAGCTGATTTAGCGAGTTTTGAAGGTATGGTAAAACAATTGAGTGAGGCCATACAAAGTAAAGATATTAACCTTCGGGTCACCCAAACCCAATGCGACAAAATGAATAAGTGAGTTGCAAAGGTGAAGGTGGATTTGATGAGTTTGCGTGGTAAGAAGGCCGGGGCTGGAAAGCGGTCAAAGAAGAAGAAGAATGATGCTGAGGTCTCGACTGCCTAGGGTGATACAGTTTACACATCAGCTCGAATTAAAGAGTTGGAGGTAGATCTAGTTTTTATTCGAGCTGCCATAAGAAAAGCGAATGAACGAACTAGAGAGAGTGATTTTATAAGTTTGAGAATGTTCTTTGTAAAGAGCAAGAGTTACAGGTAGCAATCAAGAGAAAGGATGAGCTACTGAATAAAGCTCGTACTGGGGGAGGTGATTTAAATGAGTTGGAGGTGACACTACGTGGTGATGTGGAGGAGGTTAAGTAAAAAATTGTACTGAGCAAGACAAGGCGATTGAGCTGATAGCATAGTTAATCGCAGTTATATCGAAGTTAGAGGAACGTTTAGAGCTGGCAGATTTCCATTATGAAAAGTTGAGTAAACATCATAAGTTACTAAAAGTATAATTTGCTGAGTCCGCCATGCCAAATCAATGTAGGATTTCCTGAAATAAGGTGCACTCGAGGGAAATAATGGCGGTCATCGCTTATTTTGTAGAAGAAGTAAAGAGTCTTAAGCTTGAACGGGATACCTTACATGACTGTTTGGTGTTGAAAGACTGTATCTGTAAGGCAAAAATAGATTGAGGTAATTATCTGAACTCTATGGAGATCGAGTTAGTCTCCACTAATGCAGAACAGGTAGAGCGAGGTAGAAATATTATATATGCTCAAGCTCCATATTTTATGGCTGTACGACCTCCTATGTAAGGGAAAATGCAGCTTACTTCCCGAAAGAAAAACCTGTAAATGTGACCTGCATATTCTGTATTGTTGACATGTAGAGAAATGAAAGGTAGTTTTACCTTTACTTTATCTTGTGTCTTATGGATAGTAGAGATCGTTAATTAAAAACTAGTATTACCTTTGTTTTAATCATTGATATATGTATTAATGGATCGATTGAAAGTTAGTATTACTTTTGCTTTAATCTTTGATATATGTATAGATGGATTGATTAAAAGCTAGTATTACATTTTCTTTAATCTTTGATATATGTATAGATGGGTCGATTGAAAGCAAGTATTACCTTTGCTTTAATCTTCGAGATTTAGTAGAGTCTACATGTATACAGAGAGTAATGTGAGAAAAAACTTGAGAGTTTTTCATTTAGTAGAAAAGAATGTACACTGTTGGAGATTGAAATCTCACTTTTAGAATGTAAAGAATGAGAATAAAGTAATCTGTAATGGAAAACTAGGGATTTAGAAATAATATTGTTTCAATCATCAAGTATACCAGGGATTTGGGATTTGGATGCCTTTTTCTGCCATGAGGTAGTATGATCCAAGGCCAGTGCGACTAATGATGAAGAAAGGACCTTCCTAATTTTTTACGGGCTTTCTAGAATTTAACTCTTTTTTACGCTTGGGAATTTCTCAGAAGACTAAATAGTCAATTTGGAACTCACAGCTTCGAAATTTTCTGTTGTATGAGCTGGCTAGCATATGATGATATTGACCCAAGTTGGCTATAGCATGATTGCGGGTCTCATTGATCCAATTCATATTACAGGCTTGGTCGAACTCACTCTCCTTATCTGTTAGCTCGTGATCTTTGACAGGATGATGGTATTCCTTCGGAATGATGGCTTCAGTTCTATAAGATAGGAAGATGGGGGAATACCCAGTTGATTGTCTTAGTGTAGTACGGTACACCCATAAGAGATGAGGCAGCTCCCCTATCCAATTTCCTTTATTTTATGATTAAAACCTCTTCTTGATTCCATCTACTATCGTTCTGTTGGTGATTTTGGCATGGCCATTTCTTTGGAGGTAGCATGGATTTGGATGGGGAATAAATGATGTTATGTTTATTGAGGAAAGCTATGACCTTTTCCCCAATGAACTGTGGCCCATTATCGATCAGAATCAGTTGGGGGCATCCAAATCGCGTGATAATATGTTCCAAGATAAAAGAGATGACCTTTTCTGTTTTTAGTTCGACAAAGAAGAACTGCTTCTGCCTATTTTGTAAAGTAATCTATGGCCATGAGTAAGAGCCGATGATTACTCGGTGTATTGGAAAATTCTCCCACTAGATCGAGTACCCACCTTTTGAAAGGCCAGAAGACCTTGCTCGCATAGAACTCGAATACAAGTATTCGTATCAGGTTTCCATGTTGTTGACAGGTGTCATATCTTCATAAGTATTTTTCCGCTTGCTTGCTCATTCCATGCCAGAATACTTGTTATGTAATTGTTTTATTTGCATGCGATTGACCTACGGCATGGGAGCCACAAGTTCCTTCATGTAAATCTTTAAGCATTCCATCATCTTGAAGCTTGGAGAAGCACTTGAGATAAGCCCCTGTTACTGATCATTGATATAAGAGGCCTTCCTGAACTATATAACTCTTTAAATTTTTGATCAACTGATGGCGATCTGTTGGATTGGCTGGAAGGGGTCCGTCACATTCGTCTTTGGGCTGAGATAGGAGATAAAAGGTTTTCCCTAAATGTTATCCTCCTCATCATCGCCCCCAATGATGATCACGCATACAGAGTGGAGATCAATGTTAGGGGTTGACATCACTTTGATTTGGAAATATCGTGCTTTTATACCCAAGATCCCAGCTAAGTAAGCCAAGGAATCGGCATGTCTGTTCTATTCTCGTGGTAAATAGTCGAGAGTAGCTTTCGCTAATCTGCCCATTTAATTAACAGCGAGGGCTGCATAGTCAACCATTTTTCCATTCTTCTTGTACTGCTCAGAGTAATGGCAGGTGATTAGCAATAAATCTGTATAGACTGATAGTTCATGAACTCTGAGCTCGAGTGCTAAATCAAGCCCATGAATTAAAACTTCGTACTCTGTGATATTATTTGAAGCTTTAAAATCTAAGCGGATTTATTTCTTGATTTTTTGTTTAATGGGGTAATCAGCACGATTCCAATTCCTAACCCTGTTCGTCTTACTGAGTCATCATTAAAAAAATTCCACCATTTCCTTGTAGTCCATTTAGCTCATTCATCAAATGGTTTGGTAGGTAGATCTTCTAGTATGTCTTATGTGGTCATGCTCTTCCAAATTAGGATCTACTACTTAAAAATTTGCTAGAAAATTTGCAACTGCTTGACCTTTCTCTGAATGACGTTGTTCAAATTTGATATCATGCTCTCCCAAACTAACGAACCATTATTGCACTCTTTTTAACTTTTCTTTCTAAGATAAAACTTCCCAGAGTGGGTAGTTTGTCATAACCTTAACTGAGTGAGCTTGGAAATAGTGCTCGAGCTTCTGTAAAGTGTAAACGAGAGTTAGAAGGAGTCGTTCGATCTTGGAATACCTTGTTTCTGCTGGAGTGAAAGTTTTGATAATGAAATATACTAGTTTTTTTGCCTTTTCCTCAAGTCAAATTAGGACCGAGCTAATAGAATTTTTTGTAACTGTGAGGTAGATGATCAGTTCTTCATTATCTATAGGGGTGCTCATGATGGGATACTTCCCCATATAAGTTTTGAGTTCCTGAAAAGTTGCTTCGCATTCTTTCGTCCATCGGATCTCTTCATTTAGTTGAACTTTTCCTCGTTTGGTTCATCCTTGGAGTAATAAGAATAGCCACTAGAATCGATCCAAAGACAGAGATGAATCGATTGATAACACCGATCTAACCAGAGAGCTTCTAAATATCTTTCTTTGTTATTGGAGAGGGCATGTTGAGGAGAGCTCAAATTTGATTCGGGTCGGCTTTAATCCCATTCTTGATGATGAGATGTCCCAGGAACTTTCCCGAGTGTACTTCGAATTGACACTTATTAGGGTTGAACCTCATCATATATGAACGTAAAATATGGAAGACCGTAGCAAGATCGGTGATATGGTCCTTTGACTGAAAGCTTTGGCAGAGTAGATCATCGATGTATACTTCAACGATCTTCTCCAAGTGTACTTTGAACATTGTCATTATTAATCTTTGTTTTGTTGCTCCAGCATTCTTTAGACTGAAAGGCATGACTTTATAATAGTATAGCCCTCTTTCAGTGATGAAAGTGGTCTTTTCTAGATCCTCGTCAAGAAGTAGTATCTGATTATACCCGGAAGTGGCATCCACCATGGATAAGAGCTCATGTCCTACCGTTGAATCGAGAATTTAAAGAATGATTAGAAAAGGAAAACTGTCCTTTGGAGTATATTTGTTTAGATCTATGAAATCTACGCAAACTCGGACATTCCCATTCTTCTTTGGAACTGAAACTATGTTGGAGATCCAATCCAGGTACTTGGCTTCTCGAATGAACCCAACTTTGATCAATTTACTGATTTCATTGTTGACGTCATCTCGAAGACGAGGTGATAGTCTTCTCTATTTCTGTTTGACTGTCGTGGGGCTGTTGCTGATTTTCGATTTGTGACATGCCTTAGTTGGGTCAACTCCTGGCATTTCTTTGAAAGTCCAAGCGAAGATGTCTTAGTTCATTCACAAAAAGTAAACGAGGGATTCCTTTTCATCTTGGACCAGCTTGGTACCAATATAAGTACCTCGGCTAGGTTCAATCAATGTCGATGTACTCTGTAGGTTCTTCTATAGAAGGCTATTCATCGGCGTGATCAACTTTCTATAATTGTAATGCATCAAATCTGTCATATGTATCTAGAATAGCAGAGACTATATTTATGAAAGCTCGTGAAAGCTTTTGATTGCCTTTGATTTCATAGATACCGTCGTTGTGCTTGAAGCGAAGTGCTTGATGGTACGTGGAAGCGATTTCTTTTATGTTATGAATCCAACAGCGACACATAATCCCTAAGTAACGAGATTTAGCGCTGATGATGTAGAATACAAATTCGATTGTGGTAGGTCCAGCGGTAATGGGTTGGATGATCTTGCCTACTCATTTCTCCTGAGAGCCATTAAAGCCTCTGATATCGATGTTGCTTAGAATAACCTGATCGGCCAATCCCATTTATTCGATTGTGCTTTGAAAAAGAATTTCAATACCTACCTCTACCAGTATCAATCATCATGGTCTGTATTATGAATTTCTTCATTTTTAGCATGATAACCAAAGCGTCATGATGAGGAAACTTGTTGTGATTTATATTGTAATCCTTGAATGAAATCCTAATTCGTTGATTGTTTGATTCAGGAAGGAGTTTAGCTCCTTTACCTTAAGTAGTGAGATCGCAGCATGCTTCCAATCTCCTTCGCTTGAATTTTGAAGAGTTGTTAATTTGATGGATCTCGATCATGTTGCTATGATACATATGGCATAAGTATTTTTCCTTGGACTAATCTTTGACTTAAACTACTTTGACCTGAGTCTTATAGCTTTTAATCTAGTATCCTTCCAGGTCGACAATGTACCCGTGCATCCTCAGGTCTTTGAAAATATATTCTAACAACCTCTGTAAAGCATTACAGTTGTCAGTTTCATGATGATTTACCTTGGGATGCATGCAGTATAGTTTGCCTTCAATTAGTTCTAGCGGTTGAGATGCACGATAGAACTTGTCATTTGCTAGCACTGGAAAAATTGATGAGGTTCAGACATTTACCTTTGGGAGGACCGGCTTGGGTAATAAATTACCTTTCCGAGATTTTCCAGTGTTTACTTTGGCACGCTTTTCATTACCCTGATCCTCCTTCTGTTAATTGTTGTATTCTGTGTTTTGACCTTTCGTGGTTATGACAGATTTAATAAATTTATGTCTTTCGATCATCATCCTTTCCAGGTCCACATACCCATTGACCTTGGTAATCACGTCTTTCAAGGTTGAAGATTTATTTAAGAAGAGATGTTCCCTCGCTTTGCAATCGATCTATAGTGTATTTGTAAATGTAGAAATGGCCATTTTCTGATCAAGATTATCAACTTTTCATTCGAGCTTCTGAAACTTCTTTGCAAAGACCTCCAACTTCTTTCATTGAGACTATTTGAGGCTAATAAGGGAATATAAATTCTCTTATTTGTCTTTATTGTGAACATATTTCTTGACAAAAATCTTCTATAGTTGGTCGAATGTGATAATGAAGTCTTCAAGTAGATAATGGAACCATCGTAGCAGTTCTCCCAGTAGACTTGTGGCAAATAGACGGCATAGAATATGGTTTAGATTTGAATACAATCCCAGAGAATCACAGAATTGTTGAATGTCCTCCTTCGGATCAGTGCCTTTGTATTTACAGATCTTAGGAGTATGGAAACCTGTTGGTACTTCCATATCAAATAACTTTTTGGCAATTGGACTATCTTGTAACTTAGTTAAATTGTCCTTATTGCCTAGAGCCTGAGCTTTAATCGATTCCTTAATACATTGATCCATGTGTTCTTGTGTAATGTATTAACGTGGTGCTTGAGTGACTTGGCGAGCGGGTCGGGGATTATGAGTATCGGTGCCCTCACTTAAACGTTCATATGCGGGTATCCTGGATGGAGGTCGTTGCTTTTCCTCTTAACGCTTAGAAGGCAAGTGACCTCTACTGACATCGGACTAATTTTCTCTTCCTAAATAAATTGAAGCTTATGGTTTGTTATGAATACCTCTGGAAATGGCTTTGATAGTTGCTCCTCAAGGTCCTAACCTTTCTCGTGTAGAAACTCGGAGGTTCACTGAAATCTGAGCTCGATCTCTGGCAAGGGGAGCTTGTTGAGTATCTTGCAAAGCTTGTAATGCGGTCTGCAAAGTTGTCATCTATTCTTCATGATGCTTAAATTTTGTTTGACGAGCTTGACGCTCATCCAAAAGTTCTTGTTCGCAGAGCTCGTGGTTAAGGACTAATTGACGCTCAAGCTTATTACATTTCTTTGTTTTGACGTGAATGCTCATTCGTAGTACTGCGATCTCGCCTGGTTAGACTAAAAGATTGAACTGGAATCCTCTTGTCGGTCGCTTAGAAGTGGCCATAATTGGAAATGGAAAATGAAGTAAATATATGCTTTAAGATATTGTAGAAAATATCTTCTTTCCCACAGATGTTACCAAATGTAATGGCCAAATTTTGCAGTAGCTCAAAATTAGTTCTTACACCAAATGTACATGTGACAAGAATTAGTATAAAAGACTGACACAGGTGATTAACGTAGAAACCTTTAAATATGTTAAAACCACGACCTCTATTTGAGGATTTAGTAACTGTAACTTTATTGCTTGAGGCTGATATTTGATTATAAGATTTGATCTCTTGAGTTAGAAAATCTAGGCCTTGTAATCTAAAAATTATTGGTCATTTCTCCTCTGGAACTCATCCTTTTTATAAATCTCACCCTCAGTTCGTTATCATGTAGTTTAATGTATAATTGTTAGTTCGTAGGAAACATGTGCATTTTACTTGTTCATATTCACTGTAGTGCTCGATCCACATTCTATATCAATTCGTGGTCCAAGTTTTTGCTGATTGTATTGGTTATGTGTATAATGCGTGAATCTAGTATTAAGGTAGTTCGAGTTTGAAATAGGTCGAGGGACAGGTTCTTATGATCAGCTCGTGTTTAGAGTTGGTCGAGGGATAGGTCTCTACAAGGACAGCAGCAAATAGACAATGTTCTCATAAAAAGAGCATCATGTGGTTATATACTACCAATTTTAATATATATACAAGCACATTTATTCAAAGTCGAGCAGGATGGTACTATCCACCCACTTATGCGTCACCAACAACTGTTACGCAGACCTTACATTAGACTATGGCCCTACTCTATAAGTAAAAACCTGCTCTCCAGGCCTGGGGACTTTAGCTCAGACCGTATATATAAAAAATTGAGGTGGAATTCTAGCTCTCAAGTGTTACGGGGAGGCTTACAATCAAGCTTTATTTCGTCATGCACACACTGATTATCCCTGATATGACTTATACATCATTCTTGGCTAAACATTACCCATGCAGCAGACATCGCTCACCAGTCACCACAAACCTAAAAGACGAGGTCGCGTATATTAAACTTTCATGGAAATATTGTACCATGTGCAGGAGCTCAAGGGTATTTGGTTCTTCGCCATGTAACAGCTCTGAATGATCTTTCACACGAAAAAAAAACTAGATGTAGTAGTCAATGGCATTTGGCTTTGTGCCATAACAAATAACGTTGAAGCCCTTCTCCGTGTCACCCCACATCGTCTCAGCATTTAAAGCCAAGTCTCCTGCAGCATTAGGACGCGTACAACCTATGAAGCGTATGTCTTCTGACACCATTTCATACCATGTACAAAGATTGTGCAAAGGCAAACTAGAAACCAAGAAAGTCAGAGCTCTTATCTCATCTCATCTCATCTCCCACTTTTGTTTCTCTATTGATCAATTGTGATAAATGAAACAACCCTTTAAAACTAAAAAATAGAAAAATATGATTTTCACATGTCACTCTTAGGGGGTGAATGGTGAGTTATGTTCACGCCCATCGGCTATACGTTCTACTACCACTGTTCCTGTAAGGACCTAAATTCGTAACTCAAATGACCTTTTACATCAAATGTACCTGTAGGGTCTTATCCTTCGAGCTGGAATATTATCGAGCTAATACCATGCCAGACTCATGCAACATGCACGTGATATACGTTATCAATAATGATACCTGGACTATGAACTGCAGAAAAATGTGACTCGAGCACTCCAAGTAAAATAGAATAAGTTAAGGACATTTGTCTCCCACAAACTGACATTTACAGAGATAACCTCCACTCTTCCCCCAATTTAGAAGAACATGTTGATACATATAAACAAACCGAGACTAAGGTCTATAAAAGGGACATAACACAGAAGAAGAAGGGGACTAACAAAAGTTTATCTAGCTCAAGAGATCAGAACATGTATATAAATATATCAGTCTCAAGAAATAAAGTTATAGTTACTAAATTCTCAAGTCAAGGTCATAGTTTTTAACCTATTCAACAGTTTCTACGCTGACCGCCCGTGTCATCTAATATTATTGGTTATACTGATTGTGTCATAGGTGCATTTGGTGTAAGAGCTTATTCGAGTTATAACTTTAGATTTTTGTCTCACTGCTTTTTGTAAATGTTTGGAAGATGAAAGAGATGGATTATGTACAATTTTTCTTTCTAACAGCAGGTAGTTTTTAGAACTCATGCAAGCCGCTCTCAGTTTTGCAGCTGAGGCGTCTCTTTCATTGTTCCTGCTAAATGACTCATACCTTTTGGGTATAAACGCCTTTTCATCATTACCCCAAACCTTATAATTAAATTCATCTTTCTCTCTCCTACCCACCCCCCTCTTACACCTTTTCACATCCATGATGAAAAAATACCCTCAAACAAAATTAACCTATACTTTCAAAATAAATCTCGTACTCTTAATTTCATATTCTCCTACTTACTTATAACAACTTCAACGTTATTCCCAATACTCCAACATTCGAAATTTAAATAATTCCTAAACAACTTTTAAATAAAACGAGGAACAGAATCGGAGCATAAATATTATTCACTTATATACAATTACATTATTTCAACCTAAACACATGCTCAACCTCTTAAAGATAATTACACCTATAATAACCAAGGTGCCTTACAACACCACATCTGATAAGCTCTCCACCAATAATCCTCTCATCTTTAACAACTATCTTATCCATTACAATCCCTTTCACAGCAGTTCTTCGAGCTTCAGGGTCGACGATCATTTCATGGAATACCTCACTCCAAAAAAACTATCAACCTCATTCTCCCTCACCCTTGTATTCAACCCATCCACCTGTAATACAGAAACATGCAAATCGGCATCAAAATCGAGCTGCCCAAATAACCTATCACAAACTTTATCTACCTTTATAGTTAACCGCCCCTCAACCGTATGTCAAACTCTCTGAGCCTATTCATATTCCAATACGAGGGGCGATTGTATGGACTTATCCCTCGAGCTGGGATATCATTGAGCTAATACCATGCCAGACTCACACAATATGCACGTGACATACGCTATCAACAATAACACCAGGACTACGAACTGCAGAAGAATGTGGCTCGAGCACTCTAAGTAAAACATAACAAGTTAAGAACACCTATCTCCCACGAACTGGCAGTTACAGAGATAACCTCAACTCTTCCCCCAATTCAAGCGAACATGCTGATACATATAAACAAACTGAGACTACGGTCTGTAAAAGAAACAAAACACATAAGAAGAAAGGGACCAACAAAATTTATCTAGTTCAAGAGATCATAACGTGCAAATCAAAATATCTGTCTCAAGCAATAAAGTTACAGTTACTAAATCCTCAAGCCGAGGTCGTGGATTTTTACCTATTTAAAGGTTTCCATGCTAACCACCCGTGCAATCTTATATTATTGGTTATAATAATTCTATCACATGTGTATTTAGTGTAAGAGCTTATTCAGGCTATTACAAAATTAGGCCCTTGCAGTACCAGTGACACAAATATTATGACAGATACTATAAAATGATACAGGCCTTAGCTTGGTAACCTCTTAATAGGTAAAAACCACAACCTCAGTTCGAGGATTTTGTGAGAACAATTTTATTGCTTAAGAATAATGAATGTTTAATATAATTGATATTTTTTGAGCTAAAAATCATTGGTATTATTCTTTTTTACCCTTCTCCCTTTAATAATTCTTATCCTTAGGTCATAGTATATCAGTACGTTCTTCTAGATTAAGGGAAATAATAAAAAAAAATCTTGTAACATCAATTTATGGGGGGAAGGTGTCTTTGAATTATTCTATTCTTTTTGAAGTGCTCGAGCCACGTTTGTTCTTAGTTTGTGGTCCATGTGTCAATGTTGATAGGGTGCATGTTATGTATATTTTGTGTGAGTCTGGCATTGTACTAGTTCGTTGTTACTCCAGCTCGAGGGATAAGTCCCTAGAATCGCCCCATCTTAACTGAAGGCATAGGTATCTTGAGTTGAGAAGTTCAAATCGAGATTTTTATCAGAAATTGAACAGGCTTTCTGACGATTTGAATGTTGGATGTACTGACGTGAAATTTTATGTGTTGGACTTTTCAGGACTATTGGAGACTGAACTATCGGTTGTAAAGTTGGCTATTGTAGTTCCCAAAAAATGTTTCTTTTAATGGTCATTGCATTGGAATTGATTGCCAGAATTGAATGTAATTCCTTCTATAAGTACCTTTCTTCTGGTTCTAATTTTTTGCCAAGTATATTCCTGTCATTTCATATTCTTTTGTTAACAAACAATGGTGCTCACAAGAAGTCAAGACCGCAAAGCCAGAGTTGTGGCGAAGGCGCAGGAGCTTCAGCTCCGTTATATTGCTACCCAATCGCTCGAAGATGCGACTTCCATCCCTGTCTCTCCTACTTACCAGGGGATGATATATGACGAGATGGAGGAAACTGATGAAGATTACAACTAGATGGTACAATTTTACTACACCATTGTGATGGTACAGCGGCATAGGGACAGCTTGCGTCTTATTGCAGAGCATGTGGTCCTGAAGGAGGACGAAGCTACTGTAATTGTTCCCAAGAAGTCTTATAGCTGCCCTGTCTGTCGTGATTAGTATCTGTAGTTTTTTTTAGGTAATAAAAAATAATTTTCTCAAACTAAAATTGTCATAGTTGTCAAACTACATTATTATGTTGTGCAACTGATAACCTGTAAAAACGATTATTTCAAACTGTGGAAAATAGTGAGCTCGTGAAGATATGGTATGAAAATAATTATGGATATTTAGTTCGATTTTGAGTTTAATAGTTGTAAATTAGTTGGGTGATTATTATGGATAACTATGGAAGTAGTTAGGGCTATTAATGATAAATTTCATACTGTGATATTGGGGATTTGGTGTTATCATACTATGTATGTATATAAATAAAGGGAGTTACACCAAAATATAGAATTATGAATCATGGTGAGGACTCGCTCTTAGGGGGCTCATCATGAATTGGAGGGGGTAGCAGAAGTTCAAGAATGATTGTTTAGGCGCTCGACTATGATGCCGAGCTACCTATTTTGGTTTTGCATCTCGAAAGTTTGACTACGATAGAGAAAGAATATAGGTTTGGAATATGAAACCTCTATTGTGGTGGAGAATAGAAGTACTAGATTTAATGAGACAGTAATTTTTTTTGATGAGGGGGAGGAAACAAATTTAGAGGATGAGAGTGATGGTGAGAATCAGGTCAATTTTCCTAGTATCTTTCATAGGTATCCCGAGGGTTTTAACATTTTGTGGGAATTCTGTAAATGTAAGAGTAGTGTAAAAGGTGTATGGCAAGGCGTAATGGAATATAGGGAAAGGTCGTATAGGGAATGTTTTGACAAGGACGGGAACAATTCATTCTTCATGTTGCCTAACTTGCAAGAGGAGAAGACTCGTAAGGAGATCCCTAAGTTTGTTTCTCTAGAGTATTTCAATTGGGATGAGTCAGACAACTTAGATGATGGTTTTATGTACAATATGTCCCAGTTCATTTACGGGTTATTGGTACCTTTGAGCAACTTTGGTAAAGGTATCAGGAATGAGATTAACGCCTGCCCTGCCCTACCCAATTAAATAGGAATATATATGAGGTGATTTGTATTTGTGAGAAATTGAATGTGAAGTAGTCTAATGAGAGAAAAAGTGAGGAGACTAAAATCGTTATATGTGTTAAAGTATTACCATGTCAAAGTGAGTGTTGCTCGCGACAATCTCTCTCAAAGGCTCGAGGAGGATGGTTATGCTGATGTTGATGTGATGGCTATCATGGAAGGTCGATCCGTAAACATCGTGGAGTCTTATAGGCAAGAGGAGGAGGCCGAGGTTGGGAAGACTCCAGTTTGAGAGGTTGTCTCAATGTTGGATTATTTTCCTCCTATTATGGAGTAGAGTGAATCCCTTAGAGCATACAAGCAGGAGAAGGTAGTGTAAGATGTTTATGTAAAATTTAAAAAACTCAATGTTATCATGGGAGGAAACTCTAGTTTTATGATTATTGTTATGTAAGTAGGAGTTTATGGACTTGGATTAAGTTGGTTGATATAAAAAATTGTGATTTGCAGGAATTTAGCGAACTGCATTTGACTATTGAGACTTTAAAGAAAGTGCTCGCGAAAGCAAGAAATGCAGCAGCTTTAGAAGCTCTAATAACTGCTCCCACTGAGGCGCAGGTGAGGAAATACAATTTTTTTAGTAAAGATCATTAAAAAAATTTATGTGATGCACGTATAGGATGGGCAAAAGAAAAAATTGCAAAGAACGTAGCAGTTAGAAAAGATAGGAGTAGGTTTTTAAAATATTTGACCATTCCTACCAGGTGGTAATAGGGAGGATACGCCAGAAGTAACCAAGGACCTTATAAAGTTGACTATCTTTTTAGAGGCTGAGATAGATAGTGAGAGGGGTATAAAAGAGGCTTACCTTAGGTTTTTAGAAGGATGATGTATTTGCCTAGATCCTGATGTCATCAAGTGTATGGCAACCAGAGCGAGAATTTTGTATAGCTTAAAAGCTAAAGAAGTATCAGCTCGTACTGATATGTCAATGATCTATTTATAAGTTAGTATCTTGGAAAACATAAGTAACATAATGTAGAATATTTTAATGGGGAATATATAAATTATAAGTCTGTAAAGAATATTATGAGATAGCGCTCTGTTGTACAAGATGAGCTAGAAACTGTTTGAGCTTATCAAAAAAATTGAGCTGCCAGTAATGAGAAACTAGTATTCGACTTGAATAAAGTTCATAAGGTACTGAAAAATGCTACAAAACTCAATATGAAAATGGAGGTCAAGTTGGTTCAGTCACTAAATATGGTGAATGATCTGACTGAGAGAATTAAGAAAAAGGAGGCCGACTTAGTAAGTGTTCAAAATATTGTGAAAACGTCAGCTGAACGGTTGAAGAAAAGGGAGGCTAGGTTATGGAATGCTCAAGGTAATATAACAGATATGGTGGAGCGTCTGAAGAGACAAGAGGTCGATTTGGCGAGGGCGTAAAGTATGGCAAAAAATTTGGTTGAGCGTAGCAAGAAAGTCGAGGCTGACTTGGTATATATTCGAGGTGTGGTGAGGAACTCGACTGAGAAAATAAGAAAAATGGAGGCCAATTTGGAGAATTCTCGAGGAGCTGAGAGGGCTAAGAATGATGTAATAAAAAAAATGGAGGTGAATTTAGCAATATCCCAAGGTAAAGTTAAGGAAGTGGCCGAATGTAAAATGAAGAATGAGTTTGAATTGGTTAAGTCCCTGGCTACAATGAGGGAAATGAATGATGTTAGATCGGTATTGGGGACCCGTTAGCTGAAGGCCTCAGAGTTTGCTCGCCACTACCTACTGTATACTCCTCAAGTCGAAGCTTGTCTACCGCTCACCAGTTATTGCCCCATTATCTTCATAGCATTATATTTTGTATTGATCAGCCCACCCTATTATACTTGATACCTCAAAAAGCATAATGAAAAAAAAAAAAAAAACTAAGTAAAGACATACAATTTTACACGATGATAACTTATCTTTACTATATTATGGACTCGCATCAAGTCATGTTAAATCATCATCCTACGTTATTTTGACTCATATTCGGACCTCATGATGTCTCTCACATAGTTGAGTGTTAGTAAGCTTTGATGGGAGTTCAAGCTTCTATTTGAACGATGATAATTGATAACCAATTACCATTATGCAGGGACTACTGTAACTAGGGGAATCCTACAAGTGGGAGGACCAAGCCCATATCATCACTAGCCCATACAACTAACCCACACATGGACAAAAACCTAACTAACTTATACACATGTAACACAAGTAGGCTAGGGTTTGGTGGTTTAAAGGATGAGGGTGTACATGGCATTTGTCAAGTCCTATGGTCCTTATAAAAAGAGGAGAGCCACATTCAAAGAAAAGAAGCCTTTTCCATCTCTCTTCTTTTGAAGCTCTATACTTTCACCCTTAAACCCTAGCCTTCCCTTGCTTGTGGACCCCCTAGCGACACGATCTGTGTTAAAATGATGTAAAACAAAAACTAATTGAAAGGGCTGATAAAATGTAATTATCTTACCTCAGGAAGGGTTGTGCAACATACTATTTGTTTAGTCTCTGCACAAGATATAGTCCACAAATTATGGTATAAGAAAGCCAAAACAACGGATCCCCGTAGTCATTTCTTGGTTCCTACATCATCCCTAAAGAGTTCTTGGCATTTATCACTCGCGTTCATTCCCTTTTTGGTAGGGAACAAAAAACACCCAAGCATATACAACATGTAAGCCTTCGAGGCTGCATGTGAGGAAATTTTTTATCTTCATCCAGTTTTGTTTGTCAAGCATTTAACTCACTTTTCAATTTTACATACAGATATAAAAAATCTCTGAGTAAAGTTATTTGTAGTGAATTACTCTCGAAAGCCTTCAATTTAGAGTAACTAACATCATTCTCATAAAGCATCTCTTTAAATGATTTCTTTAGACTTGGAAGACCCCAAGGTCCTTTAATCTGGGATATTGCATCACCTTTACAATACAAACCAATTAACTATGATTGACATCATTAAGAGTTATGGTCATCTACCCCCATTTAAAATGAAAGTTGTTTATCTCTGTGTACCAAAACTTTGAAAAAATGGTGATAAGGGAGGCATTGCAGTATGCGTAGCTCAATTTGCCAATATGATATAAGCCCCACTTCCTCAACAAATTTTGGACGCGTTCGGCCTCTTTCTTTAAATCCCAATTGCAGGCGTGATGGTGAAAATAAAGACATCAATGATCTATGCCCTATGCAATCTTAATAGCCCGGTGAGTTACAAAAAACTTCAGCAATGGTGGATCACACGTCCCAATGTCATTTTGAGCTTCATTTACTCTGCCACCTTCTATATTCTCTCACACATTCAAATTATTTTCATTTTATGATGGAATTGGATCATCCTCAACATCATTTCGATGGGCACTAACATCATCGTTTATCGACGCAGTTTCTTCACTATCACGACTTCTTTCATTTGTATTAATTTTAACAAAAATTTAATCTTCATGAACAATTAGTGAGATATGAACATTAGGCACTAGAGGGATACATGATGCCTCTTTCATAATCGGTTGCCCCTTGGTAGTACTTTTCTTCCTTTTATTAGCTTTGTTGTAGTCGGGATGAGTAGGAGATCTCTTTCTTGGAGAAGTAGTTTACGGTAATCTCTTAGTTTATTTGGCCCGCTTTTGCATTTATATTCTTCGCTTTTGCATTTGCCTTCGCCCTCGCCTTCTTAAGCCATCTTGGTGATTTATTCAAAGTCTGAATCAAATAAAACATAGATTTAAAGCATGATCTATCAAGATAAATCACACGATATATTCAATTAATATAAGACATGAACAAATTTTGAAGACTCCTCTCCCAAACCCCTGGATCCCCCTAATACAATCCAGCACACTAACCATTTCCCCCCAAAAATATTAAATCATAGGTCCCTCCGCCACTAAAAAAATCTCTAACAATTAAGTGTGGGATCTAACAGCTGGCCTACAAGTCAGACAAAAAAAAAACCCAACTTAAACTCAACCCTTCTAGCAGTTAAGCTGACGTGTATTTTTTTATTAATTTATCTGACTTCAAAACACTGCACGATAATCAAAATACCACGCGGTAAACTAAAGCCCACGCTGTGATTAAAATACCACCGCTTTATCTGTTAAACAAAATACACATCACTTCGCTCCTTCCCCAAAACTATTTCATCCTCCCTCGCATTTGTTCTCAAAACAATTAAAAAAAATACCAACATCAAACCCTATCAAATGGAAATGTCAGAGGGAGACCCACACCCAAGTTATAACCCTAATTTTAGAGTGACAAGAAATTCAGAGGAAGCCATAATTCGATCGAGGTCCAAAAGAAAAAAAAAGGGTTGTATTTGAAGAGGTAGAAGAAATTTAAGGCCAATCACATCTAACCGAAGATGATATTCCACACATACAGTTTATTACCGCTCTCCCAGATGGTGTGACGCATATATTTTACACTAGCAAGGATCTCACAGTAAGCTTTTGTTTAATGTTGACTTTGTCATTTTTATTAATCAAGTATTTGACAAAATGTTCCAATGAACAGAATCGCAATTCGATGCGTCTGCACGGCACATTCACTATGGTTTCAAAAGTTTGGAACGAGATTGCCAAAATTCTGACAATAAGGGATTCCATGGTGAAAATATTCAGGAAGTTCATGGAGATTAAATTGGGTAATTCCGATAATCGGCTAATTCAGGTGTTAATAGAGTATTAGTGGCTGACAACTCATACTTTTCTCTTCCCGTGTACGGAGATAGGGATCATTCTATTAGATTTCACAATACTTACATCATTGCCAATCGGCAAAAACCCTACACCATTGTCATGTGATGACCGATGAAATATTTTATCCGAGGCGATGAAATTGCTCCTCCATATTACACCCAATAATACAAAGAGTAGATATGTCATTATTATACAACTAAGGACATACTTGACCGTCATAGATAATTTATCTAATGAAAATATGGTAGCTCATGCTTTTATCCTTTTTATAATGGGACATTTATGGTTCCAAATGGCCAACGACATCGTCTTGATTGGATATCTCGAGGTTGTGCCTAATTTGGACACATCTTCCTCATATGACTAAGGTTTTGCTATTCTTGCTTCTTTGTACAATGGCTTGGATACCATAGTAACGATCGGGGGTGCCATCACTGGATTTTTGCATCTTATTAAGGTATACAAATACTTTTTCCAATGATACAAATCAAATATCTTGCAATAAATGTCTTAAATCTAATTTGTAATTATTTTCTATGTTGTTCCCAAATGCAGTATTGGTTCTACGAGTATTGTGGAGTTGGTCACCCCATTATCAGCAATGCGTTAAAGATGACATCTTATCATCACCTCAAAGTATGGGAGAAGGGGAGCAAGAAAAAATAAATGACCAGGCAGGGAACTTGTTTACTATAGCCCAGATACCTCATTGACTGCCAGACTATTGATTCGACCAACTGGTATCCTTAGGATACATTTGCAGCTTTACAGTTAAATAGCGTGCATATCGCTTTAGAGTTGTCCATAAAGAGGATGCCACTTCAAGTCCCCAATAGAACTTGCGAGTATTACTTGGGTGATAGATGTTGAAGACTTTTAACTGGCTATGCTGGTATTCCGATGGATCCTCCGTCCAACATATCGTCATATCTTAGTCCAGTTAATTTAGAGGCTTTGAGAGAGTCTTTCTTCATTGGTTATGGCCAGTTTGTGATGGACGAGTCGAGGATGACTTACGCCGACTATTATAATAGTATGACTACTGAGGTTGGCCACCTGTTGACAGATTCGCAGAGGTTGGGGAACATAGATCTGCTTCGGGTCAGTGCACTTAGGTCTAGTATTATACCCATTATGGTGACGTCAACAGAAGTTCATAGCATATCCCAGGACTTCAGTCTACCCGGCTTGGATATGGGGCCAGATGCGGGGTGGAACATAGAATGGACAAGAAGGCATCAGACGATCCCCATCCACCACTTGAGGGACCCGCTACCCATGTCTCCTTTCTATGACTCAAAGAAGTTGTGGAACCTGAGTCTGGGTATGCAGTGAGTCACCCATACAGAGTCTATGCGGGACAACCAAATGATCACATCGTTGACTGATCAGGTTGCTACTCAGATGAGGGGTTATAACATTATTAACGAACAACTATATCAGCATGTAAGAAATTTATTTATTTTAAATTTTTATGGTCATATTTATGTTGTCCAAATCTAAATAAAATTTCTTTGTCCCTTTCAAAACTTATAGCTGAGGACGACACAGAGTTTATAGATGTTGCCACTACCACCTGGTAGTAGTACTAGAACTAGGTAGGGGACCCATGGAACTGACATTCGAACCAGGGGAGCTGGTAGTATCAGTAGGATACGGCATACTAGAGATGATATTGGTTCATCTCAGTTGATATAGTTGTAAGATGAGTGTTATTGTAGATATATATTTTTATTAAGTACATCAGTGTTGAACTATTTGAAGATATTGTACTGTACAACTTTTGTTTCTCTATATAAGTACTTACATGACCTGATGTCCCATTTGTTTAAATTCAATTATTATCGATCAATTTTGGCTCTAACTTGAATTTAAATGGAAATGCAATTATAATTCTTAAAATAGTAGTTCAACGCACAAAATTAAACTAAAAATGGATACAATTAAAATTGAATTTAAAGTATTCCTATTCATCTAATTCATTCAAAAATCACAACTAATATAAGGATTAAACTCAGACCATTCAGTAAGGGGGAACGGATCCTGTCCATATTTTTCTAGCTGATAATTTATAGGAGGATCAAGCTGGACGTAGTTCTGGTAAAAAATATCGTATGGAGTCTTAAACAGGAACGAATGGTTGTATTTCTCATACCATTCATCTCTAGATTCGCACAAAATATAGGATAGTAGAATACCTCTGACTTGTCTATCATTACTTTTCCGTATCACTTGAAACACATTATATTTGACCTTAAGTACATTTTACCTGTTGTATAAATGTATAAAGGGGGTATTGAAGTTCTGTGTACTCCCTAAATTAGGCATGAACTCAGTCTCATAACTGATCAAAGTTGAGTTGTGAAGAGGTGTATTATCATCAAATTTCTGCCAGGATGCGGCGAGGGTACAGTATTCATTCCAGCTAAATACCACAAAAAAATCTACTATTAGAGCTAAAAACTTGGCATTGTTGAGTTGGCTTGGATGGACTGTTGTTAGAGCATCTCCAGCTAACATATATATATATATATATATATATATAAATAGCCATTCGGATGTAATCAAAGCACCACGCGGTATTCAAAAGACTGTTGTATTTTCTAAACTCCCACAACGGCTAGTTCTTCTTTCCTTTATATAATTACACTTCTCTTTCTTTGTTCCTTCTTTACCTTTTACATAATATATCAATTCTATAGCCTCACATATCTTCCTCATCCTCATTTTTATCTATTAATGATCTTCTACGTGTATCGTCCTCCTCTGATAATCTTATGTTTGATTGTGTTACGACAATGGCCATTATGCACCAAGATATAGTAAATCTAGTAGTACATGATGAAAATTCGACTCACCGTAGAAGTGTCATAGGTTGTAAGGATAAGAAAATGATGGAAGACCATAAATTGAGGCATTACAACATTATACGGGACAACTTCAGCACTCATTGCACATATACCCAAGAAGAATTTCGACAACGTTTTCGTATGAGCAAACAAATGTTTTTATAAATATTTGATGTAGTAGCAACATATGATGATTACTTTATCCAAAAAGCCAATTGCGTAAAAACTATTGGGTTGTCACATTGCCAAAAGATAATCGTGACACTACGTATCTTAAGCTACGGTGTCACGGCGGATCTTTTTGGCGAGTATTTGAGAATAGAAGAAAGCATAACCTTGTTAAGTATGGAAAGCTTTTGTGTTGCGGCTATAGAAATTTTTAGATAGGAATATCTTTGAGTACCAAATGCGGTTGAAGTCAAAAGGTTAAAAGCGATAAGAGAGTCACAGGGTTTTCCCAGTATATTAGGAAGCCTTAGTTGTATACATTTAATTTGGAAAAATTGTCCCTTAGTTAAGCACGATCAATTTACTAGACATTACCCCAAGGTGACTATAATTCTTTAAGCGGTAGCTTCACACGACCTTTAGTTTTGGCATGTATTTTTGGATTACCAGGGGCTAATAATTATATCAATGTCCTACAACAATCACATCTTTTCACCAACCTCGCCGATGGTATCACTTTACCTTATACTTATATAACTGCCAGAAAAACTTATGATATGGGTTATTACCTAGCGGACGCCATATACCCGAAATGGGGAACACTTGTCCAAATCATCTCCAATCCAGTTACAGAGAAACAAAAATATTTTGCTTAACAACAAGAAAGTTGCCAAAAAGACGTAGAGCGGGCGTTTGGGATTTTACAATCACTGTTCAATATTGTTAAAAATCTGGTTAAATTATGGCAACCCGATGTTTTGAGTAATGTCAAGAAGGCGTGTGTAATAATGCACAATATGACCGTCGAAGAGGAACGAGGTTCATTCCCATCATACATAGGCTATGATCCGGATGATCCCTCAACTATCAAAGGCAAACTTATTGTACGCGAACGCAGAATAATAGAAGCTTTTATAACGAAAATGAACCAAATTCGTAGTCGAGAAATGCGCTTTGATCAAAAGGAAAATCTAATCAAGCAATTGTGGGCCGTGAAGGGAAACCACACATTCTAGTGTTATAATCAAGTATTATCCAAGAACTATGTATAATTTAATGATTCTTGTCGTACAAGCTTATGAATTATTGATTTCTTATTGAACAAGTTTTTGATATTGTATTAATCTTATATTTGTTTTAACGCAATTATCTCAGATAAAAACATTCCTTCAACAGATTGTATTCTTCAATAAAAAGTATATTCTTCAAAAGAATATATTATTGGAAAATGAACTACGTTCTTGGAAATTAAGCAACATTCAACAAAGCTAAATTATATTTAATAACCTGAACTGGTACTTGGTTTGCTATTCTTGTTGAGATATTCCAGGACCTCTACTTGCCTTTGCTGATAGTATTGTAATACATGTCCAGAAAGATTACCCAGGTCTTTATCCATGATTTTGTGATCTTCCCTTACTCTTTTCAAATTTATTTTTTCTTGCCATTGTTGATTTGCTTCCGCTCTTATTCTTTCCTTTTCTTCCTTTATTTGTCTCTTCTTCAACCTCATCTCCGCAAACATTTCATCATATAATGGCCGGATGTAATTATATCATCCACGCCCTTATTTCTTGTAACATTTTTCTAAAGATTTTTTTGCCTATGGACCTCGCTCTACTCTTTTACAACGAACCATATAATTTAGAATTTTAGGGAGTGGATTGAGGTGTATGTGGGTCGTCGGGATCCTTCGATAGGTTGTTTGATCCAATCGAGTTACCCGGAGAAGAATTTTGTGATGTTTTCGATGCCATATTCCTAAATCGATTCCCCTCATGTATCAAATCATAATCTTTTAGGTTGGCCCATCGTGGTTCTCTTGCAAAAATCTTATACGCTTGACAATGTTTAAAGTCATTGCCGCCATTCAAACCTTGATAAATCTTGTGTGTATGATCATTTTCCTACAATTCCCAAAATTCCCAAATATAAATAAATAACATGTATATCCTAGAAATATAAACAAAATTGAGTTAAAGTAAATTAGAATGTACCCGATCATCCTCAGTTTTACTGCTCTTGTGCCGAAATTGTACTTGAGCAACTATCCCTTTGTAGTCCACACATTGTGCATTAAGAGGATACCACTGAGATTTGGTAGACCCATATGACCATTGCCCGGGGCACTCGGGGTCTCTATTATAGGCAATGTTGACCTTTTGATTAAAAGTAATCCCCTTTTGTGTTCCCCATGGTGTGGACAGAAGCCGTTACCCATACCCTTATGAGATACATGAAGTCTGAATTCGTCTAATGAGGTCTATTATAATCCTCTTGTAGAAAAACTCAACATCATCCTGGACTTGCAGGTTTTGTCTTGGTTTTGTAGGTGCTCTTTTCTTTCTTCTTTTCCTTTTTTCTTTCTCGGGCGTCGCAACGTCAGCAAGTATTGGAGCATTTGCGAAACCCATATTTAACTCGGTAGATTCACCATTGAATAGGTAGTTCTAAAAGTAATTTAGGGCTTAAAAACCTTGAAGTTGAGTGATCAAATAGTGTTAATAGTAGGGACTAAACGCCTAAGGTTGTGGCTGAGAAAGTATAAAGAGATTTTCATACTGTATTTCCAAGGTATCCCCTTGTGACATGGTAAACAAAAGTGAGGTATGTGATTGGAATTTAGATTGGTTGCGGTAGAGGTATGGAGTGAATTATGATAATGGGTGTGGAGAGAATGGTGTTGAAGGTAGATTTTGGGAGGATGGGGCCGACGGTGTTGAGTTATTACTACTGGTGTCGGAGTTTACCATTTGGGACGATGATATTTTTTGACTGAGTTCCAAAGTTTTGAGTATAGGTTCTCTTCTCTTCTCATAAATATAGTTAGGAGAGAGACGAACTAGCTGTTTAGGAGAGAAGAACTAGCTGTTATGGTTATAAGTCTATCTTAGCCAATCACAATGGATAAGAGGACTTTAAAAGACTGTACAGTATTTTAATTACCGCGCGGTATTCAAAATTATGCCAAACTCTTTTTTTTAGTGTGAGTTCCCCACATTCAGTTGAGTTCTGATTACACCAGCTAAGCCAACTCACACTCGTTTTTGTACTGCCGGAAGGCGTTTGAGTTTGAGTTAGAATTTGTTCTGACAAATAAAACAAACCCACACTCATAAAACTCGTTGCTGGAGATGATCTAAGTGGATGAGATAGCTAGATACATTACCCGAATACAATCCAGCACATTAACCATTGGTCCCCCCAAAATATTAAACCCCCCCCCCCCCCTGCCACTAACTAGATGGGATAGAAAAATTACTCATGTAATCCATATAATAAATTAAAAACAAGGCATCAACAAATTTTGGGGTATCCGCCACCAAACGCCCGAATCTCCCCAATACCACCCCCACCCACCCGCCCAAACATTAAATCCCAGGTGGATAGATTATATATGCATTGTTCATGTGGATATTTTAACACCACAAAATCATTAAATTTGATAATTTTAACACTATGTTTGCTATTTTTGATAACCGTTAACATCAATAATTGAAGAATTATGCGTTACTCGACATATGATGTTAATAATTATCGAATAACGCTATGTCGAATAATTATTATACTAAATTATCGAATTTATATTAATTACCGAATATGGCGTTATTCGATAATTTGTAGTAAAATAATCATCGAATAACCCTGTAATAACTACATGTCAATGCACAATTTCAGCTCAAATCAATCACATATCCATGTCCAATCATTCAAACATAGAGAGATTTTCACATAATATTTGAAAGCATATCTACAAAACCAAATTAAATGAAAATATAATAAGATTGAATACATACCTAGAATCGCAGAGAGGTTCAGAGACGAAACCCCCCAAAATTTGATTTATGTAGATAGAAATCCCTAAAATCAATGATTTTATGTCTAAATTGCAATCTTCAAACAAAATCGTTGCTGATTGGACATGTAAAGTTCAAATTCTAAGAGAGAGAAAAAAAAATTGATCATTCTAAACTTAGAAATTATAGAAAATTAGGGTTTGTAGAAATGTTGAGTTGTAGGCACCAACGAGAAAGAAAGAAAGAAAGAAAGAAAGGGATGATATTTTAAATTTTTGAGGAAAAAGGTCACGTGATGGTAACGTTAGGGATTGAATATTCTATCGAGTATCCCAAACCGTGACAGATCAAGGATCTGTTCCCTTGATTTATTTATGTATGTGTTTGTAGGAAGAAAAAAAATTAAAGCGGGCTGGCGAATGAGACACGTGTCATTTAATTTGTAGGAGGAGCAGAAAGTCATTTTCTCTCTCGTGGTGGAGTAGGGGTGCAATGTAAAACCAATTACCCAAGCCTGAACCCGAACCGAGATCATTTGGGTCAGGTTTGGATCTTGTTTTTTACTACCCATTTAAATTCGGGCCTTTTTCAACCTGGCCTGATAGGACTCGAACCCGATGATATAAAACCCGATGGGTATTTCAGTTTATGGGTCTACCCGATTAAAACCTAACTTTTACTTTAAACTTCTCTCTAGTCTTCGTTTGTCCAATCTTCATACAATACTTGCGAGTGCATTTTTGTTGTTTCTCAAATTTGTTATTTTTCTTGCTAGGCGAATTTGTAGAGTGACAAGTGGATTTATATTAGTTGGCAAATCTTATGCCTCACTGCCCAAGATTTCCAAGGGCAGCTAATGGGTCCTATGTAATTTCCCCAACATTCTCTCCCCAAATGGAGAAGATGTATTGTCTTAAACTCATTAACATAGCTCTTTCTCTCCCTTCACAGAAATTATAGTGCATTAATGTGTTGTGCATTATACCAAAAATCCATTCTTTTTATATCATTTTTTTCTATTTTATTGTTATTAGGAGTATTTCGTATGGGGATTAAAAGTGTTGATTTTTCTTTTAATGTAGATACTTCATATTGATTTATCATGCTTTTGGTATGGGTTTTAAATGGGGCTTGAATTTGGTCTGATTTAAGCATAACAAGAGAAGAATTTTTGTAGAAAATAAGGAAGATTGGACAAAGTAAAGCTAGAAGACAACAATAAATTAAGATGAGAGTGAAAAGATACACATGAAAACTCAAAAGTACCAAAATATGATCTGGCTTTGTGTACTAAGGTAACTCCACTTCGATTTTAAACAACCTTCACAAGAATAATTAAAAAAATTGAAACTAAAGTTTTCTTTCTTTTGTAAATTGAAACTAATTCCATGGATATGAGGTTGAGAGTTGTTTTAACGTAGCTTAGTGATCTATGAATGCTTATTCCCTTTTTACATTTGGGTAATCATCTTTAAAGACTCAGACCAACAACATGGTAAAGAGAAGAAAGGTAAAGAAAGAAACAATCAGAGACGCAAGAAAGAGGAAGAAGAAATATTATATACATGGGACCCATTAGATTCCCTTGGAAATTTTGGGCAGTGAGGTATAAGATTTGCCAACTAATATAAATCCACTTGTCACTCAGCAATTCGCCAAGTAGGAAAAACAACAATTTTAAGAAACAACAAAAATGCACCTTCAATTTCTTCTAAATTTTTATGGAAATACCTTGATTTTCTCCCAATTTTACCAATTTATATATTCATGATATGATCCTAACCTTCTACCATACCATAATCCATATGGTATACCCATACAATTTGTTTATTAATCATAATAAGTATGAATGCTTCGTATTAACATTGATCCAAAATGTCTGAGTTATTTTTAAATGAAATATGTTTTTTTTCTTTTTAAGCATTAAATATGTTGATATTGATTGTATAAGAAGTTCTTTATTTTATATTGGAACCATAGAAGGTTTTCAAATATCTTCATGCATTCAAGATCTGACACCTGGACCCGAAACGGGGGCTGCAAGTGGGTCGGGTTGGGTGGGCTTGGAGACATACCCAATACCCAACACGTATATAAACTAAACAATCCAAACCCAAACCGAACCCAACCCAACCTTGGATTAATAAATCGAAACCCAAACCCAACTCGTGGGTTAATAAATCAAAACCCAAACCCAACTCGTCGGTTTGGGTTGGTTTTTGGGATTACCCAAGCTACTTAAATTTGTATTATAATCGGCAAAATCAATAAAATTTTAAGCATTAAGCAAAAATTTTGACTTAATAAATAATAAAGTAGACAAAATTCATAAATCTTGAGTAACATTTTCTTCTTTTTTGTAACTAGATTTATACGGGCCAATAGCCCGCGGACCACCAATTCCCGACTAAATTCTCTAGGGCTCATGCAATAGCCAGCAAACTGCACGAACTGGGTAAGCCGACACAAGGCCGATGGGCACATACCAACCTTGAAGCCCACACGTAGGTGAGAATCGAAGAACCCTTGACCTCATGATGGTAGTTTATACACCATCAATACTAGGGCACAAGGTAGTTGGTAGTAACATCTATATTACTCCTCAAAAATCTTACAAAGTGTAAGGTCATACTATTAATTTTATGAAAATTTTCAACTACTATCAGAACTGGCCAACTTAGGTAGCCTAAGTCCACGAGAAAAATGAAGGCCCCAAAATTCTATGATGCCAAAAAGGCATTTTAGAAAATAATATATATAATAATAATAATAATAATAATAAGATAAAATGCATTCTATTAATCAAAAAATTATCTTAGGTTGATTGGTTTGAACTAGATTTTTATATTTGGAGGTTGCAGGTTCAATTCTCTGTCACAACAGTTTCTTAATTTTTGGGATATAAGGCCTATTTTGACTTTTTTTTTGTTGGTTACACTTCATCTCACAGGGAAAATATTTGTATGCCTTATAAGGAGACAAGTAAAACTCAAAACTTTCATTCAATAATGAGTATACACATAAGATTATTTATCATATAAAGAATGTCTTGTAAAATTCACTTTGATTACAAATAGAGGATTATTAAGGCCTTTTATCATCGGGTGTCCAAACTGGAGTGTGATTTCTAAGTTTGAGTGGAAAAAATACATTTTTAATTATGTGAATTTAGATATACATATCGATTTTATTCTTGTGGATTACTATATACATCTCTCTATTAAAATGGCACAGTGTTTTTGCCACTTGGGACAAGTCTGTCCTTATGTCCAAAGATAAAGAGGAGTCGTAATTCGCTATGGGTGCCTTGAGAATCGCATATGGGTGGGTAGTTTTGGTAGTTCAAGTTTTAAGGTTAAAACCTAAAAGTAACAAACCCGACAAAAAAAAACTCTACTTCTCTTCCGACTACAAACTTCAACCCTTCAAAAAAAAAAAAAAAAACCTATGTTTTCCTCCTTGAGAAAGCACCCTGCGATTTCTCTCTCTCTCAATTTCGACCATTGCGATTTCTCTCGCTCAAAGCTTCAAAAGTTAGAAAGGTTTTGAAGGCTTTGAAGGTTCAAGCTGAATTTAAGGGTTTTGATTTCAGGTTCAAGTTCTCTCAATTTAGAGTCCACAAGTTTTGATTCAAAGGATTAAAGCTCAGATAGTGGAAGTACTGGAAATCAATATTGTTCGGCTTTACGAAGTTGTTTTATCGCAATTAACATATAATTCAAAGCTGATTATTACTGACCTTACGATTATTGCTGGAGAACAGAGGGATCACGCTGAGGGGATTGCTGATTTGATTTGTAATAGAATTGTTGAGGTATGTATGTTTGATCAAATGTGTAAATAATTAGGATTCTTGATGATTTGGGAAATCCATTATATATTGTATATTATGTGATAAAGGTTGGAAATTATTGCATTTGAGGCCCTCAGTAGAGTGCTTTGAAAGGGGGGTGGGATTTGGATTCTTGAAAATTAAGGTTGTGAGGGTCTTAGCCCAAGGAGTTTGACACTAGGAGCCCTTCTGGATATCATGTTCTTCATAATTCATGATGAGTTAACCACACATTCTTATATGGTACTTGGTGGAAGATATATTTTTATGTTTTGGGGCGAGAAACTGTAGGTGGGAATCTCCTTCAATATGATCTTGGTATTTTCTCAGTTATGATTAATTTTTATTGGGATATCAGAAGGTACCTCTCATGTCTTTGATCACTTTACTCTTATGAGAAAACTAAGGCCTTCATACTGCGGTGACAGATATCGCGACGGAGGGTCTAAACGCTGATCAAATTGGACAACGTAATGTTCTACCATCTTCGCACATTGGGAGCCCTAGAAATATGTATGAAATCTATCAAGATTCATTGGCAATAACCCGTTACAATAAACACCCAGATATCTTTCTTATGATGACACCTAATCCAAATTGGCCCGAAGTAACAAATTCCCTTCTACCCAATCAGACTGTCTACGATTGAACCCTCAAAAAACCCATCTCTTTCTTTCTTTCTCTCTCTCTCTCTCTCTATATATCTATTTATCTCTCTCTCTCTCTCTAAGTTGGGGCTCAGCAGGTTTAGCAATTGCACAATGCTAACGATTAATCAAATTTTTCTCTTTTAATTTCGATTTTTCAGTTTTTTTTTATTACTGAGGAATTTAATTTTATATTTTTAAACCTAATTCAGATTTTTTATGATTTTTCTCTATGGCAAGCATTGGGGATTTTCTTTTTGTGATTACAAGTATTGTTATAGTTAAGAAATATGCCTATGAAGATAACGAATGAAGAGATAGTCGAAGGAGAAGAAGGCGAATACGCATAAAGATAAGAGGCTGGGAATGTGGCTTATAAGAAAAACCAATTTGAGAACGCAATTGAGCAGTGCAATAAGGCGTTGGAGTTTGATGATACAAGATGTTTACTTAGAAATGGGACAGATATGACATTTCCCCACAAATCTTAGTAAGGTCTAAATTTAATATAATTGATATCCAAACAAATATAGAAGATATAATAGAAAGTAAGCAATATATTTTCTTCTTTATTATGATATACTTTAGAAAATTTCAAGGATGCTAAATATAGGGCTACAAGCCTTTTTGAAGAAAGCATCAAAATGATTGATCGGAAGATGTACCATTAAGGTTCTTAAATGGTAAAAAATAAACAAAGTTTATATAACTAATTGATATTTTGGAGACATACTCTGAACTTGGTTATTTCAACAGGCTCTACAGATATATATTTTGAGTTTAAGAAAAGGTAGTAAATGAAGTCAGAGAAGCAATGAAAGGGTGAAATATATCTATCGGAAAATCAATTCAGCTGATAATGGAAAAATCCCTTGACAAAATCCAATATTTCCAATATAGTATAGAATGCAGTTTAGTAGTGAATGTAGAGTATAGTGCCGAGGATGATAGTAGGAAATCCTATGAATTGTTGGGCTTGCGCCTATTGATTATTAAGCTCAGTTTTAATGCAACCCGTAACTCGCATGCTCATTCAAGTCTAATAATTTTCCAATAACCATCTCTGCATTATAGCATGTTGGGGTATTGATAACAAGCTTGAGCTTACGCCTATTGATTATTAAAGGTTATTTTTGAAACTATACTTTAGGGGCGTTAATAACAAGCTTATGTAGTGTTCTTGACTTTGGTTTATTCAAGAAAAAATCTAGGTTTGGGTTATGGTATTGATAACAAGCTTATGGAACTATAAGGTTTTCGAGAGAAAGTAATAGGGACATAGTTTGGAAATAATACTTCCTAAGGGGTAGGAGGAAGAGGGGGTAGCGTGAAGGAATTGTAATTGATGAACTAAAATTATTTGTGCACCGGGAGAAATTGCTTGATGATTCAACGAAACAAAGTGGAAATTCTTTTGAATAGCCTATGAATAATCATGGGAAGCAAACTTACAAGGCATGAGGAGCTTAGTTCGCGCCTAAAGTCGGGGCGTGGGGAGACAATGAATTGTGATCTAAAAATGTTTATACAATAATTTACAATGTAAACATTCTTCTCAAATCATCTCTTACCATCATAAGATCTAAGAATTAAGCTAAATTAACCTCATGGTTGTCATGTATATATATTTCTAGGAGTACAACTAAAGTAAAATAAAAAGACATTAACGTAGACACTAATTGAAGTGTTTCCATTACAGATGGCACATTGAGCGCAATCAAAGAAAAATTTAATAAGTGGTGAATTGCGGGCATCATTTTTTGAAGTGTCATTACGGGTAAGCACGTTTGTCTATATTATAAATCTCAGTTTTGTTCTACATGGCATCGTTTGTCCTACATGGTGATGATTGTCCTGCGTGGCGAGCTTTGTCCTACGTGGCATAGAGAAATAATACTAAATTATGTCAAATTAATTTAGGCACATTTATTGATTATTTAGCATCTATTGAAAATTTGAAGTTGTTCCTTCTCTTCACCTCTCTTTCTTCAGATTCTCCAGTGAAAATGTTTCTCCCAATTACATCTCTCTCTCTCTCTCTTCAGTAATTTCTTTAATGCTCATGTCTGGAGAATTCATTCATCAATTTTCTCATTTCTAAATTAAATCTTTTCCCATGATTTTCTTTAAAATTGCGACTCTTCAATTTTTAGTTACAGGTTCAAATTATCCGTCTCTCCCTATATCTCAAATTTTAACTCTGAGAAACACCATTGGGCTTGTTAAAGTAATTGTACAGAATATTACTTAAGAAAATCCAACTCTAAGAAATACCTAAATGGCATTCACAATGTGAGAGTTGGACCTGCATTGGAAGTACACCCATATTAAATTTATTGAAGCAAGTTTTGAGTTTTCTCTCGATATCACACCTGTAATGAAATTCTTGACCCCAGAACCTGTTTTTGCTTTAATAGGGTAAAGAGAATCAAAAGGAGAAGTTCCATCTTTTGATCCTTGGATTGGAAGTATTCTTCTTTTATGTTGTTAGCCATCAAGTATTGAAAAAGGAATATGAGATTTCTCCCAAAAAAGATATATTTCTTAATTTGATTAAATAGTGTATGTTAATTATGTTTGAGTCAATTTGATTATTAGAGTTGTTTATTTTATTTTGAAGAATTTAGTGTTGTTTGGATCAGGTTTTATTATGAAAGGACGTGTAATTTGAAGCAAGATGAGTCATATTAGAAGCTGCGGATGGATATCTTCAAAATAACAATCTTTTGAAGGTAGAATGAACAAGAATTTTACATGATTCCTCGCATGGCCTTGGGTTTTTATTTTTTAGTATACTAAAATGCATAATTTCATCCTCTTTTCTCATTAAGGTGGATTTGGGGTTCTTTGTACCAACTTTGAGAACCAGGTGCCTTATTCATCAATTGTATTTGTAGTTTTTCTAAGTCCCTGCATTGAGTGTCATTGAGTAAAATTATAACCTCTGTTTGAACTTTGAAGAATAGATCTGCATATCAAATATGGTGAGTGCATCAAAACCAAATTTGGGGTTTTTATCAGCTCAGGTACACAAATTATTTTCTCTATGATTTAATTTTGGGAATATTGCTCCAAACTTCTGTCAATATATTAGTTGTGTTTTCTTATTATTACTTTTCTATTTTTCGTTACTGTTTGTTGAGTTTACGACCATTCAATCTTTACTTCTACGAAATCACTGACAGCAAATATAGTTGGGTTTTTTCCTCTTAATATTATTAAGCTTTCAATGATCCAATTACAAAAACCTCCAATGGTGTCTTCTCGTTACAGTTGCAGAGAGATGATCTACCCTTATACTTTCTATTCATAGTAAAATAACAGCAAAAGGAGGAACGCAAATAGAAATGCGATCTCTTCAGCTCCTAATGAGAAGAATAAATCTATATCTAAACCCAGCTAATCTCGAGTTTGTTTTAAAGTAAGTTTTTGAGTACCACTCAAGACATGCTTTGGAAAACCTATATTGCAAAGACGGATTTACTTCATGTGATTAATCCCTCCCTTTGTATGTAGGATACATTTCTTGATGCCTGAGCCAAACATTAAATACTTAAACTTTCTCAAATACTGTAGGATTTCACACGATTTATGTTAGTATTAGTATTAGTTTCCCAGACTTCACATGTGCCTATTTCTTAGTTTATTTTTGCAATTTAATGGTCTATTGGTCTTTTATTGTACCAAAGGTTCAGCTTATCACCCACCATATGTATTACCATTGTGACTGATTTTTCATTACAAAATCTGGTACCTTATCTTAACCATATCACCATATGCTTTTTGGTTTTTGATTTACTTCATTTTCTAGTTGAACAAGCTGTAGGAGACCTCAATATTATGTTAGGGAATCCTCCAGCCTGGCCTTCCACACTCCACTCTTATTTTTGTATTTCTTATATTAGAACTAGTTAACTGTTTTTGCCTTAGATGAATAGACACCTGGACTGCCAATATTTTTAGCGCTTGGATGTCTTTTGTATTGCACATATCTTTGCAGATAGCATATTAATATATAAGCTGCTACCATCATTCTTGCTAACCAAGATTTCCCTACACATTCTCCAATTTTTGTTTAAATTTATGATTGTAGTTTCTTAATTAATGTGGAAAAAAATGCTTAGTTATGGACTTCATTTCGTGAAACAGTTTTAGATCCATTCGTGAAAAGTGGGAAAAAGTGTGTTCAATATTTAAAGGGTTGTGCGAGATTCAAAACAGATCGGTTCATGGACTTCATTAGCAAAAGAAAAATGTACCTTTTGTGAAAAGCTGTGATTTTGGCTATCCTTTTATACTAGCAATGCAAATACGTGAAAATTTGTGTTTATCACTTGAAAATGTAATTTTTACTATTTTGGACCTCTTGGACTGATTATTCTGGTTCTTAGTTTATTACATGTTTCTCTGGCAACAATTTTTAGAACTCGGAAGATGAAGTTAGAGGAATGGCTGGTTTAGGTGGCGATGCTGATATTCATCCGTATGTCTCCTTCATGACCGATTTCATTTGATCTAAATCGTTACAATATATGTTGCTCAAATCCCAAATTCAAGAATATTTGTTCCTGTAATAATTAGGTAAAATGAAATAGATAGCCTAATTTGTCTATTTTTTAATAATTTGTATTATGTTACAGTACATGCAGTTTGTGGGAACATATATTAGTGATAAACCCATGTAATTTAGATGAAAATGTTAAGAATATTTCGGGTTCATATTAGGAGACGTATTTGAGGGTTTTATGTTAAAATACTTCCTTTAAGCATCTCTTACAGTCGCAACATCAAGAGAACAATAAACTATATTTTTAATTGCCCCATCTTTATCACATCTTTTCACAGTAAATATAGTTATCTTACGGATTTCACAAACAGGCTTACATTTAAAAAAATTAACTTAAGTCCTACTTTATGAAATCAGCATAAAAAATTATATTATTACAATTATAATAGCCTAATTCTTGGATCCGGACTTAGGCTTTACACCAGATGAAATCAGAACGCTAATAATAGCTAACACAAAAGTTTAGCGTGGAAAACCTTTGAATAGGTTAAAAATCACGACCTCTCTGGAGGATTTTAGAAAGAGAGAGATGTTATTGAGAATGTTAGCTATTACAATGAGCACTTGGAATTTATGGAGTTTCGAAGTAGGGATTCTTCTATGTAGAATTGCCTATCATTAATATGTAGTTTTCTGGTTTTATTTATAGGTCTCATCATATGACCGTTTGGCGACCATTAATATTCTTAATGGTGGACGTTATAAAGTAGATGCAAGATATTCTTTGACCAGATAATATATCATTCTGACCTCTATTGTTGTATAACGACTCTATTGATGACTGCACAGTTGCATACATCGAACTGCTGATATAGAGGTCAAAAGCGATGACTCGAACTGAGGAATATTGAATGTGTCTATAGTAGTATTTCCTGTATGTTGACGAGGTCGAGGATGAAGCTTTTGAGTCTGAGATACAAAATAATCTATTACAAGACGGCTATCAACCAATAGCACGAGGAGCCATATAGACGAGTGGTGTTGGTTCAGAAATTCATGTTGTATTTGCTTCTTGACATTGCTGTCTTGATTCTTTCTGTGCTACATACTCTGTTGGTAAGATCGAAAGCTCGTATGTAATTCAAAGATGAAACATAAGTTTGAGATGCGAAATACGCCACTACAACTGCCCCCTCTCAGCCAGCAGTATGAGAAACCTTATGGGCGAGTAGTATTGGCTGAAAAGTATCATTAATATTGTAGTTAAAATTTAGGAATCATTTTCAATGCATATTCATAAGTATCTTGTTTGTACCTTTTGGGCTTTCCATAATCAATGGTTCTAGTCAATGTTTATTGGCATGGGAAATCCTTCTGTCGTTAGGAATCTGAAGAGTCTATTTTAAATGTTGATTCTAGTATAAAAGGTATTCAAAAGTGAGAGTGAGGAACCAAATATTCGTCTCTGACTTTTTTCTTCTCCATTCTTAACTGTTGTAGATTCTTGAATGTTGAGAGTATGGTGACTACCAAGAACCAATCTCGAGTGTCTAAGATTCATAGAAAGACGGAGAAATTATGTATCCAATACTTTCGATACCAACCCCTGTATTTGCCGACACCGATTCCGGTGTAGCCTACCTATCAACGCATGTCATATGAAGAATTGATGGAGGTGGGTAATGATTATTATCAGATGGCGCGGTTTTACTATCTGCTGACATCTGAGGTAGAGCGCCGAAATGGGCTTCGTTTGCTGGCGGAGGAGGTTGTTATAACTAAAGATGAAGCGGCAGGCGCTCATCCATGGGAGTCTCACCGGTATCTAGTTAGTGAATGGGTTATTTCTAAAAGGTAGGACCTTCCATCTGTCTCTAGCATGCAGGGTAGGAGTTATGGTGGAAGAGGTGGGAGGATACAAAGGATCATTATCTTTTATGGGCCATAGATTTTGGTTATGAAGATCTTTCATTAGTGATTTCTAGTTCTGACTATTTCTCAGATCTTGCAGCATGGGATCAGGGTTTGGAAGTTGCTTCAGTTTTTCATCATCTTCTTTGTTGATTCCTGAAAAGTAAATCGAACTGTATCTTTATGATGTAATTTGTAGTAATTATTGGAGACTTTTTATTATCTGCAAAGTATCCTGTAAAGAAAATTTTAAATTAATAAAATAACGTCGTTCTAAGGTCATGATACTTTTTCACGAACATAACTTTGTAATTTGTTGTTTAAAAAATAGGAGTTAGATATTATGGGGTAAGATAGGGAAAATCGAGCTGGAAGGAGTTCCGTGTGTACGAGAGTAAATGGTAGTTATAGTTGGGGTTGAAGAGAGGAGTTTGAGGAAGTAGTTAGAAATCGTTCTCTGCGATCTGTGTACTCGAACTGGGTGACAGAGTTTTTCCAACTATGAGAAAGGGTGGGCATTGATATGTAGGTGCTACTGTTGTATTTGCGTAATCTTGTATGCTGCCTTTTTTATATTTGCTCGTACAAAATCGGAGGAGATATTTCATGCTATGGAAAGAATAACCTGTCACAATATTCTGTATTTGATGTTGATATTCTGCCATTCCGTGAACTTTCTTTGAATAATATATCCTTCAGCTAAATTAGTGGGGTAATATTTGCAAAGATCTTCATGGCGGCTATAAAATCATGAATCTTGGTTGTTTTGATTTGCATCTTCTGCAAGGACAATTTGGTTGTGGATGTGGTAAGTTTATCCATGGTGAGGACTCGTGCTCGGTGTGCTCATCAGGCAATAGATGGTCGCCTTCATATCAAGGTTACTAAACTTCGTGAGTAGTATTTTCCCTAACTCCTTTACGATGCCGTGTTACAAGAATGGCCGTTGAATCTGACTAGACTAGATGAAGAAGGGAAGCATATAGAGTATGAACATTTTTTCTGGTACGATGTGTTTCGGATGTCAGTGTTGAGTGCCACGGTGCAGGAACTGACTGTTTGACAGCTCGCATGTGACAAGATCATTGAAGAGGATTCCAGGGCAGCAAGAGAGGAGATCATTCTATGCGAGGAAGCACATCACCGAGGCTATTTTAGATGTGACTAGGGAGCTCGGTAAGCTCGAAACATTGGAGCTCGTAATAAGTAATCTGTTTTTTAGTGTTCTATGGTTGGGTTTGAATAAATAAAAGATAAGGAATCTTGAGAAGATAAACGAATGTGATGTCTTGATCTGATTAAATAAAGTATTCTGCTTGAATCTTTATGTACGGATAATATGGGAGACAGCTGTAAGATTTTAACAGCTGTATTGATATCTTTGAATTTTAAATATTAATCTGTTTTAAGAAAGTTGAATGATCTTGGCAGGGTATTAAAGTAAGGTGATTGGTCGTTTGTACTGTGTTTAAGGAAGAGGTACAGAATTGTGTAATGGCAGATAATAGGGACAGACGTGATGACATTAGACATTATCACTAAAGTCATGATGATGCCTTTAACCGAAAAGACGTGCCTGTAGAGACAGTAGGGATGGCAGACACATGTCAAAAGGAGCCGTCGTTTCACAAACTAAGGGAAGAGTATAAAAATACGCATCTCTCTCCCTTATAAATTATCTATAGTTTTAGAGAGAAAAAAAATTGTGTTAATCTTATTTCCAAAGAGAGGAAACGTTTGAGTGTTGAGTGTGATTTTAGAAAGAAATTTTTATCAGGTGATAGAAAACTGTCTAAGAACCGACGGGAACGTTCATTCTCAAAGAGACATCCGGGTAAAGCCGAGGATTATTGTTCTTCAAGCCGAGGATTATTGCTTTGTCTGGTTAATTTGTTTATTAATATGTATGATAGTTCTAGTAATCTGTTTGATTTGTGTAGTAACCTATTTGATGTGTGTATCTGATAATATTGGAGTTTTGGGATGTTTGAATAAAAATGGGGGACCATTAAATAACCACCTTGTGTGGGTAGAGGGTAACTGTATGCAGGTTCCAGATGAACCGGCGCTCAAACTGAACCATAGATATTGAAATCTGAGTAAGCAATGTTGACAAATCTTCAAATAAACTATAATTGTCTTCGATCTGTTACTTAATGCTGCGTTCTTTGTTTTGGCATAGCCTAAGCCTTTATCTACGTCAGACAAGACCAGCTTGTTCGACTGTATTGCTCAAGATCTGGATGAGCTAAAATAGGTAATCAGTGAGTTGGGTATCTGTAGAGATAAAAGGGTAAATTCTCTAATTCTCAAAGTTCAGCGAGCTCAGGAGAAACGAGTTATGGTTGAGGGAAAAGTTATCTTGACTGTTGTTGATGTTCTTAGTGTTCCTCCACCTTTATCTCAGAGCACCAAATGGGATGTTCGGCGACCCGTGAGGCCATCTCAGCAGAGTACCTCTATCACTGGGGGTGGCCACGGCACAAGAGATCGTAAAGCCTATATCTGGCGATGTGGCAGAGAATCTTAAAGTTGCTCCTATTGAGGTCGAGAAGTCCTCGTTGAAAAGAAAAAGGCGTGAGGAAAAGGGTAGTTCTCGAACTAAACCCCACGCCTCAGCAAAGATGGCAGAGCTAGAGCTGAAATACTGCTCGATAGCTGTGATAGATCTGGAGCAACTCGATGCGGAGTATTACGAACATACTTTTGCGGTACTTTTTTTTTGAAGTCCTTAATTGTTTTTGTACTCGGACTGAAAACTGTTGTGCTGATTTTGACGTTGTATGCTTGTACGGGCAGCTCTCAATGCTGCTGAAGGGGGAAAAAAGTGTTTTGAAAAGAAGAGCCAAGAATTCGGGGCCCTTACAGCAAGGTTCGAAGTTCAATCTGCTCTCTTGAAGGAGTTCGAAGATTAATCTACTCGTGTAAAGGAGCTCGAGGCTGAGCTCAAGCTAGAGAAGGAGCAAAGAACTGAAGAGGTTAAAGTAGTTGTAGAGCTCGTAGCAAAATACTCAGATCTAGTAGTGCATGATGATCTGATGTCAAGATCGGTTGAGGCCATGAAAGTGGAACGAAATCACTTCATCCAATCCTATTATGATTTTGGATTGAATCCAGCTGATGTGGGCTAGGGCGGGTCAGAAGGTACAAGGAGATAGAGTTCCTTTCAGAGGCTCTGAAGGAAGTGATGGTGGGCACTGGTACTTCTCTTGAGAAGGTGTTAGAGTTTCTACCAAAGAGTGTTGAACCAGTCTGAGTAGCTAAAAAAACATTGAATCCTTCTTCTGAACGTGCTGATCTAAGCCATCCGGTTGGCAAACATTGAATCCTCCATCTGAGGTAAAGCTCAACAAGAATCTCTAAACCTTATGTGGTATTCTGTTTTTGATTTGATGCAGTTTATGTTTTATTGAAGTGATAGTACTCTGTATTTGAAGTTTGATTGATGATTTGAAATATTTTTGTATTGGATGTCTGTATTATAACAACATATTTGTACCCTGTGTAGGAGATAGAGCGACTGAGAAAAATGAACTCCAAACTGGATAGATCTTTGAGTAGAGCGAGGGATTCTGTTGTTCGTATTCAACAGGAACTTAATAAAACTGAATATGAGATAATGAATTTTAAGTTGAATTTAGAGAAAACTCTTAAAGAGCTATATGATCTTCAATGTAGATATGCTAAGATAAAAATATAAAGGGATGAGGTATTAAGGAAGGAAGAGGATTGGGGGTTATTAATTCAAAAACCAAAAGAGTTGACCTATTAATGACCCGAGTGTTAAGGCTAGGTGTCAAAGTAGGTTAACTGCTCTGACATTGTATTTTGAGGTCGAAGTAGATAGTAAACGAGGGTTAAAGGAAGCTTATGTAGAGCTTTTGAAGGAGAGAAGTATAGTTTTAGACCCAGCTCGAGTTATATTTTTAGTTCAAGAAGTACGTAATCGCCATAGTTTAGAGGAGAGAATGTATTCTGCTCGAGCTGGTATGTCTGTTGTATGGGGTAATGTAGAACCTTTATCTGATGCGTTTGGCTCTAAGTAAGATTGGAGGGCTATGAGAATTATATTTTTTAGGATAAAGAAAGAGCAAATAGAGGTTCAAAAGTGATTAGAGGGAGAATTAAAGAGGTTACAGGATGAGTTATTACAACACATGAAGCAAAAAATGTCTTTAGCAATGCAATTGTAGAAAGAAATGGCTATTCAAATAAAGGTAAAAGCGAATTTGAGGGCTTTAGGTGTATTACAGAAAGACACACTTCAGCGGCTGCACAAAACGTAAATAATATTGAAGGATCATCTATATCCGTCACGAGCAAAAGCCGCTGCTCGAACAGAACATGAGCATCAAGTAGATAGTGTTATTAAATTTTATGGGGGAAAACTGTCTAGGGTGGAGAATAAATTTAGGAAGTTCGTGACGGGATGTGGGAATGGTTTTGATGTAGAGAACGTCAAGGCTGAGAATATGGGGTTTTCTAAAGGTGATAAACCCATTCCGAGGCTGAGGGAACTATCATCAGAAGAGGGTGAGGAGGAGGTCAAAAGCCTAATACCCCGATCACGGCGTAAACAATGTCTGCAGGAGGTGGTGACCTTTACCACTCGAATAGATGTGCAAATAAATAACAGGAAGAGTTCGAGAGATAAATGGCAGTCTTCTTATTCCCTGAAAAATCGAAAATAGGGTATTCTCGGTTTTCTTTACCGGCCCTACATATGTGCTAGATCATTGTATACTATTATTATTGATAAATGAAATTTTTTATATGTGATGATGAGTGAAATAGTGTATCGATATTACTCAAATACCATGTTCTTGATCTAAACTTGTTAACTGTGAGATGTAATATGTTGGTATAATCAAATTTTTATGAACGTAAACTGTTACGACAGGTAGAATTGGTAGTTGTTCAAAGTCAGTGTGATGCGTTATGCGCTCAAAACAACCAACTGAATGCTGAGCTAAGTTCGAGTCGAGTCGCACTAACAAGTGCTACTGAGTTAGTAGAAAGAACGAAGGTAGAGATGGCGAAAGAGCGAAACGTTGGAGCTCAACTGTCCGTGGATCTATAGAAGAAAAAGACAGATCTAGCCAATGAATTGAGAAAGATAGAGGAGTTAAGAGAAATTATAAGAAAGAAAGAGGTTGAATTTATAGGTAGCTCGAGGCAGACGAGCCAGCAAGGAGTGCAGTTGACATCTGCTCGAGTTCAAATTACAAAACTATTGGCAGATTTAGAGGAGGAAGGTAAGAATGTAAAAGACTTACAATTCCAAGTGAATGTGATTGAAGCAGAGGTAGCTAATACGCGAGCACCCTCTTCTAAGTATGAAGTGTTATGGCTAGTTGTTGACGCTTAGATAAAGAAGATGGAAGAGGCCCGTGATAGACAGAATGAAAATATAAATGTGGCTTGGAACAAAGTGGTCACTCTAGAGCATGCCATACAAGGGTTGAAGTTAAATGCCTTAGAGCTCCTGGATGAAAATACAAACTTGCACGATGTAAATACGAAGTTAGATGCTGACTAATTACAGGCGGAGATACGTCTTGGTGAAAAAAGGGTAGAATGAGAGCATTGTGAAGCGGAACTTGATGGGTCAATGTCTCTAATTTATCATATGGATGAGTTCATGACAGTGTAGGAGTCTCAGAATTCTACTGTGCTGGATGAGAAATGTCGAGTAGAGAAGCATTGTGATCATCTAAAGACTTTACTACATGAAGCTCAAACTAAACTCAACGAGCTTATTCAGTCTAAGCAGGTAAAGACTGAGCAGGTGATGTGTATGAGAGAGATATGACAACAGTGATTTCGTTATTTGCATTAGAGTTCTAGAGATTAGAAAAAGAAAACAAACTAGTGTATGACATTGTAGTTGGAAAAAGTACGCAGTGCGACATGGAGGCGATACGGTGTGAGTATCTAGGTCCCATGGTAGCCAAAATTAGGGTTATGAGATAGCGCATGGTTAGAGAAAGAAAGAAAATCATTACAGGAAAAATGCCATAGTTTATGCGTCAACGACTATACCCGGGTTGTGCACCTGGCGTTGTGGGACCTTCTAATATTGGTGATGGCTCGAGTGATAGTTCTAGTGAGGAGTAACGATTGCAAGGATGCGCTATGTATACTTATGCATATAATGTATAAAAATAGGAATGTCCAGAATAATGATTTATACTAACCTTTCGTTAAATCAACGATACCGTATTAGTCAAACATTTGTTATATAGGATGATTACAGAGGTTATCGAACGTAGAGGAGCATAGATGGCAGATTGGTTTGGCCAAAACAACAAACGATCTGTAATGTAAGAGATGATCAGCTTGTCCAAAGCGACAAACGATCTGTAATGTAATATAATGTAATAGATGATCAGTTTGGCCAAAGCAACAAACGATCTGTAATGTAATAGATGATCAGTTTGGACAAGCAACAAATGATCTTTAATATAATAGATGATCAATTTTGCTAAAGCAGCAAACGATCTATAATATAATAGATGATCAGTTTGGTCATAGCAACAAATGATCTGTAATGTAATAGATGATCAGTTTGGCCAAAGAAACAAATAACCTGTAATATACTAGATGATCAGTTAGCCAAAGCACCAAACGATCTATAATGTAATAGATGATCAGTTTGGACAAAGCAACAAATGATCTGTAACCTGTATATAAAAGTACTTGTTGGATATATTCGAAAAGTACTATAGTGTAGGGCAATCGAACACAAGTATTTCATTGGTGTAAGATTGGCGTACGATGATTGTGTTAGATAGAGTACTGTATGAAATAGTAGAAAGTACTCAGATGTATGGGGATCGAACATAAATCTTTCATTGATGTAAGATCGTCATACAAGATGATAGATTGATTTGAGGAAACGTACACTATGATGGATTTTATCGGCGATACAATTTCAATCTCCTCATATTCCAAAGATTAGGGATTCCATCTCCATGTTCAGTAGCGAGATCGTAAGAACCAAGGTTACTTTTTTCGACAATAACAAAATGGCTTTCCCAATTTTTAGACAGTTTCCCAGCGCTTAATTCTTTTCTATGTTTAGGAATTTCTTGTAGGACGAGATCTTTGATTTCAAATTCTCTGTGATGAATGCACTTATTGTAAGATCAGGCTAGAGCTTGGTGGTATTTTCCCAAATTCATGATTGTTCTGTCTCTAGTCTCCTCGATCCAATTTATGTTACATGCCAACTAGTACTCATTTTCTTCATCCGTCATGGTATGGTCGTGTATTGGGTGATGATATAGAGTGGGGATGATTGCTTTTGTACCATACACTAGTAAAAATGGTGTGCATCTAGTTGATACCCGAGGTATTGTGCGATATACCCACAGGACATGTTGTAGTTCCTAGACCCAATTGTCCTTCTTCTCTGTCAAGCGTTTTTCGATCTCATCCACTATAGTTCGATTAATGATTTCTACCTGGCCATTTCTTTGAGGGTAATATGGATTTGAAAGGGAGTGGATGATATTGTGTTGATTGAGGAACTCAATGACTCTGGAACCAACGAACTGAGGTCTATTGTCGATTCTGATGAGATGGGGGAAACCGAATCGAATGATGATAGTTTCCTAAATAAATTTGATGAGTTCGTCTTCGCGTGTGCGGCATAGAGGGACTACTTCTACCTATTTTGTGAAGTAATCTATTGCTACTATAAGGTATTTCTTTTTGACCGGCATCATGGGGAATTCTCCTACATGGTCGAGGACCCATCACTTAAATGGCCAAACAGCATTACTGTAATGGAGTTCCAAGGCTGGAGCGTGAATTTGGGGTCCATGTCTTTGGCAGGCATCGCACTTCCTTGTGAGTTTAATGGCTTGAGCTTTCATCTTGGGCCAAAAGACTCCTTGAGTAAGAGCTCAATTTGTGAGAGATCGTCCTGCTACATGGGAAGCACAAGTCCCCTCATATGGAGTTCGTGTAGGAACTTCTGAGCTTCTTTGTTTGACAAACATTAAAGGTACGGTCCTGTGACCAAAATTTTGTAAGAGAGACCGTTGTCCACAATAAATTGCTTAGCATTATCAAGTATGCATCTCTTCTCCGTGGGGAGTTCGCCGTCAAATGTGTTTTTAGTTCTGATATACTTGAGGTAAGGTCGCCTTCAATCGTCTTCGTCCTCTTCAATGCCCCCAGTATTAACAGAATTCGAGCTTATGATGTTAATACTGGGGGATGATACTTTAATCTTTAGATAACGCGCTTTTATCCCAAGTATACCTGCCAGGTATGTGAGGGAGTTCGAATATCAATTTTCCCCACGCGGTAAATACTCGATAGTAATTCTTTTGAATCTGATCATTCTGTCAGCTACAGTTGCTGCGTAATCAACCATTTTTCTATTATTCTGGAACTTTTCTGTATAATGGTTTATAATGACTAATGAGTCTATGTAGACAAATAACTCAAAAACTTTAATCTCTAGAGCCATATCTAGACCATGAATCATTGCTTCATACTCGGCCTCATTGTTGGTTGCTTCGAAATTGAGCCTGACCACTTTTTTGATTCTGTCATTGGAAGGTGTGAGAAGTACGATTCCGATACCTGATCCTGCAGGTCCAAAAGATCTATCAGTTAAAAGATGCCATACTTTTTTAGTTTTCCAGTCTGACTTTTCTTCGAAGTATTCGTCATTGTTATCCGTACTGTCTTCTTCCAAGTCAGGATCTTCTACTAGGAAATCTGCTACTTCTTGACCCTTCTCAGAGTGTCATGGTTCAAAGCGGATGTCGTGTTCGCCAAGAGTGACCGACCATGTTTGTATTCATCTGGTCTTTTCCTATTTGAATAAGATCTCTCGTAAAGGGCAATTTGTCACCACTCAAACCGAGTATGCATGAAAATACTGTCTTAACTTTTACGATGTGTATACGAGAGCTAAGAGAAATTTCTCGATCTTGGTATACCGGGACTCTGCGGGACTGAAAGTCTTACTGATGAAATAGACAGGGTCTTTTTTCTTCCCATTAAGTCGAATGAGGATGGAACTTAAAGATTTTTCAGTAACCGTAAGATATATTGTGATTTTTTCTCCTTCGTTAGGTGTACTCATCACTGAAGGTAATCCTAAGTAAAGTTTGAGCTCCTAAAATGCTGCTTCACATTCAGTTGTGCACTCGATCTCAGGATCCCTTTTAGGCTTCTGTTTTGTTCTCCTTTCTTATAAAAGGTTGAACAACCAGCGATATCGATTCTAAGATTCTAAAACAAAACAATTTATTATGGCGATCTTGCCCACTAACTTCTGTACGTCTCTTTTTGTTTTTGGTGAAGGCATAGACAGTAAAGCGTGAATACGATTGGGGTCAGCTTTTATACCACTCTTACTGATGTCTTTAAGGAACTGAATGAGGACATCTCATTTTGTTATTGGCAAAAGAGTGCCAATGTATGTTCTTCCCTTTCGCCACAGATTTTGACGTACTCTGTTATTTATGCGCTTGACAGATAGTTTTCTGTAGAGTTTACTGTATAGTTTTCTGTAACTTTTCCTGCTGTTTTCTATAATTTCTATGCGAGCAGTGGCTCTGAGGATTCTGGAATGATGACGACAGAATTTTCACATGCTTGAGCGAGCTTCTAACTTCCTTTGATCTCATATATACCGCCATTCTACTCAAATCGCAGTGCAAAATGATAAGTGAATGGAATAGCTCGTATATTGTGTAACCAGCAGTGCCCCATTAACCCCAAATAACAAAACTTTTTATTGATGACATAAAAGACCACATCGAGTTTTACAGGTCCTGCTGTGATAGGAAGTATAATCTTTTCTACACGTTCTTCTTTAGACCTGTTGAATCCACAAATATGAATATCACTGGGCAACACTTTGTCGGCCAGTTCCATCTGATCAATCGTATTTTGAAAAAATAATTCAATAGTACTCCCAATATCTATCATTATCGTGTAAAGTACCATATTTCACATTTTTAGCATGATCACCAAAGCATCATGGTGAGGATAGTTGATATGACGAACATCACAGTCGTCGAAAGAAATTTTTATTCATTGAGAGCTTGAAACGAGGAGTAAATGAGTTTCTTTGTCTTTCATGGACAGGTCGTGACATTGGTTGACCCGTCGTCTCTTACTTTTGTTTGATTGTTTGACGATCTGAGTCTCAACGAAGTGGTAAAGCGACATATGGTATAAGTGTTTCTCTCTTGCCGACTCTTTGGTTTGTACGGCATCTGTAAGAAGTTTGCAACTCCTGTTCTTATAGCTTTTGACGTCTACAATGTACTCGTGTATTCGTTCATCAGCGAAGATATACTCTAATAACCGCTGTAAGGCAAAACAGTATTTTGTTTCATGATGTCTGACCTTATGGTAAATGTAATATGGTTTGTTCTCAATGGGTTATAAATATTATGCATTACGGAAGAACTGATCCTTCTGAAGTATAGGATAAATGTTGGCTATGGTCATATTCATGTTAGGAAGGCAGGGCTTGGGCAAGTTATTCCCCTTTCGAGAACGCTCGTCGTTAGATTTTGTCTGTTTCCTGTCTCTTTCTTGATCGGCAGTACGATTAAAGTCTTGGCTGGCTGACTGATCTCGAGCTGTTAATGTTTACTTTTGAGGTTTCTATCTGTCAGACACCATCCTTTCAAGGTCAATATAACCGTTGACCTTTTCGATCATGTCCTCCAGAGTTGTTGGTTTGTTGAGGATGAGGTATTCATTCACCCTTCCATCAATAAGTAACGCATTGGTATGGTAATCTTCTGGTCTAGCCGATCTTCTTTTCGAGCTAACTCCAAGAACTTCTTAGTGAACGTCTCGAGCTTCCTACACGGCATCTGCTTAAGGCTGAGAAGTGAGTATGGATTTTCTTCTTTGTCTCTATTGTGTGAGTGATTCTTGACGAAGAGTTCTTGCAGCTGTTTGAAAGTTGTGATGGATCCTTCAGGTAGTGTTTAAAACCATCGCAGAGGTTCTCTGGAAAAGTTGGTTGGGAAGAATCGGTAGAGAATGTGGTTGGATGTGGAATGTAGTCCTAAAGCATCCTGAAAATCCTAGACGTACTCTACTAGATCTATTCCTTTGTATTTGTGGATCTTCGAAGTATGGAATCCATTAGGGACTTCTCTATCCAATAGCTCCTGTGTGATTGTGTTCTTCTGTATTTTTTTGTGGATTCCTTTAGTCGGAGTCTGAGCTTCGAGCATTTCTTTGATTTGTCTCTCGACATGTTTCTAAGTCATGTATTCTCGAGCTGCAGTAGTCAGACAGGTGGCACGTCCTTCTCCAAGATTATGGTCGTCACTCCCTTTATTTAGATATTCTTTTGCTAGGACTCGAACTCTTCGTGGTGGATTTTTAATCTAACTGACTCTCGCTGGGCTGCCATCTACTTCCTGGCGGGCCTCCTGAATTGGGATGGGTTATATTTCCTGTTGATGATGGTTAGATCGAAGCATACCTCCTATGTGATTACCTTTCGGAGGAGGTCATATTCTATCATGAATGAAAATTTGTGAGCCTTCAGATTGTACAGCTTTGTTCTTCTGGGCGGCGACTTGCTGAACCTATAGAACCTTCAGTATGTTTTGTACACTCGCCAGCTGTTACTCTAAAGCAGCCTGTCTTTCTGTTTTAGAATTTAGGGTGGCTTGTAGATCTGCTAGCACGACATTTTCATCTGCTTGAACTATTGGTGTGCTCTGTCCTGGAGGTGACATTCTGAAAGGAGATAATCAGCAATTTCAGAGACAATGGATTTGAGAACTTCGGTTTCCACAGACGGTGCCAAATGTAATAGCCTAATTTTAGGATCTGGACTAAGCCTTTACACCATACATAATCATAACGCTAATAATAACTAACACAAAAGTTTAACGTAGAAAACCTTTGAATAGGTTAAAAACTACGACTACTATTGAGGATTTTAGAAAGAGAGAGATGTTATTAAGAATGATAGCTATTACAATGAGCACTTTGAATCTATGGAGTTTCAGAGTATGGATTATTCTGTGTAGAATTGCCTATTATTAATCTGTAGTTCTCTGGTCCTATTTATAGGTCTCATCATATGACCGTTTGACAACCATTAATATTCTTAATGGTGGACGCTACAAAGTAGATGTAAGATATTATTTGACCAGATGATATAATGTCATGACCCCTGTTGCTCTACAACAGCTCTATTGATGACTATACACTTACGTACATCGAACTGCTGATGTGGAGGTCGAAAGCGATGACTCGAACTGAAGAATATTGAATGTGTCTTTAGTAGTATTTCTTGTATGCTGACAAGGTCGAAGATAAAGTTTTTGAGTCTGAGATACAAAATAAGCTATTACAAGGCGGCTCTTAACCAATAGTACGAGGAGCCTCATGGACAAGTGGTGTTGGTTGAGAAATTCGTATTGCATTTGCTTCCTGACATTGCTGTCTTGATTCTTTCTATGTCACGTGCTATGTTGGTGAGATCGAAAGCTCGTATGTAGTTCGAAGATGAAGCATAAGTTCGAGATGTGGAATACGCCACTACAACTATGGAAATATGTGATTAAGGTAAGAAAGTAAGGAATAAAGTTTATAGCACTCTTGATGCTGGAAAAAAAAAAATACTTTAATGACGGGTTTGATGGAAAAATTTATTGATGAAGGAGATAAAATAAAATTATTGGAGGAGAGAGGGGCGGATTTAAAATAAATACATTTTGTAAATGATTGGGTTATTTTTGAATCCAAAATATTCATGTGGGCTGATGGTTGAATTTAGTTTTCCACAATAAATAAAGCAAGGGGTATGGTTGTAGTTAAGTTTTTCTTTTGATATTCTAAATGAGTTTGGGCTTTGTTTTTTTTCTTTTTATTGATAGAATTCATATATTTATTTGTTCATTATTGGTGATTTGCTAAAAAAATAATCTCTATGATTGCTGGAATTCCCCTAAATTTACTGCAACTTAAGGGATATGGAGAACATGATAACATTATCAAAGCTTAATTTCAGGTAAGTTATTAAAATTTATCTACATGTTTCTAATTTAGGGATTTAGCTTTTTTGTGTATAAGTAGTTCAACAAGTTGAACTTCTTCTCTATAGGATCAGTTGAAACTGAGAATTGTGATTCTCGATCACTAAAATATAGTACACAAATATAGATTTAATGATGGAGAGTCATTATAGATCACTAGATAGGGAAACTAATGATCTGATTTATGTCGCCCCTTTTGTGATTTTTCCTTGGCTATATTAAAATTCTCTTTCATTGTTGTACATGACTTTCAGTTGTCCTCTACCCTCCCAAGATATTATATAAAAAGGGAACATATATTACACTTGCAAAGTTAACCATACATAACCAAAGTTAATCTCAATACCGAACCATATCCACCTGCAAAAGAATCTTCATATAGCCACTTAGTAGAGCAAACACAAAGTAGATAGGACTCACATGTACTTGGATTAAGTAATAGTTACTAACACAACTTGTCGGACCAATTAGTCTTAGTTTAAGTCTCCCTAATTAGTGCTCTAGCTATTGAGATTAATATTTTTTTCATCTTTCCCTTCCCCTTTATTTTTCATAAACTTTATCAGTTTTTCAATTCCTAAATTTGTCATGAACACGAACATGACACAAACTTTAGTTAAATACGATTACCGATAGTGGTGGATATAAAAATTGAAGGTGGTGGATATTTAGTAGTATTACCTCACATTATTTATTTGTGATTCCTATCAAGATAAAATAGAGGACCTATTTTGATCGGTTGTTATTTAGGTAACTTTTGGTGACTTTTGAATGTCTCAATTGATCAAGATATTTCTAGATTTGTTGAGATGATGCCTCATATATCTTTTCCAATTCAAAGGGGTTCGGGGAGACTAATTGCATGTAGCTGAAATACTAAGTGTCTCTTACTCATTAAATTTCTTCTCAATAAATCGCTAAGACAAAACACTAAATTTGATTTCTTAACAAACATGCTTGAATTTTTGGAATCTCTAATTATAATTCTTCCATCATATTTTTTATACACTAGATTTATTCTTCTTTAGTTTATGTCACTCATGTGCCTCTTTTGGGGGTTTCATTGAGTCATATTTGTATTGATTTTAGTTATTTATAGGCCATGGAAGATAGTTAAATTTTGTATTTTTAGCATTTAGTTGTTATCAAAACAATATTTGATATTTAACTCAAATGGTTGAGTGCTTGGGGTTGGAAATAAAATTCCAATAATATTGGTGGTTCAAACCCCAAGATCACGCAGCGTTTGGTAAGTAACGTCGTTGATCGTGGAAAGCCACGGGCACAACTATCTATTATGAGGTTATACATATTTGACTTAAGCTTCTATAAAATAAGTTGCAGCTAGATTATAATTAGTTCTTGGTCTTCTGCTTCATGGATTTGTAGCACTTTGATGATTGTCCTTATTATTAATTAACACCCTTAAATATAACTAAATATGACTACAAGGTTAATACATATTGATCTTTAGCTCAAATGATAGGGCGCTTGAAATTAGATCACATATTTCAAGAGTTTGTGGTTTAACCCCACCCAGATTATCCAATATTATAAAGTTATTCAAGAATCTAAGAACATCGATATGTTAGTATATTCCTATAGACTAGAGCCTTAAACATATTAACTACACTTATTAGTAATTATATGGTGTGTAATAAAACGAATTCATGGCCTACATTTTGGTAAGGGGATACCTAAAATTAATTTCCCAGATACACATTTATTTACCATTATGATATTAGACATTCGTGCATAACACGGGCACACAACCTAGTCTATATTACATTACAAAATGGTATTTTTCATATAGACAAGTTTGCCATTATCCCCATGATAAAGAGGGGCTAGGATTTGATATTATTTTGTGGAGATTGGGTAAAAAGTACGAGATGAATGAACCAGATTTATTTCACTCTTGGTGGGGCTAAGAAAACTTAAGGGTAATTTAGACAAAATATTAGACAAGGGCAGTTTAGTCTTAACAGGCAATAGCCTAATAAACTTCTCATCGCGACTCTCTTTCTCATCACGTCTCTCACTTTGCCATCTCTCCGCATCTCTCAATTTTGGAGTTTTGGTGAACAGTGCTGAATTCGATGATCAATCAAACTGGCTATCAACATTAAGTCTCGTTTCGCCATTTACTGTGCATCTTTATGTTGATTTCCAATTGACCGAGTATTTGAATTAGTTTCCTGTTGTTATAATGACTTTTGGAGTTTGTTGATTTCCTTCGTATTTTAGGTTGATTTCCTCCTTACCCTTTCCATTTGCAGACCAATTTCAAGCAGGTATCTACCCCCTCTCTCTACTATCTTTGTATACATGTAAGATTTCTTATCTCTCACTCTCTATATTCGATGTTGTAATTTACTTACTTTTTACACTATAATTTGATGTTGGAGTCTGATTACATTACAATTCCTCATCATGGCTTCTTCAAATTCAAATGATTTAGTAGTTTAAGAACTAGATCTAATTTGGTGTTTTGGGGTTGTGCTAATTTTTCTGAAATTTATGGGTCGTGATTGGAGTGGGCATTATAATTGAGTCTTTGAATGGTTGTTTAGAGGAGGATGAAGATGGCATGTTTTAATTGTGTGAACTCTAGAGTCGAGACACCGCTTCTAGGCATTTGGAGAGTATGCAATTCAAGCATCCTTAGAACTTGAAGTCTCATTCGCTCTTGGGTATTGTTCTTTGTTTAGATATTTATGTTCTGAACATATTACTATTTGTATAGATATTAATGGAATTCCTAATGTATCGGTTACCTTTATTTGTGGTTGTTTGCACTTTGAATCCATGATGGGGTTTTTGTTACAGCGTGATCAATAAAAGAACGAGCAATGTTGGAAAAAAAAAATATGCCGGGGAGGGGACTATGCAGAGTTCTCGAGTTTGTACCCAACCAAAATGTTATCGGGGAACATACGTTGGGAGTTTATACCATGGACTTTGAATGGGGACATGCGAAAAACTTAAGTAAAAGAATGTGCTTTTGATTTCCTTCAGAAACAATAGTAAATTTTAGTCCATTTGCGTATGGATGGCTTGATGTATTAGTTGAAGCTGTGAAAGGCGTGTGAATGCAACAATTGCGTATGAACTATAATGTATTTTTTCACATGATAAGAAACTTAGTTCTTAATATATATATAAATAGATGTGATTTACACTTATTTGTTGTAATAGGCTTGCGAATGGGAATTTGGCCTAAAACCCCAATAAAAACAACATAATGAAAAGAGAAGAAAAAATTTCTAACCATAGCTCAGCTCCTTGAACTTGAGTTCAACATTTCCTGAGAATGTTTTATATATGGATGAAATTAACCTAGAATATGAAGGATGCAAAACGATATGAATGAGAATATGAGGGGCAAAGCGATTACACGATGAATAAGATACACTAAAAATTATTAAGAGAAGTTGGTAGCGCCGAATACACGTCGATGTATTCACCGTGATATGGTCACGGGTAGTGCCGAAGGCATATCGACCTTTTTGTCGTGGCGAGCCACGGGTAGTACTAGTATATTACATACAAAAAATATGTTCAACATAATACAATGAAAAAGCCTATTTTTTGGAGTTTGCCTAAGGCCCCTAAAGGTTTAGGGATGCCCCGACTACTATAGTGACTCATACATAGTTGGTTTCGTGGGTTGCTCAAGCTCTTTACCCCAAATTTAACCCAAAGTTTTCAGGTTTGCGAACACAAACACAAACCCAAACCAAACCGGGTTGGGTTTTGGGTTGGGTGGGTTTAATCCCACCCAACTTGCAACCCTATCCGAAACCGACTAAACACCCAAAATTTAAATGGATCCGGTTCTGGGACGGCCCAAGTAGGACCCGAACCCGATATACCTTAAATGGTTCCGGTCCAGAAATAGGAAGAACCGACTCGAACCCGACCCGTTGCAATGGACAGGATCTAGCCTCAAACGGATTTCCTTAAAAGCAAGACAACTGCTCTTCTCGTGACACGTGGTTAGCTCTTCTCAAGCTCCTGCTACTGCTTTGAAACCAAAATCCAGCAACACCATTTCTCTAAAACGCCTTGGATTTCTTCCTCTCTCACTACCAATCCATTTGGGCTTCTCTCTCCCTATCTGATAATCCCTCAGAGACAAATGTTGAATCCAAAACTGGTGTTTTATTTCCAGCTGTTTTGAGTGATTCTCAGAGACTTCTTGGGATCCGATTGCCGAAGAAGAGTGTCATGGGGGTGAACCGACCATTTGCAAGCCTCAAATCGACGCAAGTGGGCACAAATGCATCTTGGTAATGTAAACAAGCACAGCCTTAGAGGTAAGATTCAGGAAATAAAAAAATAGTTTAGACATATGCTAATCATTAAATTCATGTATGCGAGGAAAGCTTAGCTAATCCAATGGTCTGCAATTGTTTAAATCGCCAGAAATGCTTCCGATCATATTATGTTTTGGTGTACTCAGCAAAGCCCTACTGTCTTAAGGTATTAATAGTTAAATAAAGTGTAGTAGTGAAGATAAAAACTAAGATGCCATGGATGTCTCTTGTTATTCAGAGAAAATATTATATTTAAAAAGTTAGTGGTATAACCTATACAGTGAAACCTGTCTAAATACACTCTTTTGAGACCAATTAAAAGTGTGCATTTAGAAAGGTTGTGCATTTAGAAAGTTCTCTCCATGAAAATGCATTTAAATTAAATTAGGTAAGATTTATCGTTCCTTAAGTTAATTTAATGTCCATTGAAAATTAATCAGAGATTTATGGGAAATAGTTTAGAATCTTTTTTTTTTCTTTCCTTTTGGGTAATGTAATTGACATATGAAACTAAGGAGGATATTGTTATTTGTAGGTAATTTACTACATATGTAAAGCTATATGCAATTACATAGGTAAAACTATATTGTTGGGACTAGAAAAAATTGCACATTTCACAATGTGCAAGGAAATCACTAATTTCTACTGTCCCGACAACGGGATCAACATTTTGTGTGCGATTAGGGAGGTTGTGCGTTTATAAGGGGTGCATTTAGATTGGTTTCGCTGTAAAATATAAAGTTAAGAAATCCAAGACGGAATGGATCTGTCAAATGCACATGGGTGAAAATAGTATATACGTTATTCTGTGATTATTTATTTAGATGCCAAAATGGTTATTTTTCATCCCTTGTAGTAATTTAGTCAATAATATTCGCATCCTATACTAGTATACCATTAGATGGTGCTGACCGGAGAGGCTGATGGTGGAGATTTTGTACCTTGCTCAAAGGAGAGCTGTAGTGGAAGTGAAGGCACAACCAATAATTAGTTAATAGTTTATTTTGAACTTATGGATGCTGAAATCAGTCCCCATGGAGTAACATTTGTGGAAAATGGCATGCCTCTAATATTCCTATTAAAATTACTTAATTCAATTGGACATATGCTTTAGCCAAAATATTAACCGCTGATAATCTTATTGTTCGAAACTGGTACTTAGTTAATGGTTACATTTGTAAGTGTCGAGTTTATAACCTTTAGATTTATCAAAATGCCGTGACGAATAAGAAAAAAAACAGATCAGATGTGTATCATATCAATTACACTTGATATGATGCACATTTTTGGGTAGAGAAGAAGAGGGAAAATGAAAATTACAAGCTTTCAAAGAAAGAGTAGTTTTTGAGATTAAGGAAAGATAATTTCTTGACCCTTTGTATAAAAGGGGTACCCCCTATTTATAGCAGTTTTGGATGTTACAGCAGATCCTCCGAGTATAACTTCCGTGGACTAAATCCAATTATTTTCTACGTCATTCGACTTGACCTTATCTACTCATGTCTACTCATCTTAACTTACTTGTTTTGCATGTTCTGGTATAGGTACATCTATTCCTTCGACTTCGGTTGGTGCAGTCCATCTATTCTCTTGGTCAGTTGGATTAACTGGGCTTCGTATCTGGATTTTAGATTTTTCTTTGGAGATGTCAATTTTGATGTCAATGTCGGGGTTGATTATGTCAAAGTCCATGTCGACAACTCTGTATCTTTCTTTGACCAACTGCTTGGTTATTTGCAAATTTTGCAGGAGTATAATGAATGCAAAACTAATTCATTACAATCACACCCTCTTAGTTGAAGCTACTTGTAGGTTGAGCTGAGAAACGACTTAAGAGACAAAATCATTTGAAAAAAAGGATTAGAAAATACTACCCCTAGTTATATTAGGGCCTTCAACTATTTTTTTGTAGAAATTTCAACAAGCAAATTTTAAATTAACTAAGAGATTTGAAAATACTAACTTTAGTTTTATTTAGAAAAATAGAGCCCTCAAACGTGTTTTTGTAAATGAAAATTAATGAAGGCAAAATCATAAGTAACTAAGCGTTTTTGAAATACTACCCCTACTTTTATTTACAAAATAAGGTTCTCAGCCTTGTTATTGTAAAGAAAATTCAACTAAGGCAAACTGAAAGGTACCAAGAATTCAACTAATGATAAACAGGGTCTTCAACCGTGTTTTCGTAGTTCTTTGAAACTGCAGTAAATTTGATTTTTGCTAGTGGTGATAAATTTAGGGAAATAATTTATTATTATTTATTTATTTATTTTTGCAAGGTAAGCAGAATTTTTATATATTTTTGTGGAAATGTACAAAAGGAGTGAATCATAAAAGTGGAAAACTAGAAAACCTAGAAAACCCCAATAGCAGTGGCATCATCTAAAAGCACCATGACATCCCAACTAGGTTGACACCCCATAAGCTTTGAAATCATTTGCAGCTACTGGGAAAAAAATCACACTGAAAATCTAAAATACTCCTGAAAGGGGGCTTCAATCCTCTGGAGGAAATCAGGTCTCCCTACATGCCATTCAATCATGTTTGCTTCAGTTCTACTCCCTCTCTTTGCAGCTAAGTCTGCTGAAAATTTTAGTTCTCTCCAAACTGATGTGAGCCCTAGTCTTCTGAAACAAACTAACTCTCTGACATTTAGTGTTCAACTGCCAAGGTATGAGATCACTGTTGAAAGCATGTATTGCAGACTGAGAATCTGATATCACCCATATGTTTTCTATACCAAGATCAACTGCTTTTGGCAGCCCATCTACTATTGCTACGCACTCAGCATAGAAGTCTGTAGTATGTTGTTGAAGGTTCTTCACCAAGACACCCAAAACTGCGTCTTCATTGTTTCTGAAAACTACTCCACTGCCCCTAATACCTGGATTGACATTGGATGCACCATCACAATACATCCTAATCTCATCAGAAGCTGGAGGAACCCAAATACAAGACTATATTATAGGGGCTTTGGTCTTCTAGATGTATCTCCCAGTCTTCTAGTAACCTACAGATCATTAACTGTATTGAACATTGTTGTTTTGTACAGATCAGAGCTCTCTTTTATATCCTGTATGATCCTTCTCTTGAGTTTATTCACATTTGCCTGCATATTTTAAAAAACAAGCAGATTTCTTGTTAACCAAATGTTATACAGAGAAATCAAGAGAAACGATTTCCACAATTCTGTTATAAGATGACTGGACTGTTTTGCCAGTTTCATATTGTAGGGGCCTATCCCTCGATCTTACCTAAAAATGAGCTGTCCCCAGTTCAAATTACCTCCGCATCAGGCTCACGCATTCTCCACACGACTTCTCCAGTCAACATTGCCACATACTCCACGAACTGATGAAGAACGTGGGTTAAGCTCAAACCGAAAAACCTAAACAAGTCAAAACCACCTGTTTCTCATGAACTCAACAGTTACTCAGTCAACAACAACTAACCACATTGTTCGGAGAATGTGCTTCAGCACGATGAAGAACTGCGGAAGAGGCCTATATAAAGGAAAAGTTTCATAAGAGACAGGGACCGGAAAAAGATACGAAAAATCACCAAGAAGACTATATCTTCTGAGATTCTCAACACTCCAAACTTCTTATTCACAAGATCAAACATTTCTAAGTCCAGAAATAACTTGTAATAAGATATCACCCAGCCTCAAGCAATAAAAGTCACTATTACAAAACCCTCAACACGAGGTTGTGGTTTTTAACCTATTCATAGGTTTTCCACGCTAAATATCTGTGTTATTTCTTGCTTACTAGATTGTAATAAGATATCACCAGCCTCAAGCAGTAAAAGTCACTATTACAAAACCTTCAACATGAGGTTGTGGTTTTTAACCTATTCATAGGTTTTCCACGCTAAATACCTGTGTTATTTCTTGTTTACTAGATTGTAGTCACAGGTACATTGGTGTAAGGTCTAATTCCAGGCCACGTCGAGCTCACGGAATTAGGCCATTACATTTAGCGCCGTCTATGGGAAAAAAATTTTTACGGTATCCTAAGACGAATTCAGCCACTCTACTAAAATATTTCATTCATGGTCGCATCCAGGTGACCAACTACCGGAGTCCAGCTCGATCTCTCAATTGAGCCAAAACAACTTTCGGAGCTCAGAGCGAATCTCAACACTGAAACGGAGAAGCGCAACGTGCTCGAACAACAATTATCTCGCGACCGAGAGCTCCGTGAGAAAGAGCTCAATGCCAAACGACAAGCTCGTTTGACAGAGCTCAAACGACACGAAGATCAAATGACAACAATGCAGACTGCCTTGCAAGCTCTGCAGAACATTCAGCAGGCTCCTCCAACACGAGATCGTGATCAAGTTCCAGAAGCCTCCAGGACTTCTGCGCAGGAAAAATTGGGGCCTCAAGGAGCCACCAGCAAAGCTATTTCCAGACATATTCGGAATGAACCCCAACCTTCCATTCATTTGGGGGGGAGATTCAATCTGAAATTAGCCGAGGTCACCGATGTTCCATCCGTCAAGAGGAAGAACAGAGACCACCGCCTTGAGTTCCAGCGCAAGATCGTTTGAGTGAAGGTACCAGTACTCATAATCCACAACCTCATCGTCAAGCCGCTCAACCGATCCGTCACTATGCCATACAAAAGCATATGGACCAGTGTATTAAGGAGTTGATCGAGGCACAAGTTCTGGGCACTACCGGCAACCTTATCAAGTTACAAGGAAGACCAATTGCCAAAAAACTATTCGATATGGATATTTCGAAAGGTCTTCATACTCCAAAAATTTGCAAATACAAGGGTACCGATCCCAAGGAGCACATTTAACAATACCGCGATTTATTAGGGTTGTACTCTAATCTCAACCACATTCTCTGTCGTCTGTTCGCCACAAGTCTGCAGGAGGAACCACTCCGATGGTTCCATTCTCTGCCTGAAGACTCCATATACACATTCGACCAACTGCAGAAACAATTCATCAAGACATGCTCATAACAAAGACAAAGAAGAAAATTTGTGTTTTCTTATCAGTCTCAAACAATCCAACGGAGAGAAGCTCGAGGCATTTGCAAAGAAGTTCTTGGAGCTCGCACGTAAAGTGGACAATCTTGATCAGAAAACCGTTGTTACTGCTTTTACCAACGCACTCCAGCTAGACTGCAAAGCCAAATAATACCTCTTCCTCAACAAACCTGCGACCTTGGAGGATATGATCATCAAGGTCAATAGTTACGTTGACATGGAAAGGATGATGTCCGAAAGGTATAAATCTACTAAATCCGTATTTACCACAAAAGTTCTTTTTACAGATCGGAACGCAGAACCTAAGGAGGACCAAGGGAAGCACTGGCAACCCTCGGAAAAGCGGACCACAAGTCAGACTAGTCCTCCCAAAGATGAATGTTCGAATCTCCACAATTTTTCCAATCTTCACGAAAGATAAGCTCTACCGTATCTCCCAACCATTGAAACTGATCGAGAGCTGACTGTACTGTATGCACTATAAGGTAAACCATCATTCTACTGACAATTGCTATGTTTTACAGAGGTTGCTCGAATACATTTTCAAGAGGGATAGATGCTCGAATATATTGTCGACCTGGAATCATACAAGGATGGCAGCTATAAGAAGCAACTTAAAGTTGTCCAGGTCAAAAATCACGCTGAGGAGAAGCATCTTTATCATATGCGCCACAGTAACATGATCGAGATCAATCAGATCACCAACTCTAAAATATTCAAGCGCAGGATATTGTCAGAATGTTGCGATCTCACACCTCAAGATAAAAAAGCCAAACTTCTGCATGAGTCGAGCAATCGTCGGCTCGGAATATCATTCGAAGATAGCGATACTAGCCATGTCAAATTTCTAAATCATGATGTATTAATCATAATGCTCAAGATGAAAAAGTTTGTCATGCACACAATGATGATCGATATTGGTAGCGGTATTAAGATCCTTTTTCAGAGTACTATCGACCAAATAGGATTGACCGATCAAGTTATTCAAAGTGACACCGATATCAGTGGATTTAATGGCTTTAAAGAAAAGCGAGTAGGGAAGATCATCTTACCTATTACCGCAGGACCAGCCACCATCGACGTCATCTTCTATGTGATCAATGCCAAATCTCGTTATCTCAGGATTATGGGCCGTTGGATTCATAATATGGAAGCAATCACTTTTACCTATCATCAAGCACTCCGCTTCAAACACGACGATGGTATTTATAAAATCAGGGGTAGTCAAAAGCTTTCTCGAGCTTGCGAAAATACCAACTCTACAATTCTAGATACCTCCGACAAATATGCTGCATAACAATTACAGCAAGCTGATCACCCCGATGATCAGCCTTCCATAGAGGAGCCCACCGAATACATCAACATTGATGGACCAAACAGAGGTACTTTCATTGGTACTAAGCTGGTTCAACACAAAAAAGACGCTCTCATTCAGTTCTTACGACTAAATGACATTTTTGCGTGGTCTTTCTAAGAAATGCCTAGGGTCGATCCGGCCAAGGCATGTCACAAATTGACAATCAACATCAACGCCACCGCAGTCAAACGGAAACAGCGGCGCCTATCGCCACGACTTCGAGATGAAGTTAACATGGAGATCGAGAAATTGATCAAAGTGGGATTCATTCGAGAAGCCAAGTATCCAGATTGGATACCCAACATCGTCGCTGTCCCGAAGAAGAATGGAAATGTCCGCGTTTGTGTAAATTTCACCGATCTCAACAAACATACTCCAAAAGACAGTTTTCCTCTTCCTAACATTCATCAGATCCTTGATTCCATAGCAGGTCATGAACTCCTATCTATGATGGACGCTGCTTCAGGATATAATCAGATTCCACTCTTGGATGAAGATCAAGAAAATACCACTTTCATCGCTGAAAGAGGACTTTATTGCTAGTAAGTCATGCCCTTCGGACTCAAGAACGCAGGTGCAACTTATCAACGATTGATGACTACTATGTTTAAAACACATCTCAGGAAAGTCGTGGAAGTCTACATTGGAGATCTCTTGTGCAAGAGTGTACAGTCCATCAATCGCATTTCAGATCTCAACACAATTTTCAACATACTTCGATCTTACAGGATGCGTCTCAATCCTGATAAGTATCAATTCGGAGTACATTCAGGTCAATTTCTAGGCCTTATCAGCAAGAAAGGGATTGAGGCCGATCCAAATCAGATTCGGGCTCTCCTCAACATGCCATCTCCAAAAATAACAAAAGACGTTAAGAAACTTGCCGGTAAGATTGCCGCTATCAACCGTTTCGTTTTAAAATCTTCAGACCGTTGTCGTTGGCTCTTCCTATTACTCCGCGGTTGTACCATACGAGGAAAAGTTTAGCCAAATGCAGAGGTTCAGTGGTCACCAGAATGCGAGGCAACTTTTCAAGATCTTAAAACCTATTTGGGGAAGTCTCCCATCATGAGCACCCTAATAGATAATGAGGAACTGATTATCTACCTCACAGTTACAGATACTTCACTCAGCTCGGTTCTCATTCGACTTGAAAGGAAAATTGAGAAGCCAGTATACTTCATCAGCAAAACCCTCACTCTAGCGGAAATGAGGTACTCTAAAATCGAGAAACTTCTCACTTTTGTTTATACGCCACAGAAGCTCAAGCACTACTTCCAAGCTCATTCAGTCAAAGTCATGACGAACTACCCCTTCGGGAAGTTCTATCCAAGAAAGAAAAATTAAAAAGAGTGCAACAATGGTCAGTCAGCTTGGGAGAACATGATATCAAGTTTGAACAACGTCATTCCGAAAAAGGGTAGGCCGTGGTCAATTTCCTCGCGGATATTCCTGTGAAAGATCCCGAGTGGGAGGAGCACGATCCTGACCTTCCAGAAGAAGTTACAGAAGATCCACCCCCCAAAGTATTTAACGAGCGAGCTGAATGGATTACAAGGAAGGGGTGGAGACTTCTTACAGATGGATCAACAAGACCCGCAGGGTCAGAAATTGGAATCGTACTGATTACCCCTTTCAACAACAGAATTGAGAAATCAATCCGCCTGGATTTTGAGGCCTCAAACAATGTCACCGAGTACGAAGCTCTCATTCACGGACTCGACCTCACCTTCGAGCTCGGCGTCCCCGAACTCTTCGTTTACACAGATTTACTACTCATCGTTCACCACTACTCTGAGCTATATAAGAAAAATGGCAAGATGATCGAATACGCAGCCCTCGTTGCAGATAGGATGAGCAAGTTTGAGCAAGCAACTCTTGATTATCTTCCTCGAGGCGAAAACAGATACGCCGATTCCTTGGTATATCTAGCCGGGGTTTTAGGCACAGAAGCTCGATATCTTCAGATCGAAGTGATTTCAACCCCCAGCATTGATCACATTTTTGTATGCACGATTAACACTGGGGGTGAGGGGAGACGACGATTGGCAAAAGCCTTTCTTAGTTTATCTCGGTATCAACAACAAATGTGAAGGACTACTTCCAGCAGATCCGAAGGGCGCCGACAGCTGATAGACAACTTGAAGTGCTACACCAATCAAAACGGTACCTTGTACCGCCGTTCAGTCATGAGGCCTTACCTTAAGTACCTCTCCAGACAGAAAGTGGACGAGATGCTCCACGATTTAAATGAAGGAACTTGTGGCTCTCATGCCTCGATCACTAGCAAACAGAGCCATTAGACAATGAGTATTCTGGCCCGGTATGCGCAAGCAAGCAGAAGAGTACTCACGCAAATGTGATGCGTGTCAGCGATATGGAAAGATGATATGCGCCCCTGCACTCAAACTTCATGCAAGCAAGGTGTTTTGGCCATTCAAAAGATGGGCACTCGATCTCGTCGGCAAATTTCCTAATTATTCAGGTAACTGCCGCCACCTCCTCGTAGCTTTCAATTTTTTTACAAAATGGGTAGAAACAGCTCTACTCTGTCGAACAGAGAAGAAGAGATCATCTATTTTATTTGAGAACACATCATCACTCGATTTGGCTGCCTTCACCTAATCCGTATTGATAATGGGCCCCAATTTGTTGGAGAAAAGGTTGTAGCTTTCCTCAACCAACACAACATCATTCACTCACCATCAAATCCCTACTATTCTTAAAACTATCGTAGATAGGCTCAAAAAAAGGCTACACACTCAGAAAAAATTAAATTGGGTTCGCAAACTCTCTCATGTCTTATGGGCATATCGTACCACTCCACGACAGTCGAGAGACTGCACTCCATTCCTCCTTGCCTATGACACTGAGGCCGTCATTCCTTATGAATATCATCATCCAGTCAAAGATCACGAGCTAACTGACGAAGAAAATGAGTTCGAATTGGCCTGCAACCTCAATTGGATCGATGAAACCAGGGAACGCGCCATTGCTAGGTCGATATTACCAAATGCTAGCCAGTTCGTACAACAAACGAGTCAGAAGCCGTACTTTCCAAATCAATGATCTCGTCCTCAGAGAAATACCTCAACACCGCAAAGAGTCATGTTGGGAAACTAGCAGACAATTGGGATGGTTTATTCCTTATCACAGGTCTCTCAGGCCTGGGATCATATTACCTCATGACAGATGGGCGTCCACATCTTGAGTCCTTAGAATACTAGGCGACTGAAACCATATTATCGTTAGGTCTCTCACTACATTTCAGTTTCTCGTTTTTCATTTTAGAAGTGAGATTTCTATCTCCATCTAATGTACATCATTTTTCTGAAATTAATGAAACTTACAAGTTTTCTTTATACATCTCTCTACTTTGTAGACAACACATAGATTAAAGCATAAATAATACTAGCTTTCAATTGACATCATTCCAGTTAAATCAAGAATACACTTGGTTTGGCTGACTCTACTAAATCTCCTGCGATTAGAGCAAGGTAGTACTTATTTTCAATCAACGGACTCTACCAGACATAAGATAAAGCAAAGGTAATACTAGCTTTCATCTCTTTCAATATGTCTGCGACATCGTACCAGTTCAATCAAAAATACACTTGGTTTGGGTGACTCTACTAAATCTCCTGCGATTAGAGCAAGGTAGTACTTGTTTTGTCTGCGATATCGTACCAGATAAATCAAGAATACACTTGGTTTGGCTGACTCTACTAAATCCCCTGCGGTTAGAATAAGGTAGAACTTGCTTTCAATCAAAGGAATCTACCAGACATAAGATAGAGCAAAGGTAAAACTAGCTCTTATCTCTTTCAATATATCTGCGACATTCTACCGACTTGATCAAGGTTACGCTTGCATCGACTGACTCTACTCAACTCCTAGATTAAAACAAAGGTGATACTAGTTTTTAATCGAAGAACTCAAACAAACATAAGATAAGGCAAAGGTAAAACTAGCTTTTATCTCTCAACATGTCTACGAAACATATTATTTCTTTTTTAGGTTTATATACAACCACTACAATGGAGTTTTTTCTGTTGCGGGGGTGTCAGCTTCGCTTAACCCTACAACAGGAGGTCGACAGCCATGAATTCTGGAGCTCGAGCCGTCACAACAGTCATGCCCTCCTCTATCAATTCAGCAGTCCGAGGGCCCAGATCCGTTCTCATGGAGCTAGTGCAATCTCCTCGATCTATATCAATCTTGCAGACACATTCATTTTTTGACATGCAGTCAAACAAGGTATCTCTTTCTAACTCAATTCTTTTAACTTCATCTACAAAATAAGCAATCACAGACCTCAACAAGTCTGAATGCGAGGCCTGAGTTACAACTGAGTGAAACCAAGCCGTCATCGACCTCTGAAGGCGATTTTCTAACCTTTTGTGCTTAGCCTTTTGACTTTCCATTTCTCTGTCTACCCAATCTGTAAAGGCAATGTTCTTTGCAGATTTTTTGTCAGCTTTTGCTGACTCAGCTCTATTAAACGCCTCCAATTCAACAACTTGAGCACGGAGTGTCTCGATCTCCTTCAGTTCATTCACATCTGGAATTTTCTTTAAAAATTTAACTTTGTCTCTTATCGCAATCTCCTTCGATTTGATAACACTCTCTAACTCTCTCACCCTAGTGAGAGCAACGTCCAAATTTTTTCACACGCCCGTAATTGCTCTACCCCTTTGCGCACATACCCTTGAATCCGAGCAACATCCCCCTCCAACTCCCTTATTCGAGCTGATAAGCTAACAGCATCGCCTTGTACGAGAGAGATTCTGCCATCATTTTTCTTCCCTTTTGAGCGCTCCCCAACCTCAGCATTCCTGGCATGCAAGTTGACCTGACCCAACTCGGCCTTCAGGTGTGCCACCCTTTCATTCAACTCATTGCATCTTCTCTGAACTGTCCGCAATTCCATATCCTTTGAAGAAAACGCTGTGGTCAATTGCTCAAATTCAGATGTAGTTAGATCGTCTCGAGCTCCCTTTATGTCGTTATCTTTATCAACTAGTTTTTTCTTCAATCGCCCAAGTTCCTTCCTGCTATTCGCCAAATCAGTTCGAATGCGCTCTTAATTATTCTTTTCCTTAAACAGATCATTTCTCAAACCAGCCACCAACCGATTTAAACTTTCCTCCGATCCTTCTAAAGCCTGCATACGGTAACGGGCCATGTGTGCCTCCTTGCTCTTTACCAACAGTGCATCATTTTGGTTTTTGAGTTTCGCTGTGTGTTCTTTTAACTCCTCGAACTCCTTTTGCCCTTTCTGAATTTTGGCATCCTTTTCATCGATCTGCCTTAACGAACTTGAAGTGCACCTTCACATGTTGGTCTTCCATGTCCTCACTCGCCTCTCTCATCCTATCAAGCTTCTCTGCAAACTCATAGTTACATTGAAGAGCTTCATCTTCGCGCAGGGGAACTGACTCCAATTCGACCTGCACATTACAAATATATTATATCAGTTCGATTTAGAACATCCATCACTACATTTCTCATTTCTAACAAGATATCTATTTTTTGACATTTACTGTGTAAAACTACTTCTGAACTTAAGGTCGAAGTATAATCTCGGATGGATGCTCCATAACATATATTCGCAAATCTAAGGTACGCATTCTCTATACTTGAGTATGCCAAAATCTAAATTCTTTTATGTCTAGCACCATTCCAGTGTCGTTCGCCCCTAAATCGGTAATGGGTTGTTGGTTTGTCTCTACATTCTATTAATTACTTTGTAGCTCTATACTAATAAAACATATGAATCAAAATTTCTTGCTCTATTCTAACCTGCAGTTCCGCTTGCGAAGATAGCAGGGACACTGAGATCTCTCTCTCTCCTTAGCAAGCTCAACCTCTAAATCTTTTATTCTGAGGTGTATGTCCTTAAGTTCCTACAACAAGGTTTACAAAAAATGACTTAGCCTACAGAATTGTATCCAAAATATGTCCAACCAGTTTACAAACATCCCAAAATATTCATACAATCATAGTACAATCACACTATCCTACCTTCTCAATTTCGGTCTCCGGGCGTTCGATGTCATCTCTTTGGTTATTCCTTGCCGTCTGAGGAGACACACCATCCAGCCCATCAATCACCCCAGCAACATCATCTTCAAACTCTTCATCATCTTCCTCCACATAGGTGTTTGCCCTAATGGCATCCACCTCCTCTTCGGAGTATCCTTTGGACATAAGGTGACGCCCAAGCCTGTCACGCTCAACTCCCACATTCTCCAAGTCTACTCTCGCCTCCGCTTGCAGCCTGTTAATCTCAACAACTTGGGGAAGCCTTCAGAACCTCCAGCCGCTTCCCCACCTTGCTCAAATCATTTTTCAATCGAGCTACGTTCCTTTCGAGCTCGATCGACTTCTTCTTTAGATCATCTTTCTCCTCCTCGACCCCGAGTCATATTCCCTTCATCAATCGAGCAGCCTGCAAAATAAAAAATCGACCTTCTTGATTAGTTCGAATCGTAGTACAAAATCTATCATAAACAAGTACTCGAGCATATAAACCTACCATTTTTCTCATTTCCTCCTCTCCGCGGAGAGCTGCTAACATGGCCTTTTTCTCCACCTCTTTGCAATCGTCCTCCACATCAGGTCGGTTTTCAACAACCTTCCCCCCACCCGACACTTCAGAAGGTTCAACCCTTTTTTTTTTGCCTTTTCTGCAGCTGCACCACTTCTCGAGGCCCCAGCAACGGCAACACGCTTCAGTGGTTGCCTTTTGGGGAACATTCGAGCTAATTTGTTCGACGTAATGGACTCAATTAATCCTTTGTCCATTCCAGGGGTCTTCAGCAAGCTAGCTTGTTTTTCTCTATCAGTCCCTTTCCTTTTACTGCTCTCAGCGCTCGTCATCAGCCTTGTCGACTGAAATTTCAAAACTTTTCAACTCTGCTGTTAACACGCTTCTTCCTGCTATGCCAAGATCTTCTAATACAGCCTCGAACTCAGTCTCCTCTAAAGCGACTTTATCCAACAATGACTCTTTCCTCTCCACCTATGATTTGGACCTGTCATACACACAACCTGAACATCAACAAACATCGTACAATCTCAACTATCAATCTTATACATTATATATTATGCATTGTTATACTTACGTTGTTTTACAGTTCTAAACATAAGTTTTATGGGTTCTTCATCATCTCTCTGACGGCAGTCACCCTTCACACATATCACATTATCGTTCCAAGTTCGACCTGCTGATTTCAGATCGAAAAAGCAAAATCGAGTTGCACTTGTGCAAAAATAAGCCCTTCCATTTGCTCTAAAAAATTTTACACCATAAAACTGCAACACGTCCTCAGGGGATATCCTCCTCTTTCTACCCTGTCCTTCCCACCGGAAGTTCAAAGCTTCACAAACACTAATCACCTCCCACATGTTCCCATTCATTTGAACGGGACTCAACCCATACTCCAATTGAGACAGGTAACACAGAAAACCCTTCGAGAGTTCGCTCCGAACATCCCCATCGAAGTATTCAAAAGAGATCGATTCATCTAAACCCCTATCCCTTTTTTCCTTCTCTAAATCAGCCAACAAGTAAAAGTATTCCTCTCCCGTTGCTACAGTGCAACCCCTAAATTGCCTACGGCATAATCAATACAGTTCCCCCATCTACCTCCTGTAGAAGCCTTGGCTTTACAGAACTCTCTATATGCATCCGAACAAAGAGGGTAGGATACCAATCTTCCAGGGGAATTTAAAAATTGGTTAACACCTACTTCTTCCTCACCTTCGGACGCTTCAATCTCAGACTCAGTCGGCCTACTAGAGGTCGATGCCTCAGTTATAGGAGAATTCCTCATATTAACTACAGAAAATGATTTTTATCATAGACAAAACTCCACACGATCGACCTACACACATGTCCAAGTATCTATTGTTATCTTCTTTTTATATACGTCAACAATATTCAAATATCTTTCATATCTCTTATAACAACAGATTTTCATATATTATTATAAATAGTAATTTATCACTTTTTCAAGCAATACAAAATTGATCTTCAAAAACACATACACATCACGTATATCTACTAACCTTTTATATCAGAATGAGAATCCGAGGCAGCGCCATATCCTTCCCTCACCACGCTACTATACAACCACTTTCGCGACTCAGATTCAGCAACTCTCACATACTTTGACAGATGATCCCTCTTGCTTGAGTCTCCACAAGTTTCAGTACTGTTTTTACCTCTCTTTTTCCTTCCTTTCTCACTGTTCTTCAAGTTTTCAGAAGTTGAAAAACGTTTGATTGACGAAGATGGCGCAGTATTTATATATTCTCTCTCTAACTGCTGGCAGTTATTGAGCCTCGCACGAGCCGTCATTGGTTTTAAAACCAAGGCGTCCCTTCCACTATCTATGTCTTGCGCCTTTTCAGTACATACGTCTTCCCATCATTACCCTTTCCCTTATATTTCTATATCTTTTTTCCAAATCTCCCTCTAACCTCGCCCCACTCATAATGACTCGCTCTTTACACGCAATCGAGTTTTTATAACTTTTCACAAGGGACAAAATCAGAACCTCTCTGCTCCTTCTGTACATACTTCTTCTTCTACTCTTATAGCAATAATGACGTTATTTCCAAAGCTTCCATAACAGTGTTTCAAATATTTTCAAATTCATTTTTACACAATAGTCACAAACAACATTCACAAAAATAAAAGATTTATTCAACAAATTATTTCAGATTATTCAAACTTAAAACAATTCTATTCTATCGCCCTATTTTACATCCGCTCCAAGCACCTCACATATAATTACATCATAAACAACCTTGGTCACCTGGGAACCGCATCCAACCAGTCAACCTACAACAATTCTCATATCCTCAAATTCGATCTCCACCTCAGCAATCAATCCGACCACCTCTTCTCGATCTGTAGGATCCCTCACCAGTTCACGAAAAATCCCTCAAAGAAAAATTAGGCATACTCAAGTTCCCTACCCCTTGAATCTAATCCTTCGAGCTGACACTTCCTCACTAGCAACTCAGCATCATAACCCAACAATCCAAAAATTCTTTCCCGCACTTCTGCGATCTTTATGGCCAATCGTCCTTCAGCGGCAATGTTTATCCTCTGGGATCAAATGCGCACCATTCCTATCTCTTCCCCCATATTCAGAAATCTTTCTGCCTTATTTATATATTTTTTACTACCAATTCCCCTCAAAAAGTGCTAATATCCTTTTATCTCGTAACAAAAATACCAAAATCTTTCAAAAATTATTTTCACTTATCAGTTCCCCTCGAACTCAATCATTCCACATCTTTTCATGTCGAACTTATTCTTTCCAAACTTCAATGCCTCGTTGAGGTCGGATCTTCATTTTTTTTTAAATTCCTACAATTTTTTCTACCCCACATTTGCAACACGCAAGATGGATCAGACTTACATCTTAGCATGCATTTTTACATATATATCTCAGTTCGAATGTTGCAGTATTTGTACTTTCTGCACTCGTACATTTCATTTCATACATTCTTCAGATCATACAGCTCGATTTCTAGAGCTATCCTATATCTATATCAGCACACAAATTGGATAACAAATTTTATTCATGCCGAAACAGATTACAAGTGCTTTTACTGATAACAAGTCTTTCCAGTATTCAACAACATGTACTTTACATATAACAAGTTTTTCAGTGCTTTTACAAGTAACAGGTCATTCAGGCACTCCGACACATCAAATCCTTCAGTTTGTCCTGCGTTAGTGATCTTTTACCCTGATGCAAAGCAGAAATTAGAGACAACGAGTATCCTCACCTTCATGAGTTTGTTCGAAGTTTAGACGAACTTCAAATGGAAACTATGAAAGCAAGAGACTCAGTGTTTGAACCAACCCTTCAAACTGAAGGTCTTTTTAGCGCCAAAAAGCGATGGAAATGCAGAAGCATACTTCCACTCTGCGTCTCCCTCCTCCACTACCATCGCCGCCTCCTCTAAGACCACCACCTCCGCAGAGTTGGTAGAGATGAAGAGGGCTCGACCTTAGAATCCATTGTGACACAAGAAATCAGCGCAACTGCCTCGCAGTCACGCTTATCCCTGCATCTGTCCCCCCAACCTTGTCCTTCACAAGAATGCGGAGGCAAGCCCAACGTTGCTCGCATGTTAAGACAACGTGGTGAAATCTCCATCTACAGTAAAATTCCTCCTCAGCTTCAAGCGCTTCGTCTGCCGACATGCCTCTATACATTGGAGGGGCAAGAGCAAGAACAGGATCTTCCAAAGAACGTTCCCCGAAAAATCTCAACTTCAACCTCTGCATTTCCGAAGCGATTCGCTCTTCAAGAACCATCCTCCGAGTCTTTACCATCTTCAAAACTTGCGAATTTTTTTGCAACAAGCCACAGAGAACTTTGTCACAATCTACGGTACAGGTACCCTTTATATAACCTTACATTTATTGTACAGGTACGTTTTCCCAAGCGTCATCATTCAGTAAGACATAACTCTTCAAATCCTAACTGTCATGTCCATCAATTCCCATCAGCATTCAATGCACATACATCCTCCTTTGACGCGCGCATTTTCCATGCAGTCAACACACATCATTACTTCTTTCAAAATTTGAATTTCCAACCCGAATACCCATATATCTGAATACTTAATCAACCAAAGCCACTCGTGACTTCGGTTGCGAGGGGGCGATTGTAGGGGCCTATCCCTCGATCTTACCTAAAACTGAGTTGTCCCCAGTTTGAATTACCTCCATATTAGGCTCACGCATTCTCCACACGACTTCTCCAGTCAACATTACCACATACTCCACGAACTGATGAAGAACGTGGGTCGAGCTCAAACCGAAAAACCTGAACAAGTCAAAACCACCTGTCTCTCACGAACTCAACAGTTACTCAGTTAACAACCACTAACCACATTGTTCGGAGAACGTGTTTCAGCACGATGAAAAACTGCGGAAGAAGCCTATATAAATAAAAAGTTCTAGAAGAGACAGGGACCAGAAAAAGATACGAGAAATCACCAAGAAGACTATATCTTCTGAGATTCTCAACACTCCAAACTTCTTATTCACAAGATCAAACATTTCTAAGTCCAGAAGCAACTTGTAATATGATATCATCGCCTCAAGCAATAAAAATTACTATTACAAAACCCTCAACACGAGGTCGTGGTTTTTAACCTATTCATAGGTTTTCCACGCTAAATACCTGTCATTTCTTGTTTACTAGATTGTAGTCACAGGTACATTGGTGTAAGGACTAATTTTAGGCCACGTCGAGCTCACGGAATTAGGCCATTACACATGATCTTGTAGTGACTCTGCATTGTCCCCTCTAAAGTTGAAAAGTTATAGACCCCATGATCTGATTTCTGTAGCCCAATCACAGCTCCAGAAAAGATGTTGTTATCTTCCTGCTTCTTTGTAACTCACAGTCAGTGGGGATATGCTTTGTGGAGTAGTCTCCAACCAAAATTATAGAATTTGGAAAATTTAGGTACTTTCCATATAAGAGAGAACCACCATACTCTAGGCTTCTTTTTTCTGACTTCCTTGAATGCAGCTTTGGCCCCTGCTGGATCAGGTTTCCAGTAGCATGTTCTCCCTGTTGGTGTCAAGTGGTAAACTGTTAAAATCATTCCCCATATTTTGAAATATCAACATCAGGTTTTGTGGAATGTCCCATTGCCCTGTTAGTGTACCTTAATATCTTTGTTGGGGGAAATCCTTCCTGTGTACTATTTGCAGAAACATATTAATTATCTTTATATGTCCTTAGCCTTAGTATCTGATCCAGGAAGAAAATGAAAAATATAAAAATAACAGGAAAATAAGGAGAAAATATGTAAAAAGCAAAATGCGTGAAATTTTATTAATAAAAAGAACGATTACATCAAGAAAGGAAACAATCAAATGCGTAATAGAAAATACATGCCTGAATTTCACAAGTCTTATATTGAGACGCTATTAGGGATTCCCCTGCCAGTAAGTCCACCAACACGTGTATTATCAGTGGTATTAGGATAGAGCAGTGTGTATGGTAATTTGACAGGTCCAACTCGGTTCTTCCACCGTTTGTCTATGTTCATCTCTATAATTTTATTCTCGATCTCCACGAGCTTCTCTCCAAATTTCTTGAATGAATTCAGTGATGCTACATCTGACGTCCACTCCGGAGTGTCTCTCTGTCCGAGATAGACCTCATCAGAAGAATGCCTTGATAATATCTCAATGAGTGAAATCCCGAGGAGGGCTTGGAATTGACTCGTGATAGTTTTGAGGAAAGCTAGGTCCGGATTGGATTCAAGCTCGGCATACTCAGCAGTGCCAGGTTCAGGCATAAAACGGCGGCTCATGGTTGGGCGGTTTGGTGTGTACCCGGCAAAAGTGTACTGTCCGAAGTTGACAGCCGCATGAAGTGCAGAAGCCACCCATATGATAATGGTACAAATTTGGGTTAGCTCAGCTAATGTATGCAAGTTTGGCCACCACTTCTCATCCTTCTTGTCACCATGACCCACATTCCTCAGCTCTGTCCACCATGATTGGATCTCCGAGTCTGCTAGTATTGTGTCATCGTTGGGGTAGTAGAAAGAGCAATAATCATGAACCCATGTCTCTATTGCTGACCAGATTTGAAGCCCATCAGCCGCATATGGATAATCCTCAATTAATAAGCGGAGGCCGTGAAGGTGATTGGAATCTGGAACTGCAACTCCTCTGTTTGAATAAAGACAGTATGATATAATTAGAAGAACAAAAACTCGGGGGACTATTTTACTTCTCACTTTAGGTTTTGGGACTCACCTCTTAATGAGATCTACTGGTAGTGCCTGGTCAGTGAAAACCCAATCCTTATAAATCACAGCAGACATCTCCATTGAAAATTGTCCCGGAAAAACAGTGTTTTCAAGGACGCCACCAGCACTAATGAGTATTTGTCGAGCCAAAGCATTTATATTCATAGTATCCCGGAAATGAGGATGCAAAAGTTTATTGATGGGATGAAGTGTGCTCAACTGTCTATTGGTTGCAATCACAAACGGCTCGATTGTTGCATGCGTGTTCAACCTGCAATAAATAGTCAATATCCCATTAAGTTTACATGCAAAGAGCAATGGTTTAATTCGATGTAGCCCTTTGGTCATTTTCCACTACCAAATATCATGTAATAGCATTACCAGTGACTAATGAGTTGATGAATTCCAGAGTCATTGACAGCAACATAAGCTTTTGCAAGTTGCCAAATGGAACACTCAATGCCATGTTCAGAGGGTGTGTAGACTTTATTCATGGCACCATGTTGATCTCCGTCCAGATGAGGTAAACTCAGCTCAATTGCTACTGGCTTCAAGGTCCCTTCATCTGTCAACAAGAGGAGCGTCCTCGTCGCATACATCTTTGACGAAGTTTTGGTATTTATGCGGTTTAGGTAGGGCATCAACATGTCATGATGATCCAATATAAACAGTTTATCCTTTTTGAGAGCCTGTACAAAAATAAATTGTTCCAGTTAACCTCTTTGGAATTTGTTTAGATATTAAATTGGAGAAGCTTTTATGAATATAATCAATACCTCGTCCACCGTTAGCCCATTTAGATTCTTCTCAACATGTTCTTTAGTTATTGAACTGGTCTGGTTTCCATAAATCGTGGGATCAAGCTTGCTAGCTGGGGGGAACTCCTGTAAATCTCAATCTAGTAAGATATTTGAAAGGAAGTGGAAATCTCAGATAATATTCTCGAATTAATGGAAGTTTGGAAGCAAAGTTTACTTTGAGAATGCGGATTGAAACAGGGTTGAGACCAGCTAGCATTTCTCTTCCGAATTCTTCATCTGACCTCCAAGCAAATTTATCCTCTGCAGTATCCCATGAGCCATGTTAGTTTATATCTTATACAAATTGATGATCTTATTCGAGATGCTCAAATTTCAATTACCTTTGATTACTTGAGGCATAGGGAATTTGAGAAGTGGTTCCCCATCTGTGCGTACAATTTCCTTGAGCATCTCCAAGGGGATGGCATTCTTAAGTTTGTTAACGGGACCGCTAGGTAGTGTAATTCCTCCTTCATACACGTCTAGTATGTCTTGGAAAGTATCAAACTCATTAGGAGTACTATCACAGAAAGATTTAATCTCTGGCTGTAAAACTTGGACTAGAGATTTCAGGGAATAAGCAAGAAAATCTGACATCTTCAAGTGACCAAACCGCTCATCTCTAGGGACATAAATATCTAGACTCAAGAGCGGTAATCTGCTCTCACTGTTGGGATCTGTTTTAGTTGCTGGTCGACCTGTTCTCCCCCTACGAGGGTAAGGGTATTCACCAGATCCTCCAAGAATGGTACGTGCATGTTTTGGACCTTTGTCAGGATTTCCCAAATCATTATAGACGTCGTAGTCGTAGACTCGGTCCCATTCTTCAAGCTTTCCAGTCCCATCCCCGCGTAGATTGACAAGCTCTTCTTGTCTATACTCACGCAGAGGCTCTGGAGTATCACATGGAAGGTATGACTGTCGCAATGCTCATGGTTAGCTAATGTCTTGATAAGTATATATGTATGAATGATATGGATGCATACTAAGATGTCATTATCATCTCTTACTAACGTTCCAGCATTCATCTCTGATACAATTACAATGTTAATTATTGTGTTGAGAATATTTACAATGATAATTATGTACATACTTATTTAACATAAATGATTTATCATGCCATAACTCTGTTCTATTAAAGCTGTTCTATTAAAACCAGTAAACCAATTTTTGTATTTTTTTGTTGTGTGTAAAACCAGTTGGTACACTGGTTTGTACTATTCTCTTTTATTTTATTTTCATAAATCGGTTATGTAATGACGTAAACTCTTAATGTGAAAGCAAGATTGAGAAGTCTTTTACGTAAAGACATAATTAGGGTTTCAATACTAAAGATAAAATTAAAATCAACGTTCGATTAGCTCAAAATCAATCTAATACAACTGAAGAACAATTAACCTAGATCTCTTTTTTTATAGAACACCAAGGGATTATAATTAGTTCTAATTTAAATAGAAATCTACTGAAAGTGAGAAAACTTCCGCTTTAACCTTGTGTTGGTTAAACATGCAAACATTTTACTTAGCATCTCCACTAATGGAGAGCCTTAAATCAAATAGCATAAATAAAGATAACATGTTGATGGGGAGAACGACCATTAGAGGACAATTCACATCATATAATATGTTAAGTACTTCAGTTTTTGGAAGTCGGTTGATTTTATCTATGAATTACTTTTCTCCAAAGGTTTTCTCAAGAAAGAAACAAGAGAAAAGGGCCAAGTATACTTGAAGCTTCCAAGTAGCATAAAAAAACCATTATTAGTTTTGACAGGTTCATTGAAGAAAAATAACTTGAAATATCAAGTGAAAAGGACATTGCAGCTACCAAATTATCTTCATGGATGAGACAAGATACAAATACCAACTACCACAAGTGCCACTAATTTTATTGGCTTAATTAATTATCTTATAATTTGCAATTATTATTATTATTGCCTAGATTCATATAACCCTCGGTTAATTCTCCATTCATGCAAAGGGGCCACCTGTTAAGAGAATTCCTTTCGACATTGCACGTGGTGCCCAGGGTATTAGTTAGGGAAACAACAACTACAATAATAATAATGACAACAACGATAACAATAACAATGATAATAAAAATATGTATATTAATAATTATTGATACACACCTTGTTAGCAAAGAATACTCTGTTGTACTTGTAACGATCTGCCGGGTAAACCCAAGAATTGCATACAAAGTGCACCCGCCCTATTCCAGGAACATCATCAAGTGTTACAGTCTTGAGATAGAACTCGCTGTGGTGAAGGTTTTTGATTATGAATGCCCCAGGATTCCCATAGGATTCATCCCAATCGAAAATAACCTTGAATGCAGAGTCACCAGCGGTGAGTGGCGTAATAGTTGTAATCCATTCCTCTAGATAAGCAGCCTTCCCTAGCTTCCCTCGTAGGCCATTAGCTATTGAAAAATCCCAAGTTTACTTATATAAATAACAAAAGTAACTACAATCAATAAAATAACTGATGTATAAATGAGACTCACAATTTCATTAGATTTATCTTCTCTTTTTGTATAGATAACAGTAGAGTTAGTAGAGTATATATACTGGACTCATGGTATATCAAATTTAAAAGCTTATGTTTTACCAAAAAGGTTGTACATTATTTGAGGCAACTAATATGATTTGGCACAATTTATTCTTCATTCAATCAAAGGATCGTAGTTTGAACGACAGGTATGGTTGCTGGGCTTCGGTCAATAGCTGACTCCGGATCACCCTCCACAATTCAAGAAAACAAAATATTTGGAACTTAAATAGTTTAACTCTAATTTAAAATAATTAGTTAACCTAAAAACAAAATATGAAGTTGTTTACCTTCATGGACCTATAAAATAACTATATCTTCATTCTAAAATGACATAATGACATTTTAATTAGCCTTTCCTTGTGACCATCTCGAAACGGCCAATAAGAATGGATTTTTTTTCCTTTTTTTTTCACTAAGGACCAATATGGCTGCATTATTTTATTTTTATTTCTCAATGTAATCAATATATGGTCTCTATTGTTTTGTTTTTGTTTGGACATTTAATATTTATTTTATCTATCATTTAGATAGGGGGTATTTTGCTACAAGGCTCTTAACACTATAATAGAATATTCAAGACTAACCAGATCTAGTTTTGCACCAAAGAGTTTAGACATGATTAATATTTTAAGGCTATGGAAAGCTAGTTTCTTATTTATTTATTTATTTGTCTATGATCGCAAGTTGGTCGAATCTCAGGCCAAACCCCATTTTATATATTACTATACAAGTTTACCCTCGTGGCTCGCCTCGATGTAGGCATTATCCTGTTCTATTTTTATCACTTTGATCGGTGGTAGGATATGGTTGGTAGATGTAGTACCCTTGCTATTTTGAACCCCATGGTGTAGTTTTTTTTTAGTTTTTTTGTAGTATTTGTTTTATCATTACTGAACTGCGCATCTCATTTTTTCATCTACAAACATTTTGCCAATCTAGATGGATGAAACCAAATCATGCACCGTTAAATATTTGCGGAAGTGTACTCCATTTTGTTTTCTATAATCATCATTATACTAGTAAGATAAAATAATATTATTAAAAAGATTTGTGGATTTCTACATTTTGCAAACCAGGGTGATCTGGATTCACGTTTTATCACCAGTTACCTGGGGCGTGTTAGAACCCCGTGATTCCACATCAAAAGCCGTGTGTAACTCAAGATAAATCTGGCGGGTGGTCCCAATATAAAACTAGTATAAAGAAAAGGTTTTCATTATAGAATGATTATTCTCCTTATTATGAATAGTTGACTTTAGATTCTTAGTGAAACAATAGAGTGACGGTGGTCTTCTGTTGATTTTTTTTCTTGCAAAAGGTTAGCAGATTAAAAATAGGAGTACAAATATAAAGGCCTGGACCGTTGCTCCGTCTGTTAATTTGGTGTTTTGGATGAATTATTAATTGAAGAATCTCTTTTTTTTAGTTTCAATTATAGAACACTGATTGCCAAAGAGCATCGATCCTACCACTTGCTAAGTTTCACGAAAAAAAAAAAAAAAACTTTTGAAAATTATGCTTGACCAGAAGAAAAAAAAATTCCCATTGTACAACTCAACAGCTAATTCACATTTGATGATTCAGATAACCATGTAAACAGTTTGAGCTTAATCAACCATTCTATTTTCTTTGGAAATTGTTTTGTCTACGGCCGTTTCCTTGAAATGACCAATATGGTTGGATTATATTTTCTTACTATGAAGCTGCGCGACGATTCGACAAATATTAATTTGAGTTGAGTTGCAGAGATTTACTCACCTGGATCTCCATTAACAGCACTGATGAGCTGAAGAGAAACACCTTTCCCTAACAACTCGTGAATACGATCAAGTACCGATGCATTGATATCGTTGAAGTCCAAAACATTCTTCTTCATCAACACAACAGACCCTTTGATCTTCTTGATCTTACTATGATCGTCATCGCTCCCAAAAAGCGTGTCTGATAACTTCTTAAACATAGCTCCCACCTAAACCTTGACTTAAACAGAATAGAAATGAAGTCTTCCAAGTTTGTGGAACTGGAAGGTGTAGGAGGGAATTATTTATAGGCTCAAAAAATTGAAGAAAAAAAAAGAAAAGAAAAGTCTCCAATGTTCCTATCATAGAAACTTCACCTTTTCAAATTCAAATTTTAATATTTTATGTATTTCATAATTAAGGTCCTGTTTGGTATCCCAAACCGGGTATACTTCAATTAATTTTTTTAGTGTAGCATATTTTTTGTATGTGATGTTTTTGCAAATGTTTGGCACTTTATTGTCTACATAGTGAAGAAATTTTGCCAAGACTTCAGCAGAATTTATTCAATAAAATTTCATAAGAAGCTAGTAGGATTTGGTATAACTTTATAAATTCATTTTTTCCAACATCAAACAAATACCGGCCACACTTAAAATTATTGCCAAAATATTTGTTGTTTCAAGAACACAAATACCCCAATATGTATTTGCTTCACACAAGTAGTCCACAATTTGGTACGATAATGGTCGTATATTGAAATAGACGATTTTGTCAAAAAAATTATCGGAATTACTACTGATGAAAGTGAAAATTAAAACAATGGCATATTCTGTAGAATCACAATTATTATTGGGAACAAAGACTGATTGATTTCTCTTCTAATCTGCAAGTGGTATATATTTAAAGGTATGGTGGGACATTATGAGTAGGAGCAACCTCTATCTTGATTACCTCTCTAATAATGAAATAAATAGGATCCTTAATCTTCGCCTTACCTCTGCTTAATTCCTTGTCAATTGTCATTGTAGAATTCAATTATAATTTGTCGTGTCTATGTTATTATTACCCGCGTTATTCACGTTTCTATTTCATTATTTGGAATGCCAATTTGGGCCTTCATTATTACAATCAATTATTTTGGGAGTAGTTGGCATTGATATCATATGAATAATAATACAGAGCGGTGGCTCGGGTATGCGATTATAGTTAGGGGGAAAGGATATAGAGACACTCAAATCTCAAACATTCAAGTCTCACTCAACCACAACCATTCATCTAAATTTGGTGATTTCCTATAGGGGAAATGAGGTGGAAAAATGTCGGGTCCTACATGCCCCACTCTCTCTAGTTGGCAGACATTTCCCTCTCTTACTCTCAAAAATTTCAAATTCGAGCAACCCATCACTCATATCACTCAAGTCTCTCTCATATCACACACTCTCTATCTCATATCATACACTCTTGTTTGCGATTTCTGCCATTAGAGGTAAAATTTTAGTCTTAAAAGGGAAGCGATTCTGCCATTAGAGGTGAAATTGATCTCTCCAAAGAACTCTGACACCCTTGTTGATAGTACACTTACTCGACAGGCACTTTATGACCCTTACTCGACAATACTACAATTGGATGTTATGAAATTGTTAGAAGAATGGTATTTTTCCCACTTAATCCCTGTGAAATTTGTTAGAAGAATGTAATCTCCTGTACAATTTGTCTTTGATTGATTACCTGTAAGTGGGTCACATGAGAGTAATGCGTAAATCAATAATTTTATTTGCATAACACTGAACTGAGACTAAATAATTGTCGGATTCGACAATATCTATAGTGCGATCCTCACATACACTACTATAATTGTCGAATTGGACAATATTATATATGACTGTTGGAAACGCACTAACTGAATTGTCGAACTCGACAATAGTACATATGAATGTTTGAGGCACAGTAACTAAATTGTCGAACTCGAGAATATTACTGTGCAGAGTGAGCGGTGATGGTGAAGACGAGGTCTCAGAGCCGTTAGGAGGCTGCTTCTCACCGTATTAAGCAGCTGTATGATGAACTAGTGCAGCGTTATTTTGGCTCAGTTAATCTGAATGGTCCACCATTGCCGCCGTGCGAGGTGGGCTACGAAGGAATGGGCGAGGCTGAGGCGGCGTTGTGGAGGGAGAATTTCCATTTGCATTGCTAGTTGCAGTCGGTCATCCTGCATCCAATGGCGCGGAACGCAACTCTTGTGGCCCGGGCCAGATAACTAGTTAGGAAGGAAGGCTTTGGTTCTGCCGGTAGCAGTTGAGGATTTACTGTTTAGGTATTTTGGTTGTAATGTTGTTGGCAAGTACATATAATGAAGTAGTTGTAGTACATAGTGTTGAATATGTACTTACTTGATTCTGCTATCATCGTTTTGAGAAGTGGGTATGTCCGTTTGTCATGTTGTTGGCAAGTACATAGTGTTGAATATGTACTTACTTGATTCTGCTATCATCGTTTTGAGAAGTGGGTATGTCCGTTTGTCATGGTTGGCGAGTACACCACAACTTTTGCATATTCTCTTCTTCTTCATAACAACCTCTTCCATCCCCCCCTTCCATCTTGCCCCTTTCTTGTGATCAGTCTTCGCCCGTCCTTTTATTTGAACAACGAGAGGGTTTAATCATAGTTCCAAACACCAGAAAATATGTGACAGAAGTTGAGATGTTTTGTTGCGATACATCTATCTATGTGAAAAGACTCATCGTAGTTTTGAAGGTAAGACTCAAGCTCGTCTAGCTTTAAAACCACAAAATCAAAACTTTCTTTCATCTTCGAGGCCCTCTCGAATAAGTTTGATGCACAAAGGGATAGGTGGCTATGGCTTAAGGCATGTCGTAAGTTATCTCCTTCTAACTGACTTTCATCATACGACCTTGAAAACTTCTTTGCACCAATCGTCCACCTTATCATAATGAAAGTCTCTGGTGTTTTGAGAATGTCGTATTTCGAGAAAACCTTCAGAAGGTGATAACATGGGAGTCCAACATACTCAAACAACTTGTATTCACAATTAACAATTAGTTTCTCTAAGTCTATTTCTAGCTTAAATGACTCGGTACGACCACTATGGGACTTCACCATAAGTTGCCGAACGTTGCCTTTTACGTGTTTTTCTATTGTAACGAAGCGAACAACCTGGTCAAACTGATCTTGAAGTTTGTGGAACATTGTTCTGGTGTAAATCTTTGTAGCATCTTTCAGTAGAGCTTGATGAGGACCAACTTGACGATATCTATGTTCTGATGCAAAGTCTTCTGCACTTTCTCGCTCATATACCTCTAAAAGGGCAGCCTCGTACTTGGTCACAAAACTGTACACCCCAGTTATTATTGGCAACCAACCATTAATGAAGTTGTTTGTGGACTCACTCTGTCCTGTACTGCTCATCCCTGCAAAGAAGGTTGACATATTCCATAACGATATCCATCTTTGTCTAATATTGAAGATTTATTGCATTCAAACGTTATAATCCAATTTATGTTTCTTCATTAGGTTCATCCACTTGGTTTCATACTCTACAGCCTCATATGTGTTGTGCATTATCGAATCGATATCTTCTTTGAATGTAGATGGTTCCCGATAAACATGACCGATTTTCTCAGGAAATTTGGTTGTGATGTGCCACAGACAAAATCGATGTTTGGTGTTGGGGAAGGCCTAAAAATAAACCATAACTTAGAATGAAAGTATCTTTGAATATTATATGAAAGTGTCTCTGAATATTATATAAAATTGTCGAATTTGACAATTTAGTAGTTTAATTGGATTGGAGTTATGTTAGCAAATATTGTCGAATTCGACAATTTAACAATTGTAACAAGAGTAACAAGTTTTCGACAATACTGGTAATGTAAAATTGACAATATACTTCAGTTAACAACTGTAACTGGATTAACAAGTGTCGAATATTGTCGAATTCGACAATATTGGTAATGTAAAATCGATAATATACTTTAGTTAACAACTGCAACTAGAGTAACAAGTGTCCAAGTACTTCTTTACCTTGGGAATAGCCGCAGCTATTCCCGCCTGATACCCGCCGGATACCCGCTTGATCGGTGATAATTGAAACAGGCTATTTGTTATGCCATCGACATCCAAAAGTTTCTCGAGAATGAAGTAAAAAATAAAGAAGTGGAGCAAAATCATGTCCATGGGCAAGCTCGTCACCTGTATATGATCGATATTGAGAAAGGGAAGAAAAAAAAACAAGACGATTGGATTACGTCTTGCTGTTAAATGACCTCCTCAGATAAATCATCATAACTTCTTCTAAGAAGAAGCAAATTTACCATATCACCTTCGAGGAAACTGATACCAGCGACGTTAAATACTCTTATGATGATCCTCTGGTTATTATGCTCAAAGTCGGACAAGACTACCTACATACGCTTCTCGTCAATACGGAAGCGCCACAAATGTATTATTCAGAAGGGTAATTAAAGTGCTAGGCCTTGCAGATTCTGTAAAAGCTTCGACAATAACAATCACAGGCTTCAATGGTTGAAAGAATCAGCCACATGAAAGATTACTCTGCCAGTTCAGGCGGGTTCTGAAACTACATAAGTAAAATTTCTTGTTACTAATGCAGATTCCAAATATTTGGGAATTTTAGGACGCAGTTGGTTATATTCAATCAAAGCAGTGTCTTCTACTTATCATCTAGCTCTACATTTTCCAGCAGATCACAAAATCTACAAAATTAAAGGTAGTCAAGCAGTTGCAAGAATGTATGAAAATACCACAACCAACCCTCATACAATAAAACTTCTGAAAGCATAGCAACTACAGCAAGAAATATTATCAATATTCGAGTAGTATGACACCGAGATGGTTGAATCTGCTGAACTCGATGGTCCGGGATGCCCAACCTTCATCAGCTCCAAGTTGTCAACTGATAAAAAAGAGGCCATGATATAGTTACTTAAGACGGACATCAACCTTTTTGCCTGGACTATCCAAGAAATGTCTGGCATCGATCCTTCAATCGCATGCCGCTGACTTAACCTCCTTCCAAACAGTGAAGCTATCATTCAAAAAGGACAAAATCTAGCTCCCCAACTCCGCGATGCAGTGAACGGAGAAATTGATAAACTTCTTCGAGCAGGATTTATTTGGGAAGCTAGGTATCCGAAGTGGGTTTCTAATATCATAGCGGTACCGAAGAAAAATAACAAAAATCAGGGTTTGTGTTGACTTCACATAACCCAGCAAGTTCACACCCAAAAGCAGTTTTTTGCTACCACTAATTCTGCAACATCTCGATTCAGTTGCAGGACACAAACTTCTTTCTATGTTGGATGCAGCTCTGGTTATAACCAGGTTCCACTCGCTGAAGAAGATCTGGAGAAAACAACCTTCGTTACCGACAAAGGTCTCTACTGTTACACGGTAATACCTTTTGGTTTGAAGAATGCAAGAGCTGCTTACCAGAGACTTGTGACCAAAATGCTCAAAGATCATCTCAGTACAATTATGGAAGTCTACATCGATGATATGATCTGCAATAGCTTAAAATGAGAAGACCACTCCAGCAACCTCCAAACCATTTTTAATATCCTTTGCAAGTACTAGATGAAACTTAACCTAGAAAAATGTCAATTCGGAGTTGCATCTGGTAAATTTTTGGGACATTTGGTAAGCAAAAGAGGGATTGAAATTGATCCAGCGCAAATTGAAGTACTAATCGCGATGCCATTTCCTCGTACAAAAAAAGATGTTCAAAAATTCGTAGGCATGATAGCCGTTCTTCACAGATTCATCTCAAAGTCATCTGATCGATGCAAACTCCTTTACTTCCTTGTTCGTGGCAATCCCATTCTTCTTTCAAAGAAACAACAAAAGGAAGTCATTTGAACTCCTAACTGTGAGTTAGCTTTACAAGATCATAAATAATAGTTGGGGCATCCTCCTATAATGAGTACTGTAGGGGCCTAACTACGCAAAGAGGGGAAGTCGGCTCTTACACCATAAGGTTTATCTTCAATCGAAGGATTCAAGCATATAATCTATATTACATATAATCTATGGATGATATACTTACGTGGAGGCGTAGAATGGGTCTCTCCACGACCTCATATGAGGATTTTTTAGGAAAGTTTATATTACTGTAGAGTAATCGGAGGTTCAAGTACCGTGCGTTTTGTAAGGTGATCGAAGGTAATCTGTAAGAGCTCAGGGGAGAGGGTTTGTAACCTCTTTATGGTTCTCCATCCCTCCTATTTATAAAACATAGAAAGGGTTGAGTCATCATAGGAGGTTAAATTACATGTGTACCCTCCGGGTATCAGGCGAGTATCCCAGAGTTGGTGTTGACGTTGGAAATGCCGGGTCTGGCACTGTACTATAATACTGTAGTAGTTCTTAGGACTGTCATTGTAGCCGTAAGGACCAATAGTATCGCCATTCCTATCTGGTGAGCTGGCTGTTCTGATACATCTGCCTTCGACCACGTATGAAAGTGGTCAAAGTATTTTTGATGCTGATGTGGAGTTCGTCTTCGAGGCTTGTTCAGAGTCAAGGCTTCATCTTCTTGTATTCATCTTGCAAGGTTTATTTATGGATTGAGTAGGCTTCGAGGTATTTGTGTAGGCTTTGAGGTAGCCTTCAACTGTTCAGCTGAAGGTAGAAGGCTGCGAGTAGGCTACTACATTCGCCCCCTCTCAGCAAGGGTATCGAAAATAGGCGTAAAGGTGTTTGTTGAGAAAATTATTTGTTGTTGGAAGTTGAACGGTTGACTGTTGGTTTTTGAGAGAGGTAATAAAGGAGGGTAATTAAGAAATGTTGGTGATTACAGAGTAATAAATGAGGTTAATGGGGCTATAAGTATGGGTTATGGAAGCAGTAACACTGTACACTCTTTTTCTATTGCAATTTCTTTTCCTTTCTCTACATTTCTTGAAAAACATAATAGACACCACACCCAACACCCGCTACCAGAAAAGGATGGGATTTGCCCGAGACCATCGTATAGGGTGGAAGACTACTTAACTGAAGTTGATGTTCTTTGGTGACCATGAGCTTGATTGGGACATGCCCGACCTGGTGGAGTTAGAGGCTGGGGAGCCCATCAACGGGATATATTATGCTTACATGTAGGGGCAGATGAAGTTTTAATATTTTACTGCTAAGGAACGCTATCTCTACCTGTTGAGCTTGGCCGAATGACTTGTGCAGGCAAAGGATCAGCTGGTGGAGGAGCAGGGCTCGGCCGGAGGATCTGGCCCGTATGAAATAGGGCAGGTTCTTAAAGCGGTGGCAAGGTGGTGATGATGGGTTTTTTTTTGTAGGACTGTATTTGAAGGTTTCTATGAAAAGATGAATTTTTATGAATGTGAATTTTTATGAAATGATGAAGGTAATTGAGGGTATGAATGTAAAACTGTGAGGTGAGGGGAGGAGTTAAATTGAGTAGTACGATGTTGTTTTGCTCTACTCAAAGAAAGCTAACCAGAAGGTCGGCACCTATCACATCCTGTGTCACGCGGATAAGCCCTGGTTGTTTGATCTGTGCTTGACGGGTCGAGGGTGGGATAAAGATTTGGTTGTAGTACGGGGTAACTATGAGAATGTCGAAGGGGAGGACCCTTATAGGTTACATCACAAAGTCTATAATATGAGTAAGTTTTTTGTCGAAGATTTTTTAATGTATTGCTCAAATAAACTGGTAATCGTATTTTTGTTTGCTTTGTAGGTCCTAATAGCAGGACTTGGGTGAATTCGAAGGATTATATTGACGCCTTAATCGACTCGGACGAGGAGTGGGTGAATTCTATTTTCAAGAAGCTTGGTATCAAGAAGAAATGGCATACGAAGACAGATTCCCTATTTTAAAACGTACCCATTACATTAAAGCCACCAAAGAAGAGGGGAGGCAAAGGTATTTCGAATGTGGTCAAAGGAATGGAGGAGGAAAATTTAGCAAGGAAAGTAAAGTATGTTCTGAAGGTGTAACGGGCGTCGAAGTAGGCATCGCCAGTGCCCAAAGTAGCTAGTGATACTTCGAGACAGAGGCCAAAGCAGGCATCAACACAGGTTGAGAAAGGGAAGGGCAAGGTCTTTCTTGAGTCTCCAAGGGCACAGCAGACGAAGGCTACTCAATGAAAAAGGCGTAGGGCACTGGGAGAAGATGATGCATAGGATGCGGGCGAAGATATGACGAAGGCTGAGCGAGAGGAACAAGCTCTAGCCATGACTGCTTCGATGGCAACACTCTACACCAGTGACCCCGACGAGGCTAGGAGTAGAATGCATAAGACAATGTACCAGGTAACTATTTTATGTTTGAAGTGGTGAAATTGTGCTTAAGTATGTTATAAGTCCAAAGATACTGATGGCTCGACTATTCTAGCAGACGAATGCTTGGTCTCATGCTTTCATCAAGGCCCAAAAGGTAACATCACGGTATCTAAGACAGGCGCTTGAGAATCTGGATATCGCTCAAGGGACTGAGGCCTCGCTGGTGTCTGAGAATAAAAATTTGAAGCAAGATCTGGTGGCATCAATGATGTATTCAAGAAGAGATTCGAGGCTAAACGTTATAATCATGAGCAGGTGTTGAAGTCAAAGCTTGCTAAGAAGACGAAGGAAAAGAAAGAACAGAAGGAGCATTTACAAGGGTAATTTGATTATGATGTCGCAGATAATGTCAAGCTGAAGGAGTTCATAGAGGATTTAGGGTATGATTCTAAAACTTTACAATGCTTCCCTGTTACCCAAGATCTTGTTGCTGAAGATGTTTTACAGACAGAGGGGATAGAGGTGGATGTTGTTAATAGAGGTATTGGAGGTGGCGTGGAGGCTCCTGTGATTGAAGGTACCGCCGCTGAAACTGCAACTGATGTGATCGCCGATGGTTCAGGGTCAAAATCTTCTACCGAAGGTGCTGAAGGTGTTGACACAGAAGAGCCTATTAGGGGAGAAGGTGCAGCCACTCCGATATGAGGTATTGTACTTGAGTGTCAAACCATTTTTTTTTTCGGTTGGGTTGTAATATTTGAACAATGTTGATCTTTCTGTGCACTTGATCTTTGAACTTGTGATTGCTTCGAATTACCGTGTTAAATCTGACTTGTACTGTACTTATTCTGCTCGATTGTAGACTGTGCTAAAACTGATTTGTGCTAACTTAAATTGTACTGAATTGTTGCACTAGATTCTTGATGTATGCTCTGAACTTGATTTGGATTATTTTGTATTGAACCTGACTCTCTGATATATCATGTACTTGAAGAGCTTCGAGATGGTTGTGGTACTTGGGTGTACCCAAGAGATTTACTGAATTTCGAAGGCCTAAGCCACAGCGAAGTAAAACGTGGTCGCCCCCAACGCATTCTCGAGGGTCCGGTCTCTCGACCATTCGCGCCCCTCGAGTTTGCTCAAATGTTGGAAGTTTGAAAATTTTCAAGGTCGCCCCCAAGTATCAGTCAGGTCGAAGGGTTGACATGATACCTAGGGTAAATTAAGAAATTTACTGGACTTTGAAAGCCAGAGCCACAGCGAAGTAAGACGTGTTCGCCACCAACGCATTCCCGAGGGTCTGATCTCTCGACCATTCGTGCCCCTCGAGTTTGCTCGAATGTTGGAAACTTGAAAATTTTCAAGGTTGCCCCCAAGTATCAGTCGGGTCGAAGGATTGATAGGATACCTAGGGTAAACCAAGAAATTTACTGGAATATAGGAGACGAATCTCAGAGAAAAAGATGTTTATTGATTTATAGTGTATTTAAATCAGTGGAACATGGTGAAGGCCGTGGCCTGTTGTATGACACTAACTGCATTGTGTTTCATGGATTTGGTAAAGGCTCTTCGTCTTTCGTCATCAGGTAATATGAACCCTTGTCGGTTTTATCGTAAATGACATAAGGTCCTTCCCTGGATTCGGCTAACTTGCCAGCATTTTGAGGCTTCGAGGATTGGGTGACACGCCGAAGGACAAGATCTTCAATGTTGAAACTTCATGGTCGAACTCGTTTGTTATATGACTTCTGAAGTAATAGATGGTAACGGCCGAGGTTGGCGATGGCTCGGTCTCTGGTCTTGTCAATTCATAACATGTTGCATCTGAGTTCAAACTCATTGTCTTCATCCGGGAGGTGTGGATCTCGTGTGGGTACTTCGAATTGGGTAGGGAGCACTGCTTCAGTACCATAGGCTAGAAGGCAAGGGGTAAAACTTGTAGCTTTTCTTGGTGTTGTTCGATAGGCCCAGAGAACATGTTGTAACTCTTAAACCCATCGACTATGGTTTTATTGATTGGTTCGACCAGACCATTCCCTTGGGGGTAGTAAGGTATTGAGGGTGAGAGAATGATATTGTGTTTTTTGAGGAAATTTTTGACTTTGTTCCCAACAAACTGCGGACTGTTGTCACATAGAATTATATGAGGGTATCCGAACTGTGTGATGATATTTTCCCACAGAAATTTGATAACTTCTTCTTCTCTGGTTCGACACAAAGGTACGGCTTCGACCCATTTGGTAAAATAATCTGTTGCTACAAGGATATTCTCTCGGCTACCCGATGCCTTAGGGAAGGGACCGATAAAATCGTTGGCTCATCGTTTGAATGGACAGGAGACTTAACTGAAATGGAGGTTTTGCGAAGGGTTGTGGATGTCATGGGCATGATGTTGGCATTTGTCACATTATTTGGTGTACTCTTCGGCTTATTTCTTCATGTTCGGCCAGAATAAACTTTGGGAGACGGCTCGAAGGGCCATAGATCGACCAGTAGTATGAGCACCGCAGGTACCTTCATGGAGTTTGGCTAGAATTGTAAAGTCTTCGTTTTGAGATATGCATCGAAGGAGGATGTCATTTAGGGATTTGCGATGTAACTCGCATTTGAGGGTGGTGTATCTGCGACAGTTCTTTAATAATGACCGCTTGGCTTTGGGATCATCTGGGACGGTAGCATTATTAAAGTAATGGAGGAATGGTGTCTGCCAGCCATCTGGATCGACACTCTCGCCCCCAGTATTGATGGTATTGACTTCCATCTGGTCGATACTTAGGCGTTCGAGTACTTCGATATGAAGAGTTCAGGATTTTGACTTGCCTAATATAGCTGTTATTTAGGTGAGGGCATCTGCATGTCAGTTTTCTCCTCGAGGGTAATAAGTGATAGAAGATTTTTTGGGAAAATGGTCCATGCGCTGTCGAGCGAGAGCAGCATATTCAGCCATACTACCGTTGGCTTGATTTTTACCAGTGTAATGTCTTTGAACAAGTTGGGAATCTGTAAAAACTGCTAGTTTAGGGATACCAAGTTAGAGGGTAAGGCCGAGGCCATGGATCAAGGCTTTATACTCAGCCTCGTTGTTAGAGTATTTGAAGTTTAACTTGAGGGACTTCTATATTCGATCATTGGTAGGTGTGACAAGAACTATACCGATCCCTACACCGTTAGGCCCAGCGGATCCATCTGTTAAGAGATGCCATCCTGTGTTAGGGTTCCATGGGTCTGTTACTTCGGGTAGGTCTTCGGTCAGGTCATCTTCATGTTCCTCCCAATTAACATCTTTGACCGGGATGTCAGCAAGGAAATCAGCTACTTCTTGGCCTTTTTTGGATATCTGCTTCCCGAATGTAATGTCGTGTTCGCCAAGATAAACAGACCACTATTGGACTCGTCTAGATTTCTCTTTTTTGTTGAGTACTTCTCGAAGGGGATAGCTTGTTATAACGCGGATGGGGTGAGCTTGAAAATCTGGTTTAAGTTTATGGGATGAATAGACGAGGGTGAAGAGCAAACGCTCAAGTTTCGTGTAATAAGTTTCTGTAGGTGTTAGAGTTTTTTAGATGAAATATACAGGTTTCTCAATGTTTGATTTGAATCGAATAATTACAGAGCTGATAGAAGTATAAGTAACCGCGAGGTATAAAGAGAGTATTTTTCCTTTGACAAGGGTGTTGATGATGGGTGGTTGACCAAGGTATGTTTTGAGTTCAAGAAATGCTTGTTCACAGTCGGGTGTCCAGTTAATCTCAGGGTTGCTTTTCTTTTTTGCTTTGTGGACGCCTTAGTCACGTAAGAGAAAAAAGAGCCAAGCACAACGGTCTGAGGATTTGGAAATAAAACGGTTGAGGGCTGCTATCTTACCAGCCACTTTTTGGACGCCTTTTTTGGTTCGGGGCGAAGGCATGTCGATAAGGGCTCGAATATGGGTAGGGTCGATCTCGATACCTCATTTACTGATAAGATAGCCTAAAAATTTGCCAGACGAGACATCAAACTGGCATTTGTCTGGGTTAAATTTTATGTTGTATGTTTGAAGTATCAAAAAGACTTCTGTTAGGCCCTGGATGTGGGTCTGTTTTAGGAGGCTCTTGCATAACATGTTGTCGATGTAAACTTTGACTGACTTGCCAAGCAAGGGTTTAAATATGATTGTAACAAAGCGTTGGTAGGTGGCACCGGCATTTTTAAGGCCGAAGGGCATAACATTAAAACAGTAAAGGCCTTATTCAGTGATGAAAGAAGTTTTAAGTTGATCTTCGAGGAAGAGGGGTACCTGATTGTAACCCGAAGCTACGTCCATCATTGATAGGCGCTCATGTCCAGTAGTGGCATCAAGGAGTACTGAGATGATCGGGAGGGAGAAGCTGTCCTTCGGTGTGTGCTTGTTGAGGTTTATGAAGTCGACGCAGATTCTGATCTTGCTATTCCTTTTGGAAACTACAACAATTTTTGATATCCAATCAGCATACTTTACTTCCCTGATGAAACCTGCGGCTATGAGTTTGTCTACTTCGAGGTTTAGTGCTTCTCGAAGTCGTGGTGCCAAGGTACGTTTCTTTTGTTTTACTGCTGCGGAATGGGGGATGGAATTGAGGCGGTGGCATGCCAAATTGGGATCAACACCGGGCATCTCCTGAAATGTCCATGCAAAGACATTTTTTTTTGCTTGAAGGAAGTCTATAAGTTCGAGGCGTTCGGCCTCGTCTAGAAAGGTTCCAATGAATGTACCTCGACCTGGACTATCGAGTTTAATGTACACAGTGGGTTCGACGGGTGAGATGGAAGATGTCAAAAATATGGGAATTGAGAGGGATAGTGATTGTTATGGGAGTCTGATGAGTCTCTGGGTCTGATCAATCTTTGAATGCTCACATGAACGGGCGAGGCGTTAAGAGCCTTTTAAGTTCCATGTACTACGGGCGGTAGTGAAACGAAGGATCTGATGATAGGTCAAAGGTATGGTATGTATGGCTAGTCGCGCCCAAAGATGCCTAGGTATTCAGACTTCTTATCGATGACAAGAAAGCTAGTTTGAAGTGGGACTAGGCCGGTGGTAACTGGAAGGCTGATTCGACCAACAACAACTTTGGTAGCCTCATTAAAGCCTTTTAGTTCGATATTAGCGGTAGTGATGAGGTCTATTTTCTTCATGGCTTGGGCAATCTGAAGGAAAAGTACGTCGGCTGCACTTCCTGTATCTATAAACATGGTCTGGAGGACGAGGTATTCAACCTTAATCATGATGACTAAAGGGTCGGAATGGGGAAAACGAACGTGTGATGTGTTACAGTCGATAAAAAATATGCATTCGGGTCGAGGACAAAGGCTTGATTCTGGCAGGAGGGTGGGCAGCTTCTCCTGGTAAGTGAGTTTATAGCATTCTGCGACACGCTTATGCTTGCTCTTGAAATGGCCGCTGTCGATATTACTGACTTCGATAAAATAAACTTAGTAGATGTGTACCTCGGCCGGGTCGATAACAAGGGTGGGTTGAGGTTTGAGGTACGACCTGTCAAGGTAGCTGGGAAGGTCAGCCACATACTAATGTAGACGACCTGCCTTGAGTATTATTTCGAGATAGCGCTGCAAGGCGAAGCATTTTTTGGTGTGGTGACAGTTACACTTGTGGTTGGCGCAGTAAGGTTCGCCTGGTTTGACCTCGATGGGAAAGGGGATACGCCATATGGGGTCTGCCTGTATCTGTGGTAGAAGGGTGTTGAAAGGGGCAGTGAGCGTGGGTAGCACTGGCTTTGGTCATTTCCGGCGAGCTTCTGAGGGCATTTGTGGCTCTTAGTCTCCTATGAAACGGGAGCGATCAGGGATATAAGAGTAGAAGGTAGGCCTTATCGAGGTTTATTAATAGTAGTGGTCAAAGGTTTCCCCTATTTATGTGATTCGTGGAGGCGCTCAAGGTCGATATACCCATTGAATTTAGAGAGCATCTCCTCGAGAGTTTGAGGTTTGTGGAGAACCAGGTATTCTTTGATACGGCTGTTATCTGGCAAGGCATTAAAGTACGCGAGTATGACGTTCATGGAGTCGAGGTTTTCGACTTTGTACGACTCGTCGAGAAACCTCTTAGTGAAGGCCTCAAGTGTTTCACTGGGGATTTTTTGAAATTGAAGAGGGCATTGACTCTAACCTCTCCATCTTTGTTAAAGGCAAATTGGGCGATGAAAAGTTGGGATAGTTACTTAAAGCTTCAAATCGAGCCATTAGGGAGATTATGATACCATCGAAGGGGGCTATCAGTGAGGCTATTTGGAAAAAGGTGACACATCAGGTGGTCGGCTGTGGAGTAAAGGCTCAGAGCATTTTAAAATTCAAAAATATGGGATTGAGGGTCGATGTTGCGGTATTTGCTGAGCCTAGGAGCACAAAAATTTAGAGGTACCTCGATAGTAAGGATTTTGGGGCAGAGGGGGTTATTCAACCGATTCCATGAGTTTGGAATTGGGCTTGAGCTGACACGGATGACAGGTTAGATTTTGTTGTCAAAGTCCTGTTGTGCACAATATACAGGATGAGGGGGAGATCGATGGGTTCAAGGATGATAAGGCCGAGGGTTTGGTATGTGTTCAGCGCTGCGCTCCCCGAGGCATTCTCGGGCAGGGCAGCATTTGGGGTGTCTGGAGGAGCAAAATGTAGAATCAGAGGAATCCTCTGTGAGGTGGATGCCAAGATGGATGGAGCCATTAGGGGGAACAGTAGGGGCAACACCTTCGGCACCAAGATGGACTGGAGGTGGTTAGATATGTTGTAAGGGTCATAATAGGTCTCGAGCAGAGACACGTGACTGAGCAGGTGCTCAGGATGGTAGGGGAACGTCTAGAGGCTGTAGTTATTGTAGCTCTCGGACTGTGTTGCAAAAATCATCAATGACGCGGTTCTGTCTATTGGCATCTTCCAAATGGCGATGTCGTTCGGCTTCAAACTCTTGCCGGTGTTTTTTACATTCCAGGTGAAGTTGAGTTTGGTGTCGCTCCTCGGCTTGAGCGAACTGCTGGGAAAGTAGAGCTAGTTGGGCGGTCACTCCGTCGACAGAGTTGCCAATGTGAGTGGAACTAGAACAGAGGGTGGAGCCATTGAGAATAATTTGTAGGAGTTAGAAAAGAGAGAAAATGTTCAAGGGAGATTGGAAGAGTGGGGAAGCACAGACAGCGCCAAATATAGGGGCCTAACTTCGCAAAGAGGGGAAGTCGGCTCTCACACCACAGGGTTTATCTTCACTCAAAGGATTCAAGCATATAATCTATAGTGCATATAATCTATGGACGATATACTTGCGTGGAGGCCTAGAATGGGTCTCACCACGACCTCTGATGAGGATTTTTTAAGAGAGTTTATATTACTGTCGAGTAATCGAAGGTTCGAGTACCATGTGTTTTACAGAGTGATTGAAGGTAATTTGTAAGGGCTCAGGGGAGAAGGTCTATAATCTCTCTATGGTTCCCCATCCCACCTATTTATAGAACATAGAAAGGGCTGAGTCATCATAGGAGGTTAAATTACATGTGTACCCTCCAGGTATTATACGGGTATCACAGAGATGGTGTTGACGCCGGAAATGTCAGGTCTGGCACTGTACTCTTATACTGAAGCAGTTGTTGGGTCTGTCACTGTAGCCGTAAGGACCAACAGCGCCATCGTTCTTGTCTGGTGAGCTGGCTGTTCTGACATATCTGCCTTCGACCACTTATGAATGTGTTCGAAGTGTTTCTGATGTTGATGTGGAGTTCATCTTCGAGGCTTGTTCAGAGTCGAGGCTTCATCTTCGTGCATTCATCTTGCAAGACCTATTTATGGATTGAGTAGGCTTCAAGGTATTTTAGTAGGCTTCGAGGTAGCCTTTAAGTATTCGATTGAAGGTAGAAGGCTGCGAATAGGCTACTACAAGTACTCTAATTGATGGCGAATGACTTACAATGTAATTATCCACAACTGAAGATTCAATCAGTTCCGTCCTTGTTCGAGAAGATGGCGGAGTAGAAAAACCAATCTACTTTATCATTAAAACACTTATGCCTGCTAAAAAAAGATACCCAACAGTAGAAAAATAGCCACACACCCTGGTCTACAGTTCTCAAAAACTTCACCCCTACTTTCAAGCTCATCTAAGGAAAATCATCCCCAAATACCGCCTCAAACTAGTACACTCTAAAAAAGAAGAAACTCGAAGAATCCAGTGATGGTCTATTTTTCTTGGAGAATACAACATTTCCTTCGAACCCCAAATATCAATCAAGGGGCAAGCAGTAGCCAACTTTTTGGCAGACTTTCCTGTTGAGAACTCCGATAGGGAAGAACATGAAGAAATCTTCACAGATGACTCAATAGCAGAACCAGACGTATGGTCCAAAAGCAGGTTGGCGACTTCTTATAGATTAGTCAGCAGGACCACAAGGATCAGGGATTGGCATCGTTCTCGTTAAGCCTTCCAATCATCGAATCGAGAAAGCTATCAAGTTAAACTTCTATGCTACCAATAATGAGACCGGATATGAAAGAATCTTACACGGTCTCGATTTCGCACTCACTCTCGGAGCATAAGAATTAGCAGTCTACATCAACTCTTTACTCGTGGCAAATCATTGCAACAAAACTTTTGAAACAACGGGAAAAATGGTTGATTACGCAGCTCTGGTCGAAGAAAAAATATAAAAATTCAAACATGCAACAATTTCTTACTTTCCTCGACAAAAAAATCGACATGCCGATACGTTAGCTTACATCCCTGCCATGTTGAGGGACAGTGAATACAGATCTTTAGAAATCGAAATCATCGAGTATTCTAGCCTCGACATACTGTCAACACTCCAGATCACCATTGTTGAAGATGAAGACCCTGAAGACTGGAGGAGACCATTTTATGTGTACCTCAACTCCAACATCCTCCCCAGTATTAATTTTTGAAGTTTGCTTTTCGAAGTTTGCTTTCTGCTGTGCCAGAGCATCAATTTTTTCTTTCTCTGCCACTTTCTTCACTTCACCAAGCGCAGTATCCCTCTACTTTTTTGCCTCCAGCTTATAAGTATTCAATGTTGCATTCAACCCTTCCTTCTCCTCGATCAAATCCTTCTCTAATTTTTTTTACGCTACAAGATAATTTGCCAGCTCACCACTGCCAACAATACGGTCTATGGCGACAATCACCAACTTCATGATCTGCAACAAAGTTATATATTGAGTATTCGAGTGACCTACAAATTTTTTCAAACGAAGCAAAGCAGTAAAATTTCTCACCTTCGAATTGTTTCGCTGACCCTCGCAAAGAAATGTATTCAAACTCTCAATGTCTACTAACCTATCCTCCAACTCCTTCTTCAACTCGTTTGTCCCAGACGTGTATGACTCCATGGTCTTCTGCATTTCGGCATCTGACTCTTCAAAGTATTTCATTTCTGACGTCTCACCACTGCCTCTCTTCTTCTAAAGCCTACACGCCGCGCCCCGTGGAGGACGCTCATCCCCCTCAACAACTGGTTTGATGGCACCAGCCACCTCCTCCATTGTCGATTGTCGAGTGATCCTCTTGAGAGGAAGTAGTGGGAGGACATCAGAGCTCGCAACCCTTTTCGTCTTGTTCTTTCCTAGCTATTCTCCAAACATGGCATTTATCTCTGTATTTGTATTATACCCGGCCAAGGAAGGATTGTCCAATGGTAAACTAGCCTCTGCTGCCCTCTTGTTTTTTACCAATATTTTCTCGTCAATAGCAGCTACTTCAACACCTTTAGCCCTTGACCTCTTTAAACCAGCTTCATAAAATAAGGTGCCCACGCGATCTTGGTCGATGACCAGGTTATCGATCCTACCCAAAAAATTTCTTCTAATCTTATACAGCTCTTCCTTCACTTTCGAAATCCTGTCGACCTCTTTCAAAGCTACAAACACACAAAGACAGTTAGAAACAATTACCATTACATTTAACACTTCGAACATCGACAATTCAAATTACCTAATCACAGACCTAAGTAAAAAGTATTTCTCTTTAAGGGCTCCCCAGGGTCTTTCTTGTCAAACTCATAGTTCCCAGAGACAAGTAAGCGTTCATCAGTGTATCACCCCCAGTTGATACCATGTCATAGAACATCGGCCTCATTAAAATCATCGCCAAGTACTGATAACCTACTTTCTGGGGGTTCATCTTGAGCGTGTAGTATACACACAAATCATTGACCGCTATCAACTCCTCCCCCTGGCTCTAAGTTGACCATTTATTGCCACACATACCCTAAACAAATCATATACATTTAGATTAAACTGACCAGGTGTCACATCAAAAAAGTTTATTAACTTTTTTTTGTCAGCTCTAAGGGGAAGTTTCAATCCTTTCTTAATTTGTTCCAGATGTACTAGAATACCATTCAAAAATATTTCCTGGTCAATCATATCATACTGATACTCTTCTAACCTTATATCCCCAGGAATACCATACTTCTTCTTAAAACTTAATATTTCTTTGGTCTCTTGACCCTCTCCATAACATACCTCCTCACCTTCCTCCACATCTTCTTCCCCAGCCCCACTACCTTCTTGGTCACTAGCTTGGGGATCGTAATCCATATCCATCTCGGTAGACTCTTCATTAGAAAGTTCGACAACCCTAGGTGCCACCCTAAACTATTCCACGCTACCTATATCTGCACTACTCGGTCCTACCCTATATTTCCCTCCCAACTATTGTACACATGCCCTTACGTCAATCATAAGGGGCATTACGTCCTCAAGATTCGCGTATATATCTTTCTCATCATTTTGAATGTGTTCAGCCATTTTAAAGAACCTATAAATCAGATTTCATATTATTTACAAAGTTAGTATCTATCATATCTGATACATATATATGTTTAAAAGTTCATATATTCATCTTCATATAGTTGTCGAGATTACTCTCCAACACATCATTCTCAATTACTATCTGCTACAATATTTACAGTTCGATTTCATAATGCAGTTCTCGATACACTTATATGACTTTTTTCTTATATCATGTACATCGTTTACTGCATACATTCAGTTCTCTATGATTTTTTATTATTTAAATTATAAACATCGATAAATCATTAAATTTGTGCTTGCCCTACTTTCAGGTTAGCGACAGTTCTCGAAGAAACTTGAACGGTTTCCCACCAAAACCACTAATATTTCAAAAACGAATATCGTCGTTACCGGCAAAATTTCCAGCAATATTTAACCTACTTTTACATTAAATCCCAACCGATCCCCTACGATCACGGCATCCCCACCGTGCCACGAGCAGTTCTTTCTCCACCCCTCACCACTAATTACGCACAATTCTCGTATCAAATCCCCTTTATTAACCACTACACCATTATTACCATAGGAGAGACACCGCTTACATCCGTCAACCAACCTTTGCAACAAAACCCTAACCCCGATTGTCACCAAAGATTATTCTCTTCACCATAAATAGCTCCCTTCTATAATTATACTACATCTATCTATACAACCACACTTATAACGACATCAAGCAAAAAAGGTAAGTAAGATAATCACAGTTACAAACCTTGTAACCTTGTTGCCTTTGTATCCCTCTCTTTAGCACGCTTTGTTCTTTCAATCAACATGGCAATCTCCTCCTTCCCAATTGCTGGCAACGATCCAAATGACAAGCACAATGAATTCGCACTGGACAATCTTTTTTCTAAGTTTGTAAAATACGAACAGTCGCCTACCCTAGAACTAATTATAGATTCCACGCGGCTGTTCACCATCCCACCTCATAACTATTTGAGTACTCGAACTTGACGCCTTATATGTCTCTTCACGAAGTCTCTGACACTTTGCCTTCTCAACGCCAAAAAACTTCTACACTGTACCTCCAAACCTTCCATATCTCGAAGCACTTCCTCCGAGACATCCGTCTTCAACAGTGCATAGCCTATTTTCTTGCACAGATACTGCGCGTCATGTTTTTTTATACTCCAAAATTTCACCCAAAAGAATACACCTTACCATAATTGTTTAACCTCATCCCCCCCCCCTAATTTATATTTACTCTACAAACCCTTATATTTTGGGTACACATTCGACAAAAAAAATTAACTTTATTCACAGTCGATTAGTACTAGTCATTCCATCATTCCAACATTTCCTAACTCAAAATTCATTTGACAAGAAACAAATATTCCACATTTTAACATCGACAACTATACACTCACATCAAATTTAATTCTTCATTTCATTTCAACGACAAACACGACCTTTACATATATTTTTTTCAAAAAATAAAATTACAAACCCCTTGTTGCAGCATCAACTTCTCTCTTCACCAATTTCATCGCGCGGATCCACATGTAAGCCACATGCTTAGGAGGAGTCCAATATCGCAATTGGCAATGAAACATAAATTCTTCCTCAGCATCCTTGGCCTCTGCCTTACACATACCATCATAATCAGGTTCCATAGGATCCTCCAAGTGAATATCTACATTCCGCAGGAGTCCGATATACTTGCCATATATTTCCCAATACTTTGCTTGTACATGACTATATACCTCATTACGCACCTGCGATCTCGTCTTCACCATTTCTTTAAACCACAATGACTCTCATACGAACAACAGGGGATATTTATAACACTCCACAGTCAAAGTCAAACAACCAACTTTTTATTCACCTCAGAACTATACATTTTCAATAATCACCTCAATCAGCCATGAAATCCATTCCTGGACCCACTCGACCAACTATACCTCGAGTTGTTAAGACTTTGCAGCACTCACTTTACTCACAGTTGACTTCGATGATATAAATATATAAACATATATAGTCGGCAACAACATAAACCAACAAGAGAAGAAGTCGAAGAAATGATATGTATTTGATAAACAAACTGTTACATATTACATTTGATAACTATATCATTATATTACATTACATCAAACTACACTACTATCTTTACATTTGACTTGTAGGACTAATTACTCCATGTTTTCTTTTTACCAGAATCTTACATTAAAGCCTTTTTCACTAGAATCTGGTAATATTTCTGGCACTAGGAGCGACAATCCTAAGAAGCTCAATGAATCTCAAGTTACTGAACTTCTAAGAGATGCTTCCATAGATAAAAGGTAGCAAAAAATTGTAAGAAGCCTCCTACGTCCGGCAAGATCCCTGGACGCCCATCCAAGCTTCAAATCCTTGTCTTTACCACAAACAATTATCCCTTCTCCCCCAAAATGATACAATCCAGTACCTTCAGCACCGCATCGTAACCACCATGGTTCCAACAGATATAAACATCATCTGATAATACCTTCCCCCACCCTCTACACCATGGCGGGATCAAAGGAAACATTACCAAGGCCTAGTATGGGACAGGACTTTACCTCAAAATCCTTACCATCTTCATCTTTTGGCGACCTATTCTGTCATACTTTGGGCGGCATCCTTACGAACCACAACCATAACACCCTCCCTATACCTCCTATTTATACCCAACTTCAGTCTGCCAGGTTCATTGTACCGCATTAATTGTTCCTCGGGAATGATCTGGCCTGATACAGTTTACTTTGACCTAGAAAATATTAATAACGACTCGTGATAAAATTCGGCAACCTCTTCAGCTTCCAATTTCTTCTCGAGAATGGGGTGATTGTAGTAGCATATTCCTCAGATTCGACAAGAGTAACCCAGTAAAGCATAGTTGAAGACAGCCGTACATGATCAAAGACAAATAGCATTCGAGAAGATACCTTTAGTCCTTGACCTACTAAAAGTAGCCGTTGTGTCTGGTCAAGAAGAAAGTTGTTAGAGCTCCGTGAAGTTCGCCCACTCCCTCCTAAATAGGACACTATATCTTCTTTTTTTGTAAACTGGCTGTATCTATTATAAATATAGGCAGAGAATAGATGATTCAGGATCCAAGAATATACAACCTTATTATCATTTGCCTCTTAACCCTACTATTACTCCAAAAACTTGTAATAATTAGCATCTTACTAGATTTTACATCAAAATCCTCCTCGATGTCGTAGTTTTTCTCAGCTTTTACTGAGTTTTGCAAGTAAAATCTTGTTTATCTAAGTCTTTATTACATTTTCTTTACGAATAAGTATTGACAAAGATTCTCCTTCCGGAAAACACGTCATTAAAAAATGAACTCGAATTATGTTCGAGGTCGTTTTAGTTCGAATTATTTCAGTTCAAGGATTGAAGTCAGATTGAAATGGATTGAAAATAAGATTTTCAATGTTCATATTCGAACTGGTTATGATCGACAGAAGTTCCAGCTAGTTAAGTTACCTAAATATTCAAGTTGGTTAAGTTACATGATGTTTGAACTGGTTAAGTTACCTAGAGACTCGAGTTGGTTCTGTTCGAGCCGTTGAAGTTGAACTCAATGTAGGTCGAAGTCGTTCGAACAAAAATGGAGCTCGTTTGAACGAGTTGTCTGATTTTACGTTTTGGAATTTGAAGACCGAAGAAGTCGTTCGAACAAGATTGGATTTTGTTCGAACGACATGTATGCTTTCTAAGGCTAAAAAATTTAGTCGTTAAAGCCGTTTGAACGATTTTATATTTCTCTTGAACGAGTTGTCCTAGATTGCCTTTGGGAGTTGTACTGAGACGCTGAGTTTTCCTCGAGATCCGTTCTACTTGTATTTAGTCATGTGGTATATAAAGATGACTTAATTAGGTTATTTTCTTAGCCTAATCTTTTCCTGTGTGAGTTTAATTCTAGAGACCTAGAATTTGAGAGACTCCATTAAAGCTTGAGAAGCTTTGAGAGATCGTTGTAACCTGTTTGATCATCATAGTGGATTGTTCGGGGAGTGGTTTTTATTCGTAAGGGTTTTCCACTTTCCTTCTCTAGGAATTCTTGAGTTCTTTTATTGTTCTTGCTTGATTGTTTCTCCTGTTAGGCTTATTCCGCGTATCGTTCTTGTCGTAGAATAGAGAGTAGCTACCTCGATTCTCAACACAATGTTCGCACCGAACACCTACATATCATTCAACATTAGAATATGGAGCTTTTGTGTCAGAATCAAACACCTAAAGCCAATTAGGGAACCTTTTGTTTCACAAATATAGAATAAGGTTGATCACTTAATCATAACCTAAAAATTGTTACAAACGTGTTTAATTATCTTTTAAATGTCATATACTCATAGCTCACCTTTAAATTCCATAGATCATACAATATGGTTCCCAATAACCAGACTTCAGCCACCCTACAATATCAACCATATCAATATCAATATCCATATCATCTGTAACCAATCTACCAACCCTCAACCCTCAACCCTAGTAGAACAATATATGAACATGCTCAAAAGAGAATACCGTACAATGTTAGGGAAGCTAAAACTTCATGTAGCACATAATAGCAAATCAATCAATATATTGGTGGAAGACCCTTACACACTTACGCAATTTTATACCTAAATCCCAAAACACCCTTGAAGAAAACCAAGCCTAGATTTGACCCCGAATCAAAATGGATAAGGCTTGTGCTCAACAAACCCAATCACATGAACTATTATCGAATGGAAGACTTGATTATTCAATACAGGATAACACCATGAATGGACTATCCAAGGACAGATTTGATCTGAATCAGGACACATCCTACGAAAAAAATCCAGAAGATTGGCCTCACCCAATTACTCAGGAATACCAGAATAAGATAAAAGACATATTAGACAATATCCAATATTCATACATCCAGTCATCCGCAGAGGAAAGCCATAAACACCCCAATCCGAAGCCTTCCATAGTTGCCAAATCGCACTACAAACATCGTAGGAAGTGTAAGACTAAACCAAGACTATCCGAGAAAATCGAGTGATTTGACACCTTAGTTGATGAGTCCAAAAAGATTATGGATTTCTCCAAAATTGAGGAAAATGAAATGACCAACATATTTGTAGAGGCATTACCCGATTGTAGCGATGACGTAACACTTGGACATGAAACCAACCTCACATCTAAAAATCAAGGGCAAAAGAGAATACACATGATCAATAAGAATCTTTGGGATATTCTCTATACCAACCCACCATGGGAGGACTATTCTATTGTGGAGAAACAAATTCAAGACATTGATAACCCATTTCCAGTAGAAAGAGTTATCTACATGAAGATATAGACCAACCAAGGATAACCTTCATCACCTAACCTAACCTAACCAAAACCTTAAATGGGGAACCTATTGCCAAAATGATAATGAGATGTCATTTAAGGAAAAACTCAGTTTTCCATACATACTGGAAGAATACACTGACTACTCAAGGCTAGGTGAAAGGATTCACAATGGAATTGAGACTAATCTTGACCATGTTTATTCAATTTTCAGAACACAACCTCTATCTTGTTTACACACATTCACGTCTAATAGTTATTTCCCAGTTTTATCTTTTACTTGAAGTCTATTCATTTTTGAATTCTTTGATTAATCCTACTCAAATTTGTAAGGTATCAAAAATTCGCTCTTGAAACAACAATATTTCATTTGGAACTATCCTCCCATTTTAGTGCTCCTCCTGATACTATTCATACTCCAGTTATCAAGCTTTTCAAAGAAAATTTACAACTGGGATAGTTCCAAACAATTTTTGAAAAAATATACTCTCCGAATCACAATTTTGGGGGTATATTAGTCTAGCTAAGGGAGTAAAATTTAGCACTCTTAGGAGGTAACCAAACGTCAATTGCGTAAGTTTTCTTTTACATTCGGCAACTCCTCACAAAAAAATATCTTTATAATATTTTCTAATTGTCAGGTTCATTGAGGTTGCTCAACTACTATCTTGCAATGGCAACTCATATGCTCACCAAGCAAGCATGTGTGAGACATTTCAAAACTAAACCATTGAAATACTACTTTGCATAAGAATGTAGAAATATTAACTGGGACAACCTCTTTTATGGGATAGATGACTACTATTGCAAAAACCAGGTTGAGAAATTTTATACGTCTATTACTTCGATAGATAAGGAGAAGAGGATGATCGAAATGACTTGGAAGAATATGTCACGACCATACATTCTTAGCGCTAACAACTTATCTGTGATAAGGCAAATAACAAAATTTCTTAATGTTGCAACTCATGAAGAAGGAAGTAGTTATTATGAGTACGTTAATGAACTTGGTTTAAGCGATGTCGTTATCACAGTACATGGGGTATCTATGATAAGGTGTTACATAAAAATTTGATGCTAGCATACAATTAGTTGGAAAAAATGTGGTAACTATCCTTTCCATATCAGTGATTGATTACACTTATCTCAACATCTTGAAATCCGTTCAATCAGGAAATGAGTATATGTGCATCTTAAACACTTTGTTGGATTCCATAATACAATAATTCCTGGAACCAACCTCTTGGCCAATCACGATTAACTGTAAGCCCATTGGATCACCTCGTATGTACGTACTTCCCACTCTTATCACTAAGATCGTGCGAGATATTGATGCAGAAGCCGACGGATACCCGATATACCTAAAGGAAAAGGTAATGGAATTTGCTATGAAAAAATGCGTTCAAGATTTATGGATCCCAGACCGTATTCATTTGCATGAGCTTTCTATATCAATAGGATCATCCAAGGGCCCTGATTATATACCTAACATGCCTCCCCATGCAACTCTGGAAGAAATAATTGCAAAGGTAGATGGCCTTGAGGAAAAACTAATTGAAAATGAATGGCTATTGATAGAAAACATCAAGCTTAAGAGAGAAAACAAGGATCTACTACAAGAGAACACAACTCTGCTAAGGGAATTGCTCCAGGGCTTGAAGACGGTGGAACCAAGAAGTTCAAGTCCACAATATCATATCAAAATAGGAAGTTAGATGATTTTCTTTAAAAGATGTAAGTTAATTTGAATTCAAGTATTTTTCTTTTCCGCATTTTTAATTTTTTGTCTATGTACCACGAAATATTCTTTTATTAATGAAATGCATCAAGTTTTGTCTTAAATCAAAGATCCATTTCATTTATGGAGGCAACGATAATACGATAATATCCTACTTCTCAATTCCATTGCGGTCAGAAACATTGAGGAAAATGTTCCATTAAAGTTTTTTTTTTTTTGAGGGGATATAACAAACATTTAAAGTATTTTCAAAGAAATTCACAATTTTTTTTAAACATATTATAGTGTGAAAGATTAACATGGCACAACAAAATATAGCCTACATCTTGATAATAATAATAAAATATGCTTGTTCTAATAATTTGATCTCTAAATAATCAAGGAAAAATTTAATATTACTTTCTTATTGTATAACCCCACTAAAACAATTCTTGAAATACACCCAAACTCGCGGTAACTGTAAGGATTTACTACAATTACTATGATTAATAATTACATAGGTAAAATAGATTAAACTAACCTTTTTTCTAATCTCTGATAATCCCCTGATCTTGAGTGGAGTCTTCCCTTGGATTGGATACAGACCTCAATGGGATGGTTTTTTGTATTGTAGCCTCCAAGAGGGACTTCCTCTCTATTTAACCTGACAGGGTTACAGTGGTCTTCCAATTATACCCTCAAACCCTAATAAAGAGTAACATTAGTTCCTACTTATCTTAACATGATATAACAATTGGGCACAGCCAATAACACCTATATGACCTATTAACATGTGTGCTCGTGAACCGGAAGAATAGTTTTGGTATAGATGGAAAATCTAACAATCTCCCACCCGGCGCTAACTCGATTTTAAGAAAGATATTTTCAGCCTGATTCAAAGGATTTTTTTTATGAAAAGCGGATGGCCATCATTTGTATTTTAAAACCACACGTGATAATTTGTCAAAGACAATAATATATCAAACTTCACTGTCACTCCACAACTACAAAGATGGCTAACACGGTTCACGGACAAATTTTGGTCAGGCCTTTGAGTATATGCCAAATTCATATCCTGGACATCAGGCTAGCAACCTCAATAGCTTTCAAGTATAATTTCTTTACTGGTGGAGTTTAGCGTGTGAATGGCAAATGTACACCTTAATGATGTGCTGGTACATTTTCATTAGTGTCCTACAATATGTGTTTACCAAATACATGTCATTTTAATACTTAGACAAACCGTCATGCGAAGACCATTGGTTATACAGAAATAAAGGCCAAAGGATATGGAGCCTACCCATATCCAGCCCAAGCAAACTTGAGAAACCTTTTCAGTATTCTCTATAGGCACTTGATACTTAGCCAAACGTCATGTAATAAAATCACTCATATCTAAAATTTTATTGCAATTGGATAATTTAAACTGAATATGTGCACATATGATAACAGATCTAAATATAATAGCAGCTAAATAATCAAAATAAAATCTGAATGTCGGCCAAAATAATAATCGAGAATAACTCCCACATGGATAAAGAGTCCTAATGCAGTAATAGAAAATAAATTAATAACTACTCCCATATAAAAGAGAAAGAGACTCCAGCAATCCCATACGCGTAACATGTCCTCTGAAGGATGGTATCGAATGTCCCTTAGTAAGTGGATCAACAATCATCTCTAGTGTCGACAAATGAGGAATCTCAATAATCTGTTGTTGCACTTTATCAATGACAACGTGATACTTAATGTCAATATAGTTGTTATTCGTAGTCACATTATCATTCTTAACATACTTGGCGACTGCCTCATTGTCGCAAAATACTCGCAATGGTTTAGAAATCGAATCAACAACCTTCAGCTCAGAAATAAACTGCTTAAGCCAAACAGCCTATTGAGAAGCCTCATAACAAGCCACATATACTCTACTTCTATAGTTGAGGAAGCTACAAAAGACTGTTTGACACTTCTCCACGAGATAACGCCATGAGCAAACATAAAAACATAACTAGAAGTAGACTTATTGTCATCTTTGTCTCCTGTAAAATCTGAGTCAAAGTAGCCCAAGACCATGACTCATCCAATCTCCTATAAAACAGTCTGTAATCTCTAGTCCTCTTTAAAAAGTGAAGAACCTTTTTGGCTGTCTGCCAGTGAATAATAGAAGGGTTTTGTTGGTACCTTCCAAACATCCCAATAACAAAACTGATGTAGGGTCTCATACATATCATGACATACATGAGGCTACCAAAAACTTAAGCATATGCTTAGCGATGTCTGAAGAAATTGTCTCGTACGACATCGCCATCCTGAAGATATCTCCCTTCACAATAGGGACTTCACCTGCTTTGCAATCTTGTATGCCATAGCTCTTTAAAACTTTAATGATATACGCACTCTGAGATATGCCTAATATTCCTCTGGTCCTGTCTCGCTCAATCTTGATGCCAAGGACATAACTGACATCTCCCATATCCTTTATATCAAAATGCTGATATAAGAAGGCTTTCATTTCATGAAGAAATTGGATGTCACTGCTGGCGAATAAAATATTATCGATGTACAAAACCATAAATGTAAAACGTCCCCCACTTTGTTTAACATATATACAACGATCCACTTTGCACTCGATAAAACCGTGGAACCACCTCATGAAATTGTAAGTACCACTGCATAGAAGCCTGTTTGAGACTGTAGATGGAGCGATTAAGCTTACAAAAATGTCAAACCTTCGGTCTTAAAACCTTTGGTTGGTGCATATAAATCTTCTGGTTCAGACATACATTAAGCAAAGTTGTCTTGACGTCCATCTGATGAAGCTCCAAGTCAAAATGCACCGTAAGAGCCAAAATAATCCGTAATGAATCCTTCTTCAAAACTGGTGAGAGAAAGTCTCATCAAAGTCAATTCCTGGACGTTGCTTGAAACCCTTCACAATAAGTCTCGCTTTGAAATGCTTAACCTTCCCTTCAGAATCATGTTTGGCCTTAAAGATCCATTTGTATTCAACTGCCTTAAATCATTCAAGTAAAGGTGTCAACTCCCACACAGAGTTGTGAGACATAGAATTCATCTCCTCTGTCATGGCATTACGCCACTAATCTGCAAAACTACTAGCCATAGTCGTACTAAAAGATTCTGGATCCTTAAAATCAAATAAATCTCCTTCAATTGAATAATGATGGTAATCTAAAGAAATGGTTGAACACCTCTCTCCAAAGGATCTCAGAGTAGGAGAAAGAAACTGGGCTGGAGGTAGAATGATAGGAAGCTGAATGAGAGCGGGTGGAGGAAAAAACTGAGGGAGAACCGGTACTAAGAAGGGGTCTAGAACTGGGTCTGGAACCGTACTTGTCACAGTAACAATATCAGATAAACGTGGAAGCATAACAACACTGGTTAGAATAGCAATTAGACTCCGAGTTTCAAAACCCTCCTCAAAGACAACCTCTCTATGAATAAAACTGATAAAGTGTTATCCCTCCTTTATAAATTGAGCCTAAGCACACTCAACAATCTCCATAGGTCAAAAAGGATAATAAAACCTGAATGTTTTCAATCTCTCTGGGAAACCAACGAAGAAACAACTAACAGTCCTCGAATCTAACTTTCTGATATTTGGGTTAAACAATTTTGCCACTGCCGGACAACCCCAAATACGAAAGTGATTAAGACTAGGATTTCTCCTAGTCCATAGATATAAAGATTAACAAGAACAGAACGAAAATGAACTTGATTCTGAATATAGACTGAATAACGAAAGCACTCTCCCCACAAATTTACAGGTAAATCAGTATGACATAACTTTCTGCGAACCATGTTCTGATAAGTTCGATTACGACATTCATAAATACCGTTCTACTCTGGTGATCCAGGGATAGTGTATTGGGCTACAATACCCTGATCCTTTAAATACTAATAGAATGGTCCCGAATGTTGATCGTCTTGACCGACCTTATCATAATACTCGCCTCCTCGATCTGACCAGACAACCTTGATCTTTCGATCTAACTATTTCTCAACCTCTAACTGGAAAGTCTTAAATACATCAAGTGAGTCAGACATCTAATGGATAAGAAAAGTGTAGGTATAACGAGAGAAATTGTCAATGAAGGTGATAAAATATCGATGACCACCGCGGGACGAAGTGGGAAAAGGTCCACATATATTTGAATGAATCAGCTGCAAAAGGTCAGTGCTACGAGTTGACTCAATTTTTTTATCTTGGTCAATTTTTCACGAATACAATCGATGCAAGTCTGAAAATCAGAGAAATCTAAAACCCGAACCCCATCTCGAACCATAATCCCTAACCTCTTTCGAGAAATATATCCTAGTCGTTTGTACCATAACATCGAAGATTGTTTAGAAACTCTAGAACGTTTAAAAGTAGATTAAATATTAGCCTCTGCAGATAAACATAATATAAATGTCTCAAATGAATGATCAAGAGATAGACGAAATAACCCATCAACTAGTATACCAGAACCAAAAGTATAATCAAGATGAATAATATCAAAGCCACCATGCCTATAATTGAAAAAATAATTGAAAGAGTGCAACCGAGAAACAGAAACTAGAGATCGTCTCATCGAAGGAACATAAAATGTGCTTGTCAAATCTAAAGTAGCACCCATGTCTGAAACCAAGCGAAAAGTACCAACAAACTCAATGAAGTCTTCTAGCATCTCCCGAGAAAACCTGCTCCTCAAGCCTTGCCGGCCGCCTGTTGATGAACCCCAGTAGAAAATTCAAAATATGAATAGTTGTCAAAGAATCTAACCACCAAGAGTTGGTGGGAACATCAACCAAATTGGATTCAAAGCAAACATATATGTAAAAGTAGACATTTCCACTGCCGTCATACTTCAACGATAAAAGCTGAGATAAGTTACTGTACTGCCTTCCCTTGACGGAATCCTCGAACTATTTCTTAATGACATCTAACAGATCCTTTGAGTAGTTAGAGTACGTCAAGGTCTCAATATTAGTCAGTTGGTTCTGGATCATAGAGTCCATAGCTGCATGAACCAAAAACTTATTTTAGGACGTGTAAAAATTAAATTATATTCACATTTAACTTAATTTGTAAAAGATCTATTACTAGATATTTTTAATCTCGATCCTACCTGGAGTTAGGATGATCGAGTCAAACTGTATATAATATTTGCGGTATTGATTTTTTACTCTGCGGGTACAACTGTGTATCATCGAATCCCCCCTTTGGGTGGTAATTTGACATACATTGCCCCCTAGTTGGTAATTACTCACGCTCAAGACTAGACTTACCACTTACAGTTTAACTCGAGATACTTCATCACCTTTGGGCTGAGAGTTATCATCATCTTCCTATACCGTATAGCCTATCTTGACCTACTAATTAATTAGAAGTTTATTAGCCTCCTTTGGGTGATCTAATTATTTCAAGTTTAATAAGTGCAAAGTAATCTTAATGAGACTCCCAAAATTAGTAGAGCGTTTAACTCCATGGGGAAAACTCCTTTGGGTATATTTACCCACTATGTATCCCGTATTCCTAACGACTACTTGATCTCGCTTAAGCCCCATTAGAGATTCATGGTATGAAAACCCCCATTAACATAATAATGACTTATGCCAAATTTTGTTAATGGATTATCTAATGGTTGTTAAACCAAAGATTCTTTGTACGCTGTCTTAGTTAATGTCATATAATAGACCTTACTAAGGGAATTAAACCTCAAATAATGATATCCAGAATCTATATGGACATTATGACTATCATAAATAATGAAATATACTACCTCTAAAGTTGCTTAAAGCAAGTAGTTCCAAATAGAAGTACTTAAGTAAAAATATAAAAAATTACCCATGATAAATGATGTTGAATTGAAATCAACAACTTAGAAAATAAATCCCTGAACATATCTCTTGAAACCTTTAACTTAAATGTATGATTATTGACTTCTTCTATGTCTCTCCTATTATCATGAAGGTCCTGTTAGGTATTCTACTATTCCTCTAAAAGTCTCTATAACATAACCCGTAATAACGGTTAAATGTTCCCATCTGTTCTACAAGGGAGCCGAGACCGTCGTAACCAAAAACTGACATGAATGCATCTCAATTGAAAATCTATAGAATTTTTTAGGCAAACGAGAAGAAGGATTCCAAGCCCTTGAATAATGTGAAGTTTTGGAGAAAAGACAATCAGATATAGCCACTTTTGACGAGATTAAACCTGGTAGTCTCTTAGTGGATCCATAAGCTTTGAACAAGTAAACAGCTCTTTCTCTTTCTCAACCTCTCAGATCAAACTATTGATTGTTTTTTAGTGGTTCAAACCTAGGGTTTATAATTCTAGAATAATTAATCTCATTGTGGATGTTAATTTTTGAATAATTTGGGTTTCGAGAGATTAAAATTGAGTATTGGGTCTCGTTGAGTGCACCTAAGAGGATGTGAATTAGGTAAAAAGTTTTAAAAAACTCGTATCTCCACAGTCAGAGTCTCTTAGAAATCAACGTGGAGATGAAATAGTAAAACCTCAAAACTTCTAATAAAAATTAAATCAATCATAGTTCAAGGATATGTTAGCTAAAGATTAATCACATTAATTAATAACCTAACGGCTAATACCAATTGTAAGGATTTACTACAATTACTATGATCAATAATTGCATAGGTAAAATACATTGAACTAACCTCATCTCATGCTCTATAATAATCACCTGATCTTGAGCAAAGTCTTCCCTTAGATTAGCTGCAGACCTCAATGGGATGGTTTTCTATGTTATAGCCTTCAAGAGGGACTTTCTCTCTATTTAACCTGATAGGGTTAGAGTGGTCTTCCCATTATACTCTCAAACCCTAATAAAGAGTAGTACTAGGTCCCACCTACCTTAACTTGATGTAATAATTATGTACAACCAATAACACCTATACGACCTATTAACATGTATGCTCGTGAACCGGAAGAGTAGTGCCGTTATAGATGGAAAATCCAATAGTAACCACATATGCATGTACCAGCTTAATAGAGCATCGTAATATTAAAGACCTCAAGGATAATCGCGGAGACTTGTTATATAACCCAAGTGAGAAATTTGAGCCTTTTTAAATCCCTTGAGTGTTATACCCAAACACTTTCCAGGATCAGCATTCTAAATTCATGATCTCATTATTCTTTGCACTATTGATTATAGAGGGTAAAATAAAATTTGAGTTAATATTACTACAACCATTCCTTATTATTCTTCGAAGTGAAAAAGATACCATATAAAATGAAGGAAATAATTTTAGGCATTTCTTTAATAAAATCAATTTTTGGCCCTCATATCAAAGCACCTTAAATTATTTTCCATCAGTTACCCCATTGAGCCTAAATAATAAGTCATCATTTGAGAGACAACTATATTTACCCTGTTCTGAGTTTACTTAAAGAAGTAGATAGTTATAGCTGCGGTTATAAACATAAAAATGGGAAAGGATATGGGAAAAAGGTGAAGTACGAACAACAAAGAGTTAGTAAGCAAAACTAATCTCCTTAAAAAGAAAGAAAAAAATAAAATAAATATAAAAGGGGATTTCCAAGCGAAGAGGACTCGAGAATAAAGTACATGATCAAGCTATGTCATATGGCAAAATCATGAAAAGTGAAAGAAAAGGTGAACAAGTGATTATAGAAAATGGGAACACTTTAAGTTATTCTAAGAATGCTAGCGAAATAACCTTTTTCCATGCACCACCTCTCTTTTGCCTACCTTTCAGCCTTTAAAAGTCATTATTGATCTTGAGTCTAGTATGGTCTATTTAGTAGAGATAAAAAATAGAAAGTAATTATGACTTTAACTGCACTTAGAATCAATTTGTGATTATTCTTAGACCAGAGAGTAAACTAGAAAATTTTCAGTGATTATTTGAGCGACTATTTGTGTGAGGTCAAAAATAAAAATGTATTACCAAGAAGTTCACAAGTCTGTAACACACCCAAAAATCTGGTTTTATGCATATGAAAATTACCCTCACACACATACTATAATCCATAAATTTAGTCTTTACTGGTTTCATCTAATAACTAGGTAATATCTTAACTTTCTCAATTATTAAGTACGAAAAAATTAAAGCGACTTGAGGTTGTTCTTAAGGAGACAGGTAAATATTATCTAGCAAAACACAGTTTTCATGCGGTAATTATGTCATAATAAAATATTGCGGGTAAAATATTATAGGGAATGGATTCATGGACACTAGAAAATGGGATACAAGAAAACGAGACACTCAAGTATCACTGGAGTTCTTCACGGGTCGGTTCGGGTCAGTTTTTGACCTGAACCAGGACCGAACTGACCAAAATTGGTTCCTCAAATCTGGAACCGAGCTGATTAAGAAGGGACCTGAAACTAGCCTGAAAATCTATCATATAAACTAAAATTAACCCCAAACTGAGTCGATTATTCAGATTGGGCTAGGTCGGCCTGGGTTTTCAACAATTTGACATTTTTTTTCTTTTAGAGATCCGCATCTGGATATCACAATATCAAGCCATTGAGCCCCTCAATCCTACAAAGCCCCAACACCTCAAAACAATACTTCTTCATCTCCTACCTCTCTACGCTCCACTCATTATCTATTCTAAACCCTACTATGTAAGTCCAGATGAAGAAACCAAAAAATCATAAGCAATACAATGAAAAATATGAAAATTGTGGAGATTTGAAGAACACCTATGTGATGATAATCCAAAATAGTTGATATCTTGAGGTATCTAAAAAAAAGAGCTTTGATTCAAGAGAGAATAACCCCATCACAGTGGTGACCACAGAATTGAGGCCCATTCTCAACCAGCATTGATTACCTCATCAAAACCCTAACCCATGAAAATAGGGGAGGTTGCCATTAGATGTTTGGGAAGTTGGCATTTGGGTTTTGGATTCTTCTTCTTTTTATGAAAAAGTCAAGCTAGAAGATGTTCTAATGGATCGAAGGCAAAAAGATCTAAGATAAATTGGTTTGTATGCTTTAAATTCTATTCGATTCAGTTTTTTAAGGTTTAAAAAATTGAAGAACCAAAAACCGAACCGACCTAAACCGTTTTCAACATTTCTAAACAGAACTGAACCGATTGGTTTGGTTAATTTAGGCTGGCTTGGATCGGTTTGGTTAGTTTATGTTCACCCCTACTCTATAGGATAAATGAGTAGTTCTTATAAATGGAAGTTCCTATAAAGGAAATAAGGTGGAAATGATCTATCTCTCTCTCATGATGTGTGTCTCTCTCTCATGATGTGTCTATTCCTCTCAGCTTTAATTTCAAATCAAACCTTCTCTCTCAAGGTTCATATCTGTCTGTATCCTTCTCTATGCAAAAATTACAAAAATCATGAATGTAGTTTTGACCTCTCTTACCTGGCACTGATTATCACAATTTTTTGGCACACATCCCTAGAAGGTTTAATAAGAAGAAATCTTCATCGAATGCCCAAATATTACTGCTGGAAAATAATGGGGGGTAGTTAATTAAGACATTTTAGAATCAGGGTTTCTCTATATAATGTTCTGTTCTTCTACTCCAAACTTACTTTTCGTTTTAGGGTTATTTTGGAGGGTAAGAACTGAGTTTGCATCACTCTTAACTCATATATAAATTCTATAATTTGATTTGTCAATTTATATCTATCTATTGATTATTAAGATGTTACAAGACTAATCCTCTCAGACTAGACCAGATGAGAAAGTTTTATGTGTATGTTAGGACTTTCTTACAGGCTATAGGGTTTGACTTAGAGGCCTTTGTTAACTCTTTTGAGTTGATCTTCAACTCTCTTGAACTTAAAGAGTTGGAAGAGGAGGCGAACAATTTTAACCTGGAAGAGCTTAGTTGCTTTAAAACGGAGTTAATCTCTCAGACCATGTATGACCTCTACATTTAAATTCCTAACTATACAAGTTTACATGAATAAATTTTAGAATTGTGAGTAACACATTTAAAATCATATATTAAATTCCTAACAATGTACCTCGAGATAAGGATATGTAGAAGATGAGGTGTCCAATTAAACCCCTATGATACACCTATGTGTCTGAGCTAAGGACATGTAGAAGATGAGATGTCCAATTAGAGAAGCCCAATAGGTATTTAAACAACCTAAACAACTTAGTTGTTGCTAATCTCCTTCAAAAACGTTAACAACTTCAACCAATGCTGCCAACTATAATTCACTTCCGAATTATATAAATATTGAAGCGGGTCGATACCGGAGTATGATGAGTTAGGGGTCAAACATAAACGGGTCGATTTGATTGAAGGGAACAGATATGGGTTTTTTGATCCATCGTCATAAATTGGGTAATTTGAGCAATTGAGAAGTCCATCGTAAATTTAAGGAATTTGAGTGAATTGCTATGGGTTTTTTGATATAATACATGGGTAATGTTTGTTTTGCAGAGTATTTGGGGGAATTTTTTGAGGACTTATTATTGCGTTTGCGGATTTGGTTTTAATGGAAGGCCATCTTTCTCTCTCTAGAAATGTTCCTCTATGTTGGTGTTGTGTTGGGTGTACTGTAATTGCAAATTGATTAAGTATAGAGAAACTAATAAAAGAGGAGATACATACCTGAGATTTTGCTTCAAGAAATAATATGCAAAGAATAAACAAACAAAAAATGTAGCAACCGATAATGCAGCAACTCGAAACAGCAACCGGTAAACGCAGCTCCAAGAACCCGACAACAATCCCACGACACCAAAAGCTTGAATACTTAGATAATTAAAATAAATGGGAGTATTGGTGTTGGTGAAGAGAGAATTAGTAACCTTGAAAATAGAGATAGTTGTTTGTAAACTCGAAAAACAACTGGTAATAAATACTATAGAGAAGAGAGAACAAAGAGAATTGGTTTATTTAAACAAACATCTCCAACGGTTCAATAAATTTCTTCAACAATACTATTTTATATGGGGTTTTTTCAGGCTGCCCCGAGCTTGATTTGGGTAGGGCTCGGGCTTAGTTCAAGCCAGTTCAGGCCAGCCCACGCCCGCAGTCCGCCCATACAATCAATCAGGCTGGGTATAGCGTGCTTTTTAGCGGGTGACCGGCCGGGCCACGGGCTTTGGCCGATATTGTTAATCTATACTACTAAAGGAAAAACATTGGAATAAGATCGCATCTCAGCCGTCGATTAGAATCCCCCACACAAGCTTAGGAGTATCAAAGGCTATATTTATAACATCAAAATGAGGATTTAATGATAGACATTATATATTGGGCCAAAATCACTAAAAACACATATTTTTCGCTTGCCTAACTTACCCACTGTCAATTTGTAACGTTTAGTCTAAAATAGGTTTAGGAATTTGTCATTTTTTAATTATTAAAGTATCTCCAACAACATGGTATACTGTTACACTTTTCACATACTTTTGCAAAAACTTTTTCCTACAGGAGTATGGTGTTCAACATACTCACCCTCATACCCCTCTAAAGTATGCGAATCTGAAACTTTGAGAGTGGTATATGCATACTATTTTTGTGGGTCCCCACAACTATTTTTTCTCTTCCTTTCTTTTCTCTCTCTAATAAAAGAATATTGTGGGTCCCAATTTTTAATAAAAATCTCCTCTCCCTTCTAAAATAACATTGTGGGACTCAATTTTAATATAAAAAACTGAATTTAGAGAGAAATTTGTTAGAGTAAAATGGTATGCTATTCTAGATACTAGTATCCAAAACTGGAATAGCATACCATCTCTGTTGGAGATACTCTTAGAGGGTTGTACTGTATTCCTCATTTTGCCCCTGCAAAAAAAATCCCTTAAACCTAATTTGTGAAGGGTATTCTGGTATTTTCAGGTTTGAGGACTCCTCTCTCTCTTAACTTGAGGACTCCTCTCTCTTTCTCTCTCACCGTACTTCTTCTCAATCCTCTTGAACCTTGAGTACTCATCTCTCTCTCTCTTTCACCATACTTCTTCTCAACTCCGACAACTTCTCTTTGTCTCTCTCTCTCACCGTACTTATCCTCCTAAACCTTGAGAATTCCTCTTTCTCTTTCACCATACTTCTTCTCAACTCCAACAACTGATTGAATTTGGGGTTTTAAATTCAAGTCCTCCTGAACCCTAAATTACTCCTAAAATTACAAGTTAAAATGTGATAAATTTCTCTTTCAATCTGATATTTAATTGAAAGATTTGAGCCTCCTACATAGCTTTCACAGTTACAAAAGTGGTAATCGCACTCATTCTTGGCTAAGGTCATAATTCTGGTGGCATTCTTGGACAAGACCTTGCATCAGGTACTTTATATCTTAACCCCACTCTTCAGCAAGGGATATGATGAACAAGACGGCCATCTAGATCGAAGGAAGGCTGAAAACTAAGCAAGGGTCGCCACTATTTCAAACAGGTGAAATTTATTCAATACTTGTATCATTTGATGATTATGTTTAAGTATATATAGTGAAATATTTGTGAGATTTGAGATTGAAAATTCGTGAGCTACAAGTTAAGCTATTAGAGGTCTTAGGGACTGTTGCATATTTTTATAGGAAGATGATAGCATGCTGGTATATTCTGTACATATGAAATTAATTTATTCCCACTGCATAAAATTGGGTGTTCGAGCATATATACAACTGCCCTCTGTCTGGAAGTTGATTAAGAAATTTACTACAAGAAACCCTTCTTGTAGGGATTTGGACTGAGACCTACTGTCATAAATCAATTTTAAAACAGGATCCGTATAATCTGACATAAATTCTATAGTAGTTTCTTAAATTTAGGATCTTTGTCACTCGATTATAAACGCAATCAAGATTTGGGTGCTGTTGATGTGAACAGGTCCACTCTGTTAGGTTATTCAACTTCGACTATATGGAGTACATTTTGAAAATACCAAAAGTTTAATGGCTTCACATTCGATGCTTATCTTGAAGTCTGCTTTTATTCTTTAGAACCTAGGATTTGGGTGCCTTTATTCCTTGAAGCCCAAGGTTTGGTCCTGTATCAGTTAAGCATTCTTTTAAATCTTCTAGTGACCCTCCATAGTTGATAATGGCAGAGATGTGTAGTGTAGGGAATGGATTTAAAGTAGAAACCTTTTCATCACGAATAAAGAGATAGATCAAAAAAGTACAAGAGGTTTAACAATATTTTGTTTTGGGGGGTGCATTTCGTCGAGTTCATCTACTTTTAGCTATGGTGCTCCTCAATAATTCTTTGATTTTTCAGGATTTATTGCTTATGACCTCAAGTAAATGAAATTATTATTTTTGAAGGAATACAAGAGACAAAACAAACATAATCTGATAATGCATGAGCAGATTCTTAATTAAATCACCAGGATGCCAAACTTATACTCGATTTTTTACAAGGTTTATGTTTGGGTTATGGTGAAAGACAATTGTAAATATAGAGTTGCTAGGTGGATCGAATCACAGATCATCTACATAAAGCTTGAATATGGAACGTGTATAGCTTTCGACATTACTATCGTCGAGTTGTTGTCATGAAGTTTATTGCCAAAATATTTGAGCATCCTCGCATGAAAGGGGGAGGGAGTTGATGGAGGTTCATGAAATTGCATTAGCATGTTACAAAATTGGGGTTTGTAAGCCTATGAGATAAGCTCGTGACGCTTGGAAAATGGACTTTTTTGGGGGCTCATGGGGAGCTAAATCTTAAGCTATTGTTGCGATTGCTCTTATTATCCCCTCTGTAGTTTTCTTTTACAACGAGCTTTTTCAGTTTTTTGTAGGTTTTTTTATATTCTAGAGTGTAGCAACTTTCTATTTATTGTTAAACAATGATCTTTTTATCTACTAAACATAGGACCATATTGCAATCTAATCAATAACTATTAACATCAAAGTTACTAAGTTTGTTTAGATTTTTTTCCCAGAGTGGGTTTAGTGAAGTGTACCATTGCTAAGTCCTAAAAGTCTCCCCTTCTTAAGCTCACCATGGCTGATTCTATCTCCCTACAAAAACAATCAAAAAGATTTAGACGGTGATGGAGGCACCGAGTGTACTGGATAACAAAAAGGGGCAAATTATAACACAAATATTTAGAAGTAACAAAGTTCCCCTTCCATTTGGTATGCTACAAATGAATATACTTTTTTGGATTAATTAATAAAAAAACAAGACTATTATAGAAACGAAGCATAACAAAGTGCAAACTTTATATTGAATGACTTTTGAGACTAACTGTATCAAATAAGACATAATCCCCAATGAAGTATTTCTTATTATACGATTTTGATACAGTTGATTAACAATTTAACTCAGTTACGCTTATTCCTTTGTTCAGACGTCTATTTTTCTATAGGCATTAGTTTATAACTTATTTATATATTCACACATAAATGTCGGTGGCTTCAGAATTGCTACCCAATAAGTTGTTTCCCTATATAAACTATTATGAGTCGCATTGTGAGATAAGCATCATGATAAAGTGAGTTCATTTTTTGTACAAATGGATGATTAGTCAATTTTCGTGTGGATGGATGTTTATTTGTGTGTATACATATCGTTCATCTTGTACAAAGGGATCAATATTACTGTCAGTCATGTTTGAACCAAGTAGAAATTCCCTGAGCATACCAATCAATAGTATTGTAGATTGGATACATAATACGTTTTATGATTTGCTATCAATTTAATGATAGAAGACAAACTTGAAGGATTCACATAATAAACTAAGAAAAACTCATAAATATATTAATATTACTAAGCATTCAAAAGCTACAAACTTCTAAAATCTTACTTAATCAAGCATTGCAAAGAAAAAACCGGAGAGGTATACCGGAGGTTTTCGAGGTACGACCGCCTATAGCGGTACAAACGTGAAATTCCTAGATGCTTGAGACTAATAAATTTCGATTGTTTTAGATTTAAATTGTCAGGTCCTAATTCCTCTGAATTAATGGTCTAAGATAAACTTAAATCAAGTTAATCCAATTATCTAATGTCAGACAAGTAGTTGGAAATTAAAGAAGCATGCAACGATTTTTAACCCTGTGGGAAAACCTTTCTCAGGAGAAAAACCCACAGGTCGCTGTCGAATCCCCGACAACTAAACAATCTACTATATGAAAAAGAACTACAAAAATTTAATTACTTACAAACTCGACAAGCACCTCTCATGGTCATCTCTCTTCCGAGTAATCTTCTTGCAATCAATCCCGCGTTCTCGCAATGCCTCGCATCAATCTCTCGTCGAAGCTTCAAGTATTGAATCGCTCAAGTTCTTTAATTCATGGCTAGGGTTTCTTGATCAATAGATTGATTCAAAATTAGAATGATTTAATTCTCTCTTGAATCGCTCAAAGAAGATCTCTCTTCACTCTCAAAAGCAAGCTCTTAAAAATATAAGTTTTCAAGAAGTGAGTTTGAAAAAAAAAATGTCTTAAATAACGAAACATAAAACACAGGCTCTATTCGAATAGAGACAATCCTATTCGAATAAGATCAAGCTGAAGTTAGTTATTCGAATAAACCAAAATTCTATTCGAATAGAAGAAATTTTTCCAAGCTTGAAATTATGCTGAGGTAAGTTATTTGAATATACCAAAATCCTATTCGAATAGAAGAAGTCTTTCCATCCCTATTCGAATAGAAGTTCTGTTTTCTAAATGCAGACATTCTTACTAGTTTTTCATACTCTGTAAAAGGCATAGGCTTGACTTTTTAGAGCAAATAGTTAGAAACCCACTTACCTGTTCAGAGTCAGTCTGTCCAGATGTAGTCGCTCCTTGTGCACTCACTGACGCCGGATAACCACGAGAAAATGCTGACGCCTACTCTAGACACTAAATGAAGCAAACTCTAAAAATAGATGTTTCAATCTCCCCCTTTGTTTCATTTTGTGTCAAAACATGAACTAGGTAATCAAAGAAAAAATTACAGACACGATGGACTGACTCACTCACTGAACACCCATCCTCAAAAGCATATCCTCTGAAATCCCTGCACACTAGACAAGATACATCACGTAACCGTTCACATTCAAAATAATAGATTCAGAGAACTAAAAAAAAAGAACTTACCTGACTTACCTATAAGGAACATCTCTCCCCCTTTTTGACACAGAAGAACAAAGGGTAAGTGGACACAAAGAGAGAATAATAAAATCATATCAAATATGCCAAATAAAATATAGTTACAAAAAATGGAAATATAAGAATAACAATATCATTAAACCGTTAGAACATCCATTAGAAAAGAAACTGTTAATACATAGCATATTCAAAAAATGACTTCCCAACAAAAAATACGCAGTCAAAATAGTATAGTCTGAAACAGTCACAAAGATGAGAGACACTAAGAAAAAAAAACAAAAAACAAAAGAAGACTACACGTCTAAGACTACTCATCTCTATCTAGAGCTGGAGGACCACTGCTCAAAGCATCCATAGAAGTCAGAAGCCAACCAAGTGCAGCCGTGAATATTTAAAACTGATACTGGATCTGTGTCTCCATTCTAGTAAAACGAGTCTCTATGTGGGAGTGCAAAGCAGCTAAATCTGGTGGAACCAACTCAGTAGGAGCAGAATCAGTAGGAGCAGTCCTAGAAGTATAAGATCTCGCAGCTCGTCTAGCAGGTATAGACTCATTCCTCGAGTCCGCTGCATCTCCTTCGATCTCTGACTCCGAAACTGGAAGCATATGCTTTCTGCTCTTCTCCCAATACCGAGAGTTAATCACTTTATTTTTTTCATCAATCTCCTCATCAGGACGAATCACATAACCCAAATCTGTCAGAATCTGAGCGATAAACCTGTTGTAAGGCAAAGGACGAGTCTGGTGTCCGGGTTTGCCGTGGCAAACTTCTCATGTAGAATAATCAGAATCAAATCAACGCTCAGCCCTTTAGCGTAAAGATACACTAAATAAATCATATTGCCCACGAGAACATTCTTGTTCCCCAGTTGGGAAATGATGTTCCTGTGAGCCACCATATGGAAGAGACAAAGTTCTGGGCTCACATTCTTGCATTTCATGTATGTTCCTTTCTTCCTTTCCGAAACAATAAGCTCCTCCTCCATCACCTCCTTGGGTGGAAACTCTGAAATAACTGGAGGCCACTCCAGAGGTGGCACATCTGAGACGACAGGCTCTCCGAGACCAAACGTTGTCCGAATATCATCTGAGTCGATATGAAAATCAGTCCCATCAATGGTTACACGGAATGTCTTGTTAATTCTCATACCTTAGACAACCCGGAGAGTGGCATAGAAAATTTGAACTAAACGAGGGTAGCACGACATCTTTGGCTCCATAATCCCCGTCCAACCATGTATATCAAAAATCTCAAAAATTGTGGAAATATCGGGATATTTTACACACAGCTCTACTCTATCCAAAGTCACCTCTTTCTGATATCCACGAAATTTAAAACTTGATTTTAGAGTTTCCCAGTTTGGAGGATAATGACCTCGTGCTCCTGCAATAGACCCCCCCCCCCCCCCCCCGCTCCACTAGTTACTCGAGGGATGATGCGAGGCAGACCCGTCCTAGTGCCTCGAGTCGTCCGTCCACGTTTTACCGTATTGCTCGGGTTGGGAACAAAAGAATCCTCTTGAGGACATTTCACTCTGGCCATATCAAATATAGTGTGAAGAATCCGCTATAACCAAAGAAACATAATAACCAAACAAACTCCGTAAAAACCTGCAAGCAAAAACCCCAATTTCCCCAAACCTAACCTATACGGTTAAGCAGGGGAACCCAAGATACAATGAATCACCTCCTTGAATTCAATCACCCAAAACTCTACCAATAACACACCCAATACCAGTTCATTCAAAGTTACTGCAACAACCCAAGCACTAGCAGTGCAATCAATGTCTCCAAATTTAAACCAAACAACACCAATCCACACAATGTACGACGAATCAAGTGTATAACAAGAGTAAGATGATGAAACTAACCGTGAAGAAGCAAAGAGAAATTCAAAGACTAACCCTAGAATTACGACTGTCTCACCGAAATTGTCGAATTGAGAATCCAAGATGAGAAATTGCGCACGATCCAAGTAGCGAGTGATGGAAACAAGTAATTTGTGCAAAGAAGTAACACAATTGGAAAAATCGAAAGTAGAGAGAGAAACAGCGTTGGAGAGTTGAGTGAGGAGTGAGTAATAAAAAACCAAGTGTGGTATTTATATCGAAGAAAAAAAAACAAAAAAAAACAAAAAAAATGACCTCTATTCGAATAGGATCAAACCCTATTCGAATAACAATTTTCCTCCAATTTTTTTAAAACAAGGCTGAACCTAATTATTCGAATAGGAAAATCGTATTCAAATAAGAAATGGAAATTTTTTAAGACCAAAAAATACTGAGGAAAATTATTCGAATAGGGAAAAATCCTATTCGAATAGGAAATAATTTTTTTGAATCAAAACGACGTTGAGGCAGATTATTCGAATAGGAAGAAATTCTTATTCGAATAGAAAGAACTTTTTTTTTTTTCATAGGCACAAAAAAAAAAAAAAAAAACGAAAACCAAAGGCAAAGGCAAAGCAACACAAAGAAAAAGAATAGAATACTTCCCCAGTCTACTCGATATCAGCGAATAATCACATGGTATATGAATCTCAAATAGGACATCATTCAATAGAAAATTCAGACAGAATAAGTATTTACTCAGAGTGTGTGTGCGCTCAGTCAACATAAAACAATACCATGCATTCGACAGACCCAACATTCAGAAATAAGACACTAAAAGGAAAGTTGTTTCAACTTAGGCCTCTCATTGTAGTCACTCGAAGTCACTGAGAATTGACTAGCTAACACTTTGTATGAAATATGAGTATGAGTAATATGCAAAGAAAGACTCAGATTTCATCAAATAAGTAACGCACTGTGAGCTGGAAGATCTCATGGAAAGAAAATCAATTGTCATTAATGGTGTCAAGTTAATTAATATAGACTCCGTATTTCTCATCTCCACTAAACTAGTTGTGTTAAACTCAAGATCAAACAGGTCTTGAAAAGGTTATAATGTAAGCACGGGTAGGGAAATGATGGAGTAGGTGTTTTGCTGGCATTCTGAGACTGCAGTAACATTAACTCCCCTTCTCACTTGAAGACAAACACATCTTCTGTCATTCTCTTTTTTATTAAGTACACTAAGAGATACATCTCCATATCTTTTCCTTTTTTTTTTAAATTGAGATACTAAAATGTCATACATATACTTATTTTTATTCTGTCATTCTTCTCTGCATCTTCCCCCAAAAATCATTCATATACTTTTTTTCCCTTTTTTTTTTTTTTTTTTACTGAACCGTCTCAGAACAAATGGGTAAAAACAAAGAATTTTGGTATAAAAGAAAAAATATATTTTAAGGCACAAAGGGCTGCAAGTGGACAAAAATAGGGTTAGACATAACAAAGGCCAAAAAATGTGTAGCAATAAAATGCCTATTATCACATCTTCGGTTGAACACAGTCACTTTTTCGCCTCGAATAAAAATATGGAATATTCTATTAAACTAACTTGAACTTGAGCTTACCATTTGGCAATTAAGTAAGGAAACGAAATGTGATCAAAACAACAAGATCAAAAAGGAGGAGTAAGTTTCATAACACTCGAAACTAATAAAGAAGGCCAGATCTTCACATAACATTAGGTACGAAGTCTCTACATGTATCCTAAAGCATAATATCACTGAGTGCCTATCTATCTAAGCATGCGATAGTTAACTGCCGTGAGCGAAATCAAATCTAAGTAAACACTATACTGAACTGTCTTAACATTAAATTGGAAAACGTATCTGGCCAAGCATATATCACTGTGATAGTCTACCAAAATCGTGTAAAAAGAAAGTAAAAGACATACCTAATCAATAGAGCAGACACCAATCGACCGTCTCAAAAGCTTAAACCTCATAGCATCTAACGGCTTGGTGAAAAAATCGGCTAATTGACTCTCTGTAGCAACATAGTCAACACTGATTATCTTGCGCTCAACAAGATCTCGGATGAAGTGGAACTGAATGTCGATATGCTTGGTTCTGGAATGTTGTTCAGGATTTTTGGAGATATTGATCGCACTCGTATTGTCACAAAACACTGACATTGTCCCCTGGACTATTCCATAGTCAAGCACCATCTGTTTTATCCAAATCAATTGAGTACAACAACTACCCGCAACAATATACTCCGCTTCTGCTGTGGATTGGGAAATACAATTCTGCTTCTTGCTCTACCAAGCCACAAGATTATTTCTAATATAATAGCATCCACCAGAAGTGCTCTTCCTATCATCTGTATTACCTGCCCAATCTGCATCAGAATACCCAATAACCTCAGAGGTTGTGTCATGTGAATACCATAAGCTAAAATCAGAAGTCCCACATACATAACGAATAATGTGCTTAACAGCCTGTAAATGGAACTCTTTCGGACTACCTTGATAACGAACACATATACATACACTAAACATAATATCAGGACGAGTAGTAGTAAGATAAAGTAAACTACCTATCATACTTCTATACGTCTTTTGATCAACATCCTTACCTGCCGAGTCCTTACTTAGCTTTGTTGTGGTACCCATGGGTGTCCTAGCATGCTTTGCAGAAGAGAGACCAAACTTCTTCACAAGATCCCTAACATACGTAAATTGAGAAAGAAACATTCCTCTATCCATTTGTCGTATTTGGAGACCTAAGAAGTAAGTTAGTTCCCTAACCATGCTCATTTCAAATTTACTTTTCATTAAAGCTGCAAAAGAAGAGGTTAGTGAACTTGAAGTAGAACCAAACACAATATCATCTACATATACCTGAGCAACTAGTATCGCACCTCTCTTCCGTTGGATAAATAACATTTTATCAACTCCCCCTCGAACAAATCCCTTAGCTAAGAGGAAATTAGAAAGTCGTTCATACCAAGCGCAAGGAGCTTGCTTCAAACCATAAAGAGTTCTTCAAGTAGAACACATGATCGGGATGATGAGGATCTTCAAACTCTTTTGGTTGAGACACATACACTTCTTCCTTTAAGAGCCTGTTCAGAAACGCACTCTTCACATCCATTTGATATAACTTGAATTTTTGATTGCAAGCAAGAGCGAACAATAACCGAATATACTCAAGTCTTGCCGTAGGGGCAAACATTTCAGCAACATCAACCCCTTTTACTTGATTGCACCCTTGAGCGACCAATCGAGCTTTGTTTCGAATTACATTCCCAAGTTTGTCATATTTGTTCTTATAAACTCATTTAGTCCCAATAACATTTGTACTTGAAGGATGTGGAACCTATGCTGTCATGGGCGCCGCCAGGGCGCCGCCGGGGCGCCCAAATTTGAACCAACCGCTTCGCCGTAACATTTTAGCGCTCTAGGCGCTTCAGATAACAAGGCGGCGCTGAGGCGGGGCGCCCATTTCAAGGCGCTAGGCGGGGTGCCTTATGATATGGCGTTTTTTTTTTTTTTTTTTTTTTTGAAAACTGCCAAATGATATGGCCTATTTTGTTAAAAAAAAAAAAAAAAAACTCAAACTGCCAAATGATTTGGCTCATTTAAGTTTGTGTTTAACAAAAAAAAAACCAAATCAATTTGCATTTCTTCTCTCCTGCGTCTCTCCTCTCTAACTCTGCACCTACGTCTTGCACCTGCGTATTGTTCTTGGAATTACTCTCTCTCTCTCTCGAGCCTCGGCGTTCTTCAAGCTAACGACGGCCGACGGGAACTGCTTTGTTTAAGTCTGAACAGAGTCAATCAAGGTCTGTTCTAGTGACCTTTAATTCACACTTTTGTTAGCCTCAACACTTGTTCTTCCTTTACGTCAGTAAAACTGTAAATGCCAGGAGGACATTGTTAGCCTTAAAATAAATTTGAAGAAGATACATATATGTTTAATACTGTGTTTCTTCCTTTGTTTAATACTGTGATTTTTGAAAACAATTTCTTACTTCTTGACATCAGTTTTTCTTCTTTTCATTTATACCTTAGACTTAAATGCTTTTGATGATATAATTTGGATGATATAATTTGGATGCGTATAATTTGGATTTTGGATGATATAATTTGGATGATATATGTTATTAAGAGTACCCTATATTATTAAGACTTCAGAGTACCCTATACTGGTTGCTGCGTCTCTCTCTCTCGGTGTTCTTGCTGGTTGCTGCGTCTCTCTCTCTTGCGATACTGCGATCTCTTGGGGTTTGTAATGTCGGTGGAAGGTTCCCAGGGAAGTACTGGTCGGTATAGACCGACTAATTCGAATGATCCGGGGTGGGACTATGGTCAACCGGTAGATGGAAATAGAGATCATGTTAAGTACGACTTTTGTGGTCATGTGTCGAAAGGGGGGATTAAGAGGTTAAAACAACATCTTGTGAAAGCTTCGTACAAAGGGACTATGTACAAAGACGTTAGGAAATGTGATAAAGTTCCATAAGATGTTGTTGATGTACTTAGAAGCTTTATGGAAGGAAAACAAAAAATAACCGAAGAGAAACAAAGTAAGAAAGACGAGATGATTAGAAACGTCAATGTGTATGGAAATGATGATGACGAGGTTGAAGAAGTTATGATTCAAATTCCTAAGAAGAGGAAAGGGCCTATGGATGCTTTTGTAGCCCCTATTGATGTAGATTTCCGCCCTAGAGCTCCTAATTCAAACGAAAACAAAAAAGCTTTAGAGAACATCCATGGTTACATTGCTGACTTCTTTTATGAAAATAGCATATCATTTAATTGTCTAAGATCAGATAGTTATTCCAAGATGATGCAAGCAATTGTCCAATACAATAATCCATCGAGTAAGTCTTTTATCTTACAAATTATTTTTTGCAATACAAGTTAAAAGAAAATTGTCAAATACACTCTTAATCTTTTTAGTTTTAAATTTAATTTGTAGCTTTCAAGCCACCCTCATATAATGACTTGAGAGTCAAGATCTTGAAGAAGAAGAAGGAAGAGACCTCAAATTGGGTAAATAATTTTAAAGTTCATTGGGAAACTTATGGAGTAACCATCATGACCGATTGGTGGACCGATGGCAAGGGTAAGACACTTATTAACTTTCTTGTGAATTGTCCGAAAGGAACGGTCTTCCTAAAGTCTATTGATGGATCCGCACATATTCATGATGCGGAACTCATTTATAAAATGTTGAAAGATGTGATTGAAGAGGTTTGAGAGAAGAATGTTATTCAAGTAAGTCTTGAGTATTTATGTTTTTTCCTATCTTTGTTGTTTTGTTTAGACTTTATACATATTTGAATTTTTGTATATTTTTTCACTAGATATGCACGGATAATGTAAGTAATTATGTACTAGCGGGTGAATGGATTATGGCGGAATTAAAGATTTATTGGATGCCATGTGCGGCACATTGTATAAATTTAATGCTTGGAGATGTGAGCAAGATGCATTTGGTGGATGAAACGGCTAAAGATGCGAAAAAGATTTCCCTTTTCATCTACAATCACAAACATGTGCTCCATTTGATGAGGAAGCAAACAAAGGGTAGAGAAATTGTAAGGCCGGCGGTGACTCGATTTGCTACCACTTTTCTATGTTTGCATAGTATGTATGAAAAGAGACAAGAACTAAGAGACATGTTTCATACTGTTGAGTGGAGAAATAGCAAGTGGCCAAAACACCCTATTGGAAAAGAAATTGTAAAAAAAGTTAAAAGTAATACATTTTAGAACAATATGCATACTTGCCTAAAAATTATGGCTCCTTTGGTGGATGTGATTCGAATGGTAGATATCGAGGAGAAACCTTCTATGACTTATATTTATTCGGAGATTGAGGATTGCAAGCTTAAGGTAAAAACTAATTTGGGAGACCAAAACGATGATGACCGCGAGTTATGGAAAAAGATAGAAAAAATTCTTAATCGTAGGTGGTCTGGTATGCTTTAAAAGCCTTTGCACGCGGCGGCTCATTATCTTAACCCTCAGTATTATTATGCAACTCTTACAAGCTCAGATGAGATGGAATCAAATACTAAACTTAAAGAGGGTTTGTTAGATTGCATAACAAAACTTTCTTTGGATGAGGAAGATGAAAGCCAAATCTTGCGAGATCTGATTGTATATCGTACCAAGGTTGGGAGGTTGGGAAAGAGAGGTGCTCAAGCTTGTGTAAAAGCAATTGCTCCGGGTTAGTAACTTAGTATTGCTTTTAAGTTACTTCTTTTTAGTGTTTAGTAATTTTAAGGTTTTTTTGTTTTTATTCTTTTGATTTCTAAATATTATAATTTTTAATATAGTGGAGTGGTGGATCACTTTTGGAAGTGAAGTTCCCGCCTTGCAAAGATTTGCTAAAAGAGTTCTTGGGCTTACTAGTGCGGCTTCTCCTTGTGAAAGGATTTGGAGTACCTTTGACAATGTAAGTTGCTTTTAGTATTTGTAACAAAATACATTATCAATTTATCTTATAGGTTAAAGTTTATTTCTTTAAGTTTTTATTTATTTATTTTACTATTGTAGATCCATACTAAAAAGAGGAATTGTTTGGAGCATGATCGGATGAGGGATCTTGCATATATTCAATACAATAGGAGGCTTAAAAAGCGTTATGAAGAACGCATTTCTGGAAAAGAGATAGACCCAATTGTGTTGAAGTCCTTCGATGAATGTGCGGAGTGGTTAGTTCCCGACGATGCGAGATACGACATTGTGTTAGGGACGAACATGACTTATGGTGTGCTTGAGGACGCCGAAGATGGATTTGATGACCCCCCGTTGACTCGTACTTCTCTCACGAACACCGCTTCACATTGTTCACAAGAAGTGGCATCAAGCTCACAATCGACAACGCGTCATCTTCAAGACTCTTCCGACGATGATGATTACGATGTTGATGCGAACTACGGTATGGGTGATGGAGATGATGATGGCATTGACTCGGGATCCGATGAGGACATTTGATTTTATTATTCTAGCTAGATATTTTTATTTTGGTTTAGCACATTTTGGATGATGGGGTTGGATTTTATTTTGGATATGCTAAGATTTTATTTTATGTTGAATTGATCTTCTATTAATCTATTTTAATGTTTGCTTCATTGTTTGCAATTTGGGATTTATTTTTTATGTTATTGACATATTACAATACTATATAACAAAAAATAATAATAATACATTGAGTCATTGCAATATATATAATATACATTATGGGAAAAAAAATACATTGAGTCATGTTTGATACTTTAAATTAAATAATTATACAAATTTACAAATTTATACATATTACACACATTTTCCCGCCTAGCGCTCCGCCTCGCCTAGCGCCCCGCCCCGCCCTGCCAGTGACCATGCCCACCGCCTTGCGCCCCGCCCCTCCCCTGACAGCATAGTGTGGAACCAAATCCTAAACATCTTGACGTCGAAACTACCGAAGCTCATCTTGCATCGCATGAAACCAATATTCGTCTAAAAGAGCTTCCATTACCGTGGTTGGTTCAATCACCGAGACATAACAAACACAGTGAACCGTCTCATGGTGTTGGCTTCTAGTTTAAACCTGAGAAGTAGCATCCCCAATAATATCGGCATGTGAGTGATCCTTACGAACTTGATGCTATCCAGGTTGAGGTACACTTGGAGTGGGAGGGGATGTCGGAACTGGAGGTCGTGAAGTAGACAACGAAGAATCACTCTTTGATATAGGACTCGATGCAAGAATATTAGTAGATGGTTTTAGAGTTTCTGTTATACAGTCATCTTCTCTCACTTCTGTAGAACCAATGGTAGAAGCATCATCTACTACCACATTACAGGACTCCATCATCACTTTGGTTCTCAAATTGTAGACTCGAAATGCTCTACTATTTGTTGAGTAACCCAAAAGAATACCTTCATCACTCCGAGAGTCAAATTTCCCAATGTTTTCTCGATCTCTAAATATAAAACATTTACTTCCAAAAGCCCAGAAATAATGGGCATTCGGCTTCTTTCCAAACCACAATTCATAGGGCGTGTTTAAGGTAAATGGACGCAGATATACTCTATTAATAGTATAATACACAGTATGAATGGCCTCCCCCCAAAAGTGTGCCGGAAGATCCTTGCTATGAAGAAAGACACGTCCCATTTCTTGAAGAACTCTATTCTTCCTTTCTGCAACTCCATTTTGTTGTAGAGTGATTGGAGCAGAGAATTCATGTTTAATCCCATTAGAAGTACAATACTCAATCACCCCAGTATCCTTAAACTCGCCTCCACAATCACCTCAAATTTTATCAATAGAGCAATCTTTCTCATTTTGGATTCGACGTGATATAGTATGGAATTTTTCAAATGTGTTAGACTTCTCTCTCAAAAGTGCTATCCATGTATACCGAGAGAAGTCATCTACCATTACCAAGATGTACTTTTTACCTCCCAAGGATGCCGTTCTCATAGGACCCATCAAATCCATGTGTATCAGCTCAAGAGTCTGAGTTGTAGCAATATTGTTGGACTTCCTGTGAGAGCTTTTTGTTTGCTTGCCAACTTAACAAGGACTGCAAACCACGTTGTTCAATCTTCCCAACTTTGGGACTCCCCGAATCAGCTCTTTACTTGTAATCTTGGACAAATCATTTAAGTTTATATGTCCCAACCTTTGATACCATAACTCCACATCATTCAGTTTTGCTTTGTTACATAGTATAACTTCTTGTTGAACAGCATAACAATTATCAGCGGTTCTAGCAACATGCATCACACGTTGTCCTTGAGAGTTCAAAACCTCACATCCACCTTTGGAAAATGTAATAGTATGATCCGTATCACATAGTTGGCTGACACTCAGAAGATTCGCCTTCTGCCCCTTAACAAAGAGAACATTATTAATTACCGGAGTACCAAGTCCTTCGGCCTGTCCCCTTCCAACCACAGGGGATGTGCTTCCATCACCAAACGTAACATCACCTCCCTGAATACTCTCTAGGTGACACAATTTGGATTCATCACCAGTCATATGACGGGAACACCCACTATCCATATACCATTGAACTGACTTGAAAGTATTCAGGGCAGTTAGTGCAACCTTATACCTTATCTGAGGTGCCAAATCCATCTTTCGCACCCAAATGCTCCGAAAAGTTCTTTGACCTGTAGTTTCCTGTGCAAACCATCTAGATACATTCTCACGTTTCACGTTAGTAGACATTGCAATAGAATTATATCGATATCCATCAAAAGGGTGAATATATGATTGATAAGGTCCAAGAAATCTACAGTACGATACAATATATCCCTTTTTACCACATAGACTACAATAGTAAATTTGAGAGTAAGAAACCCTTTGGGCATGATCATGAGTAGTAGATTTCATGTTATGTTTAGGAAATGAGGTAGCAACAGTTGCTTTCACAAACTTTGTGATTTGGGGAGTCTTGGTACTAGGAAGAGATTCCTCATATCCTGGACCCCTTTTGTCACTGTTTGTCTTTCCCATACATAACATTTTATCAATGTTATTGGCCCCATGACAGAACTTCTCAAGTTTCTGCTGAGATAAAACTACATCAAGTTTGGCCAAACAAAGTTCGTCCAAAGTTGATTTCATTTTCTCTTTCACATCATTAACTTCTTTTTCTAGAAAAACTACTTTGTCACTAAAGCATTGTTTCTCATTCTTAAGTACCTCTATCTCGTGACTTGTACACTCAGTTTTGCTTTGAAGTTCGCATGTAAGTGTATCAACTTGGTCTTTCAAGACTTTGTTACGTTTACCTAGTTTCATACACTTAGCGAGAGTTTGAGCATACAAGTCCTCAAGAGTCGGGTCATCAAACTCATCTTGTTCTTGATTACTCTAATTTTCATTAGAATTTTCAAGTTCAAAGACATCAAAATTACTATTGCCACAAGTAAGAAAAATAGGATAAACAATAAAATTTCCGTTATCAACTACTTGGGAATGAATCTCATTGTTATCATGTTCATCATCACTATCATCCCAAGTGACACAGATATTCATAGCTTTATGATTAATGCCAAATTTCTTACTAGGACAGCTATGGGCATAATGACCAAACTTGTGACATTTAAAGCATTTAACTTGATTAAGGTCAGTATCACTGTTGGTCTGCCGGTTATATGTCTTGACCCGATCATGAGGTCGCGGTTTATAGTTTATTGATTGCCCTTATTTTTGTTCTTGTTTTTGAAACTGTCGTTTCTTCAAGATTTTTTGAAACTGCTGACTAATAAGGGCAATAGATGAATCTATATCCGAACCTTCATCATCATCTGAGATAAATAAGTGATCAACCTCTCTAGAACCCTTGGAAGAAGAGGAGTAAGATGAAGACTTAAAAGCAACATTTTTATTCTTCTTAGGGTTCTAAATCCTCATCTCAAGTTCAAACGTTCGCAATTTTCCAGCTAATGTATCGGGCTTCAATTTTTTTAGATCTTGAGCCTCCTCGATAACATCGCGTCTGGACCTAAAGCTCTTAGGAAGAGATCTTAGGACTTTGCGAATAATCTGAACATCAGAATAAGGAGCTTCTAATGAGGCACTAATGTTTAAAATATCACTTAGCCTCGCATAGAATTCATCAAACGGTTCATTTTTACTCATTCTGATATTCTTAAATTGTGAAGTAAGCATTTGTAGCTTACTTTCCTTAACTGTATCATCGCCCTCATGAGTTCGAACTAGAATGTCCCAAGCTTCTTTTGAAGTGGTACAAGCAGAGAGATGTCGAAACTCAATTTGGCTCACAACCATAAAGATTGCATTGAGGCCTTTAAAATTATAGCCGGCGACATCCTTTTCATCCTTTGTCCATTGATTCCTAAGTTTTCGGACCTCTATTGCATCTCCTGGTGCTCCTTGCATTTCAGTAGGATACGACCAACCATCCTCAATAGCAATCCATACATCTTCTCCGATTGATTGTAAGAATGCAACCATTCAGACTTTCTAATATGGGTAATCTTTGCCATCAAAGAGTGGATGACGATTTACAGGACCTCTAAACTTCTCGGATCTCATTATTCTCAAGCGAACTATCCGGGATCCACGCGTAGGTTGTTAAACCACAAAGCGTGACCGCTCTGATACCAATTGAAATTTCTAGATGCTTGAGACTAATCAATTTTGATTATTTTAGGTCTAAAGTATCAGGTCCTAATTCCTCTAAATTAATGGTCTAAGATAAACTTAAATCAAGTTAATCTAATTATCTAATGTCAGACAAGTAGTTAGAAATTAAAGAAGTATGCAACGATTTTTAACCCTGTGGGAAAACCTTTCTCAGGAGAAAAACCCACAGGTCGCTGTCGAATCCCCGACAACTAAACAATCTACTATATGGAAAAGAACTACAAGAATTTAATCACTTACAGACTCGATAAACACCTCTCATGGTCATCTCTCTTCCGAGAAATCTTCTTGCAATCAATCTCGCGTTCTCGCAACGCCTCGCTTCAATCTCTCGTCGAAGCTCCAAGTCTTGAATCGCTCAAGTTCTTTAATTCATGGCTAGGGTTTCTTGATCAATAGATTGATTCAAGATTAGAATGATTTGATTCTCTCTTGAATCGCTCAAAGAAAATCTCTCTTCACTCTAAAAAACAAGCCCTTAAAAATATAGGTTTTCAAGAAGTGAGTTTGAAAAAAAAAATGTCTTAAATAACGAAACATAAAACACGGGCTCTATTCGAATAGAGATAATCATATTCGAATAGGATTAAGCTGGAAATCCCGCTGAAGTTAGTTATTCGAATAGACCAAAATCCTATTCGAATAGAAGAAATCTTTCCAAGCTTGAAATCACGCTGAGGTAAGTTATTCGAATAGACCAAAATCCTATTCGAATAGAAGAAGTCTTTTCATCTCTATTCGAATAGAAAATAGTCTATTCAAATAGAAGCTCTGTTTTCTAAAGGCAGACATTCTGACTAATTTTTTATACTCTGTAAAAGGCATAGGCTTGACTTTTTAGAGCAAAAAGTTAGAAACCCACTTACCTGTTCAGAGTCAGTCTGTCCAGCTGTAGTCGCTCCTCGTGCACTCACTGACGCTGGAAAACCACGAGAAAATGCTGACGCATACTCTAGACACTAAATGAAGCAAACTCCAAAAATAGATGTTTCAAAACGAACTATTTATCTTCAAATGATACCGGCGGTCATTCAGGTGGTGCAAGCGGTTACCTATAACTATAATCAAGCACATACCTAGATTTTGGCTATTTGAAAGATTTTATAAAATGCTGAGAACTCTTCTTTTAGTTTGGAAGTTTAGGAGCTGTTTCTTCAGGTGGATACTCTAAAAGCAAAGTGTGGAGATTACAAAAAAAGTTTCCAAGTAATTGAAAAAGTTCTAGCTTCACAAGATTCAGTTAATCCTTACTTAAAGGTAAAATTGTAAAATCCGTTGTGCCAAAAATTGTGGCAAATTGATTTGATTGTTAAAATATTTCCTCATATTGTGTGTCAAACTCTTAATATTGATTATTACTTGACATATTGACGGTGGATGGTCCATTGGATTTTCCTTTGAGTTGCAATAACAAGTTCTTACTCTAAACAATCAGGTTTAGAGTTGCAATAACATGTTGATTTCTAATTCTACTCTCTTTCTCTTTCTTGTGGTCATCAATGGTGGAATCTGGTTGTTCTCGACGAAACAAACTTCCTCAAACCCTATGTTATTCCTTCCGAATCCCTCCTCAACCCCCTGATAACCCTCTCACAACTCCATCATCTCACTCTCACCGACCCAACAAAACATCCCAGATGTCAAACAATACAAAATCTGGTATTCGTATTGTGTTTGGTATTTTGGATGACAAATTCACTTATGATTCAAACTTATTTCAATACAGACGAGCCTTGGCAAGCTCTATAAGTTGCACATGGAATCGCCTTTGGGTAAAAACTTACATTTTACTAATTTATCTCAGTTGGTGCTATGTGATTAGAGTTGGTGGTTAGTTTGTAAATGCTGTACTTGTTTAACATCGCTGATCTAAGTTATCGCTGTATTGTGTTCGAAGATACGGGCACTTGCTGTGGGAATGGTTGAAGGGGATTCCCAGTTACCTGCACCCAATGTGTTGTATAAAGTTCTTGCATTTCTTCATCTTGATACACGTTCATGGTAATATGTTCTTACATTCTCTTAAGATGTTCCCGTATAGGCCTGAGGTTTTGTCTTATATCTTATAGGCCTAAGAAATCGTGATACAATACAACTCGATGATTTTGTATTCTAGGATTGCATTTACTTCTTTTTCATGCATTTTGTGGTTAGACGGGAAGGTGGGAACATATTACGACTATGATGATTATAATTTTTACGTCGCAAAGGGGGTGTTAAGAGTATTTCTCATTCTTATTCTATCTTTTTGTTATGGATTAACGTTAATAGTAAATGCAGTCAGGTGTACAGTGTACTCGTAAAAGAAAAGAACCTGTTAATAAGGTGCATTGGGTTTAAGATTCTTGTTGGTTTAGATTATTAGAATTAATATGAAACTAAAGATATCATTAAGGCTCAAGTTTGGGGAAGTCGTAAGAGACATTTGTATTTCATACTTAAAGGTTAAAGTTTGTCTTACAATGGCAATGGCATTACAAGGATAAAGCGTTGAACTCAATTGCCTAGAGTTGGTTAAATAGTCATGTTAGCTATCCAAAATGATGTTCCTTACAACTCAAGTTGTAGTTGTCATTTTATCTCAATCCATCTTTTGGGTTTTACTCTTTCCCTTTTGGGCTCTCAGCTTCCGTGTTCCTTCCCATGTTTTTAGGTATTTCTCTTACTCTTTCTGAACCTGAGCTTCTTAAGTTCTATGGTTGATCATGGTAAAACTACCTCAATTAACTTCTTTTAGTTGTTCTCCTACATTTATGACATTTGTTGTATCTAAATATCATTCATAGTAACCCATGTAATCTCTGTTATCTATACTACTAAAGGAAAAGCCATAGTATGAAAATGTGTTTGTTGTATCTGGATATCATTCATAGTTTTACTACCCATGTAATCTTTGTTTACTTAGACGTGAAGTGTATGTATTTTAGAGGAGTACCTTGAATCAGAACTGGTAGAGCTAGCGACTCGGATGGTTTTTGATATCAAATACTTAGTGAAGGAATGGCTATTCGAGGATGATGAAGAAGATGCGTTACTAAAGTTCCTATATCAAGTACTGATGAGTTTGAAATGAAGAAGTTGACTCGACCTTTGTCCCAAGGATCTACAAATTAGCGTAAATGATGATTTTGCTTGAATAAAAAGAGGTTACTAAGGCGAAGGCAGAGAGTACCGATGCCGAAAAGCTTAAATGGAGCAAAACATAATTGTGGGAATATAAATGGGGAGTAGCTTAAGAAGATCATGAGATTGGCGCCACCAGTTGTTAGTGTCCATTTATCATCTTATTTCAAAGACTATGCCAAGGAATGGATAGGATTTAAGGACCGTTATTGTCTGACACCGGATTTTAAAAGAGGCGGGTGTTATACGGTGGTCCTAAGTACGAAACTATGTTTAACTTATTATATATAAGATATACTTAATGTAGAAAACTTAATTGTAGACTCGACTAATCTCACCCAAGAAACTGCGGTAACACGGATTAGAGACAATAGAAGGAATCTTACCTATTAACTACACACATTTCAATTTTGTTTCTCTACCACTTCCAAGTAGTCCACTTTTCTCTCTATAAATTAAGTGAAAGCCTATCAATCTAACCTCATATTGAAACCAAAGAAGTATAGAGAAACAAACATGGACTAAAGGCAATTTATTTATGGCATCCTATGCTTGAACTATACTGTAACTCGTGCCATCATGGAGAAAAAGTTCAAGCAGCTTTGTATTTTTGTGATAATATGACACAATTACCCTTGTAATATGATTATTCACCTTTTTTTAAGCAGATTATTCATCCTAGACTATTTATGATAATATTTACTCCAATATCCAAGCAAACAGGTTGGGTTACTATATTTCTTTTTCTTTAATCTTCTTATATGTAATTTTTTGTTATGTGAATGGGCTGTTCCTGATTCTATCATTGCTCGAGCTGCTTTTTCATTCTATTTGTCAAATACACCTGTAACAAACATAGGATTTCCTAATATGTAATACACAATTTTTTTCTTCAAGATTTGCATACAGCGCAAGACTTCTCCAGCGTTTATGTCGAACCACATAATACGTTATTAGTAAGTACTGGGAGGCCTCTCTGAACTCAAAACTAAAAAATATCACTATTTTGAATCTATGCTCCTTTACTTGCTTAGGGTCCATGAAGCCTATATTTTATCTATCTTTCACATATTTAACATGTTTTGGTTTTAATTAGCAATTGGAATATAAAGTATAAAAGTTCGTTACTTTATTTTAGATTAAATGACTTTTCTAGGCTGTTCTAACTAACCTTTGGCCTTAGATATGGCTACCATGGGTAAAAATCAGGTTTGGATGAATGGGAAGAGCATTGAGCATTACTTGTGCGCAAACAAAGCATATGGTTCTTGTGGTGAATGCAATTCCGCATGATACTATATTGAGAAAAAATGTCAAAGTAATTGCGGAGAGGCCTCACAAAGATGGTGAGACAAATCTTCTAATTCTTCCTTTTGTGAAGTTGTAACGTCAATTACTTAAGCCAGAAGATTTGTTTCCTGACTAAATGATTATTAATCTCAGGTATCACGCTCATAACTAAACCTAACTAGGAGCTTAGTGGCAATTTCGCAGAAATTGGTGGAAACTCGAAGTGCATTACTATGGTCCAAAGAATAATACAAAGTGTCTGTGCTGATATTTATGAAAGGCAACCAACACTGACTAATTATGAGATATTGGCTTCTGGAAAAGTGTAAGATCTTTGAGACCCAAATCCATCTATGGTGTCCCTTGGATAGTAAACTTCATCAATAAGTTTGCAAGCTTTGCAACTCTGCAACTCCGCAATGGGTGCGTCAAAGCTACATGGTAGAAAGCTGTCATGCCTACAAATCTTACGATGCTTTTCAAAATGTAAGTTCAATATCAAATTCACAATTGTTCTATTTCTTATTTAAGGAAGTAACATAATACTCCTATAAAATCAGGTCACAATGAACATAGTCATCAACATGGCCACAATGCTCACAATCACTATTCTCACGGCCACTGACATGATCAAGATGCTCACAATCACCAACATAATCACCATGACCACGTCCACCAACATGATCAACATGCTCACAATTGCCAACGTGATCACTACGACCATCGCCACAACCACCAACATGATCGCGATGCTCACAGTCCCCAATATGACAGTCATGACTATTGTCATCGACAAGATCATCATCATAATAATGAGCATGTTCATCATCACGAATACTCTAATGAGGCTGACTTCCATGAAGGTGATCATTTAGTATAAGATAACCAGGCTCATAGTCATTCTACAGCAGTAAATAGTGATTTACGATCAAAAGAATCATCATAGGAAAAAGAACTAAAGGAACCACAAAAGAAGCACCGACACATTGATCACAACATCGATGGGATTTTTCCCCATTTTCTAGCTGACACAATGGGGAGTCTTGGGGTTGTATTCTCTGCCATTTTAATAAAGTATAAGGGATGGGTTGTATGAAGCAGGCTTGCTCCATATTTATATCAGTTATGATTCTAGCCTCTCAGTAATCCCATTTATGAGGAACTCCGCATAAATTTTTCTTCAAAGAATTCATAGAGCTCATGAGCAAGATCTTAAATCGGCTTTGGAAGATGTTATGAAGATACGAGGGGTTCGTAGTATTGAGAATGTTAATATGTGGAGCTTTAATTACAAACACAGAAGGGATGCACACACCATTTTCATGTATGGAAGAAATATGGATCATATTCAGTTCTTATACAAATTCTTGGCTATTATGTCTCCAATTTCCATAGCAACTTGTGATCATATGTTAACATGGCTGAGTTTAAGATGATAAAATCTTTGCCAATATTTAGAAATGGTTGTCACTTGAAGCTGTTGATGCTACTCATGCGTCCTATTGTGATGGATACAAAAGCTTTAGGCTAGCAAATCATCATTTTTTGTTGGATGTTGTACTAGGTCCATATGCTTCACACACTATAGGGGATGTAAACTTGAAGTGAATATAGTTGGCTGTTGATCAGATTTTTATCTCTAAGAAAAGAAGCAAGCAAAGACACTGGAACACTTGGTATGCATTTTCTTGTAATTTATAAGTTAAGAACATGTTATCATATGTTAACTTTTTATTTTTCTCCCTTAATGGATAAACAAATACATTTACGCATCTCATGTCTCTTACTTATACATGTTTATATTGTCCAATCATAGCTTTACTGTTTGCTGAAATTACTTCCTAGCTAACCGGTTCCTTCATATTCAAGAGGGAGACTCACAAATTTTTCGGTCTCATTAACATCCTTATTTGTATTAATTCATTAGTTTATAAGAAGGAAATAACATATTTGTAAGCACAAAGTGAAATTAGGGTGCCTTTTTAACTGAGTTTTGGATTAAAGTAGACTTTTATTGTTGTAAGCTTAAAGTACATCTGATTTTTTTTGTAGAATTATATGAAAAGGAAGGTCATTGCAGTGTTTGAATAAAAATGGTTCTCCGAAAAACTGAGGTGGAATGGTGAATTTGTTCAAGGTTACTAATAACACACATAGTGAAATAAATCCATTTAGTCCACACTCTAGATTAGAATTATTTTCTCAACACCATAGGCCTGTGTTGAAGTGTTTCACGAGCCAAATCTAGATGACTCCAAGACTGATGTCTGATGTCTGATGTCTGATGCTACAGATTACAATGTTTGAGTTTGCTACATGATGTACTTGTCTGATTGATAACAGTAGCAATCATTTTAACTAGAACAACATTAAATGTAAATAATTGTTGTTGGACTTTATGCTTCTTAGTTTGTATATCTCGTGATTGCCTGCTAATGGCCAGCTTAATTATGATTGTGGGAGATTTCTTCAGAGATTGTTAAGTTGTATTCATGGTCTTGTTTGGGTTTTAATTCGAGAGAATAGATTGTGACCAACAATTTATTAATCATATCAATTAGTGTGTTATCGATTAATTTGATGGCTTATATTCTTGCCGGTGACTTATATTTTTGCGAGAATAAATTGTCCTGCGTAACACTCATGCACCATTGCAAACTAGAAAGATAAAAATGTTTCAGTACCTACATTAAAATTTCGTACACCGGTATAACCTATCATATCTAGAACCAGTGGAATCATATTTCGGTCATGGCAAAGTTTTACCACCAATGTTACGGATAAGGCAAAGGTTAATGTATTGGTTGATGATATTTTCAAACTTGACTTCAATTTTGTGATACTATGACAGTTACTCTTCCAATAATACTATTATCTTTTTTCTTTCTCTTTAATCTTGACATTACGTCACAGTGAAAATAAAATTCAAATCTACCCAAAAAAAATAAAAAATTACAAATAATAATAATTGTAGGCACACGCGATAGTAATGGTATAACAAATCTGAGCTACTCCAATAATGGTAAGTGGTTGTATTTATAGTGAGTCACGTGTTGAGAACTTCCCACATTTAAGCCCGGGACCTTCATTGGGCACACCGATTGTTTATTTAATTTTGGACTTCTTCTCTCTCTTGTAGTAGTAGTACTAGTAGTTGTAAACAATCTCCCAACTCTCCCTCCTTTCCAATACAGCTAACCGTCTTTCAAATCAGGTAAATTTCTGCTACAACTTATTATCAAATTTCTGGGTTTTTATTTTATTTTATATTACAAGAATCATCTAAGCTATGTTCCTTCCTTTTTTTTGAACGAGTTTGTGTGTTTGATCAAATGAGTGGCATTGCTTTTGTGCATTTTTTTATGCTGTCGAGATATACTTTTCAAAGAAACCAAATGTGTTGGAGTAAGTTCTGAATAATTTGCCCTAAGCTCTGTATTTAGGGCGCTTTGATGGTTTTTGCCTAGGTTTAGTTACTAAATAGTTTGTTGTGCTTCTTCATGATGATTTTGTATTATATTGAGAGGTACTTGTACTTGTATAGTTGTATTTAGTAAGTTCGGAATAATTTTCCCTAAGCTCTGGATATAGGGTAATGGGTTTTGATTTTTTTACTTGTTGCAACCTTGCGCTTTGATGGTTTACTCGGTTTAATAACTAAATTGGTTGTTTGTGCTTGATCATGATGATTTGGTATTGTATTTAGTAAAGTGAGTTCTTGTTTGTTTCAACTTCAGGATATAATAGGAATCGATGAGAAGCATGCGCTTTTAAGAGAACAGGCTTCTTTTTCCGCGCATAATATATTATATATATATATATATATATATATCTGAAAATGGATAAAAAACTAAAGATTTTGGAGTATCGCGAGTTATTGGATAAGACATTGGCATCTCATCATCTTGGAAATAAAGAGACTATTAAGACCCTTATCAAGAAGCAACTCTTACGCTCACCGCCATCGGACATTAATGGTTAGTTAGCAAACTTACTGCTTGTTGATTTATATATCTATCGTATATGTATATGTCGGAAAGTACCTGTAACATAGTTAAAATGTCTTAAACTAATTAACATTCATGTGCAGGATCTATTGAAGATGTTCTAGAAAGGAGATCCACTGAAATATCAAATATTTTGGAATATTTTAGGAGTGCTTCAGAAAATAATAGGCATCGTACTTGGAAGGTATGCTGTCTTCTTTAGTTCTTCTATAGATGGAATATAAATTATTGCTGGAAAATGTCTCTTTTTTGAATGCTATTTGGAAATATTATGGGTCAAGCCAATTCGTCTTGTGTTTTATATTTCGTCATTGATTCATAGATGTAGCGAAGACCATGTTAACAATATATTGTTTTATGACCGCAAGATCCTTCATATTTGCTACAACTAACCATTTTTTCTTTTTCATTTCTATACATCTACATATTGGAACCATTTTAAAGGTAAAAAAAGGAAGAAAGGACGAGACCAGTAAAATTACCACATATCCACATTCTTTACTAGTGGGTGATCTGGGATATTTTGGGGTTAGAGGGGATTAAGAAAAACTGAACATGTAGTAAAGATAAGAAGGATACATTTTCAAGGGCAAAGACACCAGTAATCCTTTACAATAACGAATTTGTGTCTACCTGTGGTGTATTTTTTATGCCTCACAATTATCTTACGTTTTATATGTTTCTGAGGTGTGGTATGTTTCTCATGCTTGGGAGGTGTATGTCATACACATTAACATGTTTGTCAACATGTTACTTACGTGGTGTGTATTGGTGTATAATTAGTTTCTGGCACTTAGATGGGCTTGAGTCATGACATAGTTATGCTTCTTTTGGCGTGGCGAGCAGACGCCGTTCACTCTCAACATATAGAGGAATAATGCCAATTTTAAGAAGTAGTATACAAAAATCTAAATTGTGAGTAAGAAAAAGAAGATATGTGAATAGAAAACTGAAACAATCACTGTTAATCCCTTCATATTGCTTACGGAATACATTATCTTAGCTCACTAGAATAGCTAAGGGGAGGAAGCAAATCAAATCCATTAGAAAAGAGGAAGTCTTTTGCCTTGTTTACCTTTGTGCGCCCCACATAGGCACATTAACTATCTCTCAAAAACGCTATTATTGCTCCTGGAGGAATCCTTCAGAAACCCAGCATGTCTAGCTTTATAAACCAAACCTTATTAATTGTGACTCAAGCTCCTGGTGAGAGAGCTCAGGAGAGCAAAGCCAAGAGAATGGTCATTGTGAACCTAACATAGTGGGTTTGAACTTCTTTCGCAAATAGTAAAATGTGAAGATATCTGGTGTATTCTGTCTAGGTCATCAAACCAACGAGTGTGAAACACTCTGTGACTCATTTAAATGCCAAAATAAATGACATTTAGGGGTTTTGACGCTTGTATTGCCTATCCTAAAAGGGGGTTTTTGGTGTTAAGCGTACGCTTGAAATACTCAATACAAACCATACAGGTTTAAGAGTGTCAGAAATTCCTAGAGAACCCAATGTGAGGATTTGAAGAACCCTTTGGAGGTCGAGATACTCAAGAGGGACTTTAATCAGGGGTTTGAGATTTGGACACTCAGGTTCCAGCATGCTCAAGAAGAACCATGGTTTCCAAAATGTCTCTTGATGAGGAGGCGGAATCTTCAGTGTCATACTTTTTTCCTAGGTTTGTTAGGACTTTTTTCAGTGTCATATTTCACAAGGCTTGGAGTGTGTTACAGGTTTAATCATCCTAGATGTGTTTTCACAGCCATGGTAGATAAAAATGGTTTATTGGAAGTTAAATAAGGGGGGATTAATAACTTTGACTTGAGATGGTTTATACCTACAGCAGGGCTAGATAAACTGATAAATACACTGACACTCCCCCTCAAATTGGACCATAAATGAAATACATAACCAACTTGCTAAAAAAAAACGTGTGTCCCTAGTGAGAGATGTTTTTTGTGGATATTGTAGAAATAGATTAGTAATCCACAATACGAATAGAGAAACCCTAATTAGCAGAAAAGTACGAAGAACGCCAAATTGGTTGGGAGAAATCCCTTTAAGAGCTTCAATTGCTTAATAGAAATCAATTATAATGGAATTACTCTCAAGCCCTAAGTCTCTCTCTCAGAACTTTGATTGATCAAACATGATATAATCTTTCCTAGCCTTGCCCCTTTTATAAGGGTTACAAGTCCTAGTTACAAAATAGGACAAATACGCCCTTAAACGCCTAAAGAAATAGGCTGAATCGCGCCTCTGTTCGAACAAAAAAGTATATTCGAATAGACAATTCATGTATTCGAATAAAACACCTTAGACGGGTGTTTATTCGAATAAAATTCAAAGTGTATTCAAATAGAAAAGAAGTGTATTCGAACAGACCAAAAGTCTGTTCGAACAAAACACTTGGACACCTGTTTATTCGAATAGGAAAAAAAGTCTATTCGAAAACAAAGGGGTGTATTCGAACATACCAAAAGTCTGTTCGAATAGACTTTAAAAAGAGTTTAAAAACTCATTCAGATCCTCCTGGATCATTTAGGAGCCTTGAGCTCCTGCTCAAGCTAGAAGAACTGAAGATGTGGGAATGCGGCCATGCCTAATTCCCTGCTGTACCACTTCGACTTGCTAGGTAGTTGACCCTTCTTCCCAACTCGGAATGACTCAATACCACCCTGTCTCGTAGTATGAACTTTCCTCTCTAGAATGCCATCCTCCTGCAACGGATCTTCTCTTTCCATCCATAAGTCATCAACTGACGGTAGGCGAGTGTCGATTGTAGAGTCTTCATCTAAAAGAGACGGCTCAAACAGCTTCAAATGCTCGGCATTAATCTCCGAATACATCTGCATAAAAGGTGGCAAATCCAATTCATACTCACATGTCTTGCCTTGCAACAACTTTCGGCGAAACACACTGCGCCCCTTGGGATCATCATATCCTGTAACATATCCTGACTTAACAATAGGCTGTATCTGCATAAAAACCAACATAGCGGAAGTAGTTGGTAATGGGGATTGAGATAACCTATCAGCCATTTTGTTGTCCACTCCTTTCTTATACTGTATAATCAAGGGGAATTGTTGGACATACGACATCCCCTTCATCTGGCGAGCTTGCTGTAGCTTGGACTGTGTAGCTAAAAACTGGAACGGTTTGTGATCAGAATGTACCATAATCTCCTATTGCAACTTCCCCATGTCGGTTTGTTGCTTATAAGACGTTGTCATTGTAAAAAACACTCTAGCCGACGTACCCTCTTGAACCGGTCGAACCAATAACACAAACTTGCCGTTCGCATTAACCAACCGCTTCACCTGAGTTGCCATTACTAAATTATTTGTGGTGACATGCTCCTTACAAGCATTGATATGGAATTCCTTTCCCTCCTTCACAAGACGATACTTGCGAGCTCTACGGTAATGAATCGCATCTCGGTTCCAAAGATACGGGCTACCCAAGATGACCTGGCACACATCCAAAGAAACTACCTCACACGTCACCTTGTCAATAAACCTTTCAGTGATCGCAAACTTGAATGTATACTGCTTCGTGATCATCAAATCCGTATCTTTCTGAATCCACCCCAAACCATACGGCTTAGGATGAGCTGTAGTAGTCAAACCCATCTTCACCAACGCCTCAGAAATCAAAATTTTCTGACTGCCCGGATCAACAATGTCCTCAATTAACCTTTGCTTTACTTGAATACTGACATGAAAAAGTTCTTCCTGACTCTCCTCCTCGGTAGCCAAAGTCTGCTGAAACATAAGTGTAAACTTAGGATTCGGTTTATCTAAATCCAGGAGGTCAACAACATCTGCGGCTAGTGCATATCTCTCTTTCTTGCTCTTCTCCTCCTTCGGCCTAAGCTCCGGGTGAAGTTTCCAACATTTATCTAAGATATGTCCACCTTACAATGATTGCAATAATTTTCCTTGGACGAAGACCCCTCTTCTTTGGACTCTCCCTTATGCTCGTCTTCTTTGTCACTCTTCAAGTACTTGCCTTTAATAACAATTACCTTTACGGTACCGTCCACGATATTGGCCACAGTAAAGAGCTTCAACTCTCTTCTAATGAACTTCGACAAACCCCCCGTGTACTTCATGAGCACCTCATAGTCGTCCACATCGATGTTCAAAACCAAAGCTTGGTTATGAAACGCCGTAGTGTAATCCTGTACGGATTGCTCAAACTTTTGGCGCAAATTGTGCCATTTGTTCCATCTCTCTTGCTCATACCCAATCAGATAAAATTGCTTTCGCACTAATACTTTGAATTCTTTCCAACTCAAACTTCCTACATCGTGGCGTTTCCGATAAGATTTCCACCACGTGAGTGCATGACTTGCAAATTTTAACGTTGAAAAACATATTTTCTGAGCATTGGAGTATTCGTAAACGAAAAAAATAAGTTTCTAACCTATCTAACCAATTATCTAATATCTCGGCATCGATTGAACCGTTGAATACTGGAATTTCAATCTTAAAATTAATACGAAGATTACGTATAGGATTCGATAACTTACCAATACCCGATCGTTCCTTGACGGATTCGGCATCACTAGAATCACTGTCTATCTCCGCATTACCCTCGTCTCCATCCACCTCCAAAACTTCTCTCTTCCTCGAGCGGCTTCGCCATTGAGAGCGGCATCGTCGTTTCACCGAAGCAGAAGCCTTCGCGAGGTTCGTGTGATACAATTGTTCTACCAACTCCCCTACAGTAGTAGTTAGGTCAGAAACTGTCGTTTCCAAAGTTGCGAGTCGATCGTCGGAATCGCCCATCTCCAAATCGGCCTTCTTCTTCGAATTAGGTTTTCGGTGAATCTCCAACGGACTCACTAGCTTCTCCTTCGTTTACTTGAGACGGTCACGTGTAGAGACCATAAATCACAATCACCCACGAGAATCGTAACTGGAAAACTGAAACTACTTAATCCACAATACGAATTGAAACCCTAATTAGCAGAAAAGTACGAAGAACACCAAATTGGTTGGGAGAAATCCCTTTAAGAGCTTCAATTGCTTAATAGAAATCAATTACAATGGAATTACTCTCAAGCCCTAAGTCTCTCTCTCAGAACTTTGATTGATTTAACATGATATAACCTTGCCTAGCCTTACCCCTTTTATAAGGGTTACAAGTCCTAGTTACAAAATAGGACAAATACGCCCGTAAACGCCTAAAAAAATAGGCTGAATCGCGCCTCTTTTCGAACAGAACAAGTCTCTGTTCGAACAGAAAAGTGTATTCGAATAGACAATTCATGTATTCGAATAAAACACCTCAGACGGGTGTTTATTCGAATAGAAATCAAAGTGTATTCAAATAGAAAAGAAGTGTATTCGAACAGACCAAAAGTCTGTTCGAACAGAGCACTCAAACACCTGTTTATTCGAATAGGAAAAAAAATCTATTCGAATACAAAGGGACTGTTCGAATAGACTTTAAAGAAAGCCTAAAAACTCATTCAGATCCTCTGGATCAATTAGAGAGAAACAAATATATTATTGAATTGATTATTTAGGTTACATCATACTCTCTATATATATGAGAGAGATATTAAACTACTTCTATGAATAACCAATGTGGGACTAAAAGAACATAAAATAGCCTTGTTGATAGATATATCCACTTGTTGGTTCGTGGAAGACCCATTAGGATTACTCACAATGCACCTCTCTATTTTTTGCGCTCATTGTAGTCATTGATTATGAACAATATGGGTGGTCGCTTGGTTGTCACAATAAAGATATCGGTTTGTGAAGGTTTTCAGAACCTTTGAATAGATTATAGTCTCAAAGTATTTTATTTACAGGTCGAATAAGCTGTTGTGTGATATTCTGTTTCAGCTCTCGACTTAGCTACAACATTCTACTTTGTCTATGTGATCAGTCAACCAAATTAAGTTTAAGGAATGTGCTATAGTGTGTAGTCGTTGAACGATCGTCATTCTTGTATCTACAAGACAGAAATCAAAATTTAAAATTTCTTATGTTTATTTAAAAAGAAGCTTATTAAAACTATTCCCCTCCTAATAATTATGACGAAATCAACCTTTTATGATGAAATGAACCTTTAGGGAAAATAATCTAGTCTAGACCTCCTTTAATAGAGCGAAGTGAGGTTTCCTCTTGATCTTGAAGTACTGCAAAATATACTAAATACATGAAATCCAATTAAAACCCATTAAAATTTTGGAGTTTTGTGTGAGTTCAGTTGATGCTGATCTAGTTTGTCCAAGTTCTGTATGAGTATGGTGGCAAGTACTCCTGCCAATAGATAATGTGTAAATCTATAACATCAACTTCAAAGCCCGATTGATGAGCCCTTTGGCACATTGGAATGCTTACTGGAACATAACACATCTATATAGAACTTACATTCAAATTGAAATTCATTAACCTTCAAAACTCGCAAGCAAGTCTAGGACTTTTATAGGGTATCCTACATCAGGCTCTTCTTCAAAATAACTCGTATTTGTGAATATGTTTGTTACTATATATATCATTTGCGAATTCTCAAGTAAAAAACTTGATCATTCTGCTTGGGAGCCGTAACTGACTGATATAATAAGCTCAATTATGCTCGCCTATGTTACCAAGTTAGCAATTTAGTCTTCCACCCCTAAATGTGCAAAGTTCCCTTTCTAATTTAGGAAGATCAACCTGTCTCTGTAAGCTTGGTGGGCATACATGTAGTCCCTACAACGAGAACAAGCCAATCCTTGAGCGTGGATTGGGGATTGTGGCTAAATGGCGAAGAGGCATCGCTCTACTTCGTCAATGGCTTCTTCCTTCTTCTCTACTAGTATCCAACTTCTCCCTGGTTTAGAATTTTAGACTTGGAGGAGAAGAGAGGAAGAAGATCCTTTCTCGGGTGTGTCCTATCTCTTATTATAGGGGATTGGGATCATCTACACCGTTGGATCGGATTTTGCTGACGTCTCGAAACCTCGCTGACTAGGCTCATTGACGTTGATTCAAAGATATGGCGTTCGACGTGTTTTGTGGTTTCAAGATACGTTGCATATGCATTAGTTGCTTCGGTTATCAGGGCAACCCATGGATCAGGTAGGGTCCAAGTTCGAGACTTTCCAAAGGTATTCACTCGCAGTAGGTGAACAACTGACTGATGTTTCGTTTGCAGTGGTTGAACGATCATTTGGTAGGCCATTCACGGTGGGTGGACAACCATGTTTCTACAATACCAAAGGGAGACCTACATATATAATTACGCAAGAACCAACTTGAATTTCGAGAACATTCAGGATATACACCAATATAACACCGGGAGGAAAAATACCTGTTGAGTTTTAGTACAGGAGTTGTAAATTAATCAAGTATTTGATGAATCAGTTTCAGAAATTTGTATTTCATATTATTGTTGTTGAAGTGGTGGTTGCTCCATTCACAGTTAAAAGAGGATAGCGATCGGTACCGTGTTATGTATCGAGAAGGACCACAAGGCACACCCTTCCATACGCTTTTAGTTGAGGGTTATGCGGATGCTCCTATTGATGTCTGTGAGTTACAAGTTAATTGCTTTTCTTACTGTCTTACTCTCTTAAGCAGCAGCATCATACAGTGCCACCAGGTTTCATACATTCTATATTTCACTGCAGGCCTATGCGCTTCATGGGAGGCACGCCTCTATAGGAAATGGTGAGCATTATTATGCTTCTTATACAATATAAAAAACTAAGTAAAGAAGCACACTAGTAACTGTATATGGCATTGCAATGGCGAGGGGAAACTTTATACCCTGAAAAATGATACATACTAAACTTGTGATGTATATATTATGTATATAGTGAAATGCAAACTTAATATTTAGTATGTAATTTTACCAGGTGGCCTACATTTAGCATTCCGACTTTCAAAGTTATTGCAGCAAATTCCTTGGAAAAGGTCCGAATTGGTGAAGAAATATCTTTAGTGAGGTTAGTGTTGCATTACTTCAAAGTTTCTTTATATATTTCTTTGTCCAGCTGAACTCATTCATTATTGCTTCACTATTTATATGGGGAAAAGAATGAAAGTTCCATGGCCGTTACATAATAGAGAGGTTGTTCTGAACTACTTCGAATTGGAATGTTTTGAAGATGATCTCATCATTGTACTCCTAAACTCGGTACGCACTTGACAATTCTCGATAAAGTTTACCTTTCTTTGCTCCTTATTGTGGTAAATCTATGTCAATGACTTTATGGTAAAGCTAACTCAGAGTTTTCTTTCAGATCTCTGAAAAAGAGGCTCATGGGTTCAGCAACTATGTGACACCTGAATCCAAGGATACTGTAAGGATGGATTTGGTTGGAGGTTTTGTTATGAAAAAGATTACCTCAAAAATAAGCTACTATCGGTTAGTTCTCTCTCATACTTATATTGTTAATGCTCGCAACCTTAAAAAAGTTTACCTCAAATATGTGCTACTATAGGTGGTTTCTTTTCCTCAATTATGAGTTTTCATTGAGGAAGGGCTAAGCAAGGAAGGGTTGAAAAGAAGCACAGAAAACTTAACCTGTTGAAGAACAATGAACATACAAGAAAGTGATTCAGTAGAAGAGAAAGAAAGCTCTTAGCAGTCCACCTAACATCATATTCATCTTAGAAAACTCCCCCAAATTTCTTCAGAAAATGTCCCTACAATTTGACTGGATATGATTTGGGTCAAAAAACAATGTTCTATCATTTTCAATTGACAAAGCGAAATTCTGGAAAAGCGTAATGGCAGTGCTCGCTTCAGCACAGGTAGGAAACATGAGGCTAATTAGGTCCGAATAGGGAGGACTACTTTATTGGGGCCTTTGGATATAAAGGGACCTTCCCAGATGGTAATTTTTATGTGCCCAACTTAACCCTCTTTTGCAATCAGTTTAGCTAGTGCCAGCTGTTCTAGCTAATTATCCCCATTTTCCAAATGTGATTTTTATGTTAGGTATGGTCGTGCCAGATGGGCTCTGAACATAAATCCTTATGACTTTGTTTCTAGGAACTTTGTGCAGCGCTCCTCATTAAATGCCCAACTTGAACCATGCTATGAAGGCCCTTTAACCGCCACATGAAGAGTAACTAGTTAGTTTGTTAGTTAGCTTCAATAAGGCACACTTAGGTCCGATTAGGCTGCTCCCTTGGTAAAGTTTGTTTGTTTGTTTGTTAGGTTGAATAAGGTGACATTGTTCTTCAGTTGGTGTTAGTCGTAATGAGAATTAGTTGGTCGCGGAGCAGCATAACTCTACGCGATTATGCTTCATGTCTGGAAAGCTAGTGGACCTAACTTATGTGTACCACCAGAACCCATGACTTTACTTACTAGGAATTAGTTCTTTCTGATAGACCATGTTTCATGTGCTCCAACTTTTTCTTTGATCTAACATCCAATTAGGCTTGAAGTTGATTTTGTTGATCATTAGTAATGAATTGTCATAGTGGAAGCAATCATTGACATCGGATACATGTAGATAATAAACACCGTAATTCATATATAGAAGGGAATTTGTATAAACCAGATAAGTAAAAGCTTGAAGCTTGAATTTTAAAATTGAAGGTTAATACTTTTTTCAAGATACTAAGTGCATATTTAAAAAAGAAGCTAAACCTAATAAGCAAAGTTCATTGTAATGGAATTACTGAAACAAAGAGAAGATGTGGAAAGCTCCCAACTTAAGTTCGAAACAAAACGAAATTCAAATAGGATAAAGGGTTAAATTACTCATAAAATTGGTAACTCATCAAAATTTCAGTTGTAAAGCTCAGATGCCACTCAGGTCAGCAGGGGATGTCTGATTTTTCCTCGGGAAATGTGCCAGCAAAAAAGCTAATTTGATGATATTTGAAGGAATTAGAAGAGATTTCACATAACACAAACACAATTTTATATAAATCTCATGAGAGAAGAAGATTGTTAATCTACACACATCACTCAAAACTCCCCTATTCCTTACATTCCAAACAGCACTAGGCCTTTTTATAGCCTTGACACAACAAACAAATACAAGCACCACACTTAATGCAACAATCTTTTGATTTGGATTGATGATCCAAACGATGTGCTGGTCGTCGAGATGTTGAATATTCTTCTTCACCCCGATTTTTCCTTTGCATCCTTATCTCCACACGGATAACTCATGAGTTTCAACTGTGTTTATATTCAATTGTTCATCACTTCAGAAATTTGGTTCAAGCTGTTTCCCACCCTATCTCATTGGTGTACTCAAGATATATATGCAGCCATGACCACCTGTATCAGTTAGTATATTGTTATAATCAAGCACGATAATGAAAAATTAACACCGTAAAGAAACGGGCATATCTCTGAGGAAGAGATATCTCGCCTTTGAAACTTGAGTCAACTTAATAGTTCATAACCAGTAGCTGGAAACTCAGTGAGGTCCCCATGTTAATGGACAATCAACTACAGACAAACAATTTAAACCCACATGTGATATATGCAACAAAAGGATCATTTGTGGAGATATTGGGTTATGCTTTGGCTTAACCTATAGTAAATGCTGAGAAATGTTAGCCGACAATGTTGTAGAAATAGATTAGAGAGAGAAAAAATATTATTATTGAATTGATTATTTAGGTTACATCATACCCTCTATATACTGAGAGATATTAAACTACTTCTATGAATAATCAATGTGGGACTAAAAGAACATAAAATAACCTTGCTAATACTCTCCTCAAGCTGGAGCATGAATATTGCACATGCCCAGCTTGGACAAAACATTTAGTAATAATCTCCTACTAATAGCCTTCGTGAGAAAATTTGCAAGCTGTTGCGAAGTAGAAACATAGAGAGTCTGAATCTGTCCAGATTTAAGCTTCTCATGCAGGAAGTACCGATCAGCCTCAATGTGCTTCGTACGATCATGCTGTACCGGATTAACCAAAATGCTAATAGCAGATTTGTTGTCACAATAGAGCGTCATAGGAAGAGATACTGATATTCGCAGCTCTTGTAGAAGATGCTTAAGCCATATTAACTTACAAACACCTTGAGCCATAGCCCTGTACTCGGCTTCTGCACTAGACCTAGAAACAACATCTTGTTTCTTACTCCGCCATGTAACCAAATTACCACCAATAGTGGTATAATACCCAGAAGTGGATCGACGATCGGATAATAAACCTGTATGTCAGTATCAGTCCAAGCCTCGACTCGAGAATGACCATGATCTCGAAATAAGACGCCACGACCAGGATACCCCTTGAGATACTGAAGAACACGAATAGCTGTCTGGAGATGGGGAAGACGTGGCTTGTGCATAAACTGACTAAGAACTCCAACCGCATATGCAATATCAGGATGGGTAAGACTAAGATGAATCTTCTCCACAATCTTTGCATAAATCTCTGCTGTCGTAGGTGGAATATGAACCTTTTCACTTGGTGCGCTAGTTGGCCACTCGATGAAGCTATTATAATGAGATAATTCTTTCTAACTCGGTCGATGTCTCGCATAATACATCCTTAAAGTCTGAGTACCCTGTTTAAAATTCCCAATCTCATTGGAAAGTTGAAAGATCTTAGCATAATTCTCTTGCTGAGAATATACCTTACGAAGTGATTTCCAAATCAGATGCGGATTGTTTGTGAATAAGTACCCAGCGGAGATCGTTGGCTGCATAGAATTAATCAACCAAGTTCTTACCATCGAATCATCCGAGAACCACTTTGCATACTTCGGATTTGATTCTGCAGGTTCCTTTTCTGTGCCTAGAAGAAACCCTGTCTTTCCACGGCCACCAGCAAACAATTTCACGGACTGTGCCATCGAACATAATTCAAGTCATCTAATAGCTGTGAGGTAATCTTCAGATTTGGATTATCATGAACAGAGTTGAAGGACTGGACATCTTCACTTGTTCCAATCAAAGAAACGGTCGAACTCGAACTCGAACTCGACTTGTCACCGATAGCCATCACAATCGATTACCTTAAATAAACCAAACAGATTTGAGATTCTGGTCAGTATCTATCGCATCTCACGTCCAGATCCAAAAAACTAAAAATTACGGGAGCTTAGGTTTCGATCAGAACAACGTTATCCGAGAGGCAGTGATAATCGTCATTTTTTAAAACAGAGGAGAGAGAGAATGACAGCGTGAATCAGACCAACGAGATTAGAGGGTAACTCGCTCTGATACCATGTAGGAGTAGATTAGAGAGAGAAAAAATATTATTATTGAATTGATTATTTAGGTTACATCATACTCTCTATATATATAGGAGAGAGATATTAAACTACTTCTATGAATAACCAATGTGGGACTAAAAGAACATAAATTAGCCTGCTAATAATAAATGTCTTATGGATTAAGCATTCAAAGAACTTTTTATAGTATAGATCTCATTCTAGTGTGTCTTTATTTTTTTTCAGGACAGTAGCAAATATGGATATAAAGCTGGACTTTGTTCCTCCATACCTTATCAACTTCATCGCAAGGCAGCTCATAGCTGGTGCTGCTAAGTTATTTAACAAGGTCGTGTTCATTTTTCATGCTAATATATACCTTTCTTCATCAGTTTTAAATAATGCTTATTTACACAGTACACAGCTTTATTAGCCATTGAATGTTCATTCTCTCTTACAGACAGTTGCTTCGGTGGCCAAAGGCGATGAGGGCTTCGGCATTGCATTGGAGGACTTAATGTATCTCCATCTGCGCGAGAATTTATACTCCAGCAAAAAACTTTGTGAAGCACCCGAAGCCGTAGTCCCTAAGACTGAAAAGTTCACAGTCCTCCCAGAAGCTTTGGAAGCAAATAAATTGGTTTTAGGTAAGAAGTCTGTAGGAGAGAGCACTGAAACAGAGATTGGGCACGACTTGGACGCTACTGTATCTGTGGGAATAGGCAGTTCCAATAAAGATAATAGATACTATGCGAGTCCAAAGGTAGAATTTTCTCTCGGCACATTGAAAAATGGAATTAATATGGTTCGTGGAGGTGGCTCGGGTATTACAACTTGCTCCCAAGATCGAGATATTTGAATCTTGAAAATTTAGTAGATGAAGAGAGTGAGTTTTGTTCAGGTGGTGAAATAGTTCATCCGAAAGTTACCAGTAGAACATGTCCCCTAGGCTTAAACTGTAACAGACAACACCTCTGGTGTCCGCAGGTTTAGGTAATAAGCAGGGAATAAATGTGATTCTAGAAATAATTCCATCATACTTTTAATTTTAATATGTAATATTCCCGAGGGAACTCTTTTTGTAGGTTACTTGGAATGTTTTTTCTGGTTGTGAAGCTGTACCAATAACCTCCACTTAGGCCCTGAGTGGATTATGTTTATGATTGTGATGGCTTAATTCCCGGGGTAATGTTTACGCCAATGATGCTAGGTGCTTGTTATGTCTTGTTTTCGTTACAGTAACCGTAACGACGAATGTTCTTGTCTGGCAATGGAACATAATTCCTGTCCGGATGATTATTAGAGCATCCACGGCAAGCTGGGTATTGCTAAATTAACAATCCAAAACCTTTAAAATCCCCTTTTTCAGGATTGCCATCACTAACATTACACTCCTGTTCCTGCAATTTATCGCCAAAGATGGCGAGGAGCTAGATGTTAATACGCCTAGTGACCGGGTGCAATCTCAAAGTTTGTATGCGCCCTGAGTCGGCGAGTAAGAGACCATGGAGTTAAATTGGGTTACAGAGGAAATGAGGCCTCGAAGGAGGACTATAATAGGACTAGTACAGACCTAGCTTTTAGGTTCAACGGCCTTAGGACCAAAAGGATAATGCTAGGCTACTTCAGGCCCTTTGATTTGTGTGAGGCAAGCCTAATAGCCTTACCATATCCTACAAGGCTACTACGAGGCTCCTCACTAATGCTTCAGGTCTAACCTCACGCTAGCGAAAGGATCCCATTAGATTCATTTTCGGTGATTTAGACATATGTTAACCATTAGATTCATGTATGAGCGAAAGCTTAGCTAATCTAATTCTTAAAAACTTGGGCTCTAGAAAACCCAAAGTTTCCCAATGGGCCTGGGCCATTTTGGCAGGCCTAGGTTTGGTATATTTCATTTTCTTCAAGGGTTCACCCATCCAACAATGGTGATCTTCTCCCCTAAACCCTCTCTTCAAAGCTATTATTCTATATCTCTGCAACTCCTCTTTGATCCGACCCAACAGATTCGAGTCGAATGGTTGCAAAACAATGGCGTCCCTCCGTATTTCCCGCCAATTATCTTCTTTCTATACTTCACCACATGCCCAACATCAGTATGTAAGTCTCCTTCATCTCCCCTCTTTCAGTTTAGTTTTTTTTGTTGGGGGTTCTTGTTTAGTTTTGATTTCAGTAAATGAAAGTTAACAAAATCTTGATTTGATAAATGTTGTGTATGTACTACATAAACTTAACAGAACCGATATTCGAAACATTTGTCGTGGCCTCCCAGCAATGTTCCTTTTGACATCTGCGAGCCTAGGAAGTCAGAAGGTCCTAATGTACATATTACAGACAGTGATACGCATGATGATACTCGGCGATGTTCTCAAATATTGCAGACTGGGATGGTTCTTTTGAGGAATTTCATTGACAAGAATGATCAGGTGTGGTTTCTTAATTTATATTATTTGATTTTAGTGTTAGAAGATATGTTTGTGACACACAAATTATTTGATTTTACTGCAGTGAGTGTTAGATGATCTGTAAGGAAATTTGTTTGTGTTTTTAGCTCTAGCTTATTGAGCATATATCTATTAGGAAAATTCAATCTAGTTATTTTGACCACAAGTTGAAGTGAAATGGCTATTTGCAGACTAGTTAAAGAAATAAACATATTCTTGGTATTGGTATCTGTCTATTTCTAGGCATGGACATAATTGAGGTTGCCGTTTGTGATAAACAAAACCAGTATGATATCCCGAGTTGAGTTGTTAGAGCTGCAAAGATCAATCCATTGAATTTCATCATTCTGCACTTCTATCCCTCTTTTCAAAGCCATCTTCTTCATCTTTCTACTACTAATTTCAGCTCAAAAACTGTGTTTCTACCGTGGGATGTGAAATTCTGTATACTATAGGATTTGCAATTACCTGAAAGAGATTATTTCGGGATCAACCAAGACATGTGGCATAGAAGCATTTAGCAAAGGTGTAAATCACACGATTTGTTTCCAACGCCATTAAACGACCTTCCTGTCTACAACAATCGACACTGCATACTGCCTGAATCCTCAGTAGTCAATAATTCGTAAGTTGGAATCGACCAAGAATGATGCTTGTCGTCTGCTGAGTCACGGGACTTATCATCTGCCAAGTCACTTGTCTGTATTTTAGAGATGGAGAAACTTAAAGATAGGAAACTTCAAGTAATGGAGAAACTGAAAGAGTGAGATTCTATAAATATGGGCATTGTCAAGAGAGTGAAAATCTGTAGGTGAAATGTAGAGACCAAAAAGCAAATGTAAGAAAGAATTTTGGTTAGACATAAAATTTTGAGAGGGAATCTATATAGCGAAAGATATGAAAAACATTTACATTTAATATAAATCTCAAGTGCGGAAACCTAGAGGACTGAATCTAAGTTTTCTCACTCGCTTCACATTTTCTTCTCTCTAGACTCTAGCTTCATCTCTTTAGTTTATTTCCATCTCTTTCACATGTAATCCAAACATATGTTTTTTCTCTCTTTGTCTCTTTTCCAACTGTATAAATCAGGTTGAACTACTACAAACATTGTCCACAAGAAACATCTGAAATTATGTGTACTTTCAGTCATAACTTGCTAACACCTTAAATAATACAAATTAATCAGCTCATACTGTATTGTGCTGCACATGAATACAATGTGGTTCTTTGCATTTAGATCCACCTGCAAACGCATCCCAGTCAGTGGCGGAGCGACACTGAGGTGTTCCAGGAGGGTCACTTGAGACCCCCATTGAGGTAGCGCTTTGCTAATTGTTTTTTGAAAAATTCACTTAGTAAATAATTTATAGATTTGAATCCCCTGGAAATTATATCATAAAGGGTTTGTAGCCTAACTGGTTCATCCTTGTTATTGCAATTGAGTAGACCCATCTCCAACATAGTTTTTGTTTATTTTTCTTATAAACTTTATAATAATTTTTATGTACGTGATATATGCTATTTTTCCCTCGGTAAAATAACCTTAAAATTTTTATTCGTGAGCTTAAACCCCGAACCCTCAATTTTGAACCTTCTGAAAGACAACCCCCCTTGATCCCAGTGTAAATAACTGATTAATGTAAAATGAAAGTATTTATTTATAAGTGTGTTTGGTTGGGGGCATTGCGCTACACACGAATACAACTTCTCTTTAGTATTTTCAGATTTAAACAAATTTACAGTCAACAGAGACAAAAGGTAAAAATAAATAAAAATGAGAACTTAAATAATATTTCCTTTAATTCTCATGGAGCAAGAGAGGCAAAATCTAGAGGACGGTATTGAAACATCTAGAGAGAGAAATGTTGGAGAGTATCTCTAGATTAATAGTTTGGAGAGGGAATTTTTGTAACAAAGAAAAACTCTAGGAAAAGAAATTTGATGAAGATAAGCTAGAGCGGAAAAATATGGAAATGAAATTTTGGAAAGATAAAAATCTAGGGAGAATTTGGTGAGATAATGAGAAAGTTGGATACAAGGAATACCGAGGAGGGAGAGAGAGAGAGAGAGAGAGATATGCCGAGAGGTAGGCTGAGCATGAGTAGGTTTGGGTCGGTTTGGCATTATAATTGAAACCAAATATTTCGGTTTCTATATTTTCGAACCGAAACCAAACTTTCCTTAAAGGCTTAAACCAAACCAAACCAAACCGAACCGAAGAAAAACTGTTGAAACCGAAACTGAAAAATTATATCAAAATCGAACCGAAACCGAAACCGAACTGATTTTGCACTAAATGGTTTTTCCAGTTTAGTTTTTGAATATAGAATATACTAAAATTTCTATTTTAATAACTATAAAACACATAACCGCACACTAAAATTGAGCAAATTACAACTTACTAAATGATTGACTCAAACTTACATTACATACACAAAAGAGATACTTCTAGAGAAATATTTCCACTGATTGGTCTCATCAAATGCTTCTTATATACTTTTGAATAACTACCTTTTCTAGGCCTTTTGCAAATGATTTCTGCTACCTGCTGATGAAGAAACAACATTTGCATTAGAATCATGTGGATATGGATCAACTTTTAAGCATAACATCTATCAAACATTGCTTACATATAAACTGGCGGAGGTAACCTCTGTCTAGAAAACCTACTCAAATTTATTTATATTTGCCACAAATATACTAACCAACTTTGAATGTGAAATTTATACCACAAATGGGTAAGAACATACCTCAAAACAAGGCCTTAGATATCACAAAATCCATCACCAACCAAGAACAAACTTGTACCAACACCCACAAAATCTGCCCATGTGCAGCCAAGCAGCCAAGATATCATATGTTTAACAAAAGGAATATTTATATTGTTAATTACTAAGTGCGGAAGCGATTAATCTATACTAAACGGAAAATACGATCTCTTTATTCAATTAAAAAACTACAAACTCTCTCTCTCTCTCTAGGGTTCTTCCCTTTATCTCAAAACTCAATACCCTTACTAACCTAAGATCTCCCATATATAGGAGATTTTCACCTCTCTCTACACTCTCCATCAAATTGGTACTAACTAAAGTAATCCTAATACAGAGGATTCTCTAGAACAAAAATAGAATAAAATAAAATAACTAATAAAAGAAACTACTCTAGAGATCGGTCACGAAAACGTGTGTCTAGGTCGTGGTCGTGACGACCCAGGGCCTATCAACCCTCCCCATCTTTGAAGAATTCGTTCACGAATTCGTAAACAAGGAGAAGGAAGCTCAACCGCTGTAATCGTGGTCGTGACGACCCCATACTCTGGACAAAGTAGCTACTCAATTGCCTCGTCCATATGATCATGTAACTGCTGAGAATTGAGTATCATGGTTTTCCGTGGGTTAGGACACTCGCGCCTCATATGTCATATCTTCCCACAATTGTAACAAATGGGCGTGCTGACATGCCCTGCTGGCTGGTCCCAACCACTGGATTAGGGTAGGTGTCGTGGTTATTGTGGCCACTGTTGTAAACGGCAATTTTTTTTGTAAGATAAGCCGGTTTTATATAGGGATCCGTAACCCTGAGTTTCCAACCCCATGAGGTTTCGAACCCACGACCTCTCTCTAGGTGGAGAGGTACAATTACCACTGGGCCAAGAGCCCAATGGTGTAAAAGACAAATATCCTGAAGGCTTCAACTTGGCCTCAACCCGATAGACCATTTCTACTATCTCTGACAAGGACTCTAAAGATAATAAGATCATCTCATCCTAAATGCGTTTTGTCAGACCCAAACGAAAGCGACTAACCCTTTGTGCATCTAACTCTGATAATACAACATGTAAAAATCACTGGCATAATCATCCACAGACTGGCTCCGAACTTGACATAGGGTTTGAAGTTTGGCAAAACTCTCCTCGTAAGTGCTCAGAATAAAATGAGCCATCATCTCGCTCTTCATAACTTCCCAATTAGTGATATAATCATGACCGCCAGATACTTGTAACTGTTGAATATTTTCCCACCAATTTAGTGCATATACCGTCAGCTTTGTTTTCACCAATGTCACTGCCTCTGCCCAGTGCACTTCTTGAATGCAAGCATCTTATCAACCCTATTCAGCCAATCTATAAAATCGTCTGCATTTGATTTCCTATCAAAATCTGGCACGTTAATCTTAAAGTCAGTTCAGGTTCTAGAACGCATAAATAATGGTGTTTGCGACCTGACTCTCTGAATTGCCCTGGTAACCAAACCCCTGAGTGCCATACTGTGGTTGATATCCGTACCTAGTAGCGCCAATACTGTGATTCAGTTGATAGTTGTCCGTGCGAGAATGTCTTCCGAAGTTATTTGGAACACTACTGCGACCTCGACCTCTCCTTTGGAACCCATATCTGTCTCCATATCCTCTATGCTCAGAGTTATCCCATTGCCTATTTTCAGCAGTAAAACCGTTCCCGCTAGTCCACTGTCTATGTGGAATATCCTATATTGAATAACGAGCTCCCTGCGGAGGTGTTGGTGGTCTCTGTGGTCGCGGAGGCATATAAGGGGGTGCTCCTGCTGACATCTGCCCTCCCAAATTTTGTCATGTACTTCACAATCTCCATTAGACGTTCTTGCATACCTGCTGATGTTTCTGTCGACGCAATCCATGCCAAAATCGGACTGTCGTTGTTGCGCTAGGGGACCTTGTCGTCGTCCTGCCTCCATGAGTAGGCTTAAAAGAATGCGGTATCTCACCTTGGTCTAGCTGTGGTGGTGCCTGTGTGTGTCTCCCCAATTGGGCTGTTGACCTTGCCACTGTGTGTTTGCTCGTTACCGTGGGTGGAGCCGTAGTTGTTATCGGCGTCGTTAGTAATGGTGCCATTGTCGTAGGAGCGGAGTGGGTGGTCATGGATGTCCTCTGTATTTCGATTGCCGTAGTGGGAACTAATGCCACTAACGGTGCTATAGTGATTGCTATTGCCGGCATGGGTGAGGGACTGGTTAGAGTCTCGCTCTCTCCGCTGTTCCCGAGTTGGTAAGTGTTGTGAACTCCCGATGGTTGCAGAGACGACTAGGGAAGATGAGTTTCAGTTTGGGAAGAAACAATCTGGCCTACTTGTCTTGTTCGGCTTGGGCTTCGGTTTAAAAGAGAGGCCTGCTCCAGCCCTTGAGGTGTCAACATGTTTAACACGTGTTGTGACCACGCGCACGTCACGTGCTTGAATCATATTTAATCTGACACCAACTCACGACCCATCAGCCCTGCGTAACCCATTGCGTAACCCATCACCTGTGGGTGTGACCTACACATGAGTTCGAGTTGCATCTTCTCCGACTACCTGGTTATTCCACTACACCCCTATCATTTGACTTCGGTCACCTTTGTCATTACTGGTGATCTCCAAACGACGCACTGGATCTGTCTCGACAACGCCCATTATCTATTGCTCGATTACTTGTACTTCGTCGTTGTTGTGTGGATCCGCGATTTTTTCGATACCCTCAATATCCAATCCATGAAACAAATTTGATAGTAGAGTTTCTTCACCCTTATCCACCGACATAGAATTTTCCCGTAGTGGTGCTTGTTGCATTTTCCCCTTTCCTCTTCCAACAACTGACAATGGTGTTGGGATTAACGGGTTAATTCCCGCATTGCGACCGTTTCGCATAAAGCCTTCTATTCGAACACTTCTTCCCCGCCCCACTCCGGGGTTACCGGAATCACCGTTTTTTGTCCCTCGCTCGCTATTGTCCACATCAAACATGGAATTTTCTTGTTGGTATTGACGTCACTGTGATCATCATCGCCTTGATTTGCTTTGACATCAACTTATTCCAAGCGATGAGTTCTTTGTTGGATTCTACTAGTAACGTATTGGAATCTTCCACCGTCTTCAAACGTTCACCTTGAGAGGGTTTGATCGATTTCTTCGGTGTTCTCTTACCCATATTTGTTGGAAAAAAAAAAATCTATGCCAAAATTGTCCTCTGGTACCAAGTTGTTAATTACTAAGTGCGAAAGCGATTAATATTTACTAAATAGAAAATACGATCTCTTTATTCAATAAAAAAATGACTACAAGCTCTCTCTATCTTTTTCTCTCTCTAGGGTTCTTCCCTTTCTCTCAAAACTCAGCACCCCCCTCCCTACTAACCTAAGATCTCCCATATATAGGAAATTTCTGCCTCTTTCTACATTCCCCATCAAATTGGTAATTACCTAGAGTAATCCTAATTTAGTGGATTCCCTAGAACAAAAATAGAATAAAATAAAATAACTAATAAAAGAAACTACTCTAGAGATCGGTCACGAAAATGTGTATGACGACCCACGACTTATCATACACCAACACCCAAAAAATCAGGCCATGTACAGTCAAACAAGCATATGTTTCAACAAAATGTAGACATACCAACACCCTTAAAGTCAGCCCATGCCAAGCAAGTATCTGCTTCAACAAAAAGAAGATTGAGTTGAGTGGATCATTCAAATTGGTTTTCTAGAAGTTCGTCCTCCCAAATTAGCAAGAAAAAAATAGAAGACTAAATCAAGCTTATTAAAGTTAGCAACAGTTTATGCATTTTTAAAACCATAGGCAACATTTTAGTACATGGCATAAAACCCTCGAATAATGGGAGTAAAGATTAAGTGAAATAATTGATTAAATAGTACCATGAACATTGTTCATGATAAATAACTATCATGTCCTTTTAATGGAAAAAAGATGATATGTCCTAGTCCTTTTCATGATAAAACCGCTATCTAACCTAGCTCTGTAACCGCAACTTGAAAAGCATAGTCCTATATTTTAGTTTAATCTCAAATGGCAAAACTCAATTAGCACTACGAGAGGTGACCTGTATAAACTATAACTGACCGTAGCCATAATTGATCCTCCACAAAGGAAATAGTACAAAATAAATTCAAGATTACCCTTTGGAGTTTGGTGGGATGACATTCAATCCTCTACAAAAGAAGGATGCATCATTATTGATCCTCCAAGCAACTCTAAATTGCAAGAATAAGAAACACTTGCTATAGTTAGTTACAAATAAAGAGTAAGATAAAAAGGAAAGTAAATTAAAGTATCTAAATATCGTATACCTTTATCAAGTTTTTCCAGTTTTTCGACTTCATCCATGGACTTCCGAAGATTAATTGGGATCATTGAAGGTCAGAGCCTTTGTGCACTTATAAGGGCTTCTACAGTGATTGGAGCCAACGAACTACGAAAGCAATCAAGTATACGGCCTCCCGTGTTGAAGGCGGATTCCGACGTAGCCGAAGGGGCAGGAATTGCAAATATATCACGTGCAACATGAGCAAGTATCCGATACCTTGAAGAATTAGCTTTCCACCAATTCAATATACTATAGTGGTCACTCTTTATTCATTCACGTACCTCAACTTTGGACTTATTCACCAAGCTATCTTCTTCCATCAAGTGCTTATCAAACTCATTAGTTTGAGACTTATCACTATCATCATCAGAATAGCCACCATCACTCTTAACCCTTGCAATTATTCACCCATATATTGATGTTGTGATGAGGAAGAGTAATGCATCCTTTACCCTCGATACTAAAAGTTTCAATTTTAAGGATTCAAATCCTAATTTTGAACTAAAGCAAAACCTTAGGTCAAGTACCAAAACGACATATAATAACAAATTAATCGTCTCAACATCCCAATACTTGTCAAACTTTTCTTGCATATGCCCTACAATCATTACTAGGTCAACATCTTTACTTTTCACATGAAATTAATTTTGTTTGAATGGTGACAAGCTCTTAAAAGAATGCATTGGATGAAACGTATAAGGCTCCGAAAAATTTCAATGTTGCATTGTAAAATATTCTAAGAAATGTTACAAGTCTTTTAGCCTTTTCCCAATCCTCATGAGCCAGAGGTCCAAAGTATTTTTTCCCATTTAAGCAATTATAGTAAATAACAATAACTAAATAAGGTGTGCACATGATGTACGAAACGTGTTACTCGTGGTCGTACTCACGACCACGTGACTTGTCACTACCCTAAGTATCACCAACCCAAATAAATGTAATCATCAATGAAACCCATATCAATGCAATTGTCAAAGATGTTTTTCACCCCTAAAACCCTAAGTGTAACAAACCCAAATTTGAAAATTTTGATAGATTAAAGAGAGAGAGAATCAAACCTTTGTAACCATTCATCCATGTTGTTGCTGTTGTCATTCTCGATGTTGGAAAGGGATAAAAACTGAAAGTTATGAGAGTTGTAGGGTATCGAGTAGTTTTAGTCTTTTACACTTTTAGTATGTTTAACTATTTTATAATTAATTAGAATGTAAAACTTCGGTTTGGGTTGGTTTTATTCGGTTTAACAATATGAGAAACTAGACCAAACTTCTTTGGTTTCCCATTTTCAGAAATCGAAGCCGAAACCGAGTACCTAAAAATTAGACCATTTTGCTCGGTTTGGTTCGGTTTTTTGGGTTATTCGGTTTCCTGCTCAACCTTACTGAGCCCTACTGAGAGGTATTGGAGAATTGTAGCCACAATTGATTGGTTGCATGCACTAACAACAACATGCTGAAACCCCTTAAGGTGCGTTGTTGCGCATTTCGTTAAACCCTATCCTCGCAGCTATGCTCTGTATTGCTGTGGTCAATTGTAATTGGCCAAAATGGTTATCTACACATAAAGAAATGGTACGTGTCAAATGCAGCCATGTGTGGGTGACATGAGTTTGAAATATCTACGCGACTCATAATGACAATGATGAGGTCAATTGCAGGAAAAGAAGTTGTGAAAAGCATAAACATATCATATGCTGGGTTAAAGCTTGAGGCGATTGGTCACATACGATGAAACGATTAAGTGTTGGCGGCATGCTCAAAGTGAAGCAATTTGTATAATGTATGGTGAGCTATGAGCGACATAAAGATATTTGACAAGAATGACAAAAATTTGCAACAAAATACTTTTGGAATCTTGAGGGACCCAATAATGAATAAAATACTAATACTATGTTGATGCATTAACAATTAAAGAGTTGGTGCCACATAGAAGCATTGCAACTTAAAATTTTCCATTTATTAATAGCAAAAAGATTAAAGAAATATGTGATTGATATTTAAAAGTAGTTATTGGTTTAAAAAAGAAAAAAATATTTTAAGAGTCTGACCTGAAATTAGAGAAGTAACGTAACGATAAGTTTTTACTTGCTTTGTCTTATTCTTTTTTTAGAATCACAAGACAAACGTGAATTCACCATTTGTAGCTGGGTGGATGAGGGCTTTGTAGAAAAGTGCTTTGAACTTACGATGTCGCTACAATTGGGACTAGCCAAGTTTGGAGTAGGCTTGAGAAGGAGAGCTCAAGTGGATAGAGTAGAAAAAAAAGATTTTTGCAAAGTGGTTATCCTCTTAATTGTAGGGCTAGAGAAAGAAGATATGTCAAGTATACATTTGATCCCACATGACATCTAGTGTTGGATGGAGTATTAGAAGCACCTTATTGTTAGAAACACCTTATTGTGCTGCCACATCTGATGTTGCACATCTAGTGTTGGAGTATTATGTCATCATATACTCTATTAGACCCACATCGGGTAGTAAGAGGTCTAGTTTAATGTTCCCTACCTATATATATATATATATGGATGTTTGGTTGTAATCCAATAGTCAATTTTAAGAGTAATAAATTTTTTCTCTTATTTATTTCTTAATGGTATTAGAGTGGTTACATTTTTGAAGACAACGTAACAATTCCTCGCTTCCGCCGCCGGCGACTATTGTCGTCGCCGAAATTCCTAAAAAAATAAATTAGAATCATAATATGTGAGGATCTGTGATATCTTCTTAAGGTGCTTCTCTTATTTCATTCTTTGAGCTATTGTTGGTTGAGCAGTTTCATCAAGGAAATGATCTTCCCCATGAGTTGCTCGATTGATCAGTCTTGCATTTGCAATTATGGGGCCTTGTATATGTAATTAGGGTTTTTTAAACCTAAATATTTGTATGAGTTTGATTATTGATCCTATGTTTAGATTTGCATTCATTGTTGGAGATCGATGGTATTCAGTCGATATTGAAGAAGTTCGAGTCCAAATTCGAAGGTTTTGGTGTGATAATCTTTCTCATTTTGGCTATGCTGTAGTTAATTACTAGTGAAAAGAAGAAAATGAAGAGGTTAGTTTCCTCTTTCTGTTCGTAATTAGGTGACTAGTATGAGCTGTGATATTGCCAGGGATTTTGGTGCTAGTGATGTTTTTAGATGGCCAACTTGCTAAATTCTTTTTTTAGGAAGGCCATCATCTTTAATAGTAGTTCGGTTTGCAAAGCACCTTCTGCGTGGTGATGAAAGTTTGACTTTCCTATCTTTGGAGTCCTCTTAGAGAAAATCTTTTTCTCTTTATCGATTTTGTACTCGATTCTTTTTTCTTTTCGTAAAAGGTGATCTTTTTATTATTTGGTTCACGCCACGAGATGCGATTTTCTCACTTTAGATCGGATGAAGATGTTAGACTGCCTTCCACTACAATCATGAGTTTTTTGTTTTTTTCCTCGAGTGATTCTTTGGTTATTTTATATATTTTCCGCCAAATTCACAAGTACAGTTGCAAAATTGAGATGACATATTTTTTTTAGATTCTTATCGCGAGATGCTTTTTTTTTCTCCTGATTCCTGTCGCAAGATACGGTGTCATTCTTTGGATCGGAAAAAGATGTTGAATTTCTTCTAGCGCAGTTATGATATTCCTCTTATGCAAGTGGATTTGCCTTTTCTCAAATAATTTCTTGAGTGATTTTTTCCCCTAGATTCTCTTGTGATTTTTTCTCTTTTCCTTTGAATAATTTTCTCTTTTCTCAAGTAATTATCTCTTCCCCGACTCATTCTCTTACCATTGTGTCTCTTAAAAATCATTGCCCTCGAGTGAAAAAACGGGCAAGTCAGTAAGTGACGCCAATTTCACAAGTACGTGTGGGAAAAATGGCAAGTCGGATATGACTTCTGCTAATTTTAGAAGGGATAGATGACGTTTTGAAGTGATTGTGCTACTGACAAAAAATGGACCGAAAGAACTGTTATCACTTATATAGGAATTTTAGTTCTTTATTAGTGAGGAAGTGATTGTATTCTTATGAGGGTTTGTATATTTCTTTTTCTTATTGTAATCTACCTTGGCAAAAACATTATATGTTCGTATCAATGTGAGAGGAAGTGTTGGAGTATATGTCACCATATACTCTATTAGTCCCACATCGGGTAGTAAGAGGTTTAGTTTAATGTTCCCTACTTGTATATAGGGATGCTTGGCTGTAATCTTTAAGGTTAATAAAATTCTCTATTATTTATTTCTTCAAGTATGCTTTTGTGGTATGTCGGGCAAAATCGAGGTGCTATTATAAATAACCTTTATAGCTTGGGTCATATGTTAAAGACTTAACGTACTGTTATCCACACATCCCACACTAATAGTAGAAATGAAGTCGGGCAACTTCCTTTCATAGAGCTTCGATGGGTAAATATAAAGATGAAACACCCATGAAAAATGAGTGCAGTTTATGTTCATCTCGAGTTTGGATTTGAAAAATGTGTTCTTCATTCTCACTGCAATGCAATATGGTGTTTATGAACATATGATGGAGATTGCTAGAGTGCAGATCTAACTTTTTTGCTAGGAAAGCAGATATTTTTGTATTAATAATAAAGGAAAGAGAGTACACGGTTTTAAAGAGAATGCACAAAAACTAGCTGGGCAGCAAAGACACCTTTTGAGACACCATGACATCCCAACTGGGTTGACACCCCATGGGCTCCAATCATCTATAGCTACAAGCCTCTACATTGAAAATCTAATACTCTAGGTTAGGGTCTTCAAACTTTTTTTGTTGCAAAAAGCAAGCAATATATTGAGAAATAATATCAAAAGTACATCAAAAGAAAACCTCAATGTGCTGACCTACAGGGACTCACTCTCCAAATTAAAGGAAACCGGACAGTTGTAGACAGTCCCTACAATCAGCCTAAAACAACATAATCAAGAGAATCTGTAGTAAGGTTGAAAGGGCATCTCAATCTTCTTAAGGAACTCAAGCCTACTGTCATACCATTCTTGTTGTCCATCAGTCAAGTAGCTCACTCTTAAAGCACTACTGTTTGCACTAAAATTTTACTCTCCAAGAATGTTCTATAGTGACTGTCATATGCTTGTTAGGGTCTTCAATCATCAGCAGAATTTCCTATCCAACTCAAGTATGATTCATATCTATCATTCAATGCAAAAGTCAGCAATGTGATTGCTGAAGGTGAATGGGGAGTTCCTCAACATTGTTTAAGTGTTCTTGGAGACATGCTTATAACTTTGTTTGGTACATGCTTATAAAATTGTTTGGTCAGCCTCTATTGAAGGTGGATTTGCAGCAGCCCCTACAATTGTGAAACTGAGGCAGAGAAGGCCTACCTTAAAGTGGACCAAGCTATTATGCTGGCAAACACCAGCAGTGCCCAAACACAGTTTCATTGTTTGGAAAATGTTGAGAGGTTTATTTGAACCACCCAAGATAGACTTGTTCAAATCAAAAAATTGACTCAATCTTGCTGCCCCTTTTATATCAAGCTCACAATGAAAACTCAAGAGTATATATTTTATGTCTTGCATTGTTGCCAAAGATATATGGGTGAAGATCTTAGCTTCTTGCCAGAATAACAGACTGTGGGAACTCTTCAGCAGGAAATATAATGGTTATGCTCTCTGAATACAAAGGAACTGTATACACTGGTTATTGCAGTTTCTGTTTCTTTGTTTCACTTCTGGACTGCTATAAAGAATCTCATTTTTGTAGGGGCCTAATCTCGTAGAGGGGAGATTAAACTCTTACACCACTGATTTTATACTCGCCTAGAGGTTCTAACGAGCATATATGATAGAAATGTAAAGATTCTAGTAGACACACTTGTGTGGAGTCCTAGAATGGGATTCCTCTACTGAGGATTCTTAACTAGTGATATAAATGGATGAGATTATAAATAAATGCTCGAGTAGATTGTTCAAGCTTCTTAGAATGTACTCAAAAGTTGTCCGAGCTTCTCAAAGATGTGTGGGGGTAAAAATCTCAACCCCTCTATGGTGACTTTCATCTCCTATTTATAGAGCATAGATAGAGAAGTGAAATTAGAAATGCATCCTTCTTGGCTAGCTGTCATCCATTATCTTCTATCTGCACAACTATCTTCCATTGTTCTGATGTTAGGTAATTATGTCCACGTGGCTAGTTCGAGGTGGTTAAGCTCAAAGTAGGGCTGGATAGAGAAACCGGCAAAACCGTGAAACCGAACCGAACCGACAATTTTTCCAGTTTTTAACAGGGTTGGTTCGGTTCTCGGTTCGAAAAGTGGGGAACCGGGCAACCCCGGTTCGGTTACTGGTTACCCACCCCGGTTAACCGACCAAATCGAACCGGAGGTGTTACAACTTAACCTGCTGAGAATATAGGCATTACATTAGGCATACTTTGGGGATGATCTCTCTCTCAGTCTCTTTACTCTCTCTCATAAGTCATAACTCATACTTTGGGGATGATCTCTCTCGAACCGGAGGTGTTACAACTTAACCTGCTGAGAATATAGGCATTACATTAGGCATACTTTGGGGATGATCTCTCTCTCAGTCTCTTTACTCTCTCTCATAAGTCATAACTCATACTTTGGGGATGATTTCTCTCTCTACCACCACCTAAGCTCCACGGCACCGCCTAAGCTCCAGTAGTAGTTCCAAGTTCCAACCGCAGTTCCAATCGGCAACTACAGTTCCAAGTTCCAACCGGCAACCACAATTCTAAGTTCCACTCTACGTTTACCACAGTTCCAACCAACAACCACCGTTTGGGGATGATCACTCTCTCTCTCTCAAATACAGTTTTTGATTTTGGGGATTTTTGATTTGGGGATTCAATCAAATACAGTTACTGATTTTGGGGATTTCTAATTTGGGGATTTTTTGAGGGTATTACTATTAGGTATTTAGGGATTTCTGATCACAAATTTTTATGAATGATGATGATGCTTTTTTTGTTATGAATTGTGGTGGCTGGTGGCGATATTCTTATTCTGATTTCTGAGGGGAAATTTTTAGGCAACTTTTTACCAGCCGTTCGAACGACTAAAAACCGAATAGAAAAACCAAACCGATCCGAACCGAACAAGACCGACCGGTTCGGTTTTTGTCCGGTTATTTCTGAGGCCGGTTCGGTTTTGGTTCCTTGATATGAAAAACCGGGGTACCCCAGTTCGGTTAGCGGTTTAGGGCCAAAACCGAACCGAATCGGACCGTGTACAACTCTAGCTCAAAAGTAATTGAGTTTGATAAGTTGGTGAAATTTGTGATGTGCTGGCGTTTAGCTTCTAGATGGTCGAAAACTTCGAGTTGAATATCAGGTTGAAGGCATTAAGCTTCAATATTTGTCCTGCCTGGTACTGTGGTGTTTGGCTTCTAGATGGCCGAGGTTTCGAATTGAATATCAGGTCGAAGGTATTGGGCTTCTATACGGTACTGTGGTGTTTGGCTTCTAGCTGGCCGAGGCATCGAGTGAATATCAGGTCGAAGGTATCCGGCTACTATATTTTTCATATCTGATACTTTGGTGTTTGGCTTCTACTGATAGCAGCAGGGTAGCGAGGAGGCTACTGCAATTTTCAGGAACACCAAGCCCAATTTATTAAGATGCTGAACAACATTTATGCAGAGACTAAGACAAGATTGTCCAAGCTTGATTCAGTTAGAGACATCCATGCTACTAGGAGTTGTGCTGCTGTGTGGGGCATGTCTATAAAGTTTAAACAGCTACGAAAGAAAATGTGTACCTGGGAATCACCTAATGAGGATACAACTGGTATAAACATTGTGGGAACTGATTGTACCATAAAATAGTTGGCCTGCCTGTATGCCATTCAATAGCATTATGTGGCAATGTGCTTCCCCTATTGGCTGCTTGATTAGCTTCAAAATTAATCTCCCTCCAAACATATCTGATTCTGACCCTGACAAAACATTTCTTGAGTCTTCTCCATAATGGCTGCAGTCTTCAGAGCAGTTGATCGAGATTGAAGGCAGCAGTTGCAGCTGAGGATTAGATGACAAACCTGAAAAGGAAAGCAATCCCTTTTGCATCACACGAGTAAACGAGAACACAATCCAGATATTACAAAGCATCATATTATCACGATTTAGTAGTTTTCATTGTATGTTTAACCATGATTTTTTCTCATCTCTTTGATCTGAACTTACTGTACACATCCAAATGTATTTTGATGCAGTCTACACCTGCAGTTAATATCAGAACTGATATTGCAATATGCGCCTGTAAAATTATTGTTACTAATCTTAAGATACTATTGTTATAAAAATCATGTTAAGATATTGAGGAGATATAATTGTTGCACTTTTTAGGCTGTCTAATTTTATATAATTCATATTTATACTTACCTTCTAGAACAAAAATAGGCTAGTATAAGTTATCTGTTGTTATAAGAGAGGTTATAGTCTTGGCATTTCATGGTATAAGAGAACAGAGGGATTCAACTAAGTTTGTACTTGAGGAAGATGTACTCACTGCGGTTGAGGAAGCAAATGTCATGTAATTGGAGTACGAATAGCGACGTCAAAGTGAATAACGAAAAGTTGGAAAGCGGATTTTATTATTTTACCGTTGGCTCGCGGACAGTAATATTTTCTCAATTAAAGCATTGCAACCTAAACTGGAGTAGTCTGTTACCTTTTCGAAAATTCTATGCTTCTATGCTGCATTTTGGTTGCCGTAGTTATGTTTTTTCTTATCTTACATGCAAAAGATGCTTTTAGTGTCTATTATCACATTTTCACAAAAGCATATATGTAATATACGTTTACTATGATTCATCTACTATTAGGTCAAAATTGTAAAACTATGTCGAGACTTTGGCATTGGTCCAGGAGGCTTTTATCAGCCGATGTTCAAAAGTGGAGGAAAGATGAATCTTCAGATGATGTGCCTTGGTCACCATTGGGAGCCAACAACAAATAAATATATACATCGACGGTTGATCGATGGCATTGAACCTCCAGATATTCCAGTTGAGTTCAAAAGATTGATTAAAAAAGCCATAAAAGATTCTCATGACCTGATCAAGGAAGAACTTGATGTAAGCAATGTACATAAGATACTTCCTTTGATGGATCCTGACATATGTGTTATAAATTTCTACACAGAGTCTGGCTCACTTGGCCTTCATCAGGTATGAAGTTTAATGTTCTTTCCCTAGATGCCAAACAAGCCAATGTACATGTTCTAAGAATTTATCTTCTTTAAGCTTTACTTAATGGTACATATTGTGCAGGATAAGAGCGAGAGCTGGGATAGTGTTAAGAAAGGATTACCTGTGGTTTCTGTCTCTATTGGTGATTCAGCAGAGTTTTTATATGGAGACACAAGGGATATCTCTGGATTGAAAAAAATTATACTGGAATCTGGAGATGTTGTAATATTTGGTGGCGAGTCTAGAAACGTATTTCATGGGGTACCATCTATTTTTCCCAACTCCGCGCCAAGATTCTTAGCTTACGAAGCCAACCTTTGTCCAGGACGACTCAATCTAACTTTCAGAGAGTACTGACTTATTTTACCCTATTTGCGGAAGACGACTAACTCTTCCAGAGTTGTATAACACGTACCAATAATAGTTTTGTTGTATTATTAGCTAGCAAGCCGAACATTTTAGACATTTGACTAGTACTTTAAAACCACGCTCCACTTACTCTTTGTTTGTATATTCTTTTCCAGCTTCCCTTTATTTCATTTGTACTTTTTTGCAAGTTAAGCTTAGAGCATCTCCTAAAAGTATCTCACTTAGTAGAAAAAAGGCAAAAAATAAGTGAGTGAGGTTCAATTTCATCTAATAGTACCTCAGTTGGTTTCTCAAAATGTTTTAAAGAGGAAATAGACCTATAAGATTAGAAAATAAATTAAAGTAATGTGAATTTGTTCACATATTTTTTGATTAGTTGTTTTTCAAACTCAAAAGGCAAAGTTCAACCTTGGAAAGCAAGGCTTAATAGTGTCCCCACTCACTTGGTTTTTAGGTGCCACGTAGGAGTTTTACATCCAACACTGTCATTCACTTGGTTTTCATTCTCAAAAAACAAGGTTGAGCCTTGTTTTCCAAGGTTGAACCTAGTTTATTGAGTTTGAAAAATAACAAATTATGGAGCGATAGATGTTTTTTCACTTAACTTCATCTATTTTAATTAATTTTCCAATTTTGTGGGGCCCTTTTTCTTCTTTAATCCCGTCGGATGTTTACTTTTTGAAAAAACCAACTAAAGTACTCCGATGAAATTAGACCTCACTTAGTTGAATTTTGGGTTTTTTCACCCAACTGAGTGAGGTACTTTAGGAGATGCTCTTACTGTTCGACATGCCCTTTTGTTGTGTTAAGCAAGATGAAGAAATTAAAAGAATGGGCCCTGATTTTGGGGACCTCAAATCAAGAAAAAGTTGTATGTATAACAAATCAAATATACTTAGATGTTAGAAAAGAAGAGTTGAAGGAGAAGTGATTATTTCATTAACTTGTTAAGAGAATATACTAGATGTTATATATATATGGGAGAGGATCTGTGACCACCCTCTTTTGGAGCACCCCTTTAGACACCCCATTTTTTGGAGCACCTAAAGATGTTTTAAGAAGTTTTATCTATATGGATGTGATCTCCTTATCATTTAAATCATACTTGTAAATTATTAGGACATTCCAATATTCTTATATCACAAAAATAATATCAAAAATTAGATAAAATTGACAACTAAAACAACAACAATACAATATAATTCAAATATTTTTTTAATGGTGATAGAAATGTCGGAATGATTTGATTTTTTGTGAGGATGCTTTACATGACAAGGATCCGTGGACACCCCCTTTTGGAACACCTTCCTAGACATCTTATACTTTGGAATGCCTGAAGATGTTTTAAGAAGTTTAGCCGTATGGATATGATCTCCTTATTATGCAAAGCATCCTCACAAAAAATAAAGTCATTCTAACATTTCTTTTACCATTAAAAAGATATTTAAATTATGCTGTATTGTTCCTGCTTTTAGCTGTCGTTTTATCAAAATTTTGATGTTATGTTTCATGATGTAAGAATGTCCTAATAATTTACAGGTATGATCTAAATGATAAGGAGATCACACCCATACGGATAAAACTTACTAAAACATCTTTAGATGTTCCAAAAAATGTGGTGACTAGATGGGTGTTCTAAAAGGGGGTGTCCACGGATCCTCTTCCTATATATATATATATGAAAGACTATTATGACGCTATGATTGAAGCCCAAGAACAAAAGATCAAAGCCACAACGAAAGAAAAATCTACAGAAACATAGCATTCGGTGGGCAAGTACCGAAGCATAAAAGCTACAGTAATTTACTACACTAAACTATACAATTAAAGTTGAAAGTAAACTAACCCAGATTATGTTCCTAAGGTCCCTCTAATGACAGTTAGACACCCTCAGGGGTATGTGTGCATGGATTGTGAATACTTATTAAGAACAAGATAAACAAAATTTTATTTATTATGAAATACTTACAGAGGAATGGTAGACACAAAGGATAGAAGAGACGTTTACAGAGGAGTTTTAGAGAGAGAAGATAAAAAGAAAAACTTGCCTTGTAAATGGGCTCTTAGACCCTTTTTATACTAGTGGCTGGTGGGAGAGCAAATCCTATTCTCCTTTGATCTTATCTTCTGATAAAGTAATTCTCTTTAACTTCATGCGTCGGCAGACAAAGTCATTGCTGTTTGTGATTTAAAAATCCTTTCTGAAAAGATGTTGCTTTTGGCTTTATGCGTCGGCAGGTAAAGAAAAATTACTGTAGTAAAATACTGTAGCAAAAAATTGTTGTAAAATATTGTAACAAATTATGGTAGTAAATTACTGTAGCTTTTATGCTTCGGTACTTGCTCGCCGAATGCTAAGTTTCTGTAGCTTTCCCTTTCTCTGTGACTTTAATCTTCTGTTCTTGGACTTCAATCATAGCATCCCAATAGTCTTTTATAGTGGCGTCTACTGATTTCAAGGATACCATATCCTCATCCTTATAAGGGTTTTGACCCTCTCCTACTAGGCAGTATTGTTGGTCCTGGCTTCCACTACCTTCTTAAATGTCAGATGCATGTGGTGAGGCCTGCGTGGTGGCTTCCACAAATTGTTCTTTCAAAGTCTACATGACTTTAACATGCTGTTCTTCGGATGATAAATTAGGGTACCGGTCCTTAATGGAAACCATTAGCAGTTAGAAGACATTTGTCGAGGAGACTAATATTCCTACTACTTTCTATTTTTCTGTCTTAGAAGACAAAACATCTTCAGCTATTTTGTTGATTACTTCAGCAACTCTCTCAGTTTCAAACCCATCCCACCATCTGTAGAAGAAGGTTATCTGTAGAATGGGCAATTTCAGGTCATTAAAGTAATGTTCAAGATCCCATTTCCAAATCCATGTGATCTGAAATTCTGTGAAATATTATAGGGTATTTCTTCCGATAGGTGTATTATGTACATTTTCCCCTTTAAGCTTCAGGTAAAAATCGTACCATATGGTGAATGGTTCTTGAAGCGACTTTGGTAAAATATCAAAATTGGGTCCCATTTTTTCCCACCAATTAAGGAACCAAATGGAGAAACTTGATCATTTGATGATGTCTGGATTAAAGCAAAAAAACCAAGTATGTTTCCTCATAGGATTATGATAATAAAAAGTATAGTTCCAGGCTTGGATATAATCCTAATAATTATATTGCTGGCCATTGAGTTTTAGAGATCAAGATTTACTAGGATCAAATCCCCATTCAGATATGTGCATAACCCTTGTAATATAACACTTGGAGTGTGTTATAGGGCTTTTAATGTCCTTCGGATTGACATGATGATGCTCAATTTGAGCTGATGTTGTTTCGATTAATATGGCCTCATAGACATATCGATAACAACTATCTTGAACCATATAATTTTAACTAGCAAAATATCTTTCTTTGAGACCCCAAGCATCTTGATTGAGTTTAAGATCATCAAAAGAAAGGGTTAATATACTTTCCTTAATGAATGTTTTTTGTTGATAGATGATGTTCTATTTAATGACATCTTTAGCAGTTTTCTTTTGTTCATGCTTACGGACATCCTTAGCAGTTTTCTTTTGGTCTTTTTTTCTTTGGTTTTGACTCTAACCTGGATCAGGAGGTTGCATGTTCCTGTAAAAATTCTCTGGTTAGAAAATGAGGAAGGGAGTTCTGATTTCCTTTAATATATTCGATAGAGAAATCAAAGGCAGATAGTTCAGATTGCCATCTTGCAAATATCTATTTAGACACAAGATTTTTGACATCTTTTTGTAAGATGTCTTTAGCAGAACTACAATCAATACGAAACAAAAAGGGTTGATTTGAAAAATCATCCTAAAATTTTGAAATGCATTTAACAATAGAAATCATTTCTTTTTTAATTGTGGAATAGTTGTTCTGAGCAGTTTTCCACTTTACGGATGTAAAACGAAGTAATTCTTCTTTTTGGAAAGAAGGATTTCTTTGCTTTAATATTCCTTTAAAACCTAAGTCAGGGGCATCGGTTTCAACAATCTTTTGCCATTGAGGATTAGTCAATCTTTAGTAAGGGAGTTGTTTAACTCTTAATTTGATTTGTTGAACTTTGGTGTGTGCAGAGGTTTAGGGGGTAGGATTCTTTGTGTGTCTATTATATAAAATAATACTATCCTGGGCCAAATTCTGGTAATAGTCTGCAATATAATTGAGACTGCCAAATAATCTTTATAATTGAGTTTTCTCTTTAATTTCATCTAGAAATTTTGGGGCAAACTCAATACTCCTGTTTATAGGAATATTCTGTCATTTAATAATGTTATGTTCTAAAAATCTAACTGTTAATTGAAATAGTTTTATTTTAGGAGTAGAAACAACCAGACCATTTTTGCGAATAAAATTATTAAGGATCTTTAAATGTCTAAAGTATTAATCAATAGAATTAGAGAATAAAAGGATGTCATCAATATAACCTATACAGAAATCTGAATAATGAACACAAATATTATTCATAATATTCTAGCATTCAGATGGGGCATTTTTTAAACGAAAGGGCATTACATTCCATTTATAATGACCAAATGGAACTGTAAATCCAGTTTTATATTTATCTTTCTCAGTAATTTGAATTTGACAATATCTAGATTTTAAATCAAATTTTGAGAAGATAATCGCATTATAAAGATGATTTAAAAGATCTTTTTTATTCGGAATTGGATAACGAATCCATTTGAGGGAGTCGTTAAGAGGTTTATAATTGATAACAAGTCTAGGAACACCTCGTTCCTTTTCAGCATTCTTGTTAACTTAGAAGGCTGTACAACTCCAGGGAGAATTACTCTTTCTGATAAGGTTTTTGTCAAGAAGTTACTGAATCTCTTTTTTGCAGAGTTAAAGATATTTAGAATTCATTTGGTTAGGCCAAGCTTTAGTAAGAATTTGGGTTTTCTCATCAAAATCCTGTTTGTAGGGTAGGGAAACAACATGTTGTTTTCATTCCCAAAAAGTATAAGGAATATCGTTACAGACCTCAGTAATGAATTGTTTTTCCAATTCATTAATTCTGATCTTCATCTCAGAGGATTGAAGTTTGTGAGAAATTCCCATGATCTGGAATTCTTCTTTGAGAAAATTCAGATGGTTTTCCTTAAAGCCAAGCATGGTTTTTAGTTCATTAATGATCATGGTTTCAGGATCTCTAATAAATTTAAAATTAATTTCTTGACCTTGGAATTTACAAAATATCTTTTTCTGATCAATCTTATGTAGGGGCATAAGAAGATTGAGAAATAGGGTACCGAGTATGACTTGTTATTGTAGATTTCAGACGAAAAGAAAGGTAGATGGGATACATGCACCTTTATTGCAGATAAAGACCTCTGAAAGTTTGTAATGGATATTCATCCTGTTATCACTAGCAGAGGTAAGAGATTGGAGTGTTTTTTTGAAATACTTGGTAGGAACCAAGCCTTCTTGAATACAGTTCAGGTCAGCTCCACTATCTACTACGGCTATGGCATCTTTAATGGTATATTCATTTTTTATTACTAGGGTAACTTTGATATACTATTTCTGAGAAGTAATTTTTTGGAGAAGATTAAGATAGGGGTTATCTTTCTTCTTAGGGCTTTCATCATTGGATTCACTAGTTTGAATCTTGTATTTGTCCTTTTGACAGAGCTGTAGATGATTGATTTTATCATCCTGTGCTTGAACAAAGATTTTTAATTGTTTAATTTTAGATTTCAAGAGATTAATTTCCTTACGAAGGTCCTAGATAGTGATAGGTTTATCACTTTCCATGCGTTTTAGGACATCTTGGAAATTATAGTACCTATTTGGGACTTCTGGTGGCTCTGGTTCTATTTTAGGCTTCGAGCTATCTTGAAGCATCTGTTAAAGATAAATACTTAGAAATTTAGCTCTTGCTTCTGGGTCATAAATTTTATCCGCAATAGATAAAATTTCACTTTGATTAGTAGTCAGAGTATTAATGTTTAAGCCATTCATTTCAACAATGGCTTTCCAGTAATCCAGAGGATTGGACTCTGAACACTTGTTGCAAGGAGTTCCTTCTTCAACGGAGGAGGGGTCACTTTGGTCGATTTCATTGACTTCCTCGTTGCTGTCAGAAGAACTTTCTTCAGAAGTGGTGTTAAGTAATAAATTACTTAATTGAAGTTTTAGTCCTTCATTCAGTTGAAGTTCTTGCAACTTCCTTTTAGTGGAACAATTGTTTGCCAAGTGCCCTTTTTTTCCACACTTGTAGCAAGTGCGGGTTTCATATTTGTTTGAAGAGCTGGTATGAGATTTATCTCTCATATGTATATTTTTCTTTCTATATTTTTGGTAATAAGAATCACCTGGATCCTTATATCTCTTGTTACTTCTTTTTCAAAAGTGAGAAGAATGTTTTACACTTTTCTTATGATTTTTAGGATAAGTGACAGGAAGGTTATAAGCAAACTGGTGACAAAACTCACCAATTTCATTTTTTCCTATTAAATTCTATTTTTTAAGTTGGTACTGTAATTTCATATCATTACAAATGCTAAGACCAACCTGAGTACAAATACTGATGAGATGGCCATAAGTATGCTCATGGTAGGGTATTGAATTGCCATCATGCTGGTCTTTAAGTTTTGACGAACCTTTTCGGTAAATAAAGGTGGAAGACCATCGATAAATTTGGCTTTCCAATGTTCCTCATTGGCGTTACTCCTCTGTATTACCTTGCTGATATAAACATCCTTGTACCATCTAAAATGGGTTAGAGAAGAACATCTAAGATTCTGTAAAAGTTCTCTATTTCTCTCATGTCTCTGGGGTGAGAGTCCCACAAAGTGTATAATTATGGTTTGAACAAGAGAGTAGAAAACATCCTTAATAGGAATATTACTAGTTCCTTCAATTTTAACTGCCACAAGGATCTCTTGTTTTTGATAAGAAGTGATAACATTATTCCCCCAGCCTTTAAGACTTCTTGTGAAACCATTGGCAATAAATTTTGCCATATTGTCATCATCATTACTAGCAGCCTTACAGATAGAGGCATACATAAACATTTTATGAATAACTTCATAAATTTGATATTAAGATAATCCATCTATATTCCATTCATAGATGGTTCTTCCGTTATAAGAATTTTGATTATGGAAATAATCTTCTTCAAATAAAAGATCTTAAGGTGTAGGTCTTTCATAATAAGATTTTAATTGGGATGGTTCATATTCTATCTTATGAAGGCTTGCCTCAATGGCTTGAATTTGATTTTCTGATTCACTATCAGAGGACTTAGATGGGTTTTCTGATGTGGAGTTCTTATCCAGATTGTTGACACTAAGCTTTTTGAGTCGGTCAACCAGAAGGTCAACAAATTCAGAATCCTAAGAATTGGAAAGCTTAAAGTCATGGACATGAAGGGTTGGTTTAATCTCAGCTTTTTACATACTTGAGGATGTACTTGCTATATTGTTAGAAGAATTTTGGCTACTATTTCTTTGGACCTGGTCTTCGATATGATTTAGCTGATTACCAATCGTTTATTCACTCTTATTTGTCTAATTATTCTGTTTGATAACTGGATTAATATTAGTTATCTGGTTGTTAGGATGAGTAAAGGCGTTGGCCTCTAAAGCCTTGAAGCCAGGGCTCCCTTTGCTTAAATGGAAAGATTCAGGAAGAGGGTAAACAGATTGGACTTTGTACCATATGCTTTTACTCATTTCTTAGTAAAATCTTCCAAATTACTGATAAGGTACTATTGGTGAGGGTACCATCCTGTAAACCATTCAAAAAATAATATTACCTTTTGGCTTTTCTTAATCTCATGTAGTATAATTCCTTGATTAAAGCCAATTCTTCTCTACAAAATATTTGGAAATACCATGTCCTAAACTATTCATGACTCGAAGACATGAATTCCCTAATGATAAGTTGGCGAATAAATGAATTAGGGCTTAAATCCATAAATACATAAACATAAAAGCTCGCCTTAGATGTAGGAGAAGAAGGTCTTTCTCTTTTTACTTCTGGCCTTGTACTGGGGAAGGGATCGGTATAGACACAAAAGATAGGTTCAGATGTAGAGTTTCTAGACACAAAGGATCGAGAGGAAGGGCAATAAGCCTGGTAAGGAATATTTTCTTCTCTTGCCATTCTACAAGACATACCCCAACCAAAAGAGAGTTTGATTGGAGTAGAAACAAATGTTACTTCTACATCTCCGTCAGGAGTTTGGGTGATTTGACTAACCTGGTTGTTAAACCTAGGTCGTGGAACCACTGCCTTAGACAGTGTCCATTCTGTTAGGATAATAAGCTTATTCCAATTTATAAGCCCGTTGACAGCAATATTAGTTGTCAAATAGTTACTGTGTACAGCTACAGTTTTACCTGGTTCACTTTTGAGGATAGCTCTAGGGTATAAAATATTCATAACCTTATAGTGAATCTGGTAAATAACTGCTATAATTTCTGCTCCTGTGATAAAATCATATCCCTGTGTTTGAATTTGTAGACTCACAATATCAAACATACACTTATCTGTAAAGGATAAGGTTAGATTGGGATAAACATCAAAATAAACTGGTCCATGACATAGACTAGTTTGAGCGATTCCCATAAGAGATGATTTAAACTCTCTACTTCTCTCATCTCTGAGGTATGCAAAAATTCTAAAATTAATTCCTAGGAGAGTTTAAGGTTTGAATGCAACTTGGATACATCCAATATGGAGATAATTGTATTTTTTAAAATACCTTTCCATATCTGCAAGGTTAAGTAATTTCAAAGTATGACATTCACTATCAAGAGCGATTGATTGCTCCATAATTTTAATATTATCTTGACTGATAAAGTCAAACATACCTTTTTCGTAAATTTATTTGAACTTGATATGTGGTATAGTCCATTGATTCAGTTGTTGAGTTTGTTCAAGCCCAACTAATTCTGAGCTTTTTAAAGATGATTGGTCTTCATGAGATCTATTCATTTTTTCCATATGTGAAAGATTGATCACATAGATATGTAAGTATCATATAAGGACATCGGTATGGTTACTGTTAATCATCTTCCTTGATAAAGATGCTTAAACAGTATAATCTAACTTAAAGTATCAGGTACACGTCTGTCAATGATTTACCGACACAAAATGTCTACTTTAAGGACAACCACGCCATACACGACTTGGGTGACGTCTCATACTTTCATCTCCAAATCAGACGATACTATGAAGCATGCTTGTGGAAAAAAGAAGATAAACAGTATGCATACTTAGTTCTTATATAACACTGAACAAACCTATATTACCAAAAAATTTAGCCACACATGCCTTTGACACCAATAAAAGTACCAAACCAAATTCCAATGGGGGGATCCATGGGCACCCCCCTTATGTCACCCTTTAAACCACCTTGTTATAACCATTTATCTTTAGAGATGCGTGGTTTGGAAGAAAGATGAAGTGGCAACTTTTGATTATTATTAATTACCCTCTCTCCTCAACCTCATGAGGTGTAAGTCTTCAAGATTTAACCGTCTCTCTCTTTCATCAATTATTTACTCTTAGTTCTCTCTTTCGCTTTCTCTATGGGAACCAAATTAAAAACCGAGTTCTTCAAGCCCAAGCTAGCAATGGAAAACTTGTAGAGTACTTAGGTGGTGATCGAAAGCCTCAAATCTTCACCATAGTTCTCTCTTTCTATCATTGGAGTTCGCTCTCTCGATTGATTTTCTTTAGGCTGTCTATTGCATCCCCTCATAAATACTTTGTTTGTGGACTCTGACCCAAATTCATAAGGATTGTTGCTTGTTGTATCTCATATAAGGTTGTTGAAATATTTTTGAGATTTGTTGTATGTGAAATTGATAGGATGATGAATAGTAGATCTGAAACTGATGCTAACAAAATATTTTGTTACGAAAAAATCTATTTTTGGTGCCATGTATGATTTCCGATATCATGTTGTAGTAGCATATTCCCCAAATTCGATAAGGACAACTAAAACAGATTCAAGTCGAAGGTATCTAATCACTCGAGAAGATATCCTGGTAGCATACTCCCCAGATTCGACAAGGAGAAGTTACTACAATCATGTCAAAGCTATAAAATCATTCGAGAAGATATCAAGTACACCCCTGCAGATCTCAATCCTCTATAGTAACTGCTATACTTGGTCAAATAGAGCCGTTGCAAGAGATCCAAGAAGTTTTCCCACTACCTATTAAAATAGGAGACCAATTATTTGTCACCGCCCGTATCCATTATAAATACAGGCAAGGCACATGTTGAATGAGATCCGAGAACTCTATCTTTTATCTACTATTTTTCACAACCATTTTATCTATCAGCAATTGTAATAACTAACACATATTGGATTTCATCATTAAACCTTTCTCGAGGTTGTGGCTTTTCTCTGGTTTTACTAAGTTTCCATGTAAAATCAAGTGTGCTATAGCTTATAATTGTAACCTCCTTACTACAGTATTGGCAAAGTTTACCATTGAGGAAAACACGCCATTACAATTGGCGCCGTCTGTGAGAAAATTCACTTTTTCTTTACCAAATACTCATTCTACCCAATCATTTTCATGACTAACATGAACCTCAGAAGTTCCTTCAGTACTCTGAGAAACAATAAGGACATTCCAGTCATGATCCAGCTAGAAATCCTCAATTTCCGCAATACTATTTTCGAGCTTAAAAAGCAGATGGAGTCTGACAGGAACCAACAACTGGAGGATCAACGAATTAGCGCTCATGCCCTCCAAGTTGAGAGGGACGAGAGGAGGAAGGCTCTGGAACAACAAAGTTGAACTCATCAAAAAGAAATGGAAAGTTTACGAAGGCAACAAGATCGACTCACTAGTCGGCAAGGATCACCTCCATAGGCCCGAAGTGATCATCGGTCGTGAGCTGTTCAGAAGGAAAGCCTACCAAGGGAAGAAAAAATGTGAACGTCTAGGTCTCGATCCACGAACCCAGACAGGGCATCTCGACATTTCGGCCTGACATTGTCCACATAAACAACTCAAAGAAGTCTACGAACACGTCATCAAACCTCCCTACCACCTTCGAGACGACCAGTTAGAGAGCGATTGGGCCCAGAAGGATAGGGAGATTTTAATCTGCAAGCCGTAGCTGAACCAAATGCTCTCTAACAATTCATTACCTTAGACGACTTGACCAATAGGACTCATGATATACATCAAGACAATCCAAGTCGAAGATCTGCTCTAGATAGGATTGAGACTAACCCGATTTTTCCCATTTTTGAAGTCATGCCAATTCCATACAACTTCCATATGTCAAAGTTTTACCAGTATGCAAGCCTAACTGACCCACTCACTCATGTTTGTTACTTCAAAGCAGCCATCGGTCTATACTCTAAACTCGATCATATGCTGTACCATCTATTTAACATGAGCCTTAAAGAAAAGCCTCATTGGTGGCTCCACACCATTCCTGAAGGTTTGATAACCAACTTCGCCCAATTACAATGACTTTTCATGTCAAACTATACACAGGCCAAAGAGCGCGAGATAATAGTGGACTCTCTCTTCTTTCTCGAACAGAGGGCAAAGAAAACTTTGGCAAACTTTTACAAGCATTTCCTGCAAGAAACGAGGAAAATTTAAAATTTAGATCCCAAGATTGTCGCACCAGCTTTCATTTCTGCTTTCCACATCAATTCTAAGGTTTGAGAAGAACTTACACTCCACAAACCAAAAATCATCACAGAAATGATCGATGTACTGAATAACTACATTGAACTCGAGCGATCTACGAAAGACAAGATTAAATTTTCTTTGGTTATACATTCCAATGACGCGCTCTCACCCTCACACTCAAAACTAATAACAAATATTTTTTGGCAAGCAACGGGGGCATTTCAATGACAAAGTCAAACAAAGAGATGGGAAAAAAGATCGACCCATTCGATGACCACCCTGTCAGCAATCTTACCGATTTTAAATGGGGATGAACTTTTTTGGGAAGCACAAGAAATTCCCAACGTCCCAAATGAACCTCTGTGCAAGTATCATAATGTCCACAACCATGAGGCTGAAAACTGTTACTCCTTGATACAAATTTTTCACCATATCATACTGGCATGGAGGTTCCATGAGTACGTGATTGGCGTCCAGAAGTTTCTTGAAGAAGAATAAAAAAGAAAAGCAGTCAAACAAGAGTAAGGCCAAGGTTAAGCTCGATATTTTTACATAATCGATATTAAAAAAGGCAAGAAGCGCAAGAAGGATAGCAGAATCACGTCCTGTTTCAAGATGACATATTCAGAAAAATCTGCCAAACTTCTACCAAGCTTTAGCAAGGCCAAACGACCATATCACATTTCCTTTGAAGATTAAAATGCCAACCATGTAAAATACCCTCATGACGATCCATTGGTAATAATACTCAAAATAGGACAGGATTATTTACATACACTTCTGGTCGACACTGGAAGTACCGCTAATGTACTATTTAAAAGAGCAATTGACGTTCTAGGCCTCAAAAAGTAGGTCAAAGCCTCCACCACAACCATTACAGGATTTAATGGTTTCAAGGAATCGGCCTTGGGAGAGATTACTTTGCCTGTTGAAGCAGGACCGAGACCACGCTCGTCAAATTCATGGTTATTGATGTTGAATCGAAATACTTGGGAATCTTGGGAAGAAGTTGGCTCCATTCCATCAAAGCAGTACCATTGACATACCATATGGCACTACGTTTTCTAGCCGATCATGGTGCTTACGAAATCAAAGGGAGTCAAGCCGTGGCACGAATGTGCAAAAATACCACCACAAACTCTCATGCCTTGAAGCTCCATAAAGCATATCAATTACAGCAAGAGCCAACTCCAACATTCGAGCAACATGATACTGAAGCAGTTGAATCCGTAGAGCTCAACAGTTCGGGAAGAAACACTTTTATTGGAACTAAGCTCTTATTAGACAAACGTGAAACCCTGCTTCAGGTTTTAAGGAAGAATGCCGACGTCTTTGCATGGTATTTTCAAGAAATGTCAGGAATCGATTCTTCCATTTTTTGCTATAAGCTAAACCTTGTATCAGACTGCAAGGTAAAGAAGCATTGTAACCTAGCCCTCAAGCTTTGAGAAGCAGATAATGAAGAAATCGACAAGTTACTTTGCGTTGGATTTATTTCGAAAGTGAAATATCAAAGTGGGTCTCGAATATCGTGGCAGTTCTAAAAAAGAATGGAAAAATCAGAGTGTGTATTCACTTTACTGAACCAAATAAGTTCACATCCAAAGATAACTTTGCACTCACTTTGATTCCTCACCTACTTGATTCTAAAGCAGGACATGAACTTTTTTCCAAGATGGATGTAGCTTTAGGATATAAAAAAGTTCCTCTAGCTGAAGAGGATCAAGAAAAAACTACATTTGTTATAGAAAGAGGCCTTTACTGTTACACAATCGTGCCTTTTGGTTTAAAAAATGCATGAGTCACATACCAGCGGGTCATCACAAGAATGTTTAAAGATTACTTGGGTACAATCATGATAGTGTACATCGATGATATGATTTACAAGAGCCTAAAATGAGAGGATCATTGTAGTAATCTGTAAACCATCTTTGACATCCTTAGAGCATGCCGTATGAAGCTAAATCCTGAAAAATACTAATTTGGCGTTGCTTATGGTAAGTTTTTGGGCCATCTAGTTAGCAAGAGATAAATAGAGATTGACTCAGTGTAAATCAAGGCACTTATGGCTATGCCATCTTCGCGAACCAAAAAAGTTGTCAAAAAACTTTCCAGAAAAGTTATCGCTCTACACAGGTTCATCTCAAAGTCTTTTGATTGATATAAACTTCTTTACCTTTTTCTTCGGGGAAACCCATCACCTATGACAAAGAAATAACCTAAGGAAATTGTCTAGACTATAGAGTGTGAATTGGCTTTTCAAGATCTTAAGTGATACTTGGGGCGTCCTCCTATCATGAGTACTCCCGTTAAAGGGGAAACATTAACAATGTATTTATTGACAATAAATGTCTCAATCATTCTATCCTTATTAGCAAAGATAATGGAGTGGAAAAACCTATACACTTCATCAACAAAACTCTCATGCCTACAGAAAAAGGATACACTTACTGAAAAATAACATCTAGCTCTTGTGTATACTTCACAGAAATTTTTACCTTACATCCAGGCACACCCCATTAAAGTCATTTCCAAATTCCCCCTCAAACTAGTCCTTTACAAAAAAGAGAAGTCTAGAAGGGTCTAATAATGGTCCATTTTCCTAGCAGAATATGACATTTCCTTCGAGCCATAAATATCAGTCAAAGGATAAGCAATATCAGACTTTTTGGTAGATTTTCTCGTCGAAGACCCTGACTAGGAGGAGCTCGAAGATGTATTAGCTGATGATTCTATTATAGAACCAGATGCATGGTCGAAGAGTACAGGTTGGAGACTCTTTACAGATGGATCTACTGGACCAAGTGGATCAAGGATTGACATCGTTATCGTTACTCCATCCCATTATAGAATTAAAAAAGCTGTCAAACTTAAGTTCTATGCCACAAATAATGAAACCGAGTATAAAGCTATCCTGCATGGCTTGGACCTCGCCTTAGCACTTGGAGTAGAAGAAATAACTGCTTATGTAGTTTCCCTGTTAGTGGCCAACCATTACAACAAGACTTTTAAAACATCAAGAAAAATAGTTGATTATGCTGCGTTGGTTGAAGAAAAAGTGAATAAATTTAAGACAACCATAATTTTTTACCTTCCTGAAATAGAAAACCATCATACCGATACACTGGCATGCGTCGCTGCCATGCTCGGGGAAAGTGAGTCTGAAATCGTGTCATCACCATCTTTGGAATGCCTTCACTCTCACTTTCTATAAAGAAATATCTTTCCATCTCTCTAAAAATGTTATTTATAGCCTGTCACCCTCAATTACACATTCCCCACAGTCTGTTATTACTGTGCATTGGAACCATGCAATGACCTAGTCAGCCACGTTAGAACGATGCAGTTCGTACACCTTAGTTCGAGAAACTTCACCAAATCAGATTTGCATCTCGACACAACAACATGTAATTATGTCAAGAATGGGGTGATTGTAGTAGCATATTCCCCATATTCGATAAGGACAACTAAAATAGATTCAAGATGAAGGTATCTAATCATTCAAGAAGATATCATGGTAGCTTACTCCCTAGATTAGACAAGGAGAAGCTAGTATAATCATGCCAAAGCTATGGGATCATTCGAGAAGATTTCAAAAGTACCCCTGCAGATCTCGATCCTCTACAGTAATTGTTGCACTTAGTCAAATAGTGCCGTTGCAAGAAATCTAAGAAGTTCACCCACTACCCATTAAAATAGGAGACCAATTATTTATAACTGCCCGCATCCATTATAAATACAGGTAGGGTACATGTTGGATGGGATATGAGAAATTTGCCTTTTCTCTACTATTTTTCACAACCATTCTATCTATCAGCAATTGTAGTAACTGACACATATTGAATTTTATCATCAAACCTTCCTCAAGGTCATAATTTTTCTCAGGTTTTACCGAGTTTCCACGTAAAATCTAGTGTGTTCTAGCTTAGAATTGTAACCTCCTTACTACAGTATTGGTGAAGTTTACCATCGAGGAAAACGCGCCATTACACATATGCCAGAAATTATGAATTTCGATAGTAAAAAAAATGTTTTGTGAGTATTGCATATTTCAGCTTTTTGGGAGGAATTTTCATTTTTTTAAATGGTTATGCGTAATGGAAGAAGGAAAAAAGGAAAGCCCATGGTTGTTTTGTTTGGATGTATGCCCACTAGATGATTTTGAAGATTGTAGTTTGTTAGGGGCAAACAAATTACTTTTGGGGATTGGTTTGAATTTGTAACAAGTACAAAAGTGTTAAAATTTTAATAATCTTGGTTAAAAATTATTTTATAAAATTATTCTTGGTTAACCAAACTTCTCATATTCTCTTTTTTACTTTAGTCCCACATTAGTGAGATAAACGTATATGGATAGAGATAAAACCTAAGGTACACTTGTAACTGGTATACAAGTAGTATAAGTGAGAGTGTATAGTAATGAGTATGTAGGAGGTGGTTTTAGACAATCTCATACATGGAAATCTCTCGGGCGGCTCGGTAGGCCTGACCGACCTAGGTTTGGGTTTGGGTTTGAGTAATTAGCTCTTATGGCTCTGGAGGCCCTTGGGGCTTGGGCTAGGCCTTATAATCTTTTTTTTAAAAAGTCCAAAAACATTCTTGTAAATACAAAACTATAACGACTATATTTTAATTACCTTTATAACGAACTGACTATTTTTTGTAACTCATGCCAATATTTATTTTGTAACAGTTATATTTATTTTATAACTTACAAGAACCATTTTCCTCATATTTATTACTAGCCATTGTAGAATTTAACTATAAAAGGGAATGGGCTCCCCACTATTTAACATATCAAAAAAATACAACTTATTTCTCTATTTAGTTTTTCAACACTCTCCTCTTGCTCTTGCTTTCGTTTGAGATATTGGGGTATGACCAAAGTACAGCGTGATCAGTACCGCTATACTTGTAGAGTTTTCTTGCTCGTTGTATCCTAGGGAACAACTGATTGTTAAATTATCGGTACCTATAGGTAGATCGGGAAATTGTTCTTAAAGAGTGTGCAATCCACACCTCAAGCTTCACACTCTTTTTGTTGTAGTTGCGGCTCTAACTTATTTTAGTACCTACTACTGTCTCCATTCAGTTTCAGATCCAGGGATTTACTCTTTTCTCATTATCAGGTGATACTAAGCCATTATTTTTTTAACAATTTTAAGAACAATCTATATTTTATGATATGGCTTTAGTTGTTCTGATTCGAATAAGTATGAATCCAACAAACTTGAGAAGTTTGAAGGTCTCAACTTCAAACGATGGAAAAACAAGATTTATTTTTATCTAACCCTTAAGGAAGTCACTTACGTCTTAGAGACCGACTGCCCCACTAAACCTGTTACCCCTGAGACTGATGATATTAATTTGATTCAGTCTGACTATGATAAAGCCTTAGAGAAGTTTAACAATTGGAAAGAGGCAGATTTTAAGTATTGTAATTTCATCCTGAACGGGCTAGCAGATGACTTGTATGACTTCTATTTACAGTATGAGTCTACAAAGGCCTTTTGGGATGCATTAGAGAAAAAATATGACACCGAGGAAGCTGGCTCCATGAAATACGCTGTTAGTAGGTACCTTAATTATGTTATGGTCGATAAGAAGTTTATAATCTCTCAATCCTGCGGAGTACATAAAATTGTTCACGAGATAGTATCCGAGGGGATCAAACTCGATTAACAGTTTCAAGTAGGGGTTGTGATTGACAAATTACTTCCTTCTTGAAAAGCCTTCCATAACATACTTAGGCACAAATCTAAGGAGTTTTATATGGAGAGCTTAATTGCTTGATTGCAAGTTGAGGATGAAGCAAGAAAATAGGATAAAAAAGGTGAAGTACTCATGGTTCAACCCAAGAGTAAAGTGTATATAAAACTTAAGTGTAAGGATATGAAAGCCAAGGGTAATGGATACAAGAAATTTTTTCTGAACAATAATAACAATAGTGGAAACCAGAATTCTGACCAGAGTAGGAACTAGCAAAAACACCAGTCCAATGGAACGACTCCTATAATATTCTTTGTTTGTGGTAAAAGAGGATACATTGCTAGGAACTGCCAGAGCTGTAAACTTGCTGGTCAGGTGAATGTGACCAAGCACTCTCTAGTGGCTATGATCATAGAAATGAACATGATCAGTGGGACTGATTGATGGTGGTTGGACACCAGGGATACTCGCCACGTGTGCTATGACAGGGTTTGGTTCAAGACCTATAAGGATGCTGAAGACCAAAATGTTCTTCAGGGTGATTCTCACACTACTAAGGTGCTGGGAACTGGAGATGTTGGACTAAAATTCACATCTGACAGAGTTGTTATCCTTAAGGATGTGTAGTACACTCCTAGTATGAGGAAGAACCTAGTTTCTGGCTTTCAACTTAACAAAGTAGGTTTTCATCAGTCGATTAGACCGAATCAATACATTTTGACAAAGGGGGAAACTTTTGTGGGTAAGGGTTTTGCTTGTAATGGTATGTTTAAATTGAGCATTGATAATAATAATATTTCTTCTGCTTACATCGTGTCTTATTTCAATATTTGGCATTCTAGACTTTGTCATGTTAATAAGAAGCTAGTTAACAATATGAGTAAACTTGGATTAATTCCTAGAGTAGACTTAAATGATTTTGATAAATGTGAGCATTGTAGTAAAGCTATGATCACTAAGACATCTCATAAAAGTATAGTTAGAATCTTATTTATTAGAACTTGTACATTCTGATATTTATAAAATGGATAGTACCCTAACCAGAAATGGAAAAATGTATTTTATTACTTTTATTGATGATCACTTGAACTACACTTAGGTATATCTTATGAGACATAAGAGTAAAGCTATTGATATGTTTAGAACTTAGGTTACTGAGGTCAAAAACCAATTTGATAGAAACATTAAGAGATTTTGTAGTGATAGAGGCACTGAATATGATTTGCATGAATCTTTATGGATTATACATAAAACTACAGCTCCTTATTCTTCTGAATCCAATAGAAAAGTTGAACGTAAAAATATAACTTTTGCTGAACTTGTAGTTACTATTTTACTTAGCTCTAGTGTACCTAAATATTTGTGGGGTAAACTTTTATTAGCAGTATGTTACGTTTTAAACCGCATACCTCATATTACTTATGATATTTCACCTTATGAAATTTGGAGAAATACGAAACCAAATGTTAGTTATTTGAAATTATGGGGTTGTTTGGCATATCTGCGCAAACCTGATCCTAAGAAGACAAAACTAGAAAACAGAGCTTATGAATGCATTTTTATCGGATATGATGTTAACAATAAAACTTATAGATTTTTTAATATACATGATAATGTTATTATAGAATCTTTAGATTCAGATTTCTTTGAGGACAAGTTTCCTTTCAAGTTGAGAGACATTAGGGTAGTAGTAGCAATAGCGGGGGTTCTCAACCATCCACATCTTTGGCCCCCCCAGTGTGCCCCGACTTGAGAATCCTATTGATACTCAAGATATTGACCTTGAACTTGGAAGAGGTAAATGGATATAAATGGTTAAATATTTTGGTGATGATTTTGTTGTGAACAAGTAAGAGTCTGACCCTAACTCATTACAGGAAGCGCTAACTTCTAGTGACGTTAATTTATGGCGTGAGGCCATTGATGATGAGATGGACTCCTTTATCTCTAATAGGACTTCGAGATTAGTTGAGTTACCATGTGGTAGTCACTCTATAGGTTGTAAATGGATATTAAAGAGGAAACTTAAACTAGATGGTACTATTGATAAATATAAGGCAAAATTAGTAGTAAAGAGATATGTGCAAAAGGGAAATACCATTTTTTTGACACATATTCCCTAGCTACTCGCGTTACAACCATTAGAGTATTATTGGTTGTTGCTACCATGCACAATTTGATTATTCATCAGATGGATATGAAAACTGTATTTTTAAATGGTGAGCTTAAGAAGGAGCTATATATGGATCAACATGAAGGCTTTATATTACCTGGTCAAGAACACAAGGTTTACAAGCTGAAGAAGACCTTATACGGTTTAAAGCATGCTCCTAAACAGTGGCACGATAGGATCGACCAACTTCTACTTTCAAATGGTTTCAAGATTAATATTGTTGATAAATACCTATATTATAAAGTATGTGGTGATTTATGCACTATGATTTATTTATATGTTGATGATCTACTTATATTTGGTTATACTTTTAAGCTTGTATTTGAAGCCAAGAACATGCTTAATGAAAACTTTAATATGAAGGACTAGAGGCTAGCATAATTTTGGGCATGAAGATCACATGCACAAATTCTGGTATTTCTCTCGATTAATCTCATTATATTGAGATGATTTTGAAGAAGTACAACTATTATGATCACAGACTTCCATGTACTCCTTGTGATCCTTAAGTAAAATTACTCAAGAACCCCAGAGATGCTGCTAGACAGCAAGAATATGCAAGTATTATTGGTAGCCTGAGATATGCTACTGATTGTGCAAGACCTAATATAGCTTATGTTGTAGGGGTTTTTCACATATTTATGAATAAACCAAGTTTGGAGCACTGGAGTGTTATTGAATGAGTTGTGTAGTACCTGAAAAGGACCATGAATTTGGGTTTATATTATCAGAGGTTTCACCCGGCCCTTGAGGGATTTAGCGATGTAGATTAGAACTCATTTTTAGATGATTCCAAAGCTACTAGTGGATACGTTTTTAGTATTACTGGCGAGGCAATTTCTTGGAAGTCCAAGAAAAAGTCTATTTTAGCTCAGCCGACTATGGAGTCTGAGTTAGTGGCACTAGCTATTACTAGTGAGGAGGTAAGTTGGCTGAAAGACCTTCTGCCTTATGTTCCTTTATGGAGTAGGTCTATACCATCGGTCTTGATCTACTGTGATGGTACTACTGCGATAGCTAAAGTACGAAATAATTAATTAATAGTAAGAAGTCAACGATTCATCGCAAACACAGTATAGTGAGAGGGCTCCTCATGTCGGGTACTGTGACAGTAGATTTTGTAAGATCGGAGAACAACCTTGCAAATTCTTTGACGAAAGGATTGTCTCGAGACAAAGTATTGAACACATCGATAAGGATGGGACTTAAGCCCATTTTAGAATCAGGTATGGTAGGAACCCAACCTATATGACTGGAGATCCGAAGAATTAGATTTAATGGGGAAAATAGCCCATATCATGATATTTGAATCATGCAACTTAAGAGTATTATAACTCAAAAGTTCATCCCGATGTGCATATGTTATATGCGCATGACATCTTGCAGCGAGAGTCAGGTTGATTTTTCTTAAAAACTCTTAATGAGGACTATATCTCATATTTTGAGTGGGGTGCCTAGTTATAGGAACACTCTTGATAGACTCACCAGGGTGATTGTGGAAGTGGAGTTGCTTCCTATGAGAATTGAGGCTAAATTCTCTAGAGCTTTTACCAATACTATGATCAAGCATAAAGCCGCAATGTACTGGTTATTTTGGAGGTTGTACTAAGTAGGATTGTGTGTGGTTTTCCTTTACTACATAAAATTGGATAATGAGTTCAAGACTCAGATCACTTATTTTTCTAATGTTTTGGGGATTCTTACCCATGAGGCAATGGTTGCCCCTACCGATGGTCCCCACAAGGATATGGCATTGCAAAGAATTGGACAGTGTTTTACCAATGTTGAAACAACGAATGAATTTTTTAAGAATTTCAGGAACTGGTGAGGATTCTTAATTAAGGTTAGGAACTCAAGGAAAGTGTTGCGTAGTGCTGAGATATATCAGAGGGTCACGATGACGTGTTTGAATAATGGTATCATGTATGGTTGAATTTGGGCTTCATATTAAAAAATGTCAAGATGATAAGAACTTCTTCGTTACCTGTAGGCAAAACTCTTAGAAATATCCATGAACTTCGATACTAAAATCACTAACTATATTTGGGCTTCATATTATGAAATTTAAACATGATAAAAAGTTCTTTACTAACTGCATTTGGGTGATACTTGGAGATACTGTAAGAAATATCCATGAACTTCGATACTAGAAGAAATACAAAAATATAGGAAATAGCCACCTCGAATGGGTAAGCATGCAACATTGCCTTACGACATCACCTTTGATTTCATTTGCAAGTTCATTATTTAGTTTACCCATGATTTCTCTAGCCATTGCTCACATGATTGTTGAAGTGCTACTATCGGTTCTAGCTACAATAGGTTCATCAATAAGAAAAACTAATTGAAAGTAAAGCATGATATGATGAAACAACTTTGTTCAAAATAATTTTATTGCCCCCACAATTACATTAGTGTTCGTAGAACTAATAAAATACCTGAATCATTAAAAAGCCATGGTTGAGTTAGGCAAACTGATATAAGAATTTAGAATTCGTCCGCCAGCAAAAAAAAAAGTATAAGAAAAATAAGAGAATAACGTACATGAGGCAAACAATATATGATACATGAAAGACATCAGCTTGGAGGCACACTTCTCCTGATGGCATAAGACATTTAAGGAAATTCAAATAATGGAGTTTCTTTATCTTAGATTTCAAGAGCTTCCATCATCTTGAAACACAATCTGCCCTAGTGCAAGTTCATCGTTCCATGACTCGAGTATCGTTTGCCCTATAAATCGTTGTTAGAATTTGAAGCAACCCAAATACTGCTGATCAATGACTGCCATATTTTTGGTATATATATATATCTCTTTAATGTAGTTTAGAAATATTCACTCCTATTAAGTTCAAATCCAAGTCAGATTTGAAATGTGTCTTCAGAATATGTAAAGATTTTGAAAATTAAATGGTGCATGATATATTGTTAGACTTATGGTGGCATACCATGTGATAGTCAGCAGTTATTGCCAAACCGACATCGCTCCTGTAGAAAGAACTTGCAAATCTGCATTTGAATGGTAAATAATTTTTTATTAGGAAATAAATAAAGTAAAATTGTCTTGAAATATGAACATGGAAAGATATAAATTTATAACTCCAAATATGTTTAAGTACAACATGATTGTTAATGAAGATGATAGTAATTGAATATTCAATGCTTAATTTGAGGATTGCATATTACTCCTAAGGAGCCAACCCTAGATACCCCAAGATCACCCTAATGTGGATTAGTTGTCCTTGGAAAAAGAACCTTAATTGAAGTAATTAAAGACACCACCCTTTAAAGACCATTGAAATTCAAGGCATCATTAGGATCATATACAAACTATGTTTATTTCACCTTTGTAATTTGGATAATACTCTAAAGGGGGCCTAATGTATATTCAGACTTCTCGAAGATTCACGATCTTGAAGATGTTGATACTGAAGCGTAAGGGTAATAAATGTAATACTTTATCACTAAGGTTGGACATGATTTACAACGAATTAAACAACTAAATGCACATCCATAAAAAAAATAGTTTTGACCGTGGATCATTTTAGAGAGACAGACACACACATACATACCATGAATCCAAACTTAAATTCCAAACCACAAAATATGAATATGTTAGTCAAAATTGTACCTACATTACTTAGTTAGTATATGCTTCCAATATCTCCGATCATTAATCCCCATTATTCACAATGCCTTGGACGAAATCGACATACAAACATCAAAAACCAAACAAACCACATTAGCAAAACCATACTTACAATCTGTCTAGAGAAGACGTGCATACCTGATTGAATCAGTGCTATGATGGTTAAACTTCTGAATTTCTTAAAATGCAAATTTCATGATCGAAATCAGAGAATTTGCAAACGGGTAACATCAAAAAACTTGAAGTCAGTAATTAAATTATTCTATACAATATTTTCTTCTTATCTTTTATATTTTACACCCTAAAATTCCCTGGAAAGTAGAAATTGTATTAGAAAGAGATTTTTTTTTACTCATTCCTATCACCACCTCGCGTAATAACCTGAAGAGGGTGATATCATGACTCATGAGGACCAAAGAAGAGGTTTCCAGAAAAAGAAAGTTCTAGAGCTATTAGATTTCATGAGAGAAATGAAGAGTGATTCAAAAAGATGAGTTTTTGGGGAGAGAGGTAGTTTTATTTCCTATGAAGGGGTGAACACATGGCTCGATTGTTGATATGTGTCGTTCTAGGAAAAAAAAAGTGGAGGCAGTTAGAAGGAGTTAGGCAGCTGCGGGGTTATGTTGTAGTTTGTTTAATAAAATGGATGCTAACTGAACTTATGACTGGGATGCCATGTCATATTCCCCTCCACGTCGGACAATTCTCTTCAATCTCTGGGGCGGTGTTTTTGCTGCCTTGGATAAGTCTGCCTTATGTCCAAAGACAAAGATGGGCCCGGATGGAATATTGACTCCTCGAGATTGGCACATTGAGGGGTAGCTTTGGTACTCTATGTTTTAACACCAAAAGCTAAACAAACTAATCCCGACAAAAAAAACTAAACTTCTCTTCTCCTACTCAAAACTTCACTTAACAAAAATGGAAAAAAAAAACTAAGCTGTGTTCTCCTCAAAAAGAAAAAAATTAAAAACCCATACAATTATGTCTCTTTATCTCCCACCGCTTAGGTAGATTGCTGCGTTGTTCCCCCCTCCTTCTCAATTCTCAAAGCTTTGAAGTTTGAAGTTTAAAGTTTGAGTTTGTTATTTCTCCCTCTCGAAGCAAATAGGTGCGACTATCTATCTATCTATCTATCTATCTATATATATATATATATATCCATGGGGTTTATTCAATCTGGGTTTATGAAGGACTTTGCTTTCGTTCCAAATTTGGCTTATTTCTATAAAAACTTGATATTTTGCTATGATTTTACATACCCATTGTGTATTTTGCTCTCTCTTCGATATAAGAAATTATGGTGAGGTAGTCATTTTAGAGGTTTGGTCTATTTGGATTAATATGATTTCAAAATTGTTGAGGGAATTGTGAGTTTTGGAAATTATTGATTTTAGTTTAGATTTCGTATTTGATCTGCAAACATTAGCGATTTGATTTCGATTTTCTCAATTTTGAAATTAAATCATCTCGATGAAGCATTTGATTTGTGATCAAACATCCCATGCCCCCATTGTAGCTTAGAATTTAGTTTTGGGGCTTGGTAATCTAAACCTTCCTCTCCCGTGACTATGGTAATCAAAACTCATTTCTCAATGTCTCTTACTTTTTGTAGAGAGAGAGAGAGACTTCAATAATTCGTAAGGTACTTGGATAACTAGCTCGATTACAATAAAGAATGAAATATTACTAAACATATTGGGCAAACTCTAGCTTTAAATTTACTCTTCATATTTATTTATTTTAAGTTTGTGGATATTGATTGTTGTAGTGTATTCTGATTGTTGTAATGTTGGTCTAGATTGCATACTTAACGGATTATAATTTTTGCAGATCCTAATAACTTGCATCCTTTTATTATACCATGAATAGAATACGAAGAGTTTACATGAGACGACATCTAATGGATTCACTATTGACTCCAACCACGGTGGTATGTTTCCCAGAAAACTATAAAGATAACTATGACCATTTTTGAAATTTGCAATCTACAATTTATGCATAATACATGAGACAGAGGGGATTTCCACGTTAGGATCTTAGACTCTATCTTTCTCCTTGACTCTAAATTGAGATCATGCTGTTGAATGCAGGTATTGTATCAAGTTAAAGAAAAGTTTTGTAGGCTGGATCAAGTGAGATTTCTCCTTGACCAAATGCTAATGAATTTCTAATGTTTTACAGGTATATTCAAATAGTGATGATTGGAAGGGTATGATGAAAATATGACGAGATGATTGATTATTATACTTTGTGGATATATAGTCATTCAACTTTTGGAGTGGAGGATGCTGAATGGAAGTTTGTTGTATTCACAGGCCATAATAATCATCTTCTCTTGAATTCTCCGAATCAAGATGTATTTACGTATATTTTTGGGTCTATTAGTGATGCTAACTTAGTTTTAATATCCTATTTTAAGGTTCAATCAAGTTGAGTTGGCAGATAATTCATTAGTTATGTGCTACCCATGCTTCTCTCTTGCCATGAACTATAAATTAAATCAAATTAAATCAAATGCAAGATTTAAAGTTTTTTTTATCCAATACGATACAGGAGACAATTATTGGATTAATTCGTGTTCTTTGAAATAGTTTTAGACTAACATCATGCTTATATTTGACTTGATACAGTAAAGCATGAAACCATCGTACTAGTTTGCGAGGCTGCTATAAAAATGAGGTTCTCTTAGTTAATCTTGTATTTCTTATTTCGGTAGATTTTAGTATTCCTTGATTCTTTTTATTTTCCTATTGAATTTAAATTGGTAATCTAACATTAAAATGGAGATGCTTAATTGGATGTGCTTAATTCATTTTCTTCCTGAACTGAAGTGGCAAATCAAACATAAAATGACTCATACCTTGACCTTTTGAGCATGATTCTAATGCTCTTGATGATATGAAATTCTTACTATAGTTGAGGTTTTCATTTATAGGATAAGGGATTTTATTTATATGTGTATCATATCAAGAAAATGGCAAACGCCTCCATCTGACAACGGGTTCACGAAGAAACTCATGCATATAGTCACTGATGAAGCATTCCTTGCAAGCATTTACTTATTTATTTTCATGAATTTTGACGCTATTTTTAATGATTGGAGGCCAACTAATGGGTGGTTTAAAATGGGCAGAGCTTGAGGGGGGTATTATCTAATAAGTTAGGATATTAATAATAAAGTATACCATGTCTTTTAGGATCCAAATGGTCTAATGTTATTTAAGTGATACATCAGGGACAAAACAACCTTGAAAAACGTATTCAAAATTATGGGGGGACGTGGCTATTTGGTCAATTAGTATAGTATATGATCCAAGAGGATCTAGAGTATTTGAAGATTTGTCAAAGTCGTTTGAACGACGTTGAGTGACGTTCGAACGAGTTGACATGTCCTTTAAAATTTTGGCCCAGAGCCATATTTTCGTTCGAACGAGTTTGGTTTCGTTTGAACGACCATGCAAGTTTCTAGGGTTTTAGACCAATAGTATTTTTGATTCTCAGCGTTGATTGGCCTCAAGATGCGTTCTATTTTGTAATTTTGAGTTCCCTCTATATAAAGAGAACTAATGTTTTCTTTTTTTCTTATGTTAGATCTGAAAGAGTTCTCAGAGAAGCATAGGGTTTTGGAGTGATTCATTGTAATCTACTTCATTTTTTAAAGCAATTGAGGCTTTATTTTTCCCAATTGGTATTTTTCGTGTTTCTCTACTAACTAAAAGCTTCTCAATCGTATTGTGGATTAAGTGGTATTAGTTTTTTAGTTTTGATTCTCGGGGGGTTGATTGTGGTTTATGGTCTTTACTCATGACCATCTCAAGCAAATGATGGAGAAGCTAGTGAGTTTGTTAAAGATCCATCACAAACTTAATTCAAAGAAGAAGGATGATTTGGAGAGGGGAGATTCTGACGATCGACTCACGACTTTGGAAATAATAGTATCTAGCCTAACTTCTACTGTAAGGGAGTTAGTTGAAGAGTTGCGTCCCACGAACCTCGCGAAGGCTTTCGCTTCGGAGAAACGACAATGCCGTTCGAAAAAGAAATGGGTTATAGAGGGGGATGGTGACAAGCGTACTATGGTGATTGATAGTGATTTTAGTGATGCCGAATTCGACGAGGAGTGATCGGTTATTGGTAAGTCCATGAATCCTATGTGTTATCTTCGTATTGGTTTTAAGATTCAAATTATGGTATTCGACGGTTTGATCAATGCCGTGATATTGGGTAACTGGTTAGATAGGTTAGAAACTTATTTTTTAGTTTATGAATACTCCAATGCTCAGCAAATTTGCTTTGTTATGTTGAAATTTATAAGTTATGCACTCACGTGGTGGAAATCTTATCAGAAATGCCACGATGTAGGAGATTTGGGTTGAAAGAAATTCAAGGTTTTAGTACGAAAGTAGTTTTATTCGATTGGGTATGAGCAAAAGAGATGGTATACATGGTACGATTTGTGTCAAAAGTTTGAGCAATCCGTACAGGAGTACATTACGGCGTTTCGTAACCAAGCTTTGGTTTTGGACATTGATGTGGACGCGTATGAGGTGTTCATGAAGTATATAGGGGGTTTGTTAGGGTCCATCAGGAGAGAGTATAACTCTTTACTGTGGCTAATATCGAGGACGCTACCGTGAAGGTAATTGCCATTGAAGGCAAGTACTTGAAAAGTGACAAAGAAAACGATAAGATCAAGTCGGGGTACAAGTCTAGTTGAAAAAATGAGCATAAGGGAGAGGCCAAAGGAGAGGGGTCTTTGTCCAAGGAGTTTTATTGCAATCATTGTAAGGTGAGTGGGTATTTTTCCAATTATTGTTGGAAAATTCACTCGGGGTTTCGGCCGAAGGAGGAGAAGCGCAATAAAGAAAAATATGTACTTGCCGCAGAGTTTGTTGACCTTCCAGAAGTCGATAAACCAAATCCTAAGCTTACACTTATGTTTCAGCGGACATTAGCTGCCGAGGAAGAGAGTCGGGAAGAGTTTTTTATATCAGTATTCAGGTAAAGTTGAGTTTAGTCAAGGCCATTATGGATCAAGGTAATAAATTTTTTTTGATTTCTGAGACGTTGGTGAAGAAGATGGGTTTGACTACTGCAGCTCATCCTACGCCGTATGGTTTGGGGTGGATTCAGAAAGATGTGGATGTGATGATCCTGATGCAGTGTGCATTCAAGTTTGCAATTTCTGAGAAGTTTATTGTCGAGGTGACGTGTGAGGTGATTCTTTTGGATGTGTGTTAGGTCATCTTAGGTAGCCCTTATCATTGGGAGCGTGATGCGATTCATTACTGTAGAGCCCGCAAGTATCGTCTTGTGAAGGAGGGAATGGGGTTCCATATCAATGCTTGTAAGGAGCATGTCACTATGTTAAATTTGGTAACGGCAACTCAGGTGAAATGGTTGGTTAATGCGAGTGGCAAGTTTGTGTTATTGGTACGACCGGTTTAAGAGGGTTCGTCGGCCAGCGTGTTGTCTCCAATGACATCATTTTTAGGCAACATATCGACTTGGGGGAAATTGCAAGAGGAAGTTGTGGTACATACTGATCCCAAACCGTTCTAGTTTTTCACTACACAGTCCAAGCTACAACATGCTCGCCAGATGAATGGGAGGTCGTATCTCCAATAATTGCCCATGATTATACAGTATACGAAGGGAGCGTACAGCAAATTGGCTGATTGGTTATCTCGACCCCCATTACAAACTATTTATGCTATGTTGGTTTCTATGTAGATACAACTTTTTGTTAAGTTAGGTTATGTTGCGGGATATGATGTTCCTAAGTGGCGTACTGTGTTTTGCCAAAAGTTACTGCTGGGGAAGACATGTGGCGATTTTAAGTTGGGAAGAAGGGTCAGTTACCTAGTATGTCGAAGTGGAATCGCAGGGTAATGGGTAGGGCCGCATTCCTACCTTTCCAGTTCTAGCTTGAGCAGGAGCTCAAGGCTCCTAAAGGGGGGAGCCATGATCTAGAAGGATCTAGAGTATTTGAGGATTTGTTAAAGTCGTTTGAACGACGTTGAGTGTCGTTCAAACGAGTTAACATCTCCTCTGAAATTTTGGCCCAGAGCCATATTTTTGTTCGAACAAGTTTGGTTTCGTTCGAATGACCATGCAAGTTTCTAGGGTTTTAGACCAATTAGTCGTAAAGTCGTTCGAACGGCTTCCTTGTTCGTTTGAATGAATCTGGCGGTATTTTTGATTCTCAGCGTTGATTTGCTTCGACATGCATTCTATTTTGTAATTTCGATTTCCCTCTATATAAAAGGAACTTAGGTTATCTTTTTTTATTATGTTAGATTTGAAAGAGTTCTGAGAGAAGCCTAGGGTTTTGGAGTGATTTATTGTAATCTAATTTATTTTTTTTAAGCAATTGAAGCTTTATTTTTCCCAATTGGTAATCTTCATATTTCTCTACTAATTAAAAGCTTCTCAATCATATTATAGATTAGTATTGGCATTTTCTGAAGTAAAATGAAACACCATAAATGAGATCGACATTTCTTAGAAAACGTAATTTATGAAGACACGGCATTTAACAAACTACGGTTTTAATTTTTTATGTGTTACTACGGGTATATACATTTGGTATATAGTGTCTAAGGCACGCAAAATGCTATGAAACAACGAGTGCAGCCGTGGTAGGCCAAGGGCACAACTAATCTATTATACATTAAAAAACGGTGTTTTTCAAATAGACATGCAAGTCTACCATTATCCCCAAGACAAAATTGGGCTGGGACTTGATATTCTTTTGTGGAGATTTGTGGGAAAGAGCAAAATGGATGGCCTAGATCTATTTAACCCTTGGTAGGACTAAACAAAGTAGGGGGTATTTTAGTCTTAAGATACAAGAACAATCTAATCGAGATATAGCCCCATGACTCTTTTTTCTCCATAACTCTCTCTATCCTCCCAACTCTCTCCAAAGTCCAAATACATCTCTGGAAACTCCCCACAACCCTGAATCCATATTTATATGGTCTACTCTCTCTCTCTTTAAATCAGAAGATCTAAAAACCTTCGAACCACTCGTGCACTTTAATTTTTCAGGTTTGTCCTTCCAACTTCTTAACAAGTTTTTAATTTTTGGTTATTTCTCGCTAATAACCTTGAATCTTTAACATTGAAGAGTTCTAATTTTTTTTTTCAATTTTCATGTTTCAACACTTGGTTTTCATTGCAGATTTTTAGATATGTTGAAGGCACTTCCATGTTTGTGTCCTCGTCCAGTCTCAATTTATGGGAAAGAGTTCATATGTTTCTCGATATTTTTAATAAACGATAGTATCTCTCTCTATTGGAAAATCGTCAAAGTTAATTTTAAAGTAGTTTGCTATAATTTGTGATTTCTAATTTCCAATGCAACATATCTCTACCTGATTTGGGTAAACCACTCTTTATTTTTTGTTCATTCTAAATACGATTGAATGTTGTTTTGTCTTGATTTAGACTTTAAGAAATCATGGGATGGGAAATTTGTGATGCACATTTTAAGGACGATGAAGTTGAAGGTTATTCACCACATATTTTAAATATTTACATAATGGGGTTAATAGATGTTAAATAATGCGTTTGTGATCTCCCATATATATGGTCTTTACAGATCTCCAAAATCGAGCAAACAAAATCGATTCCTCTCCAATATGCGGGTGAGCATGCTACTATCATTTTTATTGTACATTTCTAATTTTGCTCATATCTGAGTCTTTCTTTGTTTCATTCGAAGAAAGTATATGAAAGCGCTTCTTGAGTAAAAGTGTAAGTTATAAAAGGGAACAGACAATCTAGATGAGGGTTTGAAACCAAGTAAATTTTGTTGACAACCAAGTAAATGTGAGTTAATGCCTTTTATATTGCTACATAGACATGTTCTCAAGATCCCAACCATGTCTATTATAAATAATCTCTTAATTTTTGTCGATCATCAAAGCAAAATATACTTACTGGCTATAATGGTTCTGTAATGGCCTAATTATGTTTGCTCGAAATGGCTCAGAATTAGCTTTTACACCAATGTACCTGTGACAATATCTAATGTAAAGCAAGAAATGGCATAGGTAATTTAGAGTAGAAAGCGTTTGAATAGGTAAAAAACTATGACCTCGAGTTGAGGGTTTTAGTAATAGTAACTTCTATTGCTTGAGGTTGATATCTTATTATAAGTGATCTCTCGAACTAGAAATACTTGATCTTGTAAATAAGAAGTTTTTCTTTATAGTCTCTTTTTCTGGTCAATGTCTCTTATGGAACTTTTTCTTTATATAGGCCTCACCCGCAGCTTGTTATCATACTAAAGTACGTTCTTCGAACAATGAGGTAAGTGGTGGCTGACTGAGTAACTATTGAGTTCTTGGGAGGCAGGTATCTTTAACTTGTTCATATTCTTCTATTGTGCTCAATCCACATTCTTTATCAGTTCTTGGGATAGGTGCAAATGTTGACTATTTATATCATGTATAAAATGCGTGAGCCTGATATGAAGGTAGCTCAAATTTGGTTAGCTCGAGGGATAGGTCCCTACAATCGCCCCATCGCAACTGAAGGCATGAGTGGCTTTGATTGAGGAAGACCCTGTGTATTTGCGATGCTGGAAGCTGAAAAGAAATAATATATTTAATGTTGATTTCACTGGTATGGAAATGGGTATTTGTTTTGTATGGAGGGGTGTATCTGCATTGAATGACGATGGAAAATATTGATGTAATGGACGCTTGGGGTTCTGAGAGTGGTTTTGTTTTGATGATGACTACTTTGGAAATGTACCTGCACATTAAATACGAGGGTTATATATTAAGTACCTATTTTATGGATTATGGCAAAGTTCGTTATTGCTTAAAAATCCTCTAGAATTATTGAGTGATAATGGTGAAGACCTTGAGAATTATGTATAAAGAGGGAGTTACTGCTGAAATGCAGAGATTCAAACTGTGATATTTTGGGGATCAATTTATGGAGATGCCTACCCCAATTCCCGGTCCACCGACGTATCATGGTATATCGGAAGAAGAAGCGGCTGAAGCTGAGAAAGACTATTACTGCATGTAGAGATTTTATTATGTGGTCTTGATAGGCTAGGCACGTTGGAGGTGTTTCCGCATCCTTGCGGAAGACAAGGTTGGGGAGACAGATGTGGGGGCCTGTATAACTGTGATGCAGTATCTTCGGTATTCTGCGAAGGACAAGATTCTAATGTAAGACTCCGTTTTGTCTCAATCAACTCTTTGTCGATGGAGGTTACGGAGGAGGCAATGGTGGTGTAGGAGGGAGATGGAGATTGAAAGTTTTCCCCTGCACAATCATTGTTTCTTGGCGCTAAGAAAGCCTTCTGTTTAAAGAGTTGGTTCAAGTACTGACGTCCTTGCTTCCATAGTTTCTATTTAAAGCTCGGCTCCATGTCTAGACTTCAATCAAACTTCAAAAAAAGAGGATGTTATGTAATTTTTAATGTCTGCTTTGCTTCAAAAGATTGTCGGAGTGAAACATCCCTGAAAACTAATATGATTTTAAGAATGAACTGAAGCATTTTATCTCTGGAGTACCTGAGAGACTTGTTATCTATAAAGTACCTGAAAGACTTGTTATCTATAAAGTACCTAAAAGACTTCTTATATGTAAAGTACCTATAATTGATATTTGTGCTTAATAAAAATATTTATTTAAACTCTGTGTTGATAGATAGATTTAGATTTTGTGATTGAAATTGAGCTATAAGAAATATTGTTATGTGTGATTAGAGGACAAAATATAATATTAGAGATTAAATTTGAAAGTATCTTCAGCAATTGAGCTATATATAAAAAATGTGTCTATAAAAATAGAAGAAGTGTAAAAAAAGTGTTTCGAACTGAATAACTTAGAGTTATAGGGGGAGAATATTGTAGAAGATATAGAATTTGTAGGAATTGGAAATTCAAACTCAAGGAGATCTCTCTAGAAATGATATATTGGGGGTAGATAAGTCCGAAATGAGATAAGCCGAATTCAAAGAGGTCGATATAGATAGATAATTTTAAATAACTTTCTTATCAGGATCTTTGGGTTTCCTATTATGGAAAAATTGAATACATATAAAGAGTGTGGGGGACTTGAAGTGATCTAAAAAATTACATAAATGTAGAGAAATGTGATTTAAGGAGTAGGAAGAAAGAGAATATAATGAGGACTTGATCTGTGAGAGTACGTCAAGCTGTTGAAGGTCGATGGGCAATAAAGATAGCTGATGTTCTAGAAAGGATTTTTAGGTTGTTAGATTATGATTCTGACTTGCCAGAGTCCGAATATCAGTTTGAAGGTTTAGATTTAAGGGGCAGGGAACTTGAGTTAGGACGTCGCTTCTATGAGGAGCTATTTCGTGAAGTGATTGTGGGGCCTTCAGCTCGAGAAGAGGCAGTGAGACAAATTACAGAGGAAGAGATCAAGTTTAAAGATATAAGGATTGCTGGAGGCGAACTGATTAGGTATAGCTCCTCAGGACATCTGGGACATTTTATGTATAATTATATGTGAGGGAGTGGATTGCATGAGGTCGAATAATGGTATTGGAAATGTAGCTAGAATGATATTTAAAATCTATTCTCTTTTGTTGAAAATGTCATTGTGATTGTTGTGAATAAAAATTTGAAATTGAAATGTGAGAGCTTTGGAAATGGTGTTAGGAATTCTATAAGTAGTAAAATTAAGAATAGAAAAAGTAGGTAGTTTTGTCTCTTGTAAATTTGCAGGGAAAGTTTAATTGCGTGTATGTGTTGAGTCATCATGAGTGTGGGGAGGTCAAAGGGAGATTTGAGCAGGAGAGATGAGAATATATTAAAATATATAGCATGGGGCAATGATGGGAAGGTGTTTTCACCAAAAATGTACAAAATGTCTGACATTAATTGTGGAAGGGACGCCTCAGTTCTAAACTGAGGGCGGCTCGTATGAGGCCTTATAACTGCCTGCAGTTAGAGAGAGAAACTATAAATAATACTTCATCTTCCTCATTCAAATGTTTATCAACTTTTGAAAAATTGAAGAATAGTGAGAGGGGAAAGAGAAAAAATAGCAGAGATTTACGTGAGAGATTAAACGAGAGTGATCAACAGGCAATGCGAGAACCTATTATAGGGGAAAACGCAGGTAACCTCCCACCAACAAAGAATAATCCTTAGAAGTGGCTTGTAGATGCAACCTGTAAAAGTATCTGTCGCAGACATATTGAGAGATGAAATCTAGTTTTACCTTTGCTTTATCTTATGTATGGTAGAGTTCTTTGATTGAAAACTAGTATTACATTCATTTTAATCAAAGAGTATGCATATAGGTCGATTGAAGCCTAGTATTATCTATGCCATAATCTGTATATAGAGCTCGATTAAAGGCTAGTATGACCTATGCCTTAATCTGTGTCGCAGACATATTGAGAGATGAAAGCTAGTTTTACCTTTGCTTTATCTTATGTCTGGTAGAAATATTTGATTGAAAACTAGTATTACCTTTGTTTTAATCACAGATTATGTATAAAGGGGTAATTGAAAGCTTGTTTGACCTTTGCTTTAATCTGTAGTTGCAGGCATATTAAGAGATGAAAGCTAGTTTTACCTTTACTTTATCTTATGTCAGATTGAGATCTTTGATTGAAAACTAGTATTACCTTTATTTTAATCACAGATTATGTATAAAGCTCGATTGAAGGCTAGTATTACCTATGCCTTAATCTGTATAGAGGTCGATTAAAAGCTAGTATTACCTTTGCTTTAATTTATGTAATGCAGAGAGTAATGTGGGGAAAAAACTTGGAAGTTTTCATTGAATAGAATAAAATGTACACTGTATGGGGATGAAATCTCACTTTTGGAATTGAAAGAATGAGAATTTTAAAGTGGAGATGCGAGAGACTTAACGATTGTACCATTTTAGTCACCTAGTATTCCATATATTTGGTATTCAAACTTCTTGCTCCATCATGAGATAATATGATCCCAGACCAGTTCTCCCAATGATAAACAATAAACCTTCACAATTTTCTGCCAGTTTCCCGGCATGTGCCACTTTCTGTGCTGAGGGATTTCTTTATAGACGAGATCGTCAATTTGGAATGTACGGCTTCAGACTCTTCTGTGGTACGAGTTGGCCAACATATGGTAATATCGACCTAGGTTGGAAATAGCGTGTTCCCTAGTTTCATAAATCCAATTTATATTGTAGGCCAATTTGAACTCATTTTTTTCGTTGGTAAGCTCGTGATCTTTGACTGGATGGTGGTATTCTTTTGGAATGACGACATTTGTGCCATAGGCGAGGAGGAATGGGGTACATCCAGTTGATTGACGTTGAGTGGTACGGTATGCCCATAAGACATGAGGAAGTTCTTGTATCCAGTTTCCTTTTTTCTGTGATTGAAGCCTTTTCTTGAGTCTATCTACGATGGTTATGTTGGTAACTTCGGCTTGGCCATTGCTAATCTGCTGCTACGAGTAGGTATCGTCGGTTACCTAGAGTATTTGGAAATTTTCCGATGATATCGAGCGCCCATCGCTTGAATGGCCATAACACCTTGCGTTAATGTAGTTCGAGCGCAGGGGCACAGATCATGTGTCCATGTCATTGACATGTGTCAAATTTGTGTGAGAATTTTGTTGCTTGCTTGCGCATGCCTGGCCAGAATACTCCTTGTGTAATTGATCTATTAGCGAGTGATCGACCTGTGGCATGGGACCCACAAGTCCCTTCTTGTAAATCTTTGAGCATTCCGTCTATTTTCTTCCTGGAAAGGCACTTGAGAAAAGGTCCCATGACTGAATAGCAATATAAAAGTCCATTTTGAACTGCGTAACGCTTAATTCTCGATCATCTATCGGCGCTCCTTTGGATCTATCGGCAGGGTCCCTTTGTATTTGTTATCAGTGCCAAGGTAGGAAATGAAAGGCTTTCGCCAATCGTTGTCCTCTTCTTTATCGCCCCCAGTGTTGATCATGCATATAGAATGTCGGTCAATATTAGGGGTTGATTGCGCTTCGATCTGTTAATATTTGGCTTATATACCCAAGACCCTGGCTTGATAAGCCAAGGAATCGGCGTGTCTATTTTTACCTTAAGGATGATAATTGAAAGTTGCTATCATAAACTTGCTCATCCTATATGCAATGAGGGCTGCATATTCGATCATCTTGCCATTCTTCTTATACTGTTCAGAGTAATAGTGGATGATGAGTAGAGAATCGGTATAGGCTGAATGCTCTGGAACAATAAGCTCGAGTGCATGGTCGAGTCTATGAATGAGAGCTTCGTATTCAGTGACATTGTTGGATGCTTCAAAATCCAAGCAGATTGATTTTTTGATTTTTTCGTTGGAAGGGGTAATCAATACAATTTTGATTCCTATCCCTGTGGGTCCTGCAGAACTATATGTAAGAAGTCTCCACCCTTTTTTTGTAACCTATTCAGCTCACTCGTCAAATACCTTGGTGGGTGAATCTTCAGTAATTTCTTCTGTAAGGTCAGGATCCTGCTCCTCGCACTTGGGACCTTCCACTTGAATATCTACGAGAAAATCAACATCTGCCTGACCCTTTTATGAATGCCGTTGTTTCAACTTGATATCATGTTCTCCTAAACTGACTAACCATTATTGCACTCGTCTGGATTTTTCTTTTTTTGGACAATTCTTCCCGCAGTGGGTAGTTTGTTATGACTTTGTCTAAATGAGCTTAGAAGTAGTGCTTAAGTTTTTGTAAAGTGTAAACAAGAGTTAGAAGAAGTCTTTCAATTTTAGAATACCTTGCTTCCGCTGGAGTGAGGGTTTTACTGATGAAATAGACTAGCTTTTCGATCTTTTTGCCAAGTCGAATGAGAATCGAGTTGATAAAAGTATCTGTAACTACCAGGTAGATGATCAGTTCCTCATTATCTACCAGGGTACTCATGATGGGAGACTTCCCGAAATAGGTTTTAAGTTCCTGAAAAGTTGCCTCATATTCTAATGTCAATTAGATCTCTACATTTGGTTGAATATTTCCTCATTTGCTATAACCTTGGAGTAGTAGAAACATTTAACCACAGCGATCTAAAGATTTAAAAATGGATCGGTTGATAGCGGCAATCTTGCCTACAAGTTTTTGTACGTCCTTGTTATTATTGCAGATGGCATGTTAAGGAGAGATCGAATTTGATCTGGATTGGCCTCAATCCAATTCTCACTTATGAGATGGCCAAGGAATCGGCCTAAATGTACTCCAAATGTAAACTTATCAGGATTGAGTCGCATCCTATAAAATTGAAGAATGCTGAATATTATGGTGACATCTGTGATGTGGTTGTTTGAATGTATGCTCTTTCATAAGAGATGATCAATGTAGACTTCCACAATTTTCCTAAGATGTGCTTTAAAAATAGTAGTCATAGACCATTGATAAGTCGCGCCTGCATTTTTGAGTCCGAAGGGCATGACTTTTTAGTAGTAAAATCCTCTTTCAGTGATGAGAGTGGTATTTTCATGATCTTCATCCAAGAGAGGAATCTGATTGTATCCAGAAGCAGTGTCCATCATAGATAAAGTTATTAACATGCCATGGAATCAAGAATTTGATGGATAATGGGAAGAGGGAAACTATCCTTTAGAGTGTGTTTGTTTTGATCGGTGAAATTTGTATAAACTCGGACCTTTCTTTTCTTCTTTGGAACAACGACGATGTTGGTAATCCAATCAGGATTCTTGGCTTCTCCAATGAATCCCACTTTGATCAATTTCTCGACTTCAATGCAGACTTCATCTCGAAGACAAGGTAAGAGGCATCGCTATTTCTCTTTGACTACCCTGACATTGATGTTGAAGGCCAATTTGTTACATGCCTTGGTCAGATCAACCCCAGGCATCTCTTCAAAAGTCCACGCAAAGACATCTCGATTCACTCGTAAGAATTGAATGAAAACATCCCTATCGTGTTGGACCAGCTTGGTGCTGATGAAAATACCTCTATTAGGTTTATCAATGTCGATGTATTTTGTAGGCCCTTCTGTGGAAGGCTGATCATTGATGTGACCAGCTTTCTGTAATTGCTATACAGTATATTTGTCAGAGGTATCTAGAATAGCAGAGATGGTATTCTCGCAAGCTTGAGAAAGCTTTTGATTGCCTTTAATTTTATAGATACCATCATTGTGTTTGAAGCGGAGTGCTTGATGATAAGTGGAAGTGATTGCTTCCATGTTGTGAATCCAGCAGGGGCCCATAATCCCGAGATAGCGAGATTTGGCGTTGATGACGTAGAAGACGACGTTGATTGTGGCTGGTCCAGAGCGGTGATAGGTAAGAAGATCTTCCCTACTCATTCTTCTTTAGAACCATTAAATCTACAGATATCGGTGTCGCTCAGAATGACTTGAGCGGCCAATCCCATCTTGTCGATTGTGCTTTGAAAGAGAATCTCAATACCACTTCCAGTATCAATCATCATCTTATGCATGACAAACTTCTTCATCTCGAGCATTATCACTAATGCATCATGATATAGAAATTTTACGTGACTAATGCCGTAATCTTTGAATGAGATCCCAAGCCGGCGATTGCCCGAGTTAGGTAGAAGTTTAGCCTCTTTCTATTGATGTGTAAGACCGCAATATTTTAATATCTCCTATGCTTGAATATGCAAGAGTTATTGATCTGATGAATCTCGATCATGTTATTGTGGTACATGTGGTAGGAATGTTTTTCCTCAGCTTGATCTTCGACCTGGACTACCTCATGTTGCTTCTTATAGCTACCATCCTTAAAAGATTCTAGGTTGATAATGTATTCGTATATCCGTCCCTCTTTGAAAATGAACTCCAGCAACCTCTGTAAAGCATAACAATTATTAGTAGCATGATGATTTACCTTGCAATGCATGCTGTAAGGGCTTTCAATTGGTTCTAATGGTTGAGATGGACGGTATAACTTATCCTTCAACAGAATTATAAAAATTATAGGGATGCGGACATTAATCTTGGGGAGGATCGGCTTGGAAAATGTACCGCCCTTTCGAGGGTTGCCAGATTGCCCTTAGAACCCTTTTGATCACCCTGAGCCTCCTTCGGATCAATGCTTCGTTCTAGAGGTGGATCTTTGGTGGTTTGGACAGATTTAGTTGATTTATGCCTTTTAGACATTAACCTTTCCAGGTCGACATACCCATTGACCTTGGTGATCATATCCTCCAAGGTCACAGGTTTGTTGAGGAAAAGGTATTATTTGGCTTTGCAATCGAGTTGGAGTATGTTGGTGAAAATAACAATAGCTATTTTCTGATCAAAATTATCTACCTTTAGCGCAAGCTCCAAAAAATTCTTTGTAAACGCCTCGAGCTTCTCTCCTTGTGATTGTTTAAGACTAATAAGAGATTATAAATTCTTCTCATTGTCTTTGTTGTGAGTATATGCCTTGATGAATTACTTTTAAGTTGATTAAATATGAGGATGGAATCTTCTGGTAGAGAGTGGAACTACCGGAGCGGTTCTTCCTGAAGACTTATTGCGAATAGATGGCAGAGAATGCGGTTGAGATTGGAATACAATCCCAATTAATCACGGTATTGTTGAATGTGCTCTTTTGGATCGGTGCCCTTGTATTTACGTATCTCCAGAGTATGGAAACCTTTTGGTACTTCCATATCGAATAACTCTTTGGCAATCAGGCTACCTTGCAACTTGGTAAGGTCGAATTTATGCCCTAGAGTCTGAGCTTCAATCAGCTCCTTGATACACTGATCCATATGTTCTTGTGAAATGTATTGACGTGTGGCTTGGCGAGGTGGTTGAGGATTATGAGTGTCGGTGCCCTCACGCAAGCGATCACATGCTGGAATTTGAGGTTAAGGTCATTGCTTTTCCTCTTGATGTTTGGAAGGTCAGAGACCTTTGCTGATACAGATTGAACTTTACCGTCCAAATAAATGGAAGGTTGAGGTTCCCGCTTAATATTTATGGAAATAACTTTGTTAGTGGCTCCTCGAGGTCCCAATATTTTCCGTGCAGAAACCTAGGTGGTTCTTGGCATCTGATCGCGATCTCTAGTTTGGGGAGCCTTTATAGAGCCTGTAGCGCAGTCTGTATTATTGTCATCTAGTCTTCATGTCGTTTGAACAATATCAAACAAGCTTGTTACTCAGCTTCAAGCTACTCCCGGTGCTCTCAGTCAAGAGTTAACTGACGTTCGAGCTCATTATGTTTCTTTATTTTGGCGTGAAGATTCGCTCGTAGTTTTGCAAGCAGTTCCGGCTCAACTGAAAGATTGGGCTGGATTTTGGTTGTTGGTCGTCTGGAAGTGACCATGATTAGAGATTAATAGTAGAATGAATGTATGCCTTATGATATAATAGAAATGTCTTCTTTCTCACAGACGGCGCTAAATGTAATTGCCTAATTCCGTTAGCTCGAAATGGCTCAGAATTAGCTCTTACACCAATGTACTTGTGAAAAAATCTAATGTAAAGCAAGAAATGGCACAAGTGATTTAGCGTGGAAAACCTTTAAATAGGTAAGAAACCATGACCTCGAGTTGTGGGTTTTTGTAACAATAACCTTTATTGTTTGAGGCTGATATCTTATTATAAGTGATCTCTCGAACTGGAAATACTTGATGTTGTAAATGATAAGTTTTTTCTTTGTGGTCTATTTTTCTGGTCCCTGTCTCTTATGCAACTTTTTCTTTACATAGGCCTCACCCATAGGTCATTATCGTACATAAGTTCATTCCCCAAACAATGAGGTAAGTGGTGGTTAAATGAGTAACTATTGAGTTCGTGGGAGACAAGTGTCTTTTACTTGTTCATATTATTTTGTTGTGCTCGATCCACATTCTTTATCAGTTCATGGGATAGGTGTCAATGTTGATTTTTTATATCACGTATGAAATGCATAAGCATGACATGGAGGTAGCTCGAGGGATAGGTCCCTACATGTACAAGCTCTCATAGTATGAAATTTCTTTTGTTTTATATTGTAAAATGCTTAGAATATTTGGATAATTTGATAGAAATTATTATAGATCGAAGTTAGGTAGGTGTTTCATGATATAAACTACCAGCAAGTACACATCCAAAGCTTTTGTTGTCGTGATCTTTGTCGGCTGCATTGTTTTTTCATTTTCCTTGGATTCTCAGTTGAGCTATATATTTTGGTTCTTCATAATTTATGCTTTTGCCTAAATTCTATTTTCTTAGTCTCAAGGTTATTGAAGTGTTTTTGTTCTTGATTATATTTTTCATTGTTTTATAGTATGCTTATCCTTTTCTTTTTTACATATGTAGATATGTAAACCTCACCTTCCATAAAGTCAAGGGAAATGCATTGGTGTACAAAGATTTTCCTCAAAGTACTTAGTCTATAATTTTAAGGACTTTTTCATATGCTTCTTGGTGTGTAAGGATTCTAAATGTTGCATGTGTTATTTCATTTTAGGTTCTTACGGGGGATTGTCGATACCATTGAGAATCTTAACTCACATAAATGATGGAAGAAAAATATTTTAGGGGAATACATAGATGTGAAGATGCTAAAAGAAGGCACAACTTAGGAAGAATCCACTGACTCCTATTGACCATAATTCTGCAGGTCTGTCTATAAAATTTGAGTGAACTTATTTCAAACTTTTCTTGGTTTACAATCATGTTAGTTTATTAACCCCAGTGAAACTCCATATGTATAAGAACATCTGCAACAGATAGGTGAAGGATGAGGTGGCAAGGGGGATTCCATCCTTTACCCATTTCCACCCCACAGTAGCTAGGTGGATCAGCTGAGCTGTCTACCCCATACCCACCTCAGAGGTCGTCTCTCCATCTCCACCCTCTGGGTAGATTTTTGGTGGATTGATGCCCCACACTTATGAACTGCGCACAAAGTTTAATCTAACAGAATGATGATACTTGTCAAGCTTTAAGTGGCTTCACTGCTCTGAACTTCAGAACTGCACATAGAGTGTACGCTCATGATGGAGACACGTGGACACTTAGGATTCAAAGTTTCCCAATGGCTAGTTCATACCGCGCATTTCTGAACTGCGCAGCTAGAGCCTATAGGGAAATTTTATCCTTCCCCTCTCCATACTTGGTTTTTTTGTTTGGTGATCTGAAGGCCTATAGTTTTGGGCATACTTCTTCAACAAAAACCTCAGCGACTATATTTTTGGGCAAATTTTTTTGGCAAGCAGCTCAACGGCTAGTTTGTTGGCCAAACTTCTTTGGCAAGAAGCTCAACGACTAGTTTTTTGACAAAACTTGTTTGACAAGAAGCTCAGCGACTAGATTTTTTCATCTATAAAAACCATTCATCTTGTACACTTTATTATCTTACTCTTCTGCACTCAACTCTATTCTCTTAATCTTATTAACTCTACTCTATTATCTTATTATCAATTTTGCCCAATCATGTCTGACCTAATCATGTTTGACCCATCACTCTCATCCTGTCATCAACGTCCAGAAGCGAAGAGTTCTTCCGATGTCAAATTTTGATAATGCATGAGTATAGCAAGGTTCTCATGGAGATGGGAGAAATGGAAGAGAAAGTGCAAGAGGCGATATCATCATGAATGCGGGGGGGGGGGGGGGGGGGTAAAATGAGAAGGACTAACAAGTAGAAAGGCCGTGATCATAAATTGGGTAAGTTTATCCTAATCGGGATTATTTTGGTGCTAACCCAGTCTTTAAAGGTATCCTACGTAGGGGCCTAACTTCGCAAGGAGGGGAAGTCGGCTCTTGCACCACGAAGTTTATCTTCTATAAGAGGATTCAAGCATATAATCAATAATATTAGAAGCCTACATACAATATACTTGTGTGGAGGCCTATAATGGGACACTCAACGACCTCTGATGAGGATTTTTAAGAGATTTAATATTACTGTCAAGTAGTCTAAGGTTCGAGTACTGGGTAATTTACAGAGAGATCGAAGGTAAACTACAAGGGTTCTAGGGAGAGATTTTGTAACCTTTCCTTGGTTCCCCTTCCCTCCTATTTATAAAATATAGGTAGGGCTAAGTCACCATGGAAGGTCACATTACAAGTGTACCCTCCGAGAATCAGGTAGGTATCCCAGAGTTGGTGTTGACGCTGAAAATGTTGGGTCTGGCACTATGCTATGACGTAGTAGCTATTGTTGGTTCTGTCACTGTAGTTGTAAGGACCAATAATAATGCCTTTCTTGTCTGGTGAGCTGACTGTTTGACATGTCTACCTTCGACCACGTATTAATATTGTCAAAGTGTTTCTGATGCTGATGTGGAGTTTGTGTGCTGACGAATCTGTCTTCATCTTCGAGGCTTGTTCATAGTCAAGGCTTCATCTTCGAGGCTTCATCTTCTTGTAGCCTTCCAAGGCTTGTTTAAGGATTGAATGGGCTTCGAGCTATTCATATAGGCTTCGATATAGCCTTCGAATAATCGACTGGAGATAGAAGGCTGCGAGTAGGCTACTACATTCTCCCCCTCTCTGCAATGTTCTAAAAAATAGGTATATTGGCGTTTGCTGATAAAGACTATTGGTTATTAGAAGTTGGAAGGTTGACTATTACATGTTAAGTTCCGAGGGAGGTAATAAAGGAGGGTAATAAAGAAGTTGTAGAGATTATGGGGTAATAACTGTGGTTAATGAGGATATAATTGTGGGTTATAAGGGGGGAAACACTGTACATCTTCTTTCTTAATTTCTTCTTTTGTTGTTTCTGAACTGAAGCTGAGGAGGTGGTGGACAAGGAAGATGCGGAGGTTGAGCCTTCGAAGAACTATCCCATCAATAAATATGGGCTTCTTCGAGGTGGTAGGAGTATTGGTGTAGGATGGTAGGGAGGGGTGTTTGTATTTTCCTGGAGACGTGTATTGTTTGTTCTATGTTTTTCTGTACGGGGGTCTACCCGAATGAAATTGGAAATTTATAAGATAATTGTTGAAGTGATATACTGAATTGTGTGTAAGTAGGATAAACGTAATACTCGATGGTAATTTAGGCGTGAATATAGTTTGCTCGAGATACGCATTATTAGCATGTTTTGAATTCGAGTATCAGGTTATCTGATGATGAATGTTCGAGAGGTGATGTAGACGAAGGTCGATTGGCTTTGATTGTCAAAACTGACAGTCCAAACAGCTGGCATGTCTAAAACTGTACGGAGCCCTAGGGCAGAGTATCTTGCAGTCATCATGATACTTCCTTGGATTACGGAAAAAGGGTTGATTTGATGCAAGGACATGATTTGATGATTTCGAGTGGGGATCAGAAGGTTCGAGTTGTTTTATGTATATAAAATTGTGGAAAAGTGTGCGCGAGATGCGCACGTGGGGTAATGGAGGGTAAATTCAACAAAATATATCGTAGCTGAAAAGTTGGGGTAGTGGATTAGTTGTAATGATTGCTGTAGGGACTTATTCCTCGAGCTATGGGATACTCGAACTTACTTATCACTCGAGCTCTGGAGTACTCGATCTTATCCAGTACCTGACTCATGCATAAACAAACACGTGATAAACACGTTAACTGTTACACATCGACCATGAACTCAAGCAGAACGTGGATCGTCCACAACAAATGTAAACAAAACAACTCAACATACACCTGTCTCCACGAGCTAGCAGTTACACACTCAACTGCCCATGACTCCCACTTTCAGGAGAACGTGTTCAAGCACTATGTCAAGTTGAGAGCAGGGTCTATAAAATGGCAGAGCTCATAAGGAAGCAAAGAGGTCAACAGAGAATTCGATACATACACTTATCTGATCTCTAGCTATTTTATCTTAGATTAATTCTTGTAATCAGATTTTCTCACTTTCTCAAGCAATAATACTACTTTCAAAAAATCCTCTACTCGAGGTCGTGGTTTTTACCTATTCACAGGTTTTCCATGCTAAAACCCCTGTGTCAAGTGTTATCTCTTATTTTAATTATTGGCATAGTAGTTCTTGTTGTAAGGATCGATTTCAAGCTAGTTCGAGCTTTACGAAATCTGGTCCCTACAGTAGCAGTTTTGGAAATCGAGGCAATTTTTGGTATTCCGAGGAGGTATATATAGTGTAAGGGCATTGTTACTGTTCCTAGTTGCCCACTTATAGAAAAATTAGAGAGTGAAAGAAAGAGAAACATCCGCCATTGTTCCATAGAGCTCGGTAGTTGCTGTGGGATTGTCTGACTTGCTGAAAGGATGGAGAGATACTTTGCTCAAATAGGTATGTCCTTCTTACTTCTATCTTGTTGCTTCGTCTTTTATTTTTGTATGTTGAGTACACAGTAGTGTAGATTCTGCAAGGGTTTATAGTTGTGATGTATGACCGAGGACTGGGGGAAAACATTTATCTCTGGGTCAAGTATTTTGGGGTCCTGAGGGTATTAACGGTATAGCAAGGTTTATGGTCGAGCATTCGACTATGATGGTCTGAGTTAGAGAGGGTAAGGAAAAATAGGTTATTGACACAGAATAGTCGAATATATCGATCTAATTGCGTGTCTCTTCTTCTGTAGGATAAGATGCGTACCCATCGATCTTTGAGACTGAGGCTAATAGACGAGGAGATCGAAGAAAATGAGGCTAGTGTGTCTGGTCATACTCCGATGAGTGAGGGCAGCGACGTAGAAGAGTTATATATTGCAAAAGATATCCTATTAGCAATGGTGGTTCCTAAAATTGGGGCTTCAAGTAGTAGACGTCGTAAGATAGTAGTGACCACTTCGAAGGCTGGTGAAGGAGGTGTTTAACTTTTGGGAAGTGCCCCCGTGCCAGATGAATGGTAATTTTTAAGAAATAATAAAGGAAATTGAGGGTATAAATGTAAAACTGTGAGGTATGGAGAGGGGTTTAATTGAGCGGTACAGCGTTGTCTCGTTCTACTCCAAGAAAGCAAACCAGAAGGTCGGCACCTATCACATCCAGTGTCACATGGATTAACCCTAGTTGTTTGATCTATGCTCGACGGGTCGAGGTTGGGATAAAGATTTGGTTATAGTACGGGGTAACTATGAGAATATCAAAGGAGATGATCCTTATAAGCTACAACATAAGGCCTATAACCCAAGTATGTTTTCTGTCGAAGATTTTTTTGACTTATTGATCGAGTAGATTGATAATCGTGTTCCTGTTTGTTCTGTAGGTCCTAATACCTGGACTTGGGCGAATCTGAGGGATTATATTGATGCGTTAATCGACTCAGACAAGGAGTGGGTGAACTCTGTGTTCAAGGGGCTTGGTATTAAGAGGAAAAACAGAAGAATACGTACCCATTATGCCAAAGCCATCAAAAAAGATAGGCATCGAAGGCATGGAGAAAGTAAAATTATCGAGGAAGGTAGACTATGTGCCGAAGGGGCAGCAGGCGTCGAGGCAGGCAGCGCCAGTACCCAAAGTAGTTCATGATGTTTTAAGGCAGGCGTCAAAGCAGTTGTTACCGCAGTCTGAAAAAGGGAAAGGGAAGGTCTTTCTTGAATCTCCAAAGGTGCAGCAGCAAAAGGGACCTTCGCGGAAGAGGCATAGAGCGTTGGGGGAGGATGATGTAGAGGATATGGATGAATAACTAACCGCGTCCGAACGGGAGGAGCAAGTTTGAGCTAAGGCTGCTTCGATGGCGGAACTCTGTGGTACTGATCCAGACGAAGCTTTGAGGCGAATGAAGAAGAGTATGTATCAGGTAACTATTTATTTTTTGCAAAATTCTAAAATTTTCTTAAGTGTACCATGCTTCGAGAGATACTGATGGCTCGAATATTCTAGCAGACAAATGCTTGGGCACAGGATTTCTGCAAGGCACATAATGTAGCAATAAGGAAGTTAAAGCAGGCGATTGATAATCTGAAGCTTGCTCGAAGGACCGAAGCATCGCTGGTTTTAGAAATTGGCGCTTGAAGTGAGATCAGGAGACAATCAGAGATAAATGCAAGAAGAGGTTCGAACCTCAACAGTACACTAATACACAAGTTCTGAATGCGAAACTGACTGAGTAGGATAGGGTTATTACATAGCAGAAAGAGACCTTCCAAGGGTAGTTTTTTGATGAATCCGAGACTAATGTTAGGCTTAAGGAGTTCATCGTATATTTGGGGTATGATCCTAAAACCTTATAATGCTTGCCCATGAATCCGTGGTATGATCCTGTTGCTGACGATGCTATTCGGACGGAGGGGGCAGAAGTAGATGTTGCTGGTGTAGGTGCAAGAGTGGGAGATGGCGCGGAGACTCCTGTTGTAGACATAATTGCTACTGTTACTGTGACCGTAGGGATCGCGGGTGCTGCTGGGTCGAACCCTTCGACTAAGGGCGCTAGAGTTGTTGGCGAAGAGGAAACTATAGGAGGAGATGGTGTAGCCACTCTGATATGAAGAATTGTACTGGCCGTGCCATACTGTTTTCTCTGATCTTTATGTTGTATTTGTAATATTTGAATAATGTCGAGCTTGCTCTGTACTTGAGCTGTAAACTTGTGATTGATTTGACTTACTGATGGATGCTGAACTTGAATTTGTTTGTTGCTTTGTATTGAATCTGATTTTTTGATATATGTTGTACTAAAATTTCTTGTATGTAGTAGAGTTACAGATATTCTTGTATAGTTGTGTTTGCTTATGCTGTAAGTGTGGAGTGTTTGCAGAATGATCAAACCTTAAAGAACTTGAGATGATTTCCCGAGTATCAGTCGAGAGTTCATTGAATTTATTGGACTCTATAAGCTTGAGTCTGGTCGATGTTGAAGAAGGACGCCCCCAATGCATTCTCGAGGGTCCGGTCTATCGACCATTTGTGTCCCTCGAGTTTGCTCGAAATTGAAGACTTGAAAAATTCCAAGGTCGCCCCCGAGTATCAGTCGAGTCGAAGGTTGGCATGATACTTAGGGTAAACCAGGAAATTCACTGGATTTTGAAGGCCTAAGCCTGATCGAAGTGGAACGTGTTCACCTCCATTTTATTCTCAAGGGTCTGATTTCTTGACTATTCGTGCCCCTTGTGTTTGCATGAATATTGGAGACTTGAAAATTTTTAAGGTCGCCCCCAAGTGACAGTCAGGTCAAAGGGTTGGCATGATACTTAGGGTAAACCAAGAAATTCACTGGACTTCGGAGGCCTGAGACTGATCGAATTAGAACGTGTTCGCCCCCAATACATTTTTGAGGGTCCGGTCTTTCTCGACCATTCGTTCCCCTCAAGTTTGCTCGAATATTAGATACTTGAAAAATTTCAAGGTCACCCCCAAGTATCAGTCGGGTGGAAGGGTTGACCTGATACTTAGGGTAAACCAAGAAATTTACTGGAAAATATGATACGAAGTTCAGGGGAAAAGATGTCCATTGATTTATTATGTATTTACATCAGTGGAACAAGGTGAAGGTCGTGGCTTATTGTATGGCACTAGCTGCATTGTATTCCATGAATTTGGTAAAGGCTCTTTATCTTATGTTATCAAGTAATATGAATCCTTGTCGGTTTTATCGTAAATGACATAAAGTCCTTCCCAAGATTCGGCCAGCTTGCCGGTATTTTGAGGCTTCGAAGACTGTGTAACACGACGAAGTACAAGATCTCCAATGTTGAAACTTCGTGGCCGAACTCGCTTGTTATATGACTTCTGGAGGGATAGATGGTATCGGCCGAGGTTTGCAATGGCTCGGTCTCTGGTTTCGTCGATCCATAACATGTTGCATCCGAGTTCGAACTCATTATCTTTATCTGGGAAGTTGGGATCTCATGTGGGAACTTTAAATTGAGTAGGGAGTACTGCTTCAGTACCATAGGCTAGATGGAAAGGAGTGCAGCCCGTTACTTTTCTTGGTTTTGTTCGATTGGCCCAAAGGACATGCTGTATTTCCTGAGCCCATCGTCCTTTTTTTTTCATCGACACGCTTCTTGAGATTATCGATTATGGTTTTGTTGATTGCTTTGACCTGACCGTTCCCTTGGGGGTAGTAAGATGTTGAGGGTGAGAGGATGATGTTGTATTTCTTGAGGAAATTTCTAACTTTTTTCCCGACGAATTGTGGACCATTGTCACAACGAATCATATAAGGACAGCCGAAGCATGTGATGATGTTTCCCATAGAAATTTGATGACTTCTTCTTCTCTGGTTTGACACAAAGGTATAACTTTGACCCATTTGGTAAAATAGTCTGTTACAATAAAAATATTATCTCGGCTAACAGATACTATGGGGAAGGGTCCTGTGAGATCGATGGCCCATCGTTTGAATGTCCAAGAGACTTGACTAAAATGGAGGTCTTGCGAAGGGCTATGGATGTCGTGTGCGTGACGTTGGCATTTGTCAAAGTGTTTGGCATATTCTTCAGCTTGCCTTTTCATATTGGGGTAAAATAAACCTTGAGAGATGGCTCGAAGGACCATTGATCGACCAGCGGTATGAGCACCGCTAGTTCCTTCTTGGAGTTTGGCTAGGATTAAAGAAGCTTCGTTTTGAGGGATTCATCGAATGAGGACATCATTTGGAGATTTGCGATGTAACTCGTATTTGAAGATGGTGTATCTGCTGTAATTTTCTAATAATAACCTTTTAGCTTTAGGATCATCTGGAAGGATAGTTTGTTAAAGTAATCGAGGAATGGTGTTTGCCAGTCATTTAGATCGAGACTCTCACCCCCAGTATTAATGGCATTGACTTCCATCTGGTCGATATATGGGTATTCGCGTACTTTGATATGGAAAGTTTGAGATTCGGACTGGCCTAACATAGTTGCTATGTAGGCGAGGCATCTGCGTGTCTATTTTCTCCTTGGGGATAGTGAGTGATAGAAGATTTTTCAGGGAAACTATCCATGCACTGTCGGCGAGAGCAGCATATTCAGCCATGCGACCGTTGGCTTGATTTTTACCTGTGTATTATCTCTGAACAAGTTGGGAATCTCTGAAAATAGTAAGTTTAGGGATGTCAAGGTCGAGTGCGAGATCGAGGCCATGGATTAATGCTTCATAATCGGCCTCATTGTTAGAGCATTCAAAGTTTAACTTAACTGCCTTTTTAATTCGATCATTGGTGGGTGTAACCAGTACTATACCGACCCCTGAACTGTTAGTTCCAGCGAATCCGTCTGTGAAGAGATGCCAACCTCTATTAAGGTTCCATGGATCTGCTAACTCGGGTTGGTCTTTTGGTAGGTCGTCTTCATGTTCTTCTCAGTCAACATCTTCGACCAGGAAGTTGCCAAGGAAATCAGTACCTGCTTATCCTTTACGGGATACTTGCTTCTCGAATGTGATATCGTGTTCTCTAGGATAGACGGACAACTGTTGTACTCGTATGGATTTTTCTTTCTTGCTGAGCACTTCTCGAAGGGGATAACTTGTTATAACATGGATAGGGTGAACTTGAAAATATGGTTTGAGTTTACGGGAAGTATAGACGAGTGTGAGGAGCAAACACTCAAGTATCGTGAATCAAGATTCAGTGGGTGTCAAAGTTTTACTGATAAAATATACAAGTTTCTTGATGTTTGATTCGAGTCGAATGAAGATTAAACTGATAGAGGTATCGGTGACCGTGAGGTATAAGGAAAGTGTTTTTGCCTTCGATAGGGGTATTGATGATGGGTGGACGACTAAGGTATGTTTTAAGTTCGAGGAAGGCCTGTTCACAGTCAAGTGTCCTGTTGATCTCAGGGCCATTTTTCTTTTTAACCTTATGAACACCTTTGCCGTGTAAGAGAGAAAAGTGCCAAGCGCAGCGGTCTGAGGATTTGGAAATGAAACGGTTGAGGGCCGCTATTTTACCAGCCACATTTTGGACACCTTTTTTGGTTTGGCGGGAAGGCATATCGATGAGGGCTCAGATATGGGTAGGGTCCAATCAGCATACTTAACTTCTCTAATGAAACCCGCGGCTATGAGCTTATCGACGTCAAGGTTTACTGCTTCTCGAAGTTGCGGTATCAGTGTACGCTTTTTCTGTTTTATAGCTGTAGAGTGGGGGATAAGTTCGAGGTGGTGACATGCTAAACTGGGGTCGACACCGGGCATTTCCTGGAACGTTTATGCGAAGACGTCTTTGTTTGCTTGAAGGAATTCTATAAGTTTGAGGCGCTCTGCCTCGTCTAGAAAGGTTCCAATGAACGTACCTTAACCAAGACTGTCGAGTTCAATATAGATAGTGGGTTCGATGGGTGAGATGGCGGGTGTCGAAGGTATGGAGACAGAAGGAGACGGTGATTTCTATGGGAGTCTGACAAGTTTCCTGGTCTGATCGATCTCTGGATGCTCACATGAACGGGCGAGGCGTTAAGAGCCTTTTAAATTTCATATACCACAGGGGGTTAGTGAAATGAAGGGTCTGATGATAGATAGAAGGTATGGTACGCATGGCATAGAGCCAGTCGCGTCCAAGGATACCAAGATATCCAGACTTCTTGTCGATGACAAGAAAGCTGGTTTAAAGTGTGACTGGGCCGAAGGTAACTGGAAGGCCAATTTGACCAATAGAAACTTTGGTGGTCCCAATAAAACCTTTTTGCTCAATATTAGCGGCAGTGATGAGGTCTGTTTTGTTCATGGCTTGGACGGTCTAAAGGAAAAGTACATCGGCTGAACTTCCTGTATCGATAAGCATAGTGTGGAGGACGTGGTGTTTGACCTTAATCATGATGACTAAAGGGTCAGAATAGGGAAAACAAACATGCGAGGTGTCGCAGTCGATGAAAGAGATACCTTCAGGTCGAGGGTAATGACTTGCTTCTGGCAGGAAGGCGGACAACTTCTCCTGGTAAGTGAGCTTACAGCATTCTTCGACACGCTTGCGCTTGCTCTTGGAACGGCAGCTGTCGATATTGTTTACTTCAATGAAATGAACTTGGTAGATGTGAACTTCGGCTGGGTCGGCAGCAGTAGGTTGAGGTTTCATGTACAACCCATCGAGATAACTAGGGAGGTCGGTGACGTACTGATGTATGCGTCCTGCTTTGAGGATTATTTCGAGAGAGCGATGCAGGGCAAAACATTTATTGGTGTGGTGGCAGTTACACTTGTGGTTGGTGCAGTATGGTTTACCTTATTTGACTTTAATAGGGAAGGAGGTACGCCATATGGGGTCTACCTGGATTTGTGGTAGAAGGGTGCTAAATGGGGAAGTAAGTCTGGGTAAGACCGGCTTTGGTCATTTTTTGCGACCTTCTGTAGTATTATCAGTGTGGGGATGTTTGTGGCTCTTAGTCTCCTATGAGACGGGAGCGATCAGGGGTGTAGGAGTAGAGGTTTATTTGGGTTGGTGGTCGAAGGCTGCCCCTGTTTATTTGCTTCACGAAGGCGCTCAAGTTTGATATAGCCATTAACTTTTGAGAGCATCTCCTCGAGGGGTCGTGGTTTGTGGAGGACCAGGTACTCTTTTACATGGCTATTATCTGGCAAGGCATTCGAATATGCGAGTACAGTTCTTACACAGTCGAGGCTTTTGACTTTGCGCGACTCGTCGAGGAACCTCTTGGTGAAGGCCTCAAGTATTTTACTGGGAGATTTTCTAAAATTGAAGAGGGCATCGACTCTGACATCATGATCCTTGTTGAAGGCAAATTGAGCTATGAAGATGCGAGATAATTGCTCGAAGCTTTGAATCGGGCCATTAGGAAGGTTATGATACCAAAAAAGAGGGCTATCTATGAGGCTGGTGGGGAAAAGTTAGCACATCAAGTGGTCAGCCGTAGAGTAAAGGCTTAGAGCATTTTGAAATTCTAGAATGTGGGATTGAGGATCTGTATTGCGATATTTACTAATTTTTGGGGCCTAGAAATTTGGAGGCACTTCGATAGCGAGGAGCCTGGGAGAGAGGGGGTTATTCAACCGAATCCATGAGTTTGTTGTTGGGCTTGCGCTGACGCGGATGACAAGGTGGGTTTTGTATCTGTAGTCCTGCTGTGCACCATAGGCGAGATTAGGGGGGGGGATCGATGGGTTCGAGGTTGATGAGGCTGAGTGTTCAGCATATGTTCAGCGCTATGTTCCCCGAGATGTTCTCAAGCAGGCCGGCGTTTGGGGTGTCTGGAAGATCAAAGGGTAGAGTAAGAGGAATCCTCCATGGTGTAGATGCTAATGTGGATGAAGCCATTAGGGGGGATAGTTGGGGCAGCACCCTCGGCTCCAAGATGGACCGGGGGTACTTAGAGATACTGTAGGGGCCTCAATTGGTCTCAAGCTGAGATGCGTAACGGGGCGGGTGCCCAGAACGGTAGAGGAGCGTCTATAGGCTGTAACCATTGCAACTCACGAACTGTGTTGCGTAGGCCATTAATCGTGCAGTATTGTCTGTCGACATCATCTAAACGACGCTGCCGTTCGGCTTTGAACTCTTGTCGGTGGTCTTCGCGTTCATCACGGAATTTTGTTCGGTGACGCTCTTCATCCTGTGCGAACTGCTTTGTAAGAAGGGCCAGCTGGGCAGCCACTCCGTCGATGGAGTTGCTGGCATGGGTAGAAGTGCAGCGGAGGGTGGGGGCCATTTGGAAATAATTTGCAGGAATTGGAAAAAGAAAGTACAAGGCAGGAGAAGATTGGTAGGGTGGGAAAGCACAAACGGCGTTAAATTTAGGGGAAGTCAGCTCTTAAGCCACGGGATTTATCTTCTATCAGAGGATTCAACCATATAATCAATAATATTAGAAGCCTGCTGACAATATACTTACGTGGAGGCCTATAATGGGACACTCCACGACCTCTGATGAGGATTTTAAAGAGATTTAATATTACTGTCGAGTAGTCGAAGGTTTGAGTACTGGGTAATTTACAGAGAGATTGAAGGTAAACTGTACGGGTTTTGGGGAGAGATTACGTAACCTTTCCTTTGTTCCCCTTCCCTCCTATTTATAGAATATAGGTCGGGCTGAGTCACCATGGGAGGTTACATTACAAGTGTACCCTCCGGGTATCAGGCAGGTATTCCGAAGTTGGTGTTGACGCCGGAAATGTCGGGTCTGGCACTGTGCTCTGACGTAGCAGCTATTGTTGGTTCTATTACTGTAGCTGTAAGGACCAGCAATAACGCCGTTCTTTTCTGGTGACCTTGCTGTCTGACATGTCTGCCTAGACATGTGTATATATCTTGAATATGTAGATATTTGGAAGAAATTCCTTAGGAATAAAAAAAAACTAAAAGGTGAATAGGGGAAGTTTGTTGTAAAAGAGGATTTATTTCTTAGAGAGTTCACCCAAGTAGAGGGGCCAAATTTTTTATCAAGTTCCTGATCTCGAGTAGGTCAAGAAGGATAGGAATCTGCCAGAAGATGTTTCCTTAGAAAACTATACCAGACCCTTAGGGTTTGGTCATGGTGATGGGTTTTTATTTTGTACCAATTAGCTATTATATGGTTTTACGTTACCTTTGACCCAATTCTAAAAGGGGGCCATAAATCTGCTTCACAACTGCCCAGTGCAGCTAAATGGCAATGTGAACGAAATGATGAAAGTTTATGAGACTCTTAACGACAGATAGAGCACAAATGGGATCGATAAAAAATTTGTCGCTTCAGATGTCTTGAAGTATTACAAGATGAAATACCTGAGGGTGAGTCAGAGTTGTTATTAGAATAGTGATTCCTTGAGAACAAAATATTTTAATTTTGATTTGGCTGGTCGACCGTAGAACGATCATCTGGTACGGGTTAGAGGAACTGTATGTGGGTTCATGATGAACTAGTGCTTGAGCTGGAATTTAAGTATTTTAATCCAAGTAAGTATTTATCACTAAATAGGATGAGTGGATGTCCTTGTCTGTTTCTAATTCATATCTATTCTTTTGTTCCATATTGCTTCCTCATGTAGGCTCTCAGGCAACTGCGATTTTGGTCGAGAGAAGAACGAACTGAAAGACGTTCTTACTAATCTTAAGAACCGTAGGGATAAAATGGGCAATTCTAAAATTCCCAAAATTCAATGGGCTAACTAGAGGCATGTTATGGCTGGTCAAGATGAGAATCTAAACAAGAAGAGTTTGTCTTTTTCAACTGGAGGTGGCCTCAAGCTATAAACTATTTCTGGTTTAGCGGATATTTTGCCTCCTAATACTTTGGGTACGACTCGAAAGCTACATCAGCTCAAAGGGTACATCATGAGCTTCCGCTAAATAAGAAAGTGGTCTAACCGGCCAGTAATGATTTGATTTTGCTCGTTCTTGGATCTGTTGAAGCTGTGATTACAGAAAAAGAGAAGGCTAAGAAACGTAATGCTATAGATGCCGAGGTGGATGATGAGGACGATCACTCGCTAACTCGAAAAAAATGCATAAGCTTGAAGGAAGTAATAGGAATCGATCTATCGCTGTAATTAAACTCAGGGATGTTGAGAGCCATTATTATCAACTTGCTCTTGCATATCTAGAGTGGCTCGAGGAAATGTTCCAAGAGCAGGTCGCGCAGGTATATCTTTCAATAATATCTATTTTCTTACTATTGTTACAAGGACGTTTCTAAATTGTGTAGCTCTAGCAGCTGACGTTGTTAGTCAAAGGCTCTTCTTGGGACCTGTTGCAATGAGAAATTAATTAGCTTAAGCTCTCACAGAAGTCGAGGACAAGACTTTGAGGGAACATGCTTTAAAAAAGAAAATAAAGAGTTAAAGGATCGGTTGGATGGTCTTGTGGTGAAAGCCAAGGAAGAAAAAGAGAAAGTTGCATAAGCAGTGAAGGTTACAGTGAAGTTGGAATGCAAAACTAGGTGATCGAGCACCAGAAGGTCGCAGAAAATGTGGTTGACGCGATTAAGGTCGGACAAAATAATCTGATCCAATCTTATCACTTTTTTGGTTTGTCAGAAAATGATATCACTTTTGGCCTTGATGGTAGATATGAGGAAATCATCTTCCTTTCTAAGGTCGAGGTAAAATTGCCGATGAAGATCAACTGAACCTTTGTGTTTCTACTCTGGATGCTACAAATGCTTAATCTATAAAGGTTTTGGATGGTGTTGGTAAAGTTCCTGGTATATTTGCTGAGAAAGTGTCGCCTCGAGAGGTAGAGCTCAGAAAGAGTCATTAGGCTTGTTAGTTCTTTTGATTGTTATGAAGTTAGCATTATTTTGGAAAATTGTATTTTTGTAAATTTTTGAAGGGAATAACTATATGTAAATTTTATTTTGAGTATGTGAATAATGAAGAACTTGTAATTTTAATTTGTAGGACGTAGAGCAATTATAGGGTGACTATTAACAGTCTGTAGAAAGCATTGAACCAAGCTAGAGACGCTTTAAGTCATGCTCAGCAGGTAATAGATCGATCCAAATATCAAAGAAGGAATTATAAATCTCTGTCAAATAAGCATTGGCAAAAGTCGTATGCTATCCAGCTTAAGTTTGCCAAAGCCAAAATAGAGAAGAATTAGGCTATTAGGAAAGAACACGATAGTTTTATGAAGACCCAAAAAATGTTGAAAGAAATCTCCTTGAAAGATGAGTATGAAGGGCGTTGCTGACATTAACGCTTTATTTTGAGGTAGAAGTCTATAGTGAAAGAGGGCTAAAGAATGCGTATATACACATATTAGAAGAGGGGGATGTGGAGCCATATCCAGTTTGAGTTCAATCTTTAGTAACTGCAATAAGAAATCATCATAGTGCAAAGGCAAAAGAATGTTCAGCTCGAACTGGTGTATCTATAATTTATATGACTTAGTTGTATAAGGGCATGTGTATTAGATGTTTGATCATATGTATTTGATTTTTTTATAGGGCCAGCGATCTATGAGAATATTCTTTTTAAAATAAACAAAGAACATAAGCGAGTGCAAACTGAGTTAAAGAACGAGTTGGAAATGACTCATAAAACTTTACACCACTATACCGAACAGAATGTTCAGTTTGCGAAGAAGGTTACAGAGGAGTTATCGCTAAGAGGAAAAAAAAAATGGGAAAAAATAAAAGTAGAGCAAAAACAAACTCGTGACATGTTAAGGAAATTGCATGAGCAGATGAGGAATCTTTTGCATTCTAAACCAGAAAAAAAAATTGTTACTAAGGATTAACACGAGTTACATGTGGAAGCAGTCATTGCCTTTTATGGTGGTTAATTGAACAGAGTTGAGAGAAAGTTTAAGAAATATGAAGCTGACTATGGCAAGGACTATGATTTGGAGATTGCAGATGCTGAGTATCTTTGTCTCTTAAATGAAAAGAATAGAGTTGGTCGTGTTGAGGACCCTGCTCCAGTATCTATAGAAGATTTATCGAATGATAATGAGATTGAAGATCTTATGCCTCACTCCCAGTGAGCACGACGTGAAGAAGATATAATAAAATTTTGTCCTCAAGGGGTTACTACTTCTAGTTATGGTGATAGTTCGTCCAAAGGTAAAAAAAAAAAAAGTTGACTTGGCAGGTTATGAGAAGAGGTAGTAATGGAGATGAGTTGTGTTGTAATATTGTAGATTATTTTTTGTGTACTCATTACTGTTTAATTTCTCAAATGATGGAAATGCTTGAAATTTTATTAGATGTGTACGTCGACCCAACATAAGTATTTCATTAAAGAAAGGAGAAGCGTCCATAGAAATGGGGAATAATTCTTGCATTTTGAATGTGAAAACATCGAACTGCAAAATAAGTTTATCGGTAATATGTCTTCAGCCTTCGTGTATTCCAAGGGTTTGGAACTTGAACTCTTTCTTCTGTTATCAGGTCAAATGATCTGAAGTTGCTCTTACCCACTATAATGAGGGGTCTCTCCCAGTTTTCCCCAAGTTTCCCAGTATTCAATTTCATTCTATGTTTGGGCATTTATCTTAGGAAAAGATCTTGAATATTAAATTCTATACCGTGAACTCTTTTGTTATAAGATTTGACCAATGCCTGATGATATTTTCAAAGATTCACAATTGCCCAGTCTCTCATTTCTTCGATCCAGTTCATATTGTATACTAACTTATATACATTGTAGGGACTTAACTTACTTTGGAGGGGAAGTTGGCTCTTACAACACGGGGTTGACTCTCAATCAGGGGAATGCAAGAAGGTAATCTAAAGCATGAAGAATCTAAAGATAAAATACTTGTGTAGAGGCCCGAATATGATGTTCTCTTGGTTCGAGTACTGGGTTTTACAGGGGTGGTCGAAGGTAAACTGTAAAGGGTCTGGAGAGAATTTTTCTAAACCTCTCTTGGTTCCCCATCTCTCCTATTTATAGAAATAGGATGGGCTGAGTCACCAAGGTTAGGTCAGATTATAAGGGTACTGCCCGGATATCCCGGCAGGGGTATGGGCACCGGATATGTCTGTACTGTCACTGTAACAGTTGCTGGAGATGTCTCTGTACTTTGGTATTGTGGCAGTGATTGGGCCTGTCATTGTAGTTGTAAGGACTAATCACTGTACCGTCTTGTCTGATGAGCTGGCTGCCTGTTCCATTATATATCAACCATGTGTAGATATGGTTAAAGGGTTTCTGCTGCGATGTGTATAGTCCGTCCTCGAGGCCTGTTTGGAGTCGAAGCTTTGTCTTCAGGGGATCTCTAAAAGGCTTGTTTAGAGGATTGAATAGGCTTTGATATATTTGGGTAGGCTGCGAAGTAGACTTCAAGTGTCTGAGTGGGGTCAAAAGCTGCGAGTAGGCTGCTACATTCGCCCCTTCTCAGGGAGGGTCACAAAGTTAGGTGGAGAGGCGTTCACTGAGAAAACTGTTTGTCTCAGAATTTGAGCGGTTTGACTGCTGGTTTTTGGGTAAGTAATAAAAGTGGGTAATCAAGAGGTATAGGCGGTTATAGGGTAATAAATGAAGTGAGGCTTTAAGTATGGGCTATTGAGTAGGGATACTGTGAATCCTTCTTCTTTGTCATTCTTTTTTCTTTCCTTTGCAAATTTGGGAAATCTTCATGGATACCACGCCCATTACACGATATCAAAAGAGGATGGGGTTCTCCTGGGACCGTCGTGGAGGGCAGAAGACTGGTAAACTTCATATAAAGTTCTTCAGGCATCATGATCTGGACTGGGACATGCCTGAAATGGTGGAGGTAGAGGCTGAAGAGTTCATCAATGGGGAGCCTTATGCCTATCTTTGGGACTGACTTAAGTACGATTTTACTACTGCAGAGAGGCTCTATCTCTTTATGTCGGCTTTGGCTGAATGTCTTGATTGTGCAGAAGAGGGGATGGAGGAACAAAGCGCAGTGAGTGGAGCTAGACCATTTGGAAGTAGGGCTACTGTTTAATGTGGTAAATATTTGTATCTTTGTATTTTTGGGGTTTTTGTTTCGGGTGGTTGTAGAAATGTATTATGTTTGGTAAATCGGATAATGGAATGGAAGCAATATTTTATAAAACTTTTTGTGACTGTGTCTGGTTGATATTGTAGACGAATACTCTCATATGCGCGCTTAGCACATGCATGTCATCAAATTGTTAATAGTGGGTAAAAAATGGTATCGAAGTATAATGATATGATCGAAAGTCATAAACTCTGTTATTTGTTAAAACTTGGTACATGGAATTGGGGTCGAAGTGTGAAGATGGTCGAACGTTCGATGCTGGAGGTTTGCTCGGCTATAAGTCTTCGGGAATGAGGTTTGAATGCAGGTGCAGATGAATCGGTTACGTCTAGGAAGTTGGAAAGTCATAACTGTTAAATTTTCAAGGTAGGAATTGAAGGTAGCAATTAAGTCAGCTTGGGAGGAGGGAAAGTTGAAATCGTTCTTCAAGTATAAAAGGAACTATAGTGGATGGGATTTCTTCATCGTTCTTCAATCATTCTCTCTTCATCTCTTTTCTTATTTTCTTGGATCAGAATGGCTGCAAACATACCCGTACAAGAGGACCAGGTGGCAGTAAGAGTCAGGCGAATATGAGAGGCCTTATTGGGGCTTCAGCGGTGGTTCGGTATTGAAGAAGGCATTGATGCTGAGATGCCAAATCTTTTTGAGGCAGAACCCGGGGCACCCATCCTTGGCATGCCCTTCGCATACTAGTGGGGAATATTATAGATGATGGGGCGTTACCCAGCCATCTGTTGTCTCTTCTTGAAGGCTTTATGGTAGATATAATGGACCAGGAGGATGCGGATGCTGCAGCCATGGTTGAATAGGAGCATCCCAATGATAATTATGGTTCTATGTCTGTTTGGTGTTTTTGTTGTTACTTTCTTCTATTCTGCTTCCTTTCTCTTTTCTTTTGATGAGCCTTATATAATATGTTTTGTCTTTCAAAATGAAATTGGTGTTTGGAAGTACTGTTGTAGTAGTATTCTTGCTTGTCATAGGTAATAATTTGAATTGTTGAACTGAAATTAATAGTATAATCTGAATTCTTGAAGTAGTATCGTGAGCTATCGAATTAATAATAAAACTGTCGAAGTATAGTGTTTGGATTGTCGAAGAAAAAACTTGAATTGTCAAAGTAAAAAGTTGTAGTCTGTCGAAGTGGGAGTATTATCTGTCGAAGCTGAAAAGATTGATCTTGCGTTGCAAAGGGTTGGGCCTGTGAGCATAAATATTTGAACTGTCGAAATGTATGATTGTGATCTGTCGAAGGGTAAATGTGATCTGTCAAAGGAAAAAGGGTGATCTGCCGAGATAATAAAGGCGTGAGGTTTTGAATTGATGAATGTGCTGTAGATCGAATGTCGATAAATTAGAAGCCCGAATTTGAGGCTATCTATTGATGAGTCTTCGAGAGGTGGAGTGGTCGATTACTCGAATTTGAGGAGTGTGTCAAAGGTTATGTTTGATTTGACTAGTGGTACTGACAGCCTAGACAGATGGTCTGACGGGACTGTACGTGCGTCTGGGGCAGTGTGCTGAAAAGTAATCATGATTTTTGCTCGTATTACAGAAAAAGTTATGACTTGACTATTTAGATTTAATTGTTTAACTTCGAGTGAGGGTGAAAGGGTTCGAGAAGCTTTAGTTTTTTGCAGGTAAGTTAGAGTGAGTGTGTTGTTCGCACGTGAGGGATATGAGGGGTAAAACGGTTAAAATACATTATAGCTAAAAATCCGGGGTAGTGGGGTCGTGGTGATGGTAATGGCTTGAAAATCGAGGCGGTTTTGATTTTTCAAAATAATATATAAGTGTAAAGGAGTAATTACTGTACTGTTTACTGAGAAAAAAATCAAAGAGAGTGAGGTGAAGGGAACGTACGCCATTAGTGCTTTGAGAGAAGTTGTTGCGTTGATCATGCTGCTTCGAGGATAGTGCTTCTATCAGAGGTATGCCACTTAATCTCTGCCAATTTTTATTTTGTTTTCCCTTCTGAGTCTGTGAGTTGGACATTCTAGGTTTAGGGCTTGGAGAATATCTTTGAAGATAAGGAGATTTGATGAATCTGGGTTTTAACCCATTCTGGGATTTTGGGTGTTTTAAAGGAGGCATAGGGTTTAGGATCAAGGTTTCGAGTATGTATAAATCTTCTGGAGGGGATAGATGGGATATGGGTTATGGACACGGAATTGTTGATTATATCAATCTAATTGCGTGTTTCTTCTTCTGTAGGCTAAAATGCATAACCGTAAAGCTTCGAGACGAAGGCTGATAGACGAGGAGGTCAATGCATTTGAAGCTAGTATCTCTGGTCGTGCTCCCATGGATGAGGGCAGTGACTTAGAAGTGCTAGATGTTATAACCGAAGTCCCTTTGTCTATGGTTCTGCCGGCTGGTAAGGTTCCAATTACGAGACGTCGTAGGACGATAGTGACTGAGGATAGTGAGGAGGAGGAAGCAGTGTGGGGGGAGAGAGGGGAGGGTGATGTGGGGCCTATGGAGGAAGAAGGTGTAACCGTGCCGATGAGTTATTTGGCATTGGGGTTCCATGCTTTCCTTTTCTGATTTTTTGTTGAGTTGTAATATTTTGAACTATGTATATTTTTTTTGTATTGATGGTCTTTAAACTTGGTATGTCTTTGAGCTTCTGTACTGTATTAATGGTGGTTATCTGTGGAACTTTTGAAGTTGATTCTGAACTGCTTTTGAATTGATGCCTGATTTTCTGACTGACTTTGTTGTCTTGTTCATGCCTTGCTTTATTCTGTATTGTTAAAATATTGATGCGTATTCTGTTGGTTTGGCTTGTGTTGAACTTTTGATGACTTGGCTTGAGTTGTAATGACACTATTTCTCTGATTTATGAGTCTTTGAATCTTCTTTGCACTTAGTAGAATTATAGATATTCTTGTACAATAGTACCTGCATGTACTGTTTCTTTCGAGTTACTGTAGAGTGATTGAACCCTGAAGAGCTTCAAGGATACTTAGGTAAATCCCTGAATATTCTGCTGGACATCGATGGTCGAAGCCATAGCGATATAAGATGTGGTCACTACCAACGCATTCCCGAGGGTCCGATTTGTCGATCATTCGTTCCCCTCAAGTCTTCTCGAATGTTGGAAGTTTGAAAAAATTCCTGGTCGCCCCTGAATATCAGTCGGGCCGAGGTTGACGTGTTACCTAGAGGAAACTCAAAGATTTACTGAACTCTGAAGGCCTAAGCCACAACGAAGCAAGACGTGTTCGCCCCCAATGCATTCTAGAGGGTCCCGCCTTTCAACCATTCGTGCCCCACGAGTTTGCTCGAATGCTGGAAACTTAAAATTTTCAAGGTCGCCCCCAAGTATCAGTCTGGGTAAGGGTGGACATGATACCCAGGGTAAACCAAGAAATCAACTAGACTTCGATGGTTTCAGAGCTGGATCAAAGCATATCTGTTCGCCCCCAATGCATCCCTGAGTGTCCGGTCTGTCGACCATCCTTGCCCCTCGAGTTTGCTCGAAATTAGAAGCTTAAAATTTTTAAGGTTGCCCCCAAGTATCAGTCGGGTCGAAGGGTTGACGTGATACTTAGAAGAAACCAGGATATCGACTGGACTTCAAAGGCCTTAACCATAGCGAAGCATAACTGTTCGCCCCAATGCATTCTTGAGGCTCCAGTCTTTTGACCTTCCTTGCCCCTCGAGTTTGCTCAAAATTGGAAGCTTAAAAAATCTCAAGGTTTCCCCCAAGTATCAGTCGGGTCGAAGGTTGACATGATACCTAAGTTAAGCCAAGAAATTTAATAAAAATAGGAGACGAAGTATGGGTGGAAAAATTGTTTATTGATTATTCTGGATTACATCAGTTGTACAAGGTTGAGGATATGGCTTGTTATTGGAAACCAACTGCATTGTGTTCCATGGATTTGGTAAAGGTTCTTCGTCTTCTGTCATTAGATAGTAAGAACCTTTATCAGTTTTATCGTACACAACATAAGGTCCTTCCCAGTATTTGGCTAGCTTGCCAACAATTCGAGGTTTCGAGGATTGGTTGACACGTCGAAGTACTAGATCTCCGATGTTACAACTCCGTGGTCGAACTCTCTTATTATAGGATTTCTGAAGTGATGTGTGGTAGCGGCCAAGGTTGGCGATAGCTCAGTATCCGGTTTTGTCAATCCATAGCATGTTACATGCGATCTCAAACTCATTGTCTTCGTCTAGGAGGTTAGGATCTCGTGTGGGTACTTCAAATTGAGTTGGGAACACAGCTTTGGTACCATATGTTAGGGGGAAGGGGATACAGCCCGTAGATTTTCTTAGGGTTGTTCGATAGGCCCAAAGGACATGCCATAACTCTTGAACCCATCATCCTTTCTTTGCATCAACTATTTTCTTGAGACCATCGACGATGGTTTTCTTTATTGCTTCGACTTGACCGTTGCCTTAGGGATAGTAAGGTATTGAGGGTGAGAGGATGATATTGTGCTTTTTGAGAAAGTTTCTGACTTTGCTGCTGACGATTTGGGGACCATTGTCGCATCAAATCATATAGGGGCAGCCGAAGTGTGTTATGATGTTTTCCCATAGAAATTTGTTAACTTCTTCTTCTCTAGTTTGGCATAAAGGTACAACTTCGACCCATTTGGTAAAGAAATCGGTTGCAGCAAGGATGTTATCTGTGTAACCCGAGGCTTTTAGGAAGGGTCCGATGAGATCGATAACCCATCTTTTGAATGACCAGGAGACTTGACTGAAATGGAGGTCTTGAGAAGGGCAATGGATGTCATGAGCGTGCCGCTGGCATTTATCACAGTATTTAGCATACTCTTCGGCTTATTTTTTCATATTTGGCCAGAATAATCCTAGAGAGACGGCTCAAAAAGCCATTAAAAGGCCAGCAGTATGAGCCCCGCAGGTTCCATCGTGGAGTTCGGCTAGAATTGAAGAGGCTTCGGCTTGGGATATGCATCGAAGGAGGACACCATTTGGGGATTTACGATGTAATTCATTTTTGTGGATAGTGCATCTACGACAATTTACTAACAATGACCGTTTGGCTTTGGGATCATCTGGGAGGTGGCATTGTTGAGTTAATGGGGGAATGGTGCTCGCCAATCATTTAGATCGTGACTCTCACCCCTAATATTGATGGCATTGACTTCCATCTGGTCGATACTTAGGCATTCGAGTACTTTGATATGGAGGGTCCGAGATTCTTATTGTCTAAGCATAGCTGCTATGTAGGCGAGGGCATCTGTATGTCTGCTTTCTCCTCGAGGGTAATGAATGATTATGGATTTTTCAAGAAATTGGTCTATGTGCTGTTGCACAATGAGAACATAATCAGCCATGCGACCATTATCTTGATTATCTCCTGTGTAATGCCTCTGAACAGGTTGGGAATCTGTGAAAATAGTAAGTTTGGGAATGCTAAGATTGAGTGCGAGGTCGAGGCCATGGATCAAGGGTTCATACTTAGCTTCGTTATTGGAACATTCGAAGGTAAATTTGACAGGTTTTTCTATTCGGTCATTAGTGGGTATTACCAGGACAATACCAATTCCTGAGCCATTAGGTCTAGTGGATCCATCTGTGAAAAATGCCAACCAGTGTGAGGGTCCCAGGGATCTGTTACTTTGGGCTGGTCTTCTGTTAAGTCATCTTCATGTTCTTCCCAATCGATATCTTCGACTGGGAAGTCGGCAAAAAAGTCTGTTACTGCTTAACCTTTCTGAGATATCTGCTTCTCGAATGTAATGTCATGTTTGCCAAGGTACGCAGACCACTATTGCACCCGTCTTGATTTCTCTTTTTTACTGAGTACTTCTCGAATGGGGTAACTTGTTATAATACGGATGGGGTGGGCTTGAAAATATGGTTTGAGTTTGCGGGCTGAATATGCAAGGGTAAGAAGCAAATGCTCAAGCCTCAAATACCGAGTTTCTGGGGGTGTGAGGGTTTTGCTGATTAAATATATAGGTTTTTCGATGTTTGAGTTAAGTCGAATAAGCACTGAACTGATAGAGGTGTTTGTAAGAGCAAGATATAAAGAGAGCATTTCACCTTCGATAGGGGTGCTAATAATGGGTGGTCCGCCAAGATAAGTTTTAAGTTTGAGGAAGGCATCTCCCCACTCGGGTGTCCAATTGATCTCGAGGTTGCTTTTCTTTTTTGCTTTGCGGACGCCTTGGTCGCGTAAGATGGAAAAGAGCCAAACACATATGTCTGAGGATTAAGAAATGAAACGATTAAGTGTTGCGATCTTATCAGCTACTTTTTGGACGTCTTTTTTGGTTCGGGGCGAAGCAAATCGATGAGGGCTCGAATATGGGTGGGGTCGACTTTGATACCTCGTTTACTGATAAGGTAGCCTAAAAATTTACCAGATGAAACACCAAATTGGTATTTGTCTGGGTTAAGTTTTATGTTATATGTGCAAAGTATAGAAAATATTTTGGTTAGGTCTTGGATATGGGTCTATTTTTGGAGGCCCTTGCATAACATGTCATCGATGTAAACTTTGATCGACTTGTCAAGCAAGGGTTTAAACATGGTTGTGATCAAGCGTTGGTAAGTGGCTCCCGCATTTTGAAGACCAAAGGGCATAACATTGAAATAGAAAAGGCCATGTTTAGTGATAAAAGAAGTTTTAAGTCAATCTTCGAGGTGGAGGGGTACCTGATTGTAACCCGAAGCCGCATCCATCATGGATAGTCATTCATGTCCAGCAGTAGCGTCAAGGAGTGCTGAGATGACCGGGAGTGAGAAGCTATCTTTCAGTGTATGTTTGTTGAGGTCTGTGAAGTCGATGCAGATTCTGATCTTGCCGTTCTTCTTGGGGATTACCACAATGTTTAATATCCAGTCAGCGTACTTTACTTCTCTGATAGAACCTACAGTTATGAGCTTGTCCACATCAAGGTTTACTGCTTCTTTTGTTTGACTACTAAGGAATAGGGAATGAGGTCGAGGCGATGGCACGCCAGGTTAGGGTCAACACCGGGCATATCCTGGAATGTCCATTCAAAGACATCTTTATTTTCTTGAAGAAAACCTATAAGCTCGAGTCGCTTGCCTCATCGAGTAAGGTTCCGATATATGTACCTCGGCCAGGACCATCGAGATCGATATAAATAGTGGGTTCGATGGGTGAAGTGGTATCTGTCGAAGGTGCAGGGATAGAAAGAGATAGTGATTGATATGGATGGCTTACGAGTTTCTGGGTCTGATCGATCTCTGGGTGCTCGCATGAATGGGTAAGGCGTTAGGAGCCTTTCAGGTTCCAAGTACCTTCGGGAGTGGTAAAATGAAGGATCTGGTGATAGGTCAAAGGTATAGTACGCATGGCATGGAGACAGTCATGCCTGAGGATTCTGGGGCATTCTGACTTCTTATCATTGACGAGAAAGCTGGTTTGAAGTGTGATAGGGCCTGTGGAGGCTGGTAAACAAATTTGGCTGACAACGACCTTTGTGTCCCCATTGAAGCCTTTCAATTTGACATTGGCAGCGGTTGTGAGGTTAGTTTTCTTTATGGTTTTGACAGTTGGGAGTAAAAGAACATCAGCTGCGCTCCCTGTGTCTATGAGCATTGTGTGGAAAATGAGGTTTTCGATCTTAATCATAATGACTAGTAGATTAGAATAGGGCAAACGGATATGAGATGTATCACAGTTGATGAAGGAAATGCCTTCGAGTCGAGGGTGAGGGCTCGATTATGGCAGAAAGGTGGGAAGTTTCTCCGGATAGGTGAGTTTACAACATTCTTCGACGCGCTTGCATTTGCTTTAGGAATGGCCGCTATCGATGTTGTTAACTTCGATAAAGCATGATTTATAGATATGTACCATGGTCGGGTCAGCAGTTGGGATGGATTAAGGCTGGATGTAAGACTAGTCAAGGTAGCTAGGAAGGTCGGCAATATACTGGTGTAGACGACCTGCTTTGAGGATGAGTTCGAGAGAGCGCTGTAGGGCGAAGTACTTGTTGGTATGGTGACAATTACATCTATGATTGGCGCAATAAGATTCGCCTGCTCTGACTTCGATAAGGAAAGGGATACGTCAAATGGGGTTTGCCTGTATATGTGGTAAAAGGGTACTGAGAGGGGTAGTGAGTATGGGAAGTACTGGCTTTGGCCGCTTCTTGCGGGCTTCTGTATTGCTATGGTTGTTGGGGAATTTGCGGCTCTCTATCTCCTGTGAGATGGGAGCGATCAGGGTTGTTGGAGTAGAAGGAGGGTTTTGTCGAGGTTTATTGAAGTGGGTGGTGTACGAAGGCTGGCTTTATTTGCGAGATTCCTGAAGGCGCTCGAGATCGATATAACCATTGACCCTTGAGAGCATCTCTTTGAGTGTTTGAGGTTTGTGGAGAACTAAGTGTTCTTTTACTTGACTGTGATCAGGCAAGGCATTCGAGTATGCGAGTATAGCATTTGCGTAGTTAAGGTTCTCGATTTTTTGTGATTCATTGAGGAACCTTTTGGTAGAGGCCTCGAGTGTCACATTGCTGGATATTCTAAAATTAAACAGGGCGTCGAATATATCTTCTTTGTCCTTACTGAAGGCAAACTGGGCGATGAAATACCGTGATAGTTGCTCAAAGCTTCGTATAGAGCCATTTGAGAGGTTATGATACCATCAAAGGGGGTTGTCAGTAAGGCTGGTAGGAAAAAGGTGACATAACAAGTAGTCAGCCGTGGAATAAAGGCTCAGAGCATTTCAGAATTTAAGAATGTGGGATTTTGGGTATGTGTTACGGTATTTACTGAGTTTGGGGGCACGGAAATTAGGGGGTATCTCAATAGCGAGAAGTTTAGGGTATATGGGGTTATTGAGGCAGCTCCAAGAGTTGGTGGCTGGGCCCGCACTGACGCGGATAACTTGTTACATTTTTAGATTAAAGTCCTACTGTGCAGCATAAGCAGAATGAGGGGGAGATCAATGGATTCGAGGATGGTGAGTTTGAGTGGGTGGGACGTGTTCAGCGCTGCACTCCCTAAGACATTCTCGAGCAGGGCGGCGTATGAGGTGTCTAGAGGGTTTGAGGGTGAAGTCAGAAGAATTTTCTGTAGAGTGAATACCGAGATGGATGGAGCCAGTAGGAGAAATAGTATGAGGAGCACCCTCGGCTTGAATACGTCCTTGGGCTGCTCCAAGAGTGGGTAGAGATCCCCGACGGGCGCGGGCAGACATGCACGACGGATCTAGTGCTTGTGATGGGCGAGCAGGTTCTAGAGGCTGCAGTCTCTGTAGTTCTCAGACAGTGTTGCGTAATTCGTCGATTGCCCAGTTCTATTTGTTCTCATCGTCCAGATGGCAGTTTCGCTCAGTTTCTAGCACTAGGCGGTGGTGTTCACGCTCTTGGTTAAGTTGTGTATGGTGGCGCTCCACGGCTTGAGCGACTTGGTGAGATAGTAAGGCTATTTTGGCGGCCACCCCGTCGATGGAGATACCGGCATGGGTTGAACTGGAGTGGAGGATGGGTGCCATTGAGGAGAATTTGTGGAAGTTGTAAACAAAGGTAGGGAAAAAGAAAAGGAGATTGGTAGGGTGGGAAGCACAGACGTCGCCAATTATAGGGGCCTAACTTCCTTTGAAGGGGAAGTTGGCTCTTACAACACGGGGTTGACACTCAATTAGAGGAATAAAAATAGGTAATCTAAAGCATGAACAATCTAAAGATAAAATACTTGCGTAGAGGCCCGAATGTGATGCTTTACGACCTCTGATGAGGATTTTTAAGAGTATGTTTATTACTGAAGAGTAATCGAGGGTTCGAGTACTGGGTTTTCACAGGGGTGGTCGAAGGTAAACTGCAAAGGGTCTGGGGAGAATTTTTTTAACCCTCTCTTGGTTCCCCATCTCTCCTATTTATAGAACATAGGATAGGCTGAGTCACCAAGGTTAGGTCAGATTACAAGGGTACTGTCAGGATATCCCGACAGGGGTATGGGCGTCGGAGATGTCGGTACTGTCACAGCAACAGTTGTTGGAGATGTCTCCGTACTTTGGTATTATGGCAGTGATTGGGCCTGACACTGTAGTTGTAAGGACTAATCACTGCGCCGTCTTGCCTGATGACATGGCTGCCTATCCCATCATATTTCGACCATGTGTAGATATGGTCGAAGGGTTTCTGCTGCGATGTGTGTAGTCCATCCTCGAGACTTGCTTGGAGTCGAAGCTTCGTCTTCAGGGGATCTCTGGAAGGCTTGTTTTGAGGATTGTACAGGCTTCGATATATTCGGGTAGGCTGCGAAGTAGACTTCGTGTGTCTGAGTTTGGGCCGAAGGCTGCAAGTAGGCTACTACATACATTTTCCTCATCAATCATTTCGTGATCACATATGGGGTAATAATATTTGGTCGGGATAGAAGCCTCAGTTCCATAAGCTAAAAGGAAAGGTGTACACACCCTGTAGATACTCGTAATGTTGTTCGATACGCCTAAAACACGTATAGTAATTCTTGGATCCAATTACCATTCTTGTCGTTCAAGGGTTTTTTTATCCTATTGATTATCGTCTTGCTGCTGATCTCTGCATGACAATTACCTTGTGGGTAATAAGATTTTGAAGGACAGTGAATGATGTTATGTTAGTTAAGAAAATTGACCACTTCTTTGCCAACGAACTGTGGCCCATTATCGATCCGGATGAGGTGTGGGCAGCCAAACTTGGTGATAATATTCTCCGATATAAACTTGATGACTTCCTCTTCCCGTGTTCGACATAAAGGGATTGTCTCTACCCATTTCGTAAAGAAATTAGTTTCTACCAAAAGATGTCTCCTCTTCCTGGGAGTGTTCGGTAATTCTCCCACTAGGTCAAGAGCCCAACTATTTAAGGGCCAATATTCTTTGCTAGCGTGTAGATCTAGAGCGGTAACAAATATTTTATGTCCATATCATTGACAGACATCGCATATTCTTCTACTTGTGTTCTTATTTTAGGCCAAAAAACTCCCAAAGTAATCACTCGATTTACCAAGGAACAACCAGTGGCATGTGATTCACATGTTCCTTCATGTAATTCCCTCAACATGTCATTAGTGTCTTTTTCGAAGAGATACTTCAAATTAGGACCTGCGACTAATCTTTTGTAAAGCTCATTTTCGATAATTATGCATCATTTTTTGTTGTATATATGTCTTCTTCTTATGTTGATGTCCTTTGGGAGCTCAACTTTAAAATCGCTCTACTGGCCAATATATTTCAAAAAAGGCAACCTCTAATCACCTTCTTCAGACTCATCACCCCTAGTGCTAATTGCATTCGAGCAACTAACACTGGGTGTTTAAATATTGAACCTTTGCTCCAAGAATTCTTGCCAAATAAGCCATGGAGCCTGCCCCAATGTTTTCTTTGCGATGTAAATACTCAATCATGGCCTTTTAAAATTTGTTCATTCTATTGGCCACTAGAGCATCGTATTCCACCATCTTTCCATTTTTTTTGACATCGTTCTACATAGTAGTTTACGATCAACAGAGAGTCAGTGTATACAAAAAGTTTGGGTACTCCGAGCTCTAATACCATGTCCAAACCGTAGATTAATGCCTCATACGATGTTTTATTATTCGTTGCCTCAAAATTAAGTTGGATAAAGTTTTCAATCCTATCATTCGAGGGTGTGATGAGAACGATCCCATTTCCTAATCCTGTTGGCCCATCAACCCATCGGTCAAAAGATGCCAAGACCTCCTGAAGGAGATAATTTGTTATTAACCAAATTAAATGAGCTTGAAAGTATTGCTCTAACTACTGCAAGGTATAAACAAGGGTAAAGAGTAGTTTTTCCATTTTAGTATATCGTGACTCTGCCGGAATAAGAGTTTTACTGATAAAATATATTGGCTTATCTGTTTCCCATCACGCTAAATAAATGTCAAACTTAGTGAGTTCTCTGTAGCAGTATGGTATACTAAGTTCTTCCCTTTATGTCGGGGTACTCATGATGAGAGGTTTTCCCAAATATTTATTGAAATCTTGAAATGCTGCTTCACACTTATTATTTCATTCGATCTCACGATCCTTCTAATTCTTTCCTCTTCGTGTCCCTTCACGCAGTAGGTTAAATAACCATCTATACCGATATGATGATTTTGACACAAATCTATTGATCGTCATAATCTTGCCAGCCAAATTTTGTACGTCTTTCTTAGTTTGGTGATAACATTGATAAGAGAGCTCGAATGGGGTCAGGATCAACATATATTTCCTTTTTGCTGATTAAGTACTGTATGGGCCTAACTTCTTGCAGAGGGGAAGTCGGCTCTTACACCACGAGGTTTAGTCTACAAGCAAAGGGATTCAAGTATATAGTCTAGAATGCGAATAATCAATAGTTAATATACTTGCGTGGAGGCCTAGAATGTGACTCTCAACGACCTTTGATGTGGATTTTTAAGAGTATTTTTATTTCTGTCGAGTGATCGAAGGTTCGAGTACTAGGTTTTACAAGGAGACCAAAGGTAAACTTTATGGGGTCTGGGGAAAGATTTTCTAACCCTTCCTTGGTTCCCCATCTCTCCTATTTATAGAACATAGGTTAAGCTGAGTCACCAAGGTCAGGTCAGATTACAAGTGTACAATCTGGATATCCTCCAGATATCAAGCGGATATCCCAAAGTTGGTGTTAAAACAAGAAATATAGGGTCTGCCACCATGCTCTTTCACTGTAGCTGTAAGGACCAACAACTCCGCCGTCCTTTCTAGTAAGTTGGCTGTTTTGTCTTGTCACACTTTGACCATGTTTGGATATGGTCGAAATGTTTTTGATGTTGAAGTGGAGTTCTTCTTCGAGGCTGGTTCAGAGTCGAGGCTTCATCTTCGGGTGATCTTTAGGAGACTTGTTTAAGGATTGGATGGGCTTTGATATATTCGAGTAGGTTTTGAAGTAGCCTTTGAGTGTTTGACTGGGACAAAAGGCCGCGAGTAGGCTACTACATTCGCCCCCTCTCAGCAAAGGGCTCGAAAATAGGTGTAGAGGCGTTTGCTGAGAAAACTGTTTGTAGTCAGAAGTGAAATAGTTGACTGCTGGTTTTTTGAGGGAGGTAATAAAAGAGTGTAATAAATAAATGTTGGTGGTTATGAAATAATAAATGTGATGAGGTTAAGGCTATAAATATGGGTTATAGGGGTAGGGATACTGTGTACTCTTCTTCTATTTAATTCTCTTTTCTTTCTTCTGCAAATTTTGAAAAACTTTATGGATACCACGCCCAATACGTGCTATCAGAGAAGGACGGGATTCGCCCGAGATCGTTGTATAGGGTGGAAGACTGCTGAGTTGCACTTGAAGTTCTTCGGTCAGCATGATTTGGACTGGGACATGCCTGTCCTGGTGGAGGTAGGAGCTGGGGAACTCATCAACAGTGAGTCTTATGCTTACCTTTGGGGGCAGCTGAAGTATAAATTTATAACTGCGGAGAAACGCTACCTCTTTCTATCAGCTTTGGCTGAGTGCCTCGTTTGTATTGAAGAGGAGATAGAGGAACAAGGCTCGGCGAGTGGAACTGTCCCGTCTGGAAATAGGGTGCCTTCTTCTTATGGTGGTGGTGATAGGTTTTTTTTTTGTGGGACTGCATTTTGAAGGTTTCTGTTGTTACTGTGGTTTTGTATATCTGGGTTTGTAAACTTGCTAATTATGTTGTTGTAATTTTGCGGAATGAAATGGGAACAATATGTTGCTGTAATTCTGTATATATTTTTTTGGTAGGCATTGTAGACGAATATACTTACAGGCAGGGTAGAAAATGTATCTCGTCGAATGTTAACAGATAGCAATGATTATTGTTGGAAAAAATTGGCGTCGAAGTATAATGATATGGTCGAAGGGAATTGACTCTATATTAGTCGAGACTCGGTGAAAAAGGTTTGAGACAAAGTGTGAAAATGGTGGATGATTCGATGTTGGGGATTTGTTCAACTACAAGTCCTCGGGAATGTGGTTTGAATACGGATACAGATGAAAGAGTTATGTCTAGGAAATTGGAAAAGTGAGACTGGTGAGTTTTCAAGGAGAGGAATTTAAAGACTGCAATGAATGCGACTTTGATTAATGAAGGGTTAACTGTATCTGATTGCTAGTATAAAATAGGTTCTTCACGGAGGATTGCATACAACTTGTATTTCATCTCTGAATATAATGTCTTCTTCTTCTAAAAAAAAAGTGATGTTCCAAAGCCCGAGTAAGAGGACCAGGCGGCAGCAAGAGTCAGGCATGTACGGGAGAAGATGTTGGAGTTATAACAGAGGTTTCTTATTGATCTGGACATCGATGCGGAGATGCCGGACCTGTTTGAAGCAGAACCTGGGGAACCTGTTGGTGGAATATCATTTGCATATTGGTGGGGATTCCTCAGATGATGGGCCCGTTTCAAGGCCATTTATTGTCATTGCTAGAATCATTTGTGGAGGAGATGGTGGAGCAGGAGGGCACTGGTGCTATGGCTGTGGTCGAGGAGGAGCATCACGCTGATAATTAGGGCCTCTTACAACTATTTTGTTGGGTTTTTTTTTTTTTTTTTTTTTCTGTTGGTTATGTTGGGTTTTTTTTTGTACTAGCTGGGTCTGTATTTTGTTTTCTGGATGCTTTGTTTACCAAAATGGAATTGGGAATTTTAATGATATAACTGCTTAAGTAGAATTTTGGGCTCTTTATAAGTATCAATTTGAACTGTCGCAATAAAAGTCAGAAATATCGAGGTAGAAATTATGAACTGTCGAAGTAACAGTATAATCTGTCGATGTAGGATTTTGAATTCTTGAAATAATATTCTGAGCTATCAAAGTAATAGTATAATCTGTCGAAGTAAAAAGTATGATCTGTCGAAGTATAAATCTGATCTGTCAAAATAATATTATGATCTATGTATAAGTAAAATTCTAAACTGTCGAAGTTCTTCGAATGTGCGGTAGATCGAATGTTCGATATATCTGGAATTCGAATGTGGGTTTATCTATCGATGAATGTTCGAAACACGGTATAGTCGATTACTCGTGTGGGAAAAGTAGGTGTGTCGAAGGTTTTGTTGGATTTGACTAGACAGACTGATAGCTCATGCAACTAGTCTGTCAGAATGGTACGAGCTCCTGCGGCAGTGTGCCATGCAGGTAATCATGGTTTTTACTCGTTTTACAAAAAAGGTGTGATGTGATGTTGGGACATGACTGGAAGGCTTTGAGTGAGGATTAGAGGGATCGGGAGGCGTTGGGGTAATAGCTAATTTCATAGTGAGCATGTTATTTACGCGTGAGGGGAATGAGGGGTAAATTGGTCATAACCCATTTCAGCCGAAAAGCCGGGGTAGTGGGGTGTGGTAATGATAGTGGCTTGGAAATCAAGGTGGTTTTGTTGTTCCAAGGAGGTATATTTATGAGGATATAACCAATGGTACTGTTCATAGAGATAAACCAGAGTGCGAGAGGAAGAAGGATGTATACAATTGATATGTGAAGCTTGGAAAGATTACTGAAGTTGTTTCTGGATACCAACTGATCTACTACTTCGGTTGTACTTCTGTTAATATAGGTATGTTGATTGATCTCTGTCTATTTTTACTTGAGTGTGTATTCTGTATCTGTAAGTAGGAACATCTAGGTTTGTCATTGGGAGGTTATAATCAAGGACGGGAAGAATTCATGAGTCTGGATTTTAGGCCATTTAGTATGGTGAGGGTATTGATGGAGGGACTCAATTTAGGGTTGAGTTTTCGACTGTGTTTGTATCTGTTAGAGAGGGTAGATGAAAAATGGGTTATAGACACGTAATAGTCAAATGTATCGATCCAATTACGTGCCTCTTCATCTGTAGGATAAGATGTGTACCCGTCGAGCTTCGAGAATGGGGCTGATAGACGAGGAAATAGAAGAAAACGAGGCTAGTGCTTCTGGTCATGCTCCGATGGATGAGGGCAGTGACTTAGAAGTGTTAGATGTCGTAACTGATCCTCCTTTAGTCGTGGTACTGTCGGGGGGCGAGGCTTCAAGTACTAGACGTCGTAGGATGGTGGTGACTGAAGATAGTGATGAGGAAGAGATAGGGGGAAGGGAAAGAAGCAAGGGTACTACTGGGCCTTCAGGTGGTGAGAGGGGAGGAGGGGAGTAGAGTGATGATAATGGGGAGTCGACTGAGTCGAATAAGGCTGATGGTTCTATTTCGGCTAAAGATAAAGTGAGGTTAGATCGATTTGCTGCCAAGTTGGAGCTGTCGAAGGTGGGGGTAGTGTTACATTTAACAGGAGTAGGGTAAACTTTCAAGTCGAACCCGCAGGAGGGTATAATGGCATATAGGGGCCAAATTCGACTGAGAATGCAGCTTCCTCCCCGAAAGTTGGTGAAGAAGGTGTTAAAATTTTGGGAAGTCACCCCAGTGCAAATGAATGGATTTTTTTTTAAAATGATGAGGGAAATTGAGGGTATGAATGTGAAATTGAGGAATGAAAAGAGGGGTTTTAGTTGGTGTCGCATCATTCTATACCAGGAAAGAAAGTCAGAATAAGGGCATATACCACATCCAGTGTCACCCAGAAAAGCCTTAGTTGTTTAATCTGTGCTCGACGGGTCGAGGGTGGAATAAAGATTTAGTTGTGGTACAGGGTAATTTTGAGAATATCGAAGGGGATGACCCTTATAGGTTGCAGCACAAACTCTATAATCCCAGTAAGTTATTTGTGAAATATTTTGTTTGAGGTATTGATCGAATAAACTGATAACGGTCTTGCGATTTGCTTTGAAGGTTCAACTAACCAGCCTCGGGAGAATCTGAGGGATTATATTGACGCCTTACTCAATTCTGACAAAGAGTGAGTGAATTCTATTTTCAAGAGTCTTGGTATCAAGAGGAAAAGGAAGAAAAAGACTGATTTCCAGCTTCGAAACGTACCCATTACGTCGAAGCCATCAAAGAAATTAAGAAGCGAAGGTTTTTTGAAAATGGACGAAGTAATGGAGGGGGGTGGGTTTGGCAAGGACAGTTCAGTATGTTTCGAAGGCGAAAAGGGCGTTGGAGCAAACAACACTAGCGCCCGAAGTGGCTAGTGATGCTTCGAGACTAAGGCCAAGGCAGGAATCCGCACAGGCTGAGAAAGGGAATGGCAAGGTTATTCCCGAGTATCTGAAGGTGCAACAGACGAAGTTTATTCATCGGAAAAGGGGTAGGGCGCTGGGGGAAGATGATGCAGAGGATGAGGACAAAAAGATGACAGAGGCTGAGTGAGAAGAACAGGCTCTAGCCAAGGCTGCTTGATGACAAAGCACTGCGATGCTGACCCAAATGAGGCTTTGAAGAAAATGAAGAGTATGTTTCAGGTAAATATTTAATATTGTTTGTGAGATTCCGCAATTCTCTTAAGCGCTTCATGCTTTGAGAAATACTAACAGTCAGAATACTCTAGCAGACGGATGCTTGGGTGTAGTCATTCACCAAGGCAGTAAAAGCAGGAAATAGGAGGTTACGGGAGGCGCTTGACAGTCTAGAGCTTGCTCGAGGGACTGAGGCCTTGTTGTTGTCTGAGAACAAAATTTTGAAGCGAGATCTGGCCGCTATCACTGAATCCTTTGATACGAGGCTCGAGGGTCAACAGTTTAATCATGAGCAGGTGTTGAAGTCGACGATTGCTATGAAGGATAAAGAGAAAGAAGACCAGAAAGTGTATTATCTGGCGCAGTTTGATGGTATATGTTGAGTGACTGTCAAGCTTAAGGAGTTCATAGAGGATATGGGGTTTGATCCTGACACTTTAGAATGGCTCCCCATTACCGATGATCCTATTGCTGAGGACTCCTTGCAGACAAATAAAGGAGATCTAGAAGTTATTGTTGAAGGTGTTGGAAGGGGCATGGAAACTCTTACGGCCAAAGGTATTGCTGTTGCGGCTACAACTGGCATGATCGCAGATGATGCAGGGTAGAGGCCTTCGACTATGGGTGCTGATGGTGTTGATACTACAGGGCCTATTGGGGGAGAAGATACAACCACGCCGGTCTGAGGTATTTGTACTGGAGTGTTATTCCTGTTATTTCCGATTTACTGTTGAGTTGTAATATTTGAACCGACTTTATTTTTCTATGGGGTTGATCTTGGAACTTGTTTTGTGCAAACAAATTTGAACTGCTGTGTTGAAACTGATTTGTATGAACTTTGATTGGATTAACTTGATTGTGCTTCATACTTGATGTATATTCTGAAAAAAATTTGATGTATTGTTCTGAACTAATTTGAATTGAGTTGTGTTGAAACTGCTCTATGATATATGATGTTCTGAAACTTCTTGCATGTGATAGAGTTGTAGATATTCCTGTATAATAGTGTTTGCATGTGCTGAATCTGTCGAATGACTATAGAGTGATCGAACCTGTGAGAGCTTCGAGGTGGTTGGGATACCACTTTTGAAATCAAGGGATCTGCTGGACATCGAAGGCCTATGCCACAGGGATGTAAGACGTGGTCTCCCCCAATGCATTTCTGAAGGTCCGGTCGGTCGACCATTCGTGCCCCTCAAGTCTGCTCGAATGTTGGGAGTTTCCAAATTTTCAAGGTCACCCCCGAGTATCAGTCGGGCTGAGGTTGACGTGATACTTAGAAGAAACCTAGAAATTTACTGGACTTCAAAGGCCTGAGCCACAGCAAAGCAATACCTGTTTACTGCCAATGCATTCTTGAGGGTCTGGTCTTTCGACCATTCGTGCCTCTCGAGCCTGCTCAAATGTTTGAAGCTTGAAAATTTCAAGGTCGCCTTTAAGTATCAGTCGGGGCGAGGGTTGACATGATACCTAGAGGGAACCACAAAATTCACTGGACTTTGACAGCTTTGGGGGCCTGATCGAAGCATAAATATTTTCCCCCAATGCATTCCTGAGGGTCCGGTCTATTGACCATCCTTTCCCCTCGAGTTTGCTCGAAATTGGGTATTTGAAAATTTTCAAAGTCGCCCCAAAGTATCAGTCAGGTCAAAAGGTTGACATGATATTTAGAGGAAACCAAGAAATTCACTGGACTTCGATGGCTTTGGGGGCCGCATCGAAGCATAACTGTTCGCCCCCAATGTATTCCCGATGGTCCGGTCTTTCGACCATCCTTGCCCATCGAGTTTGCTTGAAATTGGAGGTTTGAAAATTTTCAAGGTTGCCCCCAAGTATCAGTCGGGTCGAAGGGTTGACATGATACTTAAGTTAAACCAAGAAATTTATTGAAAATAGGAGACGAAGCAGGGGTGGAAAAACTGTTTATTGATTAATCTATATTTTCATCAGTTATACAAGGTAGAGGCCGTGGACTGTTGAATGAAGCCAGCTGCATTGTGTTTCACAGATTTGGTAAAGACTCTTCGTCTTCTGCCATTAAGTAGTATGAGCCTTTGTCAATTTTATCGTATACAACATAGGGTCCTTCTCAGGATTCGGTTAGCTTGCCGGTATTTTGAGGCTTCGAGGATTGGCTGATACGTCAAAGTACCAGATCTCAGATGTTGAAACTTTGTGGTCAGACTATCTTGTTATAAGACTTTTAGAGGGATAGATGGTAACGACCATGGTTGGCGATGGCTCGGTCTCTGGTTTCATCGATCCATAACATGTTGCATCCGAGCTCAAACTCATTATCTTCATCTGGGAGTTTGGGCTCTCGTGTGAGTACTTCGAATTGAGTAGGGAGCACTGCTTCAGTACCATAGGCTAGATGGAAAGCGGTATAGCCTGTAGATTTTCTTGGTGCTGTTTGATAGGCTCAGAGGACATTCTGTAACTTATGAACCCATCGACCTTCTTTGTATTGACCCGTTTCTAGAGACCGTCAATAATGGTTTTATTGATTACTTCGACTTGGCCGTTTCCTTGGGGATAGTAAGGTGCTGAAGAGGAGAGGATGATGTTGTGTTTCTTGAGGAAATTTCTGACTTTGTTATCGAGGAACTGGGGACCATTGTCTTATCGAATCATATGAGGGCATCCAAAACCTGTGGTGATATTTTCCCATAGAAATTTGATAACTTCTTCTCTGGTTCGGCATAATGGCACGGCTTCGACCCATTTAGTAAAATAATCTATTGCAACAAGGATGTTTTCTCAGCTACCCAAAGCTTTAGGGAAGGGACCAATGAGATCGATAACCCATCTTTTGAATATCTAGGATACATGACAGAAATGGAGGTCCTGTAAAGGGCAGTAGATGTCATGTGCGTGACGCTAGCATGTTTCACAGTGTTTGGCATACTCTTCGTCTTGTTTTTTTATGTTTGGCCTGAATAAACCATGAGAGATGGCTCGAATGGCCATAGATTGACCAGCAGTATGAGTACCGCAGGTACCTTCATGTAGTTCGGCTAGAATTGTAGAGGCTTCAGTTTGAGAGATGCATCGAAGGAGGACGCCATTTTGGGATTTGTGATGTAATTCATGTTTATGAGAGGTGCATCTACGGCAGTTCTCTAATAACGATCTTTTGGCTTTGGGATCATTTGGGAGGGTAGCATTGTTGAAATAATGGAGGAAAGGTATTGGACAGTCGCCTGGATCAAAACTCTCACCCTCAATATTGATGGCATTGGCTTTTATCAGGTTGATACTTGGGCGTTCGAGTACTTCAATATGGGGGGTTTGGGATTCTGATTGGCCTATCATAGCTGTTATGTAGGCGAGGGCATCTGCGTGCCAGTTTTCTCCTCGAGGGTAATAGGTGATAGTAGATTTTTCCGAAAAATAGTCCATGCACTGTCGAACGAGAGTAGCATATTCAGCCATGCGACCGTTTGCTTGATTTTCACCAGTGTAATGTCTTTGAACAAGTTGGGAATCTGTGAAAACTGCGAGTTTAGGAACGCCGAGTTCGAGGGAAAGGTCGAGGTCGTGGATCAACGCTTCATACTCAGCTTCATTGTTGGAGCATTCAAAGTTGAGCTTGACTGCTTTTTCTATGCGATCATTGGTAGGTGTGACCAGGACTATACCGATCCCTAAACTGTTAGGCCCAATGGATCCATCTGTGAATAAATGCCATCCAGTGTTGGGGTTCTATGGATCTGCTGCTTCGGGTTGGCCGTCTGCTAAGTCATCTTCATGTTCCTTCCAATCGACATCTTTGACCGGGAAGTCAGCAATGAAATCTGCTACTGCTTGGCCTTCTGGGATATCTGCTTCTCAAATGTAATGTCATGTTCGCCAAGTTAAATAGACCACTATTGCACTCGTCTGGATTTTCTTTTTTTCTTAGTACTTCTCGAAGGGGATAGCTTGCTATAACACGGATTGGGAGAGCTTGAAAATATGGTTTGAGTTTATGGGATGAGTAGATGAGGGTGAGGAGCAAACGCTCGAGCTTCAAATATTGAGTTTTTGCTGGTGTTAGAGTTTTGTAGATAAAATATACAGGTTTCTCGATGTTTGAATTGAGTCGAATTTGTACTGAACTAATAGAAGTATCTGTGACGACGAGGTATAAAGAGAATGTCTTGCCTTCAATAGGTGTGCTGATAATAGGTGGTCGACCAAGATAAGTTTTAAGTTCGAGGAAAGCCTATTCACATTTGGGTGTCCAGTTAATCTCGCAGTTATTTTCCTTTTTTGCTTTGTGGATGCCTTGGTCGCGTAATAGGAAAAAGAGCTAAGCACAGCGGTCTGAGGATTTATAAATAAAACGGTTGAGGGCCACTATTTTACCAACCACTTTTTAGACAACTTTTTTAGTTCGGGGCGAAGGCATGTCGATGAAGGCTCAAATATCGGTGGGGTCGATCTCGATACCCCGTTTGCGGATAAGGTGGCCTAAATATTTACCAGATGAAACACCAAATTAGTATTTGTCTAGGTTGAGTTTCATGTTGTATGTTCAAAGTATCGAAAAGACTTCGGTTAGGTCCTGGATATGGGTCTGCTTTTGAAGGCTCTTGCACAACATGTCGTCGATGTAAGCTTCGACCGACTTGCCAAGCAAGCGTTTGAACATGGTTGTAGCAAGGCGTTGGTAAGTGGTACCCGCATTTTGATGGCCGAAAGGCATAACGTTAAAATAGTAAAGGCCTTGTTCTGTAATAAAAGAAGTTTTAAGTTGATCTTCGGGGAAAAGGGGTACCTGATTGTAACCGGATGTTGCGCCCATCATAGACAGACGCTTATGATCAGCAGTAGCATCGAGGAGGACTGAGATGACCGGGAGGGGGAAACTGACCTTTGGTGTTGCTTGTTGAGGTCTGTGAAGTCGACACAGATTTTGATTTTGGGAACTGCAACAATGTTTGTTATCCAATCAGCATACTTTACGTCTCTAATGAAACCTGCGGCTATGAGTTTATCTACTTCGAGGTTTACTGCTTCGCGAAGTCGAGGTGCCAAGGTGCGCTTCTTCTGTTTAACTACTGTAGAGTAGGGAATGAGATCAAGGCGGGGGCATGCCAAAGAGGGGTTAACACCGTGCATCTCCTGGAATGTCTATGCAAAGACATATTTATTTGCTCGAAGGCATTCTGCCTCATCTGGAAAAGCTCCAATGAATGTACCTTGACCAGGACCGTCGAGTTCGAAATAATTAGTGGGTTTGATGGGTGAGGTGGTATCTGTCAAAGGTGAGGGGATAGAGAGATATAGTGATTGCTATAGGCGACTGACGAGCCTCCGGGTCTGATCGATCTCTGGGTGCTCACATGAATGAGCGAGGCGTTAAAAGCCTTTTAAATTCCAAGTACCCAAGGGGGTAGAAAAACGAAGGGTTTGATGATATGTCAAAGGTATGGCACGCATGGCATGGAGCCAGTCGCGCCTGAGGATACCGAGGTATTCTAACTTCTTGTCGATGACAAGAAAACTGGTTTGAAGTGTGACAGGGCTGGTAGTAACTGGGAGGCTGATTCGACCAACAACAAATTTTGTGGCCCCATTGAATCCTTTCAATTCGATATTGGAAGCGGTTATGAGGTCAGTTTTCTTCATGGTTTGGACAGTTTTGAGGAAAAGGATATCTGCCGCACTTCCTATGTCTATAAGCATTGTGTGGAGAATGAGGTTTTTGATCTTAATCATGATGACTAATGGATCGGAATGGAAAAAGCGGACATAGGATCTGTCATTGTCGATAAAAGAGATGCCTTCGGGTTGAGGGGAGAGGCTTGATCCTGATAGGAGAGCAGACAGTTTCACATGATAGGTAAGTTTGAAGCATTCTGCGACACACATTTATTTACTTTTGGAATGGCCGCAGTCAATGTTATTAACTTCGATGAAATGCATACGACTGATATGAACCTCGGCTGGGTCAGCAGTAGGAGTGGGTTGAGGTTTAAGGTATGAACCGTCAAGGTAACTAGGGAGGTCGGAAACATACTGATGTAGATGACCTGCTTTGAGGATTATCTTGAGGGAACGACTTTGGTCTGGTGACAGTTATACTTGTGATTGGTGTAGTAAGGTTTGCCTGGTTTGACTTCGATAGGGAAAGGGATATGCCAAATAGAATCTGCCTGCATATGTAGGAGAAGGTACTGAGAGGGGCAATGAGTGTTGGTAGGACCGACTTCGGCCTCTCTCTGCGATCTTCGGCATTGTTATCGTTGTGAAGATATTTATGGCTCTCAATCTCTTGTGAGATGGGAGTAATCAGGGGTGCTGGAGTAGAAGGTGGGTTTTGTCAAGGTTTATTGAAGTTGGTGGTGAAGGTTGCCCCTGTTTACGAGATTCGTGGAGGCGCTCAAGGTCGATATAACCATTGACCTTTGTGAGCATCTCCCCGAGGGCTCGAGGTTTGTGGAGGACTAGTACTCTTTTACACGGCTGTAATCTGGTAAGGCATTTGAGTACGCGAGTACAACATTCATGCAGTCAAGAGTCTCGACTTTCCGCGATTCATCTAGAAACTTCTTGGTGAAGGATTTGAGTGTTTCACTGCTGGATTTTCTAAAATTGAATAGGGCATCGACTTTGAATTCTTTACCTTTATTGAAAGTGAACTGGGCGATGAAAAGCTGTGATAGTTGCTCAAAGCTCTAGATCGATCCATTAGGCAGATTGTGATACCATCAAAGGGGGTTGTTAGTAAGGCTGGTGGGAAAAGGCAGCATAGTAGGTAGTCGTCTATGGAACAGAGGTTCTAAGCATTTTGGAATTTGAGAATGTGCGATTGAGGGTCTGTGTTGTGGTATTTGCTGAGTTTGGGAGTACGGAAATTATGGGGGTATCTCGATAGCGAGAAGTTTGGGGAAAATAGGGTTATTCAGTCGACTCCAAGAGTTAGGAGTTGGGCTTACGCTGACGTGAATAACCGACTGAATTTTTTGGTCGAAGTCTTGCTATGCAGCATAGGTAGGATGAGGGTAAGATCGAGGGATTCGAGGATGGTGAGGTCGAATGAGTGGTATGTGTTCGGCGCTGCGCTCCTCAAGACATTCTCGAACAGGGCAACATTTGAGGTATCTAAAGGATCGGAGGGTGGAGTCAGAGGAATCTTTTATGAGGTAAATGCTGAGATGAATGGAGCCAGTAGGGGGAATATTGTGGGGAGCACCCTCGGCACCGATATAGACTGGGGGTACTTCAGGATTGGGTAGAGGTCCCAGACGGGCGCGGGCAGACACGCGCGATGGGTCTGGTGCTTGGGATGGTCGAGCAGCTTCCAGAGTTTGTAGTCTCTGCAACTCTCAGACGATATTACGTAACTCGCCAATTGCCCGGTTCTACCTATCGGCGTCGTCTATGTGGTGGTTCCATTCAGCTTAAAACTTCAACCGGTGCTTTTCACGTTCCTGGTGAATTTATACATGAAGGCATTCCTCGGCTTGAGTGAATTGCTGAGAAAGTAAGGCTATTTGGGCCGCCACTCTGTCGACGGAGTTGCTAGCATGGGTAGAACTGGAATGGAGAGTGGGTGCCATTGAGAATAATTTGTTGAAGCTATGAATAAAGGGAGGGAAATAAGAAAAGGAGATAGGTAGGGTGGGAAGCACCGACGACGCCAAATGTAGGTCCCTAACTTCTTGTGAAGGGGAAGCCGGCTCTTACACCATAGGGCTCAGTCTACGAGTAAAGGGATTCAAGTAAATAGCCTAGAATGTGAGTAATCAATAGTCAATATACTTGTGTGGAGGCCTAGAATGTGACTCTCCATGACCTCTGATGAAGATTTTTAAGAGTGCTTTTATTTTTGTTGAGTGATCGAAGGCTCGAGTATTAGGTTTTATAAGAAAATCGAAGGTAAACTGTATGGGGCCTGGGGAGAGATTTTCTAACCCTTCCTTGGTTCCCCGTCTCTCCTCTTTATAGAACACAGGATGAGCTGAGTCACCAAGATTAGGTCAGATTACAAGTGTACAATCCGGGTATCCTTTGAATATCGAGCGGATATCTCGGAGTTGGTGTTAAAGCCAGAAATACAGGGTCTGCCACCATGATCTGTCACTGTAGCTGCAAGGGCCAACAACTTCGCCATCCTGTCTAGTGAGCTGTCTGTCTGTCTTGTCACACTTCGACCATGTACGGATATGGTCAAAGTATTTTTGATGTTGAAGTGGAGTTCTTCTTTGAGGCTTGTTCAGAGTCGAGGCTTCGTCTTCGGGTAATCTTTGGGAGATTTGTTTAAGGATTGGATGGGCTTCGAGATGTTCGTGTAGGCTTCAAAGTAGCCTTCGAGTGTTTGACTGGGGTAGAAGGTTGCGAGTAGGCTACAACAAGTACCCTAAGTATTTCCTTAATTAGACCCCCAACTAGTATTTCCATTACAAATTTGCAAGACCGAAGGATTTTGAAAACTATGTAAAGATCCGTAAGGTAATGTCCTTTCTTGAGGCTTTTACAAAGCATGTCATCAATGTATATTTCCATTATTTTTCCAAGGTGGTCTTTGAACATTAGGGTCATCAATCTTTAATAAGTTGCTTTAGTATTCTTAAGTCCGAAAGGCATGACTTTGTAGCAATGTAATCTTTCCTCTGTAATGAATAATATTTTTTCTTGATCATTAGGCAAGAGTAGAATCTAATTGTAACCCGATGCGATATCCATCATGGATAGAAGTTTGTGTCCAACAGTTGAATCTAGCAAATGATTGATTATTGGGAGAGGAAAGCTATCTTTTAGAGTATATTTTTTTAGGTCGATAAAATCTATGCTTATCAATTTCTTAGGTCGATAAACTCGTTTACTAAGCTTATCAATTTCTTTGTTTACTTCAGATCTCGAAGCCTAGGTGCAAATATCTTCTATTTTTGTTTAACCGCCACCACAACCTTATCTTTTAAATACAGCCTTTGACAAACCAAAGTAGAATCGACACCTGGGATTTCACAGAATGTCCATGCGAACACATCTTTATTTCCCTTCAAAAATTCAACAATTACATTTTACTCTACCAAAGGTAAACGAGTTCTTACAAACATACCTCGATCGGCTCAGTCGATTTCAATATATTTTGTAATTATAACAGTCGATGGTTGGTAATCTGTAGGTCTAGCTTTCCGTAATTGCTATGCTTTGAATTCCTTAGAAGTATCAATCATAATAGTTACAGTATTTTTAGAACCTCAAACTAGTTTTTGGCTATCCTTGACTTCGTAGATCCCGCCATTTCAATCAAATTGTAATGCAAGATGATAAATAAAGGTAATGGCCTTCATATTATGCAACCATCATTGTCTCATTATACTTAAATACCTTGATTTTTCATTCATGACATAAACATAAAACATTCTGTCGATTGTCATTCGGCCAATCTTGGTAGGAAGAACAAATTTCCCTATCCATACCTATTTAGATCTATTGAAGCCGCTGATATCCATATCATTAGTCTCGACTTGACCTGCTAGACCCATCTATTAGATGGTGCTCTAAAAAAGTATTTTAATGTTACTTCAAGTATCTACCATAATTGTGTGCATTACGAAGTTTTTTATTTTCAACATGATAAACAACACATCATGGTGGGGAAATTTGGCATGGCTGACATTGCAATCTTCGATGGACATACCGATTCTTCTAGTACTAGACTTTGGAAGCAATCAAGCTTCTTTTTTAACTACCGTTAGGTCGTGACATTGAATGAGTCAGTGTTTTTTGAATATGACTGATCTGTTTACCCAATGTATCTCAATAAAGTGATTGAAGTGAAGATAATAGAGGTATTTCTTTTTAGTCCCTTCTTCAATTTTGATAACTTTATTATCTTTAATGTAGCTCCCGTTCTTATGACTTTCCACACCGACAATGTACCCGGATATTTTTCCATATTTAAGTATGTACTCTATGAGTCACTATGTGCATTTCTAAAGAACTTATCCTTCTAAAGTTTAGGATAGATGTCAACTAACTTGCTAATTAATTTTGAGTGAAAAGGTTTTAAAATATTATTTCCTTTTTGAGGTCGGTCCCCTTCTGACTTTACTCATTTTCTATCACCTCCAGTATCTGTAGCTCATTCAAATTCTTGTTCTGTGTTTTACCCTTTAGTTGTGAGTATAGACTTTACAGGCTTTTGCCTTTCAGACATCATTTTTTCTAGGTTGACGTAATTGCTTATCTTCTCGACCATCTTTTTTAATACTGTGATTTTCTGGTCGAGACCATCCACCCTTCTGGCCCGATTTAAAAATTTCTTTGTAAACGCTTCGAGCTTCCCTCCTAACATTTGTTTTAAACTGATGAGGGTATAAATATTTTCTTCCTAATTTCGGTTGTTTGAATAATTCTTGATAAAGAGTTCACATAACTTATCAAAAGAGTGAATTGATCCTTCATCTAACAAGTAAAACTAGCATAGGGGCTCACCTTAGAGGCAGGTGGGGAATAAACAACATAAAATGTGGTTCGACGTCGAGTACAATCCTAAAGAATCTAAAAATTCATTCATGTACTCAACAAGGTCCATTCCTTTATACTTTTGAATTTTTGGTGTATGAAAACTTGATTGTACATTGTTGTCTAGTAATTCTTACGCAATCGAGCACTTCTATAATTTGCTAACGATGCCTTTACTCGTGCGTGTTTGGGCCTCCAAGAGTTCTTTGATGTGTGTTATGACTATTTGGTACTGAAGGCACTTCTTCCTGGGATTGTGATCTCCACTTCTCTCACTGGGCCTTTCCTGTACGGGAATCCAGAATCTTACCCTTAGTACATTCTCTACCCGTCTAGGGACTGCCAGATCTTTATCGACCACTTGTTCAGCGACAGGTTCAAAAAATATCTTTCGTCCCCGTGGGTTTTGATCAGGTTGAATATCAGCTCCCAGGCTGATACCTCTGCGAGGTCCCAATCTATCACAAACTAATATTCTTGATGTAGCCAATTACATATATTTGTTTTTCTGAGTCGCAGCCTATTGTCCCTATAAAATTTATAGAGTATTTTGCACTTTCGCCAATTGTTGCTCTAACACTGTTCTTCTTTTTATTTCGGTGTTAAACGTAGCTTGCAGCCCCTCTAGTTGATTTACCCAGGCATTTTCCGTTTATTTGTAAGACCGGAGGGAGGGGGGGGGGGGTTTGACTAGGATTCGGTATTTCTTGAACCTTATCAGTACCTATCGTATTTGAGAATTGTGGTTAATTCTGTTGGTTCCCACAAATGATGCCAAATGTAAGAGCCTAAATTTGGAATTTGAGCTTTGTTCTCACACCAAAATGCCCAAAACACTAGACAATAATCAGCAATCACAAAAAAGATGAGATTTAGTGTGGAAACCTTTAAATAGGTAAAAACAATGACTTCTTGAGAGGATTTGAAATGAGTAGTATTATTGATCTTGTGACTACGAATTATAATCAGTATTCTGGGTAGTGTTGCTTAAATACTCTAGATAGTAAAATTCGTGTCTAATATGTTCCTCTTTGGTCTTATTTATAGGTTTCATATTATAACTGCTTAATGACCACTATCTCCTTTTAATGATGGACGTTACAAAGCAGTTCCGATGAGCCTTCATAACGGTTCTATAATGGTATAATTGATTCCTCTTTCTTGTAATGACATCTTTAATGAGCTACCATTGTAGCATGTCATCTTGTGTTTATTACATCGAGTCACTGCTTGAAAGTTTGATTTAATACATAAGTTCAAGACAAGGAGTAAGCCCTTATAAATATGGTTGTATTAATTTACCTTCTACTTTATAACTCAAAGGATAACCAAAAACCTAACAAAAATAAGCACAACTCAAGAAAAAAATTAAGATGAAGAGGTCTCATAATTCAGTTCAAAAAGTTAACCACTTGATAGAGTTAGTAGTGTAAAGTCAAGTTCCAAAAGCAAAAACTTGATTTATAAATACTAGCCTAATTATTAAATTTGGGTTTTCTTCTAAACTTTAAATACAAATTAAATCCAATAGAAGCTAAAATGGAATTCTCTCCAAAAATCAACCAAAACAACCTCCAAAAACATAGAACTAAGCTTCCCATTTATAGAATGCACGAGGGTAATTAGAATGATAAACCATATTTCAAATTTAATTAGGAAACTTTTGAAATTGGAAAAGCTTCCATTTGATCATAGTGTTGGATAAACATGTAAGTCTATAAAATTTTATAGCATTTGTAGCAGTGGAGAAGCTTGAATCAAAATAACATACTTAATAATAGGTCATCACACGTGGTAAATGTGCATTTCAAGGTGTTCGTACTAAATCCCTGGCTCTACGAAAGATTTTAACCACGGCATTGGTAAGTTTTGGAACACCATCAAACTCATAATTTCCATAAAAACTCTATGATGTGGCCTAACCGCCTTTAAACCTTTAATTCTGCTGTATATTTTTTCGTAACCCAAGGCCGCACCCAAGTATGGAGGTGCAAAGTTGTCACCGATATCACTAAGTCCACCGATATCCAAAACCTAAGAAAATATTGTAATTAACTTTTTGAAGTTTACTAAAAGCACATCCAAAATGGGTCAATAAACGGTGGTATTTTTGGTCATCGACCCTTTTCATGACTCTCAATTCTGCCGGAATATAGCATTTTGTTAACAAAGATTACTAAAGTTGTGCAAATTGCGCATATATTTCCCCTCAAAAGCCCTCTTAATGTTGCTAAATAGCCGAATCTCGAATTTCAAGTCTAACCTCAATTCAACATTGTTGTTGAAGATAGTTCTCAGCAGGACCAAAATTGGGTTTTGTTTGATCTTGTTTGATAAGCTTTGGACTGTCGTGTATTTGTTGTTGAAGGTGAGGCATATATGTAATGCACAACCGAGGCATAGGATAAAGACGAAGAGAAAAAGTTACACGAAGAGGAAGAGGAAGAGGGGAAAGAAGAAATGGTACTAAGAATTTTATAAAAAACTTACTATGTAGTGTTAAAATTTTTGAAAAAAAATAGTATAGTATGATTATACTATAATTATTATTATTCATTCTTTTAATTCCAAATATAAGTAGCATAATTGGTTTAGTATCTTGGCATTAACCCTATTGCCTAAGGTTCAATTCTTAGTTAGCTCTTTTAATTTTATTTTTTCTTCCTTTCATTTTCCATGAAGTTGGTGTTTCAATTTGATTGTTATAATGAATTTGATGTAAAAAAATAAATAAATACTCCAATTGTTAACCAAGATAGGGTTTTAATTTGACATGATGTTGAGAGTATATTTAGTACCCTAAAAAAAATTGGGGGACTCCGTCCCTGAACCCCCAATATTGTCCTTAAACACTCTACTTAACTCCCCCCCCCCCATGCCTCAAATTCTAGCTCCACCCCTGGGTAGAAGAAGATTTTTTTAGATCCATGGGAAGAATGAAGAACAATTTAAAGAGAAATAGGAAAAAACTAATAAGTTAATCCAAAGTACAACACATCTTCTATAAACATATCGGTCGCTTTGGAAATTTGTCATAGGTGAAGTGGTTTGGATCTTGCAGTTATAATGTAATAAGTTTTGTACGTTGCTGTTAGTTACGTTTCGTATATTTGACGTAACCTTTGGTTTTGACATATTTTATATAGAGATAAATTAACTTATGTCTTGATATCTATATAGATATTTGACTTAAGTCGGGGCATTTAGCAAAAAAGCAATTATAATCTTTTATTTATAGTTTGACCATGGTCAACTATAATTGACCACAAATGACCCAGTAGACTGAAATCAACAAATATTAAAGACATGTTTGTCTTTTTTGAATTTTTTTAAAAAATTAAAAAATAAATCACAGCCTCGAGATACTTACCTGCAGTTATCGGACGATGCATAACTGTGGACAGTTGGCTTGTCGTTGTGACCAAAACAATTTCTTTCTCTCCCTCTCTCCAGTTTAATCCTTAGATTAAATTTTTTTCCTTTCCAATCTGACCTTCCCTAAAGTTTATTGTCTTCCTCTCCTATTTGAGCTTCCCCAAAATTGAAATAAACTTGCCATGGGAGGTGGTTCTGAAACACAAACAAAGGTAATTTAGCACTACTACAAGCTCATTTACAGTTTTAATTGAAAAAATAAAGTTTTTAGTCCATGAATCAAATTTCTGAGAGAAAGGACTAAAGCTTATGCCATTTACAAGCAGAGAGGGTTAAGTCTAATATATTTATGAACATATGGTGTTTAATTTTGTACTTTATGCTTTGCACTTATTACTATCCAATATTTGTTCTTTATTCTAATTAGAGTGTGTAATGTGTTACCTTTAAGGAGACTCCCATGACTGTTGCCCTTGGCTATACACCAAATGTAGGTTTCCTCATTGTGATGACATTAGGAAGCTTATGACTTCATACACAACTAAAAACATATATTGGAAAGGAATGTACTAAATTTTAGTTTAATACTCATAATGTACTAACACTCAGAATGTACTAACAACTTCATACACTTCATACACAACTAAAAGCCTGTCCTTGGTTAATTACGTTTCTCAAGTATTAACACTCAGAATGTACAAAATTTTAGTGGTAATCTAATGCAAATGTTTAATCTGGAGGTTCGGTTGGGACCTCCTCTGGAAGTAGGTGTTTTGGGTATGGTGGTTCAACTCATTGGATTAGAGATTTCCCTTGAAAAGAATCTAATTATGAAGTACAAGGTTGTATTGGGACATGGATGCTATTTACTTTTAAGCAATATCATAGTTATGGGTAGTAGTATTTGAAATGTTTTACTTTTGGAAATTTCCAGTGGTTGAAGGCTACTTTAGAAGATTTGAAGGAAGGCAAGAATGAAAAGCTTACTGTGGAGATGGGGCTAAATGAATTCAGTGAGTTTAAAATAAAACCAACTATGTAAAAGAAATATGTGTTTGAAAGCATGAATGTAATGATTTGAAAAGAAAAAAAATGTATGAGTTATGTAGTATACCTCATTCTCTTGCCTTCTTTTTATGTCCTCATAAGCATTTCACCATTCCAAAATCTGCACTTCACTACAAAAGTTGGACATACATGTAGAGTTGCTTTACATATAGAAATTCAACACAAAATCTGCACATACAAAATGTTCTCATACAAATAAAATTCAGCACAGGAGCAACACATTGACAAACTGTAGTACAATATATGATTAAACAATGACATTATTTCAACCTACCCTAAAACATTCGCCAATTTACAAATTGGTTTAGCTAAACCCAAATTACAAAGCAAAGCAAACTAGAACAAAAAAAAGAAACAGAAAGTTCAAAGCCTCCAGTTTTGCCTAGGTGGCTTGAAGGTTCTCTTATAAGGATTTACTGGAGCATTTGTCCTTGGTGGCATGGGTCGTATCACCACTGTTGGCCTCTCTTGTGATTGTGGAGATTCTATAGGGACTGAGTTACTCAGCCACTCATCGACAAACCTTTGGTGATTTATTTGCATAGCTCTTCCCTTCCCTTTGCCAGAATTTGATACACTTAAAACATATTTAGTTCTTCCCCTCCCTCTGTCAGAATTTGATACACTTGAAACACCTTTAGTTCTTCCCCGCCCTCTACCAGAATTTGATGCACTTGAAGTACCTCCAGTCCTCCCTAACCCTCTGCCAGCATTAGATGCCCTTCCATTACTACCCCTTCCTCCAGCTGTGGGTGTTGTTTATTCTTGAGAATCTTCTGATTGTTGTGGCTGACTGAAGTATACTCTGGTTGACTTTTGTGATGATCTTCCCATTTCCCACATCGTTTTTGTTATTTATGCACCTCATCATTACCCTTGATTGTCTCCTTTCAAGGTCTTCCCCTCCCTCTCTGCAATGGTGATGGATCAGAACCACATAAGGTGGCTACATAAGAAGTAACAAATTAAAAGAGTTCAATTACAAGTGAGGCAACAAAGTGAATACATTAAAAGAACATTTTTAAAGAATTTTAACTTACAAAGGCCCAATGTGTATCACCAGATACTAGATGTATAATACCACTATATGTAGCCACATATAAAGCAACAAAGTGATATGATGAAAAAAAACTTCCAAGAAATCAAATGAAAATGCATGAGACAGCGAAATGAAATAAAAAAGTAATAAATAAAGAAATTTAATAAATCAGGAAAATATATTTCTTACATTATCAATGATTCCTTCTTTGGGATTAATACACTTGCAGTATAGATACAAAGCATTCCTGTCAATTGCCACTCAATGCATTGGCAAGTTCTCTCTTCTAGGTTTAGTAACCACCTTACTCTAGTACTAGAGATTAAAACTCATTCATTCTTGTCACCTCCTTCCATACCATACTCCCCATAATGTGCCATTAAATACTCAAGATTTTTAACTATTCTTGGTACCAAGCCACCATGATCCTATGACTCTGCTTTGGTTCTTTTCTCAAACATTCGTTTCATAAGTATCAAACTTAGTCTCTCAAATACACCAATTGAACGACTTACTAAAATTATTGGTTATGTGTTCACATTTTGCAGTACAATCAAAAAGAGATTTACACTAATGCTCATATTGTTCTTTTACCAGGTAGTCCTTTGCTCCAGGGATGTCAATACCAAGCTAATTTTGAAACTCTTGTTTTTTATTCTACATAAAAGCTCTTACAGCTACTCCTGACAATCTTTCTAAGTGTATTCCCTTGTGGTATTTTTTCATGTTTTTGAATATATGTCTGAAACAAAACCTATGATTTGCATGAAGAAAAATCTTTTCCACTGAATCAATAAGCCCCTTCTACCTATCAGAGATAAAAATCAATTTTCCTGGGTGTGTAGATAAGTAAGGTTCTATCTTAGTAAGAAAATCAAGCCAAGTGTCCTTACATTCAGTTCAATACATGTATACTCCAATTGGGAACAAGTTATTGTTGGTATCAAGACGGAGTATAGATAGGCAAACCCCTCCATACTTGCCTTTTAAAAAACAACTATCTATCCCCCATATAGGTTTACACCCCTTAGTAAAGCCATCCAAAGATGCCTTGAAAGACACAATAGTACCAGTCCACTGTAATGTGCCATCTTCTTTCCAGGTTCTAGCTATGCTCCTAGGATTGGATTTCAAAATCTCTACACACAATGAAGGCAATTCATGGTAACCTTGGGCATAAGACCCTACTACACTCTCCATGCAGATTTGTCTTGCATTCCAAATAGTCTAGTAACTAATCTCAACACCATAATTTTCTTCATTCTGGCCTTAATTACCTTGGGAGTCATTGCTCTAGCATCTCTAACCAATGATTTAATTTCTCTAGCAACCCAAGGTTTAAATACACGGTATTTTCTACACCTAGCCTTTCTTTATAAAAATACTTAAATTTTCCATGTCGTAAAACCATAGTGTGCCCATCATTGTTTCTTGATATAAATAGCAACCACTAACACTTTTCCTTTGAACATTTTAGCCTAAGTCTAGTACTGCCATTCTTTATGCATATATATGTTAAGTGGTTTAAAATTCCAAACCTTCTTATATGTTCTCTAGCTTCATATACAGTTGCCCATTGCATCCCTACATCAAGGTTTTTGAAAACAACTGTCAATGGTGTTTTGACTTTGCATCTTTCTCTTTATTGTAAATATTATACAATTCAATATCAACAACTTTAAATACATTACCTCTTTCACAATCTTCATCAATAGGAACATAATCCTCATCATTAGATGAGTGGGTATTATAATAACAATCAATCTTAACTTGGGCATACCTAACCTATCTCTCTTGTTCTTTATCTATATCATCACATTCACTTTCACTTTCTGCTACAATGTTCACTGGAGTTTTTATCTCATAATTATTTATTTCCTCTGGGTCAATCTCTTTGTCACTATGATAAACTTTAGGTAAATAATCCAAGTTTTCTTCTGAGAACACAACATTCTTCTTCAACTTTACATTAAGTTTTTTGGCTGTATTCGTTGCATCAATAATTGGTGTTTTCTGTCCCTTGGTAGGTTTATTGGCAGCTTTGTCAGGTTTTAAAGGACTCACTACCATTGGTTTTCCCTTTCTTTTAGCTTTGGTCTTAATTAGGGTGGCCTTAACAGGGGTGGTATTCTTCTTTTTTGTCTCTCCAGTTATAGCAATTCAATGTAAGAAGCAAGTCTTCACTACTTCCAGACAGTATGAGCCATTCTTAAAAATTGACGGCCACTTTAGTAGACCTGACTTTTTGTACCGCCAGCCCTAATGATTCTTCAACAATGGTGGTGGTAACAATGTAGCAATTTCTGGTCCCATAATCTCTAAAAGATGATGATATACATGTAAACTCTTCTCAGCATCGGCATCTTCAAACTTATTTTCAATCACTTACATTAGCGGTACGATATCGACTACTGGTACAGTCATATTTAAAGAAATTAATCGTAACTATGAGAAAGAATGCTGCTGTACATTCGAACTACCCACAAATTTCCTTGCCTATATGAGATAAAGGGTTACTTGAGTTTATTTCAGAAAATTTCCCCCAATGTGGGTAGTCAAAATTTTGCAGCAACATTTTTTCGGTCATTATTAAGAAAGCTTTTCCTTGGCTATGTTTTAACCGATGATTATGAAGCTCAATGCAAAACATGATATAATACTCTATATATGCATAAAAGCAAATAAGGGTACTCATGCTTCACATTAATTGGGATAGCCAAAAAACTTACCCTGATTGTATTTTGTTTGTGGAAAAACAAGTCATTCAAATTCTTCCAACATTTATCATAATAAACTTGAGATGACTATAATTAGGTTATAATTATTTTTTCTCTGCTAGTCAACCTTCGGCTCTTTGTGCGAATGTATTGCAGAGGTAGAAATATTTGTTAGTCCACACATTAACAAACTTTTATTGATGATTGAGGAATTTGGCTTTCGCATGTTTAAACACCAAGGGGCAACTGCAAAAAAATTTACTCTTTATAATTAAGATTTTCAAAAATACTCCTCCTGTGTGCTTGAAGCAACTACTTTCTTAAAAATTGCTATAAATTCCTATCTGCGATCTTGGTTATAGACCTTGGATTGACACAACACATTTTGTTTTATATGTCAGCGACACAATAAATTGGTTGTTACAGAAAAGATAGTACCGATGGTATTAATCATGGCCTACTTATTAACGATTACAAAAAGGATTGATTCCCTCCCTTCTAGTAGGCTCTTGAGCATCTGTAGACAATACATTTATATCTCTTTACCTTCATTCCTAAAATTTGTGACCACCGCAGCAAATGACTTTCTCGTAGAATTTACCTCAATTATCGTCACCACTTTTCCCTTCATTTGCAGGACGAAATATTGAAGGAAATCCCCTCCATCTTTATTATTGTTACTTCTATTCTATTCTATGAATATTTTCCTCTCATTGTCTCGTCTACACCGTAGATCCTATAATAAGCAATAATCCCATCGATTATAACCTCTACGACCTAGAAGATAGCAACGATACTTACTATGAGAGTTATGCTTCTACCATGGAAGAAGATGAAACCCCTATTACTGCAAACTATCTCAGCATTGAAGATTATCAAACCAGCAATAATGAGTGTATTTTTTATTTTATTTTTGGGAAGGCAATGAGTACTCTTCCGCCATTATAGATTACTCTTAATATTTTCAAACCATAAGTTCGACTAATGTTTTAGCTGAGATTCATAGGTTTGATACTACATTACTCGAGTTTCTTAAAGCAACAAATGTGTTTGTAGAAATGATAATGGTTGAAGAAATAATTCCAATAGGTCTTTCTACTTAGTATAAGTATAGTAAGAAAATGCATGTTTAATAATTCTATCTCTTATCTCTGAATTGAAGACACGTCTCAATATTTGGGATGTCCAAAAGTTATGTTATTTTTACAGCTACTATAGGAGAAAAAGTTTGGTCCTAAGTGTAGGGGAATAATCTCGTAGAGGGGAGTTCGCGCTCTTACACTATAGGATTTAGGTTAGACTAGAGGTTTTCACAAATATATAAGATAAAAATAAGATAATACACCGTGCTAGCATACTTGCGTAGAGTCCATGAATTGGTATTCTCCACGACCTCTAGGAAAAATTTGAATGGGATGATGGATATATGAATGAGGCTACAATCCAAATCCAATGAAGCTTGAATATGCTCGAAGGTTTCTAATCTTATGGAAGGTTTTGGGCTGAGATTCCCTAACTCCTTCATGATGTCTCTCCTTTCCTATTTATAGGATATAAGAAAGGATGAGTCACCATGGGAGGTTATATTACATGCTTACCCTTTTAGGTTAGCTGTCCTGTACGGAATGTCGTTTCTATCAGTATAGTAGTTTGGCAGCTTATTATGCTAGATTGCCTGGCAAGCTGGCTGTCAGGTTTTTTACCTTCGACCATGCACTGATACGGTCGAAGTCTTTTGGGAACTTTTGTTGGGTTCTGTATGCTGCACGACTGCCTTCGGCTTCGAATCTTGTAGTAAGCTTCGAGTTTTCGATTACTTTTGATGTGGCCTACGAGTGTTTGGTTAGTATCTGAAGGCTTCAGGTAGATCATATGCTTTTGGCTATTTTGCAGGTTCCCTAGGCTTTGATTCTTTGGCAGGCTTTGATATAGCCTTCTTGTATTTGATTTTTTTTAAAGGCTACGAGTAGGCTACTATAGTCGCCTCTTCTTAGCTGGTGCCTTAAAAATTATTGTTGATGGCGTGTGCTGAGAAAAATTGTTATGTGTGGGAAGTTGTATGCTTGACTGGTGTGAATGTTCCGAGTTCCAAGGGCATTGATGGTGACTATGTTGATTAATAGGTATTAATGCTTCCTTAAACACGGTATAAAGAGGGTCTAAGGGGTGAGATCATTGTAAGCCATGTTCATCTTCTTTCATAACTTGTTATGTTCATCTTCTTCCTTAAACGCCATTAAAACTCATTACCAACAGAGGATGGATGAGAAGGAGGACCGTATAAAAGTGAAGTACGTAGAGCTGAAACAAATTTACTTCGGACGTAGGGACATGGGGTCACCAGTGCCAGACTTGGTAGACCTGTACTGGGAGGAATTGAATGGTAGGGAGTGGGATAAGGCCGAGTCGTTCACCTTTTGGTGGACGATATTCTAGCAGTACCTACTGAGCATAACGGCGCGCTCCTTCGCGCTGCGACAGTTGGCACAATGACTGGTAGAGGGTGAAGATAGTGGCAAGGGCTATTTGTGGTATAGGAAGAACTGCCCTGTATGTAGGTAGGGTGGAGGGCTCTTGATTGTGGGTGGGGATACTGAATGTAATTATTATTCTTTTTGTTTTCTCCTTTTTTGTTGAATGAAATGGAAACATACTACTTCGTATTGCTATTAAGGTGTTTAGTTTTATTTGAAAGTACTCGCAGGTAGATAACTTGACCGAGGATAACATAGGTGCGGTTAGTAATCTTATAGGGAAAACAAAGCTTATGTTCAATGTTAAAATACTATAAAGATCTCGAATAAGAATTTATTTGGTCAAAGATTGTTAAGAGAGTAGATGATATTGTACCATGGTCAAAAGTTAAAAATGTTCGCGGTTATGAAGTAGGTCGGTCGTAAGGAGATGGTTCGAGCGATAAAAAAAGGTATATAAATGAATTGGTCGAGACTTGTTGCACCTCGACTGCATGGACCTGACAGCCATAATTGCAGAGTTGTCAGATGGAACAACGTGCATGGAGCATTGGGCAGACAATAATCATGACATGTCCACCATGGGGATGATGTATATGCCACGTTACTATTAGGTGAAGTCCACGTGGCAGGATATGACAGTTTGTCAGAGGTTTATCGTTAAAGATTGTTGGCAGAATATATATTTTGACAAATATGGTATTAAAGGGAGTCGAGGGTTCAACAGGCAGGTAAAGGGAAATTCCATAACTGGTAAAGGTGTGTCTATCACAAGTTTGTATTTAGTAGGGGTGTTTATGAATAAACACATGGTAAGCTGAAAATGTATAGGGAAATGGGAGAGGTAGTGGGGATAGTATTTATAATAGTAGTTTGGGGAAAATGAGGCAGTTTAGTAGGATGTATTTAAGAGGGGAGAGAGAGTTACTGTAAACATTAATCAAGTATAGAAAACAGCCAACTGTTATTGTTGAGGAGAGGAGGAAGAAAACCATTATTGCTATAAAGTATGGACGCCATTGTTGCTATGATTCTTCGTTGGTACGGTAATCTCCATTGGACAGGTAGGTCTTTCGACTATTGTATTGTATTTTGTTCTTTGCTCTCCTTTTTCTTGTTAAGAGTAAGGTTTGTTATTGGGCCATTAATGTTGTAGTTGTGGTACAATTGAGGGATCGGACTGAAAAATCCCTTGAAATTTATTTTCTGGGTGGTGGTAGGTGCAGGTGTAGAGTAGTTGGTAGTCGGTTGAGAGTATAATAGTCGGACTTTGGCATGTCCGATGATTGATGGTGGGGTAGGTGATAGTAACATATAAACTCAAAGGTTTATCCTCGAATATATAAAGCTAATTCCTTCCCTCTTCTTATGTAGGGCATAATGCTTGCCCGCGAAGCTTCAAGGATGAGGCTGATAGATGAGGATGATGATGTTATAAATGAACTAAGTACCTCTGGACAAGGGGATTGGAGTAGTGATGTCGAAGAGTTTCACATCGTAACTGACGCACCTCTGGCAGTGATTGAGCCCGACGCATGTTCGGTGAGGAGGGAGTCAACGGAGAGCTTAGATAGTTGGGGAGAGTAATGAAGAGGAGGAGGTTGAGGAGGCTGAGGTCAATTGTATAGAAAATATGGGGAAGGATGAGGATAGGAAAGAGATGGACGATAGTAAGGGAAGTAATGAGAAGACATGGAATGAGGATACGCTTGAAGGTAAAATCTCCCCGCGGGACCAAGCCAGGCTTGATCGATTCATGTCAAAATATGATCTAGTGAGGAAAGTGATTGATTTGGTGGTATTAGGGCCGGAGTATTCATTTATGGACGTACCCAATGAGGGGATAATGGTATTTTAGGAGCAGATTCGACTGGGAATGCAGCTGCCCCTTCGAAGATTGGTGAAGGAGGTATTGAATTTTTAGGATATGGCACCGTGCCTGATGAATGGTAACTTCTATGAGATGGTGAGGGTTATTAAAGGCATGAATAAGGAGTTGGTATACGAAGGGAAGCTTGTGATCGAGTGGTTTAACGTGGTGTTGTTCTACTCGAGAAAGGGGAATAAGAAGGTAGGAACGTACCATATTTAGTATTACCTTGAGATGCCTTGGCTGTTTGACTGGGCGCGGGTGGGATACAGATTTTGTGGTAGTAAAAGGTAATTTTGAGTATGTAGATGGGAAGGTAGATCTTGCTTTAGCCCATAGGCTACTTAATGTAGGTAAGTGTATATTCGAGTATTTTATATTGCCTTACTTTAGATATTGCTTACCTTTTAATTTGTTTATTACAGATCCTGTGAGTAGAGCATTGAAAAACCCTCGGTTCTATAACGATAATCTAATCGACAAGAGTGAGGAACGAATAAACAAAGTATTTTGGAAACTGAATATTTTGAGGAAGAGATGGAAGAAGATAGATACTCGGCTGAAAGGAGCTTCGACCGCAGCTGAGCCTTCAAAGAGGAGAAAAAAGGTTGCCTCTCCTAAAGCAATAATTGAGGTGGATTATAGTACCTTGACAAGGCCGAAGTCTAGCTATGTGTTGAGGACTCGTCGTGGGGTTACAGTTCCACTAGTCGAGTTAAGGGGACGAGGCTCGAGTGCCTAAGAGGTAGTTCAACAGGCCCAAAAGGGTAAGGGAAAAGCCACTTCTGATGGGTCGAATGTTCCAGCGATAAGGACGACGCCTCAAAAGAGGTTGTATGATGTGCTGGAAGAAACTTCGAACTCAGCCAAAGTTAATCAGCTTGTGGCCAAGCAAGAGGATGCTTCTTGAGCTACAGGCGAGTCGATGATGCATTTATGTGCCATGAAACTCGAGGAAGCAAGGCATCGGGCAGAGTTGGTATGGCGTCAGGTATGTGTTATTGTAAATTAGGGAACATTTGATATTGATTTGGGCAAACATTTCGGAATGTTCAAAGTGCTTGTGATCTGTACAAATGCATGCTTGGATGAACTCTTTTAAAAAGGCTAAAAAAGCATCTGGCAAGAAGTTGAAAGAGTCAGTTGATAGAGGGGAGCTCACGAAGGGAACTATTATGTCCCTGAACACCTGAGTTGCCAAACTAGAGTAGGAGATATTGTAAGTTTGAGCTGATGCGGCGAAGGAAAATTTGGCGGTGGTCGAATGGTATGAGGCGAAGGTGGAGGGGATAAAGGTGAAACGGCGAAAGAATCATGCGCAGTTCCAAGCAAACTTCAACCAGGAGTGCATTGTGACCTTGTCTTTAAAGTAATTCATAGATGTGTTAGGCTATGGCCCGAACACCTTTGAATACTACCCTTCAGAAGAGCCAAACTCTGTCGTCGATGGTGTGGCAGATGCGGATATGTCGGATCCAACTGTTGAAGCCGCCAATGTAGAAAAGGTAGAAGTTGCGCCTGTCGGGGAAACTTTTGGGACTGCTGAGATTCTTGTTTTTGTAGAAAACCAAGGTAATCCTATTATGTGAGCTTTGTGAGGGTCAAACTTGTTTTATCTGGGTATTATGTATGGTGCTTGTAAGAAACTCTCCTATTTTGGTAATGGTTTGTGTAAATGATGCTTTATTATTTGATTTGAACTTGTTGGGTATGTTTGTATTTTGTTTGATTGAATGGTGGAGCTGATTGGAATGTTGAAGTTGCCCTTGGGTATTGATATCCATGGGGTTTGAAGGTTGCCTAAATTGAGGATTTGATTCAGCTTCGAGATCGCCCCCCGGGTATTTATATCCGCGGGTTTGAGCCTCAAAAAGACAAGATGTGGCCGGCCCCGAGGTCGTTCCCGAGTGTTTAGTCATTCGACAATGCATTCCACCTGGGTTTGGCTGGATTGGAACTTTGAGAAACTTTGAGGTTGCCCCCAAGTATTAGTCAGGTCGAAGGGTTGACTAGATACATAGGTTTTGCCCAAATCAAGTTCATTGAGCTTCGAGATCACCCCCTGGTATTTCTATCCGCAGGTTTTATCCTGAGCGAGGCAAGAAGTGGTCGGCCACGATGTTGTACCCGATTGTTTAGTCTTTCGACCCTTTATGCCATACAGGTTTGCCCAAGTCGAAACTTTGAAAAACTGTAAAGTCAGCCCCAAGTATCAGTTGAGTTAAAGGGTTGACTGGATACTTAGGTTTGCCATAATCAAGAAGTTCCTAAAACTTCAAAATCGCCCCCAGGTATTTTTATCTGCGGGTTTGATTATGAACGAAACAAGACGTGGTCGGCCCCGATGTCACCCCCGAGTGTTTAGTTTTTTGAATATTCATGCCACCCGAGTTTGCTTGAATCAGAACTTTAAAAACTTTGAGGTCACCCCCATGTATCAGTCGGGTCGAAGGGTTGACTGGATACATAGGCTTGCCCAAATTAAGAAGTTTGTTGAGATATGATACAATGCAAAAGGTTGGTTAAATTTGTTTATTGATTACTTGGGGATTACATCAGTATTGAGATATGGTGGCCGCTGCCTATTATATGAGACTAGCTGCATTGTGTTCCATGAGTTGGGTAAGGGTTCCTCATCTCCAGTCATAAGGTAATACGATCCTTTGTCTGTTTTTTAGTACACCACATATGGTCCTTCCCAAGACTCGGCTAGCTTGTCGGCATTACGTACCTTTAAGGAGAGAGTGACTCGATAATGTACCAAGTTGCCTATATCGAAACTTCATGGTTAAACCCTCTTATTGTATTATTTATGGAGAGAGATTTGGTAGCGCCCGAGGTTAGCTAAAGTACGGTCTCTGGTTTCATCGATCCATAGCATGTTGTATTCGAGTTTAAGCCCATCGTCTTCATCTGGTAGATTAGGTTGCGTGTTGGGACCTCAAACTGGGTGGGTAAGATTGCTTCGACGCTATAAGCCAAGAGCAAAGGAGTACAGCCCATCGCTTTCGTGGTGTGGTATAGTAAGCCTAGAGTATATGTTATAACTTTGTAACCCAACGCCCCTTCTTCTCGTCGACGCTCTTCTTAAAGCTATCGGCTATAGTTTTGTTGATTGTTTCGACCTAGCCATTCCCCTGGGGGAAATACGATATGGATGGAGAGGGGATGATGTTGTATTTTTTGAGGAATGTTCAAACTTTGTTCCCTACGAACTGTGGGCCGTTGTCAAATCGAATCATTTGTGGATAGCCGAAGCGTGTGATAATGTTTTCTAAGATGAATTTTGTTTCTTCTTCTTCTCTGGTTTGACATAATGGCAATGCTTTAACCCATTTTGTGAAATAATCTGTGGTGACTAGGATGTGTTCTCTGCTTCCCGAGGCCTTAGGGAACAAGCCTACCAAGTCGATGGCCCATCTTTTAAATGACCAATCAACTTGGTTGCAATGGAGGTCTTGTAAGAGGATTTTGATGTCATGAGCGTGATGTTGGTATTTTGTCACAGTACTTCGTATACTCTTCGACTTGTTTCTTCATATTCAGCCATAGCAAACCTTGTGTTATTGCTCGGGGAGCCATTAATCGGCCGATAGTATGGGACCTGTAGTTCCTTTTGTGTAGCTCAGTAATGATTATTACCACTTCTTGTTGGGATATGTACTTGAGGTGTACTCCGTTTAGCGATTTGCGGTGTACACTGCCTTTAAGAATAGTATACCTTCGATAATTTTCTAATAAGGACCGTTTTACTTTTAGATCTTCGGGTAATGTAGAGTGGTTGAAGTACGTGAGGAAGGGTGTGCGCCAGTCGTTAGGATCGAGACTCTCACCCTCAATATTGATGGTGTTGATTTCCATCTGGTCGATACTTGGGCATTCGAGTACTTCGATACTAATTTTTTAAGCTTCAGACTGGCCAAGCATGGCTGTAATATAGGCGAGGGCCTCGGCGTGTCTATTATTGCCTCGAGGGTAATGTATGATCAATGATTTCTCAGGGAAACAATCCATGTATTGCCTGGTTTGCTGGTAAACTCTTCCTGGACAAGCTGTGAGTCGGTGAAGTCAGCTAGTTTGGGGACTCCAAGTTCAAGGGCTAGATCGAGACCATGTAGCAAAGCTTCGTATCTGGCCTCGTTGTTCGTACACTCAAAGTTTAGTTTTATTGCCTTTTCGATACGTTTATTAGACGTTGTTACTAGTACGATGCCTATCCCAGGACCGTTTAGGCCTGCAGATCCATTTGTAAAGAGACGCCATCCAGTGTTAGGGTTTCAGGGGTCAGTATGTATACTTTGATCTTCAGTTAGGCTGTATTCATGTTTTTCCCACTCGATGTCTTCAACCGAGAAGTCGGCATGGAAGTCGGCGACTGCCTGGCCTTTTTGGGAAACCTATATCTCAAAAGTGATATCGTGTTCAGCAAGGTAGATGGACCATTGTTGTACCCGTCGGGATTTATCTTTCTTGGCAAAGACTTCTTTAAGGTGGTAGCTAGTGATTACACATATATGGTGTGCTTGCAAGTAAGACGTGAGCTTTTGAGAAATGTAGACGAGGAAGGAGAAGTTAATCGAGTTTTTTAAATCGTGTTTCGGCTGGTGTTTGAGTTTTGCTGATGAAGTAGATAGGTTTTTTGATGCTTGCTTTTGTTCGGATAAGAACCAACCTGATAGATTCGTCAATAACTGCTAAATAGAGGGAAATTATTTCACCTTCGACCGGGGTGCTCATGACCGGTGGTTGGCCAAGTTAAGTCTTGAGTTCGAGGAAGGCTTGTTTGTATTCGGGTGTCCAATTAATGTCGAGGTTTTTCGTCTTGGTTTTATGGATGCCATATTCGCGTAGGAAGGAGAATAAACAAGCGCAGCGGTCAGAGGATTTTGAAATAAAGTGGTTAAGGGCTACTATTTTGCTTGCTACCTTTGAGACGTCTTTCTTTGTTCGGGGAAAAGGCATATCAACGAGGGCTCGAATTTTTGTTGGATCAATTTCGATTCCGCGTTTACTAATGAGATGGCTTAGGAATTTTCTAGATGGGACACCAAACTGGCATTTGTCGGGGTTTAATTTTATTTGGTATGATCGAAGGTTGGAGAAAACTTTGATCAAGTCTTGTATGTGAGTATGTTTACAGAGGCTTTTGCAAAGCATATCATCGATGCAGAGTTCGATTGACTTGCCAAACAAGGGTTTGAACATAAGTGGCACCCATATTTTTGAGCCCGAAGGGCATCACAATTAAACAATAGAGCCCTTGTTCGGTAATGAAGAAGCTTTAAGTTGAGCTTTAGGGAAAAGGGGCACCTGATTGTAACCCGAGGCCGTGTCCATCATAGAGAGGTGTTCGAGGCCAGCTGTGGTATCGAGAAGCATCGAAATGATAGGGAGAGGGAAGCTATCCTTTGGTGTGTGCTTGTAGAGATCAGTGAAGTCAACAAAAATTTAAATCTTGCCATTCTTTTTGGGTACAATGACGATGTTCGAGATCCAATCAGCGTACTTGACCTCATGTATAAATCCAGCAGCTAAAAGCTTTTCGACCTTAAGGTTTACTGCTTCTCGAATCCTCGGGGCCAAAATGAGTTTTTTTGGTTTGATAACCGTTGATTTAGGGATAAGGTCGAGTAGGTGGCAGGCGAGGGTGGGGTCAATCTCGGGCATCTCATGGAATGTCTAGGCGAAGACATCTTTGTTAGATCCATGGAAAGTGGTAAGTTCAAGTTTTTTGTCGATAACCAAGAAACTGTCAATAAATTTGCCTCAACAAGGGTCGTCGAGTTCAATGTATACTTTGGGTTTGATGGTCGGTGTGTTAGTAGACGAGGTCGATGGGTTGGGGAGGGAGAGTTGCATTAATTGTTATAGCTTCACCAGTTTCTGTGTAAGTATGATTTTAGAAAGCTCACAGGATTGAGCCAATCGCTGGGAGCCTTTCATATCCCACGTGCCGCATGGGGTAGTCAAACAAAGTACTTGATGGTAGGTCGAAGCTATGGCTTTCATAGCATGATGCCAATCGTGGCCCAGAATACCGAGGTATTCAAACTTCTTGTCAATGACATGGAAACTAGTTTGAAGGATTATAGGGAAATTGGTGACGGGAAGACAGATTCGGCCGACGGCAACCTCTGTTGAGTCATTGAAGCCTTTCAGTTTGACATTTGCGGGGGTGATCAGATCGGTCATTTATATAGCTTAGACTGTATGAAGGAAAAACACATCGGCTGCAGTGCCAGTATCGATGAGCATCGTATGGAGGACAAGGTGCTAGACTTTAACCATGATGACTAAGGGATCTGAGTAAAGGAAACGAATGTGGGAGATGTTACAGTCGATGAAGGATATACCTTCGGGTCGAGGGTGAAGGCTTAATTAAGGTAGAAGGACTGGAAGCTTTTGCTAATAGGTAAGTTTACAGCACTCTTTGGCCCGATTCCATTTGCCTCAGGTGTGGCCACTATCGATGTTCTTTACTTCGATCATGTGGGCTTGGAAGATGTGTACTTCGGCATGTTCAACATTCGGGGCTGGTTGGGGCGTGAGGTACAACCCCATAGAGATAACCTGAGAGATCAACCACATACTGGTGCAAGCGGCCTACTTTGAAGATCATCTCAAGTGAATGTTGTCATACATAACACTTGTTAGTGGGATGACAGTTGCATTTGTGGTTCTGGCAGTATGGTTTGTTCTTCTGGACTTCAATGGGGTAGGGGTTCCACCAAATAGGGTTGGCCTGAATGATTGGTTGAATGATACTGATGAGAACGGTAAGTTTAGGTAGGACATGCATGGGTCGCTTCTTACGAGGCTCAAAGGATTGGGCATCAAAGTGGCCAAAAATTTTGTTGTCGATCTCGTTGTAGACGGGAGCGACCATGGTTGTATTCTGTTGGCAAACTACTAGAAAATGAACCAAAGGCCACTGTCAAATTTGGTTTTAGCAGTTGTGTATGTGACAAATTACTATAAACCAGGCCGTGGTTAAAACCAAAAATTCGTGGCCAACAAATTTCCCACACTAAGTTTTCATGACCCAAAATCAATTTCGTGCCTAAACCATGGCTAAACAAAATTGGAAATGCGGGATTCTAAAATGCCCTCCCGCTAACATATATTCATAACTCTATCTCTTCTCTATCTTTTTCTTCTTTGCTCAAGACTAATCTCTAAATCTCTGAGGTAAACATCTCTCTCCCTTAAATTCATATCTCTTCAATCAATCTATCTCCATTAATGGTGAAAGACCTGATTTATGTTTTTGTTATAGGATCAGTAGGTTGAACTTTTAAATTTTATTGGGTAAAATTGAAGTACAAAGAACTCAATTAAAGCCTGGACATTAATAATTGAAATTATGGCTTTGAAATCAATGTGATTTAATTGATCTATCTTTCTCTCTTTCTCTCTCTAAATCACCATTTCCATTTTTCTAATTGATTTTATGGGGTTAATTGTAGTTCTGCAAACTGAATTGAAACCTATACCTAGCTTAATAAATTAAAGATTTAAAATCCAGGTATTTATGATTTGGGTATTTTTTGTTTCTAAATTCTCTTGGTATTTAGAAACTGTGATTGTAGTTAGATCTCCAAATTGTCCTCTGATTATAGTTTGGTTTGTTTATCTACAATAATCGGTGCTATATTTAACTAAAATTTGTATATTTGATAGTGTTTTAGATTATGTGTTTTGATAATGTGGTGATTGTGCTTCTTTTTTTTTTTTTTCTTTGCTTGTTTGTGTAAATTGATGAAAGCGCTTAATTCCGCTAAGAAATTGCTGAAAACTTGTCATGAAAGAAGCAAGATTTTTTTGGCATTTGATGGAGAGGCAATTATGGGAAGATTTTACGTTATTTATGATAAGTTGAATCAAGCCTTGGATGGTATGCCTAATGATGATCTTGAAATTTTAGATGAAGTGAAAGAACAAGTTGAGCTAATATGCGTGCAACTTAGAACAGCAGCGGGACGAACCGATACTCAAGATATCGAGGTTGCAATGGATATGATGGTTGTATTTTCTAGAAATGATGATCACAATACTAACATTACCGTACTGGAGAGACTGCCAAAGAAGCTACAGCTACACACTGTCCCAGACTTGAAGACAAAAACTATTGCTACAGATGGCTCAGTATCAACGTCCTCGTTAAGAACTGTATCTTCCTCGTTAGCTTCCTTGGTTGTTTATACTTCCTCAGCCTCATCAGCTTCAATTTCCTCATCTGTAGTTGCATCAGAGCTGATCTTGAGGCTCGTCTTTACTGAACTATAGATGCTATTGGCAAATTCCTTGGTACACAAGCTTTGTTGTCTACTTTACGCTCTCATCCTGAGGTCACTGATCACTCTCTCACGAAGCTCCTTAGTGATCGGGTGTCTTGGGTTGATCACAAGAACCCTCTTGCCATGCATGTATGCCTACTTGTTTGCATCTGAAGGAGTTTGTAATTGCATGATCCTCTCCATATTAGCACTCCACCCATAATTTAATGTCACTGCAACACAAGGACTATTATCCAAACGGTTTCTAATCTTCACAGAGTCAACATTCTAACTTACAAGAACGTCCTTCCACCATTTAGTCAAGTCCTTGAAGGTATCTTTGGCTTCATTGTCCTTTGAATACTTTCCAAGTACCCCTCCTTTGATACGTTCTGGAATTTCTTGTCTTCATATTCCATTAGGTATTGCATCGGATATTCATCAACTGGATCTGTAAAGATAATATACTCGTAATTCTTTTTTTTAGTCTCTCAAGGAATGGGGATTTCTCCAGTTACTCCTTGCTGGTTCCAGTTATGTAAAAGATGTCTTTCTGCCCTGTTTTCATTCTCGAGATTTATTAATCCCATGATGCTAGCTTTCCTTTAGATTTTGTACTTTCAAATCTGAGAAGGTTTTGCCAAGCGATTTCTATTAGATGCATCCTCGATAATACCAAGCTTAACAAAATTTCCAAATTCATTCTAAAACTTGGTGTATTGACCATTCTTTTCATCTTTATCACTAGCCTCGACACAGTCTTTTCTTTGTTACTGGACTCATCAGAATTCTCCCCAGCGACCCTGCGGACCATGTCAAGAGCCATCCAGATAAGTTTCTTCTTTATTGTCTTGAGACTGCTGTGTTGATGAAGCATTTCTCGTGATACATTAAGTACCAATGTGTCAGAATTAATCAGACCCATCAAAAGTTCAAGTACTTAGGCAAAAGCTCATTAAATTCATCAAAAATGAAAACCCTTTTGACAAACAGCTTCAAGTTGGACTTGTTACTGTTATAGTAACTCTCATAAAGATCATGAGGAGCCTTAGGAGGAACAAAAAGAAGAGCCTTGAACTCCACATCACCCTCAGCAGTAAAATGACTCCATGATAAAGGCTTTTCTTCACTAAAATCCTTAGCAAGCGACTGATAGAACTTTGCGTACTCTTCATCCCTCACCTCCTTTGGAATGCGTAGCCATATGGCCTTCAGGTCATTCAAAACTTCCCGTTCATAGGGAGTACATTAGTTTGAACACCAAAGAATAAGGAGTATGCGATTTCCGTTCCTCTCGAGTTAGGATTGAACAATTCATCTTTTGTACTTGTTGCACTGCAGTATGGTGTTTATGAACATCTGATAGAGGTTGCTAGGTATGGAACTAACAGAGCTTAAGGAAAGCAAGCTCCCTTTTAAATCACATGAGTAAGTGCGAACACATCCTGCGATATTACAGAGCATCATATTATCATAGTTTAATGCTTTCTTCTATCTCATGTTCACCGTGAGGGAAAAGAGAAATGCAAATAACCACGGACCACATGTCAATTTGCCATTGAGAGGATTTGTGTCACGGTTACTATGTTATATATCTGTGGCAAAATTATAAATAGACTGTGACAATTTTATCATTTTGTAGTGCAGCCTTTTTCAAGTCGAACACGAGTTTCTCATTAAGATCAGAAGAAGATTTTTGATGAGCTCGAGCAATTTCCAACTCTTTCTGCACAGCAGATCATTTGCTCATAACATTCTTCAGGAAGTTATGAAATATATTCCTCATACATAGCAGTTTCTACATGGAAACATTCTATATAAATTCAATTACAATGTTACGGATTTATAATTATAAATAAATCATTGAGATACTAGTATGAGCTGAAACATCTTTGGCTTTCAAGCTATGCAGGTTTCTATCCCTGGTCACTATATGCTCAATGATATAAGGATCTGGACAAATGCGCCGATCTTCTAACACCCCATGGTAAGATTCCTATAGACCCCTCACACTATCTATCTCAGCCTCCAGAAATATAGTCAACATCATAAGGTCCTTGGTTACTTCTGACGCATTCTCTCTAATACCACCAAGTAGAAAAGGTTGAATTTTGATATACCTACTCCTATCTTTTCTAACTACTTCATCATTTTCAATTATTTATTTAGCCCATCCTAGCCGTGCATCACATAAACTTCTCCAATGTACTCTTCTAAGAGTTTTAAATCCTCTCACCTGAGCCTCAGAATGTACAGTTACAAGAGTTGTTGCAGCTGATGAATTTCTCTCCCCAGCAAGCTCTTTCCTTTAGGTGTCAATAGTAAATTCCAGTTCATTAACGATTTACAAATCACAATTCTTATATCAAATCAGGGAAACAAAAAATCCATTTCACCAAAACTAACAAGTAACATTACAAAACAAAAAATTCCATCAACAAAAACCAAAGAGTTTCTAAATACCCATCAAATATCTTAAACTACCTTCTCTTGTTCATCCGCTTCTCGAACTTTTGCTTGCTCGATAGAGGTGGTAGCATCCAGACCAGAAACAACCACAACCCCTCGAGCTGGCGACCTGCCAACATCCACTTCATCCTCTTTCTCACTAGGCCCAACAACTTCAGCTGATCAACCTGCTATAATAGCCAAGATGTCGGCCTCAGAGTAGCCATATTCCTGCAAGCGCTGAACAAGATTGTCGCGAGCAGCAGTAACTTTATTAATATTATCGAAAAGACTCATTCTCAAGCTTGCCCATAATTAACTTAAAGGAGGCTTTCAGATTGGCAATCTCAACGCTCGACCTCCTCCTCTCCTCTACCAGTTGGGCCCATTCACTAGCCAACTCCCTCTCCAGTACAGTCGTTCTCTTCAGAAAAAATATTCCATCCCCGATGTTGAAAACCAGGCCCTTCAGCACATGAGACACCTAAAGAAAAAATTGCAAGCATACAAACTACATATGATAATCATACAAATCATAGATGGTTTAACTTACCCTCTGAAGCTCGACTCCACTACAGATTTAACTTATGAGTAATCAGGCATAGCGAGGGCCCTCAGGCTATTCTCCAGAGCCAAGATATTTTTATCCACACAAAACTTTAGGAGGGCTATCAACCAACCTTCTCTTTTGTAAGGCGTTTTCCGCCTCCTCAACATCTCCACTAATAGAAACTAAGGGTGTACTCTTTAAATTTTTCTTCCCACTCCTTTTTCGGCTTGTATTGACCAAACTACTACCCGTAGGATGAGGCTTAAAAGCTACCGCTGGGGCCTTAGGGACCTTGGGAACAAAAACACCAGTATTCATAGACGTGTTTACTATATGCGAAGCAAACGTAGAGGTCGATCCAAGCTTTCCCAAGTCAGACATTTTTATTTTTGCTTGGGATTTTTGAACCTTGACTTATTTGTTGTTTCACCATCTTCTGCCTGCTTATGCCAAGATCGTCCAGAACACCTTCGAGTTCAGTACCTTCTTGAGCTACGATATTGACAAGAGATTCTTCATTGATAATGGTATGCCGAGGTTCAGTCAACAAAACATTCATATTAAAAATAGAACACAAAAATGTAATATAGTTCGAAATCCAAAATATCTACTTACATTCCTTAAACGACCTATATGATAGATCCAGGTCGTCCTCGTCAGCTTGCTACATACATCCGCCTCTCACCCAATTATGTTGTCTTTCCACACTTTCCCAGTGGAATCGAGGTCAAAAACTTGAGGTCGTGGATAAACATACGAAAAGTAAGCACCCCCAGTGGCGCTAAAATACATAACGTTGTAATACTTCAGCATATCTATCAAAGAAAATTTCCTTTCCTTTCCCTCCTCCGCCCACTTTGAATTCAGTGTCTCACAAACACTTTGATCCCATTCCTTATACCTTTCGCAAAATTACTCAAAGGCATCATTAACCCATAGTCAAACTGAGAGAGATAGCATATAAATCCTTCCTCCAGGTCGTCCGACTCAGCCCCATTAAAATAATCCTGAGAAATGGCCTCAGGAAGTCCCCTAGCTATTTTTTCCTCTTGTAAATCAGAAAGTGGACAGAACGAACTATCCCCTTCTTTATCAAAATACTACCTATACGTCATCCCCCCCAAACTGCAGTTCACCTCCCCACACTCCTTTTAGACTACCCATGCACTTGTAAAATTTCCTCAAGGGATCAGATCCCTCAGGATAACTTTGAAGGATGCCAGAAAAATTAACTTGATCTTCATCATCACTCTCACCAACTACACCATCTGATACTACTACAGTATCAGTTGTCCTAGCACTAATACGATCAACCTCATACTCAAAAGAGGTCACATCCCCATTATATAAATTCTCCTCATCTATGGTTCGACCAGAAATGGCAGGGTCCATCTCGAATGAGGAGCTCGAAATATAAGGTATCTTCTTTAATAATGCTTTAGCACGCAATTACGCCTACATGGAGGCCCAGGTATTTGATCAATTTCAATTGCATTTCCTCAATTCATATTTATTGAACAATACTAAAATTAATTTTCATTCTCCTCAATAATTATAAATAGATTCATTTCCTATGCATTATGCCAATACAAACATATCAATTTTATTTTTCCGCAATTTTACTTTTTTTTTAAAACGCCAAACTTTTTCAATAAGGAATTGACTTTTCAAAATTCTAAAAGATACAATGAGAGGAAAGCAATCACGAAAATCCTTAGAACAGTAAAACACATTCACAAAAACATTCAACTAACCTTCAATGGCAAAAAACAAATCAGGTACTGAAAACCTTTCCCTCCTGGAAACACGTTATACCTTTAATGCAAATATGACCCCTCCATCTGTTTTTGGATGAAAAAAACTTATTGTTCTCTCTCTCTCTTGAACTTTTGCCAGATAATTTTATTACTTGTTCCCTCTTTCTGGAAGATATACAGTCTAATCTTCTTCTTTTTCTCTGTTGAATTTTTTCTGTCTAAGTGTTGTAAATTTTTGGATGAAGGAGAAGGAGAAATATTTATAGTCCGCCTCTCTAACTGGTGACAGTTATTGTAAGTTGTATCAGCCGCCCTTAGTTTCCCAAACGAAGTATCCTTTCCCCTTGTCATGTATGACACGTCATACTTTCCGACTACTGAACCCCTTTCATTATTACCCCTATTAAAATATCTGTAATGAAACATATCTCTCCTTCTCATCTTTCTCTCAGACTTCCCTACTTCCATGACAATCCTCACTAGCTTAATTTACATGACTCAAACTTCTTTTATAGACCTCAAAGTTCCTCTACACTTATCTAACAATCTTATCCAAACGATCTATCTTATTTATAGGTACATAGATGGAAAAATTAGAGAAGCACAAATTCAAAATTCAAATAATTTACTAGAATATGCATAAATCAAATAGCAGATTTAGGGGAGACTAACTACAAGATATTATTTCTTTAACTACAGAATATTATTACTTTATTCCCCCATTTCATAATTTAAGCTACCATAAATCGAACTCCTAGAAATAGTTACATTCAAAAAAATCAAGGTGCCATGTAGTACCAGATCTGATCACTTCGCCACCATCTATTATCTCATCCTTATCAGCTATCTCATTAAGAGTAATATCTCATGCAATAATCTTTCGAGCTTCAGGTTTGACAATCATATCACGAAATACATCACACTAGAAGTATCGGTCTACCTCAATTTCTCTTTCCTTTGAATTCAAACCATCCACCTATAAAACAGAAATAGGCAACTCGACATCATAATCGAGCCGCCCAAATAGCCGTTCACAAACTTTTGCTACTTTTATCGCCAAATGCCCCTCAACTACATGACAAACTCTCTGTGAGCGAGTCCCAACTATACTTCTTGTGTATACTTTCTTGCCTAACTCATACTATTTATAGATACATAATAAGATATTGACAAATCCCATATATTAAAGCATAAAAATACTTAAGGATTATGATAAACAGCTGTCACAGTTATCTACAACAATAATAAACACAACTAACTCAGCCCAGTCAATATGAAGATCAAAATAATAATCCAGGGATGACGATTCAATAAGCGAGCTACTTGGTCTCTATAGTTCAAGATAGTTATTTCGAACAATAAATAGCAACAATAATAATAATAGTAATAATAATAATAATAATAATGAGATTCACATAAATATGAAATCAGTTCGGCAACAGTAACAATAGCAGTTCAAAAGGAATTATTTCATTACTTTCAACACAGACAAAAAAAATCCAAATGCAGAATATTAATCATAAATAAGGCAACCACGAGACTTCTTTGGGAGAATGCCAGCAACTTCGTCCTCCTCCAAAATAGCTTGCTCTGCAAACGGCACAGCCCATTCCTGCGTTGTTGTGCATCCTTGATGATGTAATAGAATCAAAACATATTGAAGAAGTTGTCATCCACCTCCTCCTCTGTCATCCTAAAGTAGGTTGGTGGGGCAGAAATGGGCGTTTCTTGAGTAGGGACTGCGTCCCAAAGTACCATAGTTTCAGCTCTTCCATCTTTGTCATAATTTTAACCTCACGTGTTTATCCTCTAGCAGTCACAATTATCGTTTGAATCAAAGAATATCTAAAACAAGAATATACTTAAAGGAAGAATGATAGCCATAAGACAAAGAGCAGATACCTATAGCCATAAGTACATTAAATGTGTACAGTCAATTGCAAACCAATCACTATTAAAAGAAACAATTTATGGGAACTGTAACAGTCAACACCAATGACAGTAGTCCAGTCTCCAACATTCAATAACAATTCCAACAATGAGAATTACACGTCAGTAACACATCCAACATTCAATTCGACAGATTATAGGGACCTGTCCCTCGAGCTACAATAACAGTGAACTACTACAAGACAAGACTTACACAAAATCTGGAAGACATACACCTTATCGATGCTGACACCTGGACCGCAAACTAGGAAGAGACGTGGCTTAAAAAATCCAATAATACAAAAGAATGAGTCAATGATACCTGATGATACCTGCTCTCACGAAGTGCTAGTTATAGGTAAAACCTCTACTCTTTCCCCCAATCCAGAAGAACATACTGAAATATAGAATCTGAGGGTAAAATTTATAAACAGGATAGTGGATATAGGAAACAGATATATAAGATTATAGGGAAACATGATACTCAGACAACCTACTCTAAAGATCTTCATTATTATAAACACCAGGAGGCTCAAGCAATAAAATCATTATTTTAAATCCTCGAGCTGAGGTCGTCGTTTTTACCTATTCAAAAGTTTTCACGTTAAACTTGTGTCACATTTTATTATCTATTTTCTATTGTTTGCATCACATGTACATTTGGTGTAAGATTCCATTCAAGCTACAAATTTAGATCCTTACAAGCTCCATCCCCTCTTCTCCTTCTAACCTTCATAACTTGACCCTCTTCTCCTTATACACTTTCTCCCTCTTTAGCCACTTCCTTTTCTTTTTGCATTCAACCCTTTCTCTTTCCCTAACCAGTCAAAATAGTATGAAAGAAGCCTTACAAAATTTGGTGTCTAAATGCAAGACAGCCATCCACCATGATGTTGATAAAAACATGTCTCCCACCTTCAGAGTTTATTCTATATGTTTTCTACATCTAAAATGGTAGTTGAAAATTGTTTCCCGAATAAAAATTGGCTCAATTTTTTTGAAGAGTGGCAAAAAGCCATGGCTTTCAAGTCCAACACTCCTAAAATTTAACTCAATCAAATCCTTGATGGGGTTAGCAACATTTGGGGTACAATTCTTGACAAGATGCCTTTCATTACTTACGAGTGAGTCTCTAATGTCTTCATCGCCAATTTTGAAAGAGAAGACGACAAAAATGTGATCTTAAATACCCCGGCAAAACATATCCACGATTATTCTCCTTCAACGAAGTTTCAACTCCTACCTACAACATGATAAGATTACCTTCACATTAAGTTTTGCTTCGATCCAGGATTTCGCTCACACAATATGTGGAAAGGTAGAGGACGCCCACAAAGACAGTCTTGGGAAGTTCATCAAAATGGACATTAATCATTCATATATAAGTTATTCGACTTTTAGTCATATACTTGTAAGTTTACAAACGAACAAGCCTCTTACACTTACCACCACGAGGCCAAGGCCGGACGGTTTCTCCGATGCTCACATCTCTTTTAAGTACGAATGGATTGAAGCATTTTGCAGTTTTTGTAGTGTTATCTCCCACCCAATGTTTATATGCCCAGACCTCGCTACTCTAATGTCAGAGAGAAGAAAGTGTTCTGCCACACACCTTGATGCGAGAAAAACTCGGTCTTTAAATACCCCACTCAAAACTATGGGTGTTGTAATATAATAAGGGTAAGCGGGAGTTGAATCCACGGGGAGTAAACGTATTAAAAATATGTTTTCCTAATTAACTAATAAACGAATCTTAATTAATTTTGATAAAAAGGTTTTAGACTAAAACATCAATCTAAATTACTAACTTTCATTACGATTATAAGGAAAATAACCTAGGCTTTGGATCACCACCGACTTAGTTTACCAAAACGATATGAAAACGGTAGCTTCTATCCGTACGTAATAGCCATGGCTAGGTCTATTCAGGTCTAAGATCTAGGGTTAGTGGCTAAAACCCTAGGTAAGAACTTTGTTGTTCATAGAGAATCGAATCTAGGGATTATAAAATACTTTTCATGGCTAGGTGAAAAGTATTAACACTAGTGATCCAGAATTTTCTTTTAGCGTGAAAACAACTGAATATGGCTAATTCAGCAACTTCCTCATATCCTTAATAACTTAGAGTTGTCATGGCTAGATCTACTCTTCGTAACTACAAATTAGAGAATTGAAGATTAATTCTAGATCTAAACTACTATTAATATTAACATCAATTTAGCTCATTTCACCGGAGGTTCAATCCTTAGCCAAAGCTAAGAAGACTAGCTCTCCATTAATGATGTTGATCACAACTTAAATTAAACGCATAAAATAAAATAAAAAGATGGTGAAAATTGCAAGCTTTATTCCTTCCTGAGATTGAGATGTAAAAATACATAGAATTGTTCTCCTATATATAGGCGATAGGAGAGACTTGCTTACAAATCTAAGACTCTATCCCTAAGTAAATATAAACCCTATCACGGATAAATCCTTGTAGAGTTCTTCATTATCTTTATTCAATAGAGAAAATCTACAAGTACACTGAATGTAGACATCTTCCTTGTACCTAAGAGACTGCTGGAGATGCTTCAGCTCTTTATACATTCTATTAGATGTCTTTTTCTACTTATTAGCTCCAACAGCGATAAGTGCCTGAAAATAAGAAAATGCTACTAACATTATAAAATAATAAATTAGGATTAACAAAATGATACTTTTAGACGTATTAATCCTGCGTATTTCTGCGTTTATCAAATACCCCCAAACATACCATTTTGCTCATCCCGAGTAAAATAAAGAAATAAAATTAAACTAAGAAAGAAAACAACTTTCGCAAGACTCCCGATTGCATTTAGTATATGCAATAAGCCGTTAAACCCCGAGGTGTCCCTAGTGGACGAGTGTTGTCTCTTGAGGGTTTACAGTGACTATACCCACAATCAATAATGATATTATGGCAATTTTAAATGATAAGAGACTCATTTCCTGTTAATTTATCCTTATTTAGTTATGACAAAAATATGCAAACAGTAAATTCCTTGAAACCTATTATTCTCTGAGTATACCATAGAATATATTGTACTTATCCAAAACTAGAGATACTACCTCATGATTATAAAGAAATTCAAGTATTTTACCAGATATATCTGAGTGTATTGTGAAGATAGTTTTAGTGCTTAATACGTTATCTAGAATCATTGAGTCAGTGTATGGTAGTCGAGTACTTACTGGAATAAATTCAACGATCAGTTTGACATGTACCTTAGTCAATTTATTCTCTGGTATCTTATTATTCATAGCCTTTTGAGTACATTGTTTCTTAGTGAAGCCTCCGTAACAAGGAGTTTTTTGTCGACAATCCCTGCCAGTTGGCTAAGGTTGCCTGGGTTTGGTGCCCCTTCATGACCTAGACTCAGGATTCCCACAAGTAATATTTTGTGTGCTCCATTCACATAGTTCATTGTCATACTCGAGATTGGTGATAATTTTTCTTCTTTCCGTTCTTAATCATGCGAGTAGCCTTGCAGCGTAAAATTTTGTAGAGCAACTTTGGCTTCTTTTATTTTCTTTTTTCTTTTTATACTTTTGGGAATGAAGTTATTCTTAAGAAGTAGTCTCCTTTAGAGCGAATTATTTCTAACATAAATACTAAATTTCCCTAAAACTAGTCAATAACCTATCGAATATATCAATTACAAAACTATAGTGAAGTGCAGGTTTTCAAAATATACCACGTAACTTGAATTAGTCGCTAATTAAAAGATAGTACATCAAACTTAAGACGGTGTGCAAAATATTTTAGTGTACACTTGCAAACTTTTAAGTTATAGGTTTCATTTTAGATTTATTCGGGTTTCCAAACCAATATTTATGTCAAAATAAATTCAGTCTAAATGTTGGAAATTTATCAAAAATACATCATAAATTGCCAAGAGTGTCATTATTTCATTTTTCTTCAAAAAATATTCTAAAAATATTTTTCCTACCCCCAAACTTAAATAAAATATTATCCCTAATATTAAAGAACAAAAAATAAAAATATAAAGGAAAATTGGAATTTCTCAACTGAATGTGTCGTGGGTTGCCTCCCAAAAAGTGCTAAGTTTATCGTCTTCAGCCAGACAAAACTCCCGTACCCCCAAACTTATGTGAATTCAAGAAATTATTTAGGGACGGGCAATTCCCTGTGTTCGGGCTCGCAAAGATCTATATCAGGGAAATTTTCAAAAGGGATTGTCTCGAGATAAGGTTTAAGACGTTGGTCATTAACGTTAAAATTTTTCCTAGTACGATAATATTTTACTTCAGCCAACCATTTTGGTGTATGTTTACGACTTCAAACGGGCCATGCCAACGGGTTTGTAATTTTACAGGAAAAAAATGCAGCTTTGAGTTAAACAATAAGACTTTTCGTCCAGGTGTAAAGATTTTTCGTACTATATGTTTATCATGATATGTTTTGATCCGATCCTTATATATTTTAGCATTTCTGTATGGTCTGATCCCCGGCAACGGCGCCAATTTTGATGCGAGAAAAACTCGGTCTCTAAATACCCTGCGCAAAACTACGGGTGTCGTAATATAATAAAGGTAAGCGAGCTCGAATCCACGGGGAGTAAACGTATTAAAAATATGTTTTCCTAATTAACTAATAAACGAATCTAAACTAATTTTGATAAAAAGGTTTTGGACTAAAACATAAATCTAAATTACTAACTTTTAGTATGATTAAAAGGAAAAGAACCTAGGCTTTGGATCACCTCTGACTTAGTTTACTAAAACCATATGAAAACGGAAGCTTCTATCCGCACGTAATAGTCATGGTTAGGTCTATTCAGGTCTAACATCTAGGGTTTGTGGCTAAAACCTTAGGTAAGAACTTTGTTGTTCATGGACAATCAGATCTAGGGTTTATAAATTCATTTTCATGGCTAGGTGGAGAGCATTAACTCTAGTAATCTAGAATTCTCTTTGAGCGTGAAAATAACAGAATATGGTTAATTTAGCATCTTCCTCATATCCGTAGTAACTTAGAGCTTAGAGTTGTCATGGCTAGATTTACTCTTCATAACTACAAATCAGAGAATTGAAGATTAATTATAGATCTAAACTACCATTAACATCAATTTAGCTCACTTCACTGAAGGTTCAATCCTTAGCCTAAGCTAAGGAGATTAGTTCTCCATTAATGGTGTTGATCACAGCTTAAATAAACGCATAAAATAAAATAGAGAAATATTGAAAACTATAAGCTTTATTCCTTCCTAAGATTGAGATGTAAAAATGCATAGAATTGTTCTTCTATTTATTAGAGATAGAAGAGACTTGTTTACAATTCTGAAAATCTATCCCTAAGTAAAGATAAATCATATCTCAGATAAATCCTTGTAGAGTCCTTCATCATCTTTATTCCATGGAAAATATCTACAAGTATATTGAATGTAGACATTTTCCTTGTACCTGAGAGACTGCTGAAGACGCTTCAGCTCTTTATACCTTCTATTAGATGTCTTTTTCTACTTATTAGCTCCAACAGTGATAAGTGCTTGAAAATAAGAAAATTCTACTAACATTAGAAAATAATAAACCGGGATTAATAAAACGATACCTTTAGGCGTATTAATCTTACGAATTTCTATGTCTATTACGCCTCAACGTCACCGAGTTTACATCTAGGTCTTACATTCGGGCCTTTTATTAACCTAATGTATTTTCTACACCTAACCATCCAATTAGCCTGAACGAGTCAACGTTTGCCCTAAGTTGTTATTCAAAGCCGATGTGTCGCTAGGAGCGAGCACATCTAATTTAGTATAGAAGTGTGTAGTTTAGCCGATATGTACATGATAATACAATCATACAGGTTAGTGAAGGGCACATATTAATTGTAGTACAATCTGTATGAATAAAATAATCATCCTATAAGCCCGAATGAGTCAAGGTTTGCCCCAAGTTGTTATTCAGGGCCGTTGTGTCGCTAGGAACGAGCACATATAATTTAGTATAGAAGTGTGTAGTTTAACCGAAATGTTCATGATAATGCAATGATACAGGTTAGTGAAGGCCGCGTATTAATTATAATACAATTTGCATGAACAAAATAACACCTCTTAAGGAGATGATCGAGTCTAGTGTATGTACACTATCACCTTAAGATAGATTCGCCTCTGCCACAGTACTTTGTAGGAATGTAGGCCCATGTCTCCCAAGATACAACGATCATTCGCAGAGAGAAGAAAGTACTTCTATCTCTCTACCAAATGAACCTTGATTGCGTCTATTTTCTCTCTTGAATAAATAACCCAAAAGAAAACTCTAAAAAGCTAATCTAAAATAATTAAAACAAAGTTAAGTTATATAGAGCAAAGGTGACTCTTTACCAAGGGTTACACCTTAAGATACACCTCAAGTTAGTGCATATTTACCAAAGGTCACACTTTAAGTTGCATATGTTGGAGACAACCCAACTCACACCTCAAACCCAAAAATATGACTAACTGTTCCAAGGAATCCCCATGAGCCCAAGGCCCCAAGGACGAATCATAGACTTATAAAGTTATAAAAATAAGTGAGTTTTTTAAGTCAAGCATGCCCATGGGTAGCCCATGCACCCAAGCTATTTTGCACACATGGGTCGTACATGCGCATGTGACTCACCAACTCTCACACACAATACCACAAGCTAAGTATTAGACTTAATTATATAGTAGAGTTGAGCTTCCATCATTTCCAATATGGAACTAAAAATACTTAGTTCTACCATTCAAGCAAAAGGAAAATGAAACTTTCTTTGTATTTTCCAATAATCCCCCACATTTGAATTGTAATAGACAAACTAAGACAAAATAGAGAAAATCAGGAAATAGTCCTACATCAAGAGAGGTGTCTTATGGACTTAAACCTTCCCTAGTGAATAATAATTAGATTTAAGGTGATTAGTGAACATATGTCTTGAACTGTCAACTTTAGTGTAAACTAAGACAATAGTCTTCATACAGTATTTTTCCAAATACAATCGGCTCTCACAGTTGTGTTCAATTCAGCCCTAAACAAAACTCGGATACAACAGGGTACTCTTAATAGGCAGTTTCATTTTCCTTTTGCTTGAATGGTAGAACTAAGTATTTTTAGTTCCATATTGGAAATGATGAAAGCTCAACTCTAGTATATAAGTAAGTTTAATACTTAGCTTGTGGTATTGTGTGCGAGAGTTGGTGAGTCACACGCGCACGTGCGACCCATGTGTGCAAAATAGCTTGGGTGCATGGGCTACCCATGGGCTTGCTTGACTAAAAAAACTCACTTATTTTTATAACTCTATAAGTCTATGATTCGGCCTTGGGACCTTGGGATCATGGGGATTCCTTAGAACAGTTAGTCATATTTTTGGGTTTGAGGTGTGAGTTGGGTTGTCTCCAACATATGCAACTTAAAGTATGACCTTTGGTAAATAGGCACTAACTTGAGGTGTGTCTTAAGGTGTAACCCTTGGTGAAGAGTCACCTTTTCTCTATATAACTTAACTTTGTTTTAATTATTTTAGATCAGTTTTTTAGAGTTTTCTTTTGGGTTATTTATTTAAGAGAGAAAATAGATGCAATCAAGGTTCATTTGGTAGAGAGATAAAAGTATTTTCTTCTCTCTGCGAATGATCATTGTATCTTGGGAGACATGGGCCTACATTCCTGCAAAGTACTGTGGCAGGAGCAAATCTGTCTTAAGGTGATAGTGTACATACACTAGACTCGATCATCTCCTTAAGAGGTGCTGTTTTGTTCATGCAAATTGTATTACAATTAATACGCGGCCTTCACTAACCTGTATCATTGCATTATCATGAACATTTCGGTTAAACTACACACTTCTATACTAAATTAGATGTGCTCTTTCATAGCGACACAATGGCTCTGAATTACAACTTGGGGCAAACCTTGACTCATTCGGGCTAATAGGATGATTATTTTATTCATGCAGTTGTGTTCAATTCAGCCCTATTAAGAGTACCCTGTTGTACTCCACCATTTTGCACACATGGGTCGCACATGCGCGTGTGACTCACCAACTCTCGTCATACTCATATAGGTGACTGCCAATTAAGAGTACCCTATTGTAATCCACTTGTAAATACAAGTCATTGGAATTATTAAAAGCTCATAGAACTTACCCTAAAAATCGTTACAGGCTGTACTGTTTACATCATGAAATGAGCAGGAGTTAAAATGTTATCAGTGCTCATGTTGAGTAACTCATAACTAGTTATCCTATTAAACCTAGATCAGGAGATTTCCAATCAACTAGGTTAGGTTTTCGCTGAGGTTAACATGAACTTAAAGGCTTTAAGCCCATTCTCCTCGATGTGGAAAATATTTATATTTTTGCCAACCCTTTTGTAAATGGATCCGCTAGGTTATCACTTGACTTCACAAAGTCAATAGATATAACTCCACTTGCAAGTAATTTCTTTACAGTATTATGTCTACGATGTATATGTCGTGACTTACCGTTATAGACATTATTCTTTGCCCTTTCAATAGCTGCTTAATTATCACAATGGACACATAAGGCAGGTACTGGCTATGGCCATAGAAGAATATACTCTAAAACTGTTGAAGATACTCAGCTTTATCTCCTGCTAAATCTAGAGTAACAAACTCTGATTCCATAGTCGTTCGAGTTATGCATGTTTGTTTTAAGGATTTCAATGAGAAAACTACACCACCAAGTCTAAACACGTATCCACTTATGGAGTATGACTCATTAGAATCTGACATCCAATTTGCATCACCTCGTGGATTTCCATGAGACAGCTCCACCACCAAGTGTAAACCATAGGACTACGGCTCTATGTCTGAAGACAGGGGAGGAGGCATCTCTCTCTTAAGGGCATGCTCGATAAGAGGTGCTGGACTCGAGGAGTAGGGGAAGTATGGTTTTAGTTAGGAAGAGAGAAGCAAAAGAGTTATCTCAATCAGATACATGGAAAATTTGGTGAAATCTTGGTTTTTAAAAAAAAGGTAGCTCTGATATTTCCACAATGGAGTATTACTTTAACCAACCTACGTATGGATCTCTTCTACCTACTGACGTACAAATAGGTGGTTAATCCTCAATTTTGATTAAGTAGATGTTCAATGAGTTGAGTTAAATCTCCCATAACTTCTTCTTTTTTCATCTGTCCGTTGACACAATAACTCCCTAGTTTCATGTTAGTAGCACGATCTAATTTGGATTTTGATTGGGGTAAGCTAAAAACTTTAGATGATAACTGAAGGTACCTATCCCTTGATCTCACTTAAAATTGAGTTGTCGCCAGTTCAAATTACCTCCATCTCAAACCCCACGCATTTTTAATGACTTCTCTATTCAACATTTCAACCTACTCCACGAACTGGTGAAGAACGTGGGTCGAACTCAAACCGAAAAACCTTAACCATTCAAAAATACCTGTCTCTCACGAACTCATTAGTTATTCAGTCAAACTGCCATTAACCATATTATTCAGAGAACATACTCCATCAGGATGAAGAACCACGGAGATGGCATATATAAAGAAAAAGTTCCAGAAGAGATAGGGACCAAAAAATTACAGGAGAAATCACCAAGAAAATTACTTGTTCTAGATTCTCAAAAACATTCAAACTTCTTAGTTAAGAGGTTTAAGCATTTCTAAATCTAGGGATCACTTGTAATAAGTAATCCGCCTCAAGCAATAAATATACTTTTACAAAAATCATCCACTAGAGGTCGTGGCTTTTTACCTATTCAGAGGTTTTCTACACTAAAATCACTTGTGCCATTTCTTGATTTCCATTATAATATTGTCACAGGTTCATTGGTGTGATAGAGAATTCCAAGCCATTTTGAGCTTACAGAATTTGGCCATTACATTTGGCATAGTCAGTGGGAAATATTACATTTCCACAATATCCTAAGGCATTCATTCACTGCAATTTTCAATCATGGTTACTTCCAGATGGCCGGCTACAGGCATCCAACTCGATGTTTCAGTGGAGCCAGAGCAACTTGCGGAGATGCGAGCAAATTTTAACCCCAAAACAGAGAAACGTGCCGAGCTCAAACTTCACTTAACTAAGGATCGAGAGCTCCACGAGAAGGAGCTCGACAAAGAACTACAAGCTCGTTTGACAGCGCTCAAATGATATGAAGACCAGATGACAGCAATACAGACAACCCTAGAGGCTCTGTAAAATACTCAGCAGACTCCTTCAACAAGAGGTCATGATCAGTTGTTAAAAACCTCCCGTGTTTCTACAAGGGAATTATTGGGGCCTCGAGGAGTCACCAGTAAAGTTATTTCTAGGAATGTTCAGCACGAACCACAACCATCCATTCATTTGGGTGGTGAAGTTCAGTCTGAAGCCAGCCGAGGTCACCAAATTTTCGTCCGTCATGAGGAAGAACAACGACCTCAGCATCAAGTTCCAGTATGACATCGTTTGAGTGAAGGTACTAGTACTCATCATCCACAACCTGCTCGTCCAACAATTCAACCAACAAGTCATTACGCCATGAAAGAGCAGATGGACCAACGTATTAAAGAGTTGATCGAAGCATAAGTTTTGGGTACCGCCGGCGACATCACAAAATTACAAGGAAATCTGATTGCGATAGAACTATTTGATATGGAGATACCAAAAGGTTTCCATACTCCAAAAATTCATAAATACAAAGGTAGTGACCCGAAGGAGTACATTCAGTAGTACCATGATTCATTGGGATTGTATTCCAATCTCAATCACATCCTCTGCCATTTGTTCACCTTAAGTTTGTAGGAGGAACCACTCCGATGGTTCTACTCTCTCCCTGAAGACTCCATATATACATTCGATCAACTGCAAAAATAGTTCATCAAGACGTATGCTCACAACAGGGACAAAAAGGAAAATTTATATTCTCTTATCAGTCTCAAACAATCACATAGAGAGAAGCTCGAGGCTTTTGCGAAGAAATTTTAGAGCTCACGTGTAAAGTAGATAACCTAGATCATAAAACATCTGTTATAGCTTTCACCAACGCGCTCCAGCTCGATTGCAAGGCCATAGAGCACCTCTTCTGTAACAAACTTGTGACCTTGGAGGATATGATCACCAAGGTCAATAGTTACGTCAACCTGGAAAGGATGATGTATGAGCAACATAAATCTACTAAATCCATCCTCACCACCAAAGGACGTTAATCTACATATTGAAACACTGAACCAAAAGAGGAACAGGGAGATCAGAAGTGTACCAAGGGCAACACTGGCTACCCTCATAAAGGCAGTCCGCCAAGCAAACCCATCCTCCCAAAACTGAACGTCCAAATCTCCACAATTATTCCTCTACTTTTGTAGAATTAGCTTTACCGAGTCTCTCAACCACTGAGACCAATCGATAATTAACCATATTGCCTGCATCATAAGGTAAACCACCATTATACTGACAGTTGTTATGCTTTACATAGATTTCTTGAGTATATTTTCAAAAAGGGATGGATATTCAAATATATTATCGACCTGGAATCATACAAAGATGGCAGCTATAAGAAGCAGCTTGAAGTTGTTCAGGTTAATGATCAATCTGAGTAGAAGCATCTTTACCATATGCACCATAGTAACATTATCAATATCAACCAGATCACCAACTCAAACAGATCCAAGCGCATGAGGCTATCAGAATGCTGCGATCTCACATCTTAAGACAAAGAAGCCAAGCCTCTTCCTGAGTCGAGCAATCGCCAGCTTGGGATTTTCTTCGAAGATTGCGATACTAGCCATGTCAAATTTCTACATCATGATGCGTTAATAATAATGCTCAAAATGAAGAAGTTTGTCATGCGCACGATAATGATCGATACTGGAAGCGGTATTGAGATTTTATTTCAGAGTACTATCGCCAAATGGGATTGGCCAACCAAGTTATTCAGAGCGACACCGATATCAGTGGGTTCAATGGTTCTAGAGAAGAACGAGTAGACAAGATCATCTTACCTATTACCGCAGGACCAGCTACCATCGACGTCGTCTTCTATATCATCAACGCCAAATCTCGTTATCTCAAGATTATGGGCTGCTGCTGGATTCACAACATGGAAGCAATCGCTTCCACCTATCATCAGACACTCTGATTTAAATACAACAATAGTATTTATGAGATCAGAGGTAGTCAAAAGCTCTCTCAAGCTTGTGAGAATACCTTCTCTGCTATCCTAGATACTTCAGACAGATTTGTTGTATTGTAATTATAGGAAGTTGATCACCTCAACAATAAACCTTTCACGGAGGAGCCTATATAATATATCAACATTGATGGACCTAGCAGAGGTACTTTTATTAGTACTAAGCTGGTTTAGCACAAAAAAATGCTCTCATTCAGCTCTTGCAACTAAATCGAAACATTTTTGCGTGGTCTTTCGAAGAAATGCCTGGGGTCGATCCGGCCAAGGCATGTCACAAATTGGCCATCAACATCAACGCCACGACGGTCAAGCAGAAATAGCGATGACTATCACCTCATCTTCGTGATGAAGTTAACACCAAGATTGAGAATTTGATCAAAGTGGGTTTCATTCGAGAAGCCAATTATCCAGACAGGATATCCAATATTATCGTTGTCCCAAAAGAGAATGGAAAAGTCTGAGTTTACGTAGATTTCATCGATCTGAACAAACATGCTCCAAATGACAGTTTCCCTCATTTGAACATTCATCAGATCCTCGATTCCATAGCAGGCTATGACATCCTATCTATGATAGATGCTGCTTCAAGATACAATCAAATTCAACTTTTGCAAGAAGATCAAGAAAAAATAACTTTCATTACTGAAAGAGGTCTTTATTACTACAAAGTCATGTCCTTCGAACTCAAAAATCCGGGCGCCACCTATCAACGGTTGATGACTACAATGTTCAAAGCACATCTAGGGAAAGTTGTTGAAGTCTACATCGACAATCTCTTGTGCAAGAGCGTACAGTCAGCCAATCACATCTCAGATCTTAAAACTATATTCAACATTCTTTGATCTTATAGGATGCGTCTCAACCCCTGATAAGTGTCAAATCAGGGTACATTCTAGCCAATTTTTAGGCCACCTTATCAGCAAGAAGGGAATTGAGGTCGATCCAGATCAGATTCGGGCTTTCCTCAATATGCCTTCTACAAAAACTATGAATGACATTCAGAAACTTGCCGGCAAGATTGCCGCTATCGACCGTTTTATTTCTAAATCTTCAGACCACTGTCGTTGGCTATTCCTATTACTCCGTGGCTGCACCCAATAAGGAAAAGTTCAGCCAAATGCAGAGGCCACATGGACACCAGAATGCGAAACAGCTTTTCATGATCTTAAAACCTATTTGGGGAGGTCTCCCATAATGAGCACCCCAGTAGATAATGAGGAACTGATTATCTACCTAGCAGTCACAGATACTTTACTCAGTTTGGTTCTCATTCGACTTGAAGGAAAATTGAGAAACCAGTCTACTTCATCAGCAAAACCCTCACTCCAGCGGAAATGAGGTACTCTAAAATTGAAAAACTTTTTCTCACTCTTGTTTACACTTCACAAAAACTCAAGCACTACTTCCAAGCTCATTCAGTCAAAGTCATAACGAACTACCCACTTCAGGAAGTTCTATCCAAGAAAGAAAAATCATGGAGTGAGTAAGATTGGGAGAACATGATATCAAGTTTGAACAATGCCATTCCGAGAAGGGTCAGGCCGTTGCCAATTTTCTCGCATATTTTCCAGTGGAAGATCCCGACTAAGAGGAGCACGACCCTGGCCTTACAGAAGAAACTTCTGAAGATCCACCCTCCAAACCATTTGACGAACGAGATGAATAGATTACAACTAAAGGATGGAGACTTCTTAAGGATAGATCAGCAGGACCCGGAGGGTCAAAAATCGAAATCGTATTTATTACCCCTTCTAATGATAGAATTAAGAAATCAATCCGCTTAGATTTTGAGACCTCAAATAATGTCACCGAATACGAAGCTCTCATTCATGGACTTGGCCTCGCTCTTGGGCTTGATGTCCCCAAACTCTCAGTCTACACAGATTCCCTACTCATCGTCCACAATTACTCTGAGCAATATAAATAGAATGGAAAGGTGATCGAATATGCAGCCCTCATTGCAGATAGGATGAGCAGGTTTGCGAAAGCAACTCTCGATTATCTACCACGAGGTGAAAACAGACACGCTGATTCCTTGGCATATCTAGCTGGGGTCTTCGGTACAGAAGCTCGATATCTCCAGATCAAAATAATTTCAACCCCCAAGATTGATCGCATTTCTTAGTCTACCTCGGGGTAATAAAGGGGGAAACGATGATTGGCAAAAGCCTTTCTTGGCCTACCTCGACATCGAAAACAGTTGCAGCAAACCACTTCTAACAGATCCAAAAGAGCGCCGACAGCTGATCAACAACGCGAAGTGTTATACAAATCAAAATGATATGCTATACCGCCTTTCCGTCTTGGGGCCTTACCTCAATTGCCTCTCCAAACCAAAAGCAGACAAAATGCTTCGTGAATTACATGAAGGGACTTGTGGCTCCCATGCCATAGGTCGATTACTAGCAAACAGAGTTATTACACAAGGAGTATTCTGGCCCGACATGCGCAAGTAAGCAGAAGAGTACTCACGCAGATGTAACGCCTTCAAAAGGATATGGGCACATGATACGCGCCCCTGCACTCAAACTCCATGCAAGCAAGGTATTTTGGCCATTCAAAAGATGGGCACTTGATCTCGTTGGCGAGTTCCCTAATTCTTCAGGTAACCGCCGTCACCTACTCTTAGCTACCGATTATTTTACAAAATGGGTAGAAGCAGTTTCACTATGTGGAACCAGAGAAGAAGAGGTCATCCCTTTTATCTGGGAATACATCATCACTCAGTTTGGGTGCCCCTACCTAATTCGTATCGATAACGGGCCCCAATTTGTTAGAGAAAAAATTATAACCTTCCTCAACCAACATAATATCATCCACTCACCATCCAATCTTTATTATCCTCAAGGCAATGGCCAAGCCAAAATCACCAACAAAATCATCGTAGATGGACTCAAAAAATGGCTTCACTACATAAAAAAGAGAATTGGGTTCAGGAACTACCTCATGTCCTTTGGGAATATCGTACTACTCCCCGACAGTCAATAGGATACACCCCATTCCTCCTTGTCTATGGCACTGAGGCCGTCATTTCACCTGAATACCATCATCCAGCTCAAGAATACGAGCTGACTGACGAGGAAAATGAGTTTGAATTGGTTTGCAACCTCAATATAATTGATAAAACCAGGGAATGCGTCATCGCTAACCTAGGTTAATATCATCATATGCTAGCCAAATCGTACAACAGCCAAGTAAGAAACCGTATCTTCCAAATCGATGATCTCGTCCTCAAAGAGATTCCACAACATCGCAAAGAGACTCATGCTAGAAAATTAGCCAACAATTGGGAGGGTCCATTCATTATCACAGGTCTCTCAGGCCTAGGATCATATTATCTCATGACAGAAGAGGGAATCCCCATTTTAAATCCCTATATTATCGTTAAGCGTCTCACTACTCCATTTCTATTCTTGTTTTTGTTTTTTCAATTCCAAAAGTGAGATTTTTATCTCCATCTAATATAAATTATGAACTGATCAATGAAACTTCCAAGTTTTTACAATATCTCTCTACTTACGTAGATTCAACTACATTCTATAGATTAAAGCGTAGATAATACTAGTTTTTAATCGATCTTATAACAATTAAATCAAAGATAACACTTGATTTCGCTGACTCTACTAAATCTCTGCGATTGAAACAAATGTAGAAACTTGTTTTATATTAAAGACTCTACCAAATATTAAATAGGGCAAAGGTAATACTAGCCTTCATCTACTTCAACTTGTTTGGGATATTATACCAGTTAAATCAAGGATAACACTTAGTTTGGCTGACTCTACTAAATCTCTGCGATTAAAACAAATGTAAAAACTTGTTTTATATCAATGACTCTAACAGGCTTAAGATAATGCAAAGGTAATGCTAGCCTTCATCTCTTTTAATATGTTTGCATCATTACTACAGTTAAATCAATATTCACTTGGTTTGACTGACTCAACTAATAAAGATACTTTTACAAAAATCCCCCACTCGAGGTCGTGGTTTTTTACCTATTCAGAGGTTTTCCACGCTAAAATCACTTTTGTCATTTCTTGCTTTCCATTAGAATATTGTCGCAGGTTCATTGGTATGATAGCGAATTCCAAGTCATTTTGAGCTAACAAAATTTGGCCATTACAATAACGAGCAGTTAGGCACGCGCTAACGCGCATGCTAGACCGTTATGCTCTGAAAATATTTAAGCTTTAAGTGTATATAGTATTTGTATTTATTAGAGAATGACATTTAAGTGTTGAAGGTATATTTTAAGTTTGTTTTGGTTTTTAATTTTTTATCTAAACAAAATATAAAGGATTGTATAATATTGGTTATATATTTTTTAAATCCAAACCACTAGGTGGATATTCAACCTTTGAAGATGAAATAATCCCTGTAGCTCTCTGTTACAAATCTTCGGGTATTGGGTAAGCGTTGTGAAGCATCCATCTGATGGGATGGTCTTCATAACTCATACCTGAGCCCGGGCTTGGTTTCAATATACCTTCCAGAATGTCAATGAAGTAGTCGGGAGGATTAACACGTTCAGGTACATTTATCCCAATGCCTGCAAAGTATTCTTCAATTTTCTTTACTGAGCAATGGTACACAGTAAGGCCACCTTTGGCTAGAAGTATGAAATCGTCAAACATCTTGAATAAAGTATAGCTGAAAGAAGAAAATTACTAAACATTATTAGCATAGTGGGATAGAAATAAAATTCAGATACAAGTATACAACTAGTATTTGCATGTCTAAGATGCCAAGTACAAATATCCACTAGAACCATATTTCAAAGTTTATTTATTTCATGACCAGCTTATGCATCTTAGGTTGATATTACTAATATAGATTGTAGGGGTTACGATAGTTTTCAGTACCCCGCATTTTGGGGTAGTTTTCTAGCACCATAGTTCAAACTTTACTTAATTCATGGCCAACTCATGCATCTTAGGCTGATAGGCGGATACTAATGTAGGGCTTAAGATAGTTTTAGAACCTACTACTAAACTTAACTTCTTCATAACTACCATTTATTAATAGGCAATGATTTGGGGAAGGTATGCCTCAATAGTTCTATTTACCATGAACATCTTCCTCTATCTCCTTGAGGAGTAGTATGTTTATCATCAGCTTCTCCGTCACCACCATTTAGTTGGAAAGCAATCAAAGTATCTTGTGAAACAGCCAAGTCTAGAACAGTGGATTGTTTATCATTATCTTCCTCGCTACTAATAGAAACTATATCGCGATGTAAATGTATTTGACGGTGTAAATGCTGGCACAAACATTTAAATTTAAACCTTCAACTTTTACAATCTTTGGAGTCTGATTATTTAGATGTGGAATACCTTGCAAAGCAGCCAAGCTTAGAACAGGGGATTGATTGTCATCAACTTCACTAACATAAACTATTTAGGGATGTCCTTGAATGTTACAACAATATTAAGTCCACCCATCATATTTGCAAAAACAAGCGTAGAAATATTAAGTCCGCCCCATCTTAAAATTTCTACGCTTTCTTAATAAACTATTTGTTGTTGCAAATACAATTCTGCATTAGTTCTTCTTTAGATCAAGATAGTATATGACAACATGGGGCTATCAAATCTTATTATGTATAACAGCCAACAATTGTATATACCTAGCCGTCCTAGCAATCAGCCAATTAATTTTCCTCTTAGAATATATTTGTTTGGTAGTAAACATAGCAATATCGATTAAATACAATTTGTGTTGTTTATTCAGTTATAATGCCCATAATCAAGGTAAGAGATGTGTATACAACTATCTCTGATGAACGGTTTAAAGACATGGCTTTGATAAAGGCTGATAAGAACCCCAAGCCTCCAAAAAAGCAAGACTCCTCAGTTTTGAAGAAAGATAGGATGACGGGAACTTCAGTAATTATCACCCGGTTATGATCTTGGCTATGATCAGCAAGTGCATCCTGCAAAAAAATAAAGATTATATATTAGGATTGCAAAAATAATAGAAGATTAGATTGGTTAATTGGTTGATTAATGGACTTCCTTAATCCCTTATATGCAGAAGATAATGGAATCCCATTTCACAATATTAAATCATACAAAATGTCCCTTAATTACACATGTTCAAGTAGGTGTAGTTTCTAGAGGAATAGATTAAAGACTTGTTTAAGATAGGAAGTCAAGCAAACCTAGAATTTTAGATTGTTATGCATGATTTTTTTTCTCGATCAGACTTTGGTTCTTCTAATGCAGTCCGACATATATAGGTGGAAAGAAGCTACAACATATCTTAACATGCGATGGAGAGATTGAGAAGTAATGTACCCTATTAGCTCTGGTAGGACTAGTATTTAAGCTCTTTAGAATGTTCTTCTAAACTAAAGCCATATTATGACCAGATTAGCAATGTCTGTAGTTGAAAAAATACACCTTATTACATGTAGAACCTGATTACATGTAATTGATAAAACAACCTATACATGGTAGGACCTGATAAAATGTAGTTGAAGAAACATTTTAAGAAAGAAAACATACTTGGATAGTTACATTCATATCAACATCTCTCTAGTACTTCATGAGCTTTTCATTCTTGACAGAATGAAAATTGAACATGACTCAAACTCTCTTGGATTTCATTATATGCATTTTGGTAATAACGGTAAGAAAAAATAACATGAGTGCTTCTCTTGAGTGGTATGTACCGTGGTTGCGAAAAATACATTTATAAATGTAGTTAACAGTACAAACGTTGGCACAAACATTTGAATTTGAACATTCTTCTTTTACAATCTTCAGAGTCTGATAGTATAGATGTGGAGTACTTTGCAAAACATCCAAGTGTAGAAGGGGGGATTAAATATGATCAAATTCGTCATCACTAACATAAACTATCTGGGGATGTCCTTTAATGTTCCGAAAAATATACTTATATAAGTATTTGACAGTGTTAACACTGCAGCAAATCTCTAAATTTAACCTTAGTAATTTTACCATCTTTGGGAACTGGTTATTCAGTTGAGAAGTTGGCCTGTTGAATTTAACCTATATAGTAAAGAAAATTATAATTTAGAAAGATAATAATACAATAAGTAATGGATTAAACAAAGTTGTAAAAATTTAATTTAGAACGCTATTATTTAATTCAGGTGTAAATTGAGCTGCTTGGGGTATGTTTTACTAGATCAACATAGTGTAATCATTGTAGAGGTTTTGTTCTGCCACTTCTTTGGGTTGATGATTAGCTATGAGTGTCCTCACAAAATGATATGTTCAAAAGGATGATTTGGGCTGTGCATGAGGTTTGAGGTTTAGGTTCTTATCAGCTATTTATAAACTCTCCCTAGTTGTGACGACCTACCGAACGCCGGCCAAATTTACCCGAGCGTTTTGAGTTCTGTCCGAATGTATTTGTTCTCTATATCCTAATATAGCAGCACGCCAAGTTTCGTCGCAATCGGATTCAGTTAAGGGGGCGAAAAGGTCCAGTACGCTTCGTCTCATGTTTTAACGTTTCCTTTTGGAAGTTGACTATTTACTTAGTAGCTATATTAAGGAGGAACCTTGGTCCGATCCTCCCCATGACTAAAAGAGCTTTAATGCTTGGTCATCAAGGACCCCGGCTCATGGACTATCTACAAGGGATAGTTATGAGTTCTCCTAGGCCTAGGGTAGGCTAGGGGACATTGCCTCGCAATGCGGGCCGGTTTTCATTAGAGGGCTTCATATGGCGCCGCTATACCCCGCGCGCTATCCGAGATGCACCGCCCCTTTCAGATGGACAGTATAATTAGTCCAGGCTCGTCGCCCCTTGAGATATGAGTCCCTTAGGTGGAAACCGGCATATTGAGCTACCCTGATCCGCTACTGGACAGGTGTGCTTTCCGCGTCTCGCGCGCGTCGTGAGAGATTACGCTGTAGGGATTATTGAGGGAACCTTCAGCGTTGTTGCCTTTACTGAATACATATTCAATGACCCCTCACGAGTATCCAGGATAATCTGGATGTCGCTCTAGCATCCGTGGGTTGTATGCCACTGGCGCGCCGCGCCTGTGAAGATGGCTGGTACACGCCGACATCGCGTCCGTGTACGCCGCACGGTCCCTTATTCCGCTGCACTCCGGGCACTGTAGAGTCGGTCCCGGCTAGGGCCGTGTCACTAGTCCTAACATGTTAGGACATTTATGTGAGAAAAATATGAAAAAAATAAGTTTGTTGTTGTTGAGAAATAGTAACCTTTTCTGGGGTTGAGAAATGTTGATTCTGATGTGGTTCAGTTATGGAGGAATTACCACTTGCCATCTCTACTAGTAACTGTTGTTATCTCTGCCCAAGATTCTGGTTTGATGCCCTTTTACTGATAGGAGATTCTGGCTCCAATAAGTATTAGGTGCAGATTCTGAATCAGTACTCTCCCCACTGACTTTGAGCTTCCCTGGAAAAGAAATTTCAAACGCAAACACAAATATCACATAGGTATTCATCTAAAAAGTGCATCTTTGCAAGAAAAACATAGGAATTCTCATGACTAGAACGATAGGCAAGTTTTAAAATCTCAGTAGAATGTTTCTCGCCAACAATATAGTTCTTACTCTTCTTAAGATCCAATATATGATCAACTCTTGAACACCATATACAAGGTGGTTTTAGGCCAAAATACTCAGAGTAAACCGTGATGAGATACCAAAAGAAGTTGAGAAGGAGAATTATAAGAACTCATTCAAGGATGGTATAAACTAGAATAGCAGTAGGTTTGTTGGTTTTCTTATGTAACATGGTTGCAAATTTGTTGGCAGCCATGGTTCTTTTAGCTATAGTTATTTACAACAAATGAAAGAAAGACAAATAGAGGAAGAGAAAGAGAGAGAGTTATAAAAGAGAAACTAGAGAAAGAGACTAGCTTTGGTTGGTGATTATAAGAAAGTGAATGGACTTAAAAGAGATAGCCAAAGAAGACTTACAGACTTACAGAGTCAGAAAAGTAGTTTGAGTTATTTTTAAGACAAATAATGTTTTTACTTTAAAGCTATTAAAAAGTAACAGCTGCTCCTATAAATAATAACTAACATATAAAGCGAAGTTACTATATAATAGAGGAAGAACAGAATTCTACATTCTGGATGCTTACCTAATTTTTTTAGCTTCAAGGATTTTTATTTTTTTTTCATTTTACAGGCCGACACACGTTCTTAGACTGTAACATCTTTGGCAAATTTTCTTCGCTCACCTTGAGAAATGTTCATGGATAGAAACTGCAATATTGGATAGTAAACTAATACGGTATGAATGCTATTCACTCTAACAATAAGAAGGCTACTGTAAATTTGACCCAAAATAATTTAGAACCTAATACACAGGCTTAAATCGTGTTTCCCTAACTGTTGTATAAGCATAACCAATATTTTGATCTGACTGCCAAGATAAGCCAAACCGCCTAAATGGGAATCTGGGGAGGGAGACCCCAGGATTATGATAGTTTGAGGGACCAAGTTAACCAGGCAGCCGCAAAAATAAGTAATTCTTTTCTAAAAGAAATATTGTGTTTTTAGTTTTTTTTAACCTACCTGGGGATTTCTAGATTATTATGTGCAATTGGGTGGGGAGATCAATCATTCATTGTTGGAATTGAAACATCTCAAGTCCTTGAATCTAAGCTCGAATGATTTTAATGGGACAGGTATTCCAGAGTTCTTCGGTTTGCTCTAAAGCTTACAATATCTCAATCTTTCCAATGCGGATTTTGGTGGAAAGCTTCCTAATCAACTAGACAATCTTTCTAATCTCTATTACCTTAGCCTTAGTGGACTCTACATGGTGTCGGTGGAGATTGACAATCTTGAGTGGCATTCTCATCTTTCTCATTTAGAATACCTTGATCTGAGTCACAATTCCTTTCAAGGTCCGATTCCCCGTGGTCTTCAAAATTTAACTATGCTGACAGACCTTCATCTTTCTTTCAACTGGTTTAACTCACCAATACCTGACTGGTTGAATAGTTTTAAACATCTAAAACACCTTGATCTTAACAAAAATGCATTTCATGGTAGAATATAGCAACTATTGATAACCCGACTTCGATCACAAGCCTCTACCTTGATGGAAACTAGCTTGAAGGTGAGATACCCAATTTCTCCGGAAATCTTTGCAGATTGGTAAATCTTGGACTGTCTTATAATAATTTTAATGGGGACATAACTGAGTTTTTAACAAGTCTATCCCTATGCATCCCTTAAAGCTTGGAATTTTTCGATTTGTGACATAATAAACTTCTTTTAGGTTCCTTACCACGTCAGTTAAGAAATCTTAGAAATCTCGATCAACTTGATCTAAGGGGCAACTCATTTTTTGGTGCTATTCCGGTGTCCTTAGGAGGATTGAAATCATTGAGATTGCATTATATTAGTGATAATAATTTCAACGGTTCACTTCCAGAGAATCTTGGGAATCTTTCAAACCTACAAGAGTTATACATCGGCACCAAGTAGGGGATGATGGAGGGTAAACTAAACAAAGGTATGCAGAGAAAGTGAAGGCGTGCACCAAATCCTTCATTACTCCTCATCAGGATGTGCAGGATTCACATACAAGAATATTTAAAGTGATGCAACAATCAAAGAAAACTTAGACAGGCTCTTCAAAACTCGACTATATGACCATTTATTTCAAACTCATATTCAGGCCCATAAGGCAGACCGTTAACACCGCTTTTCGCTTAATTAGACCATCATAACGCATGGTCTGTCATTTAACTTCTTCTTTTTTGTGACAATTTTTGTGCAGTCTAACAAATATTTAATACTAATAATCCACCTCCCTTCCTATCATCACCCAAATATCTTCTTGGAGTATTTGTAAATCCCCAAGAAAGTGAGCCTAAGAATTACCTACTTGTATCCTTGATGCCCTTGTATTTATCTGCTTACCTCTATTTGAGATTTAAGTGATCACTTTTTAAGGAATTAAAGAGTCTGAATATAACAAATTATAGAAAAATATATAAAGAACCAAGATAAATGATAACTTAAATCTCTAACACAAGAAAGAACTAATTGGAGAAAAAAATCAGATGATTGAGAAAAGAAGAGATTTATTACCAATGTAGGTTCAGGAATTAGAGAGAAGCTAAGACCAAATTGGAACCTAATATGAGAGAGAGAAAAAAAAAAAAAAGAGTAATGAAGGGTTTGGTTATAGAATAGCTAATGATCTTCTTCTTCCCCTTATTTTGAAGATCTGCGACACACTGAATGCTTTATTTTTAACCGTTTTCTATAAGGTCTGCAAATCTTTTGAAGATAGATACACACCGAATCCATTGATGGCGTTTACATAAGTGTAGAGAAGCTTTGGAACTGGATTCCAAACTCTTGCAAACTCAGGGTCCAGAGGGTGATATAGAGAGAGGGAGAAAGTAGTGAGGCACCAAAAACAATAAAAAAATCCAAAGTTAAATCAATCGAAAGGTGTACGAATTCGTTAGTTATGAATCACATATACCTCTAATCGATCAGGAAGACCGTCGAGTTTATAGAGATCCTCTACGCTTCCTGTGGCATCATCGATTTGTTCACAGGTTGAAGAAGATAACTAATTCGGCAGATTGATTTCAAAAGAATGAGAAGAGGGATTCATACTGAGGGGAGGGAATAGTGTTGATTGAGTGGAGGGATTCGATCTGAGGGGAGGGAACAGTGTTGATGAACTAAATTTGCTTCCCCATCTCTAGTCAAAATGCCAGGCTGCACTAAGAATAACGACTGCTACTACCATCATCATTTACCTCTTTCTTCTTTCTATCCCCAATACCCCCAAAACCTGATGCCATTGGCACATTCCCACCCTGAAATCTCAGTGCCACTCGGAAATCTTCCTTTGACAACGAATGCGGAGGAAGTCTAGGATTCAAATTATCATGTGAATAATAGTGTGAAAGGTACACCATGTGAATAATAGTGCGACCGAATTTCTTCCTCAGATAAAACCCCATTTGAATTATTAATCGCAGGTACCTTAAAATTCAAATTCCAGCATTCGTAGATCCCTCAACTGTAGGAGGCGCACTACCTCTCCGTAATCATTCCAAAACCCTAATCTCAACAAAACACATAAAACCTATTAAATTTCCAATAAAAATCAAATCTTTACAAAACCCAAACTTCCCCTCTCCTAAGCTCCCCCTCATATCTAAATCTAACAACATCTGTAACCCACTCTCCGTAATCATTCGAAAACCCTAATCTCAATAAAACACACAAAACCTATTAAATCTCTAATAAAAATCAAATCTTTACAAAACCCAAACTTAAATCAAAATCATTAATCATACCTTTAATCTCCAATCATGCGAAATCCCTCCAAATCAATCTGCAACCACCAAATACTTTAAATTAGGCATCAAAACCAATAAAAATATCCAAAATTAAATCAATCAAAAAGGGCATTCAAATTTGTTAGTTATGAATAATACATACCTCTAATCGATCATGAAGACCATCGAGTTTATAAAAATCCTCTACGCTTCATGTATCATCATCGATTTATTCATGGATTGAAGAAGGGGAGAACTAATTTGGCAGATTGATTTCAGAAGATTGAGAGGAGGGATTCGAACTGAAGGGAGGGACTATTGTTGATTGAGAAAGACTGAAGTTTGCCATATGATTTGGCTTTAAATCTTAAAACAAATATTGGTTGACTGAAAAATATAGGCTAAATCGGCAGATAATTTGGCAGTTTTGAAATTTGAATTAATTCTGAAATTTTTTGTGAAATCCGACGGCTAGAATTTAATTTTAAAGCTTAGGAGAGATCCGAGCGGCCTAAACAATCCTCGACTCACGAGAGATGGGTAACAAAAGGCTAAGATCTAAAAAAGGTTGATGAGTTATTCCTTTAGGAGTATAGATTAAACATATAGGTCACTATTGGGACTCCTCTTAATCACGTGCCCCTTGATAATATTCAAAGTCGGTCGGGTTCCCCAATTGGTTTTGTTTCTAATGCACTTAGTCACCATTTTAAATTCCTGATGGGCTTACCAACATGTGAGCCCACTCGTGGTGCAACTCAGACTAACCCATTTTATTTGGTTAATAGGCCCATCCCATGTGAGTTAATTTCTGATGTCAATGGACATGTGGTGGCTACATAGCATTGCTCACCTTCAAATACTCAAGTTTCTCAATGCAATATTTCTCTTAGAGTTGTGCCTACTAGGCATGTGGGACATTAGCCAGGTGTAGGGGCTCGGCCCTACATAAACGACTGTCCCCTACTTACAATTTTTTTTTCCTGATATTCTCTTGCGAAAGTAAGCTGCCAGAAGAGCTCTAAGAAAAGTCATAAAAGGATTTATTTGCCTCCCAATCTTTAACGACCTGAATCATAAAATTTCATCCCTAGTTCTCAAGAGTTATGTGTCACTTCCCAAAGCATGCACTCACAATCCACACCTAAACTTGCAACAAGTTAAAGATTTTGTTATGGCGATTGCTCAACCCAATCTCATGCACAATAGAGATCCATTGGATCCCAGGCATGATAACCCCAACGGAGATAGGGATCCCGGGTACCCCGAAAAGGAATGTAACAACATTCCCTCCAATTATTTTCTGCCACACTTTGAAACATCAAATAGTTGAAGTTTGTTTCATTCCGTGTCTAGTTTAGATGTCAGGGTTATCTCGTGGTTACTCGTCGCCAGAGATTGTACCTTGAACGACTACAGCTGGACTGACACTGAACAGGTAAGTGGGCTTCTAACTTCTTGTTCTATAAAATCAAGCCCTAGGTATTTTTACAGAGTTCTAAAAAGGTAATAAGTATGTTTTTTAAGATAACAAAACTTATATTCGAATAGATTCCATTTTCTATTCGAATAGAACTGGGAACATTTCTGTTCGAATAGAATTTATTCTGTTCGGATAAAATGCCTCAGGAAGTTTTTTATTAGAATAAAATAAAATCTATTCAAATAGACTGGCTCAGCCTGTTTCTTCATATTTCTTTTTATTCAAATAGATTTCTTTTTATTCGAATAGATTGGCTCAGTCTGATTTTATTCAAATAGATTTTAAATCTATTCGAACAGAGACCGTGATTTCTGTTTTCTAATAAAAGACAACTTTCATTTTTTCAAAATTTACTTCTTGAAAAACCTATTTTTCTAGGGCTTGTTTTCTAGAGTGAGGAGAGATTATTCTTGAGAGATTCAAGAGAGATTTATATCACTCAAATATTGAATCAATAATCATTGATCAAGAAACCTAGATTTATGAATTGAAGATCTTGTGGGATTCAAGATTGGAAGCTTCGACGAGAGATTGGAGCGAGGCGTTACGAAAATGTAAAATTGACTGCGAGGAGTTCAATTAGAAGAGAGGTAACCACGGGATGTGCTTATCGAGTCTGTAAGTATTTGAATACTTGTAATTTGATTTCAATAGTGGATTGTTTAGCTGTCGGATGATTCGACAGTGACCTGTGGGTTTTTCTCCTAAGAAGGGTTTCCCACAGGGTTAAAATTGTTTGGCCTTGTGTTTAATTTCCTATTGCTTGTTGACACTAGTTAATTTGACCAACTTAATTTAGGTTAAGCTTTGGCCATTAATTCAAAGGAATTAGGACCTATCGATTTAGACCTAAAACAATTGAAATTGGTTAGTCTCAAGTGTCTAGGAATTTTACACTTCACTGCATGCGTAAAGGTTTCATATCTTTTCTCCAATGCTTTTTATAATAATGTGAAGATTAAATATTTAAAAAATCTTATTAAACATTTTGTAGTAAAATAGGATTTGGTAAACCCCGCATTAAACTTAAACACTTGTCTGAGGATCATGAGTGATATTGTTAGGCATTACCATGCTAAAAATACTTGGACCTGTAATCACAAGCTCAATCTTTGTTATGTTAAGCCTGCTTAGTAGCGTACAATTTTAATTTTGGATTCCAATTCTAGGCATCAGTAACCAACATATTTATGTGCCCGACACCTTTCTTAAAGTCGCAGATGGCATAAACTAGTTGCATGTGTTAGATTGTGGGTCGTTCATAAATACACCCTTTCAAATTATTTAACGGTGCAAGCTCTAGAATTTTGGCGCTTGAGTTATATGGAGAAGAAAAGTGTCCAATTTGGGATCCCCTGCATTCACCATCCTAAAAACTCTATACTCACATGCACCACCTCCTCTACAAAGCACGATTTGTCCCTTATTGCAGCTCGATAGATAAAAATAGGGGTGTCAGAATCCCATCTTATCTTATTATTATAGGGACCTATCCCTCGACCTAGTCCAAATTTAAACTACCTAAGTATCAGACTCATACATTTCACAAGTGGCATGAACAGTCAGCATTGCCACCTAGACCACGAACTGATAAAGAACGTTGATCGAGCACAACAGAAGAATATGAACAAGTCGAAGACACCTGTCTCCCACAAACTAAACAGCTACACAGTCAACTGTCACTTATGTTATTATTCAGATAACGTACTTCAGCACAATAACGAGCTGCGAGTAAGATCTATATAAAGAAAAAGTTCCAGAGGAGATAAGGACCAAGAAAAACCCAGAATTTCTAGATTCTAACAATAAATTTCTTTTTTCAAGATCAAGCATTTCCAGTTTAAGAAATCACTTGTAATAAGATATCAGCCTCAAGCAATAAAAGTTACTATTACAAAAGCCCTCAACTCGAGGTCGTGGTTTTTTACCTATTCAAATGTTTTCCACGCTAAATCTCATGTGTCATTTCTAGCTTTAAATTAATTTTTGTCATAGGTACATTTGGCGTATGAGTTAATTTCAAGCTATTTCGAGCTGCAGAATTTAACCATTACATTTGGCACCGTCTGTGGGAAAGAAGACATTTCCATGATATCCTAAGGCATACATTCACTCTACTATCCATTTTTAATCATGGTCACTTCCAAGCAACCAGCAATAGAATCTAGCTCTATCTTTCAGTTGAGCTAGAACAACTTACTGAACTACAGATGAATCTCCACGCTGAGACAGAAAAACGTAATGAGCTCGAGCGTCAGTTAACACTTAACCGGGAGCTCCGGGACAAAGAGCACGAAACTGAGCGACAAGCTCGTTTGACAGTATTCAAATGACATGAAGAGCATATGACAACTATGCAGACTATATTACGAGCTTTGTAAGATACTCAATAGGCTCCCCAAACCAGATATCATAATCAAGTACCGGAGAACTTCCAAGTTTTTGCACTATAAAGATTAAGACCTCGAGTAACAACCAGCAAAGCCATTTTCCAAAATATCCAACACGAACTTTAACCTTCCATTCATTTGGGTGCTAAAGTTCATTCTGTTATCAACAGAGGTCTCAAGCGCGTCGAGAGGAAGAACAACGACCTCAACCTCGAATTCCAGCACGTGGTCGTTTGAGTGAAGGCACCTGTACTCATAATCCTTAACTACCTCACCAAGTCATTCAAGAAACACGTCAATATGTCATACAAGAAGACATGGATGAACGTATCAAGGAGTTGATCAAAGCTCAAACTCTCAGCAGTAGGGACAATTTCACCAAGTTGCATGGTAGTCCACTTGCCAAAGAGTTATTTGATATGGAAGTACCAAAAGGTTTTAATACTCTGAAAATACGTAAATACAATGGCACCGATCTAAAGGAGCATATTCAACAATATCGTGATTCACTGGGGTTGTACTCCAATCTCAACCACATTCTATGTCGTCTATTCACAACAAGTCTACAGGGAGAACCGCTCCGATGGTTCCACTCTCTACCTAAAGATTTCATCCACACATTCGATCAACTATAGAAGTAATTTATCTAGACATATGCTCACAATAAAGACAAAGAGGAGACTTTGTATTCCCTTATTAGTTTTAAACGGTCATAAGGAGAGAAGCTCGAGGTCTTTATAAAAAAATTTCGGGAGCTCGCGCATAAAGTAGATAATCTCGATCAAAAAATAGTTATTACTACTATCACCAATGCACTCCAACTCGACTGCAAAGAAAAATAGTACCTCTTCTTAAACAAATCCACGACCTTGGAAGATATGATCACCAATGTCAATGGGTATGTCGACCTGGAAAGGATGAAGACCGAAAGGCATAAATCTGCTAAATCTGTCCTAACCACTAAAGGTCCAACTATCGAACGCAATAGTGAATCGAATGAGGACTTGGGTGATCAAAAGCGTTCTAAGGTGAATATTGGGAAACCGTGAAAAGGCAATTTATTATCCAAGCCAGTCCTATCCAAGATGAATGTCCAACACTCCACTATTTTTTCAATTCTATTAAAGGACAAGTTCACCGTCTATCTCAAGAGCTGGAACTAATCGAAGTCAAATTGTACTACATACATCATAATGTAAATCATCATGACACTGACAAGTGCTCTGCTTTACAGAGGTTGCTGGAATATATCTTCAAAGATGGGAGAATGTATGAATACATTTTTGATCTGGAATCATACAAGAATGAAAGTTACAAGACACAGATCGAGGTAGTCCAGGTCAAAGATCATCAGATTAACAACTCTTGCATATTCAAGAACAAAAGATTATCTGAATGTTATGATCTCACACCTCAAGATAAAGAAGCCAAGCTTCTTTCTAAGTTGAGTAATCGCCGGCTTAGGATTTCATTCGAGGATAGAGACATCAGTCACGTAAAATTTCCACATCATGATACATTAGTAATAATGCTCAAGATGAAGAAGTTTGTCATGTATACCTTTTCAAAGCACGATCGATCAGATGGGATTGACGGATCAAGTTATTCTAAGCGATACCGATATCAGTGGATTTAATAGTTTGAAGGAAGAACGAGTGGGCAAGATCATCTTACCTATCATCGCTAGACCAACCACAATTGACGTCGTATTCTTGTCATCAACGCCAAATCTCGTTATCTCGAGATTAAAGGCCGCTGCTGGATTCACAACATGGAAGCAATCGCGTTCACTTATCATCAAGCACTTCGCTTCAAACATAATGATAGCATCTACAAAATCAAAGGCAGTCAAAAGCTTTCCAGAGCTTGCAGGAATACCATCTCTACCATTCTTGATACATCATACAGATACGTTATTTAGCAATTACAGAATGTTGGTCATATCGATGATCAAACTTCAACAGAAGAACCTTGATAGTACATAAACATTGATGGACCCAGTTGAGGTACTTTTATTGGTACCAAGTTGGTCCAACACGATAAGGATGCTCTCATTCACATCTTACGATTAAATCGAGATATCTATGTGTGGACATTCGAAGAGATTCCCGGGGTCGATCCATCCAAGGCATATCACATATTAGCCATCAAAATCAATGCCACGGTGGTCAAACAAAAATAACGACGGCTCTCACCTCGTCTTTGAAATGAAATCAACATTGATATCTATAAATTGATCAAAGTAGGGATCATTCGAGAAGCTAAGTATCCAGATTGGATCTCGAACATTGTTGCAGTTTCAAAGAAGAATGGAAAGGTCCAAGTTTGTGTAGATTTTACCAATCTAAAAAAATACACTCCGAAGGACAGCTTCCCTCTTCCAATCATCCACCAAATTCTTGATTCTACGGCAGATCACGAGATCTTATTTATGATGGATGCTACATCTAGATATATTCAGATACCTCTCTTAGAAGAAGATTAGGAAAAGATCACTTTCATCACTGAAAAAGAACTTTACTGTTACAAAGTCATGCCCTTCGGACTAAAGAACGCAGGTACAACTTATTAACGGTTAATGACAACTATGTTCAAAGCACACTTGGGGAAAATCGTTGAAGTCTACATCGATGATCACCTGTACAAGAACTTACATTCAAAAGACCATATCACAAATTAATCCATAATATTCAATATTCTACGATTTTACATAATGCAACGCAATCCTGATAAGTATCAATTCAGAGTAAATTACGTCAAATTCCTCAGCCATCTCATCAGCAAGAAAAAGATTGAAGCCGACCCAAATCAAATTTGAGCTTTTCTCAACATGCCATCTCCAAAAACAATGAAGGACGTACAAAAACTTGTAAGCAAGATCGCTGCTATCAACCAATTTGATTCTAAATCTTCAGATCGCTGTTGTTGGCTATTCCAACAACTCAGAAGATGTACCAAACGAGGAAAAGTTCAACCCAATGAAGAGATCCAGTGGACTTCAGAATGCGAGTCAGCTTTTCAGGAACTCAAAACTTATTTGGGGAAGTCTCCCATCATGAGCACCCCGGTAGATAATGAGGAACATATTATTTACCTGGCAGTTACAAGACCTTCTATCATCTTGGTTCTCATTCAACTTGAGGGGAAGGTCAAAAAGCCAGTCTATTTCATCAGTAAAACCCTTACTCCGGTAGAAATGAGGTATTCTTAAATCGAGAGACTTCTTCTAACTCTTGTTTGCGCTTCACAGAAACCTAAGCACTACTTCCAAGCTCATTTAGTTAAAGTCATGACGAACTACCCACTACGAGAGGTTTTTTACAAAAAAGAAAAATCATGAAGAGTGCAGTAATGGTTAGTCAGTTTGGGCAAACATGATATCAAGTTTGAACAACGCCATTCAGAAAAAGGTCAGGCCGGTACCGATTTTCTCACAAATTTTCCAATGGAAGATACCGATTGGGACGAGCACGATCCTGACCTTCAAGAAGAAATTATAGAAGATCCACCCACCAAAGTATTTGACGAGCGAGCTGAATAGATTACAAGGAAAGGATAGATACTTCTTACGGATGCTATAGGACCCGTAGGGTCAGGAATTGGAATCGCACTCATTACCCCTTCCAACGGCAGAATCAAGAAATCAATTTGCTTGGATTTTGAAGCCTCCAACAATGTCACAAAATACGAAGCTCTAATTCATGGACTCGACCTTACACTCGAGCTTGGCGTCCCAAAGCTCTCAGTCTACAGATATTCTCTACTCATCGTCCACCATTACAGAATCTGGTGAGGTCCTTGATGGACCGGACACTATTAGACCTGTGGTAGTTAGCAAAGTCGTCTGATGGTATACAAGTACCGTTCACAAGTGTGAGGGGTGAGGGGGGGCGTAGAGGGCAGGCTCGTAGAAACCAATACTGAAGAAAGGTGAAACAAGCGGATGTGTACAGGATATATATCGGTGTAACGTCATGATAAACTTTGCCGCCCTAAAATTGCAGGCATGCTACTCTTAGAAGATAGCTCCAAAGATGACCCTGAAGCTGATTCTGAAGACGGGGAAGGAAACACTGAAGAGTGATCTTGATTTAGTTTATTTCCATTTATACTAATATTATGTTTAGTATTTGCAACTTTTGAATATCAGGCAATCATATTGCCTATGGATTTGTATTTTTTGTTTAACACGTTAAAACTTCTCGAAATCAACCTTCATAATTTAGTTCAACTTAATATTGGATTTCAATTTGGTTTAAATATGGGAACAAGTTATTGTGTTTATGTCAGGGATATGGCCTTAATGTAGGGCAGGGATTGAGATAAAATAGAAGGTAAAAGAAAACTCAGCTTTCGTAACATGAAGTAACAAAATTGTACATTTTTGTTACTGTGATATGAAGTTGTGATGTGGTATTTTTAAATAAGCAACCTGTAATAGATATAACGAAGACCGTGAAGTAGAGGATAGCGAAGACTGTGAGGAGGACGACAACGAGGAGGAGGATTCACCTCTGCGTTGGGGGGAACGAAATATGATGATAAATTTATGAGCACGTCACGGTAGTCGATATGGTCCTGGAATGAGTGCCGAGGAATAGTGGGGGAAGTAAGATAGGGAAAATTGCATCAAAACCGATACCGAAGAAAACACGGAAGAAGCGTATGTGTGCAGGGTATAACACCATGCAACGTCATGACAAATGTACATGTCCTAAACTTCTCGCGAAGAAGGCAGGTGATGCAGGTAATCCTTTGATATAATTTTGATTACTTTTTTACTGGTTATATATGGCCTAGCCTCATTGAAGCTTTAATTTTTTTAAATAGTGTTTTTCGCGGGAAATGAGTATTTGTAACGAAAGCAAAAAATTTGTTAGATCCTCAAAATGATAGTCCCTATTCCTTGACTACGTGCTTGTTGCTTTTCAAATCCCCCTCGTCTAGTGGGTCCTTATATTGTGGTTGGTAGAGTAGATGAGTTTGGGTCTCAAATATCAGATTTTCCTTTTGAAACTAAAGATGGGGTTATTTTATTGTGCGAAGGTCTTGAGGCGGTGGGTAGTGAGGATAATAACGATTTACCTGCATTAGAAAGTTCTGAATCTGGTGAGGTCCTTGATGGACCAAACACTATTAGGCCTGTAGTAGTTAGCAATGTAGTTCTTGTAGGGACCTATCCCTCGACCTAGCCTAAATTCGAACTACCTCAATATCAGACTCACGCATTTCACACGTGACATGAACATGCAGTATTGACACCTAGACCACGAGCAGATAAAAAATGTGGATCAAGCATAATAGAGTAATATAAATAAGTCAAAGACACCTATCTCCCAAGAACTGAATAATTACACAGTCAACCACCTCTTACCTCATTATTCGGAGAATGTTCTTCAGTACGATAACGAGCTACGAGTAAGGTCTATATAAAGAAAAAGTTCCAGAAGAGACAAGGACCAAGAAAAATTAGATTTTCTAGACTCTAACATAGGAATTTCTAGATTTTGAACACCACAAAACTTCTTATTTTCTAGGTCAAACATTTCTAGTTTGAGAAATCACTTGTAATAAGATATCAGCCTCAAGCAATAAAACTTACTGTTACTAAAACCCTCAACTCGATGTCGTGGTCTTTTACCTATTCAAAGGTTTTCCACCCTAAATCACCTGTGTCATTTCTTGCTTTAAATTAGTTTTTGTCACAGGTACATTTGTTATAAGAGCTAATTTTGTTCCATTTTGAGCTACGAAATTAGGCCATTACATTTGGCACCGTCTATGGGAAAGAAAATATTTTTACGATATCCTAAATCATAAATTCACTCTACTTTCCATCTCCAATCATGGTCACTTCCAGGCGACCAGCAACGGGAATCTAGCACAATCTTTTTGTTGAGCCTGAACAACTTACAAAACTACGGGCGAATCTCCACCCCAAAATAAATAAACATAATAAGCTCGAGCGTCAGTTAACTCTTGACCGAAAGCTCTGTGACAAAGAGCTTGAAGTCGAGCGACAAGCTCATTTGACAGTGTTCAAACGACATGAAGAACAAATGACAATCATACAGACTGTATTACAGGCTTTGCTGGACACTCAACAGGTTCCCCAAACTTGAGATTGTGATTAAGTGCCGGAGAACTCCCGAGTTTCTGTATGAGAAAGGTTAAGACCTCGAGGAGCCACCAGTAAAGTAATTTCCTGAAATGTTCAGCACGAACCTCAACCTTCCATTTATTTGGGCGGTAAAGTTCAGTCTGATATAAGCAAAGGTCTCCAACCTTCTAAATGTCAAGAGGATGAACAGTAACCTCAACCTTGGATTTCAATACGTAATCACTTGAGTGAGGGCACCGACACTCATAATCTTCAACCACCTTGCCAAGCCACTCAGGTCACACGTCAATACGTCAATATAGAGCATATGGATCAGCGTATCAAGGAGTTGATTGAAGCTCAAACTCTAGGCAATAAAAACGATATTAGCAAGTTGCAAGTAGTCTGATTGCCAAAAAGTTATTCAAAATAGAAGTACCGAAAGGTTTCTATACTCCCAAGATATGTAAATACAAGTGCACCAATCCAAAGGAGCACATTCAACAATACTGTGATTCATTGGGGTTATAGTCCAATCTTAACCACATTCTCTGCCATCTGTTCGCAATAAGTCTACAGATAGAACCACTATAGTGTTTCCATTATCTACCTAAAGATTCCATCCTCACATTCGATCAACTACAAAAGTAATTTATCAAGACGTATGCTCACAGTAAAGCAAAGAGGAGAATTTATACTCTCTTATTAGTCTTAAACAGTCACAATGGGAGAAGCTCGAGGACTTTGCAAAGAATTTTTTTGAGATTGCACAAAAACTAGATAATCTTGATCAGTAAATAGTTGTTACTGCTATTACCAACGCGCTCCAACACGACTGTAAAGCCAAAGAACACCTCTTCTTAATCAAACCCACGAACTTAGAGGATATGATCACCAAGGCTAATGGGTATGTTAACCTGGAAAGGATGATGTCGGAAAGGCATAAATCTGCTAAATTCATCCTAACCACTAAAAGTCCAGCTATATAATAAAACAGTGAACCAAAGGAAGATCAGGGTGATCAAAGTATTCCAAGGCCAACACTGGTAAACCTTCGAAGGGCAATTTATTACCCAAGCCGGTCCTCCCAAGATGAATGTCCGACTCTCCACAAATTTTCAAATTCTATCGAAGGACAAGTTCTACCATCTATCTCAACCGCTAGAACCGATCGAAGACCACCCGTATCGCATGCATCTCAAGCTACATCATCATGATAATGATAACTACTATGCTTTACAGAGGTTGCTGGAATATGTCTTTAAAAATGGGAGAATATTTGAATACATTGTCAATCTGGAATCCTACAAGGATGATAGCTATAAGAAGCAGATCAACGTTGTCCAGGTCAAAGATCAATCTGAGGAGAAACACCTGTACCATATGTACCATAACAACATTATCGAGATTTATCAGATCAACAATTCTTGCAGATTCAAACGTAGGAGATTATCAGAATGTTACGATCTCACACCTCAAGATAAAGAGGCAAAATTTCTTCCTGAGTTGAGCAATTGTCAGCTTGGGATTTCTTTCGAAGATTATGACATCAGTCATGCAAAATTTTAACATCATGATGCATTAGTAATAATGCTCAATATGAAGAAGTTTGTCATGCACACAATGATGATTAATGTTGGAAGTGGTATTAAGATTCTTTTTTAGAGCACGATCGATCAAATGGGATATGTCGATCTAGTTATTCTAAGCGACGCCGATATCAGTGGATTTAATGGTTCCAAAGAATAATGGGTAGGCAAGATCATCTTACCTATCACCGCTGAACCAGCCACAGTCGACGTCGTATTCTACATCATCAACGTTAAATCTCGTTATTTTAGGATTATGGGCCACTGCTGGATTTACAACATGGAAGTAATCGCTTCCACCTATCCTTAAGGACTTCGATTCTAACACAATGATGGCATCTATTAAATTAAAGGCAGTCAAAAGCTTTCCAGAGCTTACGAGAATACCGTCTCTGCCATTCTAGATACATCAGATAGATATGTTGTATAGCAATTGCAGAAAGCTAGTTACATCGATGATCAGCCTTCCACAGAAGAGTTAAAAAAAGTTGGTCATATCGGTGATCAGCCTTCCACAAAAAATTTACAAAAGCTGGTCATATCGATGATCAGCCTTCTACAGAAGAACCAACAGAGTACATCGACATTGATGGACCAAGCCGAGGTACTTTTATCGGTACCAAGCTGGTCCAGCACAAAAAGGTTGCTCTTATTCACTTCTTACAAATGAATCGAGACATCTTTGCGTGGACTTTTGAAAAGATGCCTGGGGTCAATCTATCTAAGGCATGTCACAAATTGGCCATCAACCTCAACGTTATGGTGGTCAAACAGAAACAACGACGACTCTCATATCGTCTTTGAGATGAAGTCAACATTGAGATTAACAAATTAATCAAAGTAGGGCTCATTTAAGAAGCCAAGTATCCAGATTGGATCATCAATATCGTCGTTGTTCCAAAGAAGAATGGAAAGGTCTGACTTTGTGTAGATTTCACTGATCTGAATAAATACGCTTCGAAGGTTAGTTTCCCTCTTCCAATCATCCTTAAAATAATTGATTCCACGGTAGGTCATGAACTCTAATCTATGATGGACGCTGCTTCTGGATACAATCAAATTCCTTTCTTGGAAGAAGATCAAGATAAAACCACTTTTATCACTGAAAAATGACTTTACTGCTACAAAGTCATGCCCTTTGGACTAACGAATGCATGCATAACTTATCAACGGTTAATGACGACTATATTTAAAGCACATTTGGAAAAATTGTTGAAGTCTACATCGATGATCTCCTGTGTAAGGGCATACAGCCAAAAAACCATATTACAGATATAACCACAAATATTCAATATTCAAATATTCAATATTTTATGATAAGTGTCAATTCAAAGTATATTCAGGCCAATTTCTCAGCCATCTCATCAGCAAGAAGGGAATTGAGGCAGATCAAGATCAAATTTACACTCTTCTCAATATGCCATCTCCACAAACAACGAAGGACGTACAAAAACTTGTAGGCAAGATCGCTGCTATCAACCGATTTTTTTTTAAATCTTCATATCGCTGTAATTCGATGTTCCTACTACTCTGAGGTTGTACTAAATGAGGAAAAGTTTAGCCCAACAAAGAGATTAAATGGACATAAGAATGCGAGGCAACTTTTCAGGAACTCAAAACCTATCTGGGAAAGTCTCCCATCATGAGTACCCCAGTAGAAAATGAGGAACTGATCATCTACCTTGTAGTTACATACATTTCAATCAGCTCGATTCTCATTCGACTTGAGGGGAAGATCAAAAAGCCAGTCTATTTAATCAACAAAACCCTTACTCTGGCAGAAACGAGGTATTTTAATATTAAGAGACTCCTTTTAACTCTTGTTTACACTTCACAGAAACTTTAGTACTACTTCCAAGCTTATTCAGTCAAAGTCATAATAAACTACCCACTTTAGGAACTTTTGTCCAAAAAAAATAAATTAAAAAGTGTACAACAATGGTTAGTCAGTTTGGGAGAATAGGATATAAAGTTTGAACAACGACATTCAGAAAAGGGTCAACCTGCTGCCGATTTTCTTGTAGATTTTCTAGTGGAAGATCCCGATTGGGAGGAGTACGACGTCTCCTGACCATACAGAAGAAATTCCAGAAGATCTACCCACCAAATAATTTGATGAGCGCGCTGAATGGATTACAGGGAAAAGGTAGAGACTTTTTAAAGATGGTTCAGCAGGACCTGTAGAGTCAGGAATTTGAATTGTATAGATTACCCCTTTCAACGACAGAATAGAGAAATCAATCCACCTGGATTTTGATGCCTCTAATATTGTCACAGAATACTAAGCTCTATTATATTGTCTCGACCTCACACTCGAGCTTGGCATCCCAGAGCTCTCTGTCTACACAGATTCTCTAATTATCGTCCACCATTACTCAGAACAGTATAGGAAGAATGGTAAGATGATTAAGTATACATCGCTCGTTGTTGACAGGATGGGCAGATTTACGAATACAACTCTCGACTATCTACCTCAAGGTGAAACCGACACCCTGATTCCTTAGTTTATCTAGCCGGGGTCTTGGGTACATAAGCAAGATATTTACAGATCAAAGTGATGTTAACCCCCAGCATTGATCTACATTCTGTATGCACGATCAACACTGGGGGAGATGAAAAGGAGGACGATGATTGGTGAAAGCCATTCAACAGATCCAAAAGGGTACCACTAGTTGATCGAGAACTCAAACCATTTCACAGTTCAGAACAGTCGTTTATATCGTCGTTCAGTCGCGGGGCTTACCTTAAGTATCTTACCAGGAAGAAAATGGATGGAATGCTCAAATATTTACATGAAGGAACTTGTGGCTCCCATGCCGCAGGTCGATCACTCGCTAACAAAGTAATTACACAAGGAGTATTCTGGTCGGGAATGTACAAGCAAGAAGAAAGTACTCCCACAAATGTGACATATGCCAACGACATGGACATATGATCTGCGCCCCTACATTCGAACTACATGCAAGCAAGGTGTTCTGGCCATTCAAGTGGTGGTCGCTCAATCTCGTCGAAGAATTTCCTAATACTCCAGGTAACTGACACTTTTTACTCATAGTAACAGATAATTTTGTGAAATGTGTAGAAGTAGTTCCTTTCTGTCGAACTAGAAAAGAAGAGGTCATCTCTTTTATCTGGGAACATATTATCACCCGGTTTGGATGCCCTCACCTAATTCGGATTTATAACAGGCCACAGTTCGTTAGTAAAAAAGTCGTAGCCTTCCTCAGTAAGCATAACCACATCTACTCACCATCCAATCTATACTACCCTCAAGGCAATGACCAAGCTTAAATAACCATCAAAACCATAGTGGATGGACTTAAGAAAAGGCTTTAATCACAGAAAAAAAAAGAAATTGGATACATGAACTTCCTCATGTCTTATAGGCATACTGTACTACCCCATGTCAGTTAACTGGTTGTTCCCCCTTCTTCCTTGCTTGTGGCAAAGAAGTCATCATTCCAACAAAGTATCACCATTTTATTAGAGACCACGAGCTAACAAACGAAGAAAATGAGTTCGAATTGGCCTACAATATGAACTAGATTGATGAAACTAGGGAACGCGCTATTGTCAATCTAGGTCGATATCATCATATGCTAGCGAGTTCATAATATAGAAGAGTCTGAAGCCGTGAGTTCCAAATTGATGATCTCATCCACAGATAGATCCTGCAATACAGAAAATAAGTACATGTAAGGACACTGACAAAAAATTGAGAAGGTTCATTCCTCATCATCAGTCAAACTAGTCTAGGATCATACTATCTCATGACGGAGCAAGAATTCAAATCCCAAATCCGTGGAACACTAGGTGACTGAAACGGTATTATCTTTAAGTCATTGGCTTCTTCAATTCAATATTATTGTTCTTTCCATTCTACAATTGAGATTTCAATCTTCATACATTGTACATTTTATTCTACTCAATGAAAACTTTCAAGTTTTTTCTACATTACTCTCTACTTATGTAGACTCTACTAAATCCAATAGATTGAAGCAAATGTCATACTAGCTTTCGATCGTCATCTATATATAGATTGAAGTAAAGGTCATACTAGCTTTCAATCCCCATCTATACATAGATTGAAGCAAAGATAATACTAGCTTTCGATCACCATCTATACATAGATTGAAGCAAAGAAAATTCTAGCTTTTGATTGCCATCTATACAAAGATTAAAGCAAAGGTAATACTAGCTTTCAATCGACATTTAAACAAAAATTAAAGCAAAGGTAATACTAGCTTTCAATCAAAATCTATACATATATCTGCGATTAAAACAAATGTGATACTAGTTTTTAATTAAATATCTCTATCAGACATAAGACAAAGCAAAGGTAAAACTAGCTTTCATCTCTCTAGATGTCTACAACTATAGGTTACTTCTACAAGTTACTTTTAAAGGTTCTTCACTGCTTATGGGAGGTCATCTACGCCTTCCCTTACACATGAAGATGTTCGGCCATAAATTTTGGAGCTCATCTACAATAATCCCGCCTTACTCTACCAAGTTAGCAAGTCGGGAACCTAACTGCATTTCTATGGCATTCAGATAATATCCTTGATCTATATCAGCGTTACAAAAACATCCCCGGTATGACACACAATCATGAAAGGTATCCCTCTCAAACTCAATCCTTTTAACTTCTTCCACAAAATAGGCAATAACAACCATTAGCTCCTGCGAATGCGCTATTTCTTGAATACACGTATTTCGATCGAGCATTATTACCTAAAAAAAATGCTTTTATAATCTCTGGTGATGATCTTTCAAGTTTTTGTACCACTCGTCTTACCACTACATGCATTTATCTACGTATATCATCATCTCATGATGCTATGCCATCTTCTCCCTTGATTTATCTAACTCTGCCCTATTCGATGTCCTCAACTCAGCCAACTGAGCACAAAGTTCCTCAAGCTCCCTATCATTCCTTTCACTTCCCCTAACTGGAGCATTCTTCAACAACTCATCCTTTTTCCTCAACAACTGATCATTCCCCCTGATCACCCCCTCTAACTCTCGCTCTCTCAGAAGAACGATATCTAACTTATATTGGCTCTCCCTTAGCGTTCATTCCCCCTTTGTACATGAGCTTGAATACGAGCTACATCTGCCTCTAGCTCTTTAATTCGAGATGATGGGTCAACTGCATCCTCTTTTACTATAGCAACCCAGGCATCACCTTTTTTCTTCTTCGACCGCTCACATGCCTAGGCCTTCTTAACACGCGAATTGTCCATAGCCAAATATGCCTTCAATTGGGCCACCCTCTCGTTCAGTTCGTCACACCATTTTTAAACCATACAGAAATCCATATCATTAGTATGCAAGGCAATTTTGTCTTTCAGAGCGGGCCAGGTCAGCTCAAGCTTTTTCAAGCTCATTGTCTTTCCTAGTTATTTTACTCTTCAATTGCTCAAACGCAATTTTGGAACTTCCCAGATTAGCTCGAGCTTTCTCAAGCTTATTTATTTTCCTAGCCATTTGACCCTTCAAACTAGCTACAAAATCCTGTAATAATTTTGTTGACACTTCTAGTGACTTGATATGGTATTAAGCGGTGCCCGCCTCTCTACTTTTCACCATCAAGAGATATATCTGGCTTTTGAGCTTCGTTGTCTCATCCTTCACCTCCGCAAGCTCTTTTTGCAATATATCAAGCTCGATTCAACAATACTTTACAAATACAATCAAATCATACTACAGATGATTTTCAATATTCTAACAGATTTCTATTTTATAACATTTTATTGCTATGAGACTGCTTCTAAACCTAAGGTCGTAGTATGATCTCAGTTCATTGGCAATAACATCTACATCCACTTTCAAGGCACACTTTTCCTATGTTCAGATTTTCTAAACACTTTGACATTATCTGGACATAGTTGATTACCATCACTCCTAAACTGCTAACATATTTATGATTTATATCTATCTCCTAACCTCACTTTATAGCTCTAAAGTAATGCAACATACAATTCAAATATTTCTTGCTCATCTCTAACTTGTAGCTCCGCTTGCAAACTCAACAGAGACGTTAAGGTATTTTTCTCCTTAGCGAGCTTATTCTTTAATTCCTCAATTCTGATGCATATATCCTTAAGTTCCTACAAACAATGTTTACAAACATCTCTTAGCCTATCCAAAATTTATCCTACTAAACAAAATTCCATACAATTGCAATTTTTAAAACCATAAAAATGCACATAGCCAAACTACAACAAACTTTACTCTACCTTCTCATTATCCTCCCTCCGGTTCTCTAGATCAGTCTGAGGAGAGACCTAATCCAACCCTGTCACCACATCTCCATCAGTAGGGACCTTCTCTTCCCCAAAATCTTCTTCGACGTAGGTACCAGCCATAATAGCTTTGAGGTCAGCTTTTGTGTACCCATTGCGAAGAGTTGGCGCCCGAGTCTGTTGTGTTGAACTGTAACATCATCTACATTCTTCTACGCCTCCTTAGTAATCTTGCTTATCAATACCTTATGTGCAGCCTTCATAGCAATCAATCACTCCCTCTCTAGAGCCAAGTCAGATTTGAGTCGAGCAACCTTCTTCTCGAGCTTGATTTTCTCACTCTCGAGCTTAACTTTTCCCTCCAAGATCTCGAGGTAGATCTCCTTCAACAAGTGAGCAGTCTACAATAAAGCCAAACATATATTATGTTCGAATCTAAATATAAAGTTCATAAATAATAAAAAATCATCACTTTACCATTTTGCTCAATTCTAACTGTGCGGAGGCACTCAGCTCCTCAACACCTTTGTGAGCTGCAAACTGCAGCATGTTCTCTACAGCTCACAACTCATCTTCCTTAGCAGGTTAGCTCTCCATGACCTTTACCCCTATCACTTTAGCAAGAGGATCTACCCTCCTTTTTTTCACATTCACATCAACCTCCCCACTCACCGTGGTTTCGGAGGCCGAGCCACCCTTCACAGTTTTCTTCTTCAGGAACTTCAGAGCTAGCTTGCCCGAAGTGGTCCCAACTAGAACATCCTCCAAATCTATTTTCGAATCCCTCGGCAACACCAGACCCCCCCCCCCCCATCTGCTCATCTCTTCTTGCTGTCTCCAACTCCTATCATTGATCTCTTCGCCTAAGATTTTTGTACCTTCTATGACCTACTATTAGCCCTTTTGTTTCTTTTAATGTCGAGTTCTTTCAAAACTATCTAGAGCCCAACACCCTCTCGAACAATAGTATCTAACAGTGATTCCTTTCTTGTCACCTTCGACCGAGGACCTGCAAAACAAACACAACATATTGTTAAACCACAAATCAACCCTTCAATTACAACAGTTCAATATTATCCACTAATACTATCTTTCCATCAAAGTTTTATTCAAAAGTTCCATTGGCTCTTCGTCCTCTCTCTGAAGGCAATCACCTTTCACCCATATCACATTATTATTCCAAACTCAACCTGTTGAACTCAAATCGAAGAAAAATGGCTGAGACGAGCTCAAGCAGAAATATGCACCCCCAATTGTAGCATAATATTTCACAACGTAATACTACAAAACATTTTTAGGATTTATTCTCCTATCCACCTCATTCTCTTCCCACAATCTATTCAAAGTCTCACAAATATTGATCACCTCCCACATAATTTTATTCAGTTGGGCAGGACAAGCCTCTATGGTATTCATTATACCTTTAGCGAGATTACTAAGGGGAAACCTCAATCCATATTCCAACTGAGATAGATAACATACAAATCCCCGGTCTAGGTCACATTGGACGTTTCCATCAAAATACTTAAAGAGAGATCGATTCCTCTACTCCCCTATCCAATTTTTCATTTTCTAAGTCAGGCAACAAGAAGAAATGTTCTTCCCCAGATGATACAGTACAACCTCTAAATAACCTTCCAGCATATTCTACAACGTTGCCCCATTTTCCTCCTACAATAACTTTTGATTTACATAACTCTTTGAACACATAAGAGTTTGAAGGGTACGATACCTATTTACTAGGGAAATCAGGAAATTGAACAAGTACTACTTCGTCCTCCCCCTCGTACTCTATATTTATAGATTCTACATTCTCGGACTCAATCATAGGACCAGAAGTCGACGTCTCCATATTAGGTGAAGTCCCCATCTCAATTATAGGCTTACTGATCAGGTTTGATTCTATTACAGATATTCCTAATTCCCAACCTACATATAGGTCCAGGTATTCTGTCGACTTATTATCATCTTTTATCTATACACATCCATGCGCACCTCTACCATATATCCATGCACACATCTACCATACATCCATCATACATATAGACATATCTCTTTTTACACATAAATCAAACAAATGTTTATAGAATACTATAAATAGCAATTTTTCAAAATTTGAAAATCCAAACAGTTTTTCAAACCTCACATTCACAAAATCATAATTCGTTCACTAATCTTCAACGTCCAAATATGAATCTGAAGAAATGCCAAATCCTTCGTTCACAACGTTATTATGCAACCACCATCGTGACTCTATCTCTGCAACTTTTTTTCTCCTTGAGCGATGATCACTCTCGTCTAAACCCTCGCGTGAATCTCTATAATTTTTTTCTTTTCTTTCCACTGTTCCTCCATTTTTCTGAAGTTGATAAGTGTTTGAATGAGGAAGATAAACTATTATTTATACTTTCTCTCTCTAACTGCTGGCAGTTATTGGGTCTCGCACGAGCCGCCCTCAGTTTTGGAACTGAGGCATCCCTTCCACAATTAATATCAGAAATTTTGCACCTTTTGGTGAAAAAGCATTCCCGTCATTTCCCCAAGTCCTATATTTTTATATATTCTCATTTCTCCTACCCAAATCTCTCTCTGACCTTCCTGCAATCATGATGACTTGATACTAACACGCAATCTAACTTTCCCTATAAATTATAAAAAAGACAAAAATCAAAGTTCACCTACTTTTTTTGTTCCTACTTCTACTACTTATAGAACTACTGATGTCATATCCAGAGATATCACATATTAAAATTCAAATTTTTTATTCACAACATTTCCAAACAATCTTTACACAAAAACAGGAATAGATTCATGCGCAAAATTCTACTTACATTCATATTATAGTTATTCAACCATATTCAGATCGCTCTCTCACATATAATTATGCATAAAATATCCCACATGACCTGAAGAGCCACACCTAAGCAATTTGCTCGAAGTAATCCTCACATCTTCCTCCTCGATCTCCTCCACAGTAATTTGCCTCACAGCTACTTTTCGAGTTCCAGGCTCCAAAATTACTTTACAAAATACCTCCGAATATAAATGGCGCCCAATCTCAAGTTCCATTGCCCTTGAATATAAGCCTTCAAACTGAATTTAAGATTCAGGCACGTCTAAATCATAATCTAACAACCCAAAAATTCTCTTCTGTACTTCTGCAATTTTTATCGCTAGTCATCCCTCTACAGCATGGCAAACTCTTTCAGAGCGAGTCCTCCCCATATTATCTTTTCTTCCTCCTCTTTACATTACATTCCCCTCATATTTATACACTTTTTCACGATTACTTCAAATCCCCTGGATTATGCATATATTATAATTTTGTTTCACCATAACGAGAAACCTTAAGATCATCATAGAAAGTTCTCTGAACTTATCTGTACCAATCGACCTCTTTTGATTCGTCCATTCACATTTCGACCTACTTCCTAAAATCTTATCCCTTATACAGCATTTTTGAACAAGACCTTCCTAAGCATGAATTTTAAATTTCTGCATATTCTATATCTAAGGATATTCCATTCTGTGATTCTTGGAACTTTTTTAGTTTAACACACACTTTTAATAACATATACACATTTACAACTTCACATATATTTTCTGCAGTTCGACTAAAGCAAACTCAATTTTTTAGTTCAATTTCACAATACTGAATTCTAATCCTCTAATATACATATATATACTTCTTCTAGCTCAATTTCAGTAAAACAACTATCCTTTCTATCAACACAGTTTTTGCAAAAATAATTCTTTCATTAGCTCGAATATCAATTACAAAATACTTTACAAATAACATGTCTTTCAGATACTGTTACAGATCATTCTACAAGTTACATATCAGTTTTCAAAACTATCTCAAATCAGATAATCTTCTAAAGCAAAGTTAGAACTGGAAATCACTGAGTTTGATCCCTCCTTCACACCATTTACTTCCACAAGAAACTGAGGAAGCAAAGGTGTCAGTACTTGAACCAACCTTCAACGAGATAACCTTCTTCATGACAAGAGAAGATGATAGTGCAATAGAGTGACTTCCAATTTCCTTCTCCCTCCTCCACCATCGTCTCCTCCTCCATAACCCCTACCAACTTAAAGTTGTTAGAAATCAAAGAAGGTGCTACCTTAGAACCCAGTCCCACGCATGATGGCATCAGTAATGCCTCGCGTGTACGTCGGCCTCCACATCTATCTCCTCAACCTTGTCCTTTGTAAGGTTGCCAAGGCATCTCCAATGCTGCTCGCCTGTCAGAACAACGTAATAAAATCTCCAAATATAGTAAAAATTATTTTTCAGCTTCAGTTGCTTCATCTTCTGACATCCCATGATAAGTAGGTGGTACGGGAATGGGTGTGGGCATCTCCAACGATTGATCCCCAAAAAATCAAAACTTCAACCTCTGCATTTTAGTAGACACTCTCATTTCATATACCATTAGCCTGGTCTTTACCATTCTCAACCAGAATATAGAGGTTATATAAACAGTAATAGATTACTCTGCCAGAATCCCCAGTACAGGTACTATTTATATCAAGCCAACATATAATGCTCAGGTACATTTCCAAAGCAGTCATCATTCAAAGCAGAGCCATTCTCGAAACCCCAAGTTTCTAGTACATTAACCATTTTTATCTCATAAATTCTAGATACATCCCTCCATAAATAAATACTGAGTACCCAACCAGTCAAATCCTCATCAATACACCAATTATTTTCAACTTCTAACACAAATAGACAAAAAATTCTTTCTCAACCAAAGCCACTCGTACCTTCAATTGTGAGGGGGCGAGATTATAGGGAACTATCCCACGACCTAATCCTAATTTAAACTACCTCAGTATCAGACTCACATATTTTACATGTGACATAAACTATCTGTATTGCCACCTAGACCATAAACTGATAAAGAATGCAGACCGAGCACAACAAAAGAATATGAACAAGTCAAAGACACCTGTCTCCCACTGTAATAGCCTAATTCTAGGAATCGGACTTAGCATTACACCAAATGTGTTTAAAACGCTCAAAAATAGTGAATAAGAACTAACAAGACAATTTGATGTGGAAAACATTAAAATAGGTTAAAAACCATGACCTCTCTTAAAGATTTTGAGAAATAGAAGATGGTATTATTGAGATTACTAGCTTATTACAATGACTGTTATGAATATATGGAATATTAGAGTGAATATTCTTCCGTCCCTCATCTGGAATTCTCTGGTCCTATTTATATGTCTTATAATATGACCGTTTGATGACCATTAAGATTCTTAATGATGGATGTTACAAAATATATGTTTGATACTCTTTGACCAGATTATGTAACGTTCTGATTCTTGTTGTAGCATAACGGCTTTATGGATGACTGTACATCTGTTGAACTAGAACTGCTGATGTAGAGGTTGAAAGTAATGAGTCGAACCTCAAACTTAGGGATACTAAATATGTCTTTAGTAGTGCTTCATGTGTATTAATGAGTTTGAGGATGAAGTATGAGTCCGAGATACGAAATAAGCTTATTATAAGGTGGCTTTCAACCAAGAGTACGATGAACATCATGAGCGAGTGGTGTTGGTCGAAATGCTTGTGCTATTACTTATTTATTGATGTTGCTATCTTGATTTTGATTGTGCCACATGCTCTGTTAATGAGGTAAAAAATTCGTATGTTGGTCGACGATGAAGCATAAGTCTGAGATGCGGAATAAGCTACTACAACCGCCCCTCTTAGCCAATTGTATGGTAAATATTACGGGCGAGTGGTGTTGGTTGAGAAGTGTCATTAATACTACAGTTAATATCTGGGAATCATTATGAATATATGTTTGTGGCTTTTGGTTTACTGAGAGCCAATGATTCTAGTCAATGTTGTTTGTATGGGAAATCCTTTTGAAGTTAGGAATTTTAAGAGTCGGCTTTGATTGCTGATCACAGTTTAAATGGTACTCTGAGTTGTGTATGAAGAACCAAGTCTTCGTCTCTGATTGTCTTCTCTTCTATTCTTGTTTCAGTATTTAAAAACTTAGACTGCTGAGAGTATGGTGACTACCAAGAGCCAATCTCGAGAGTCAAAGATTTGTAGAAAAATAAAGGAATTACGTATTCGATATTTTGGATACCAACCTCCACATCTGTCGACACCGATTCCTGTATTGCCTACCTATCACAGTATGTTATATGAAGAAATGATGGAGGCGGGGGATGATTATTATCAGATAGCACAATTATATTATTTGTTGACATCAGAGGTTGAGCACCGAAATGGGATTTAGTTGCTAGCGGATGAGGCAATGACAACTGGAGATAAAGCGGCAGGTATTCATTTGAGGAAGTCTCACCGGTATCCCACTAGTGAGTGGGTCATTTCTAAGAAATTGGACCTTTCGGCTATTTCTAGCATGCTGGGATGTGGGGGTTATTAATCCATAATACGAATAGAGAAACCCTAAAATGAATAATTATACGATGAACATATCAATTTTTTGGGAAAATCCTTTTAAGAACTTCAATTGCTTTATAAAAATCCACTACAGCTAAATTACTCTCAAGCCCTAAGTCTCTCTCTCATAACTTTTATTGATTTAACATGATCTAATCTTACCTAGCTTATCCTTTTATAAGGGTACAAGTCCTAGTAACAAAATATGACAAATATGCCCTTAAACACCTAAATAAAAAGGCTGAATCGTGCCTCTGTTCGAACTGAACAAATCTTTGTTTGAAAATAAAGTGTATTCAAATAGACAATTCATGTATTCGAATAAAAATCAAAATATATTCGAATAAAAAAGAAGTGTATTTGAACAGACCAAAAGTATGTTCGAATAGAACACTCAACATGAACTTTCCTCTCTAGAATACCATCCTCCTACAATGAATCTTCTTTTTCCATCCATAAGTCATCAACTAATGGTAGGAGAGTGTTAATTGTAAAGTCTTCATCTAAAAAGACAGCTCAAATAGCTTCAAATGCTCGGCATTAATCACCGAATTCATCTTCATAAAAGGTGGCAAATCCAATTAGAATGTATTATCACCAATCTTCTTGAGTATCATAAACGGACCATAACAGATAGGTTTGAGCTTCTTATCTTCCCCCTTAAGCCGTTCCTTACCCAAATACAACCAAACTAGGTTGCCCTCCTGAAAAGTGTACTCAATGTAGGGACCTAACTTCGTTTGGAGGTGAAGTTGGTTCTTACAACATATAATTAATCTTCAATCGAAGGGATACAAGCAATTGGTCTAGAGTAAGAACTAACTATAGACAAACACTTACGTAGAGGCCCGAATGTGACTTTCTACGACCTCTGATGAGGATTTTTAAGATAGATCATATTACTGAAGAGTAATTGGTGGGTTCGAATACAGTGTGCGCTGGGAGGTCGAAGGTAAAATACAAGAGGCTGGAGATAATTTTTTTAATCATCACTTAGTTTCCCCTCTTCTCTATTTATAGAGTCATAGGAAGCTGAGTCACCAAATATGGGTCAAGATTTCATGATTACTGTCAGGGAATCCCAGCGAGTTATGGCGCCGGCTCTGTTTGCACTGTCACTGTAACAACTGTCTGAAGTATCTTTATACTTCGGTACTGTGGCGCAGTGGTCGGCCTGTCGCTGTAGCTGTAAAGGCCAATCATTACGACAGCTTGTCATGTGAGCTGGTTGTCTGTCCCGTCATACTTCGACCATGTGTAGATATGGTCGAAGAGTATCTGTCGTGACGTGTTAGTCCATCATCGAAGCTTTGCCTCGTGTTGAAGCTTTGTCTTCAGGGATCTTTGGGGAGTCTGTGTTAGTGATTGAGTAGGCTTTGATATATTCGAGTAGGCTGTAAAGTGGATTTTGACTGTCTGTCGAAGGCTACGAGTAAGCTACTACATTTGCCCCCTCTCAGCGAAGGTTTCGAACTGGATGGAGAAGTGTTCGCTGAGAAAATTGTTCAGTCTTGGAATCTGAGTTGTTTGACGATTGGTTTTTAGGTAAGTAATAAAATAGGGTAATTAAGAGGTGTAGGTGGTTTTAGGGTAATAAATGAGGTGAAGGCTATAAAGATGGGTTATTGTGAAAGGATGTTGTATCTTCTCCCTTTTGCAGTAGTCTTCTGCTCTTTCTCCTGATTCTGAGCATTTGAATGGATACCACACCAAACATGCATTACCAGAAGAGGATGGGCTTCGCTCACGATCGTCGAGTGGGGTGAAAGATGGCGGAGCTGCATATGAAGTTTTTTGGGTAGCATAATCTGAATTGGGACATGCCGGACCTTTTGGAGGTAGGAACTGAGGAGTTCATCAGTGGTGATCCTTATGCCTATCTGTAGGAACAGCTGAGGCTTTACTTTACTATTGCTTAGAGGCGCTATCTCTTTCTGATGGCCCTGACCGAAAGTCTTGTTTGCGCAGAAGAAATCATTAAGGAGCAAAACCCAGCAAGCGGAGCTGGACCTTCCGGACGTAGGGCTACTGGTTGATGTGGTGGATATTTGTATTTTGGCATGCTTTTGTTTTCCTGTATGGGGTTTATTGCTTGGGGTGGTAGTAGAAATGTAATTTGTTTGTTTGATCGGATATTTGGAATGGACATAATATTTTCTACACACAGGAATTACTGTGTTTGATTGGTAATATAGATGAATGGAGACAAAACTCTTGTAGGCGTGCTTAGCACACACATGTTATCGAACTGTTAGTGGTGTCGAGGTATACTGATATGATTGAAGGTAATGGTAGTCGAAGGTTATGATGAGATGTTATTTGTGATGATCAATGGTTATAATGGGCGAATGCTCGACGTTGGAGGTACACTCGACAAGAAGTCCTCGGGAATGAGCTTTGAATACAGGTACCGACGAATCAGTTACGTCTAGGAAGTTGGAAAAGTTGTATGTTGACTTTTCGAGGTTGGAAATTAAAGGTTGCCATTAATTCGGTTAGGGAAAAGGGAAAGTTGTGGTAGGTTTGAAGGTATAAAAGGGGTAGGGTGGAGGGAATTTCTTCATCTGTCCTGCAGCATTCTCTTCATCTGTTTCTTTAACTTGGTTTGATCAACATGGCTGGAAACGCACCCGTTCAGGAAGATCAAGCGGTGATGAGGGCCAAGAGAATCCAGGCGGCCTTAATGGGTCTACAACGGAGGTTTGGTATAGAGGAGGATATTAATGTTGAAATGCCAGACCTTTTTGTAGTTGAACCCGGGGTATCACTCTATGGCATGCCCTTCGCGTACTGGTGGGGAATAGTACAGATGATGGGGCCGTTACTCGGCCATCGGCTATCTCTTCTCAAAGGCTTTGCAGATGATATAGTGGATCAGGAGAATGCAGATGCAGCGGCCGTGGTTGAAGAGGAGCATCCCGCTAATAACTAAGATCATCTGTCATATGTTGGTGTTGGTGTTGTTGCTTTCCTTTGCTCTGTTTCTCTTTTCTTAATTTTTTTTTCTACGAGGTTTTTAATGTTTTCTTCCTTTCTGAATGAAAATGGTTTTTGGGAATAACATGTTGTGTCGAACTGTAAGTAGTAGTAATATAATCTGAATTCTGGACATAGTATCTTGAATCGTTGAATTGATAGTACAATTTTCGGAATATATTGTTTGTGTTATTCGAAAGTAAAAATGAATTTTGTCGAAGCGAAAGATACAGTGCGTCGAAGCTGAAAACATTATCTGTAAGCATAAATTTTTGAATGGTCAAAGTTTTTGAATTGAAGGGTGTGTTGTGCATCGAAGGTCGATATATTTGATCAGTGAATTTGAGGCTATCTGTTAAGGATTGCTTGAGACGTAGAATGGTCGAGTACTCGAGTTTGCGGATTGTGTCGAAGGTTATGCTTGATTGGACTAGCCATTCTGGCAACCCAGACAGCTGGTCTGTCAGGCAGGTACGTGCGCTTGGGGCAGTATGCAAAAAGTAATGATGGTACTTTACTCATATTATAGAAAAGCTTATGATGTGACTGTTTGGATTTGACTATTTAGTTTTGTGTAGAGGAAAGGAAGGTTCGAGAAGCTTCGGCTTTTGCAGGCGGTTTAAAGTAAGGGTGTTGTTTGCACGTGAGAGATACACGGGGAACATTGGTCACAACATGTTGTAGCCAAAAAGTCGGGGTAGTGGGGTCGTGGTAATGATAATGGTTAGAAAATCGAGGCAGTTTTGGCTTTTTGAAATATATATATAAGTATGAGGAGAGTAGTTACTATACGGTTTACTGTAAAAATCAAAGAGTATGAAGAGAAGAGAACGTACACCATTTTGAACTTGGTGGTGCATGCTGCATTTGCTATTTTGATCTTGCTGATTCGGGGGTAGTACTGCTAATCACCTGTAAGTCATTTGATCTCTACCTACTTTACTTTGTTTTTCCCTTTTGAGGGTGTAAGACATTCTGCGTTTGGGGTTTAAGTATTATTTTCGAGGGTAAGGAGACTTGGTGGATCTGGGATTCTACCCATTTTGGTTTGAGGTGGTTTGGAGGAGGTATAAGTTTTGAGATCGAAGTTTTGATAAATTTCAAAAGGGGGTAGACGGGATAGGGGGTGTGAACGCGAAATTCTCAAGTTTATTGATCTAATTGTGTGCCTCTTCTTCTTTAGGCTAAAATGCATAACCGTCAAGCTTCGAGATGGAGACTGTTAGATGAGGAAATCAAAGAATTCGAAGCTCGTATTTCTGGTCGAGCCCCAATGGATGAGGGTGGTGATATAGAAGTATTAGATATTGTGACCGAGGCTCCATTATATATGATTCTGCCGGCTGAGGAGGCTCTGGTTACGAGACGTTGAAGGATGATAGTGACCGAAGATAGTGATGAAGAGGAAACAGTATGGGGGGAAGAAGGTGATGTATGGCTTCGGGTGGTGAAAAGGGAGATAAGGTGCAGAGTGACGATAGTGGGGATTCGACTGAAGATAGGATTAGATTAAATCAGTTTTCTGCCAAATTAGAACTCTCAAAGGTGGGGGTGTATCTGAGTGTTATGGGGGTAAGGTTGACCTTCAAGTCGGACCGTGGGGAAGGAATTATGGCTTATAGAGGCCAAATTCGATTGGGACTAGAGCTTCCTCTTCGAAGACTGGTGTAAGAAGTGCTAAATTTCTGGGGGGTGGCTCCGGTACAAATGAACGGTAATTTTTATGAGATGATGAGGGTGATAGGGGGGATGAATGTAAAATTGGTTGGTGAGGGTCGTAGTTTGATTAAGTGGCTTGACATTATTACCTTTTACTCGAGGAAGGCTAATCAAAACCCGGGGACCTATCACATCCAATGCCACTCAGAGAAACCTTGGTTTTTTGATTTGTGCTCGACAGGCTGGGGGTAGAATAAATATTTACTGATAGTAAGGGGTAAATTATATTGATACTCTGCTCGTAGCTAGTGAAGACTGGGTAAATTTTGTGTTTGACAGTCTCAAGATCAAAAGGCAAAGGAGGAAGAAGACGAATTCCCTGCTTCGAGACGTACCTGCTACGCCGAAGCTACCAAAGAAAAAAAAGAAGTAAAGGTGTTTCAAAGGGGAAAAAAGAGATGGGAGGGGAAGAGTTGCCAAGGAACTACCAGTTTGTGCCGAGATCGCGTAGGGGATCGAAGCAAGCAGCTCCAGTACCCTAAGTGGTAGGAGATGTTTTTAAGTTGAGGCCGAGGTTGGTAGCAACTTAAACTGAGGAGGGGAAGGGCCGGGTAACTCCTGAATCCCCGAAGATGCAAAAATTGAAGTCTGGCCAACGCAAGAGACGTAAGGTGCTGGGGGAGGATGATGTACTAGAGGAGGATAAAGAGATGACGGAGGTTGAACGACAGGAGCAGGCTGTGGCGAAGCAGGCTTTGATAATTGAGCTCTGGGAAGATGATCCAGACGAGGCTTCGAAAGAAATTAAGAAGCACATGTTTCAGGTAACTATATATGGCTTTCTGCTGTGGTACTTTGAGATTTCTTAAAAATTCTTCGAGTTTTGAGGTGCACTGATTTCTTAAAAATTTTAGCAGACGGATGTTTGGGTGCAAACTTGCAACAAGGCAATGAAGTCAGTAAAGGCAAAATTTCAACAAGCAAAGGAAAGCCTGAATCTTTCTTGTGGGAAAGAGGCATCATTGGTGTCTGAAGTCAAGAAGTTAAAGCAAGATCTGGGGGTGCTTACTAACACTTATGATGAGAGGCTCAAGCTGGAGCGAGAGTGGTCTGAAAAACTTGAGGCGTGTGAGAGGGAGAAAGCAGAACATAAGGTGAATTTTCAGCGGCAGTATGATGGCGAATGTAGGATGAATGTTAGGTTGAAAAGCTTTATAGATGATAAGGGGTATGACCCTGAGACATTGCAACCTTACCCTGTGTCTCCAGAACTTGTTGAAGGGGGTGAATTGCAGATGAAGGGAGGAGGGGCGAATATTGATGAAGAAACAGTTAGAAGTACTGGGGGTGGTGCAGATACTTCTCTTATTGGGGTGTCCATTGGTAGGATTGTTGATGGTTTGGCTGTCGAAGGTTCGAATGAAGCCGCTGAAGGTGTTGGTGTTGGGGGGTCTGTGGAGCAAGAAGGTGTAGCCGGGCCGATATGAGGTATTTGGGGTTGGGGTTTCATGTCTTCTTCTGCTGATTATAATGTTGAGTTGTAGTATGTTGAACGATGGTATTGTTTTCTGCTGGTCTCTGGACTCGGCAGGTCTTTTTGTGCTTTTATTATCTGTTGAACTTTTGAACTTGATGCTGAACATATTGATGCGTATTTTCTGAAGTGAATTCTGCATATATTGATTCTGAACATACTGATTATGAACTTCTGATTTGATATATGATTTACTCATTGATTGTGTTATCTTGCTCTGACCTTGAATTGAAGGAATTTGGATACGTATTTTATTGCTATTGCTTGTTTTGGACTCTTGATGATTGATCTTTAAATTGTACCGCAACTGTTCCTCTGATGGATAATATGTTGAATGTTCTCTGCACTTGATAGAATTGTAGATAGTATTTTTGTATATTGTTATTGTTTGAATGACTGTAGTGTGATCGAACTCTAATGAGTGTCAAAGATATTTTTATCGAACTCTGTATGTTCTGCTGGACATCGAAGGCTGAAGCCACAGCGATGTTTAAAATTTTGAAAAATTTACAGGTCGCCTCCATGTATATGTCGGGCCGAGGGGACATGATACCAAGAAAAAGCCCGAAAATTTACTGGACTTCAAAGGCCTAATCCACAGTGAAGCAATTTCAGATCGCCTCCAACGCATTCCCAAGGGTTTAGTCTTTCGACCATTTGTGCCCCTCGAGTTTGCTCGAATGTTGGAAACTTGAGCAATTCAAGGTCGCCACCAAGTATCAGTCGGGCCGAGGGTGGACATGATACCCGGGCAAACCAAGAAAAGGACTGAACTTCGACGGGTTCAGAGCCTGGACGAAGTATATCTGATCTCCCCCGATGCATCCTCGAGGGTCCGGTCTTTCGACCATCCTCACCCCTCGAGTTTGCACGAATTAGGGGACTTGAGCAATTCAAAGTCACCCCCAAGTATCAGTCGGGGCGAGGGTGGACATGATACCCGGGTAAACCAAGAAAAGGACTGGACTTCAAAGGCCTTGGCCACAGCGAAGCAATATCTGATTGCCCCTAATGCATCCCCAAGGGTCCAGTCTTTCGACCATCCGTTCCCCTCGAGTTTGCTCAAAATTGAGAGCTTGAAAAATTGTGAGATTACCCTCAAGTATCTGTCGGATCGAAGGTTGACATGATACCTAAGTTAAATCAAGAAATTCACAATAAAATAGGTGACGAAGTAAGGGTTGAAAAATTTGTTTATTGAATATTATGGATTACATCAGTTGTAGATGGCTGGAGATATGGCCTGTTATAAGAGACCAGCTGCATTACATTCCAGGGGTTTGGTAGAGGTTCTTCGTCTTCCGTCATTAAGTAATTAAAACCCTTATCTGTTTTATCGTAGACGACATATGATCCTTCCCAAGATTTGGCTAACTTACCAGCATTTTGAGGTTTCGAAGATTGGTTAACACGTCGAAGTACTAGATCTCCAATGTCGAAACTCCGTGGTCGAACTCTTTTGTTGTAGGATTTCTGAAGTGATGTGTGGTGCCGGTCAAGGTTGGCGATAGCTCGATCTCCTGTTTTATTGATCCATAACATGTTGCATGCAAGTTCGAACTCATTATCTTCGTCTGGGAGATTAGCGTCTCGAGTGGGTACATCGAATTAAGTTGGTAATACAGCTTCGGTTCCATATGTTAGGAGGAAGGGGGTACATCCTGTAGATTTTCTTGGGGTTGTGCGATAGGCCCAGATAACTCTTGAACCTATCGTCTTTTCTTTGCATCGGCTCTCTTCTTAAGACCATCAACAATGGTTTTGATAATTGTTTCTACTTGACCGTTGCCCTTGGGATAGTAAGGTGTGGAGGGTGAGAGGATGATGTTGTGTTTTTTGAGGAATTTTCTGACTTTGCTACCAATAAATTGGGGACCATTATCGCATCGAATCATATGGGGGCAGCCGAAGCGTGTGATGATATTTTTCCATAAAAATTTGACAACTTCCTCTTCTCTGGTTCGGCATAGAGGTACAGCTTTGCCCCATTTGGTGAAGTAATCGGTTGCGACGAGGATGTTTTCTTTGCTACCCGAGGTTTTTGGGTGGGGTCCAATGAGATCGATGGCCCATCTTTTGAATGGCCAGGAAACTTGACTGAAATGGTGGTCTTGAGAATGGCAATGGATGTCATGGGCATGACGTTAGCATTTGTCACAATGTTTTGCATACTCTGAAGCTTATTTTTTCATATCGGGCCAAAATAATCCTTGGGTGACAGCCCGAAGGGCCATAGAATGACCAGCAGTATGAGCACCGCAGGTTTCTTCACGAAGTTTGGCTAAGATTTACGAGGCTTCGGCTTGGGATATGTATCGAAGGAGGATGCCATTTGGGGATTTTTGATTTAGTTGGTTTTTGTGGATAGTGTATCCGTGACAGTTTTCTAGCAGCGACCGTTTGGCTTTGGCATCATCTGGGAGGATGGCATTGTTGAGGTAAACGGTGTTTGCCAATCGTCTAGATCGTGACTCTCGCCCCCAGTATTGATGGTATTGATTTCCATCAGGTCAATACTTGGGCATTCGAGTACTTCGATATGGAGGGTCCGAGATTCTGATTGTCCAAGCATAGCTGCTATGTAGGCGAGGGCATTTGTATGTCTATTTTTTCCTCGAGGGTAATGAGTGATTGTGGATTTTTCGGGGAACCGGTCCATGCGCTGTCGCACAAAAAGAGCGCAGTCAACCATGCGACCGTTAGTTTTATTTTCTCCTATGCAATGTCTCTGAACAAGGGAATCTATAAAGACTGCAAGTTTGGAAATGCCGAGGTCGAGTTCGAGGTCGAGGCCATGGATCAATGCTTCATACTCAGCTTCGTTATTGGAACATTCGAAGGTAAGTTTGACAGCTTTCTCTATGCAGTCATTAGTGGGTGTTACCAATACAATACCAATTCCTGAGCCATTGGGTCCTGCTGATCCATCTGTGTATAAACGCCAGCCAGATAGAGGGTCTCAGGGATCTGCTATTTTGGGTTGGTCTTCTAAAAAGTCGTCTTCGTGTTCTTCCCAATCGACATCTTCGACCGGGAAGTCAACTAGAAAGTCTGCTACTGTTTGGCCTTTCTGGGATATTTGCTTCTCGAAGGTAATGTCGTGTTCGCCAAGGTGGACCACTGTTGCACTTGTCAGGATTTTTCTTTTTTGTTGAGTACTTCTCGAAGCAGATAACTGGTAATAACACGGATGGGATGAGCCTGAAAATATGGTTTGAGCTTACGGGTGGAATAGACAAGTATGAGGAGAAAACGTTCAAGTTTGGAATATCGAGTTTCTGCAGGGGTTAGAGTTTTGCTAATGAAATATACAGGTTTTTTTATGTTGGAATCAAGTTGAATGAGCACTGAGCTGAAAGAGGTTTTAGTGGTAGCAAGGTATAAAGAGAGTATTTTACCCTCAATAGGGGTCTTGATAATCGGTGGATGGCCAAGATAAGTTTTGAGTTCGAGGAAGGCTTGTTCGCTCTCAGGGGTCCAGTCGATCTTAGGATTGTTCTTCGTTTTTACTTTGTAGACGCCCTGATCGCGTAAGAGGGAAAAGAGCCAAGCACATCGATCTGAGGATTTAGAAATGAAACGATTGAGGGCTAATATCCTGCCTGCCACTTTTTGGGCGTCTTTCTTGGTTAGGGGCGAAGGCATGTCTATGAGAGCTCGAATATGGGTGGGGTCAATCTCTCTCCCGCGTTTACTGATAAAATGACCTAAAATTTTTCCGGATGACACGCCAAATTGGTGCTTGTTTGGGTTGAGTTTTATTTTATACGTGCAAAGTATTGAGAAGATTTTTGAGAGGTCTTTAATATGGGTGTCTTTTTTAAGGCTCTTGCATAACATGTCATCGATATAGACTTCGACGGATTTGCCAAGCAAAGGTTTTAACATGGTTGTGATAAGGCGTTGGTAGGTGGCTCCGGTCTTTTTAAGGCCGAAAGGCATAACATTGAAATAATAAAAGCATTGTTCAGTTATAAATGAAATTTTAAGTTGATCTTCAGGGAGGAGGAGTACCTGATTGTAGCCCAAAACCGCATCTATCATGGATAGGCGCTCATGTCCAGCAGTGGCATCGAGGAGTGCTGAGATAGTCGGTAGGAGGAAACTGTCATTCGGTGTGTGCTTGTTAAGGTCTGTAAAGTCAACACAGATTCGAATCTTTCCATTCTTCTTAGGAACTGCTGCAATGTTTGATATCCAGTCTGCATACTTGACTTCTCTGATAAAGCCTGGGGTTATGAGCTTGTCTACTTCAAGGTTCACGGCTTCTCGAAGTCATGGTGCCAGGTTATGCTTCATTTGATTTACTGCTAAGAAATAGGGGATGAAATCGAGGCGATGGCAGGCCAGGTTGGGGTCGACACCAGGCATCTCTTGAAATGTCTAGGCGAAGATGTCTTTCTTTGCTTGAAGGAACTCTAAAAGTCCGAGGTGCTCTGACTCATTAAGGAAGGTTCCGATAAATGTACCCCTTCTAGGACCGCCGAGATCTATATAGATATAGACAGTGGGTTCGATGGGTGAGGGGGTATCTGTTAAAGTTGAACGGATAGAAAGATGTTATGGTTTCTATGGGTGGCTGACAAGTTTTTAGGTTTGGTCGATCTCTGGGTGCTCGCATGAGCGGGCAAGGCATTGAGAGCCTTTCAAATTCTAAGTACCCTCGTGATTGCTGAATCGAAGGGTTTAATGGTAGGTCGAAGGTATGGCTTGCATAGCGTGAAGCCAATCTCGTCCGAGTATACTGAGGTATTCAGACTTCCTGTCAATGACGATGAAGTTGGTTTGAAGGGTAATGGGGCCTGTAGTGATGGGTAGGTTGATACGGCCAACAGCGACTTCGGTTGATCCATTGAAACCTTTGAGTTCAATGTTGCAGCGGTTATGAGGTCTGTTTTCTTCATGGTTTGGATTGTTTGGAGAAAGAGGACATCAGCTGCGCTCCTAGTGTCTACGAGCATTATCTGGAGAATGAGGTTCTCGATCTTAATCATGATGACTAATGAACCGAAATGGGGGAAACGAACGTGTAAAGTGTCAAAGTCAATGAAAGAAATACCTTCGAGTCAAAGGTGACAGCTTGATTCGGGCTGAAGGGTGGGGAATTTCTCCTGATAGGTGAGCTTATAATATTCTTCGACGCGCTTTTGTTTGCTCTTAGAATTTCCACTGTCTATGTTGCTGACTTTGATAAACTTGACTCTATAGATGTACACCTCGGTTGGGTCAGTAGTAGGGGTGGATAGAGATTTGAGGTAAGACCCATCGAGGCAGCTTGGAAGATCAAAAATATACTGGTGCAAATGTCCTGCTCTGAAGATAGGTTCGAGAGAGTACTGAAGGGCAAATTATTTATTGGTATGGTGACAGTTGTACTTATGGTTGGCACAGTAAGATTTGCCTGGTCTGACTTTGATGGGGAAAGGGACGCACCAAATGGGGTCTGGCTATATGTTTGGTAAAAGGGTGTTGAGGGGGGCAGTGATTTTAAGCAAAATAGGCATCGGTCGCTTCTAGCGAGCTTCGGTGCTGTTATCAATATTGAGGCGTTTGCGGCTCTCAGTCTCCTATGAGACAGAAGTCATCAAGGGTGTGGGAGGAGAGTAGGGGTGTTTCCGAGGTTTATTGAAGTATGTTATTTGCGATGGCTGGCTTTGTTTGTAGGACTCTTGAAGGCGCTTTAGATCAATATAGCCATTGACCTTCAAGAGCATCTCTTCGAGTGTTTTGGTTTGTGGAGGACTAGGTACTCTTTTACTCGGCTGTGATCGGGCAGAGCATTCGAATATGCCAGAATGGCATTCGAACAATCAAGGTTCTCTATTTTCTGGGATTCGTCGAGGAATCTTCTGGCAAAGGCTTCGAGGGTCTCATTGCCAGATTTTTTAAAATTGAATTGAGCATCAGCTCTGATCTCTCTATCTTTGTTGAAGGAAAACTAGGCAATGAAAAGTTGTGATAGCTGCTCGAAGTTTCATATCAAGCCATTTGGGAGGTTATGGTACCATCAAAGGGGGCTGTCAGTGAGTCTCGTTGAGAAAATATGACATAACAGGTAGTCAGCCGTAGAGTAGAGGCTCAGGAAATTTTGAAATTCTAGCATGTGGGATTTAGGGTCTGTGTTATGGTATTTGCTGAGTTTGGGGGCACGGAAGTTGGAGGGTATTTTGATATCCAAAAGATTAGGGCAGATCGGGTTATTGAGGCGGCTCCAGGAGTGTGTGGCTGGGCTCGCGCAAACGCGAATGACTGGTTGTACTTTGTGTTCAAAGTCCTACTGTGTAGCATATACAGGATGAAGGAGAGATTGGTAAATTTGAAGGTTGTGAGGTCGAGCATGTGGTGTTAATTCAGCACTGCGGTCCCTGAGCCGTTCTCGAGCAGGACGGCGTCTGCGGTGTCTAGAGGAGCGGAGGGTTGAGTCAGAAGAGTCTTCAGTGGGGTGAATCCCGAGGTGGATGGAGCCAGTTGGGGGATTAATACGGGGGAAACCTTCGACACCGGTATGAACGGGGCGTATCTCGAGGTTTGGTGAGGGTCCTAGGCGGGCGCGGGAAGATATGTACAATGGGTCTGGTGCCTAGGACGGGCGAGGAGGTTCCAAGTGCTATAACCTCTGTAGCTCTTGAACGGTGTTGCTCAGTTTATCGATTGCTCTGTTATGTCTGTTTTTATCATCCAAGAGGTGATTCCGCTTAGTTTCCAGTGCCAAGCAGTGGCTTTCACGCTCCTAGTTTAGTTGGTTTTGGTGGCGCTCTTCTGCCTCAGCAACTTGTTGAGATAATAAGGTTATTTGGGTAGCTACTCCGTTAATGGAGTTACCTACCTAGGTTGAGTTGGAACGGCGTGTGGGTTCCATTGAAGATAATCAGTTGAGGTGGAAAATAAAAGGAGGGGGAAAAAAGAAAGGGAGATTGGCAGGGTGGGAAGTACAGACGGCGCCAATTGTAGGGACCTAACTTCGTATGGAGGTGAAATTGGTTCTTACAACGTTGAATCAATCTTCAATCAAAGGGATGCAAGCAATTGGTCTAGAGTAAGAACTAACTGCAGAAAAACACTTGCGTAGAGGCCCGAATGTGACTCTCTACGACCTCTGATGAGGATTTTTAAGATAGATCATATTACTGAAGAGTAATTGGTGGGTTCGAATACAGTGTGCGCTGGGAGGTCGAAGGTAAAATGCAAGAGGCCGAAGATAATTTTTCTAACCTCCACTTGGTTTCCCCTCTCCTCTATTTATAGTCATAGGAAGCTGAGTCACCAAATGTGCGTCAGAATTACATGATTACTGTCAGGAAATCTCAGAAAGTTATGGCGCCGGCTCTGTCCTGGATCAGTTATGGTGAAAGAAGTGGTGATTATGAACGAGACCATTTTCTTCCATGGACCATAGATATTGGCCATGAAGATGATCTTTCATCTGTGATTTCCAGTTCTAACTGTTTCCTTTAACTTGTAGCATGGGATCAGAGTTTGGAAGTTATTTTAATTTTTCATCTTCATCCTTGTTGACTACTGAATGGCATTTCGAACTGTAACTTTGTAAAGTAATCTATTGGATTTATTAGGAACATTTTGTTATCCGCAAAGTATTTTGTAAGAGAAATCTTTTAACTAATAAAATGTCTTCGTTCTGGTTTCTTTGTATCGAACTTGTTTGTGTAGTTTTCTATTATAAAATAGGAGTCTATAAATAGGTGTTAGTTTATCATGGGGTATTATGAGGAAAATCAAGCTGTATGGAGTTCAGTTTGTTTGGTAGTAGATGGTAGTGATAGGTGAGGTTTGAAAAATTAGAAGAGTTTAAAAATATGGTGATAAGAAGTAGATAATTTCTGTGAGATGACTGGGTGGATGTAAATATATATGGTTTTCTGTGATCTATGTATTCGAACTGGATGATAGAATGTCTTGAATTGTTTAAATAGAGTTGATATTGATCTGTAGGTGCTACTGCTGGACTTACTTGATTTTGTATGTTGTCATCTGCATATTCGCTCGTATAAAATCTGAGATATTTCATAATATGGAAAGAATGACCTATCACAATATTCTGCATTTGATGTTGATATTCTGTTATTCCAAAAAATTTCTTGGAAAAAATATACCCTTCAGCAAAATCTATGGGGTGATCTGGATTTACCGAGATCATCCTGGTGACTATAAAGTAGTGATTTTTGGCTGTTATGACTTGTATCTTCTGCAGGGATAATTTTGTGGTAGAAGTAGAGTGATTAACCATGGTGAGGACTTATTCTCAGTATGCTCATCAGGTAGCAGATGGTCATTTTTATATCAAGAATACTAAACTTTGTGAGCGGTATTTCCGCCAACTGCCTTATGATGCTATGCTACCGGAATGGCCATTAAATCTTATTGGACTAGATGATAAAGGTAAACGTAGAGAGTATGATCACTTTTTCTAGTGCAATGTGTTTCGTAGGTCGTTGCTGAATGCCACAGTGTAGGATCTGACTGCTCGACAACACACGTGTGACAAGATTGTTGAAGAGGATGCAAGAGCAGCAAGAGGAGAGATAATTTTGTGTAGGGATGTAAACCATCGAGGCTGCTTTAGATGTAACTGGAGAGCTAGGTAAGTTCGAAGTGTGAGATCTTGTAATATGTAATCTGTTTTTAGTATTTTTTGCTGGTACCCTAATAAATGTAAGATGAGGCATAGTTGATTCATCGATCTGATTGAATATGAATTAAGCATTCTATTTTACTATTTGTATACGAATATTATGGATGACAACTGTAAGATTTTAATAACTGTATGGATATCTTCGAATTTTGAATATTGATCTATTTTAGGAATATTGTACGATATTGGTAAAGTATTAGAGTAAGGTGATTGATCATTTGTCCTGTATTGAGGAAGAGTTGTAGAATTTTTAATGGCTACAATAGAGACAGGCGTGATAATAGTAGACGTTATCACAGAAGTTATGATAATGTTGTTACCCAAAAAGACGTACCTGTAAGACAATAAGGATGGCTGACGCATGTCAGATGGAGCCATCATTTCAAAAACCGAGGGATAGTATAAAAACTTGCATCTCTCTCCTTCATAAACTATCAATAGTTGTAGAGAGAGAAAAAATGGTGCAAATCCTATTTCCAAAGAGAGGAAATGTTGGAGTTATGAGTTTGATCTGAGTTGTAAAGGTTCATCGGGTAAAAAAAGACCTGTAGAAAAGTGACGGGAGCGATCATTCTTAGAAAGACGATTGGGTAAAGCAGAAGATTGTTGTTCTTCAAGTACAGGTTGGTGATTTGTTTCTCTTTTTTATTTGCTTTTTGCTAGTAATCTGTATGGTAGTGTCTGTGTATCCTTTTAGATTGAGGGATTCAGAAGTTTGCTAATGTAGAGGTTTTAAAATCTCTGGATAATTGATAAAAAAAACTTTGTAATGTAGAAGCTTTGATATATGAATAGACTGTAGATAGAGAAAATGTTTGTTTGGGGAAGAAGAGGGAAACTTGAAATGATTACATTTTGTTTTTGGGATATTGCAAAGTAAACATGTAGACTAGGTAAAAATATGGGTGGGGCTGTTTTTACTGTATGTGTGGTTTAATATGTAAAGTATATATAATGTAAAATATTTTGTGTATCTGTAGGTCCGGTATGCTCTCCAATCCTAGTATTCCCATGAGTAAATTTGTATTGTTCTCCAGTTTGGAAGAGACATCCTCGTCGGGGAGGGAGGACGAGTGTGAAGAGACTATGAATAGTATAGAGGGGACTGGAGAGATTGGGGAAACAAGTAAGATAGAAAAAGAGATAGAGGATAGAAAAGAGAAAGTTAAATTATTTGTTATATACCCCGAGGGAGTAGATAAAGGAAGAGAATTTTTAAAATATAAAAAGAAATTACAGGGAGAATGGGGAAGTTACCTGTTGGACCAAGGTCGCTGGTTTAAGGCTTATGTCCCAGGAAAAGCGGAGGAGGCGGTAAACTATCAAGTCCCATGTTTGGAGAATTAGAAAAAGGTGAAAGGGATTAGTGAGGATGTAAATCTCTCATACTATAATGGCTTCGGGCTATCAGGCCTGAGTGATGGGTTTTTATGTTATTTGAATTAGGTCGTGTATGGCCTGAAGATTCCTCTAACTTTCTTTCAAAAAGGGGTCATGAATGTATTACAGTGTTGCCCTGCCCAGCTGAATGGGAATGTATATGAGATGATAAGGGTGTATGAGGCACTGAATAAGAAGTGGAGAAAGGAAGAGACTGTCAAACAGTTCGAAGCCAATGATGTGCTTAAATTTTATAAATAGAAATATGTCAAAGGTCGAAGTAGTGGTTACCTGTATAGTGATTCATCGAGGCCAAAATTTTTTAATTTTGAATTTCCGGGTAGACCATGGAACGATCACCTTGTGTGGGTAGGGGGTAACTGTATGCAGGTTTCAGATGAACCAACGCTCGAACAGAGCCATAAATATTATAACCCGAGTAAGTAACGCTGACCAATCTTTGAATAACCAATAACATGTCTTAGAGCTGTTTAAATAATGTTTTGTTTCTTGTTTTGGCAGAACCCAATCCTTCATCGGTGCCGAACACGACCATCCTGTTTGACTGCGTTACTCGAGATTAGGACGAGCTAAAGCATGTACTTGGTAAGTTGGGTATTCGTTGGGATAAGAGGGTAGATTTTGTAGTACCCAAGGTTCAGCGAGCTCACGAGAAATGAGCTATGGTTGAAGGGAAAGATTGACTGACTGTGGATGATGTTCTTTGTATTCTACCTCCTGCTCCTGAAAATATAAAATGGACTACTCGGAGGCCGTGAAAGTCAGCTCGGCAGAGTACATCTGATACTGCAGTGGTGGCCACGAAACAAGTGATCGCAAAAAACTGCCTCTGGGGATGTGGAGGAGAGACCGGAAGTAATTTTGGTTACTGCTGTAGAAGCAGAGAAGAACGTGCTAAAGAGGAAGCGGCATGAGGATGAGGGTAGCTCTCGTACTCATCCTCATACTTTGGCCAAGATGAAGGAGTTGAAGCATAAGTACTTCTTGATGGCTGGGGCAGACCCAAAGTAGCTCAATATAGAGTATCAAGAACACTCTTTCGCTGTAGGTGCTTAAAATGCTTAACTATCATTTATTCAAACTAAGATCAATTGTTCTGAACTTATGTTGTATTTTGACATTTTATTGGCAACTCTCCGTGCTGATGAAGTGGGCAACGAAGTGTCTTGATAAGAGGAGCCAGGAGTTCAGGGATCTTACTCTGTAGTTTGATGCCCATTCGGCTTGTATGAAGGAGCTCAAAGCTGAACTCGAGCTAGAGAAAGGGAAGAGAGCTGAAGATGTCAAGGCTACTGCGGAGTTCATAGAAAAGTATAGAAAGTTGGCGGAAAATGATGGCCTTATGTTAGAATCAGTCAAGGGACTGAAAGTGGAAAGAGATCACTTTGTCCAATCTTACTATAATTTTAAATTGACTGAAGCTGATGTGAAGCTAGGCCAAGCTGACAGATATGATAAAATAGTTCTTCCTTCTGAGGTAGTAGATGAAGTGACAGCTAATGTGGTTGTTTCTGCTAAGAAAGTGTTGAACCTTTCACCATAAAGTACCGAGCCAATCAGATCAGCTGATAAAACATTTGATCCTCTGTCGGAACCTACTGATCCAGTCCATCTTGTTGGGAAAATATTAGAACCTCCATCTGTGGTAGAAATCAGAAAGAATCTCTAATGGTTTTGTGGTATTCTATTTTTGACTTTATACAGCTCGTTTGATCTATATGTGATTGTACTCTGTATTATTTTAAACTACTTAAGTTTGATTGATGTTTTGAAATATATTCTTCTTGAATGTCTGTATGATAACTAGATATTTGTAATCTGTGTAAGAGATAGAGCGATTGAGAAAAACTAATTTTGAACTGGAGAGAACGTTGAGTAGAGCGAGGGATTCCGTGGCTCATATTAAACAGGTACTTAATAAAATTGAATATGAGATAAGGCAATTTAAATTCAATTCTGAGAAAACATTGAAGGAGTTATATGACCTCCAGTATAGATATGCTAAGATAAAAATAGAAAGGGATGAGGTGTTAAGAAAGGAAGAGGAAAGGGGGGTATTAGTTTGAAAGCCAAAAGAATTGACCTCTTTTAATGACCCGGGTGATAGAGCTAGGTGTCAAAGTATGTTGATATCTCTGACATTACATTTCGAGGTCGAAGTAGATAGTGAACGGGGTTTAAAAGAAGCTTATGTAGAGCTTTTGAAGGAAAGAGGTGTAGTACCTGACCCAGCTCGAGTTATGTTTTTAGTTCAAGAAGTACGTAAACGTCACAGTATGGAGGCGAGAAAATCCTTAGCTCGAGCTGGTGTGTCTGTTATATGGGGCGGCGTAGAGCCGTTATCTGATGTGTTTGGCTTTATATAGGATCGGAGGGCCATGAGAATCGTATTTTTCAAGATAAGAAAAGAAAAAATAGAGGTGCAACAACAATTAGAGGGTGAGTTAAAGGAGTTGCAAGATGTAATATCACAACATGTTGAGCAAAAAATTTCTTTAGAGACGAGATTATTAAAAGAAGTGACTGCTCAAATGAAGTTTGAAGCGGATGTGAGGGCGTTAGGTGTACTACAAAAAGAAATGTGCAAGCAGCTGCACAAGGCGCATATGTAATTGAATAAATATCTGTATCCATCGCGAGCAAAAGTTGTAGCACAAACAGAGCATGAGCGTCATATAGCAAGTATCATTTATTTTTAAGGGCAGGAGAGGGGGGAGACTGGTGAAGGTAGAGAACAAATTTAGGAAGTTTGTAACAGAATATGGGAAGGATTTTGATGTTGAGAATGCCAAGGCTAAAAATATGTGGTTTACCAAAGATGAAGAGGAAATTGTTGATGAAAAACCCAATCCGAGATCGAGGGAATTATCACTAGAAGAGTAGGTTGGGAGTTTGATACCCCGATCGCAGAGAAAACAACACCAGCAGGAGGTGGTGACTCTTATAGTTCCTATAGATGTAAAAGTAACAAATAGAAAGAGTTCGAGAAATAAAGGGCAGTCCTCTCATATCTCAAAGAAACAAAAATAGGGTATTCCAGTTTTTCATCGACCATGCATATTTGTTAGATCTTTGTATATTATTTTTTTATGATAAATGAAATATATTCTTTGTGATGATAAATAGAACGATGTATCGATATTACTCAGATATCACGTTCTTGATTAATCTTGTTAACTATGATATGTAATATGTTTGTATGATCAAACTATTATAAATGTTAACTGTCATGACAGGGAGAACTGGTAGCTGTCCAGAGTCAATGTGATGTATTGCGTGTTCACAACAATAAATTGAACGCTGAACTGAATTGATGTCAAGGGGCACTAAAGAGTGCAACTGACTTATAAGAAAAAGCGAAGGTGAAGATTATAAAAGAGCGAAGTATAGTAACCCGTGTGATTGAGAAATTGCGAGAGAAAGAGGCTGAACTAGCCATTGAATTGAGAAAGATAGAGGAATTAAAAGAAGTGAAAAGGAAAAAGAGTTTTGAAGTTGTAGGTACCTCTGAATAGGCTAGCCAACAAGGGGATGAATTGATATCTGCTCAAACTCAAGTTATAGAATTGTTGGCAGTGTTAGAGGAGGAAGAAAATAATGTGAAAGATTTATAATTTCAAGTAAATATGCTTGAGACGGAGATAGCTGATACGTGAGCTCGTGCACGCAATTATGAAGTAGTGTGGTTAGTCGCTAATGTGATGATAAAAAGATGGAAGAGGCCCGCAATCAACATAACGAAAACATAAACAAGGCTTGGAGCGAGATATATACGTTAGAGCATACCATTCAATCGCGGGAGTTAGATGTCTTAGAGTATAAAGCCGAGAACACAAAATTGAGTGATGCTAATACCAAGTTGGAGGTGGATTTGTTTAAGAGAGTAACAAGTCTTGACGATAGTACAGGGAATAGAAATTACCTTGAGGCAGAAGTGGGGGTGAGGGGGAAATGTCGATGGTTTGTTATATCGGTGAATTCATGATAGTGTTGGAAGCTCGGAATGCTGAGATGCGAAATAAAAAGTAATAGTTATGAAATGTTGCGAAAGTTTGGAAACTAAGCTAAAGGAAGCTCAAGGTAAACTTGGTGAGTTTATTCTTTCGAAAGGGGTAAAAATTGAGGCAGGTGATATATATGAGAGAGATTTGATAGTAGTTATTGCATTCTTTTTAACAGAGTTCAGTAGATTGGAAGCAGAAAGTAGAACTGTGTATGACGGGTTAGTAATAGGTGTACAATGCAAAATGAGGTTGGTTCGATCGGAGTACTTAGATCCCATGGTGTCAAGAATTGGAGCTCTTAATTAGAGTATGATTTGGAAAGGGAAAAAATTTATTGCTGGGAGAATACTAGAGCTTATGCGTACTCGCTTAAATCGGTATGGAGAGAGTTCGAGGGGTGATACTGTAAATGATAATTCGAGTGATAGTGACTGATGATGTGAAAGATAGTAAGAGTATAATAGATGTGGAACTGCTAAAAAGTAGTGTCAATGATCTATATGTATATATACTGACCTTTGTATGAACCAATTGTACTGCTGCCGTCTTGTTTGCCGTTTAGTCATATGGTAAGGGGGTGGTTTGGCCGAAGCAACAAACAATTTGTAATGTGCCGAGGATCAGTTTGGCTTAAGCAACAAATGATCTATAATGTATAGAGGATCAGTTTGGTCTTAAGCAACAAACAATCTGTAATGTATAGAGGATCAGTTTAGCGGAATTAACAAATGATATGTAATCTATATAGAGGATCAGTTTGGCTGAAACAACAAATGATATGTAATGTATAGAGGATCAGTTTGGCTGAAGCAATAAACAATCTGTAATCTGTATAGAGGATCAGTTTGGCTGAAGCAACAAACGATCTGTAATCTGTATATAGAAGTATTTGTGTGATATATTAGAAAGTATTATAATGTAGGGCAATCAGACACAAGAATTTCATTGTTGTAAGATTGATGTACAAAGGATGTTAGATAGAGTACTGTATGAAATAGTAAAGAGTACTCAGATGTATGGGGATCAAACATAAGTATTTCATTGATGTAAGATTGACATACAAGATGATAGATTTATTTAGAAAGTACACTGTGATAAAATATTATCCTTGATATAGCTTCAATCTCCTAGTGTTCCAAGGATTAGGTACTTTTTCTCCATTTTCAGTTGCGAGATCGCAAGATCCAAGGCCACTTTTTCCAACAATGATAAAAGGACCTTCCCAATTTTTAACCAATTTTCCAGCATTGATTTTTTTTTTAAGTTTGGGAACTTCTCGAAGGGTGAGATCTTTGATTTTGAACTCTCGAAGACGAACTTGTTTGTTATAAGATCGGGCTAAAGCTTGGTGGTATCTTCCCAAATTCATGATTGTTCTATCTCTAGTTTCTTCAATCCAATTCAAGTTAAATGCCAACTGAAATTTGTTTTCTTCATCTGTTGTGGTATGGTCGCGTAGCGGGTGATGATATTAAGTGGGGATGATTGCTTCTGTACCATATGCTAGGAGGAACGGCGTGCATCCGGTTGATACTCGAGGAGTCGTGCGCTATGCCCATAAAATATGTGGTAATTCTTGGACCCAATTTCCCTTATTCTCTGTCAAGCACATTTTGATTTCATCCACAATAGTGCGATTAGTGATTTATGCCTGACCATTTCCTTGTGGGTAATAGGGATAAGAAGGAAAGTGGATGATATTGTGCTGATTGAGGAACTCAACTACTCTGGAGCCAACAAATTAAGGCTCATTATCGATTCTGATAAGATAGGGGCAGCCAAACTGAATGATGATGGTTTCCCATATAAATTTGATGACTTCATCGTCTCGTGTGCGGCACAGAGGGACTGTTTCCACCTATTTAGTAAAGTAATTTGTTGCTACTTGGAGATGCTTATTTTTGCCAGGTGCAGTGGGGAATTCTCCTACGAGGCCGAGGGCCCATCTTTTGAATGGCCAAACAACATTACTAGAATGGAGTTCCAAAGCTGGAGCTTAAATTTGTCGGTCATGTCGTTGGCAGGCATTGCACTTGCTTGTAAGTTCAATGGCTTGACTTTTCATTTTTGGCTAAAAGACTCCTTAAGTAAGAGCTTGATTGGTTAGAGATCGTCCTGCTACATGGGTACCGCAAGTGCCTTCGTGAAGTTCGTGCAGGAATTTTTGAGCATCTGTGTTCGATAAGCACTCAAGATATGGTCCTGTGAGCGAAATTTTGTAAATGAGACCATTGTCCACGATGTATCGTTCAACATTATCAAGTATGCGTCGTCGCTCAGTAGGATCATTAGGGAGTTCATCGTCAAACTTATTATGAGGTCCGATATACGTGAGAAAAGGTCATCTTCAATCGTCTTCGTCCTCTTCAATGCCCCCAGTATTAACATAATTTAAGCTTATGTCGTTAATGCTAGGGGTGGATAGTATTTCAATCTTGAGATATCGATCTTCTGTGCCAAGGATTCTTGCCAGATAGGCCAAGGAATCAGAATGCTGATTTTCTCCATGGGATAAGTGTTCGATAGTAATCCTCTTGAATCTGCGTATTCTGTCAGCTACTGCTGTTGCGTAATCATTCATTTTTTCGTTCTTCTTAAACTTTTCTGTTTAATGATTTACAATAAGTAAAGAGTCTGCTTACATAGATAACTCAGATACTCTAATCTCAAAAGCCATGAAGTAGACATGTTTCTCCATTTTCTCATCAAGTCAAATGAGAACAAAACTTAACGAATCGTCTGTAACTGCAAGATATATGGTCAGTTTTTCCCCTTCGTGAGGTGTACTCATCAATGGTGGTTTACCCAAATAACGTTTGAGTTCCTGAAATGCTGTTTCACATTCTGTTGTCCACTCAATCTCAAGATCCTTCTTAGATTTTTTTTATTGTTCCTTCGTGCAATAGGCTGAATAACCATTGACATCAATCTGAGGACATGGAGACAAAACAATTTATCGCAGCAATCTTGCCTAGTAATTTTTGCACGCTTTTTTTTTTTAGAAGGCATAGACAATAGTGTACGAATTTGATCTGGATTAACTTCTATGCCTCGCTTATTGATCAAATCTCCCAAGAATTTGCTTGACTAAACCCCGAACTGGCACTTGTCAGGGAGTCTCATCTTGTAGAAACGGAGAATTTCGAAAGTAGTGTGTAAATCTGTAATATGGCTCTTCTTTTTAAGACTTTTACACAACATATCATCAATGCAGACTTCCATCATTTTTCCTAGGTGATCTTTGAACATCTGAGTCATTAATCTTTGATAAGTGGCTCCAACATTCTTGAGACCGAATGGCATGACCTTATAGCAGTATAAGCCATGCTCTGTAATGAAAGCTATTTTCTCTTGATTGTCAGGTAGCGGAGGTATTTGATTGTATCCTGATACAACATTTATCATGGATAAGAGTTTGTGTCCCGCAGTAGAATCGAGTATATGGTTTATGATAGGAAGTGGAAAACTATCCTTTGGAGTATGCTGGTTGAGCTCTGTGAAATCCACACATACTCTGATCTTTCTTTTTGTCTTTGGTACTGCTACAATGTTTGAGATCCATTATGGATAATTGTCTTTTCGAATAAAACCAACTTCAATGAGCTTATCAATTTCTCTGTTGACATTTTCTCAGAGTCTTGGTGTTAGGGCCCTCAACTTTTATTTAACGGCTTCAGCATTATCTTTCAAATTGAGCTTGTCGCATGCCAAATTGGGATCAATGTCTGGCATTTTGTGAAAGGTCCAAGCAAAGACATTACTGTTGTCTTTAAAGAACTGGATAAGAGCATCTCATTTTGTTGTGGGCAGAAGATTGTCAATGTATGTTCCTCGCTTGTCCCCACTGATTTTGACGTATTCCGTGATTTTTACACTTGGCAGCTGGCCTTCTGTAGTGTTCACTGTAAAGTTTTCTGTAATGTTCTATGTTGTTTTCAATAATTGCTTTATGAGCTATGGCTGTGAGGGTTCTGGTTCGATGGCAACAGAGTTTTTACATGCTCGAGCTAGCTTTTGGCTTCCTTTGATTTCATAAATGCCGCCCACCCATTCAAATCGTTGTACCAAATAATAGGTTGATGGAATAGCTCGTATGTTATATAACCAGCAACATCCCATTATACCCAAATAATGGGATTTTACATTGATAACATAAAAGATAACGGGATCCGACCGTAATAGGAAGTATGATCTTTCCTACACGTTCTTCTCTAGAACCATTAAACCCACAAATGTCAATATCACTGGGTTATACCTTATCAGTCAGTCTCATCTGGTCAATCGTACTTTGAAATAGTAGTTCAATACTACTACTAGTATCTATCATCATTGTGTGTAGTACAACATTTCTTATTTTTAGCATAATTACCAAAGCATCATGGTGAGGAAGGTTGACATGATGAACATCACAGTCATCGAAAGAAATCCCTGTGAGTTGAGAGAGGATACATAAATTAAACGAGCTTCTTTAACGTTCATGGACAGGTCGTGACACTGGCCGACTCGTCATCTTTTGCTTCTGTTCGATTGGTTGACAGTTTGAGTTTCAATGATGTGGCTGAGGGTTATATGGTATAAATGTTTTTCCCCTACCGATTATTCGATCTGCAGGAAGTTTGTAACTTCCGTTCTAGTAACTCTTCATGTCCACGATGTATTCATGCATTCGTCCATCCGCAAAAATATACTCCAACAGACATTGTAAAGAAAAGCAGTGTTCTGTCTCATAATGTCAGACTTTGTGGTGAATGTAATAGAATTTGTTCTCAATAGGTTAGAGATACTGTGCATTACGAAAAAATTATGCTTCTGAAGTAGAGGATAAATGCTGGCTATGGTGGCATTCATCTTGGGAAGATAGGGTTTTGGCAAGTTTCTACCCTTCCGAGGTCGTTCATCTTTAGATTTTGTTCGCTTCCTGTCTCTTCCCTGATCCGCAACACATTTAAAATCTTTGCATGTGGATTGATCTATAGCTGTCAATGTTGATTTTTAAGTTTTCTGTCTATCGGATACCATTCTTTTGAGATCGATATATCCGTTAACTTTTTCGATCATGTCCTCCAAAGTTGTAGGTTTATTTAGGATGAGGTACTCCTTCACCCTTCCATCGACGAGTAAAGCATTGGTGAAAGTTGAAATAGTAATCTTTTGATCGAGCCGATCTACTTTTTGAGCTAACTCTAGGAACTTCTTAGTGAATGTCTTCAGCTTCTCTTCTGGCATTTGTTTAATACTGAAAAGAGAATACAGATTCTCTTCTTTGTCTCTGTTGTACGAGTAATTATTGACGAGAGTTAGCAAAATTGCTTGAAAGTTGTAATAGACCCTTCAGGTAGCGTCTGGAACCATAACAGAGGTTCGCCTGATAAACTGGTGGGAAAGAGCCGACATAGAATGTGATTAGATGTTGAATGTAAGCCGAAAGCATCTTGGAACTCTTGAACGTGCTCCACTGGATCAGTTCTTTTGTATTTTCTAGTCTTCAAAGTATGGAACCCGGTTGGAACCTCGCCATCTAGAAGCTCCTGTGTGATTAGGCTCTTCTATAATTTATTGTGGATTCCTTTGGTGGTCCGAGTCTGAGCTTCAAGCAATTCTTTAATTTAATTTTCAACATGTTCCTGAGTCACATATTGACGAATTGTTGTAGCTGGGCTTGCGACACGTCCTTCTCCAAAATTGTAGTCGCCACTTCCATCACTTAAACTATCTTTTGCGGGAATTCAAACTCTTTGAGGTAGATTCTCAGTTTGTCGGACTCCTCTAAGACCTCCATCGACTTCTTGGTCAACCTCCTAGATCGGGATAGGCTCAATTTCGCGCAGATGATGGTTGGATCGAAGTGCGCCTCTTAAGTTATTACTTTATGGTGGAGGTCTAATTCTGTCGCGAACAAAAATTCGCGAGCCTTCTAGTTATACGCCTTTATTCTTCTGAGTGGCAATCTGCTGACCCTACAAAACTTTTAACGCATCTTGTGCACTTGCTAGCTATTACTCTAGAGCGGCATGCCTTTTTATTTCAAAGTTAAAAATTAGCCCTCAACTCTGCTAGGGTGGCATTTTCTTCTGTTGGAGTATCTGACGTGATCTGATCTGGAAGTGTCATCCTGAGAAATGATAATCTGCGGTTTCTGAGATAATGAGTTTAAGAACTTCGATTCCCACAGACGATGCCAAATATAATAGCCTAATTCTGAGAATCGGACTTAGCCTTTACACCAAATGTGTTTAGAACGTTCAAGAACAGTGAATAATAAATAACAAAATAATTTAGCATGGAAAACCTTTGAATAGGTAAAAAATTAGGACCTCTCTTGAGGATTTTAAGAAAGAGAAGATGGAATTATTGAGATTGCTAGCTTATTATAATGATTGCTCTGAATATATGGAATGTTAGAGTAAAAATTCCTCCGTCACTTATCTGGAATTCTTTGGTCCTATTTATATGTCTTATAATATGATAGTTTGACGACCATTAAGATTATTGATGATGGACGTTACAAAATATATGTTAGATACTCTTTGACCAGATTGTGTAACATTCTGATTCTTGTTGCTGCATAACAACTTTATGGATAATTGTACATCTACTTAACTCAAACTGTTAATGTAGAGGTCTAAAGTGATGACTCAAACTTAGGGATACTGAATATGTCTTTAGCAGTGCTTTATGTATGCTGATGAGTTCGAGGATGAAGTATGAGTCTGAGATACAAAATAAGCTTATTATAAGACGGCTTTCAACCAAGAGTACGAAGGCCATCATGAACAAGTGGTGTTGGTTGAAAAACTCGTGTTGTTACTTGTTTCCTAATGTTGTTGTTGTCTTGATTCTGATTGTGCCACGTGCTCTGTTAATGAGGTCGAAAGTTCGTATGTTGGTCAAAAATAAAGTATGAGTCTGAGATGCGGAATAAACCACTACACCCACGAACAAAACAGTTATGCAATCAACTACCACTTACCTCATTATTCGGAGAACGTGTTTCAGCATGATAACGAGCTGCGGGTAAGGTCTATATAAAGAAAAAGTTCTAGAGGAGAGAGGAAATAAGGACCAAGAAAAACCAAAATTTTCTAGATTCTAACACAAAACTTCTTATTTCAAGATCAAGCATTTTCAGTTCAAGAAATCACTTATAATAAGATATTAGCCTCAAGCAATAAAAGTTACTGTTACTAAATCCTTCAACTCGAGGTCGTAGGTTTTTACCTATTCAAAAGTTTTCCACGCTAAATCTCATGTGTCATTTCTTTCTTTACATTCATTTTTGTCACATGTACATTTGGTGTAAGAGCTAATTTCGTGCTATTTCAAGCTATGGAGTTAGGCTATTACAATTATTATAGGCGGTTAAAGAATTTGTTTCTTGACTGAACTATTGCTAAGCTTAAACATAAACGATTTTCACAAATACACCTTACCTTTCCCCGACATTTCCTCACTCGAGCAGATTGAGGGCCATATTAAAGCTAATATGACAATTTCACATCACGTTCTCAACCGTCTCGTAACACCCCTCTGGCTAGGCCAATAAAATTCCCAACCATCAAAGAACTTACCGGAATTATGATGAACCCAGACTAAGGTATCCCTCCAAAGTGACAGCTTAAGAACAAGATTATCAAAAACTATAAACAGCTAAGTGACTAAATACAAATAAACCCAAAATCAAACTCTCGTGCCTATAATTCATAATGATCCGATATAAGTATAATCTCAATGTGATATTACAACATTACACCAATATATCAAATGAAATTACATCTCCAGACTATGGTCGTCATTATGCAAGGAAGTATACATTATGCTACTGCATCCAAGCTGTGCACCTTCTTGATCTCAAGAATGTTGCTCTCCCATAACTCTTATAGGCCGGTACACATAAATGTTGCGAACATGGGTGAATCTATAAATGCAATTCCCAGAGAATGCCTAAATAAAAAAATGTTAGACACCATGAGACCACATCATAACATAATGAAAGAGAGCTTAAACTGCGGCCACTCAGTCTGGATAGTCAGTATAGGACTTTCATTTCCTCAAATTCCATTATTAGAGCATCTCCAGCAAGGTGAGAGTTTGGATTGGGTTTGCAAACACAGACCCAAACTCAAGCTATTTGACTCCCAAGAGCGAAGAAATGGGTGTGGGTTGGCTAAGCTAGACATATCAGAGCCAAACCGAGTTTGAGGAGCACAAACTAAAAAAAAAAAGAGTTTGGCAGTGTTTTGATTACCGCCGCGTTTAAATTTATTTTTTTTGATTTTTTTCTTATTTTTTATTGATATGTGAAAGAGATGAATAGTTGTGCGGACAAAGGAATACCGCGCAGACTAAATTAAAAAAATAAAAAATAAAAAAACTCAAACTCATTGTTGGAAAGGGTTGGGTTTGGGTTGGGCTTTTTGTGGGCCAACTTGTCAAGGCCCACACTCGCTGTTGGAGATGCTCTTAATAGCGAAGTAGACATCGACTGAGAACTCGCAAGGGTTCACCAATATCATTAGTGACAATCACCTAAAGCTCGCCAGAGAGAACGTCCATTTTACAGCCAGGAAAATATAGTAATGAACTCGTACTCTGTTACAAACCATTGCATATGTCTTAGGCACATCTTAAACAATTTCACTAACACAACAAAAATCAAATCAGAACTGGATTGGTATCACCATTTTTATAGTCCAAAACTATGACGTGAGAGTTATCTCTTGACTCCCAGGATAGCAGATTGTATCTAAACGAAAAAAATGCAGTCTATTTATTCCATCTACCCCCAAGTCTTGGAAGCTAGCCATGTCTCAACCGGCAAATCGCGGAAGCTTGATTCCCCGAAGTAAAGTGAAACCGAGTTGTTTGAATTCGGAGATCTCTAGGGTACTAGCCATGCAATTCGGTTAGCCCTCAACTCCTAAAACTTGTAGAGCAGAAGCGTTCCATTGTGGTTAGCGTGATGACACGAAGTGTACTTATACTTACTCTCTATCTTCTAAGGGTTTGGGTGAAATACAATCGTTCAATCCCCCTTTATTATACAAGACTGAATTGATAATGAGTATACGGTTCTAACTATTCTTATACTTCCCGCTTAACATGACTGTCCAACCGTTATTAAACATGAATACATTGGTGCATCACGAGACATCCCCAGGGTAGGCTAAAACCTTCAAGAGATCTCTTGGTCATAGTCAATCAATGTACATATGGGGCCTGAGGTCTATTTTGGCTACTCGACAACAAGTCACCCTCACACTACTATATTCAAAATTTGAACCACAGTGTCCCTCACAGACTCACAGGACACAGATCCAAGAAATCACTCTCCACTAAACTCTGATGCAGAAGGTGATATAGACAATGAAGAGAGGAAGTCAAGACTAGGCATGGCAATTTGCCCCGCCCCGCCCCGAACTGGGCAGATTTGGTATGAGCTAACCGGGTATGGGGGTGGGGATGGTATAAGCTACCCAAAATCCGTTAGGGATCGGGGCGGATTTGAGACTGCTAGCATAAAATCCGTTATCCGCCCCATTAAATATAATCTGATACTTTTACTATTATACCCCTCGATTATAAAATAAAAACACAAACACAATCCTCCTCTACCACCACACACTCTCATCTCCATCTCTCTCTTTTTGCCCTTTCTAGGGTTAGGGTTTTATCTCTCTCATGAAAACCCTCAAACCTTACTACTACTGCTACTACTCATCTTCTTCATCGTCATCTGCGGGTTTGTTTTTGCTCTTGAAAGAGGGTTGATTACTGCTTCATTACATGTTTATGATGGTGAATTTGAGGTTTTCATGGTAGATCTGAGGGTTCTAGGAGTTTTAGATGAGTTTAATTGTAGATCTGGGTTGATGATTGTAGATCTGAGTTTTAGATGCAGCAGCACCAACAGTTGAGAAACAATGCAGTAGTGAGTTTACAAAGGTAGTTGCTTGTTTGGGTTTTGCATCTAGAAAAGTAGCTAAGCCTTCTGATGAGTGTTGCACATCTGTGAAAGATATAAGAGCAGAAAACCTATTTGTCTTTGCTTTATTATTGAGAAAACTATGCTGCTTTTGCTTCCAACTGCTTGTAACATGGTTGGTGCAAATATCACTGAATGCCCAAGTAACTCTCTCTCTCTCTCTCTCTGATAAGATTACTCAATGCTTTATATGCTGTCTGAAATGCGGGTTTCTTTTGGTTGCTAACTTCTTGCGTTGTTGTTGAACAGAACTCCTCAACTTAGCGCCGGATTCCCCTAGCTCTAACCTTTTCAAAAATGTTACATCTGCAGGTTTGTCTAAGTGAAAATTTTCGCTCTTTTATCTTAAGATGATTTATGGGTGAACAAATTAGGGGTTTGATTGTAAACTAAGCCTTATTGTTTGATGCAGGAGGTATCACTCAAGCAATAACAACTGCCACATCTCTAACATTAAAGTCTGATGCAATCGTTTACGGACCGCCTAGGATCTCCATCTCAGCCTTCGTTGCTATTGCTATCACAGTCTTCATCTCAACAGGGTTGATGTCCATGTTTTCTTGATAGAGGAACAAGATCTACCACCATGTCTAATAATAATCAGTTATACTTTATGCTAGAATTGGAAAACTAAGAATTTTATGTTTCAATCTAGCTTCACTTATGCTCATGATCATTTCTTAATTCGTATTTATACTCCAATTAGTCATTTTCCAATTAGAAGTTCTTTTATGTAAAAAAGTTGTAGACTCGATAGAGATAATGATGATTACTAATAATATTTCAATTATGATCATTAAGATTATACGCTCTTACAAATGGTAAAATGCCAAGACCATTTTCAGTCACCAAAACTCTTTCTCAGAAGCACTTATATGCAACTGTTAATGGTTATGTATTCAGGGATAGTTAAACTCTTATCTATCTTTGTGTGTTGTTCTCCTTTGGTTTTAGTCTTGGTTGTTGTAGATGCAGTAGCAGCAGCACCAACAGTTGAGGAACAATGTAGTAATGAGTTTACAAAGGTAGTTGCTTGTATGGGTTTTGCATCTGAAAAAGTAGCTAAGCCTTCTGATGAGTGTTGCACATCTGTGAAAGATGTAAGGAGCAGAAACCAGCAGCATTTGATATTTGTAGGAAAACAACTTGAAGATGGCCGTACTCTTGCCGATTACATTATTCAAAAAGATTCCACACTTCATCTGGTTCTTAGGCTCCGTGGTGGAATCATCGAGCCTTCTTTGATGGCTTTGGCTAGGAAATATAACTAGGACAAGATGATTTTCCGCAAGTGAGTTCTACCTTATCATATTAATTGTGTTATCATTATGCCTTCAAACATTATGTCACTCCAATCTTGGATTATACTAAAACTATGTACCAGGACAATGAAATGAGTTATTCCTACGAGTTGAGAACTTTCTCATATTTTTAGTTAATCCAAGGTGTATAAACTTGGGCAGCCTCATTACTTCAAAAGGTTACAATTTTGTATACCTTCTTATTTTGGCTATATGCTACACTAGTATACCACAAAGTGGTCGGGACTGACGTTTAAATTCTTTCTCGCTTTCTCGCTCTCTCTCTCTCTCTCTCTCTCTCTCTCACTAAGAACAATGATGATTAGAATGTTGTATGAAATTAGCGAATCATGGGGCAGTTTTCTAATTTGTAATAAAAATTAGTGTTTCACTGAAAACGTTTCTGTAAATTGGCATTCAAATCATACACTGTAAACTTGTGATGTCTGTCTTTGCTTTATTATTGAGAAAACTCAAGAGGGATAAGCCACATTGAAGCAGATGGGTGTCCAAGAAACTATGCTGCTTTTGCTTTCAACTGCTTGTAACATGGTTGGTGCAAATATCACTGAATGCCCAAGTAACTCTTTCTCTCTCTGATAAGATTACTTAATGCTTTATATGTTGTCTGAACAGAGCTCCTCAACTTAACGTTGGATTCCCCTAGCTCTAACCTTTTCAAAACTGTTACATCTGCAGGTCTGTCTAACTGAAAACTTTCGCTCTTTTATCTTAAGATGATATATCGGTGAACAAATTAGGGGTTTGATTGTAAACTACGCCTTTTTTTATGCAGGAGGTATCACTCAAGCAATAACAGCCACATTTGCTTTGAAGGTTGGAGAGATGACTAACATTGTGGAGACTGACAGTGGTGTCCATATCAACATGAGAACTGGCTGACTAATATGAAGTGTGAAATAAGGCAGATCCCTCACTACCTGGTCCTGTAATGTAATGCCGTAAACTGCTTGCTCTAATGCTGTAAACAGTTTTTTCATAATGTCCTTGTTTGGTCGTGTTTTTGCTTGCTTTGTTTTTTTTGTTTTTTTTCAGAATATACTGTAATTTTTTTTTTTTTTTTTTTTTATTAAGCTAAATGGAGCGTGTCTGGTATTGAACGATTTATATGGGGCGGATTTAGGGATCCCCGCTTAATTTAAATGGGGATCGGGATCGGGATGGGGATGGGGATGGGGATGGTATTGGCTCCCCCCGCCCCAAATTCGCCCTATTGCCATCCCTAGTCAAGACCCCTAACTCTACTAAGTGGGGAATATTATAATTAGGTCAAGGCGCCAACCATGATCCTTAATCGCCAAGCAGACTCTTCCCTTGGGATGTTGTTCAATATTCTGATCTGTCAACCAACCCACTAATAGACTCAGCTCAGAACAGTAATCTTTTATATCCGCCTTATAACTCACTTCATATCGCCCGTCTATATATGGGATACTAATGGCATTTTGTCAGAGCCATAAAACACCAAATCTCAATTTTCACCCAATAAACTACTCTTCTCCGTAGGTTCTAATAACCAATGTAACACAACCAAGATATATCAAACAAGCAGAGATAACAAATAAACTAAACATGCTGATGCTAAAAATATGTAATCACAAATACAGAGTGCCAATTAGGCATATTTTGTATTTAAATCTAAATATTATTATTTAACCAACTTGCCGGCATCTAGGTCTGACGATTCTACAGTTAGGTCGAAGGGTTATGCGTACTCGCCCGCATGTACGTCCCGAAAAGTACGTACCACAGGCTTCCCAAAAACCAATTATAATACTCTCTCACATGCCAATAATCTCTAACGTAACACATTAAGAGCATATGCAGCAGCTAGGTGAAGGATGACATAGCAAGGTAAATGAGTGAATTCACCTTATTTCCTCTCTAATCTACCCACAGCAGCTAGGTCAATTGCCCATGTGGCAACCCAAAATCTACCTTAAGGATGGTGAGACCACCCACAAGGCGGATTTTTACTTTATTGATGCCCCGCACTTCTGAACTGCGCGGCATCAATAGTCAATTATATTATGATACTTATCAAGATTTAAGTGGATCTCATGCCCCGCAGTTCAAAACTGTGGGCATATATACGCTTATGATTACGACACGTGGACAACTGTGGTTTAAAGTTGAGTAAAGGCTAGATGATGCCCCAAAATTCTGAACTGTACGGCAAAGCCTGTTAAAATAAAATTTTCAACACTCCTACCTCCTTACCTTACAAAAAAAACTCTATTAAGTTCCCAAACTTTAACCTTGTCATCCTCAAGCTCCCAATCTAATTCTCAAAACCACTCTCAGTCCTCCAATATGAACCAACAAAGGAACTTTTTGCCGTCTCAATTTGGCATATTTGATTCGTCACAAATGACTAACCCTTCCCAATACCGCGATCACCATATTCGACAACTATTCTTCCCACTCGACATTCATTTTCAATCTTAATTTTATCCCCAAAGAACCAATTATAACCCTTATTACCAAACTCAAGAATATTACCCTCAATTTGATGCTCAATCGAGCTCGTACTCTCTACCGGCGAATCTATATTTTCATCTCAAATTGATTTTGCCGGTAGAAGTTTAAGTACCACGCCGATGAGAAATACATGGGGTTTAAATGATTTAAACCTTAATGCATCACCGGTTGTATCTCTGGTTGTCCCTCCAGTTGTATAATCGATTATCCCACCGGTTGTCACTTGAACTAATACTTGCCAAAAGGCAAAGCCTAAAAGAAAGACAGCACCGACACCTATTAGTTAAGGTTGAGGATAAAGTTGATGTTGGCAAAGAAAGATACAATAACTCAAACAATTAGACGTCTGATGACTTCGTGAATCTCGCATGCGCTTGGACCCAAGTGTCTCAAAACCTCGATACCACGAACTAAAAAGTCATTAAATTTTGGTTGAAGGTGCGTGACCAATTCAACTCTTTCTATAATAACCAATTGATGTGGTAATCATGTAACGGTGTCAATTGCATGTATAAGGTAAGGATTGTTCGATCTTTAGAGACATCATTCAAGACCTTGAAAGCTGACATTTTACCGGCATTAGAACGGGCGACGTAGTAAGTATTTAATTTTTTATTATTTCATTAATTTTGTGAGGTTAATCGTACTCCTAAGATTTTAAACTTGATTTGTAGCTTGATATGACATACGATACCTTCAAAAAAATACAAAATAAATCATTCCAATTTTGGGAGGCTTACAAAGTCTTGGAGAAATACCCAAAATAGTCACAAATTCATCACATTGGGCAACCTGAACGCAACGTCGCTAGGAAGTCAAATTTTGGCTCTAGCTCTATCAACACCAAACCCTCAACGCCTACTTTCGCTACTCCAAATGTTGTAATTTTAGATGATTTTACCGGCATAGATGCACCATTATATGTTTGTGGAGAAGTACGACCAGACGGCCAAAAAATATTTAAGACAAAAGAAAACACAAAGTTAAGTGTTGGTTATTGGGGGAAGAAGATATTTGAAACGACAACAAACATGATGGCGACATAGAATGAGAGAGACGAGAAGAAAAAAAAAACTAGAGCTAGAGCCAGAGCTAGAGCACAAGAGGAATAAAACCTGGCTAAAGAGGCAGAGATTCAAAGGAGACGTGAAGAGGAGCTAGCTAGAAAAGAAGCTGAAAAATAATAAAATTTGGTTATGGTGATGACAACCGACACAACTAACCTAGTACCGACACAAATGAGTTAAGATGAAGAAGCTACTTAAACTTTATTCTAAGAAGTTAAAAGATCAATGTCTAAGTGATGACGACGTTATAAGTGATGAAGATTGATGTAATCCTTAGCATTAATAGTAGTTCTTAATTTTTATATTATGGTTTATTTCAATAAAATTGTTATCAATTCTATTTATTCCACAAAATATACCTCAATCAAGTAGAGAAAATATATTACAATTTCAACATAAAACTACAAACTTTGAAACAAAATACATTACTTTAGAAAATAAAAAAACAATCTTCATGTAGAGAAACTCTGCCCCTTTTTGATTCAACAAATGTGCGACAAGTTTATTTCATAATTCGAAATGAGTACCTTCATTTTTAATTTTATGAATCTTTGTGATGCACTCCACAATAATGTTTAGAGCGTGTGCTAGATTTAACGTCTAATTCACCCTATTCATAGATTCTCTAAACTCCATATCAATATCCACTTTTCGGATGTAAGTATGACATTCATCTTCGACGATCATGTTGTGCATGATTATACATACGTACATAACATATCCTAGATCACTAGGCGCCCAAATACCGCGCACTGTATGCCTAAATTTTGAACTTAACTTGTAATACCCCAAAAACACGTTCTACATCTTTCCAAAATGCTTCATACATCTTTGCAAAATGTCTTTTGACCTAGTTCGACGGATTTCTTATGGTTTAAATAATTGTTTGTCATTTTAGATAGACTATATCCGCTAAATAAACCCCATAGTGTGCGGGACTGTGCTTTTATTATACGGGACTGTGCTTTTATTATAATTGCATCGCAGTGTAACTCCATTAGACAAGTTGTTGAAAAGCCACTCTTGATGCAAGATGTTCATGTCGTTGTTAGAATCAGGCACCCTTAAGAATGTGTACCATATCCAAAGATCTTGCGATGCAACCGCTTCTAAAATTACCGTTGCATGCTTTTTATACCCGTTATATTATCTTGCCCACCCGGTAGGATAATTCTTCTATTTCCAATGCATACAATCTAAACTACCTAACATCCCCGAGAAGCCTTGCGATCCATTCACTTCTAACAACCTTAATGTGTCATTTTCATCGGGAAATCTAAGGTATTAAGCTTTGAATGTTTTATAATTCTTTTGCAAAAAAAAAAATTAAACTCAAATTACCCGTAGACACCCCAATCCGAACGTATTCGTCTTGGGCGTCCGCGCTCATACAATAACATAATATACAAAGTGTGCATATTATCTTTTGGTGCACCGATAAGCCCATTATTTTAGCGGCATTTTCTTTTTGAACAAAATAGGCATTCGAAAAAATAACTTGATCATACCTTTGAAGACTAGGTTGGCACCAAAATAATCCCTCATAAGGCTAAACTCACCCAATTTATGATTATGCCCTTTTCGCTTGTCAATCCTTCCCATTTTACAAAAAGTAGCTGTTGAGATGTTTGTCAAACAAGTTTTTTTTAAAATATAGCCATTTTGATCACGCAAAAAAACCAGTATAGAGAGGGGAGTAAAGAAGATTTCATTCAGACCTCGCAGTTCTAAACTGCGGGGAATGAGGAAGGAATACGTGGCTCAATTTGGTCTCTTTGTTTGCCCTGCAATTTTGAACTGCGAGTTAAATAGATATATCAGATAGAGCCACATGTCCCCCTTTTATGCCCCGCAGTTCTGAACTGCGGGGTTAGGTCAGGATGAAGTTTGTATATTGATTTTTTCATACTTAGTTTTTTTTTGTTCTCTCTCTCTTATAGGTATTTCTTCAAACACTTGAAAAAACTAAGTAAGGTAGGTGATAAACAAACATATTTGAACCAAACACAAGTATCACAACATATATGAAACAAACATAATGCATAATCAATTAAACATAGTTTAAACATAACATATCAAAGTACGATGAAAAAATAAATATTATAAATGTACTTTAAAAAAATAAAAAAAATGAAATAAATAAACGGAAGCCTAAGTGGGATGGCTTCTCTTTGTTTGGCGGGTACGTCTGCTACGTACGAGACTCTCATCATAGATACATTGCACATTTGGCTCTGTCTGGTAGATGATGGACATATCAACTAGTCTCTCTCCCGTAACTCGAATAATATCTTATAACTGTCTCTGTAATGGCCTAATTACATCGCTTGAAATGGCTCAAAATTAACTCTTACACCAAATGTATCTGTGACAAAAACTAATGTAAAACAAGAAATGACACAGATAATTTAGCGTGGAAAATCTTTGAATAGATAAAAAACCACGACCTCGAGTTGAAGGTTTTAGCAATAATAACTTTTATTGCTTGAGGCTGATATCTTATAATATTGAAGTGCTGAAATTGAATATTGTTATGTCATTGATAATGTGTTGTTGTTTGATAGGTCCTCGGTCGAAGGTGAAGAAGAAGAAGTCCCTATTAGATATTGTTGCTCGGGAATGGGTTAAGCTCAAGGTAGTTGTAGTAGCATATTTCTCATATTTCATAAGGGTAAGCCAACATAGCATAGTCACAGATAGCCCAGCATTCGAGAAGACATCTCAAGACCTCGACCTACTAAAAGTAGCCGTTGTGCCTGGTCAGGAAAGAGCCGTTAGAGATCCGCAAAGTTCGCCCACTACCTCTGAAATAAGAAACTGCTTTTCTTTTTAAACTGCATGTATCTACTATAAATATAGGCAGAGAATAGATTATTCAGATCCGCAACTTTACTATTCATTCTTCCTTATTTTACTATCATTCCTCAACTTGTAATCACTAGCAACCTATTTGATTTTACATCTAAATCCTCCTCGAGGTCGTGGTTTTTCTCAGTTTTTACTAATGTTCCACGTAAAATCTTATTTGCTTTAGTTTATTACTACACAATCTTTATGAAATGTATTGGCGAATATTATCCTTTCGAAAAGCACACCATTACAATTGGCGCCGTCTGTGGGAAAACCACACATTTCTTTACCATCACTGATCTAAAAACAATTCGATAACAAATATGAATCTCTGAAGCCATTCTAGTACAGTAAGAGATCATGAGATCAATCCGATACCAAAAATAGTCTACCTGCACAGTACAGTGGTAGAACATTAGAGATAAATGGAGTCATAAAAAGTTTAAAGGTAAGAAGATCAGTACCTTTACGCGCAGGCTCTTCAAGTAGAGAGAGACGAAAGAAGAAAAGCCTTAGACCAACAGAGTCAAACACATCAAAAAAAATAGAAAAATTACAAAAAACTCAGAATCGACTCACTGGCTGCCAAACGTCACCTCCATAAGCCCAAAGTGATTATCGATCTAGGGCGATCTACAGAGATGATCAGCCAAGGGAAGAGTGAGTACAAACTTCTCGATCTAGGTCCAGAAATCTAGATACAGCTTCTCGACATATTGGGTTTACATCCTCAGCATCGACAACTCATGGAAGTCGACGCATGCGCCATCAAACTCCCCCACCACCTGAAAGAAGACCAATCAAAAACTGATTGGGACCAGATGGACAATGAGACTTCGATCCACAAGTTCTAGTCGTACCAATACCTCTGTCACAGTTCATCACCTTGGACGACCTGAACAATAGGATCTAAGCTATCAATTCTGATGTCCCAGGCCGAAGATCTTCCCTCGACAGAATCGAGACAAAGCCCATCTCTCCTCATCTCGAAGTTATACCCATTTTGAATAATTTTCACATGCCAAAATTTATTCAGTATGCTGGTCTCACTGACCCTCTCACCCACGTCTGATACTTCAAAGCCGCAGTTGGATTGTACTCAAAACTCGACCACATATAATACAGATTATTCATTATGAGTCTGAAAGAGGAACTACTCAGATGGTTCCATACTATCCCTGAAGGCTCCGTCACCATATTTATCCAGCTACAACGTCTCTTCGAATCAAATTATGCTCATTCTAAGGAGTGAGAGATAGCAGTAGATTCATTGTTCTTTTTCAAGGAAGGCACAAAAGAAACCTTAACAAGCTTTTACAAGCATTTCTTGCAGGAAACACGGAAAATTAGGAACTATAATCCTAAAATTGTTGTTCTAGCATTCACTTCGGCCCTGCATATCGACTCTAAGGTTCGAGATGAACTTACCCTGCGCAAACCCAGAATGGTGATGAAAATGATTGATGTTGTTAATAACTACATCGAATTAGAGCGATCAAAAAAGGACAAGATGAAGAGCTCCTCTGTCATCCAATCTCGTGAAACTTTCACATCTCAACCCTAAAAATCAACCAATGTTGAAGCACCTAAGCAGCGCAGATGAAACACCAACAACGCTAGATGAAGAGATCGAAGGCCATACAGACCCGTCCCTGTTCTTCCCCCTATGATAACAACTCTCTCCGTTATCCTACCAATAATAAAGTGAGACAAATTCTATTAAGTACCACAAGTAATTCTAGACATCCCCAACATTTTTTTTTTTTGCTAAGTAAGAATAATTTATTGCAAAAAACCCATAATCTTACAAGATGTTAACAGCCTAAAGAAGAAAAAATACAAGAGTACAATCAACAAAATCGAAAATATTCTTGCATTGGTATTTCAATTTTTTTTAGAAACTCGAGTCTACTCAAACTAAACTCGCATAAGCCATCAAGAAGATAGGCTCCTCGCTTTGATAGAGCATCGACACTAAAATTAGCTTCTCTCCATGTGGCAGAGATTATAATTTGTTGCATAGATCGTTTAGCATTAGCCCATTCAGCTTCCAAGATCCAAGGAATGTTATCCGAATGAAAAGCCTCCACTTCAGCCTTAGAATCAGATTCCACCCATGCTATAAGCCAACCATTTGAAGCCACCAAATCCACCCCCTTTATAATCGCCTTACATTCAGCCGTGTAATTTGAAACCAAGCCCAAGCCTTGAACAAAAGAGCCAAGAATCTTACCTTCCCTGTCTCTGAAAATGCATCCAATGCCGCCCTTTCCAGGATTACCTCTGGCAGCTCCGTCAGTGTTAATCTTGATCTCACCGTGGTTAGGCAGCTCCCAAAAATAGGAGGCAACCTTTAGCTGTTTTCTAGGATGAAGAGGGACGCCTATCTTATGGAGAATACTCAAGTCGGCAAGACTGTTATTCATGCAGCCCCGAGTAAGCATAGCAGTTTCATAAATCTGTTTATACCACTTCCTCCTTTCTTAATCCAAAGAGAAGCTTTTCTCTTCGAAGATGTTGTTATTTCTAGCAAGCCAAATCAAATTGGTTCCTCCCCAAACAGCCCCAAACCACAGATCTTTAAGGTAAGGACTCATTGAGTCTCCAATCTCGAGAAAACTTTTCAGATTTTTATCCAGAATCTGAACTTGAAAGAGGTCTTCAAGCCAAGTCCACAAGCAATTGCTAAAGGAACAATCCCAAAATAGATGATAAATGGATTCAGAATTGTTACCGCAGAGACAACACCGAGAAGCTAGAGTAATGCCTTTCTTTTGCACATTATCATCCGTAGAAAGCTTTCCGTGATACAACCACCATCCCCACATCGATAGCCTAGGGTGTATAGCACTTCGAAAGAGGAACTTGAGCCACCAGCTTTGCTGGCCTTTATTGCGGATGGTTTCGAAGGCGCCTTTGGTAGAGAACTTGCCAATAAGATCTGGTTTCCACACTCTCCTATCTGGTTTATGATGGTTAATCTTGATTGAATGAATATCAACTCCAAATCTGTCAAAAATCAGCTAAAGATTGTCAGGAATAGACCATCTGCCCTCGGAAATAATATAGCTAACCTTAGCATTCAGATCAGTCCAGGGAATAGCATCGTCATTTATCATGTCTTTTAGGGAGAGAGGAGAGCACCAATTGTCACGCCAAAGGTCAATACATTTCCCATCTCCAATCACCCAACCCGAATAAGCAGAAACATCCTCAAGAGCTCCTCGAACACCCGCCCAAATCAAAGATCCTTTAGTGATAGTTGAGAAATTTCCAGATTTAGTAATAAACTTGGCTCGCATAAATTCAGCCCACTCGTCTTTTGGGTTAAGAAAATTCCAAGCAAGTTTCATCATCAGAGATTGGTTTATCTCCTTTAATCTTCTTAAGTTAATACCACCTTCCTTATAAGGTTTGCACACTTTATCCCAAGCAACCACACAAGCTTTCTTAGATTCAGGTTCCCCAGACTAAAGAAAATTCTGAAGAATCCGTTCACCCTCTTTAATCACTGAAACAGGCCACTTGTATATACCCATACTGAAAATAAAGATGCTACTCAACACTGATTGAATAAGAACTGCCCTCCCTTGTAAGGAAAGCATATTATCCACCCAGCCAGTAGTTTTTTTTTTTATCTTAACCACCAGAGGTCTCAAAACCTCCTTAGGAACTCTTCCTTGAATCAAAGGAATGCTGAGATAAATTGTTGGTAGACAGCCTTCGTCAAACCCAAAGATATCTTTAAATTTTTGCTTCTTAACATTGGTCATAGCTCCCAAGTATAGCTTACTTTTCTCAGAGCTGAAGACCTGCCCAGAAGTCTCCTGGTACAAAGCAAGCCATTTGTAAAGTAATTTCAGCCCCTTTGTTCTACCATTTGCAAAGATAAAAATATTATCAACAAAGAGTAGGTGGGAAGGGGCCATAACCCCCTTAGTGGTCACCATAGGAAGCACTTTCTGAGTGAGGCGCAGCTGGGATAAACCTTTACTAAGCACCTCTTCAGCAATAGCAAAGAGAATAGGAGATAAGGGATCACCTTGTCTTAAACCCCGACCGGTTTGAAAGAACCCACAAGGACCACCATTCACAATAATTGACACAAACCCATTATGTAGGAGCAATCTAATCCAATTGCAGCATTTGTGATGGAATCCCATTTTCCTCAACATCTGAAATAAGAAGTCCCAGCTTCGGGTGTCAAAGGCTTGAGCAATGCCAAGTTTGATTCCCACATTCCCACAAAATCTCTTCTTCTGAAGCTCATTGATCATTTCTGTAGCAAGCCCAATATTACTGTGTATATTTCTCCCATGTATAAATCCACATTGCTCATTTGAGATGATACCATGCAGAAATCCAGATATCCTGGAGGCTAAAATTTTAGATATAACTTTGATCAGAAAATTACCCATACAAATAGGCCGGAAGTGGCACAAGGTAAAGGCATTCTTAACTTTGGGAACAAGAATAATGAAGCTAGAGTTGAAGCCTCTAGGCAAAGTGGTGTCAATAAAGAAAGATCGGATAGCTTTAATCACATCAAGACCCACAATCCCCTAGCAAACTTGAAAGAATCTCCCAGAAAAACCGTCGGGACCTGAAGAACTATTGGGGTTCAAATCAAAGACAGCCTTTCTAATCTCATCACCATCAGGGATATCAATAAGACAAGCATTATCCTCAGAAGAGATGACATTGGTAATCTGCATGAAAACCAGATCTGATTTTGGGTGATCTTTAAAAGTAAATTTCTCCGAGAAGAAGTTGACAATGTGAGCTTTGATCTCGTCTTGATCTTCAAGAAGTCTGCCGTCCTCGTTTTGAAGAGCGTGGATAAGGCTTTTGTTCTTTTTGATACGAGCAAGGGCATGAAAATAGGTTGTGTTACGGTCTCCAGATTTCAACCAGTTAATTCTAGCTTTCTGCCGCCAAAGATCTTCCTCATTATGCAGTGTTTGATTAAGTAATTGGTTAGTCATAGCCATTTCCCGAGCAACGACATCACTTTCCACCTCATTATCAAGTTGTTGATGAAGCCTTTCTACTTTATCCGATAGCTCTTGAATGTGAAGTTTACAGTTTCCAAAAACCAGTTTATTCCATTCCTTAAGCTTGTTTTTCAATCTTCTCAATTTACAACTGATTTGATAAAGGGGATCTCCCTCTAAAGTCTGATCCCAATTGTCTTTAACCACCTGAAGAAAAGAGTCGTGTGTAGTCCACATATTACAGAATCTGAAAGGAATATTGGTTGGTTTAGCAATCCCCAAATTCCATCCAACCAACGGAGAATGATCTGAGTTACTTCTAGCCAACACCTTGTATTTTTAGCCCGAGAAGAGATTAGACCAAGCTTGATTGCACAACATTCTATCCAGCTTGCAAAGAATTCTCTTATTCCCCATTTGACCATTGTACCAAGTAAAATCAGATCCAGAAAAATAAACTTCAAGTAAGCATGAAGAGTCCACAAAGTCTTGGAATTCAGCCGAGGCATTCCATCTCACACCCCTTCCACCTCTTTTTTCTTCACCTCTGAGAACAACGTTAAAGTCACCTACCACCAGCCACGGTAAGTTAGAGGTACCAAACACCGACAGATCCTTCCAGAGATCCCTTCTACGAATGTACGAGCAATCTGCATGTACAAAGGAAACAATCACATTCTCAACCAACACAGTAATATGTTGTTTACAGCTTGCCAAGACAGTGGGAGTAGATAGCCCTTTACGCCAAAAAACCCAAATATTTGGAAAGCTTAACCCATTATCAAAGAAGAGCATCTCTTGATCCATTGAGTGCATAGACAATCTACACAGATTCTTAGCATCTGGCTGAACTTTAGGCTCTACAATGCAGAATAAGTCTAGGGAGTGTTTAATCATCAAATTTTTTAGATAATAGGAAGTATTTGAGTTGGCAATACCCCTACAATTCCAATATAAGATCTTCATCACAATCTTCTATTAGTTTGTCTCCTTGTCTGCTGCTTTGTAACTTGTTGGTTACTCGCTTTGGACTTATTTTTGCGAATGTTTTTTCTACTCAAGATATTATGCCATTCCTCAGCTTCTTGAGTTTGCTAAACACTTCATCCGAGAAGCCCGTGTCTAAATTCGAACTAGTTTCAGAATTACTCTCACTCCCAGAGCCATCCTCTATCTCAACTCCTTCGTCAGTGATCGGAGAAGTACCATCCCCTTCTTCAACCATATCTGCCCAAGACTGATTAACCATACATGCTTCTCTATCCACTTCCCTAGAGTTGGATGATCCATCCCATTCCCGAGTAGTTTTGTCCCACATTTCAACAACTCCTTTATATGTCTTGTTCATCGATGTCGGCTGTGTTAAAGGGGTTTTATCAACATTGACCTCCTTAAGTTTTCCATCCTTCTTTTGATTTTCTTTCCCTTTTTCTTCTTGATCATTTTTGTTTGGTTTCCTCCTATTGCGTCGCTTCTTTTTGGGTTACTTGTCCGCTTCGTTGAGAATCACTTTTTCTTTCTCAATTGCTTTCTTCACATTCCGACATTCCGACACTAAGTGACCCACCACTTTGCAGTGTGAACAGATTTTAGGGACCTTTCCCAGCTAAATTTCTTGGCAAAACTCGAGGCCCTCCCGTTCCAGCATGATTTTGTTAGGAATTGGTTTTGAAAAATCAACATCCACAAGCACGGACGCATAAAACCCCGTATTTCGACACAATGTGTTATGATCAACTTGTACTGGATTCCCCACTGTTCAAGCCATAGACATTAACACATCTTTTTCCCAATATTCTGTACCTAAACCAGGAAATTTGACCCAAACCATAGCATGTGTGTTCTTCTGCTTGTTGATGTCGAAGTCTGGAATCCAAATGGTAACTCTCAACAATTGACCTTCGATATGCCAAGGTCCTCCACTCCAAATTCTCAATTTATCAGATTCATTATCAAGCAAAATTGTAAAATAACCCTTGCCCAATGGAATAAATTGACAATTGCCGGCAAGACTCCATTTGCTCATAGCTTATGTTCTTGCAACGGCAAGTTTCACCTTCATCAAGTACAGTCTACCAATCAAACTGAATTTATAGCGTTCAGCACCTTTGAGAAAACCAGCTTCAGGAATGCGGATCGCCAGAAATTCACCTCTCATCCTAGGAATTGGAAGGGTGCTAAGATCAGTCGGCTTGGCTTTTAGTAAATCTGCAAATGTTGATTTCTTCTCGTTGTATAGTGCTTTGACCTGTGAGGTCATCTCCATCTCCAAAAGATCCATTGAAATCAAACTTTTATGTCAATATCACAATGTGCATAGCCTTAAAACTGACAATTGTTACTCTCTCATTCTAATTTTTAATCGCATTCTACTAGCTGAAAGACTTCATAATTATGTAGTCAACATTCAATTTTTTTTTTAAGAAGAAACTAAGAGCAAAGACATCAAACAAGAGCAAGTTCAGGGGCAAGCTCGCCATCTTTACATGATCGAAATCAAAAATGGGTAGAAAAGAAAGCAAGGCGATCGAATCACATCTTGTTACAAAATGACTTCCTTAGATAAATCAACAAAACTTCTCCCCACCTCAAGTAAATCAAAACGTCCTTACCATATTACCTTCGAAGACTGCAACATAGGCCATGTCAAATGCCCACATGATGACCCCCTAGTCATTACATTCAAAGTCGGACAAGACTACCTACACACGCTTCTCGTTGATACAGGAAGTGCCACATATATTTTGTTCAGAAGGGCAATTGAGGTTCTAGGACTCCAAGATTTTGTAAAAGCTTCGAAAACAACAATCACAGGTTTTAATGGTTTAAAAGAATTGGCAGCAGGTGAAATCACACTGCCAGTTCAAGCAGGGTCTGAAACCAACTTCGTTAAATTCGTAGTCATCGATGTTGAGTCCAAATATTTGGGAATTTTAGGGCGGAGTTGGTTACATTCGATCAAAGCAGTACCTTCCACATATCATTTATCATTAAGATTTCTAGCAGATCACAGAGTTTAGGAAATCAAAGGCGGCCAAGGGGTTGCACATATGTGCAAGAATACCACCACCAACTCTCATACGGTGAATCTTCTCTAAGCATAGCAACTACAACAGGACATACCCCCCACATTCGAGTAACGTAGTATTGAGGTAGTAGATTCCATTATGCACGATGGACCTGGGCATAATACTTTCATTGGCTCCAATCTATCTTCCGATGAGAAAGAAACCATGATCCAACACCTTAAGAAAAGTGTCGACATCTTTGCATGGTCCTTCCAAGAAATGCCTGGAATTGATCCTTTAATCGCGTGCCACAAATTGAACCTCCTTCCGGATGCAAAGTAGTTGTACAGAAATGTCAAAACTTAGCTCCCTGCCTTCGCGAAGCTGTGAATGAATAAATTAATAAACTCCTTCGGGTAGAATTTATTCGAGAAGTAAAATACCCAAAGTGGGTTTCTAACATTGAAGCAGTCCTAAAGAAGAATGGAAAAATCAGAGTTTGTGTTGACTTCACAGAACCCAACAAGTTCGTGCCAAAAGATAGTTTTCCTCACCCATTGATCCTGCAACTCCTCGATTATGTAGCAGGGCACAAACTTCTTTCTATGATGGATGCAACCTCAAGATACAATCAAGTACCACTCGCCGCAGAAGACCAAGATAAAACAACCTTTATTACAAAAGGGGTCTTTACTGTTAAACAGTAATGCCCTTCGGGCTAAAGAATGCAAGAGCCACTTACCAGCGATTCGTCACCAAAATGTTCAAAGATCATTTTGGTAAGATCATAGAGGTATACAACGATGATATGATTTGCAAAATCCTAAAGCGTAAAGATCACTGTAACAACCTCCAAACCATATTCAATATCCTTCATACTTACCAGATGAAACTCAACCCTGAAAAATGCCAATTCGGTGTCGTATCAGGTAAATTTCTCGGATATTTGGCTAGTAAAAGGGGAATCTAAATCGATCCGGCACAAATCAAAGCACTAATGGCAATGCCATCTCCTCGAACAAGGAAAGATGTACAAAAATTTTCTGGCAAGATTCCTGCTCTTCACAGATTCATATCAAAGTCATCTGACCGATGCAAACTTCTTTGCCTCCTTCGTAGAAATCCAGCTCCATTGTCCAAAAAGCATATCAAAAAAATTATTTTGACTCTCGATTGTGAATTATCTTTCCAGGATCTTAAACGATATTTGGGGCTTCCTCTTATCATGAGTACTCCAGTTGAGGGTGAAACGCTAATAATGTACTTGTCCTCATCTGATTCCATTAGTTAGGTCCTTATTCGAGAAGACGGCGGTGTAGAAAAACTAATTTATTTCATCAGGAAAACTCTCATGCCTGCCGAGAAAAGATATACGACAACCGAGAAACAACTACATGCCTGGGTCTACAACTCTCAAAAACTTTGACCTTATATCCATGCTCATCCCATCAAGATTATTACTAAATATCCTCTCAGACTTGTACTCTCTAAAAAAATAAATCTCAAAGAGTTCTACAATGGTCTGTATTCCTCTGAGAATATAGCATCTCCTACGAACCTCGGATATCAATCAAAGGACAGGCAATAACCAATTTCTTGGCAGATTTTCCAGTTGAACTTCCTGATTGGGAGGAACTCGAAGAAGTATTGGTCAACGACTCAATTGCATAGCCAGACGCCTGACACAAAGCACAGGATAGAAACTCATTACTGGTAGGTCGGCGGGACCACGAGGATCATGAATCGGCATCGTTCTCGTTACACCATCCAATTATCATATTGAGAAAGCTATTAAACTTAAATTCTATGTCACCAATAATAAAACATAGTATGAAGCTATCCTTCATGGACTAGATCTTGCTATAACACTTGGAACAGAAGAAATAGCTGTCTATGTTGACTCCTTACTCGTCACAAATCATTGAAATAAGACATTCGGCAAGATGGTTGACTATGCAGCTTTAATTGAAGATAAAATGAGCGAATTCAAATAGGCAACAATCCCTTACCTCCCCAGGGCCGAAAATTGTCACGCTGACGCGTTGGCATACATTGTTGTAATGCACGAAGACAGTAGTAAGAGAACTTTAGAAACTGAGGTTATCGAACATTCTAGTCTCGATATGAGCTTTGCGGTACACATCAATGTTGTTGAAGACGATGATAAAGACGATTGGAAAAGACCTTTTTATGCATACCTCGATTCCAACATCCTTCCGAATAACAAAGATGAAGCTAGATCGCTTTTGGCTAAATGTTTATGATTCACAGTCCAAGATAAAATTCTTTATCGCATTATAGGAGGAGGACCTCTTATCGAATACATATCTCAAAAACAAACCTAAATGAAGATCAAGGCACAAGATCAAGGAATCTGCGCAGCTCACGTTTCAAGACGATCATTGGCCCAACGGGCATTCACTCAAGGTTTATATTGGCCGAAGATGAGACAAGACTGTGAAGACTTTGATCGAAGATGCTACAAATGCCAAATCCACACTCAAGACATCAAAAACCTAATACTCGACTTTCTCATTAACAATGTCCTCTGGCCATTCAAGAGATGGGGGGTCGATATCATTGAGCCCTTCTACCCGGTATCGGGAAATTATAAATTTGTTCTTGTGGCCACATATTACTTTACAAAGTGGGTCGAAGCAGTTCTTCTATATCACATCGATGAAAATGAAGTCATCAAGATCCTTTGGGAACACATTATCACCAGATTTGGCTGCCCACAAATAATATGATCCGACAACGGCAAAAGAGTTTATCAGCACCAAAGTCCTCACTTTCCCCAATAAGTATAAGATCCGACTCTTAACTCAACACCATACTACCCTCAAGGTAATGGACAAGCTGAAGCCGTCAACAAGGGCATCAAATCTGGACTCCGCAAGCGCCTCGACGCAAAAAAGGGCAGATGGGTCGATGAATTACAAAGTGTCTTATGGGCATACAAGACAATACCTCGAACATCAACAGTTTGTACTCCATTCATAATGGCCTTCGGTACTAAAGTAGTCATACCTTCAGACCTCAATCTGCCAAGTACTTAAAGAAAAGTTACTGATGAAGACAATGAGCTAGGTCTCCTCTGCAACCTCAACGGGATCGAAGAAACCTGAGACAGAGCCATTACAAACTTAGGACGTTATCATGATGCACTGAGAGAAACTTTAAACAAAAAGGTTCGAAAATGAAAGTTTGGTACTGGAAACCTTGTCCTTCAACGTATTCAGGATAGTACTCGGCCTAAGAATTTAGAAAAATTATTAAAAAACTGAGAAAGGTCATACATTGTCAGTGACAAAACAGATAGTGGTAATTACTAGTTGATGACAAAAGACAAAATCCAGCTCAAATATCCCTGGAATACTGCCTAACTTAAAATGTTTTACAGATGACAACTGTAACTACTTTCATCGATTCAAATAAATTATCTTTACTTTCACCTCAATCTTTACTATCTTTACTTAGTCTTGATCCATACTTGATAAATATGTATCAGACAATCCATCATCTTTATTATATTTACTTGGTCTCGATCCATACTTGATAAGTATGCATCCACACTACCATCATCTTTATTATCTTTACTTCGTCTCGATCCATACTTAATAAGTATGCATCCACACTGCCATCATCTTTACTATCTTTACTTAGTCTAGATCCATACTTGATAAGTATGAGGAAAACTAACATTCAATCCTTCGACAACAATATCCTATTACAGGATAACATTGTTTACATTCATTACTTATTGAACAAAACATGTCATGTTTTTGCTCTTTTCCATCCAATCCAGATATCCCATTGAGGATTAACATCTGGCAATCATTCCAACTACTTGCCATTACATGGCCATATTTACATACATATAAATAGTTTATTCAAGCAACACTTTGAGCTAACTACATCCATATTTCACTATATCAATCTTATCAAATACTAACACTTCGCATAAATTTAAATTTGCATCAAATATTTTCAACTTCGAAAACAAAGCATCAACATTCAAACACACGGATAAAATTGTTTCGGTTCCATTGACCACTTTTATATTTTTCTTCAAGCAAATTTATTTTTACAAAAATATATTTACACTACAGGAGGAGACACACATCATCAACCTTCGGTAACCCCTCAGGAGCAAACACATCCACAACTTCTTCGGGGTGCAACCCATCAGAATTCATCATCATAAAGTCATTGACAAGTTTTGTCCCATTAGGAACTTCAGGAGTTTTCGGAACCTCATCATCTTCATCTGAATTGTCAAAAAACCAGACTATCAGCTATGACCAACCTTTTATAATGATCATTCATCTGCTCCATCTCCTCATATTGACCTACATAATTGGCCCTGACCTTCTTACAGGCATTTAAATTCTCTCGAATCATTTCCACCCATACCTCATCCAAGATCTTCCTATGCTTTTGCTCTATCATCTTTCGCGCATTAACAGCCTGCTCCCGCACATCCTTCTCGGAGTTGCTTCTCAGCAATGCCAACGCTTCCTCTTTTTCCCTCGCCAACTTATCCCTTATCACCTTGATCTTTTTCTACAACACTTTCTTCGCATCACGAAAAGCAACTTCCCTCGCCTTCCAAGTATCGAACTTGTACGTATTAAGCGCGGCACTCAACTGCTTCTTGTCATCGATTAAAGCTTCCTTTTCCCTCGTCAAATCTTTCTCAATATTCTTATACGCCAAAACCTGATTTGCCAGATCGCTACCACCAATAATACGACCTTTGGCCTTTGTCAACAACTTCTTGATCTATATTACATTCATAATATGAGTATTTGTGTGAGGCACCAGAGTCTTTAAATGAATCAAAGAGGAAAAATTTCTTACCTTTGATATATTCCAGTGGCCCTCGCTCTGAAACGTCATCAAGCTCTCTACCCCAACCAAACAGTCGTCCACTTCTGCCTCCAGCACATTCGTCCCAGACACATGTATCCATGGTAATCTGAACCTCAGTCTCATCTTTCTCGACATACTTATTCTTCACAGACTCCATTTCCGCCCCCTTCTTTGGAAACGTACTTGCCAATCGGTATATTAATCTTCAACCACATTTATTTCACATTTGAACTTTACAAATTCAAAGGTTAAATCAATAAACCTTGAAATCCGTTCCTGGCCCTCACACAGTCAATTGCACTTCGAGATGTATTATACTCAAAACTCATACACATTCAATACATATTACTTCGACATCATACTAATTCTATCACTTGTTTATTTTCAATACTTAAAAAACACAAGAAGTCAAAAATCAAAGTTTATTCAATGAACTATCTATTACATTTTACATTCGACAAGTCACTCCTTCGATTACATTACATCCAGTTGCAATTCTATCTTTCATTAAACTTAAAGGGTTAATTATTTTGTTCATTTTTTCACCAAAATCTGACATTATTGTTTCTTATCACCAGAATTTAACATTAGCTCTGGCAACAAGGGAAACGATATCCTAAGAAACTTAATGAATCTCAGGTCAGGGAACTTCAAAATAGAGCTTCTCCTGCAGAAGAACGGCAGCAGAAAAATGCAAGAAACTCATTGAGATCGACAAGATCCCAGGTTGCCCAGCCAACCTTCCCATTATCATCTTCAATATAAGCAGTAGCCCCTTCTCAAAAAATTTAATAAACTTCAATACCTTCGACAACAGCAATTGACACCAACTCCAACAAATTCCCCAAATGAAAATACTCTCTAACTCCACCTCCCTCAAATCCCCTCACCATGATGGCAACTAGCACATAATTCACAAACAAACACTTACAAAACCACTTTAACTCTACTTAACCGTCACGGTAACCGACTTCGCCCTCCGGTCACTTTCAATGCCACACTTGGGGCAACATCTTTATAAATCAAACACCAAACAATCCTTCCTTATACCATCTATTTATAACCCCCACTTCTAGTTTTAAAATTAAATGTTCTGCATTAAATGCTTCTCGGGTAAAGCATGACCAGATTCATCTCACTTTAACCTCGAAAATGACAACATGAAGACTTTCTGAACATTCGACAACCTTTTCAAATTTTAGTTTATTTTCAACACAACCACAAGTATTTCTGTCGAGAATGGAGTGATTATAGTAGCATATTTCCCAGATTTGATAAGGGTAAGCCAGTATAACATAGTTAAAGACAGCCCAGCATTCGTGAAGACATCTCAAGTCTACAAACTACTAAAAGTAGTCGTTGTGCCTGGTCAGGAAAGAGCCGTTAGAGATCCGTGAAGTTCGCCCACTACCCCCGGAATAGGAAACTATTTTTCTTTTTGAAGTGCATCTATCTACTATAAATACAGGCAGAGAATAGATTATTTAGATCCATAACTCTACTGTTCATTCTTCCTTATTTTACTATCATTCCTCAAGTTGTAATAATTTGTAACCTATTGAATTTTACATCTAAATCCTCCACGAGATCGTGGTTTTTCTCAGCTTTTACTGAGTTTCCACGTAAAATATTATTTATTTTAGTTTATTGCTGCACCATCTTTATGAAAAGTATTGGCGAAGATTATCCTTCCGGAAAACACGTCATTACAGTAGTGCGGAAAGAACTCAGTATTAATAGAAATAAAAAATTTAACAGCAGGTCCGAGAAAGTTCAGAAGTCTTAAGAAATGAGACCAATAATGGGTATTGGTAGCAACAAGAAGAGGGGAGCTAATGGAGAGAGACGAGTGGTTTTGCCAAAGGCTTCAGCAGTGGATTTTGCGAATGTGCCGGAGTTCACCACATCGAGCAAGCTAGCTCAGACGTTTCTGGAGAAGAAGATGTTAAAGCGTGGCTTGACCTCTAGAACCCCGGAGTGTGGTGAAGTCAGGCAGAGGCAGAAAATGGAAGGTAGACCCTTCTTTTAAACTGATTGGGGCGAATATCGCAGTGAATCAACCTGGTAAAGACGAGTTGAAAGCAATGGAGGATAGGGTAAGGCTTACAGCTCCCACAGCTGAGGAAGAGATGCGGAAAGCGGTAAGTTTGATTATTTGAATGTTTTCTAAATTTTGCATAGTGATTTGTGCTAAAAATGTGTTTGATTTGTTTTTTGCAGGCTGCTCGCTTGATGAAAGAGATCTGCCTCAGGATGGAGGAGGAGAAAGTTGATCTCGTGAGTGGGAAGGCAATGCTCGAGATGAAAGTAGCTCGATTAAAGTCTGATTTGGTTCGGTAGGGGAGCGACTGGCTTCTGTAAAGGTTGTATAAGAGGTAGAGATTATCGAGCTGACAGAAGAATCACGAAAGAATCTGAATGAAGTGGTAATCCAGTGTTACAGACATGGGTGCCACCTCTTCAAAATGGGGTACTCCAAAGCTAAGGTAAATGGCATTATGAAGGATACCTAAGTGGAAGAGGTGGAGGATGAAGCTGATGGGGCTGGGGTTGTAAGAGGGTTGAATGGTGTCTCTTCCCAAACTGAGCGAAAGAACGAAGTGGATGATATTGTGAACCCAGAGAATGAGAAGGTATAGTAAAATTGTTGACTCATTGGTTGTAGATTAAGAAGGGTTTGTGAAGTATAACAGTATGGATCAATGTAAGATAAATTTTTGAAGGCTAAGTGATATTTGTAAACTTTGTTTGTAGGAACATAAGGATATGCGCCTCAGAATAAAGGAATTAAAGAATGAGCTTGCTAAGGAAAAAGATGACTCAGCATCCCTATTGACTTTACAAACGGAGCTACATATTAGAAAAGAGCAAGAGATAATTAACTTGTATGTTGCATTACTCTAGAGCTATAAAGTAAAAATTATTGCATAGAGACAGACCAAAAATGTGCTAACAGTTTAGGGGCAATGGTACTCAAGTGTTGAAAAAGTTAAAACATAGAGAATGTGCACCTTGAAATTAGAAGTACGCATTATTGTCTTTGAACTGGAATTATACTTCGACCTTATGTTTAGAAGCAGTTTTATATGGCAGATGTCAAAAAATAGAAATTTGTTATAAATAAGATTTTTGTATCATGATTGCATGTAATGGATGAATGTTCTTGAATCGAACTTGATGTATTATATCTGTGATGTGTAGGTCAAACTAGAGTCAGCTCGCTTGAGCAAAGAAGAGACATGCTAATATAGCCAAGAGTTTGCAATGGAGTTTGATAGAATGAGAGAGGCAAATGAAGATAGGGAAGACCAATACGTAAAGGTACATTTCAAGTTCGTCGAGGAAACACAAACTGCTGATGACCTCACTTAAAAGATCGAGGAGAAGGATACAAAAATAAGTAAGGGGCAAAAAGAGCTCTCGGAGACGAAGGAAGAGAAAGCGAAGCTCAAAAGTAAGAATGATGCGCTTATGGAAAAGAGTAATGAGGCGGGCATGACTCGATATCGTTTACAGGCATTAAAAACGTTAGAAAAAGAATTATGCTATTTTGTGGCCAGTCTGAAGGACTAAATGATCAACAAAATGATGAATAAGAGTAGACTCGAGCTAATTTAGTGAGTACTAGGAGCGAATTAGAGCGATTGAAGAATAAAATGATTGAGAAAGATAGAGAGCTGATGAGAACTCGAGTTGACCTATCTAGCTCTAAAATTACGGTTGAGCTGTTGACTGTAGTTTTACCTGCTAAAGATATAAAGTTCAGGTTGGTGCAAAGATAATGTAATAAGTTGAATGAGAGGGTGGCACAATTGATGACCGATTTGGCTCTGGTCAATTCGCACGTCAAAAATACCGAGGCAGGAGAGCGCTCGAGGAATAATAAAGGTGATACCAAGGTCTCCATTGTTTTATGGGATGTGGTTAGCCTATCAGCTCGAATAAGAGAGTTGGAGGGAAATATAGCTCGTACTCAAACTCATATACAAAAAGGAAGTGAGTGGTTAAGGGAGTGCCAAGGTATGTTGGATGATGCTCATGTCAAGGAATAGGAGTTAGAGCGGGTGATTAGAGGTAAGGATATCTTGATAAGGATTTATTAAAAAAATCTCCTGTCAGGGAAGGTGTAGACAAGGAGCATGTAGAACTTTATGCTCTGGTAGCAGAATTGAGGACGATGAACCAGGCTAAGTTAGATAAAATAGATGAGAAGACGAGGGAGCATATTAATCTTATGTCCCATGTAGAAAGTCGAATGGAATGGTATAAAGCAGGGTACAAGAAGTTGCAAGAGCGTCATCAGAAAGTGAGAAAGAATTTTTCCAAGGCGGTTATACCTAAGGTATCGCGCTCAGAGATGCTAACGACAGTTATTACCTATTTTATTGAGGAGGTGAGAAGGCTTGAGTTAAAAAGATATACCTTGCATGACTGTTTGTAGGATAGAGGATGCATTTGTAGAGCTGATGTAGATCAAGAAATTGTATGAACTTCATGTCAACGGAGTTAAGTTCTCGACCATCTGAATTGGTAAAGCAAGACAGGGTTACTGTAACTACTCAAGCTCAAGATTTTATGGTTGATCGTCCTCTTGTTGTAGGGGAAAGCGCAGCTGGCCTCCCATTAGCAGAGAAGAATCCCTTGTAGTGGCTGTATATATAACCTGGAAAAGAATCTGCCGCAGACATATTGAGAGATGAAAGCTAGTTTTATCTTTGCTTTATCTTATGTCTGGTAGAGTTCTTTGATTGAAAACTAATATTACCTTCGTTTTAATCACAGAGTATGTATAGAGTTCGATTGAAAGCTAGTTTTTACCTTTGCTTTAAGTGGTATAATTATCGCAGCCATATTGAGAGATGAAAGCTAGTTTTACCTTTTTTTTATCTTATCTCTGGTAGAGTTATTTGATTGAAAACTAGTATTACCTTTGTTTTAGTCGCAGAGTATCTATAGAGTTTGATTTAAGGATGTTTGACCTTTACTTTAACTGGTATAATTGTCGCAGCCATATTGAGATATGAAAACTACTTTTACCTTTGCTTTATCTTATGTCTGGTAGAGTTCTTTAATTGAAAACTAGTATTACCTTCATTTTAATCGTAGAGTATGTATAGAGTGTGATTAAAAACTAGCTTTACCATTGATTTAACTGGAATAGAGGTCGATTGAAAGCTAGTATTATTATCTTTGCTTTAATCTATGTATTGTCTACGTAAGTAGAGAGTCATGTGGGAAAAAACATGGAAGTTTTTATTGAATAGAATAGAATGTGCATTGTATAGAGATGAAACTCTAACTTTTAGAATGGAAAGAATAAGAATTTTGAAGTGGAGCAGTGAGGGACTTAACGATAGTACCATTTCAGTCGCCTAGTGTTCCATAGATTTAGGATTTGAACTCCCAGCTCCGTCATGAGATAATATGATCCCAAACTGGTTTGACAAACGATTAGGAATGGACCCTCCTAATGTTTTACCAGTTTCCCGATATGTGCCTTTTTCTGTATAGAGAGATTTCTCTGAGGACGAGATCGTCGATTTGAAAATTACAACTTCGGACTCTTCTATTGAACGAACTGATTAGTATATAGTAATATCGACCTAGGTTAGCAATAATGTGTTTCCTAGTTTCATCAATCCAATTCATGTTGCAAGCTAATTCGAACTCATTTTCCTCGTCGGTAACCTCGTGATCTAGGATGATGGTATTCTGTTGAAATGAGTGGATGATGTTGTATTTGTTTAGGAAAGTTACTATAATAGCCTAATTCCAATATGCGAACTTAGCCTATACACCAAATATATTTAGAACGTTCAAGAATGACCGACAATAAAACAATTTTAGCGTGGAAAACCCCTTAATGGGTTAAAAACTACTACCTCTCCTGAGGATTTTGATAAAGTGTTGATCTTATTTCGATTGCTAGTCTATTACAATGAACGTCTTATGAATATAAGATGATAAGATAGGAATTTTTTTATGGAGAGTGTTCCGTCCTTCATCTGCAGTTCTTCAAGTCTTTTTATAGGTCTCATATTATGACCGTTTGAAGACCATAAAGTCCCTTAATGATGAACGTTACAAACTGAGTGTGCGATATTATTTGACCAGGTTCTGTAACATTTCGGCCTTTGCTGCTGTACAGCGGCTCTATTGCTGACTGTGTATTTTGCGCAGGTCGAACTTCTGGTACAGAGGTCAAGAGTGATATCTTGAACTGGGGAAAGTTTGGCAGGCTAAACTTTTATTGTAGAGGTCGGAAGTGATATCTCGAACTGGAGAAAGTTTGGTGACGTCTTTAGTAGTATTTCCTGTATGAGATCGAAGGCGAGGCTTAAGCCTGGGGTACAAAATAAGCTATTACAAGACGGCTCTCAGCCACTATCATGAGTATTATTAGGGATGAGAGGTATTGGCTGAGAAACTCATTCTATATATGGTTGTGATTGCGCCATGTGCTCTATTGCTGAGGTCAAAAGTTTGTCTGTAGCTCGGGGATGAAGTATGAGGTCGTAATGCAGAATAAGCCACTACAACCGCTCCCTCACAACCAACAGTACGAGAGTGATTGTAGAAGAGTGGTGTTAGTTGAGAAGAGTCAATAAATGTTGCAGTTATATCGAGTTGCATTTCTTATGTCAATGCATGAATCTCTGCTGGTGTCTGTTGGCATTTTGAGAACCACTGACTATAGTCAAACATTGTTGCCTAGGGAATCGCTTTGGCGTTGGGAATTTGTAAAGTCTGCTTTGAATGCAGATTGGTGTATAAAAGGTACTCTGAGTTGAGATTGAAAGAGCAAACCCGTCGTTTCTAGTTTCGTCTTCACTGTTTTTCTTTTGGTAAAAATGGTGATGACTAGGACTCAGGCTCGAGAGTCTAGGATCCAAATAAAGATGGAAGAATTGTACATCAGGTATTTTGGTTATCAACTGCTGCATCTGCCCACTCCCATTCCTGTGTCTCCCACTTTTCATCGTATGTCTTATGAAGAGGTGGTGAAGGCAGAGGATGATTACTACCAAATGGTACGTTGTAATTACTTGGTAACATCTTAGGCTGAACATCGTAACGGTCTTCGTCTGCTAGTGGAGGAGGTTGTTCAACTGAAGATGAAGCGGTAGGCGTTTGGCCAAGGGAGTCGCGCTGATACCCTGCTAAGGAGTGGGCCTTGTTGAAGAAATGAGGCCCTCCGTCTATCTCTAGCATACGGGGAGGGGAGGAGGATGCAGAGGATCATTTTCTTTCATGGGCCATAGTTCTTTGACAGTGAAAAAAATCCTTCATCTGTAAAATTTGTATCTGAGTTCCCTATGTCTTGGAGCATATGATAAAAGTTTGGCGTCTGCGTCTGCGTCTTCTGTGAACTGTTCGAGTCTTGAAAAAGGATTTTGAGCTAATATTTAATGTAAATTGAAGTAATCTGTAAAATCTCTGTTGTAAAGTATCCTGTAAAAGTAACTTTTGGACTGAATAAAATATCTATTTTCTGTGATGATGATATTGTGTCTTCGTGCTTGGTTATTTTCTTCTTATGTTTGTACCATAGGAATTGGTAATATAGACAAGTAGGTAAAGGGGAAGTTTAGAGAAAATCGAGTTGTTGGTTCGAACTGGAAGTCTCATCTCTGTGCAAGCTTTGTGTGTTGCCATATATGCGTCTAAGGGGATATTTTATGCTGTGAGGTGATGAGCTGTCACGATATTCTGCATATATATTCTGTTGTTCCAAAGATGTTCGTGCCAAAATATTTAGAGGAAAATTTGTGGGGCACTTGATTCTGTGGAGATTTTCTTTTGTCTATAAGTAGGGATTCCTTATTGATGCTACTTATAATGCTCTGTAGTTATATTTGAGCATGGTGAGGACTCGGTCTCAGCGTACTCAGCAGACAGCAGATGGCCAGCTTTATATCAAGGTTGTTGAACTCCGTGAACGCTATTTTTGCCATTTTCCATATGATGTTGCTCATCCGGAATGGTCGTTGAATCTGGTTGGCTTGAATGATGAAGGCAGGCGTGTCGAGCAAGATCGTTTTGTCTGGTACAACATTTCTGTAAGTTGTTGTTGGATCCCCGTATGCGAGAACTGACTGTCCGATAGCTCGCATGTGACAAGATCGTGGAAGATGATCAAAGGAAGGCGAATGGAGAGTCAATTTTGTATGGGCAACCGAACCATCGGGGGTGCTTTAGATGTGACTGGGGAGCTCGGTGAGCTCGAGGTTGTAAGACTTGTGGAAAGTAATCTATTTTGTGGTAGTGCTCTGTAGTGGATAAAATATAACCTGGAAGATCGTGAGAGAATAATGTATGTGATGTTCTGATCTGATTAAATAAAGAATGTTGTTATAATCATTATGTACGGATACTGTGTATGACAGCTGTAGGACTTTAAATCATCTACAATTTTAGAGATAGAGAAAAGTGGTATACGTCTCATTGTCAAGGAGAGGAGGCATTTGAGTGCTGATTGTGTATTGAGAAAGACATCTTCATCGAGTGATCAGAGGCTGTCGGAGAAGCGACGGGAATGCTCATATTCGAAGAGGCGTCCAGGTAAAGTAGAGGATTGCTGCTCAGCAAGTACAGGTTAGTGGTAAAAACTTCTGATTGTTTTGATCTTTGTAAATACTTTGTATAGTAATTTGCAATCGTTAGTACTCTGTTAAGTTTGTTTTTAGTAAACTAGGGCTTTTAAAGGAAAAAATAAGAATGAAAGAGAGTCTGTAATGGAGAGTTTGTGCATATGTTGTTTTAGAGAGAAAAAAAAATGTTTGTTGGAGATGAAGAGGGAAATTTGAAATGATTTAATTTTGTTTTTAGGATTATAGGGAGAATAGACGTGTTGACTTGGTAGAAGGTAGGTATATTTGTACTGTTTGTAATATAATGATAAAATATGTCTCTGTATCTGTAGGTTCAGAATCCGTTCTAAACCTATTATTCCTGCAAGTTAGTTCGTAGTCTCGTCTGATTTTGAGGAAACATCGTCTTCAAGAAGAGGCAACGAGTGTAATAAAATGGAGGAAACTGTTAATAGTGTACGGACAACGATAGAGGTGGTGGGGCCCAGTAGATCTGAGGGCATAAAAAATATTAGTTTTATCGTATACCCAAAGGGGGTGGATGTAGGGAAAGAGTATTTAAGAAATAAAAATAAATGCCAAGAAGAGTGGGACAGATATGTTGAGGAGCAAGGTCTCTAGTTCAGAGCCTATGTCCCCGAGAAAGGGAAGGAAACGATATACTGCCAAGTTCCCTGTTTATAAAAATTGAAGAAAGAGAGAGGTATTGGTGAGGGGGTTAACCTCTCGTATTACAATAGACTCGGGCTCTCAGGCCCGAGTAAGGGTTTTTATGTTCCTTGAATCAGGTCGAATACGGCCTTAAAATTTTGCTGACCTATTTTCAGAAAGGGTTCATGAATGCGTTACAGTGTGGCCCTGCTCAATTGAATGGGAATGTATATGAAATGATGAGGGTGTGTGAGGAGAAGAAGTTCACAACGGAAGATGTTTTGAAATTTTATAAGTATAAGTATGCGGAGGATCAAACAGTGGTTACTTGTATAGTGATTCCGCTAAACCAAAATTCTTTGATTTTGAGTCTTCGGGTAGGCCATGGAACGACCACCTTGTGTGGGTTGAGGGCAGCTGTTTGCAGGTTCCAGATGAACCAGCGCTTGAGCGGAACCATAGATATATTAATCCGAGTAAGTAATGTTGATCAATCTTTGAATAAATGATAACTATGTATGCATGTTGTATTCCTGATATTCTGTTCCTTTTGTTCTGCCGAGCCCAAACCGTTGGCTACTCCGAATAAAGCTAGTTTGTTTGATTGTGTTGCTCGCGACCAGGACGAGCTCACAGAGGTACTCAGTGAATTGGGTATTCGAAGGTACAAACGAGTAGATTCAATAGTTCTAAAAGTTCAGTGAGCTCAAGAGAAACGAGTTATGGCCGAAGGGAAGCCTGTTGAGACCGTAGCTGACTTGCTTAGTCCTCCACCTTTTGTGCCTCAGACTCTCAGGCGGCTTACTCGCAGAGGTCAAAGTTAACACAGCAAAGTAGTTCAATTATTGAGGCTGTGTTCACAGAACAAGAGCTCGCAAAGCCTGCTGCTGGCGACTTGCCCAAAACAGATGAAGTGGGCATGTCTGTGCAAGGGGATGTTGAGAAGAGCCTGAAGAAAACGCGGCCAGCAGGTGAGGACAGTGGTCGGATGAAACCTCCTGCAGCTCCCAAGATGTTAGAGTTGGAGTAGAGATATTGTCTGATGGTCGGGACGGACGTGCAGAAGCCCGAGGATGATTATCTAGAGCACACGTTTGCAGTAGGTTTTGCTAACAAACTGTGTTTGCCGTCGCTTTCAAACTACTTTTTTTTTTCTTTTTTTTTTAACTGACTCTTCTGCTTTTATTGTGTTGGCAGTTGTCCACTATGCTAAAGGGGGCCATAAAATGTATAGACAAGAGAAGCCTAGAGTTTGATGCTTTAACGGCAAAGTTCGAGGCTCAATCAGCTCGTATAAAGGAGCTCGAGAGGGACCTTCAGCTGGAGAGAGAGAGAAGGGTTGTAGATGCTACTGCCACTGTAGTAAAGTACAGTGAGTTGTCGAAGCATGACGAGCTCATGTCTGATGTGGTTGCGGCGGCTTTAGTGGAAAGAGAACACTTTATCAACTCGTACTATTGTTTTGGGTTGAGTGTTGATGATGTAGCTTTGGCTCGGAATGGTAGGTACACGGAGATCAAGCTTCCTACTGAGGAGGAAGAAATCGGTGGTGGTGTGTATGAGAAAGTGCATCTTCCTCGAGGCAGTGCAAAGGTGGTCCATACTATTGAGCAAACTATGGACCCTCTGTTGGAACGTGCTGAAATAATTCCTTCTCTAGGGAAAACACTAAAATCTCTATCTGAGGAAGACATTTAGCAAGCCTCTTTTAACATTCCATGGAATCTTGTCTTATGTTTTTCAGTTCGTATGACGTAGATTGTGATAGTACTCTGTATAATCATACAATATTTTTTATTGATCTTTCGAAATATATTTTTCGTGAATGTCTGGCATTAAAATAAGGTATCTGTAATCTGTGTAGGAGATTGAGCGTTTGAGAAAAACGAACTCCAAATTGAAGAAGTCATTGGGTAAAGTGAGAGACTCCGTGGCCCGTATTCAACAGGTACTTAACAAAACTAAATACGAGAGAATGTAATTTAAGTTAAATTTAGAGAAAACTTTTAGAGAGTTATATGACCTACAATGTAAATATGCTAAGATAAAAGTATAGAGAGTTGAAGTGTTAAGAAAGGAAGAGGAAAGGTGGGTAGTAGTTCCAAAACCCAAAGAGTTAGTTTGTTTTTTAACCCGAGTGATAGGGCGTGGTGTCAGAGTATATTATTAGTTCTGAATCAGTATTTTGAGGTCGAAGATGATAGTAAGCGAGGGTTAAAAGAGGCTTATCTAGAGCTGTTGAGGGAGAGAGGTATAGTTCCAGACCCAGCACGAGTTATGTTTTTAGCTCAAGAAGCACGCAATTGCCATAGTTTAGAAGCAAAAAAATGCACAGCTCGGGCTGGTGTTACTGCTGCATGGGGTAATGTAGAATCTTTATTTGATGTTTTTGGCTTTATGTAGGATCGGAGGGCTATGAGGATTGTATTTTTCAGGCTAAGGAAAGAGCAGATAGCGGTTCAAACGCAATTAGAGGGTAAGGTAAAGGGGTTACAGGATAAGTTATCGCAGCACATGGAGCAGAAGATGTTTTTAGCAATGCAGCTATCGAAAGAAGAGGTTGTTCGACTGAAGGTGGAGGCCGAAATGAGGGCTTTAGGTGTACTACTAAAAAAATGCGTCAGTAGTTGCATGAAACACAAACAAAATTGAAGCAGCATATGTGCCCCTCGCGAGCGAAAGGTGATGCTCGAACGAAGCATGAGCGTCATATAAACAACATTGTCGATTTTTATGGGGGGGACCTAGTTAGAGTAGAGAACGCCTTTAGAAACTTTGTGGAGGAGTGCGGGAAGGATTTTAAAATGGAGAATTCCAAAGTAGATAATTCTTGGCTTAGTCGAGGTGAAAGAGGAATCGTTGGTGACCACTCCCGCCCGAGATCGCGGGAGGAGTCCTTAGAAGTGGTCGAGCCCCTGATATCCCAAACCCGGTGCAAACAACGTCAACAGGAGGTCGTGATATTTACTACGTTGGTAGACGTGCAAGTATCGAGTAGAAAGACAGGGAGAGACAAGCTACGATTGTCTCCAACGCAGAAAAGTGATAAATAGATTGCTCTTGTTTTATCGTGACTAGCTCTCCGTAATGTTTTGATGAAAAATGTAACCTGTGTTTTTTTTGTTAGAATGGAATGATGCATCTGATTTATTTAGATACCGCGTTCTAGATGTAACCTTGTGAACTGTTATATATACTCTGTTGTTAAGAAGAATTATTATAAATGAAATCTGTTGTGATAGGTTGATCTGGCTGTTGTAAAAATCCAGTGCGACACATTACGCATAGAAAATAAACAACTGCTTGTTAAGCTAATATTAAGTCGAGAGGCCAAAAAATTGACTATTGCGGCAGAAGAAAAATTGAGGGCAGAGATGAGTGAAACTCTTCAAGAGAAAGAGGCAACGATGTCTGTCTGTTTGAGGAAGATAGAAAGTTTGGAGGCGGAGATAAGAAAAAAGGATGTGGAGGTTGGAAGTGAACTTGGAAGAGCTAGTCAACAGGGTGTTAAATTGCTATCTGTGCGTGCGCAGATTACAAAATTGCAGGTCGCGCTAGAGGCTGAAGGAAATACTGTGAAGGAGCTGCAGTTTCAAGTAAATGTGCGTGAAGCGGTAATGAGCGAGGTTAGAGCTCGTGCTCACAAATATGAAGCATTGTGGTTGGTTATTGGTATGGTGGGGAAAAAGATGGAGGGAGCTTGTGCTCAGCAGAATAAAGTCATAAATAAGGACTGGAACAAAATATGTGATCTGGAGCAGCTTACGCAAAAGTGCCATCTGGATGTCTTGGAATACCAGGCCGACAATAAAAGACTTCGAAGAGCGAATGTGAAGCTGGAGGAAGATCTGTTACAGTTGGAGGTAAGATATGATTCGAAGCGGGTAGAATGTGAAAGTTACGAGAATTCAATATCCCTAATTTATCATATGGATATATTCATGACCGTGTTGGCAGCTCGGAATGCTGATGTGTGTGCAACACGACGTGGGGACGATCGTTGTAAGCAGCTGGAGAATGATTTGAAGGAAGCGCGATGTAAGCTGAGCGAACTCCTTCTCAGTAGACAGGTAAAAAATGAGGTAGGTAGTTATCATAAGAGGGAGTTGGTCACAGTAATCTCGTTTTATGTAACATAATTGAAGAGGGTGGAAGCGGAGAGTAAGAGGGTAAGTGACAGTTTGGCCTCCCGATGTGTAGAATGTGAGATGGAGGTAATCCGATCTGAATATTTAGAACCTATGATATCCAGGATTGGATCGTTTAAACAGCAAATGGTTAGAGAGGGGAAGAAGATTGTTATTGGGAAGATGCCAGACTTTATGCGGGACGAGTTGCAGAAGGGTTCGCTAGAGGATGTGGCAGGTCCTTCAAATGTAGGACATGAGTCGAGCAATAACTCTAGTGAAGAATGAATAATGTGATTATGTTGTATGTATACGAACAATGGATTGAAAAGAAATATGAATAGAAACAGAAATTGTTAAGGATGAGTAGTAAACTGTACTGACCATGTGAGGCACCACTGAATATGTCTTGAAAGTAGCTCACCTGGTAAACTAGCCGTGATACAAGAGTTGATCAATGTGGCCGAGGCAATGCAATGATCTGTAATCTATGTTTAGCAATATTTGTAGGGTAATCGTACATTGAATGTTTTAGATAGATCGGTTTGGCCGAAGCAATGAACGATTTACAACGTGTTTAGATGATCAACATGGCCATAGCAACAAATGATCTATAATCTGAATATAGAAATTTTTGTTGGGTAATCAAACATAAGTATTTCATTGGTGCAGGATTGTCGTACAACAAATGTATTAGATAGATCGGTCTGGCCGAAGCAACAAACGATCTGTAATATATTAGATGATCGATTTGGCCATAGTGACAAATGATCTGTAATCTGTATATAAAAATTTTTATAGGGCAATCGGACACAAGTATTTCATTGGTGTAAGATTGCCGTACAACAAATGTATTAGATAGATTGGTTTGGACGGAGAAACAAACGATCTGTAATGTATTAGATGATCGATTTGGCCATAGCAACAAATGATCTGTAATCTGTATATAGAAATTATTGTTGGGCAGTCGAACACAAGTATTTAATTAGTATAAGATTGTCGTACAACGAATGTATTAGATAGATCGGTTTGGCCAAAGAAATAAACGAACTGTAATGTATTAGATGATCGATTTGGCTATAGCAACAAATGATTTGCAACCTGTGGATAGAAAGTCTGCGTGGCATAGTAGAAAATGCTCATATATCTTCATCAAAACAGTAATCTTTTATTGATGTGAGCTCGTCATGATAGGTTGATTGAGAAAAGTAAACTGTGAGAAGGGCATTATTGACGATACAATTTCAGTCTCCTTGTGTTCCAAGGGCTAGGTACGTGCTCGCCATGCTCAGTGGCGAGGTCGTAAGAACCGAGGCCACTTTTCCTGATGACGATAAAAGGACCTTCCCAGTTTTCGGATAATTTCCCAGCGTTGAGCTCTTTGCCATATTTCGGAATCTCTCGGAAGACCAGATCCTTGATTTTAAACTCTTGATGTCTAACGCGCTTGTTGTAAGATCGGGCTAACGCTTGATGATACCTTCCCATTTGCATGATTGATTTGTCTTAGGTCTCTTCGATCCAGTTCATATTACATGGTATGGTCGCGAATAGGGTGATGATACCAAGTTGGGATGATTGCATCGGTACCGCAAGCTAGGAGGAACGGTGTGCAGCCAGTTAAAACTCGGGGAGCAGTTTGATATGCCCATAACACATGTGATAGCTCCATGACCCAATTTCATTTCTTTTCGGTTAGGCGCTTTTTGATTCCATCAACGATAGTGCAATTAGTGATCTCGGCTTGGCCGTTTTTCAGCGGGTAACAGGTATTTGAAGGGGAATGTATGATGTTGTGTTGATTGAGGAATTCAACTACCTTAAAGCCAACGAACTAGGGTCTATTGTCTATTCAGATGAGATGGGGGTAGCCAAATCGAATGATGATATTTTCCGAGATGAATCTGATGAACCCATCTTCTCGTGTGGCATAGAGGGACTACTTCTACCGACTTAGTGAAGTAATCCGTTGCGACTAAGAGATGTTTTTGTTTTCCTGGTGCTGACAAGGTCGAGGGTCAATCTTTTAAATGGCCATACGACGTTGCAGGAATGTAATTCCAAAACTGGAGCTCAAATTTATGGACCATGTCGTTAACAGACATCGCATTTCCTTAAGAGCTCGATTGCTTGAGCTTTTATTTTAGGCCAGAAGACTCCTTGAGTAAGAGATCGATTGGCTAGAGATCGTCCTGCTGCTTGGGAACCACAAGTGCCTTCATGTAGCTCGTGTAGGAATTTTTGAGCTTCTTTGGAAGATAGGCATTCAAGATATAGGCCTATGACCGAAATTTAGTATAAGAGACCGTTTTCGATGATGTAGTGTTTGGCGCTATCAAGGACGCGCCTTCTTTCAGTGGGGTCTTGAGGAAGTTCACCATTGAATGTGTTCTTTGTACTAATATACTTAAGGAAAGGTCATCTCCAACCATCCTCGTCTTCCTTAACGCCCCCAGTATTAACAGAATTTGAGCTAATAATGTTAATACTAGGTGTTAAGATTACTTCAATCTTGAGATATCGAGCTTCTGAGCCCAGAACTCCTATGAGGTATGCGAGGGAATCAAAATATCTGTTTTCCCCGCAAGGCAAATGTTTGATGGAAATTTTCTTGAATCTACTCATTATGTCGGGCACGGCAGTTGCATAGTCGATCATTTTCCCATTCTTCTAGAATTTTTCTGTGTAATGGTTTACAATGAGCAGAGATTACGTATATACAGACAGCTCGGACACTCCAATTTCTAGAGCCATGTCAAAACCGTAAATCATTGCCTCGTATTCTGCTGCATTGTTGGTTACTTCAAAATATAGTCGGATTACCTTTTCAATCCTATAATTAAATGGCACGATCAGTACGATTCTGATGCCTGATCCTGTGGGTCCTGAGGATCCATCAATCAGCAGGCGCCATCCCTTTTACGTTATCTAGTCTGCCATTTCTTCAAGCTATTCTGCATGAGTTTCCTTACTGTCTTCTTCCCAGTCAGGGTCTTCTACGAGGAAGTCGGTAAGGAAATCCACTACGGCCTGGCCCTTTTCAGACTATCTGGGTTCGAATCAGATCTCATGCTCGCCAAGAGTAACTGACCATTGTTGGACTCGTCTTGATTTTTCTCGTTTGGATAACATTTCGCGTAGAGGGTAGTTGGCCACTACTCAGACTGAGTAGGCCTGGTAGTATTGTCTCAATTTTTGTAAGGTATAGACGAGAGCCAACAACTATTTTTCAACCTTGCTAATCGAGAATCTGCAGGAGTGAGAGTTTTACTAATAAAATAGATGGGCTTCTCGGTTTTTTCCTAAAGCCGAATGAAAATGGAACTTAATGATTCTTCAGTAACTGCGAGATAGATGGTGAGCTCATCCCCATCGCTAGGCGTACTCATTACTGGTAGTGATCCCAAGTAAAGTTTTAATTGCTGAAAAGCTGCTTCGCACTCTGCTGTCCATACGATTTCATGGTCTTTCTTAGGTTTCTGTTTTGTCATCCCCTCACATAATAAATTAAACAGCCATCGACAACGATCGAACGATTTTAAGACAAAATGATTTATTACGGTAATCTTCCCTGTTAACTTCTGGACGTCTTTCTTCATTCTAGCGGAAGACATGGATAACAGTACGGGGATTTGATCTGGATCGGCCTCAATACCACGCTTGTTGATCAAGTAACCCAGGAATTTCCCTTATTGAACATCGAATTAGCATTTGTTAGGCCTGAGTCTCATCTTGTAGAGACGGAGGATATCAAAGGCCTTTTGCAAATCCGCAATGTGGTTTTCCTTCTATAAACTTTTGTACAACATATCGTCTATATAGACCTCCATTATTTTTCCAAGATGGTCCTTGAACATTTGGGTCATCAACCGCTGGTAGGTAACTCCAGTGTTCTTTAGACTAAATGGCATGACTTTGCAGACTGTCATGCTCTGTAATGAAAGTTTTTTCTTGATCTTCAGTAGCATAGGTATCTTGTTGTAGCCTGATGCGACGTCCATTATAGACAGGAGCTCGTGCCTTGACATAGAGTCGAGCAGGTTATTGATGACTGAGAGTGGGAAACTGTCTTTTGGAGTATGTTTGTTTAGATAGGTGAAATCCACGCATACCCTGACCTTCCCGTTCTTCTTTGGTACCGCTACGATATTCGATATCCATTCTGAATAATTGGCATTTCTGAAAAAGCCAACTTCGATGAGTTTTTTGATTTCCTTGTTGACCTCATCGCGAAGCCTTGGTGCTAAGGTCCTCTATTTTTGTTTGATAGCGACGGTGTTCTCCTTCAAATTGAGCTTATGAGAGGCCAAGTTTGAATCGATACCCGGCATCTTATGAAACGTCCAAGTAAAGACGTCACTGTTGTCTTTAAGGAACTGGATGAGAGTGTCACACTCTGCTACGGTCAGATGGGTTCCAATATATGTCCCCCGTTTGTATCCACTGATTTTATTATATTCTGCATTCTCTGCGTCGGGAAGATATTGCCCTGTAGTGCTAACTGTATAGCTTTCTGTAATGTTTACTGTTGTCTTCTGTAATTGCTATGCGAGTTGATGTTCGGAACGTGCTGGTTCGATGACGATGGAATTTTTGCAAGCTCGAGCTAATTTCAACCTTATTTGTATTCCGTACACGCTATCCTCCCACTCAAAATGTAATGTTAAGTGGTAGGTTGATGGAATAGCGTGCATATTGGTAACCAGCAACGACCAATGATCCCTAAATACCGGGACTTTGTGTTGACGACGTAAAAGATGACATCTAGTGTTATTGGCCCTGCGGTGATGGGGAACACGATCTTCCCCATGCGTTTTTTCTTGGACCTCGTTGGGCTGAACCTTATCGGCCAGACCCATCTGGTCGATTATGCCCTAAAAAAGGAGTTCAATGGTGCAACCCATGTAGACCATCATCATATGAAGCACCATGTTCCACATTTTCAACATGATTACCAAGGCATTATGGTGAAGATAGTTGACGTGCCGAACGTCGAAATCGCCGAAAGAGATTCTAGTTCACTGAGAGCTGGATACTGTGATTAAACGAGCTTATTTATCCTGCATGGATAGATCATGACATTGGGTGCGACACACCTTCGCTTGCTTTTGTTCGACTCTTTGATGACCTTGGTCTCCACGAGATGACAGAGTAAGATATGGTAAAAATGTTTTTCAGCCGCGGGCTCCTCAGTTTGCACAGTTCCAATAGGGTTTTTGTAGCACCCGTTCTTATAACACTCCATATCCATTATGTATTCGTACATTCTCCCATCTGCAAAGATATACTCCAGCAACCGTTGTAGGGTAAAATATTACTTTGTTTCATGATGTCGGACCTTATGGTGGATGAAGTACAGTTTGTTCTCGATCGGCTATAGGTACTGTACATTATGAAAGAATTTGTCCTTCTGCAATATGGGATATATGCTAGTAATAGTCACATTCATCTTCGAAAAGTAAGGGCGAGGCAAGTTACTTCCCTTCCAAGGTCGTTCGTCGCTGGATTTGGTTCGATTTCTTTCTCTTCCTTGGTCTGATGTCAAATTCAAATCGAAATTGTTTGGCTTATCTCGAGCTGTCAGCATTGATCTTTGAGGTTATTGTCTGTCAGACACCATCCATTCAAGGTCGATGTATCCGTTGACCTTTTCGATCATTTTCTCCAGTGTGGTTGGTTTGTTGAGGACAAGGTACTCCTTTGATCGGCCATCGACTAGTAAGGCGTTAGTGAAAGCAGAAATATTGATCTTCTGGTTGAGTCGATCTACTTTCTGAGCTAATTCTAGGAACTTTTTGGTAAACGTCTTAAGTTTTTCTCCTGACGTCTGTTTTAGTAGAAGTTCTCTTCCTTATCTCTGTTGTACGAGTAGTTCTTGACGAAGAGCTCGCATAACTGTTCGAAAGTCGTGATAGACCCCTCAGGCAGTGTGTGGAACCAACGCAAGGGTTTGCCTGATAGGCTGGTAGGAAAGAACCAGCATAGAATATGGTTAGATGTGGAATGCAGGCCTAAAGCATCATGAAACTCTTGAACGTGCTTCACTGGATCTGTCCCTTTGTACTTTTGGATTTTAGAGTATGAAACCTGGTAGGGACCTCACCATCCAAGATCTCTTGGGCGATCGAGCTCTTCTGTACCCTGTTGTGGATCCCTTTTGTAGACATGTAGGCTTTGAGTAATTTTTTGATTCGCTTTCGACATTCTCCTGTTTGACATATTGACGGGCTGTGATGGTTGGTCATATAACGCGCCCTTCTCCAGGGCTATGGTCAACACTCCCTTCAATTAGACGTTCTTTCGCTGGGACTCAAACTCTTCGAGGTGGATTTTTAGTCTGCCTGGCTCTCGCTAGGTCGCCATCGACTTCCTATTGGATCTCCTAGATCGGGGCAGGATCCATATCTTGTCGTTGATGGCTAGATCGAAGCGCACCTCCCGCGTGAACGCCCTTCGTAGGAGGCTCTATTTTGTCATGGATGGAAATCTGCGACCCCTCATGTAGTATTGCCTTGTTCTTCTGTGCGGTAACCTGATGACCTTATAAGATTTTTAACACATTTTGGACACTCGCGAGTTGCTATTTTAAGGCTGGACATCATTTTATTTTTGAGCTCAGAGTGGCCCTCAGATCTGCTAAAACTGCATTCTCTTCCACCTGGACGATCGGCGCGCTTTGACCCAGAGGTGACATTCTGAGAAAAAAGTGATTAGTGGCGTTTGAGATAATGGGTTTGAGAATTTTGATTCCCACAGACGGCACCAAATGTAATAGCCTAATTCTGATATACAGACATAGCCTTTACACCAAATGTATTTGGAACGTTCAAGAATGAGAGACAATAGACAACAAGACAATTTTAGCGTGGAAAACCCCTTAATGGGTTAAAAATCACGACCTCTCCTGAGGATTTTGATAAAGTGTTGATCTTATTCTGATTGCTAGTCTATTACAATGAACGTCTTGAGAATATAAGATGATAGGATAGGAATTTTTCTATAGAGAGTGTTTCGTCCTTCATATGAAATTCTCCAGGTCTTTTTATAGGTCTCATATTATGACCGTTTGAAAACCATAAAGTCCCTTAATGATGGACGTTACAAAGTTAGTGTAAAATATTCTTTGACCAGGTTGTGTAACTTTTCGGCATTTGCTGTTGTATAACGGCTTTATTGCTAACTGTGTATCTTGCTCAGGTCGAACTTCTGGTACAGAGGTCAAGAGTGATATCTCAAACTGAGGAAAGTTTGGTGACATCATTAGTAGTGTTTTCTGTATACTGATGAGATCGAAGGCGAAGCTTAAGCCCGAGGTACAAAATAAGCTATTACTGTTACGACTTTTTCTCTAATGAATTGTGGCCCATTATCGATACGAATTATGTGGGGGCATCTAAACTGAGTAATAATGTGTTACCAGATAAAATAGATGACATCTTCTCTAGTTCGACAGAGTGGAACTGCTTCTACCCATTTTGTAAAATAATTTGTAACTAGGTATCGTCGGTTACTTGGAGTATTTGGAAATTCCTCGACCTTATCGAGCGTCTACCGCTTAAATAGCCAGAACACCTAGCTTGTATGTAGTTCGAGCACAGGGGCGGATCATGTGTCCATGTCGCTGACATATATTGCATTTGCATGAGTACTATTTGGCTTGCTTGGCTAGAATACTCTTTATGTAATTGCTCAGTTATCGAGTAATCGACCAGCGGTATGGGAGCCACAAGTCCCTTCGTGTAAATCTCTGAGCATTTCGTCTACTTTTTTCTAGAGAAGCACTTAAGGTAAGGTCCTGTGACTTGTCGTGTAAATCAATTGCCTTACCGTTTTGATTTTTGTAGCACTTTGAGTTTTCGATCAACTGTCGGTGCTCTTTTGGATCTATTGGAAGGGGCCCTTTACATTTGCTGTCGATGCCGAGGTAGGCAAGGAATTGCTTTCACCGATCATCGTCCTCTTCTTTATCGCCCCCAGTGTTGATCGTACAAACAGAAGGTTGATCAATGCTGGGGGTAAATATTATTTAGATCTGGAGATATTGAGTTTTTGTGCCCAAGACCCCGACTAGATAAGCCAAGGAATCGGCGTATCTGTTTTAACCTCGAGGAAAATAATCGAAAATTGCTTTCGCAAACTGGCTCATCTAATCTGCAACGAGGGCTGCATATTTGATAATCTTGCCATTCTTCTTGTATTGCTCAAAGTAATGGTAGACAATGAGCAGAAAATCTGTGCAGACTGAAAGCTCTGGGACGCTGAGCTCAAGTGCAAAGTCAGGTCCATGAATAAGAGCTTCGTATTCAGTGACATTGTTGGAGGCTTTAAAATTTAAGTAGATTGATTTCTCGATTCTGTCGTTGGAAGGAGTAATCAATGCGATTCCAATTCCTGACCCTACGGGTCCTACTGAACTATCTGTAAGTAGTCTCCACCTTTTCCTTATAACCCATTCAGCTCGCTTGTCAAATGCTTTAGTGGGTAGATTTTCTATAATTTTTTCTACAAGGTCAAGATCGTGTTCTTCCCACTCGGGATCTTCCACAGGAAAATCTGCAAAAAAAAATTGGCAACAGCCTGACCCATTTCTGAATGTTGTCGTTCAAACTTGATATCATGTTCTCCCAAACTGACTGACCATTATTTTACTCTCCTGGATTTCCCTTTCTTAGAAAAAACTTCCTAGAGTGGGTAGTTCGTAATGACTTTGATTGAATGAGCTTGAAAGTAGTAATTAAGTTTTTGTGAAGTGCAAACAAGAGTTAGGAGTCCCTCAATTTTAGAATACCTCATTTCTGCTGGAGTGAGGGTTTTGCTGATGAAGTAGACTGGTTTCTCAATCTTTCCTTCAAGTCGAATGAGAACCGAGCTGATAGAAGTATCTGTAACTACTGGGTAGATGATCAATTCTTCATTATCGACTAGGGTACTTATGATGGAAGACTTCCCCAAATAGGTTTTAAGTTCCAGAAAAGCTACCTTGCATTCTGATGTCCATTGGATCTCTATATTGGGCTAAACTTTTCCTCGTTTGGTACCACTACGGAGTAGTAGGAACAGCCAACGATAGCGATCTAAAGATTTATAAATGAATCAGTTAATAGCGGCTATCTTGCTGGCAAATTTATGTACGTCTTTCATCGTCTTTAGAAATGGCATGTGGAGGAAAGCTTGAATTTGATCTGGACCGGCCTCAATCCTATTCTTGTTGATGAGATGGCTGAGGAATCGGCCTGAATATACTCTGAATTAATACTTAACAGGATTGAGTCGCATCCTGCAGGATCAAAGAATGTTGAATATTATATTGAGATCTGTGATGTGGTTGCTTGACTGTATGCTCTTGCACAAGAGATCATCAATGTAAACTTCCACGATTTTCCCATGAGATGTTTTGAATATAGTAGTTATCAATCGTTGATATGTCACACATGCATTATTGAGCCCAAAGGGCATGACTTTATAACAGTAAAGTCTTCTTATTGTTTCCAGAAGCAGCATCCAACATTGATAGGAGCGTCCATCATTGATAGGAGTTTGTAACATGCCGTAGAATCATGTTTTTAATAGATGATGGGAAGAGGGAAACTATCCTTTGGAGTATATTTGTTTAGATCGGCGATATCTACACAAGCTCGAACCTTTTCATTCTTTTTTGGACCAGCGACGATGTTTGAGATCCAATCTGGATACTTGGCTTCTCAGAAGAATCCCACTTTGATCAATTTTTTGATCTTAATGTTGACTTCATCTCGAAGATGTGGTGAGAGGCGTCACTGTTTTTTATTTACCACCATAGCGTTGATGTTGATGGCTAATTTGTGACATGCCTTGGTTGGATCGACCCTAGGCATCTCTTTGAAAGTCCACGCAAAGACGTCTCGATTTAGTCCCAAGAATTAAATGTGAACATCCTTATCATGCTAGACCAGCTTGGTACCGATAAAAGTACCTCTGCTAGGTTCATCAATGTTGATGTATTCTGTAGGCTTTTTTGTGGAAGACTGATCATCAAGGTGATCAGCTTTCTGCAATTACTATACAGTATATCTGTCTGAGGTACCTAGAATGACAGAGACGGTATTCTCACAAGCTCGAGAAAGCTTTTGACTGCCTTTGATTTCATAGATACAATCATTGTGTTTGAAGCAGAATGTTTGATGGTAGGTTGAAGTGATTGCTTCCATGTTGTGAATCCAGCAGTGGCCCATAATCCCGAGATAACGGGATTTGGCATTGATGACGTCGATTGTGGCAGGTCCAGCGGTAATAGATAAGATAATCTTACCTACTCGCACTTCTTTGGAACTATTGAATCAACTTATATCGGTGTCACTCGGAATAACTTTATCGGCCAATCCCATCTGGTCGATTGTGCTCTGAAAGAGAATCTCAATACCGCTTCCAGTATCGATCATCATTGTATGCATGAAAAACTTCTTCATCTTGAGCATTATGACTAATGCATCATGATGTAAAAATTTTACAAGACTAATGTCAAAATCTTCGAATGAGATCCCAAGCCAGCGATTACTCAACTCAGGTAGAAGCTTGGCTTTTTTATCTTGAGGTGTGAGATCGTAAGAATCTGAAAGTCTCCTGCACTTGAATCTGCAAGAGTTGTTGATCTGATAAATTTTTATCATGTTATTGTGGTACATATGGTAGAGATATTTCTCCTCAGCTTGATCTTTGACCTAGACTATCTCGAGCTGCTTCTTAAAGCTTCCATCTTTGTAAGACTTCAGGTCGCTAATATATTCGTACATCCGCCCTTCCTTAAAAATGAATTCCAGCAACTTCTGTAAAGCATAGCAGTTGTCAGTAAAATGATGATTTACCTTATTATGCATGCAGTACGGGAGGCTTTCGATTGGTACCAATGGTTGAGATGGACGGTAAAGCTTATCCTTGGATAGAATTGGAAAAATTATGGAGATTTGAATATTCATCTTCTAGAGGACTGGTTTAGGTAATGTACCACATTTTCGAGGATTGCGAGTGTTTCCCTCAGAACGCTTTTGATCACCTTGATCCTCCTTCGGTTCATTACTTCAATCTGTATTCGGATCTTTAGTGAATATGATGGATTTAGTAAATTTATGCCTTTCGAGCATTATCATTTCCAGGTCGACATATCCATTGACATTGGTGATCATATCCTTCAAGGTCGCAAGTTTATTGAGGAAGATGTGCTATTTGGCCTTGCAGTCAAGCTGGAGTGCATTGGTGAAAGCAGTAACAACTATTTTCTGATCGAGATTGTCTACTTTTTGCGTGAGCTCCAAAAACTTATTTGCAAAAGCCTCGAGCTTCTCTCCTTGTGATTATTTACGACTAAAAAGATAATATAAATTCTCCTCTTTGTCTCTATTGTGAGCATACATCTTGATGAATTGTTTCCGCAGTAGATCGAATGTGAGTATGGAATCTTCATATAAAGAGTGGAACCACCAGAGCGGTTCTTCCTGTAGACTTGTTGCGAACCAATGACAGAGATGTGGTTGAGATTGGAGTGTAATCCCAATAAATCACGGTATTGTTGAATGCGCTATTTTGGGTCGGTGCCCTTGTATTTACAAATTTTCGAAGTATGGAAACCTTTCAGTATTTCCCTATCGAATAGTTTTTTGGCAATCGGACTTCATTGTATCTTGGTGAGGTAATCGGTAGTGCCTAGAACTTGTGCTTCAATCAACTCCTTGATGTACTGATCCATATGCTCTTGTGTGACGTAGTGACATGTTGCTTGAGTGGCTTGGCAAGGTGGTTGAGGATTATGAGTACTGGTGCCTTCACTCAAACGATCACGTGCTAAAATTCGAGGTTGAGGTCGTTGTTCTTCCTCTTTATGTTTGGAAAATCGGTAACCTCTGCTTATTTCAGACTGAACTTCACCAACCAAATGAATGGAAGGTTGATGTTCGTGCTGAATATTTATGGAAATAGCTTTAATGGTGGCTCCTCGAGGTCCCAATCTATCTCGCACAGAAAACTGGAAGGTCTCTGGCATTTGATCATGATCTCTAGTTTGAGGAGCTTGTTGAGTATCCTTCAGAGCTTGTAATGCAGTTTGTATAGTTATCACCTGTATAGTTGTCACCTGGTCTTTATGTCATTTGAACACTGTCAAACGAGTTTTTCGCTCAGCTTTGAGCTCCTTCTCACAGAGCTCTCAGTCAAGAGTTAATTAACCTTTGAGCTCATTACGTTGCTCTGTTTCGGCGTGGAGGTTCGGCAGTAGTTTTGTAAGCTATTCTGGCTCAACTGAAAGATCGTGTTAGATTCTGGTTGATGGTCGTTTGAAAGTTTCCATGATTGGAGATTGATAGTAGAGTGAATGTATACCTTAGGATATCGTAAAAATATCTTCTTTCCCATAGGCGGTGCCAAATATAATGGCCTAAATCCCTAAGCTCGAGATGGCTTGGAATTAGCTCTTACACCAATGTTCTTATGACAAAAACATAAAAACATTGGCCTAAATCACCTGTACAAGAAATGGCACAGATGATTTAGCATAAAAAACCTTTGAATATGTAAAAAACCACGACCTCTAGTTGAGGGTTTTAGTAATAGTAAATTGTATTGCTTGAGGCAGATATCTTATTACAAGTGATCTCCCGAACTATAAATACTCGATCTTGTAAATAAGAAATTTGGTGTTTGAGAATCAAGAAAATTTGGTTTTCTTGGTGATTTCTCATATATTTTTCTGGTCTCTGTCTCTTCTGGAACCTTTCCCTTATGTAGGCCTTACCCGCAACTCGTTATCGTGCTGAAGCACGTTCTCCAAACAATGAGGGAAGATGGGGTTGATTGAGTAACTGTTGAGTTCATGAAAGATAGGTGTCTTTAACTTGTTCATGTTTTTCTATTGTCAATACTGACTGTTCATGTCACGTGTAAAATGCATGAGTCTGATATGGAGGTAGTTCGAATTGGGTTAGGTCGATGGATAGGTGTATGGATTTTGATATGGAGGTAGTTTTAATTGGGTTAGGTCGAGGGATAGGTCCCTACAATGTCGTTGACATGTGTCATATCGTTGTGAGTACTCTTCCGCTTGCTTGCGCATTCCTGGCCGAAATTCTCCTTGTGTAATTGCTCCATTTACAAGTGATCGACCTACAGTGTTGGAGCCACAAGTTCCTTCATGTAAGTCCTTGAGCATTCCATCAACTTGCTTCTTTGAGAGGCATTTGAGATAAGGCCTTATAACTGAACGGCGAAATAAAAAGCCTTTCTGAACGGTATAACGTTTTAAATTTTCGATTAGCTGTCAATGTTATTTTGGATCTTCTGGAAGGGGTCCATCACATTCATTTTTTGGGCCGAGGTAGGCCATAAAAGCTTTCCTCCAATCGTCGTCCTCCTCTTCATCGCCCCTAGTGTTGATCGCGCATATAGAGTGAAGATCAATGTTGGGGGTTGATATCGCTTCGATTTGGAGGTATCATGTTTCTGAACCTATGACCCTGGCTAAGTAAGCCAAGGAATCGGCGTGTCTATTTTCTCCTCATGGTAAATAGTTGAGAGTAGCTTTCATGAATCTGCTTATCTTATTAGCAACAATGGCTGTATAGTCGACCATTTTGGCGTTCTTCTTGTACTGTTCGAAGTTATGGTGGACAATTAGCAATAAATTTGTATAAACTGATAGCTCGGGAATGCCGAGTTCTAGCGCTAAATCGAGCCAATGAGTCAAAGCTTCGTATTTTGTGACATTATCCGATGATTCAAAATCCAGGTCGATTAATTTCTCAATTTTGTCGTTTGATAGGGTAATAAGTACAATACCAATACCTAAACCCTGCGGGTCCTACTGAGCCATCTATAAGAAGTTTCTATCATTTTCTTGTAACCTATTCAGCTCTTTCGTCAAAGGGTTTGGTAGTTGGATCTTCTATATTTCGTCTATGAGATCAGGGTTGTGCTCCTCCCAATTTGGATCTCCTGCAAGAAAATCTGTTAGAAAATCAGCAACTGCTTGGCCTTTTCTGAATAGAGCTGCTCGAATTTGATATCATGTTCTCCCAAACTTAAAGACCATTATTGTACCCTTCTTGATTTTTCTTTTTTGGATAAAATTTTCCAGAGTGGGTAGTTCATCATAACTTTGACGGAATGGGCTTGGATGTAGTACTTGAGTTTCTATGAAGTGTAACCGAGAGTTAAAAGGAGTCGCATGATCTTTGAGTATCTTGTTTCTGCTGAAGTGAGGGTCTTGCTAATAAAATACACCGGCTTTTCAACCTTTCCTTCAAGTCGAACGAGGACTGAGCTATGAGAGTTTTCTATAATTGTGAGGTAAATGATCAGTTCCTCATTGTCTATTGAGGTGCTCATTATGGGAGACTTCCCTAAATAGGTTTTGAGTTCTTAAAAAGCTGCATCGCATTCTTCTGTCAAATTAATTTCTTCGTTAGGTCAAATCTTTCCTTGAGTTGTGCATTTTCTAAGGTACATGAACAACCATCAACATCGATCTGAAGAGCTAGAGACAAACCAATTGAGAGCGGCGATCTTTAAAGTGAGCTTCTGAACGTCTTTCTATGTTGTTGGAGACGGTATAATGAGCAGAGCTCGAATTTGATCTGGATCGGCCTCAATCCCTTTCTTGCTGATAAAATGTCCCAAGAATTTGCCCCAGTACACTCCGAATTGAAATTTATCAGGGTTGAGCGTCATGTTGTATGAGCGTAAAACATGGAAGATTGTATCGAGAACTGTGATATGAGCATTCTACTACAAAAAAAACACATAATAGCATTCGGAAACCACTATGAAAAGGTACAACGACATTTTTCGTCCGCTCTATTATGCAATGTTATTCTTTTTTTAATAGCGTTTTTACACATGCTATAAAAGCATAACATTCGAAGAATGTAATTGTAAACTTTTTAACAGTAGTTGTTGAAAGCTATTGTTTGCTTATAACAACAGGAACCACTATGGAAAGGTTACAATAGCATTTTTCGTATGCTGTAATATTAAATGTTATCCTTTTTATAATAGTTTTTTTTTTTGCATGCTATTAAAAACGTTTTTAACAGCTTTTACTGGTTGCTATTGTTTACTTAACATAACATTTACTAAATGTTATTACAAATCAACAATAGATAGCATTTACTTTGTGCAATTGAAACTCTTTTAATAGCGTTTAGTAAACACTATCATCTACTTATAATAGCATTTGTAAACATCATCATATATCCCCTATATTAATATTTTCCATTTTACAGGTATTTTGCAATATATTATGCCAAAAATAATAATCAATACAAAAATTTGTAACACTTTTATTTCTGCTATAATAATCAAGCGGATCCAGATAAATTTGAACCATCATCTTCTCAAACTGTGAGTGCTCTTACCAATTTAAGCTATAGATCCATCGACATACAAGTAGAACTCATACAAGTACTTAACCTTGTAGAAGATAACTAATAACTCAAAAAACTTCAATAACTAATACTTAATAAAATCTCACTCTCTATTTACATCAAGTAACCAAAAAATAAGCAAATGTACACATACACTGAAAGAATACCCAAATTAATAATCATCATCTCTATTTACATCATGTAACCACAAAATAAACAGATATGATATTTTGGCCGACATATTAATGATAAGTTACACCCTTTTTTTGCAAAAAAAATTGTAATAATTGTGATTATCACAATTTATCGGCAACATATAGATAGTTATCTTAAATTAAATATTTATAGCGATATGTTCAAATTATCACCGCCAGTTATCTATATCGCACAAGGGTAAGGGCTGATATGTCAGCCCAATAGGATATTTGGTAACAATCAAGGGGCATATGTTGCAGTAAACACAAATAAGTTGGAAATGAAGAACTAACCTCGGGAGCGTAAAAGACAATTGTAGATGCCCTTGTAATGCAAATGTGAGCCCCAAACAAAAGCCCAGTTGTTAAGCTCTCAGGCTTATGGATTACCAGAGGGAGGAGGAAAATGCAACTTAAGAAGGAACATTGTTGACATTGAAACCTTTCGACCCAACCTGTCCACAATAACTACTGCTAACAGAATCCCGGGTAACTCTACAGAGAGTAGATTCTACAAAAAAAACATCATATTAGTAATGTGTAAACACCCATTAAATAAATGAGGATATTTCTTTAGGAATATTACCTACCAAACTAGTGATAAACACATCTCTATAGGGGTACTAGTAATCAAAGAGTTGTTGCTTTCTCATATATTTTTTACCTGAGAAAACAAAAATAGATGATGGGCGATAAAAGAGTGACTTACATACAGCATTAAGAATCTAGCCAATCATAAACTTCACTCTCTAATTGTAGAGAGATATATGAAGCAATTCACTAACAGATTAGTACAAGTTGAAAGTTTATTCAGGAAGATTTGTTTTGAAATCTCCTACGAATGCAGCATATCTAAATTTAACTTCTGGGCTGGCCAAGCTTCACATACTGCTTTGAGGAATTGAGAGTTGAACACCATTGCAAAACAGCCTAAAATAGTGAAATGGGTACAGTGGAAGATAAACTGGGATCAGCAGATACTAAGTATGATAAATCTAGTTTGGGTGGAAATTATGGAAAGACATTGTACCAGTAGACAGATTTATACAAGTGGTCAACCTAGCTTCAAAATGTGTGCTGCCACCAAAATAACACAGAAGATGCCGATCATCTGTTTACAAAAAGTGATATTACAATCCTGGATTCCTGGTTTGGAAACATTTCAGCTCTATCTGTGGAGTGAACTACTTTCACGATAAAACTCAGTGGGGAAGGCAGCATACATGGAACAGTGCAGCAAACTCTAAATCTCAGGTTGGTGTTATTATTGGCATTCTTCCCTCTATTTTATATTGGGAAATATGGAGATCCAGGTGTAAGAAAAGATATGAAGGAATTGATATGAATGCTGACAGTATAATCCTCAACATAAATGGTTGGCTCCAGGTAATTCAAACAAAACTCAAAATATCACATGCCCCCAATTTCAGTAATACACTAACTCTACAGGTTCTCAAGATCAGATCAGAAGGAAAGCTTTACCATTCTTTAAACCCAAGATCATCATCAGATGGGTGAAACCCACATGGGCAGGTTCAAATTGAATGCAGATGGTTCTGCAAGAGGGTCAACAGGGCTTTGTGGTGCAGGAGGTATACTTAGAGATGGATTAGGTAATTTATGTTTTGCTTATTCTGTTGGTTTGGGGCAATGATCTAACACTACAGGTGAACTTCATAGTATTCTTCATGGGCTAAGATACTACAAAGCATGGCATATTTACCATTTTGTAGCAGAAACTGAATCAAATGACGCTAAGCTGAGTTGCATATGCAATATGAAGACTATAACTGTGATTCAACTGGCTGATCCATGAAAAAATAAATTCATAAGAGTAAAAATATGTCTATGTTTGCAATAGCACTACTGGCTCATTATTCAGATGTTTTGCATACACGCAAATGACATAACACTAAGTCGTTCCACAAGTAGAGTCTTATCCTAATACTGTTTTTACAATCAATCTGTAAAGCAAGTAGTCATCTTTGTTTATCTAAGATGGGGGTGGAAGATAGGACTTGTTCCTATCAAGTTGTTTTGCTTAAAGGGGAATTGTTCCTTGTTTGACTAAGATGCTAAAATATTAAAAAAAATCATTTTTACTCCCCTAAGAGCTATTAGAGATCTTCTTAAATAAAGGTCAAAGATGAAACAAATATTATAAACCTACTAGTCCAAGACTTCTTGCTTAGAAAGTAATTACTGGAATAATGATTTCCTACAATGTGCATTTCTGTATCAAATAAAGGCATAAGCACAATTAGTAATAGCTAGATTAAGAATAAGGTTCCTTTTATCTCTCAGCCCTTTAATATCGACTTGACCTTAATGCGGATAATCTGAAAAAGAAATGGTATCGCACAAGCAAGATTCAATTTAGTCATTCCAGTTGCAGCTCAGTGGCTTCTAAGAGTATAATTTGTGATTTCAAAACACCTATGTTTAGGCTTGATATGCTCAACGCATTTGAAGCATAAGCCAGTCACACGAATTTCTTCTTATTTCACCAAGTCCTATCGGCCCGTTGGATAAGAAATTAAATATCTTTTGATATCCATGGGCAGTACCATCTCGACGAAGTAGTTTTTAGTGCTCCATCCGGATCAACAGCTTATCGCATACCTGATAGAACATGTAACACATTAGTAAACTGATCATAAGGCATCAGAACTATTATGCAACCCTTCGTCTAATCCATGAGCAGGTTTCCCCTATAAGATCATTCACTGCCATCTAATCGTTTGACATGCCATTCATTTATTGATATTGCCTTATCGCAAAGATCCACCCAGTGTGCTTATTACTTTCAAATTGAGGATTTTTTTTTGCTAGTAAGGTGATTGTAAATCGCTTGTCCCTCAGTTGTTGCTGTAACGATGTTGATGAGGATAAGAACATCCTTTCATTTGTGGTTGGCGAGGTGGTGTATGGAATAACGTTGATGTAGGGGCCTAACTTTGCCAGGAGGGAAAGTCGGCTCTTACACCACGGGGTTTATCTTCTATCAGAGGATTCAAGCATATAATCAATAATATTAGAAGCCTACTGACAATATACTAACGTGGAGGCCTAGAATGGGACACTTCACGACCTCAAATGAGGATTTTTAAGAGATTTGATATTACTGTCGAGTAGTCGAAGGTTCGAGTACTTGGTAATTTACAAAGAGATAGAAGATAAACTGCAAGGGTTCTAGGGAGAGATTTTGTAACCTTTCCTTGGTTCCCCTTCCCTCCTATTTATAGAATATAGGTAGGGCTGAGTCACCATGGGAGGTCACATTACAAGTGTACTCACTAGGAATCAGGCGGGTATCCCGGAGTTGGTGCTGACGCCGAAAATATCGGATCTGGCACAGTGCTCTGACACTGTAGCTGTTGTTAGTTTTGTCACTATAGCTGTAAGGACCAACAACGGCGTCGTTCTTATCTGGTGAGCTGGTTGTCTGACATATCTGCCTTCGACCACGTATGAATATGGTCGAAGTGTTTCTGATGCTGATGTGGATTCTGTGTGCTGACGGATCTGTCTTCATCTTCGAGGCTTGTTCATAATCGAGGCTTCGTTTTCGAGGCTTCATCTTCTTGTAGCCTTCCAAGGCTTGTTTAAGGATTGAATGGGCATCGAGATATTCATGTAGGCTTCGATGTAGCCTTCGAGTGTTCGACTGGAGCTAGAAGGCTGAGAGTAGGCTACTACACCCCCTCTCTGCAAGAGTCTCGAAAATAGATGTAGAGGCATTTGCGGAGAAAGACTGTTAGATGTTGGAAGTTGGAAGTTGGAAGTTGGAAGGTTGACTGTTGCATGTTGGAGTTCCGAGGGAGGTAATAAAGGAGGGTAATAAAGATGTTGTGGAGATTACGGGGTAATAACTGTGGTTAATGAGGATATAAATATGGGCTATGAGGGGGGAACACTGTACATTTTCTTCCTCAATTTCTTCTTCTGTAGTTTCTGAAAGCATCATGGACACCACGCCCGACACCCGTTACCAAAGGAGGATGGGGTTCGCCAGAGACCATCAAATAGGGCAGAAAACGGCTTAACTGAAACTGAAGTTCTTTGGTGACAAGGAGCTCGACTGAGAGATGCCGGACCTGGTAGAGCTAGAACCTGGGGAGTCAATCAATGGACCAATCAATGGACAGTCCTATGCGTACTTGTGGGAGATGATGCAAGGGAGCTATACCATCACCAAAGAATGTTATCTCTTCCTGTCAACTTTGGCCGAACGTCTTGTGCAGGCAGAAGATCAGTTACTGGAAGACAAGCAGAGCTCGACGGGAAGAACTAGTCCGTCTAAAAATTGGGTGAGTTCTTCATAAGGTGATAGGAGGGTGGTGGTGTTGATGGTTATGGGTTTTGTTCTTGTATGACAGTAATTTTTTATTTTTGTTGTTGTTGTTGCCGATGACTGTAGACTGTAGTATGACTTCTTGGAGGTCTCCTCTTTCTTTTGTAGTTTGAAGTAATGTAATGAGAATAACCGGTATTGAAATTGTGGGTTGGTATCTGATAAATATGTTAGGCGAATAGATTGTAGGCGCGGTATCGAACATATATCTTCGAATGTTTAACAAGTAGAAACGGTTACCTTCGGGGGAAAATTGACTTCGAAGTATGATGAGATGATCGAAGACATTGGTCAATATTCGGCCTTAAATGAATAAGTGACTCTGTTTTACCGATATTCGATGAAAAATGTATGAGACAATATATAAAAAGGGTCGATGGTTCGAGGCTGGGGATTTGTTAACTGTAAGGCCTCAGAAATGGGGGTTGAATGCGCATACTGATAAAACGGTTGGGTCTGGGAAGTTGTAAAGTTTTGACTATTGAGATTCCGAGGAAAAGAATTGAAGACCGTGATAAATGCGGGTTGGGATTATGGAGGGGTTAAATGTACTTGCCTTCAAGTATAAGTAAGATGTTTTTAGGGGAACTTCACACATCTATTCCATCTTCTCTGAGCAAAAATGTATGCGTCTTCGTCCAAAAGCAACATAAATGTTCCTAACACCAAGTACCAGAACCGGGTGGTGGCAAGGGACATTCGTATACAAGAGAAGACACTCGAACTGAAGCAGAGGTATTTTGGCGATCGAGGCCTGGATTAAGCTATGCCAGATTTGTTTGAAGTAGAGCCAGGGGAACCCATTAGTGGGATGCCTTATGTGTACTGGTGGGGGGTGCTACAGATGATGGGCCCGCTTTCTAGGAACCGGTTGGCCTTGCCTGGCTGAGGAGGTGGTGGGCAAGGAAGATGCGGAGGCTGAGTCTTCAAAGAACTGTCCCGTCTGTAAATAGGGGCTTCTTCGATGTGGTAGGAGTATTGAAGTAGGATGGTAGGGAGGGATGTTTGCATTTTCCTGTAGAAGTGTATTGTTTGTTCTATGTTTTCTGTAAGGGGGTCTATCCGATTGAAATTGGAAATTTATAAGATAATTGTCGAAGTGAAATACTGAGTTGTGTGTAAGTAGGATAAACGTAATACTCGATGGTTATTTAGGCGCGAAAACAGTTTGCTCGAGACACGCATTATTGGCATGTTCTGAATTCGAATATCAGGTTATCTGAGGACGAATGTTCGAGAGGTTATATAGACGAAGGTCGATTGGCTTCGATTGTCAAAACTGACAGTCCAAATAGCTGGCATGTCAAAAACTGTACGGAGCCTAGGGCAGAGTGTCCATCATGATGCCTCCTTGGATTATGGAAAAAGGGTTGATTTGATGTAAGGATATGATTTGACGATTTCGAGTGGGGATCAGAAGATTCGAGTTATTTTATGTATATAAAATTGTGGAAATGTGTGCGTGAAACGCGCACGTGGGGTAATGGAGGGTAAATTCGGCAAAACACATCGTAGCCGAAAAGTAGGGTTAGTGGGGTAGTGGTAATGATAGCGGTTTTAGAAATCGAGGCGGTTTTTGGTATTCCGAGGAGGTATATATAGTGTAAGGGCACTGTTACTGTTCATGGTTACCCACTTATAGAAAAATCAGAGAGTTAGAAGAAGAGAAACATACGTCATTGTTCCATAGAGCTCGATAGTTGTTGTGGGATCGTCTGAATTGCTGAAAGGAAGGAGAGATACTTTGCTCAAACAGGTACGTCCTTCTTACTTCTGTCTTGTTGCATCATCTTCTATTTTTGTATGTTGAGTTCACAGTAGTATAGAGTCTGCTAGGGTTTATAGTTGTGATGATATGACCGAGGGCCAAAGAAAAACATGTATCTGTGGGTCAGGTCTTTTGGGGTTCCGAGGGTATTGTAGCAGAGTTTATGTACGAGCATTCGAATATGATGGTCTGAGTTAGAGAGAGTAGGAAAAAATAGGTTATTGACACGGAATAGTCGAATATATCGATCTAATTGCGTACCTCTTCTTCTGTAGAATAAGATGTACCCGTCGATCTTCAAGACTGAGGCTAATAGACGAAGAGATCGAAGAAAATGAGACTGGTGTGTCTAGCCGTGCTCCGATGAGTGAGGGCAGCGACGTAGAAGAATTATATATTGCAAAAGATGTCCCATTAGCAATGGTGGTTCCTGAAATTGGAGATTCAAGTAGTAGACGTCGTAAGACAGTAGTGACTGAGGAGAGTGATGAGGAAGAGATGGAGGGAGAAGAGAGAGAGGGACACGAAGGTAGTTCTGATCCCTCGGGCGATGAAAGGGGGGAGGGGGAGCAAAGTAACCATAGTGAGGAATCGACTTATTCGGATGAGGCCATTGGTTCTGTCTCGGCTAGAGAGAATCAGAGACTAGATCAATTTGTGACTAAATTTGAGCTGTCAAAGGTATGGGTGATATTATATGTTGCGGGGTTAGGGTATAGCTTCCAGACAAAACCTCGAGAGGGTATTATGGCGTATAGAGGCCAAATTCGGTTAGGAATGCAGCTACCCCTTCGAAGGCTGGTGAAGGAGGTGCTGAACTTTTGGGAAGTGGCCCCCGTGCCAGATGAATGGTAATTTTTACGAAATGATAAAGGTAATTGAGGGTATGAATGTAAAACTGCGAGGTGAGGAATGGGGTTTAATTGAGTGGTACGACGTTGTCTCGTTCTACTCCAAGAAAGCAAACCAGAAGGTCGGCACCTATCACATCCAGTATCACACGGATAAGCCCTGGTTCTTTCTGTGCTCGACGGGTCGAGGGTGGGATAAAGATTTGGTTGTAGTATGAGGTAACTATGAGAATGTCGAAGGAGAGGATCCTTATAAGTACAACATAAGGTCTATAACCCAAGTAAGTTTTCTGTTGAAGATTTTTTTGACGTATTGATCGAATAGACTGCTAACCGTGTTACTATTTGTTCTGCAGGTCCTAATACCCGGACTTGGGCGAATCCGAGGGATTATATTGATGCGTTAATCTACTCGGAAGAGGAGTGGGTGAACTCTGTGTTCAAGGGGCTTGGTTAATAGAGGAAAAGGCAGAAGAAGACAGATTCCCTACTTTAAAACGTACCCATTACGCCGAAGCCATAAAAAAAAGAGGTATCTAAGGCATGGAGAAAGTGAAATTGTCGAGGAAGGTAAACTATGTGCCGAAGAGGCAGCAGGCAGCGCCAGTGCCCGAAGTAGTTCTTGAAATTTCAAGGCAGGCGTCGACGCAGGCGTTGACGCAGGCTGACAAAGGGAAAGGGAAAGTTTTTCCCGAATCTCCAAAGGGACCTCCACGCAAGAGGCGTAGAGCGTTGGGGGAGGATTATGTAGAGGATATGGATGAAGAACTAACCGCGTCCGAACGGGAGGAGCAGGCTCGAGCTAAGGTTGCTTCGATGGCGGAACTCTGTGGCACTGATCCAGAAGAAGCTTCGAGGCGGATGAAGAAGAGTATATATCAGGTAATTGTTTATTTTTTACGAAATTCTAAAATTTTTTAAGTACAGCATGCTTCGAGAGATACAGATGGCTTGAATATTCTAGCAACCAGATGCTTGGACGCAGGCTTTCAACAAGGCGCAGAAGGTAGCAATAAGAAAGTTAAAGCAGGCGGTTGACAATCTGGAGCTTGCTCGAGGGACCGAAGCATCGCTGGTTTTAGAAATTGGCGTTTTGAAGCGAGATCAGGGGACTATCATAGATAAATGCGAGAGAAGGCCCGAAGCTTAACGGTACACTCATACACAAGTTCTAAATGTGAAACTGGCTAAGAAGGAAGGGTTATTACAGAGCAGAAGGAGACCTTCCAAGGGCAGTTTGACGATGAACGTGAGACTAATGTGGGGCTCAAGGAGTTCATCAAAGATTTGGGGTATGATTTTGAAACCTTACAACGCTTGCCCATGAATCCGAGGTATGATCTTGTTGCTGACAATGTTGTTCAGATGGAGGGGGCAGAAGTAGATGTTGCTGGTATGGGTGTAAGAGTGGGAGATGGCGCGGAGACTCTTGTGGTAGACATAGTTGTTGTTGCTACTATGACTGAAGGGGGTCGTGGGTGCTGCTGGGTCGAACCTTTCGACTGAGGGGGGCTGAAGTTGTTGACGAAGAGGAAACTGTAGGAGGAGATGGTGTAGCCACTCCGATATGAGGTATTGTACTGGTCATGCCAAACTATTTTCTCTGATCTTTCTGTTGTGTTTGTAATATTTGAACAATGCCAAGCTTGTTCTGCACTTGAGTTGTGAACTTGTGATTAATTTGACTTGCTGATGGATGCTGAACTTAAATTTGTTTGGTGCTTTGAATTGAATCTGATTTTTTGATATATGTTGTACTGAAATTTCTTGCATGTAGTAGAGTTGCTGATATTCCTAAATAGTTGTATGTGCTTATGTTGTAAGTGTAGAGTGTTTGCAGAATGATCGAACCTTGAAGAACTTGAGATGATTTCCCGAGTATCAGTTGATAGTTCATGGAATTTATTTGACTTTGTAAGCTTGAGTCTGGTTGATGTAGAATGTGGATGCCCCCAATGCATTCTCGAGAGTCCGGCCTATCGACCATTCGTGCCCCTCGAGTTTGCTTGAAATTGGAGACTTGAAAAATTCCAAGGTTGCCCCCGAGTATCAGTCGGGTCGAAGGTTGACATGATAGTTAGGGTAAACCAGGAAATTCACTGGACTTCGAAGGCCTAAGCCTGATCAAAGTAGAATGTGTTAGCCCCTAATGCATTCTCGAGGGTCCGGTCTCTCGACCATTCGTGCCCCTCGAGTTTGCTCGAATATTAGAGACTTGAAAAATTTCAAGGTCGCCCCCAAATATCAGTCGGGTTGAAGGTTGACGTGATACTTAGGGTAAACCAGGAAACTCATTGGACTTCAAAAGCCTAAGCCTGATCAAAGTAGAACGTGTTCGCCCCCAATGCATTATCGAGGATCCGGTCTCTCAACCATTCGTGCCCCTTGAGTTTGCTCGAATATTGGAGACTTGAAAATTTTCAAGGTCACCCCCAAGTATCAGTCGGGTCGAAGGGTTGACATGATACTTAGGGTAAACCAAGAAATTCAGTGGACTTTGGAGGCCTGAGCCTGATCGAAGTCAACGTGTTCTCCCCAAATACATTCTCGAGGGTCCGGTCTCTCGACCATTTGTGCCCCTCGAGTTTGCTCGAATATTGGAGACTTAAAATTTTAAGGTCGCCCCAAGTATCAGTCGCATCGAAGGGTTGACATGATACTTAGGGTAAACCAAGAAATTCACTGGAAAACAGGAGACGAAGTTCAGGGGAAAAGATGTTTATTGATTTATTGTGTGTTTACATCAGTGGAACAAGGTGAAGGTCGTGGCCTATTGTATGACACTAACTGCATTGTATTCCATGGATTTGGTAGAGGCTCTTCGTCCTCCGTCAACAAGTAATATGAACCCTTGTCGGTTTTATCGTAAACGACATAAGGTCATTCCCAAGATTCGGCCAGCTTACCGACATTTCGAGGCTTCGAAGACTATGTAACACGTCGAAGTACAAGATCTCCAATGTTGAAACTTCGTGGTCGAACTCGCTTGTTATATGACTTTTAGAGGGATAGATGGTATCGGCCGAGGTTTGCTATGGCTCGGTCTCTGGTTTCGTCGATCCATAACATGCTACATCGGAGTTCGAACTCATTATCTTCGTCTAGGAAGTTGGGATCTCATGTGGGTACTTCAAATTGAGTAGGGAGTACTGCTTCAGTACCATAGGCTAGAAGGAAAGGAGTACAACCCGTTGCTTTTCTTAGTGTTGTTCGATAGGCCCAAAAGACATGCTATAATTCCTGAACACATCGTCCTTTCTTTGCATCGACACGCTTCTTGAGACCGTCGACTATGGTTTTGTTGATTGCTTCGACCTGACCGTTCCCTTGGGGGTAGTAAGGTGTTGAGGGTGAGAGGATTATGTTGTATTTCTTGAGGAAATTTCTGACTTTGTTCCTGACGAATTGTGGACCATTGTCACAACGAATCATATGAGGATAGCCGAAGCGTATGACAATGTTTTCCCATATAAATTTGATGACTTCATCTCTGGTTCGACACAAAGGTACGGCTTCGACCCATTTGGTAAAATAGTTTTTTGCAACCAGGATATTCTTTCGGCTACCAGATGCTTTGGGGAAGGGTCCTATGAGATCAATGGCCCACCGTTTGAATGGCCAAGAGACTTGGCTGAAATGGAGGTCTTGCGAAGGGTTATGGATGTCATGTGCGTGATGTTGGCATTTGTCACAGTGTTTAGCGTATTCTTCAGCTTGCTTTTTTAAACTGGGCCAAAATAAACCTTGGGAGACGGCTCGAACGGCCATAGATCGACCAGCGGTATGAGCACTGCAAGTTTCTTCATGGAGTTCAGCTAGGATTGAAGAAGCCTCGTTTTGAGGGATGCATCGAAGGAGGACGTCATTTGAGGATTTGCGATGTAACTCGCATTTGAAAATGGTGTATCTGCGGTAGTTTTCTAATAATGACCTTTTAGCTTTGGGGTCATCTGGGAGGATAGCATTGTTGAAGTAATCAAGGAATGGTGTTCGCCAGTCGTCTGGATCGAGACTCCCGCCCCCAGTATTGATGGCATTGACTTCCATCTGGTCAATACTTGGGCATTCGAGTACTTCGATATGGAAAGTTCGAGATTCGGACTGGTCTAACATAGCTGTTATGTAGGCGATGGTATCTGCGTGTCTGTTTTTGCCTCGGGGATAGTGAGTGATAAAAGATTTTTTAGGGAAATGGTCTATGCGCTGTCGGACGAGAGTAGCATATTCAGCCATGCGACCATTGGCTTGATTTTCACCTGTGTATTGTCTCGGAACGAGTTAGGAATCTGTGAAAACTACAAGTTTAGGGATGCCGAGGTCGAGACCATGAATCAAGGCTTCATACTCGGCCTCGTTGTTGGAGCATTCGAAGTTTAACTTAACTGCCTTTTTAATTCGATCATTGGTGGGTATGACCAGTACTATACCGACCCCAGAACCGTTAGGTCCAGCGGATCCGTCTGTGAAGAAGCGTCAGCCTGTATTAGGGTTCCATGGATCTGTTGGCTTGGGCTGGTCTTCTAGTAGGTCATCTTCATGTCTTCATGTTCTTCCCAGTCGACATCTTCGACCGGGAAGTTGGCAAGGAAATCGGCAACTGTTTCTTCTTTTTGCGATACTCGCTTCTCGAATATGATATCGTGTTCTCCAAGATAGACAGACCACTGTTGTACTCGACTGTTGTACTCGTCTGGATTTTTTTTTCTTGCTGAGCACTTCTCGAAGGGGATAACTTGTTATAACACGGATAGGGTGAGCTTGAAAATATGGTTTGAGTTTGCGGGAAGTGTAGACGAGGGTGAGGAGCAAACGCCCAAGTTTCGTGTATCGAGATTCTGCGGGTGTCAGAGTTTTGTTGATAAAATATACAGGTTTCTCGAATGAGGACTGAACTGATAGAGATATCGGTGACCGCGAGGTATAAGGAGAGTGTTTCACCTTTGAAAGGGGTGTTGATGATAGGTGGACGACCAAGGTATGTTTTAAGTTCGAGGAAGGCCTATTCACATCTCCAGTTGATGTTTTTCTTTTTAGCCTTGTGAACGCCTTGGTCGCGCAAGAGAGAAAAGAGCCAAGCGCAGCGGTCTAAGGATTAGGAAATAAAACGGTTGAGGGCCGTTATTTTACCAGCCACTTTTTGGACATCTTTTTTGGTTAGGGGGAAAGCATATCGATGAGGGCTCGGATATGGGTAGGGTCGATCTCGATTCCTCGTTTGCTGATAAGATGGCCTAAAAATTTGCCAGATGAAACACCGAACTGGCATTTGTCTGGGTTAAGCTTAATGTTGTATGTTCGAAATATCGAAAAGACTTCGGTTAGGTTCGGGATATGGGTCGGTCAGTTCCAAATTCCAACAACCAATAGTCTTTCTCAGTAAACGCCTCTACACCAATTTTTGAGACCCTTGCTGAGAGGAGGCGAATGTAGTAGCCTACTCGCAGCCTTCTAGCTCCAGTCGAACACTCAAAGGCTACATCGAAGCCTACATGAATACCTCGAAGCCCATTCAATCCTTAAACAAGCCTTGGAAGGCTACAAGAAGATGAAGCCTCGAAGACGAAGCCTCGACTATGAACAAGCCTCAAAGATGAAGACAGATCCATCAGCACATGAACTTTACATCAGCATCAGAAACACTTCGACCATATTTATAGGTGGTCGAAGGGAGACATGTCAGATAGCCAGCTCACCAGAAAAGAACGGCGTTGTTGTTAGTCCATAGCTACAGTGACAGAACCAACAATAGCTGCAGTGTCAGAGCACAGTGCCAGACCCAACATTTTCAGCGTCAACACCAACTCTGGGATACCCGCCTGATACCCGGAGGGTACACTTATAATGTGACCTCCCATGGTGACTCAGCCCTACCTATATTCTATAAATAGGAGGGAAGGGGAATCAAGGAAATGTTACGAAATCTCTCCCCATAACCCTTGCAGTTTACCTTCGATCTCTCTGTAAATTACCCAGTACTCGAACCTTCGACTACTCGACAGTAATATCAAATCTTTTAAAAATCTTCATCAGAGGTCGTGGAGTGTCCCATTCTAGGCCTCCACGCAAATATATTGTCAGTAGGCTTCTAATATTATTGATTATATGCTTGAATCCTCTGATAGAAGATAAACCCCGTGGTGTAAGAGCCGACTTCCCCTCCTTGCGAAGTTAGGGCACTACAGTTGGGGTTGGGATAGAATTGGAGCATGTGTTGGGGTTTCCCCATATTACTTTGTTTAGGAGGTGTTTGTTGAAGGTCCATCAGCTGAAGCCAGTCAAAGCATTATTGTAGAGATCTAATTTTTGTAAGATCATTAATGGAGCCAATGATACCATAAAATTATGTTCGGACTTTATCTTGGTATTGTTTGAGTTCTTGCATGAATTGCTCTATTCACCGGTGAATATCCTTTCTTGTAACCATTCTAAAAATCATGTAGTACATGTTAATTGTACCTATAACATAGGTACTATCCCACCAAATTTTATGGCTATGGTAAGATAAATACAAGAATTAGGCATGTTCCTCTAGATATGCCTGATACATGTATACAGAGAAGGCAATTCTACAGTGGATGCACTAGCTAAAATGGGAAGTGAACAACAAACTTTGTTCTTCTTGAGAACACAGAACTTGCCAAGGCATATTAATTCTACCCAGAACCTAAGACGTGAGAGATATAACTTTCCAAAGAAATCTTGACTGATATGTAAGAGACACTCATGTTCTTGTTAAATCAAATTTGAAACCTCTACCACTCTCCAATCTCCATAAGCTATTTTTTCAGTGAAATTACAAACATATATACCACCCTATCCACTCATAACATTACCTGAAGATAATCCGAAATCTAACTTCAAGTGGTCAATTTCCCCCAATCAGCAATACTTACGAACCCTAAACCCAATTTGCACCACTCTCTTGGCCTTTAGTGCCTTCAAAGTTGTATGAAATAATAATAAAAAACTCTGATCTAGATTTTTATCAATATCACTAATGTCAGTCAATATATCCAGAAACCTTCTCATAACTAATCTATTTCAGAGTTTTAAATCCCAACTACCGACTTAAATTCAAATTTCAGAGTCTCAAATGAAGCAGCTATTTACATAGTATATAATTGTACTAGCCTTTTTCTTCTTTTTTTCCTCGTTCTTTTACATTGGAGCTGACTAAAATTTGTATAGCAGATTCCTTGGGGATTTACACAGTCTTGTAGTGGCTTTTGTTGTTATTGAAATCTGGTGGGGGTCTAACCCCAGCTTCCTTCCACGACAAAAAAAAACACTACTGATTTAGATTATCAGCGTTCTTATATACTAAGAGGGAATCTCCAATTTGAGATAGGGACATGGTACTAAACATGCAATGATAAATTCCTAAGACTGTACTTTCCAAGGGTAAAGCATATCTACAAAATTCACATTATATGACGTCTTTTATTGGATACGGGAATTTACGCATCACTGCTAATGCACCTAGTCTGTCATTTTTCTTTTTTCTCAAAATGGGGATAAGGAACCCCGTATGGGATAGTAATATGGCGTACAAGTTCAAAAAGAGAAGACTATGTCTTAAAGTAAACCTTGAATGTATATGTATATAAATGTACAGCCTACAGATACAGGTTTAAAACACGCTTTTACAAAGTCACGCTATTTTTAATGACATAGGTTCTGATTATTAAAACCAAGTTTTTCTATCATAAATCACCACATTGTCTAGTGACAGTAGCCACGAACCCATGACACATCCTGACATCCAAGGCCTACGCTTTTAGACATGCTTCTTTCCTACACTTTTAAACAGGCTCTTGTCTTTTCGCTTCGTCAATTCTACGCTAGCCTGTCTACGTGCCTACTACGTCACTAATTCTTTTGTCCAGTACTGATTGTGCACCAATACTAGAAACTTCTACACATATAGAAGGCTTTCAATGTACGTAGATAAAAAATAGGCTAAGTCAGCTATAGCCATGGAAGGCCTAGAGTATGGAGCTATAAGCCATAAGCACTAACTTCTTATACGACACCTCTAAGCGGCTAGTCGACTCAAGATAAGCAGATGAGCTCGTAATGGCGATGGGTTTTTTTAACAACCCAATTGTTGGGTGTGCAATGGCGAGGAGGAATCGGCAGTAAAATCAGAGATAAAACTTAAATAATAGATCAAATCAAGTAAAAATAAGAGTTTCAAATCCACAATCAACATCTAGAGAGAGAGAGTCACCTTGTAGATGAAGACTTCAAATCGCTGAGATACTTCGATCGTGCTTTGATGTTATGAGAGCTCTCACCGAAATCAAAACTACAACAATCAAAACGAATCTATTGAAACAACAATCAAAAAATGGCACAAAACATCAAGCGACAATCAAATTAAACTTGAATTGGAGATTCAAATTAAAATCTACAGAGAAGGGTAGAGAGAGTCACCTTGAACACGAAGACTTTAAATCACTGACCGAATTTTATAGTCCCTCTTGAACCTTATCACAACTGCAATCGAAAACCACCAAAACCTAAACCAGAGATCAATCTAGAGAGATAAGAGAAAAAAAAGATGAAGTTTACCAAAATCAGTGATTGAGAGAGAACACAGAGTCGACAAAGAGAATTGATGAACTGGCATACAGTTTGATGAAAGTAGTCATATAAAATGGCATTCCATCTAATTTTAACATTCCATCTGGTCTATCTATATTATATTATAGAGTACTTGTATCAAGACAAACTCAATTTGATACGTCTCCCGAGGTAAATGAAACTTATCAAGGTTTAAGATTTGTGACTAAAAAAAGCTTTTAAAACCGTCATAACTACCGGGTTGGAATCCTACATGGAGAGATTTGTCCCAGTCACAAGTACAGTGATAAACACAGTTACCACATATTAAAAAATAACTACACCCACATCTCTCTTCCTCTCTCTTTCAACTCCATCATATAACTTCAACTATATGCTATCTGTCGAAGGAAAAACTAAAAATCTGAACCGTCTCCTAGCCATTTCTTTACAACTGCCTCTCTCCTACATCTCTACAAAACTACCTCTCTTTTTCCAAAAGCCTTCACGGTTCAAACTACTGCACTCATATCCCCACCCTATCCTTCTCTACGAGATTATTTATTTAAAATAACCAAGGCTATATATGTCTCTATTTCTCTCTCTCTTTATAGTTTGATGATAATACGGCTTTCTCAAGCGTTGGTTTCATGTCGTCTCAATCAACCGTCTTAACTCAAACCACTGACTTGGGTGTTTCTCCGTGCAACGTAGTTTATTTTTAATCTTCTCATTATTCGTATTAGGGTTTCGCTCTCTATTCTTCTCCCTTTTGAAATCAATTTATATGCTTCTAATGATTTTCATATGGCTTTTTACAATGACTAATGTGGAGGGATTCGTAGATTTTCTTTTAATTTGATAGTTGTTAGGATCATTATTGGTTTTGCCATTCGGAAAAGCAATGCTCTATGATTTTTCTCGCATTTTTTCAACTAAAGCAATTTTAATGTTATCCTAATCAAAGTTGGGGTTCATGAGTGAAATTCCATGGTAATCCCTACACTAGTACCTCTCTCTCTCTCCAGCATTTTCCTTTCCTCTTTCTACTATGATATTTCTATGAAATAATTTTACTGCATTTAGGGGTTTCAGTTCTGAATCAGAGTAAAGTTAATCTTGGATTGAATATAGCAGGGCTTTTTTGGCAAAAGATTATTTATTGATTCGTTCCAAGAAAGAAATAACTTCCAATGGGAATGATGCATTCTTATCATGTAAGTATATCTACGCTTTTCCACAAAACGAAGAATTTGGATTTAAAGAATACATGTGGTTCCTATTAAAATGTTTAATTTCCTTTCTTTGTTTTGTATCTAAGGAAAAGTTAATGGTGATCGGTGGACTAAAGATTATAGAATTGTGGTATAATATGGAAAACTGATTTACTTTATCAAATGTTTATTTTTTCAGGGGTCTATAAGATGTCTAGATCTGCTGCAACATTGTATAATTTTTTTATTTTGTTTTATTGCAGGGGACGAAATTTTGACATCAACACCTTGGTATAAAAGTATATCATCATTAGAATGCATTGGATCTGAAATGGCCTTGGACATATTGCTCTAAAGCAGATTTTGCACGGAGGAATTTGGGTGAATATCCAAACGATGTAAGTGGAGTTGATAACCTATTTTCTCTTTATTTAGAAGTAGGGGCATTTGATACATCAAAATTAAGTAGTGCCACTACAACAAATATAGGTTTTTACGTCATTAAAAAAATGACGTAAAAGGGATTTAATGTCATTTGTACAAATGACGTTGAAGGCGATGACGTGGAAGGTAGGGACTAACAACGTCATTAAATAAATGACGGAGAAAGGTAGGTATTAACGTCATTTAATAAGTGATGTATAAGGTGTTTCAAAAAATGACGTTGTTGATATCTAATCCCGGTGGCCGGCCGGCTAGTATATTCTATTGACGTCCTAAAATAACATCATTAAAAAATGACGTAGTTGAAACCTTTTAACGTCATATTTGAAGTGACATGGTAGGATTTTGATACATCAACAATAAAATTTTAACAATAACATCAATACCTCAAAGAATACAAAAAAAAAATTGAAAATCAAATATTGCCCATCCCCTGCCCCGCCCTCCCCTCTACAGGATCATAATCATATTATATAAAAAGGTAAAATATTTGGCTAAATTATATTACCTTCATTAAATATAATGTGTTCGAACTCAATCAGTTCATGAATTGGAATACAGAGCTAAATATTTGTACTGTGACTCTCATCCCAAGTTTGAGTGCCAAGGATCTACAAGAAAAGCATCAATCCTCTTATTCTCCACTTCAGCAAGTGATGTCTCCACTTGGGAATGGTTTTGAGCGAATTTGAAGGCAACGACGAGTATTGAGTGTTCAAAAAAAGAAGCCAGGAGCATCCTGCCCTAAAAGAAAACAAAGCAAGTATATAATGATAGTAAGTTACGAACTATATAACAACTTGGTTAAATACTTAACAGGTTGAAGTAATATTATTTAGTTAGATATGCATATCATAGAGAAGATGGAGTCATGTAATCTGGTACATCTGCGGCACCAATATGTTGTGCTACCATGTCTCTTCTTTCTTGATTGGTTAAAAAACATAGGTTAATTAAAAGACACTCACCAAGCTCCCATTTGAAATTGTGGGAATCATGGAAACATGGAAACAAGAAGAGATATGGTAGCACACTATGGTAAGAAATGCGAAAGAGGATATGTAATATCAGATAACCGTTTTGGTTTTGTGCAAATCAGAAGAAAAAGTTAAAACTGAAAAAGAAGTGTGAATTAGATGTACTGACATTGCTTACGAGCTTCTCTACTGTTGCTTGCATGTAATTTTTGTATTTTGTCCTCAATAGAACAGTAATTCCATTCAACTGCTCCCCAAATATCAACTTTTTATCTTCAGTTAAAGGCACACAGGATGCCCAAGGCTTGAATATATCCTCAACTCGACAGTGTAGAACATCAAGAACTCTTTCGATAGTGTTCAAAAATATTCTCAACTGCCATAATAAATACAAGTTACAATCTTCAATCACAAAGAGGAAGACAACAAAAGACAAACTGTAATTTTTCATATCTCTAGAGACATCTCTGAAAAAAATTATTTTCCCCTCTAATAAACTGGTTTTGAGTAAAGTTCGTATTGAAATACTCACTTGATTAGGAATAGAATAAAGTGTTGTAGATTGTCTTCTTGTAAGTTTCTGGACATGAAAGCCAAGCTTCTTGGGGATGCTATCTTTTAATGGGGTCAAAATGTCGCTGTATTGCTTTTTCAGAGCTTTTATGACCGCTCGTTCTACAATTGCGACAGCCTTCAAAGACCAAATTTATTCAAGTATCAGAAAAAGTTGTGTATTAGAATAATGGCAAGCAAAAAACTCATTTCATCCAAATATAATTACACATAAATTTGTGCAACCAATCCATAACCCATAAGTAGTTTCTTTCCCCTTCTTAATATAACCAATTTCATGATATGGACACATTTACACAGCATATAGTAAAATATTTCAAAAATACCGCGAAACATATATTAATACAAAGTTACTTTAATTAACAAATTAGTTGGTATGTCATTTGAAATAAAGTGATTCAAAACAAATTGGATTAATTTAAAACCCAAGCCACAAAAGGCTATTATATGATGAACTTTGATCAACAGAATATCCTCAGTTCAGAATCTAATAATTTGTTTAATAGAGAGAATGATTGAAGTCTTAGCTTCACACATGATACAACTTATATCAGTTATTAGGGTATGCAAACTTAACTCTATTTCATCAATAAACTCCGTATTGGATATTAGTGGACAGTGGTACTTATATTTTCTAAGATCATTGAATATTGAGGCCACTCGTTAATGCCTACTTCATACTCAATGAGAAAATCTTTAAATTTCTCATATATATCCTCAGCAAATGGTGAAGTGGAGTGATTAGTAGTTACTCCAGACCCTGGTACCTACACCAAGAAATAAACAAAATAAGAAGACATGACTGTTATTTGAATGTCTATAATTGCGTGCATGTACTGTGTGCGTGCAAGTGCATGTAAGAGAGAGAGAGAGAGAGAGAGAGAGAGAGAGAGAGAGAGAGAGAGACCTTCTCTGCCTTGCAAAGAGAGAGACCTTCTCTGCCTTGCAAAGATCCAGCAAGCTAAAAGCTGGTTCATAAAGATCCAGCAGGCTAAAAGCCACCTTTTAAAGAAGAGATTAACAAAATGCCTTAGTCATGGAAATAACAGTATCTATATATCACCAAGTAGTATTAATCGGTGAAGTAGCAAAAGTCAAATCAGATTTGAATGTCCCAACATATATACTCTGAGAGAAGTATAATGCAGCAGTCATACCAGAAATAGTGGCAGCAGCAGCAAGAATCACAAGTTAAAATCAAATAAACACTGACTAATTTGGAAATAATCCCCTATAGACGATAGGGGAGAATCGCAAAGCACTATAGGCCATATGAAGAAAGCTATGCCTGACGGCAGTAGACTATGTCCACCACGGCGAGAGTAGCATTCCACAGTAGCATGCTAGCAACTCGAGCATCTTTAATACTTTTTTTTTAGAGAAATCATATTAATAAGCAATATAATTACATGGTGATTACAAAGCCCAAGCTATGAAAAATTTGGTTTAGGTAAAGGAAAGGAAAAATCGGGAATCACATATCTTACTTTAGGCAATGGTAAAGAAGAACCGTCAGGATTCAAAGGGCTAAACTTCTGAATCCATTGAAATAGGCCCTTCTTGTGATCCAAGGATACTGAATTTTGAACGAGGTTCAAGGTACCGTCAAGTGCAAGCGAAGACTCAAATTTCTCCAGTACCTTTAGAATTTGCCAGAACTCGGGTCTCTTGTCAGGTTTTAAAGCCCAACACTACTCTATAAAAGCTCGTAGGATACGTGGGCAGTTCAACGGAATAGCAGGCCTCAAGTTCTTATTCACAACAACAAATGCTGCCTGGATAGGGGTCATGTCATCGTAAGGGACTGTTCCAGCCACCATCTCCCACAAGAGTAAACCAAAGCTGTATACATCGACCTTTCGCCCATAAGAATTGTGTATTATCATCTCGGGTGCCATCCAACGATAGGTCCCAGGGCTCTCGGCCAAAGAATCACATAATAGTTCCTCGCAAGCTATTCCAAAATCTGCAACTTTCAAGTGGAAATCTTGATCAAAGAGAATATTCTCAGGTTTTAGGTACTCGAGCTTGTACAAAAATGCTCTTAATGAACCGTCATAAAGATATTCAGTGATGATGCAAAAGACTGGTGAATTTCTACATCCTCCTATGAGCTTTATTACGTTTCGATGGTACAGGCAAGACAAAAGAGTAACCTCTCTATGAAACTGCTTCTCTAGCCGAGCCGACATCTCTCCATTTTCATCATCCTCGGGTAGCCTAATCATTTTAACTGCAACAGATTCATTCTTGTATATCCCACGATAAAGTCAACTGTGTGCGCCACATTCAAATCTGATGCCAAGGAACAGTTTGGAAAGATCAATTGTCCAGTCATCCACAGTTTCGTCAGCCGTGACTTTCCCCGCTCTGTGATCAAAGTACTTAGTCCATGCAGAATCCTTTTAGCTCTTTGATTTCTCGGAACTCTTCATATATGAGAAGTCATTGAGAGGGCCTGAACTGGATGACGACACAGAATCAGATGTTTCCATAACATGGAAATCACCGTTTACTGATTTTCCTGCAATTATCTTCTCATGTTCTTCTCTTCGAAGGCATGGAGAAGAAAATCGTTTCTGATCAGTCTGAGCTTCTTAAAATGTATCCGGGATGGTAATTTTGGGCAGAGGGGATACAGATCTTTGTTTATTGGTGAAGGGGATACAGATCAGTCTGATCAGACCCCGATTCGCCATCCACCGTGATCAAACCACTTTTAGACCCGAATCCTAAATCATGATCAGAACGGCAGGTCACAGGAAAAGACCCCAACCTCCACATAGGATAAGACGACAACCATGAAGAATCTACTCTATGATAGATTGTATGCGAGAACTTCACCCTCCTAATCCATGAATTAGTCTCTTCCTCCATTGCACACCACCCTAATACAACTTAAACAACCAAAAAACTACTTTCTCTAAATCCACAACAGACCTCCATATCAAGAATTCCTCAAAATTCATCAACATACAACCATCCCAAACCCTCTATGATCCATCAAAACCAAAAACCCTTCCAACCCATTTAAAAAAACACCTCTCAAACTCCTCCTCCCCATCTTTCACCAAATCATACTCCTTTAATAAACACCAATAAACATAATCAAAATTTACAAAGTACAAACATACATTCTCAAATTGCAAACCCCATAAGCTTGAACCTCCAAATGGCATGTTCTATTAACCTGAAAACCTCAATTTAGACATCATCATCTCTATCTCTCAAGCAGCATTAATACTAAAGGAAGACATGCACAAACTAGCATAAAGCAAGTAACAAAAAATAAGGAACAATACTTACAAAACATAAGCAAAATGCAGACATTTAGAAGGCGGGCATTGAATTCTTGGAGCCCATTAAAGAAGGGAGTTACTCATGCTTGTAGCTATAGCCATAAAACAGAGTTATGACAAAAACAACAAAGAATTGGGTTACACATTTTACAACCCGAAATCATATCTCACAAACAAAAAAAAACAAAAAACTAAAGGAAATTCAAAAATCATTAGTTCAATATCTTACATCTGGAGTGAGCTCTTTTTCGTGGAAACTTAGACTCTGTGTAATCGGGATTTGTATTGCGACTCTCATCCCAAGTTTGAGGACAAAGAATCTTCAAGAAAAACATTATCAAATTAGCAATCATTTGATTTCCAGATTTAAGCATAATAGCCATGTCCAATGTACTTGACACGAGTGCGTATATTGAAATAAATTGCGAAATACATGTTTAAAAGTATTGAATCATACCAGGGCATAAAAGACAGGTGATGCTTTTAGCTGCCTTGATAATCATGAAGCCAGAGAATGGAATCAATATATAGCTAGATTAGAACAACCAACAATAAAAATAATATTACAATTAGAGACACAACAAAGAGCTAAATAGCCAAAGTGTGAAAGGCAACAGCTAAGTCACCAAATTTGTCCACTTTATAACATGTTATATGAAAGAAGTTTATGCAGCAGCCTAATATGTAAAAGTCTAAAATAAAATAAAGGAGTGTGAAGAAACATACATTGAGGGTGGTGTTTTGTTTTCTTCACAAATTATTTTCTTAGTTTCCATTTCTTTTTCTTGCCATGGATATAACTCAAAAACATATATTTAAGCCTTTACATTGAGATCAGTATGTCGAGAGTATGACCAGGAAGGAAAAAAAATTACGAGGGACATCCACAGTGACAACATATTGTAAATTTTCAATTGAAGCAAGGAGCACATAACTCTCAGGTTCTTTTATTTTTCTATCGGGGACCTAATGGAGACTGGATATACACATTTGAAAGTGAAAATTGTAAGCAAAACATCAATAGATGCAGTAACTTTGCTCAATCTAAGAAAAAATACCTGCATCGTGCCCTCGATTGTAGAAGGATTCACATGAAGTTAAGGATTTGTGTAGTTCCTACATGACAAACAATGTCCAAATATAGATATATTAGGAATAAGCAATAAAAATTATATTCTCAAGCAAGAAATAAGAGCATTGATGGAAGTGCTCGAATTAACATCAACAGATGACAATTATAAAATCGGTGAAAGAATATAAATAGCATGCAATTAAAATCAATAAATGAAATCGGTGAAAGAATAATTTTTTCCCAGAATTCTGGACAGAAACCCAATAAATGAAATTAAAATCAAAACAATCAATCAAAATGAAATTGACACAAACCCAATTAGTAAAACTGATATCAAAACAAGCCCAATTAATGAAATTAAAATGGGAACAAACCCAATCAATGAATTACAAACTCCATCAATTAATAAGAATCAATGAAATTAAAATCGATTAACAGAGGAAGATGGGATTGCTGACCATGAATGGTTCTCCAGAGGATCTTAACAGTCGATCTGAAGAGAATTGGACCATGAGAAGGTTGGGTGTTCATGCCTTTGACAAATTATTTTTCCGATCTCTCTACAATTTCTGATCTTCAAAAGACCTCTTCTCCGAACCCAAATCCACTACTCTCTCCTCCACGCAAAATTTACATTCCTTTTATAAACTATCTCTCTCAGTCATTCGCGATTTTTAATAAAAACAAAATAACATTAGTTTCGAATAAATGACTTGAAAGCAACTATGTACTCATTTTTTTTCAAAGTCATTACTGAAAATGTCGTTGACCGGTATCAATATCATAACTAATGTCACATTTTAATAAAATGACGTGAAAATATAAGGCATTAAGTCATTTATGGGAATCGATTGTAACTTTGGAACTATCACTTCAATTTCAGATAAAATGATGTTGTTTAAGTGACGTGAAAAACCATATTTGTTACAGTGCTTACATAGGAAAAAACAAGGTAGAGCATTGACATAATACTAATAACTACTTTGATTGACTTACACAGGGAATGTAGAGATTTAGGGGGGATGTCAAAATTCTAAGAGAGATCCATATGTAGCAAGTTGCATGTGAAATTTTGGGTGATTCCAGGATGGGAGGCATTGATCCAATTGTTATGGCAGAATTACCGTGTTACCGGTCAGGATGAATATGATTATTATCGGTGGGAATTATGAATGTGTAGTGATGATAGAATGGTTGGACTAGTTGGTGGTGAGACTAAGTGTTCGTGGTACCAAATTTTATGAAAGACTATTTTGTACAAAGATTAGTATGCCTTCGAATGTTGAAATAGAAAGCCCATGGGAAATATTAGTGGGGCATTGTTGAATATTTGGAGTGCAATTACTATTTCATATTCAAAATGTAATAACATCAGTCTGTCGAGATTATATCGAGATTATAAAATTATATAGACTTCACATAGTGAAGCTTGGTTTGTATTGCAAATGGATTAATCTTAGTTCTAAATTTAAATGGTTATGGTATCGGTTTAGCCTTTTAATTTGCAAATGAGAAGTTTTTCATTTTTTAAATTGCAGGATTAGCTAAGACAAATATAGCTTTACATAGTTGTTTTGTACTTCGCCTTATATTTTTCACCTCGCCATCAAAAGATATAATTCTATGAATTAACTGATTAACTACCAATTTTTGACAAACATTTCCATGATTATTGTTTTTCACATTGTAGAGTAAATGTTCATTGTTCTTTGATCGCTTTCATTAGCAGAGTGATATTACAGGGGAAAATACAACTAATTGCACATGGTAAAGTTTAAACGAAGCTCAAATTGGCATACATCATCACGATTTCTATGCGATCACAAAATGTAGCGCCAAAGGCGCGTCAATGTATTCACTTAACCGCTTCTCTTCTCCAGAGTTCAGACGAAAGTATCTCAAATTGGCATTTCTGTTGAACTTCTTTCTTCATCTCTTTGAATATACTTAGAACGGGTAAGTCATTTCTAAATCATCCTGAAGAAACTTTGAATGGGTATCTCTCTCTCCCAACTCTTTTTGACGATTCACATTTTTCTCATGAAACACTAATTATATTGGGGTTACTCTGTATATTCATGTTCATACCATGGCTATTTAAAGAATAGAAGGGGCAAATGAGGCTAAATCTGATTCTTGAGTTTGATTCATGAATGATGTAACAAAATCTGCAATTTACTTGTTCAGAGATTGAACTCGGTAAGTCATATATGTATGCTCTGTCAATTTCCCAAATCTACCTGCTTTGGTTGTTCATTGTAGTTTTGAGTTCACATTGGTTTCATCCGAGAATTTTGTTGACTCTAGATTTTGTTTCCCCAATTTTTGATTATCTTGCTTGATTGGTAATTTGCAATCTCTCTCAAGATTTAAAAGGGTTAAGGATGTCCTTAATGCATAAAGGATATCCAATATGAAATATAGTAATGAAATCTAGAATGAAATCAAGCAAAATCAAGTTATTTTTTGCTGTTGTATAAAGGGAATGGAGATGGTATTCTCGATAGGCATTGAATTTAGGAAGCATATATAACTGTGTGTTTTATGTGATGTTTGATGCTTAATTTATGAATATGTTGTGCATAGAGACATAGTGATGGGATTAGTAGTTACGAAGCTTTTATATTTCTATCTACTTATGTAAACAGATGTATACTTTCTTCATTTCTCCTCATCTGGTCTCTAAAAGCTTAATCTAGAAGATTTTCAAGACAATTCCTACTGTGCCTTATTTGCATATTTTGAGTTTATTTTCTCTAACATTTCATTTTCTGTATTTGACCTCCGTTATTGTCCTTCCCAGTCTCATAGTCCATGACACATGTGGACATTGTATTTGTTACTCAGAGTTACGATAAAGTAAGACACTTTCTTTGATTGATTTTCTTCTTAATTCATATCCCATAGATATACTTTTGTTTATAAACTCTCTCTCTATCAAATTTGGAAATAGTGGTACATTATTTTCTTAATATTGATCTTTATGCTTGGTACTTACTTAAATTGGATTAGTGTAAACAAAATACTTGCATTTATCTATTAGTGTCCTATTGGTATCCATTTTGTAACATGTCATCAAAGTAATTGCCCCATCCTTTTCTCCCTTTATGGAGTTATTTGTAGCTTAATAGAAACACGAAATGCCTTGATGGTATCTTTGCAGCGAGAAATCCAAACAATAGTAAATTAATGTACTTTCAAACAATTTTCTACTTTTTATTTATTTAAAGATATATTATTTTTGTAAGGAAAACAATTAGCTCTAACATGCGTAAATAATGTAGTAAAATTGTTGAAATTGCTTATGATCAAAGGAGTTCAATGGTTGGGTCACCTTTATGAAAGAACATACTTTGTTGTTAGAGATTCTTTTTTCTATATCATATCACAACTTTAAGTGTTCTTTCAATTATTTGTGCCTTATCAAGGTTCTATTAGTAATTTACTAATATTATTTTATTTGTGTTTTCAGGGATAGACACCTATGGTGGCTTATGAAGAGTTTAAGTTGGAGTACATCACTAGCTATCGCAAATATAAAGCATTTCATCGTCTTCGAGTCTATACACCTAAGAAATGCAAGATTTATGCACAACATACTTATTTGATAGCATAGCATTGGAAGTGATACTATTGGGATTTCTGCTGCAAACTCAACCGAGTTCTTTGACTTTTTATTATCTACAACAAAGCCATTCTTAATCATTGGACATCATCTTCATATCCAAGCATTTCGTATCAAGGTAAGCGGGATTTATTAACTTTTTCTTTAATATCATTTTTTTTAGTTGGATTGTTAGGATTTGTGATGCTTTATTTATTTGTGTATTTTGTAGGTTTCTGTTGTATGCTCATTTTTTGTGATGGATCTAAATGCGTAAAGTGAAATAGGATCACCAATGTTTTAAATAGGAAATTGTGCGTGCTTAATAATCTTGGATCCATATCATTAATGGTTGTGGTATATTGTTAAGGCTTTTGGGTTCCTTTACTAATTATGTTTATTTTTCACGATTTATAATCTAAGACTTTAAGGTATACATATTTGATCTACGTGTTACTGCCACAAAATTCCTTTTTATCGTATCTTGCAAATGATGTTTTAGGTGATATATCTATATGGTAAAATTTTGGGAATTACGAATTTTCACGTACTTAAAGATATGAGCTTGACATCATTTATTTTTTACTTTTCAATATTATAGTCTATCTAACCACATTTTATTTCATGTTTATAATCAAATGTTGAAAATATCTTTTGCTTCATTTAATTGGCCGAGTCTTGGGTTAATTATAATATTTTCATATGCTTTTTTTGAAAGGAAATATTTTCATATGCTCTAGGTTGGTAGCGGTATACTCGAAATTGAAGTTAACGGAGGAACATTGATTATGAGATGCTTAGTTATTTGTGCATATGCGGTACTGGGCGGCCTTACCACCACATCCTCCAATTACCATGGATTAATACTTGAGGAACACATATTTGGCTAAATCTTCACGAAAGGGGCAAAATTTCAGTCTGGGAGTAATTGTTCTACTCTAAAAGATTTTTGAGAGTCATATCAGGTATTTAATTGTGTTCATTTTGATATGGATCATAACATACATGCGTAGCTATTACATAGTTCAATTTAATCATGATTAGGAGTACAGGAAACAAAGCACTCTAAAGTTTAATGTTAAATTGCTCCATTTAAGGATGTCCATTTCGTAATAATTAATCCAAATTTGTGTAGCATGATGTTCCTTGAAATACGGTTTCTTTGAAAATTCATATTATTATTTAATCATGGCAACAAAACAATCTTACGGTACAAAGAAAATACGATACAATGCACTCATGGCAATCATTATGAGAGCTTTCATACTTAAAAGTTCATTAATCATGATATCAAATTTTCTTTTGATTGTAGGCTTTTGGGAATAAAGGCAAAGTTTTCCCTTAACACTTCAAACTATATTCAAATCAGCATAGTTAGCATAGGGCAGTTCGGCAGAGGATAAAGTTTCTAAGTTTTCTGGTGCTTTTGATAATGAAAATTGCTTAGAAATTAAATTAGGTAGGGTTGGAAGTTATAGACTAGGTTCACTATAAAGGAAAGGTAAGAATGTGGTTCATTCATTGGTTTGGCAAACTATTGTCAATGAAAGAAGGCCCGGTGACATGATCAATGAGTTTCTTGAAAAAGCAAACAAAATCTACATTGTCAAACACTTTCTTTTTACATATTTGCTACATATTAAGTATTGAATTTTGCATTTTGATTGTTGGCCATTTGTTGATTGATTGTATACACTGAATACATTTATAATTTTATAAGATTCAAGTACATGAGATCTTTGTATGCATGCTAAAGAAATCTAAATCAACACCTCAATCTTTGTATTCATCAAGCGGTTTTACCAAATAACCGATTACGAACCCACAAACTAACCATTCGTCTTAAAATAATTATGGTATGTTCAAATAACTCATTATTTTTGTCCGTTCATAGTACGGGCTTATTACACTATTAATATAAATCTATATAAATATATAATTGGGGATGCATCTGTAGGAACGATTGTGGGACTGCCACGTCCGCTTTTTGAGTAAATGAGGTGCTGCCACGTAAGCACGTTTTTACAGAATCTCATCCTCTATCTCTATTATATTTGTGGCACCACGTCAGCACGTTTATGCGAGAACTCAAACAGGTCTTCTCTCTTAACAGTTAGACTTATCATTTCTTTTTGCAAATCAATTCTTTTTTCCTTCTAAAATAGTTACTCCATATCCCTCTCTCTATATATATAATTTCATCTCAACCATCACACAAAACTCTTACATCTTTCAAGCACGTATTGAAGTTCATAAAATTATTTCTACTGGAAAAGATCACCATCATCTTTGGGGTAGGTAATTCACGATTTTGTTAATCAAATCCAACATTAGTTGTCTCTTATAGTATTTATACTGTAATTTGATTATAGTTATATTCAATTAAGTTTTCAATTGTTTATTTTCAGTTTTATTTAGTTGGTTGATTGGGTTTTAGCAACGTGATCACCTTTTCTCTCCCCGTCGAAGTGCGACTCAAAAACTTTGTTTTATGGTTAGCGATGGAAGTTGGAGTTTTAGAGTTTGATCTAATGTACTCTACTTTTTCTTGCCAAACAAATTGGAAGATGAGATGCATGAATTTGTGCTTCTTCCAATCTACTTTTTTCCTTTCAAACAAAATCATGAACTTGCATTGCGTATTAAGCATAAAATCTTTTGTTTGTTGTCTCATTAAGTGTTGGTATGTTGTTCATGCTTCTAGAACTATTGATTCATTATACCCCATCTTTTTTTTTAGAAGGATATATAGCCCCATCTTTCATGTATGATTTTGTTTACATCTTTTGTATAACAATTGGTAGACTTTGAAGATGGTGCAAAAAAGTAAAATACATTGTAGAGATATAAACATGAGGACAGTAAATCCTAATTTGGTTTGATGAATACAGTTGATTGTTTTTCGTTTTTAACCGTCTACATCTTATACTAAATTCTTCAGGTTAATAAGTTAGTAAATTTGGCCATCTCCATAGTACCATTTATCATATTTTAATAGGCGAGGAAAAATATTATGATTATCGTGTTTATGGTTTTGATTCTTATGAAACAACTAAATGAATTATTAAAGAGATTGCTTTTGGACTTATTTAACATTTTAAATTATGTATGTCGTTGCATATTGTTATTTCTAAATATTCAAGTTTATCTATTTATTTTATTGTTTCCCTTTTTAATTTATTTATACATATGAAATCTTGCATAAACGTTTACAAAAAAAAAAAACTTTACGAAGCAGTATCGTATTCAATGGGTTGCGACTCCTATAAGATATCAAAATATACTTCTCTCTACATCTCTTTGATTGTTTGAATCTCCCTCTCTCATAAAAAATTTGGAATATTTTTTGGAGATCATCTTGGAGGATAGAAGGCCAGACCTTTGATCGATCGAAAGTTCTTCGTGGCGAGTTTGTAGTTTCTATCTTTTTGTAGTTGTTCAATCTGTATTTGTTTTCTTCATGGTGAGAAGAATTATTAACGATTATCTTTCCTTATCAGCGTCTCCATTTCCTGTCTTTGATTTTTCAAACGTTTCTATCTTTAGGTTTTGACATTTCCTTTTTAGACTATTTCAACGCATTCATTCATACTTTATGAGAGGGGAATTGTTTTCGGCTACAACAGGTACCAAATCAATCTAGATCAACCAAGTTTCAATTGGTTTCCCCTTTTTGGTTTATGGTTAAATTGTTGTTTTTAGATAAAAATTGAACACTTCTTTATTTCTCTCTCTAAAGCTTTCTTTAAGAGAATTAGACTAAATTTTTTGATGATTTTGTCCGAGAAATATAGTAAGTTTCATCTATGGAGATGACAAACACAACAAGTCTTTATCCTCTCATTAGAAGATGACATATATCTTGGGTAAAGCTTTGGTAAGTCTAAGATTTTTGTCTAATCTCTATTTCTTCAGAGCATTTAATAGAAGACTAACTTCTTTCGATTTATCTTACAATGGCTTTGTTTATAGGTAGTTTTGTCGACAGTCCTCATAGTTGGAAAGAGATTTATCATCCATATATACTTCTTTATTTCTTTTTCATTGAAAACGTAAAGACCAAAAATTTCTCTGTATGTCTTTCATCTCCATCTTAATTTTACTATTTAGGACTTTTCCATTGTGGTGTTATTTATTTTTATTTCAATCTTCTTTCTCAGCACAAAATCTCATGATTATGTAACCAGGTTGATATCCAAACAATCACATGGAGGAAACTTTTGACACAAGTAAAAAAGATAAAAAGAAAAAAATTCAAATGTGTTAGAAAGAGGTTTATAAGGGTTTTCTCTTATGCGGGTCACGAGGAATTTGTATTCTTGAGCGAATCACTACATTGGGTGTCAGGGATCAAGTGTAATCCTGCATATGAAGAGGTGATTATGATCACATTAATTCATTCAACTTGATTTTGAAGAAGTTGAAAAAGTACCAGCTTATGAAATTGATTATAGACGTAAATATTGTTGATTGGGAATATTGGGAGGGTGTCTTTCACTAAACATTGTTTTCCATGAAGTTTTCAATAACTAAGTTTCACTAATTAACTAATAAATTTTACACTAATATATTTTGTGGGTTTTAGGGTCATCGCTACAATAATAGTAACTCTGCCAAATCTCTACAAACATAGTGGTTATTCAGAAAGCATGTACAATATAATGCCGATTCCAGGTAAAATTAACATTTAACATTATTTGTTATAGAAAATGCATAAGTAATTATTATGAAGATTAACATTATTTGTTATTAACCCTCCATTTTCCATCTTCCTTCTAATTCGATAATTGTACTAGATATTATCATGAAACCTTCAGGTGCTTCTAATCATTAAAAAAAATACAATTTGGGTGGTTGGGTATTGTGGTTTGGAATTTGAATTTAGACTTATAATTTTAGCTAATTATTATTGAGTAGCAAACTATAAATGTGGTATTATTTACTAATTAATGCTCTTTGTGTACATATAATATGTAATTAAAAATATAGGACATAGCTGAGGATACTTAAAAAGTTAATAAACAAGAACTCGGCATTTTTCTAATTTTTGTTACCAGTTAGCAAATAATGATCTAATTTTGTGTTTTCTCTTAATGTATTGTTCATGATAATTTTGATTTGGTTTCCATTGTAATCCTAATAAACGAAGTAAACTAATGGTTTAATGAAGGGGAAGGTAACACTTTGGTCCAATATAGGAAAATACGATGGTTGAAAAGAAAGGAGTACTAGAAGAACTTAATATGTAAGACAATGATACTATATTATACTTGAGTTATCAAGTTTTTTGACTTAAATTTATAATTATTGGTTTTAGGACGATAAGGATACAAACAAAAAGGAGGACTGTAGTGTCTTCTTTGGGCAGCTGCCTCTTCTTACTCTTTATCCTTGATCATCTTGCAGTTGTTCCTGGGTATCTATTCAAATGCTTATCAAGCAATTTATTTCACTTTTTTTTGTTATCGTGCTTCTATTAATTATTAATAGAAGTTGATAAAAGCCACCACCTCTACTAGAACTAGAAGAAGAGAATGCCACTATAAAGGCATTGAGGTTGTAATTATATCTATCATAGTATCTATAATTACATGTGGGTGGTGGAAGGCTAAATGTTAGGAATTAGGATTTTGCCTTAGTTGTGGGGTGAGGAGTAATCGGGGAATCAAGCGAGCCTTGAAGAATTTGGGCTTATTTTAAAGGATGAGTTATAGCCAGATGCAGGGTCTCATACCAAAGTTATTATTGAAATATTTATAGATTGAGTGTTGCTGGCATCCCATTCCAAATGCCGACAACCATTCACCCCACTTAAGTTTAGTTGTGGTTGACTAACTACTTGATCACTTGTTGACTATACAACCACTGGGTTAAAGCTATTGTTATTTTAAATGCTTTATAGTTTCCAAATACACTCTTTTTGTTTCGCTTCAATCTATGTTTGCTCGATATCTCTTTTCTTTTGGCAGTGAGCTCTTTAATTATGTTCCATGTCTCTCATTTAGTACTCTATTTATGAAAAAACATACACACTTCTTAGTATGGCAATGTTTAGTCTTGGATAATGGGTTTACCTCTCACCTTTCTAAAGATATTGTTGTTTCCATAAACAGTGTTCTTCACCCCTCCCAAAAAACTGTAGTGATATAGCATGGATTATCTAAAGATTTTGTTGAAGATCCTCATTTGATGCAATGAAACATATTTACAAATACAAAAAATTAATGTCTTTATTATATGTAAGTGTAGAACCAAGATTAGAGGCTTTAAAAACCCAGGATTAGAGGTTTGGAAACATGTATTTCTCTTACATACACACTCCCTCTCTCTCAACCCTTTTTGGTAATTTATGTTCCCAAATATTAATTATGATGGGAAGTCTTTTTGTAACGAAATCTCTAAAAAAAATATTTACTATAAAACACTAACTTTATTAGGGTTACTTTTGTGTTTTCATGTGTATAACCAGGGCTATTAAGAACATAAAGGGCTAAATGGGATCATTGATGTTGAAGATTCTGTAACCCATATGTCAAAGATTAAACTTAAGTAAGTCATTCCTCTTTGTTTTGTGATAATCGTTTACTCTGGGGCTTTATTTGTAGAGATCAATTTTTTTTGTCAAGTTATGATATTTAGTACGAAAGGTTTCGAGAGAGTTATATATGTTTTCTTGAAAAGATATATCTCTTGGACTTATTTTTCAAAAACGTTTCCTCCAATTACCCTATAAATCTCAAAATGGTTTTAACCTATCTGCAATACAACTCTGATTCGATTTTTAAGTTCCAACAAAACAAAAGTAGTAATTCTTCCAAGATTATCTATAGATGGGTTTATTTATTTATTTTTATACTTCAATTCAAAATTTTACCCCATCCCTATTTTGCAATAAAACAACGCACTTTGGATTCACAGTCGTTTTCAAAAATATTTAACCCGTATACTATGTTAATACCTCTTCTTTTTGCTAATAATTTTGGCAACATAGAATAGGCTTTGAGTTGTATTTCTTCATGGTCTTATGGACATAGTATCATATGCTTCTTTTAACAAAATATACTGGTTAAGTCATTCATACATTTTTCACGTATCATGTTTACTAGGTACCCCCCCCCCCCCCCCCCCCCCCCCACACACACACACACACACAAAGAAGCCTTTTTTGAGCAGTTTTTGGGACCTTTATCAAGCCATCTTACTAAGAGGATATGATGTTTTATTGGGTGAATTACATCTTAGTTATTATGGGTGTAATATAATTTTTTTTCACTTTTAATGAGTCGCAAGCTCTACTTCTTACCTTCCACCTTTTTAACTGTTACTTTGATTTGTTTTAATCACATATATGATTTTCCAAAACAAGACTTGATATGTTATGCTTGGAAATAAATTTTACAGCAAAGACTTTTTAGTAATCCTTAAGTAACTCTTTCAATCGCCCAGATGAGGTTAATTTTTACTCTGGCTATGAAGGTAGTAAGTGATTGCTCGAAAATACTTATTAAACATCAATGATGAAGTTTTTCTATTCGATTGTAAGAATACTTTCAATCAAAGAAAACTTCTCACTACTTCCTTTCCAATTTGTCTTAATGTTTTTTCAGAGTGATGATATTTTGCATGATGATTATTCCTAGCCATGGTTTGAATATGCTGAGAAAGAAGTTGCAACATTTTTCCTATTGTCTATGTGGAGTCGCTAGAGGGGTAGAAGACCTGCCACAACATTCAGGAATATGATTGTCATAACTATATAAATGATATACACATTAAATTTATGCATCGTTATGTCTCAATCATTTGACTATCAACTTTCATATCCATATGGTGTGGCCAACCATAATATAATGCAATTGAATTGTAAATATTTGTTGGTTATTAAATTGATGTATTACTATTAATCTAATGCTCTATTAAATTTTCATGATCCTAATTTTGAAGACCATTTGTAGTTTCGCACTTTCGATTCAGTTAGAGCCACATGAGTATAGATTTATGGATTTTGTTATGCTGAATAATATTATTTTGCCTAAGTTAAAATATTTAGCTTCATTAGAGATACTAAATTTGTCGTTTTTACCAAGCCATGTTAATGGCAACGTATCACCGAATTCAAGCTTTTATTTGTGATCGAAAAAAGAGTTCAAATTGCTAAAAAAGAATTAAGATCTAATTAGAGGCATTATGTCATAAGATTTTTATTATAGTTCATAAAATTATGTATCATAATTTTCAATTAAATGAGATTTAAAATAGTTTAGTTATATTAAATATATCCCGTTTGTGAATACAGAAGAATCCTATCAAGTTCTTCATAATTCAATTTTGCCCGTGGGAGCAGGGGCTTATTGCTACTAGTTTTAATAAGAAAACATGAGTTAAGATGGCATTCACATATAAAATACTACCAATGTTCACTTATGATAGCATTTCACAATTATGTTATAGAAAAAACGCTATCAAATGTCATTTTTCTTATAGTGTTCTTCTGGAAGCTTTTGCAGAGTAGGTCATCGATGTATACTTCGACGATCTTTCCAAAGTGTGTTTTGAACATTGTTGTCATTAAACGTTGTTACATTGCTCCGACGTTCTTTCACCCGAAAAGTACGGCTCTGTAACAATAGAGCCTTCTTTTAGTGATGAAAGTGGTATTTTCCTGATCGTCGTCTAGTAGGGGGATCTAATTATATCCGGAAGCAGCATCCATCATAAATAATAGCTCGTGTCCTGTCGTTGAATCGAGAATTTGATAAATGATTGGAAGAGGAAAACTGTCCTTTGGAGTGTGTTTATTTAGATCTGTGTAAAATCCACGTAAACTCAAACCTTCTCATTCTTCTTTGGAACTGCGATAATGTTAGAGATCCAATCCAGATACTTAGCTTCTCGAATGAAGCCGACTTGGATCAATTTATTAATTTCATTGTTAACTTCCTCTCGAAGACGAGGTGATAGTCTTCGTTGTTTCTATTTGATTGCCATAACGTTGTTGTTGATGCTCAATCGGTGACATGCCATGGTTGGGTCGACTTTTGGCATTACTTCGAAAGTCCAAGCGAAAGCGTCTTGGCTCATTGGTAAAAAGTGAATGAGTGCCTCCTTTTTGTACTGGACCAGCTTGGTACTAATATAAGTACCTCTGCTAGGTCCATCAATGTCGATGTACTCTGTAGGCTCTTCTGTGGAAGGCTGGTCATCCATGTGACCAGCTTTCCATAATTGTTATGCAGTAAATCTGTTAGATATATCGAGAATGGTAGAGATAATATTTTTATAAGCTCGCGAAAGCTTTTAACTACCTTTGACTTCGTAGATGTCACCATTGTCCTTGAAGCGAAGTGCTTGATTGTACGTGAAAGCGATTGCTTCCATGTTGTGAATCCAGTAGCGGCCCATAATCCCTAAGTAACGAGATTTGGCGTTGATGATGTAGAAAATGACATCGATTATGGCAGGTCCAGCGGTGATGGGAAGGATGATCTTGTCTACGCGTTCTTCCTTAGAGCCATTAAACCCCATTGATATCGATGTTGTTTGGAATAACTTGATCGGATCGGATAGTCCCATTTGCTCAATTGTGCTCTAAAAGATAATTTCAATACCGCTTCTAGTATCAATCATCATGGTATGCATGACGAATTTATTCATCTTTATCATGATAACCAGAGCGTCATAATGAGGATACTTGACGTGACTGATATTGCAATCCTCAAATGAAATCCCAAGTCGTCGAGTGTTTGATTCAGGAAGAAGTTTAGCTTCTTTATCCTGAACGGTAAGGTCACAGCATTTCGTAAATCTCCTCCGCTTGAATCTGGTAGAGTTGTTAACTTGATGGATCTCAATCATGTTGTTATGGTACATATGGTATAAGTGTTTTTCCTCATACTGATCTCTAAGTTTTGATCACTATTTTGCATGATTGATGATCTTTACACGATTTTGGAGATTTTTTGCTCTTTACTTTTTCCCTGCCAAAACTAGTTGCAATAACACATTGGTTAGTAGTTAGATCCACATTTTAATCATTATTTTGTGCAATATGTTGATTTTTCTACAAAATTTTGGAGAGTTTTTGATCTCTTGTTTTCTCTAGAAAAACCTAAATTTGATGATATTTTTATGCATGTCTTGTTAGACCTAGTTTTCTTGATCACCATTATGCGTAATTATTCATAATTAGTCTTGTATGATTGTACATCTATTAATTTGTGATCGTTACACTTGGTAATATGCATGAAATCCTTGGCTTATACTCCATGTTTTTTCCTTGGTTTATACTCCATGTTTTTTCCCAAGGATGAATATTATGTGATATTTTTCCACATATTTGTGATTTTTAGTGCTAATATTCATGTTAGATCTATATTTTTGATCTTGTTAACATAATATACAATAGAGTTTTCCCACATTTTTCATGTTTTTTACAAAACCCTAATTTTTATATTGAAGGTTTCTATTATGGATAGATATTATTGAGATTTTATCTCATAAAAATATGAGAGATGATAGACTTTCTAGTCTCCTAAATATAACTATTTATATTTCCTCTATATATCTTTCTAAAACATCTATATTTTCCCATTTATCAAATTAGAAACTCTCTATATTTTAAACATCTTATTTAGTAATCCCGAACTCCTATCCATTTAGGGCGCACCACATATAAACCCTGAGGGTCGCATTTTTTATTTTATTTTTTTGGTATATACGATTCAAATTTTGAACATACCTTAAAAGTGAGACCCTGCCATTTGTTGACCTCATGGTCCTAATACGTATAAGGACCAAGGTCTTAAGCGCCATTAACATAAGAAATTTCTGCGATTTCAATTTTTGATATGTCAGCGAGACAACTGACATATCGGCGATACACCCGATATATTTTGGCATGTGCACAAAATGATTTTGAGGTTTAAAATGTGGGGATTATATATCGAAGAAATCGTTATATTATCCAAATGTCACTTACATCGGTTATATATCGGAGAAATCGTTAATTTATCGAGGGAATTCAAACAAATGTAATTTCTTTCCTAATTAGTTTAGAAAGTGTTGAGAGTAGTGAGATTTGATGATAACTCAACTTTATTAGAAGGTACTAAAGATCAACTAAAAAAAGTACTTAAATTGAGATACATGATAACTAGTACATAAACGAGTACCATCCCTCCCGAATAAGTCTGTTTGATACCCTGGTAACCTCCTCATAATACCCACTCTGCCCACGTCATATGATGCAGGTATTATGCTGGTACTAGTATACATGTCATTGTATTATGATTAAGACATAAGTCACACAATCCCAAGAGGCGCACAACCTCGTGAGGTACAAGTAATGTACGTCCCTGATTGTTAAATACGCGTCCATATCTATACTCATATCCATAAGATGTTGAATAACTATGTGGATATGGGTTACCAAAAAACCTTTTGAAGAGTCGTTCTACTAAGAGACACCAGAGTAATTACCTTCCTCGAATGGAAACGAATGCAATATTGCTCAATGGTATCCCTATTGCACAAGGCTTTCTTCTATTTCTCTGAAAGTGTGATGCTGATAAGAGCCCATGATTGCACCCTTGAGTTGCATATCCAATGCCAATTCTCATTCCATCAAATGGTGATGAGAGAGAGAGTTCTCATCATAAATCGTGCATGATGAAGTAAATTACCTCAATTCTTGAGTCCCAGATATCGTCCTACCATCTGTCATTGATGGTTTCTCCCTACAGTATGACGTTGGCGGGCTCCGTAACACTGTCTTGAGTTGCATGTATAAAATTTGCCACCTCGAAAAACAGAATATATGATCTTTGACTTCCCATATGACTGGTAATCCCTCCATTGCTACCCATACATGTTGTATTTCTACAAATAGATACAAGATACTCTTATCCAGTGCCATCATCGTCGCATCATCACGATCACCAACACTATTGTTAGGAGAATCTTTAGAGGTTTGTGTAAAATCATCATCATCTTCATTGTTGTCAATATTCATTGAAATTGGCGTAAGCAAGATTGGATCATCATCTGTATCATCAATTGAAGCTCTTTGAATAGCCAAATTATGGTCAGTTGGATCAATGCCCATCTGTTCAGCTATAAAAGCATTTGTCCATAGATAAGTACTGAAATCTTACATTTTAAATCACCTCAACCAAGTCATTCATGTCGTCCTAAATTGTTAATAAGTGCGACTAATGCCTATGTTCTTTATTTTTAGGATTCTAGACCCCCCTAAGAGAACTCAGAGCAAACCAAGAGTTAAAAGTCTTAAAAAGCCTTGTAGTTGCATTTTGTATTCCTGAGACGATCAAAGGAGCCTAAGCACAACTAAAACACAATTGATCCAGGAGACCTAGAAAGTCCTCCCCTTTAGAGGTTTGAGGGACAGACGACTAGGAGGATTAGCAATCTTAAGTAAGACTAATCCCTATTTTTAGCCCTCTCCTAAGGACTAGCGAGCCCATACCAATAAGTAATCCTGTGTTAACTAGAAATCCTAGAGCATGCCACACCTATTACATCTGAATAATACTTTATTCCTAGAATCTCATACCCCCAAGGTCTCTATAGTGGACAGAAGGATACTCAATATTCAGAAGTAATTGACATGTTTTGACACGTTCACATCAATATCCTTTTAGTTGAAGACATAGAATGTGTGCCCAGCTATACTAAGTTCGTAAAAAGAAATATCTACTAAAAACGTCGTCTTAATGTCCTCAAGAAAGTAATCCCCATAGAGACACTAACTCTACCAAAACTCTGTGATCCAGGTACTCCCACTATTCCATACATGATCGGAGATTATCATGTAGATAGAGCTGTCCTAAAACTAGGCGCTAGCATTAATGTCCTACCATATATTGTCTATAAGAAGTTAGGGTTAGGGGTTCAGTTGAAACCAACTAGGATGACCTTATAACTAGCTGATACTTCCGAGAAGCACCCAAGGGGAATACTTGAGGATGTGTTTAACAGAGTCAAAAAATTAATTTTCCCAGCTGATTTCATCATCATAGACACAGAGGATGTGTTGAACGCAGCTGAAGAAATCCCACTCATCTTTGGCTGACCATTCTTAGCTACAGCCCATGCCGTGATCAATTGTCTCACGGGTGTATTAAATCTGTCTATGAGAACTCTCACAACTAGTTTGAATATGTTCAACAGTGATAGGAAAATAACAGATAAAGAAAATCCAACGGACATCAATACCAAAAATACTTGGATGTGTGAATCCCTTCTACAAAATTATTTAGTAAACTCATAAGAGCCTAGTGTCACACACATAGGATACAATTTGGAAGAACTAGATAGTGGACCAAATAAGAAAATAATGGAATATATTGCGGCCGTCCATCTGTCCAAACTTCTAGGTGATCCACCAGACAATCTACCACCTAGGATAGGGCCACTTCTTATAAGAGTTGACTCACTGCCCTGGTACGCTGACATAGTAAACTACCTTGTCACTAATCATTTCTTAGGATATTGGTTACCCCAAGACAAGAAGAAGTTTCTCCATGAAGTAAAAATATTTACATGGGAGGATCCCTATCATTATAAATTATGTTATGATCAAATAATAAGAAGGTATATTCTCGATGTAGAAGTAAATAATGTTCTTAAACTATGGTACTTAGGAGCATGTGGGGGACATTATGGGTCAAAACACACGGCCTCCAAAATACTATAAAGTGGGATTTATTGGCCTACTATCTTTAAAGATGCATATAATTATTGTGTATCGGGTAATAAGTGTTAGCGATCAGTGTAGTAGCTTATTCCGCATCTCGAGCTCATGCCTCATCTTTGAACTACAAACAAACTTTCAACCTCAACAACAGAGCACGTAACACAATCACAAACATGTACAATCCGAGTTTCTCAAACAATACCACTCATCCCTAACGATACTCATGCTATTTGTAGGGACTTATCCCTCGATCTCACTCAAAATCGTGCTTATCCGCCTCGAATTACCTCCATACCAGGTTCACACATTTCTAGCACTTAACATTCCAGTCAACATTCTTAATAGCCCCACAAACTACTCAAGAACGTGGATGGAGCTAAACCCAGAAAACGTTATCCAGTCAAAGACACCTGTCTCCCATGAACTCGTTAGTTATTCAGTCAACCGCCACTAACCACATTATTCAGAAAATGTATTCTAGCACGATGAAGAGCTATGGAGAAGCCTATATAAGGGAAAAGTTCTAGAAGAGACAGAGACAAGAAAAATTACTCAAACTTCTTATTTACGAGATCAAAAGTATTTTTATATTTAGAGATCACTTGTAATAAAGATATCCACTTCAAGCAATAAAGATGCCTTTACAAAAATCCTCCATACGAGGTCGTGGTTTTTTGCCTATTCAGAGGTTTTCTATGCTAAAAACATATGTTTTCATTTCTTGCTTTCCATCAGAATATTTTTACAGGTTCATTGGTGTGATAGCTAATTCTTAATCGTTTCGAGCTTACGGAATTTGGCCATTACATTTGGTGCTGTCTGTGGGAAAGATTACATTTCCAAGTTACCCTAAGGCAGTCTTTCATTACAATTTTCAATTATGGTTTCATCCAGACGATAGGCCGAAGGAACTCAGCTTGAAATTTTTGTGGATCCAGGATAACTCACCGAGTTACGGGCGAATCTCCATACAGAGGCTGAGAAACGCGCTGAACTCAAACTTCAATTGGCAAAGGATCGCGAGCTCTAAGAGAAAGAGCTCGATGCAGAACGACAAGCTCGTTTGACAGCGCTCAAACGACATGAAGATCAGATGACGACGATGCAAAATGTACTTGAGGCTCTGCAAAATACTCAGCAGGCATCTCCAGCAAAGGGTCGCGATCAACTTCCAAAGACCTCCCGCGTTTCAATAAGGGAAAGGTTGGGACCTCGGGGAGTTGCCAGTAAAGCCATTTCCATAAATCTACCACATAGACTGTAACCTTCCATCCATTTGGGGGGAGAAGATCAATCAGAAGTCAGTCGAGGTCGCCCATTTTCCATCTTTGAGGAGGAAGACCAGCAACCTCTACATTAAGTTCGAACAGTGCCATTTCGAAAAAGGTCAGGCCATTGCCAATTTCCTCGCGGATTTTCCAGTAGAAGATCCCGAGTGGGAGGAACACGACCCGAACCTTACCGAGGACACACCGGAGAATCTAGCCCCCAAATAATTCAACGAACGAGCCGACTGGATCACCGCATCAGGGTGGAGTCTTCTCATAGATGGATCAGTAGGGCCTGCAGGGTTAGGGATCAGGGTCATTTTGATTACCCCTTCTAATGACAGAATTAAGAAATCAATCCGCTTAGATTTTGAGGCCTTAAATAATGTCACCGAGTATGAAGCTCTCATTCACGGACTCAACCTCGCATTTGAGCTCGATATCCCCGAACTCTCAGTTTACACCGATTAATTACTCATCATTCATCATTATTCCGAGTAATACAGGAAGAACAGGAAGATAATCGAATACGCAGCCTTTGTTACAAATAGGATGAGTAAGTTCGCGAAAGCAACTTTCGAATATCTTCCTCAAAGTAAAAATAGACACATCAATTCCTTGGCATATCTAGCCGGAGGCTTGGGTTCGAAGCTCAATATTTCTAGATCGAAATCATTTCAACCCCCAACATTGATCACATATCTGTATGCACGATCAACGTTGGAGGCGATAAATGGGGAGACAAGGATTGGCAAAAGCCTTTCTTAGCCTACCTCGTTGTCGACAACAATTGCAATGGACCACTCCCAGCAGATCCAAATGAGTGTTGACAGCTGATCAACAACTCGATATGTTACATTACTCAAAATGGTAAGCTTTACTACCTTTTTGTTACAGGGCCTTACCTCAAGTGCTTCACGAAGTCAAAGGCAGATGAACTACTCTGCGAATTACATGAAGGAACTTGTGGCTCTCACACCACAGGTAGATCATTAGCAAACATAGTTATAACTCAAGAAGTATTCTGGTCCGGTATGCGCACGCAAGCAGAAGAGTATTCTTGCAGGTGTGATACCTGCCAGAGACATAGAAATATCATACGCACCCCTGCGCTCGAACTCCATGCAAGCAAGGTTTTTAGGCCATTCAAAAGATGGGCACTAGACCTCGTCGGCGAATTCCCTAACTCTCCAGGTAATCGTCGTCACCTACTCGTAGCTATCAATTACTTTACAAAATGGGTAGAGGCAATTCTACTATGTTAAACCAGAGAAGAAGAAGTCACCTCTTTTATCTGAAACGACATAATCACTCGATTCGGGTGCCCCCACCTAGTTCGTATTGATAACGGGCCCCAATTTGTGGGAAAAAAGGTCGTAACCTTCCTAAACCACCACAATATCATCCACTCACCATCAAATCCTACTACCCTCAAGGCAATGGCCAAGCCAAAATCACCAACAAAACCATCGTAGATAAACTCAAAAAACGGCTTCACTCACAGAAAAAAGGAAATTGGGTTCGCGAACTACCTCACGTCCTGTGAGCATATCAAACCACTCCCCGACAATCCACTGGGTGTACCCCATTTCACCTTGCCTATGGCACTGAGGCTGTCATTCCTTCTGAATATCATCATCCAGTTCGTGATCACGGGCTGACTAACGAGGAAAATGAATTCGAATTGGCTTGCAACCTCAACATGATAGATGAGACCAGGGAACGCGTCATCGCTAACCCAGGTCGATATCATCATATGCTTGCCAAATGGTATAATAACCGAGTCAAGTGCCGTACTTTCCAAATCAAAGATCTCATCCTCAGAAAAATTCCTCAACATCGTAAAGAGCCTCATGCTAGAAAATTAGCTGACAATTGGGAGGGTCCATTCATTATCATAGGTCTCTTAGGCCTGGGATCATACTATCTCATGACAGAAGAGGGAATCCCTATTTCAAATCCATAGAATACTAGACGATTGAAATGGTACTATCGTTAGGCATCTTACTACTCTATTTCTATTGTTCGCCTTTTGTTTTTCAATTCCAAAAGTGAGATTCTTATCTCCATCCAATGTAAATTCTAAACTTATCAATGAAAGTTTATTTTGAACAATATCATTCTCTTCACGAACATTCGTCCACATTCTACAAATTTAAGCATAGATAATACTAGCTTAGAATCAATATTTTCTAAGTTCAATCAAGGATATCACTTGATGGACTTCTTTTACTATATCTCTGCGATTGTAGCAAATGTAAAAACTTGTTTCATATTAAAGACTCAACCAAACAAGAGATAAGGCAAATGTAATACTAGTCTTCATCTTTTTCCACTTGTTTGGATCATTTCTGTAGGCTGGATCAAGGATAACACTTGGTTTAGCTGACTCTTTACATCTCTGCGATCGTAGCAAGTGTTGAAACTTGTTTCATATCAAAGACTCAGCCAAACAAGAGATAAGGCAAAGGTAATACTAGTCTTCATCTTTTTAAACTTGTTTAGATCATTTCTATAGGCTGGATCAAGGATAACACTTAGTTTAGCTGACTCTTTACATCTCTGCGATTGTAGCAAGTGCAAAAACTTATTTCATATCAAAGACTAAGCCATACAAGAGATAAGGCCTAGGTAATACTAGTCTTCATCTTTTTCAACTTGTTTGGATCATTTCTGTAGGCTGGATCAAGGATAATACTTGGTTTAACTGACTCTTTACATCTCTGCGGTTGTAGCAAATGGAGTAACTTGTTTCATATCAAAGACTCAGCCAGGCATAAGTAGGGCAAAGGTCATACTAGCTTTCATCACTTTTAATATGTCTATGACATTTCTATAGCTCAAATCAAGTTTCAGCTTGGTTTAACTCAACCCATTTATGCGATTAAAATGAATATAATTTTTTTTGTTTTATATCAAAGACCCCACCAGATTCAAGATAAGGCAATGATCATACTAGCTTTCATCTATTCAATTGTGTCTGCGACATATACTATTTATTTTCAGGTCAAATTCATATTACAAAGGGTTCTTTTCTGCTGATGAAGTGTCAGCAGTGCTTCCCCCCACATCAAGAGGTCAAGCTTTCAGTTTGCGGGCCATAGTAGCTCTACCTTGTTCTATCGATTCAGCAGTTCGAGGGCCCAACTGGGTCTCCATGGCGCCCAGACAGTTTCCTCGATCTATCTTAGCTCCACAGATGCATCCCTTATCCGGCAGAGTTTTGAACAAGGTATCTCGTTGTGACTCAAGTCTTTTTTACTTCCTCTATGAAATATGCAAGAATCACCCTAAACAGGTCATATCAAAACGCATCAGGTACTACCATAGTTGCAAATCTTGCTTTCAATCTCTCGAGGCATGACTTTAGTCAAGAGTAATCAGTCCTCAATTCAGTCATTTCCGTATCGACTGTAGCATGATAAATTATATTTTCTTCCAACTTGGCAATAAACTTTGCTGACTCAGGTAGGTTTCATGGCTTCTTAGTCTACTACCTGAACACGAAGTCTCCCAATTTTTGCTTTCAACTCTTTCCTAGCCGGCATATCTTTCAATAATTCCCCTTTCCTCTTTACAAGCGATTCCTTCGCTTTGATCTCCCCTTCCAGAACTTTTTCCCTGATAAGAGCAATATCCAACTTATGCTGGAATTCCCTCAAATTTGCATTTCCCTTCTAAACATCCCCTGAATTCGAGATACATCACTTTCTAGCTCTCTAATGCGACCTGAAAGAATAACCACATCCTCTCGAACTAAAGGAGCCTTAACCTTAGTTTAACTTCCCCCCTGAACGCTCTCTGGCCTCAGTTTTCTTGGCACAAGCAATGGCTTGCGCCAGTTCGGCTTTAAGTCGTGCAACTCTCTTGTTTAAATTGTTGTACCTTCGTTGTATTTCTCGAAATTCCATATCATTGGTGGGGAGGGTTGTATACAAATGTTTAGCTGCGGCTTCCGAAACTGATAGATTTTCTCGAGCTACCCTCAGCCCATCGTCCTTTTCGAAAAAATTCATCTCATTCGCTCCAGCTCGTTCCTACAGCTATGAAGATCATATCGAAATCGGTCCTCTGATTGTTCCAGCGCCTGAATACGGTATTAAGCCATGTCGGCCTGCTTACCCTTCGCAGCCAACGCGTTACTTGACATTGAAGCTTCTCGACACTTTCTGTTACCTCAGATAGCTCTTTTAATCCCTTTGTTATCTCAGAATTTTTCTCTTCGACCTGAAGAGTCAGGTCAAAAATGGCTTGGGTCAACTTCAAAAGTCTGAAATGCACTTTTACGTATTGATATTCTCTGTTCTCTTTCGCCTCCGTCATCCTATCGAACTGCTCCGCAAATTCACAATTATACATGAGTACGCTATCCTCACGCGAGAAAGATGAATCTAATTCGACCTTGGAAATATATCAAGTGTAGTACAGTTCGATTCAGGAAAGCCTTTGAATATATACATAATACATTTCTAAGAGACCATGTGGTTTCTAAACATCTGCTTCCAAATACTTTTAGACTAAAAGTTTGGAGTTCATTCTCAGATGAACACTTCATGCATCTTCTTTTGGCATACAAGGAACATACTTTCAATATATTACTCCGTATTAATAGCGTTGGATTTTTACCATGCATTTCTATCCTATTTACTTGATAACTTAACGTTGGTATAACATGAAAGTTGAAAAACCTATTCTGATCTAACCTGCAGCTTTGCTTGCGCAGACAACAAGGTTTTAGAGGTCTCTCTTTCCCTGGCAAGTCTAGACTCTAGGTCATTTATTCTGAGACTCATCTCTCTAACTGCCTGCAAAAGGTTTATAAAACAAAGTTAATCTACAAAAGTTTTCTTCCCCACACACAGTTCAAACTACTTACAAATATTTATGCAAATACATATGTCTACCCTACCTTCTCACTACCACCTACTGGGAGCTCGACGTCATCCCCTTGATTGTTGAGCACCATCTGGCGAGAAACACCGTCCAGACCGTCCACAGTCCCCACCATTTCTGTTTCCTCCTCATCTTCCACCTCAACGTAGGTGTTCGCCTTAATGGCATCCACCTCCTCTGCAGAATAACCTTTCAACATCAAATGATGCCCTAGTCTGTCACACTCCTTAACAATCTCATCATGGTTGGCCTTTGTCTCCACCTGCAGCTGACCAATTACCACGGCATGAGAAGCCTTCAGCTGGTTGACGTCCTTCAAAGCGTCGGCCCTGGATCGAGCTAGTTCTTTTTCCAGATCGACATTGACCTTCTTCAGCTCACTTTGCTCTTCCTCTATACCAAGCCAAATCCCCTTAAAAAAAATGAGCAACCTACAAAAATTACATCGATCTCAGCGATTAGCTCGAAATATATGAAGCATTTCTTTCTGATAATATAAACTTACCATCTTGCTCGTATCTTCCTCTCCTTGGAGAATCGCCAACCTGGCCCTTTCCTCAACCTCATTGAGGTTGCCCACTGAAGCAGATCTCCCCTCGGTGACCTTCTCTCCTGACTCCCTCGAGGGTTCGACCGTCCTTCTCTTATCTTTCGGCTTGACAGGATTTGGCTGAGCCAAACTTCCTGTTCCAGGAGTCTTGGAATAATTAGTTCGAACCCTCACACCACTTAGCTGTCTTTTTCCGTCATCGACCCCCGCCATCGACCTAATAGACTGAGTCTTTCAAACCTTATTCGACCTACTGTCAACCCTCTTCTTTCTACTCAGGCCGAGTCCCTTCAACAAAAGTTTGAGTTCAGTCTCCTCCTCTGCAACTTTGTCCAACAGGGATTCTTTCATTTCCACCGTAGACTTCACACCTGCAATAATACATTTTTACTATCAACTACAGTTGTTAGAGAAACATAACAATAATTCTATCTATGCACGTCTATACTTACTTTGCTTTACAAATCTAAATTGAAGGTCCAAAGGTTCTTCATCATCTCTTTGAAGGCAATTACCCTTCACCCATATGATATCGTCATTCCAAGTTTGACCTACTGAATTTAGATCGAAAAAGCGAGGCCAAGTTACGCTCGCACAAAAATATGACCCCCACTAGCTTTAAAATTCTTTACCCCATAAAACTATAAGACGTCCTCAGGGGTTATCCTCCTCACCTTTTCCTCCTTTTCCCATTTTTTATTCAGATGGTCACACACGGTTATCACCTCCCACATGTTCCCGCTCAATTGAACAGGGCATGCCCCAATTGCATTTATTATCCCTTTCGCCAAATTGGTGAGGGGCAGGCTTAACCCATACTTAAATTGAGATAGGTAACACAAAAAACCCTCTGAGAGGTCACTCTGGACATCCCCACCATAATATTCAAACGAGATCGATTCATCTATACCCCTATTACATTTTTCCACTTCCAAATCAGCCAACAAGTAAAAATACTCTTTCGCCATCGCTACCGTACAACCCATAAACTACCTACCGGCAAACTCTACACATTTTCCCCACTTCCCTCTAACAGCTGCCTTGGCTTTTCAAAACTCTCTAAATGCATCAGAACCAGGAGGATAAGATACAAATTGACCAGGGAAACCCAGAAATTGTACCAATCCCACTTCCCCTTCATTATCAGACTCATTTGTCCGACCAGAGGTCGATACCACATTAACAGATGAACTACCCATCTTAAAACAATTTCTACAGGCACGTTTTTGACTTACAGAGATGCTTTTTACGCTCGACCTACATACAGGTTAAGGTATTTATCATTCTTCCGTATATATATATAAATATATATTCAACATGTATCTCTGATTAATCATTTAGGTATAACAATATATCTTTAACATATACCTACGTCAACATATATTTGCGAACATATCTACTAACCTTCAGTATCCGAATGAGAATCGGCAGTTGCGTCAAGCTTTTCCCTCACGACGCTGCTGTACAGCCACATATGAGATCCAAAATCTTTTGCCCTCTTTAAACGTTTATCACCTTCAGATAACTCTTTATTGAATCCCCTGATTTTTCGTCTCTCTCTCTGAGTGCTCTCCAAATTTTGTGAAGCTGTAAAACGTTTGATTGGAAACGAAGAAGAACTATTAATCCTTTCTCTCTCCTGCGGCTGGTATTAATTGCTTCTCGCACGAACCGTCCTCAATTTAAGAACCGATGCGTCCTTTCCACTCTCCATGTCAGACGCCTTGTACCTTTTCGATAAAACTACATTTCCATTATTACAACTCCCCTCATTTTTTAACAATTTTTTTCTCTCTATTCCTATATCTTTTCCTGACCTTCCCTCACACATGATGACTCACACTGTGTGATGTTAGATTTCTAATTCCTTTTACATACAAAACCAAACTAGAAGCTTCTGCATTTTCATATTTTTGGTTCACTGTCCTTGTCTATCATACTTATAGTGATTGACGTCATTTTCTATACTGTGCAAATTTTCAAAATTATTCAAAGTATTTGTTAAAGCAGTCTCAAAATAGAATCGCTCTTATTGAGGATCCAATTGACTTATACTATTTCCATTACATTCAAAGCAATTATATCATCCAATCACATTGTTTGTCGGTCCTCGGATCTTCGAACTCGATCTCAATTTCAGTAATCAAACAAATCAACTTCTCTCGATCTACAAAATCCATCACCATTTTGCAGAAATATATCTCATCAAGATAATGAGGATACTCATGACCTCTCCTTACATCTAACCTTTGAGCTCACATCCCATTACCGATAACTCAGCATCATACTCGTGGCACCATCATAATAAATGAACTCAAGATCCTCTCATATACTTTAGCAATCTTTACAATCAATCGTCCTTCCATGGCAAGACGAATCCTCTGAGATCAAGCCGTGCAATCCTAATCTCCTCCTACCCATATTTATACGCTTCTCACACTTTCCCCACAAATATGTGATATTTTACCTTGTATTTCGTAAACAGAAAACCCCAACTTTATGGAATAAATTGTTTGAATGTATCCCCTCACGAGTATACATAATAGTCGTTGTACTTGACTTTACGCTACCTCGAGTATTACCCCTTTCAACCTATAACAACTCGAGTTTCTATAATTATATATTTACTGCAATTTTTATCCCTTACCTGTTGAACAAAAACCATTCATATCTGCACGACATTGTCGGTACATACTTATCTCAGTTCGAGCAATATTACAACATTGTTTCATAACTTATAAGCAGTTATTCGACTAGCACCCAACACAATTCAGTTCAATTAAGAGAAATTCATATATACATAGTTTAATAAATATCAACTTTTATTCCTATCGAAAATATTACATACGATTTACAGGTAACAAGTTTTCACCATATCAACCTCAAGGGTATAACAAAATGTTATCCATTCAGCACCAAACTCTAGGTATTTTACAGATAACAAATTTTCCCCATTTGTTAAAAGTTGTAGGTTATTCAGGCATGCCGAGGTATCATGTCTTCTAGTTCTTCTAGTTCAGTGATTTTTTACCCTGATGCAAAGAAGACATTGGACACAACAAAAAGTTTCCCTCACATGAGTTTGGTCGAAGTCCTGCCAAACTTCAAACAGAAACTATGCAAGCAGTGGACTCAGTGTTGGCACCCACAAAACAAGATGAAAGGTCTTCAGAGTGCAAAAACACGATAGAAATACGTCAGCAGGACCCCCCCCTTCCCGTTCTCCTCCTCCACTGCCATCACCGCCTCTTCTATAACCACCACCACCGAAGAGTTGGTAGAGATGAAGAGGGTCTAACCTTAGAATCCATGGCGACACAAAAAATCAGCATATCTGCCCCGCAGATACACCTATCCCTGCATATAAAGCCTTAACTCTATCTTCTGTAAGAGTGCGGAGACAGGCCCAACGTTCCTCGCCAGTCAAGACAAAGAGATAAAATCTCTACTTACAGTAGAAATCTTCCTCAACTTCAGCCGCTTCCTCTCCCGACAAGCCTTGGTACATCGGAGGAATAGGGGAGGGTATCGCCATTTCCAAGGAATGATGACCAAAGTATTTCAACTTTAACCACTAGATTTTAGACATAATCCTCTCTTCAAGAACCATCCCCCGAGTTTTCACCATCTTGGATAGAGTTACGCATGCAAGAATTATTTTAAAGATTTGCTACAGGTACTCTTTATATAACCCTAAATTAATAATACAAGTACATTTTCCCAAGCGTCATCATTCATTATAGACATGACTATTCAATCGCAACTGTCACATACATCCACATCATCATTTAATACCCATCACTTCCCAATATCACATAACTTCCACCCCGTCAAACGCCATCATTACTCCATTTCGAATTTTAAACTTTTAACACAATTTTTCTCAACTAAAGTTACTCATGACTTCGGTTGCGAGGGGGCGATTGTAGAGACTTATCCCCCGATCTCACTCAAAATCGAGCTCATCCGGCTCGAATTACCTTTATCCCAGGTTCACGCATTTTTAATATGTAACATTCCAATCAACATTCTCAGCAGCCCCATGAACTACTCAAGAACGTGGATCGAGTTAAACCCGGAAAACGTTATCCCGTCAAAGAAACCTGTCTTCCACGAGCTCATCAATTATTCAGTCAACCGCCACTAACCACAATATTCGAAAAATGTATTCTAGCACGATGAAGAGCTGTGGAGAAGCTTATATAAGGGAAAAGTTGTAGAATTGACAGAAACCAGAAAAATTACTCAAACTTCTTATTTACGAGATCAAAAGTATTTCTATATTTAGAGATCACTTGTAATAAAGATATCCACTTCAAGCAATAAAGATACCTTTACAAAAATCCTTCATATGATGTCGTGGTTTTTTACCAATTCAGAAGTTCTCTACGCTAAAAACACATGTTTCCATTTCTTTCTTTCCATTAGAATATTGTTACAGGTTCATTGGTGTGATAACTAATTTCTAATTGATTTGAGCTTACAAAATTTAGCCATTACACTATTAGTTGAGAACCGTCTTGTAATAGCTTTTTTCATATCTCAGACTCAAGTTTTGTCCTCAATCTTATAGGCATATAGGAAGTACTACTAAAGATGTAACTAAACATTCTTCAGTTCGAGACATCACTTTTGACCTCTACACCAACAGTTCGACCTGTGTGAAGCACACATTCAACCGTTATACAACAGCAAAGGTCGGAACATTACACAATCTGGTCAAAGAATATCTTACACTCACTTTGCAACGTCCATCATTAAGGGACTTTATGGTCGTCAAACGGTCATATTATAGGACCTAATAAAATACCTAAATAACTGTAGATGAGGGACGGAACATTCACCATAGAAAAGTTCCTACTCTATCATCCTATATTCTCATAACGATCATTGTAATAAACTAACAATCTCAATAGAATCATTACTTTCTAAAAATCCTCAGGAGAGGTCGTGGTTTTTAACCTCTTCAAAGGATTTCCATGCTAAATCATCTTGTTATTTATTGTCTATTGTTCTTGAACGTTTTGAATACATTTGGTGTAAAGGCGAAGTCCAGATCCCAGAACTAGGCTATTACATTTGGTGTCGTCTATGAGAATCGAAATTCTCAAACCCATTGTCTCAAATGCCGCTGATCATTTTTTCCTCAGAATGTCACCTCCAAGTCAAAGCACACCGATCGTCCAGGTAGAAGAAAACGTAGCTTTAGCAGACCTGAGGGCCTCTCTGAACTTAGAAACATAAAGGAGTGCAGCCCTGGAACAACATCTCGCGAGTGTACAGGATGCGCTAAAGATTTTACAGGGTCAGTAGATCGCCGCCCAGAAGAAGAAAGCCGTACAATCTGAGGACTCGCAGATTTATGTTCATGACAAAATAGGACGTCCTCCGAAGGGCGTTCACGCAGGAGGTACACTTTGATCTAACCATCAACAATAGGGCATGGATCCCATCCCGATCCTGGAGATCCAACAAGAAGTAGATGGCGGCCTGGGGGGATTCAAACAAGCTAAAAATCTTCCACGAAGAGTTCGAGTCCCGGCAAAGGAACGCCTAAGTGAAGGAAGTGCTGACCACAACCCCGGAGAAGGGCGCGCCACGCGACCAACTATCGCAGCTCGACAATATGTCACTCAGGAACATATTGAAAAGTGAATCAAAAAATTGCTCAAAGCCCATACTCCGACTGAAGGGATCCACAACAGATTACAGAAGAGCCCGATAGCCCAAGAACTATTGGATGGAGAGGTCCCTATTGGGTTTCACACTTCGAAGATCTGAAAGTACAAAGGAACTAATCCATTGGAGCACATTCAAGAGTTCCAGGACGCTCTAGGCCTGCATTCCACGTCCAACCACATTCTATGTCGGCTCTTTCCTTCTAGCCAGTCAGGTGAATCTCTACGATGGTTTCACACACTGCCTGAAGGATCCATCATAACTTTCAAACAACAGAGATAAAGAGGAGAACTTATATTCTCTATTCAGCCTCAAAAAGATGCCAGGGGAGAAACTCAAGACGTTTACCAAAAAGTTCTTGGAGTTAGCCCAAAAAGTAGATCGACTCAACAAGAAGATCATTATTTCTGCTTTCACCAACGCTTTACTCGTCGATGGCCAGGCGAAGGAGTACCCCATCCTTGAAAACCAACAACAATGGAAGACATGATTGAAAAGGTCATTGAATACATCGACCTGGAGCGGATGGTGTCCGAAAGGAAGAAACCTCAGAAAGCAACACTGGCAGCTCAAGATCAGTCAGGCCATTCTGATTTTAATTGGACACCAGACCAAGAAGGAGACAGGAAACGAACCAAATCCAACGATGAACGACCTCGAAAAGGGAGTAACTTGTCGAAACCATATCTTTCAAAGATGAATGTGACTATAGCTAGCTTCTACCCTATATTACAGAAGGGCATATTCTTCTGCAATGCACAATACCTTCAACCAATTGAGAACAAACTATACTGCATCCACCATAAGGTCCGACATCGTGAGATAGAGTAATATTTTCCTTACAACGGTTGTTGGAATATATCTTCGCAGATGGACGAATGCACGAATACATAGTGGACGTGGAGAGTTATAAGAATAGGAGTTACAAAAGCTTCACCAAAATTGTACAAGTCGAGGAGCCCGCAACCAAAAAGCATTTGTACCATATCTCATTCTGCCATCTTGTAGAGACTCAGGCCGTCAAAGAATCAAGCAGGAGCAAACGAAGGCGTGTCGCCCAATGTTACGACTTATCCATGCAGGATAAAAAATCTTATTTAATTCCAATATCTAGCTCTCAGGAAAATGGGATTTATTTTGATGATTGCGACGTTCGGCATGTCAACAATCCTCACCATGATGCATTGGTGATCATGTTGAAAATTTAGAATATGGTGCTTCATACAATGATGGTAGACACGGCAGGACTATCGAACACCTTTTTTAGAACACGATCGATCACATGGGTCTGGGTCTAGCCGATAAGGTCAAACCCAGCGGCGTTGATATTTGTGGTTTCAACGGATCTAGGGTCGTGTAGGAAAGATTGCACTTCTTATCCCCGCAGGACTGATAACACTCGACATTGTCTTTTATGTTATCAATACAAAATTTTGTTATCTGGGATAATGGAACATTGTTGGTTACACAATATGTACGCTATTCCATCGACCTATCACCTGGCATTATGTTTTAAATGGGAAGGCAGTGTTTAAGAGATAAAAGGAAGTCAAAAATTAGCACAAGTGTGCAAAAATTCTGTCGTCATTGGACTAGAACCTTCTGAACATCAACTTGCATAGCAATTACAGAAAACAACATGAAACATTACAGAGAACTATACAGTCAACTCTGTAGGGCAACATCTGCCCAACACAGAAACTATAGAGTACGCTGAAATCAGTGGACCCAAGCGTGGGACATATATTGGCATTCATCTGCCCTCAGCAGAGCGCGATACTATCATCTAGTTCCTTATGGAAAACCGTGATGTCTTCGCTTGGACATTTTACGAGATGTCGGGCATCAATCCGAACCTGGCCTGCACAAACTTAACTTGAAGGAAAAAACCATAGCTATCAAACAAAGACAAAGAGATCGAAAAACTCATCGAAGTTGGTTTTATCTGAAAGGCCAATTATCAAGAATGGATATCAAATATTGTAGCAGTACCGAAGAAGAATGGAAAGATCAGGGTGTGCATGGATTTCACCGACTTGAACAGACATACTCCAAAAGATAGTTTTCTACTGCCTATCATAAATAACCTACTCGATTCTACATCAGGAAACGAGCTCCTGTCTATGATGGATGCCGGGTCAGGATACAACCAAATACCTATGCTACCTAACGATCAAGAGAAAACAACTTTTATTACAGAGCACGGCCTATACTGCTACAAAGTTATGTCATTTAGTCTTAAGAACGCTGGAGCTACTTATCAGTGATTGATGACCCAGATGTTTAAAGATTACCTTGGAAAAACAATAGAGGTCTATATAGATGATATACTGTGTAAAAGTCCTAAAATGGAAGACCATATAACATATTTGTACACGGCTTTCGATATTCCCTGTCTCTATAAGATGCGGCTCAACCTCAACAAATGTCAGTTCAGAGTCTAGTCAGGGAAATTTTTGGGCCACTTAATCAGCAAGCGCGATATTGAAGCTGATCCAGATCGTATTCACGCATTATTATCTATACCTTCTCCGAAAACGAAGAAGGCATCCAGAAGATAGCAGGCAAGATTACAACAATAAACCGTTTTGATTTAAAATTATCTGATCACTGTCGGTGTTTGTTCAACTTATTATGTGAGGGGACAACAAAATAGAAACTTAAGAAGAACCCCGAGATCGAATGGACAGCAGAGTGTGAAGTAGCATTTTAGCAACTTAAACTTTACTTGGGTTCACCGCCAGTGATGAGTACACCTAGCGAAGGGGAAAAGCTCACCATTTACCTTGTAGTTACTGAGGAATCATTGAGTTATGTTCACATTCGACTTGATGAGAAGACTGAGAAGCCTGTCTACTTTATCAGTAAAACTCTAACTCTAGCAGAATCCCAATACAGCAAGGTCAAGAAATTACTTTTAGCTCTTGTCTACACCTCGCAAAAATTGATAAAGTACTTTCAAGCCTACTCAGTACGAGTAGTGACCAACTACCATCTGCGTGAAATCTTTTCCAAATAAAAAAAATTCAGACAAGTCCGGCAATGGTCAGTCACTCTTGGCAAGCATGACATCCGTTTTGAACCCAGACATTCTAAAAAGGGTTAGGCCATAGTAGATTTCCTTACGAACTTCCCTGTAAAAGATCCTGATTTGGAAGAAGATAGCACAGAAGTTCATGAAGAACAGGTCGAAGAAAAAGCTGATTGGATAACTCAAAAGGGATGGTACCTTTTAACTGACAGATCTTCTGTACCCACGAGATCAGGCATCGAAATTGTATTGATCACACCTTCTAATGATAGAATCGAAAAAGCAATCCGATTAAATTTTGAAGCTACCAATAATACAGCAGATAACGAGGCGATGATTCACGGTCTAGATACGGCTCTTGAGATTGGAATATCCGAGCTGTCCGTATACATGGATTCTTTACTCATCGTAAACCACTACACAGAAAAATTTCAGAAGAATGGGAAAATGATCGATTATGCAGCCGCAGTGGCCGAGAAAATGAGTAGATTTAAGAAAATTTCTTTCAAAAATTTACCACGTAGAGAAAATAGACATTTTCCCTCGCATATCTTATAGGAGTCATTGGCTCAAAAGCTCGATATCTCAAGATCGAAGTATAATCAACCCCCAGTATTAATATCAGAAGCACAAATTCTGTTAATACTAGGGGTGTTGAAGTGGATGAGGACAATTGGAGACAACATTTCCTTAAGTATATTGGAACCAAAAAAAAAATTGATGGCGAACTCCCTCAAGACCCCACTGAAAGAAGACGCATACTTGATAATGTTAAACGCTACATCGTGTAAACGGTTTCTTATACAAGATTTTAGTCACAGGGCCGTATCTCGAATGCTTATCCCACCAATAAGCTCAAAAATTCATACACAAACTACATGAAGGTACTTGCGGTTCCCATGCAGCAGGAAGATCTCTAGTAAATCGAGCTCTTACCCAAGGCGTCTTCTGGCCTAAAATGAAAGCTCAAGCAATCGAACTTACAAGCAAATGCGATGCCTGTTAACGCCATGGACCACAAATTCGAGCACCATCTTTAGAACTCCATTTCAGCAACGTTGTATGGTCATTTAAATGATGGGCCCTAGACCTTGTCGACGAATTTCCCACTGCACCAGGAAAATGAAAACATCTCTTAGTCGCAACAGATTACTTTACTAAGTGGGTAGAAGCAGTTCCTCTGTACCGCATACAAGAAGATGAAGTCATCAAGTTCATCTGGTAAAACATCATCATTCGTTTCGGTTACCCCCATATCATCAGAATCGACAATGGATCTCAGTTCGTTGGCTCTAAAGTCATTGAATTCCGCAATCAACACAACATCATACATTCTCCATCCAATCCGTATTACCCGCAAGGGAATGGTAAAGCCAAAATTACTAATCGCACTGTCGAGGATGGGATCAAAAAGTGCTTAACAGTAAAGGAAGGCAATTGGGTCATAAAATTACCATATGTGTTATGGGCTTATCGAACTACGCCCCGAGTTTTAACTGGATGCATGTCGTTCCTCCTGGTTTACGGTGCAGATGCAAACATCCCCACTCAATACCATCACCCTATCCGTGACCATACCATGACCGATGAAGAAAATGAATTCCAGCTGGCATTTAATATGAATTGGATCGTGGAGACTCAGGACAGAGCAGTCATGAATTTGGGAAGATACCACCAAGATTTAGCCCAATCTTATAACAAACGTGTTCAGCATAAAGAGTTTGAAATTAAGGATCTGGTCCTCCGAGAGATTCTTAAACATCGCAGAGAGCTCAACGTAGGGAAATTATCCAAAAACTGGGAAGGTCCTTTTGTCGTTATCGAAAAAGCGGCCTCAGTTCATACGACCTCGTGACTGAGCATGGAAAGCATATAACTAATCCTTGGAACACAAGGAGACTAAAGCTGTATCGCACATAACAAATCTATCACAGAGTACTTTCCTTCACTCAATCTCACATCAATAAAATGCTTATGTTAGATAGCCCCACATGACAATACTTCTTTTAATATATCCAGCAAGTAAGTTTCTATGCACAGATTACAGATCATTTGTTGTTTCAGCCAAATCTATCATCTAAATACATTACAAATCATTTGTTACATCGGTCAAACCGATCTATCTAACACATTTGTTATACGTCAATCTTACACCAATGAAATACTTGTGTTCGATTGCCCTGCATCACAATACTTCTTCTAATATATCCAACAAGTACTTATATACACCGATTACAGATCGTTTGCTGCTTCGATGAAATTGATCATCTAAATACATTATAGATCATTTGTTGCATCGGCCAAATTGATCATCTAAACTACACTACAAATCGTTTATTACTTCGGCCAAACCGATCCTCTAAATGCATTACAGATCATTTGCTGCTTCGGCCAAATCGACCATCTAAACTACATTACAGGTCGCTCGTTGCTTTGGCCAAACTGATCATCTCATACATCGTAGATCATTTACCACATTAACTGAATCGATCATCTATCACGCTGCCTCGCATACATTATCGTTGGTACCTAACACAGTTAGTACAGTTACCTATTTAATCCTTAACTATTGTTGCATACATCTATATTGTTATTCTTGTTTCATATACATACAACATAATCACATCCCTCACTCCTCGCTAGAGCTGTCACTTAATTCGTTACCCGCATTAGAGGGACCAGCTATGTCCCGTACAATTCCCCCAGCTAACCGTCGACTCATAAATTTTGGCAGCCTCCCCACAACATTCTTATTTCCCTCTCTAACCATTTTCTGTTTAAGTGATCCGATTTGGAAATCATGGGTTTTAAATATTTAGATTGGATTAGCTCCATCTCATATTTTATACCTTGGGCCATCAAACCATCACATATCCTCTTACTCTCAGCCTCCAATCTTATCAATTCAGCCGCAAAAAATGATGTTACTGCAACCATCTCTCCTTCGCGACTATTACTGGCTTTATTTTTCACCTGCTTACTGAGAAAGAGTTCGCTCAGTTTATGTTGCACTTTCCAGTTGGGTATAACGATCGTCCACTCGTGGCTTTGCCCGAAACGCATCCAAATTTTAAGCTTACAACACTGTCATAAATTCGCCCATATGATAAATTAGAGATATCGACGATTCATAACCTGCACATTCTACCCTCTTCGAGTCATAACTTATCTCTAACCACACCAGGTCCTCGTCTAGCTTCGTATTCGTACTTTGAAGTCTATTATTTTTGGACTGGTAATTTAATATGTCCAGATGCTGCGACTGCACAGTCCGCTCTAGCTCACATATTTTGTTCCAATCCTTTTTATGACTTCATTTTTTTTATGACCTTACCTCATACTTACAAGTATGAACTCGAACATCGCTTATCTCCGCCTCGAGCTTATTTACTTGGAACTGCAACACTTTCACATTATTTCCTTCCCCCTCAAACGCGACCAGTAGTTCCGTAATTTATGTTCGCGCAGATAGCAATTCAGCATCTCGTTGACTAGCTCGTCGTGAGCAACTTCCAACTTTAACATTATTTCTTCTTTTAAACTCTCTATCTCTCTCAAACTGACAGCCAATACTGCCCCTTTCTCTCGTAGAGTATCAGTCAGGAGGGTAACTACATTTCGTTCTTCCAACATCTCTGCCTTCAATTTTTCTTCAGCTTCAGTAACACTGTCTCGGGCACCCTGACTCGATCTATGCTCAATGCTCATTTATTCATTCTTGGCACGTAACGCGTCATACTGACCTTTTATAACAACTAGATCAACCTATCACAATAGATTACATTTATAATAGTTCTTCATAATAACAGAGTACATATAATAGTTCACAAGGTTACATTAAGAACGTGGTATCTGAGTAAGACAGATACGCCATTCTGTTCTAACAACAAACAAATTACATTTCTCATCAAATAGTACAAAAGACTGGTTACAAGAAGATAAGAATACTCTATTTGCGACTCTTCCGAACATGAGATGACTGTCGCTTGTCTCTCACCATCTTCCTATTCAACACCTGCATATCTACCAGCATTGTAAAGGTCATAACCTCTAGTTAGAGCTGAATACGCCGCGTTCGGGGTATCCGATTCTCGACCTCCTTCTCTTGTGATGACTACTCCCACGACCTAAGAATGGGTTATTCACCAACAATTCCTCCTTCACCTCGGGTAAGCCACAGGTTTTCTGGCTTGGCATTTTCCACTTTAAAATATTTCCCACACCCCGTCGCAAACTTCCTAAATTCGTTCTATACTCTAGCTAGTTCTCCATTATAAAACCCGACAACACTGTCTATATGACGTTCATGCTCTGTTCGAGCAACAATTTTTGCTCGCGAGGAATAAAGGTGCTCCTTCAGTATCATTTGTGCTTTGTGCAACTACTGACGCGTATTTTTTAGTAACACACCTAAAGCCCTCACATCCGCCTCTACCTTCATCCGAACAACCACTTCTTTTAACAACCGCATTGCTAAAGACATTTTTAGCTCCTCGTGCTGCGATCGCTCGACCTGTAATCCCCTTAATTCACCCTCTAATTTTTTTTGGACTTCTATTTGCTTTTTCCTTATCTTGAAAAATATAATTCTCATGGCCCTCCGATCTTACATAAAGCCAAACGCATTAGATAAAGGTCCTACATCACCGCATATAACAGGCATACCAGCTCGAGCAGAACATGTTTTCATCTTTAAACAATGACGATTGCGTGTTTCTTGAGTTAAAAACATAACTCGAGCTGGGTCCAGAACTATACCTCTTTCCCTCAAAAGCTTTATATAAGCCCTTTTAACCCTTATTCACTATCTAGTTTGACCTTAAAATACAAAGTCAGAGCTAATAGCATACTCTGGCACCTTGCCTTATCACTTGGGTCATTAAAACAAGTCAGTTCTTTTGGCTTTTAAACTAATATACCCTTTCCTCTTCCTTTTTTAACACCTCGTCTCTATCTACTTTCATCTTAGCATATCTATACTACATATCATATAACTCTTTAAATGTTTTCTCTGAATTCAACTTAAATTACCTTATCTTATATTCAGTTTTGTTAAGTACCTGTTGAATACTGGCCATGGAGTCCCTCGCTCTACTCAACGACTTCTCCAATTCGGAGTTTGTTTTTCTCAAACGTTCTATCTCCTACACAGATTACAGATATCTTGTTTCAATACAACCATTCACAAAAACATATTTCAAAACATCACTCAAAATGAAAATAGTGTACGATTATATAGAGTACGATCTTTTCCAAATCAAACAAGCTGAAAAAGAGAAGACATGATACCATAAAACGTTTAAAGGGGCTTGCTAATGTCTACCTTAGAAGGAGATTTTAGCGTCTTCCCTGGAGAGGGAACTATTTTAACATGTTCCAACAGAGGGTCCACTGTTTACTCTAGAGTATGGACTGGCTTAGCATTGCCTGGAGGAAAGTCTGACACTTTCTCAGGCACACTAGCAGCATCACCAACCATCTTTTCCTCCTTAATAGGGAACTCAAACTCTGCATATCTACCATTCCTGGTCAGCTCCACATCATCAATACTCAATCCAAAATAATAACACGATTTGATTAAGTGGTCTCTTTCCACTAAGACAGCTGCAACCGCATCAGACATGAGTTTGTAATGCTTTGACAACTCACTGAACTTCTCTACAGCTGCGATAACATCTGCAACCCTTCTTTCCCTCACCAACTGAAGGTCACCCTCGAGCTCTTTCACACGAACTGACTGAGCCTTGAACTTTGCCGTCAGAGCATCAAATTCTTGGCCTCTCTTGTCCAAGTATTATCTTGTCCCCTTCATCAGCGTTGAAAGATGCTAATACAAAAAAGAAGGAAGAGTCAGTTCAACAGTTTTACTCAGTTTGAAGGTCACATCAAGTAACAGTTTTCAACCATATACCGCGAACGTATGTTCGAGATACTCATCCTCGAGTTGTTGCGAGTTTGTCCCGGCCATATGAAAGTATCTCCGCTCCAAATCTTTCATCTTGGTTGCAGCACGAGAGTTAGTTCGGTGACTGTCCTCCTCCAAAAGCCATTTTTTCTTTAATAAACTCTTTTCAGCCTCCCCAAGCGCAGACACCCTCACTTTAGGTTTTCCCTGTATACCACCAGCAGTAGGCTTTGCGATCTCATGTTCTGTAGGCACAACCCCAGCAGCTAAGGTACTTTGCTTTGTTGGCTTTCAAACTTTATGAGTAACCCATTTGGTTATCTAAGGTACAAAAGGTAGAGGACTAAGCAAGTCAGCAACAATCTCAACAGCTTTCCCCTTGGCCATAACTCATTTTTCTTGAACTCGCTGAACTTTTGGCGCTACTGAATCTACTTTGTGTCTTTGGATACCCAATTCACTGAGTACCTCTATTAGCTCGTCCTAATCGCGAGCAACATAATCAAACAGACTAGTCTTATCCAGAGTAGCATGCAAACATAATTATCGACTATTCAAAGGTTGGTCAACATTTCTTACTCGGATTATAATATCTATTTTTTAGCCCGAGCGTTGGTTCATCTGGAACCTGCAAATAGTTAGCCTCAACCTACACCAGGTGGTCGTTCCATGGTCTACCAGCAGATTCAAAATAAAAAAACTTTGGCCTAACTAAATCACTATACAGGTAACCACTACTCCGACTCTCCGTATACTTAAACTTGTAAAACTTCAAAACATCTTCAGCTGCGAACTGCTTTGCAGTCCCTTCCTTCTAACATTTTTTGGTCAGTACCTCATATACACTCATCATCTCATACACATTCCCATTTAGCTGGGCAGGGCAGCACTGTAAGCATTCATGACCCCTTTCTGAAAATAGGTCAGTAGAATTCTAAGGCTGTATACGACCTGATTCAAGAAGCATAAAAACTCCCCACTTGGGCCTGATAACTCAACCCCATTGTAATACGAGAGGTTAACCCCCTCACTAATACCTCTATCCTTCTCCCACTTTTCTAGACATGGAACTTGATAGTACGTTGCTTCCTCCCCTTTTTCAGAGACATAGGCTCTGAACCAGAGACCTTGGCCTTCCACGTACCTTCCCCACTCACCTAGATATTTCTTTTTATTTCTCAAGTACTCTTTCCCTACATCCACCTCCTCGGGGTATATGATAAGGACTCTCCCTTTCTCCCTTTCATCCCCCCTCTCCTTTATGCCATCAAATTTATTGTGCCCCACCACCTCTACCGTCTTCCCCACACTATTAACAGTTTCCTTCATTACACTTTACTCGTCCCCCCTTCCTGAAGATGATGTTTTCTCAGAACTGGACGATACTACGAATTTGATAGCAGGAATACTCGGTTTAGAACGCATATTGAACCTATAGATGCAAAGACATACTTTATCATTATCGCTACATTACAAACAGTACAAGCAGACCTACCTTCTACCTAGTCAACATGTCTATTTTCCAAATTCCCAAAACAAAAAAGCCAAAATCAAATCATTTTAAATTTCCCACTTCTTTTCCAGCACACGTATTTTCTCTCTCTAATAGGATTAAACATATACCACAATTCCTACATTACAGGCCTTCTCTCATGTTTATTTTCAAAATCCCATAAAACTTCAAATTCTAAAACTAACTATACATATTACTTAAGTTTACAGATTACTACATAACACAGATTGCTCACAAATCAAATAGACAAAAGTTTTCCATCACTAACCTGTAATTGTAGAATAACAATCCTCTACTTTACCCGGACGTCTCATCGAATACGAGCATTCTCGTCGTCGCTCCAACAATCTTCTATCACTCGATGAAGATTTCTTTCTCAAATCACAATCGACACTCAAACGCCTCCTCTCTTTGACAATGATATTTGTACCACTTTTTTCTATCTCTGAAACTGTACATAATTTATGAGGGAGAGATAGAGAAGTTCATATACTCTCCCTCAGTTTATGAAAAGATGACTCCTTCTAATACTTGTCAGTCATCCCCACTGTTGCTACAGGCACGTCTTTTTATTTCACAACATCATCATGACGTCTGTGATAACGTTTGCCATCATCACGTTTATCTACCATTACAAACCTACATCTCTTCTCAGTCCAGTACCAAAATGACCAATCATCTTACTTATACTCTACCAAGATTGTACAAACATTCCTAAAATATCTCAATTTTCAAAAATTCGAAGATATCCATACAGTTGTTAAAATCCTACAACTGTCATGCACAATATCAACACACAATCAATGTAAATTAATACATTATTCAACCAAATCAAAACATCACATACTTTATTCTCTCACGATCTCTCATATTACATTTTTTCAGACTCAACCATAGAATACTCCCACAATAGATTACTTTTCACAAATCTCAAGACATCGAGCCCACCGAGCTCCCCAGTTACATCTAGAGCACCCCCGATGGTTTGGTTCCCCACACATAATTAACTCTCCATTTGCTGCCCTTACATCCTCTTCCACAATCTTATTGCATGCAAACTGTCGAACTGTCAGTTCTCGCACCCGGGGATCCAACAGAGACTTACAAAAAATATTGCACCAAACAAAGAGATCATATTCGACACGCCTGCCTTTATCATCCAATCCGACCAGATTCAATGGCCATTCCAGAAGAACAACATCATAAGGCAAGTAATGAAAATAACGTTCACGAAGTTCAGCAACCTTGATATGAAACTGGGTATCCGCCGTTTGTTGCGTACACTGAGAACGAGTCCCTACCATGCTCGAACACAATAACTCCAAAACAATGTAAATAACAACAACAAGGAATCCCTATTTATAGCCAAAGGAAGATCTCCGAAGAATCAGTCACCCCACAGATTTTCCTCAGAGAAATATTTTTATGAACATTTCTTGAGTAGCAAAATATATATACAGAATATTATGACAAATCATTATTCCCATAACACAAAATATCCCCTCAGATGTTGTACATGATAACAAACAAGACGACAGCTAGCTCAATAGTTGTACACACAGCTCCACATCAATCCTGTCCCCCAGCTCACATAAATCTCACATCAAGTCGTTTTCCTCACTATATTCTCGACCTCCTCTAAATTTTAACTCAACTCTCACTATCATTTTTCCCTTCATACCCATGATACCTATACTTTTATGTTGTCAACGCCTAAGTTACAAACATAAAGTTAAACAAACAAGCTCAAGACAAAGTATCATCATAACATAACATAAATATTTCATTCAGTCAAAAAGTTTCTCTTACAAAATACTTTACAACGGAATACAAAGATTTTACAGACTACTTCAATTTATATCAAGTATCAGCTTGAAATGTTTTTCTTGGCACGAACAATCAACAGAAGAAGCAGATTCCAAACTTTGATCCCATACTGCAAGACGCAGGGAAGTCCAAAACAGGCATCACAGATGAAAGATCTTCTTCATGGCCAAAGAGCTATGGTCCATGGAAGAAAATGACCATCGGCATCCTCATCACTTCCCCGCATGCTAGAGACAGACAAAAGGCCTCATTTCTTCAACAAGACCTACTCATTACCAGGATATCAACGAAACTCCCTCGGCCGAATGCCTGCCACTTCATCTTCAGCTGTAACAACTTTCTCTGCCAATAGTCAAAGACCGTTATGACGTTCTACCTCAGATGTTAACAGGTAATGAAAACGTACCATTTGGCAGTAATCATCCTCTGCCTTCATCACTTCTTCATAAGATATACGATGAAAAGCGGGAGAAACAGTAATTGAAGTAGGCAGATGCAATGGTTGATAACCAAAATACTTGATACGTAATTCCTCTATCTTCCTCCAGATCCTAGACTCTCAGGCCTGAGTCTTAGTCATCACAATTTTTAACACAGTAAACAAAGAGGGCATAAATCAAAAATAAAGGGTTTGCTCCTACCTCTCAACTCAGAGTATTTTTTATATGTGGATCAGCATTCAAACCAAGCTCTCCAAATTCCCAACGTCAAAAGGATTTCCCATACGATAATATTTAACTACAATCATTAGTTCTAGGAAACCCTACAGGCACAAATAGAGATTCATAAATATACATTGGAAATGAACCTCATATATAACTACAACATTTAATGATACTTCTTAACTAACACCGCTCACCTACAATCATTATCGTACTATTGGCTGAGAAAGTACGGTTATAGTGGCTTATTCCGCATCTCGAGCTCATGCCACATCTTTAAACTATAGATGAACTTTCAACCTCAACAATAGAGTACGTGGCACAATCACAAACATGTACAGTACGAGTTTCTCAACCAATACCACTCATCCCTAACGACACTTATGCTATTGGTTGAGAGTCGTCTTGTAATAACTTATGTTGTATATCGCACTCAAGCTTCGTCCTCGATCACATTAGCATACAGGAAGTACTACTAAAGACATAACCAAACTTTCCACAGTTCGAGATATCATTTTCAGCCTCTACACCAACAATTTAACCTGTGTAAAGCACACAGTCAGTAATAGAGTCGTTGTACAGCAGTAAAGGTCGAAACGTTACACAATCTAGTTAAAAGATATCTCACACTCACTTTGTAACATCTATCATTAAGGGACTTTATGGTCGTCAAACAGTCATATTAGAGGACCTATAAAAAGACCTGGAGAACTGTAGATGAGGGACGGAACATTCACCATAGAAAAGTTTCTACTTTATCATCCTACATTCTCAGAATGATCATTATAATAAACAAGCAATCTTAATAAGATCATTACTTTCTCGAAATCCTCAATAGAGGTCGTAGTTTTTAACCTATTCAAAGGTTTTCCACGCTAAATCATCTTGTTGTCTATTTTCTAATGATCTTAAATGTTTTGAATACATTTTATGTAAAGGCTAAGTCCGGATCCCGACAGTAGGCTATTCCAATTTGTAAATACTTTTCACAAAAATATGATACCGTTAAATAATACCATTTTTGTCAAAATATTTGATGTTTGGGGCATAGATTTTATAAGACCATTCCCTGTGTCTAAAGGAAATTTGTACATCCTAATGGATGTGGATTACGTATCAAACTAGGTAGAGGCAGTAGCTTGTCCATCAAACGATCATGGCCCTGTGACAAAACTCCTTAAAACTATCTTCAATCGGTTTGAAATACCACGTGATACAATCAATGATATGGGAAAGCACTTCTCCAACTTACCATTTTTCACTCTGCTACAAAAATATTCTATCACACATAAGGTAGCAATTGCTTATTATCCCTGGACTAGTGACCAACTATAAGTTTCTAATCGCGAGATAAAAAGAATTCTTGAAACAAATTTATGAAGAGACATAGGAAATTTGTCAAATCATCTAAATGATACCATTTGGGCTTATCGCACGGCATACAAAGCACCAATTGGAATCTCCCTATAGACTTGTCTTTGGAAAACTGTGCCACTTACCAATAGAATTTGAGCACAAAGCTTTACAGGCTACCAAAACATTCAATGTCGATATGGCCAAAGCAGGTGAGCATAGATGACTACAACTATCAAAGTTAAATGAGCTTCAGAGAAAAGCACATGAGACCATATTATCTTGCAAAGAGCGCATTAAAACACATCACGATAAATATGTCATGCAAAAGAATTTACACTCTGATATAAAAATGTTTCTATATAACTTTAGGTTACATCACTTCCCAGGAAAGCTAAAACCTAGATTACAAGCCCACTATATTGTTAAAACACCTACCCAAATGGGGTTGTTAAACTTTGTAAGAAAAAATGGCCAATACACATTTGTCGTCAACGGACAACGTCCGAAACCCTATCATGAACATGAGGTAAAATCAGCATAAGTACTTTACATTGATGACTCAGTCTATCCCAATGATTAATTACTTAATTCTTATACACTGAAGCACTTATAGAAAATCATAGTTTGGGGGTTATCCTATGTTTGGCTGAAGAATTAAAACTTAGTGCTAAATGAGAGGCAACCCATATTTTTTCTTTATTTAAGTCCATAAAAAAATTAGAAGAACAACAAATTGCCTTGTATTTTTCCTTTATTATGTATTTTGTGATTCCCTAATGAAGTGCTTGTTTCATAATATATCTCTTGTCATTCACAATAATTCATTTCAGCACAACAATGGTAATATTTTTCTTATCTCCAGTACTTAATTTATTTTACTAGCATATCTTAAACATTGGGGATAATGCTCATTTTTGGGGGTACGGGATTACATGTTGATTTTGGGAAAAATAAAACAAAAATGCGACTTGTATAATTTTTTTTTGTCCTACATTAAGACTACAAAGAAGACACTTATTTTCGGATTAAGCAATGCATGCACTAGTTTAGTAACTCGATCATATTAATGTTATTATTCATGACTAAATTAGTGCATTACGCTCTTGTTACACTAATTCACTAAAAGAGTACTTTGTGAAAACATTCTCACAACAGTATATACTGCTTAGCCTAGATGAATAGCTAGTCATAATTAAAATACTTGAGGATAACAGTAAAGACTTTTTGAACTCAAATGAGATATTCGAGCCTTGAATTTCCTTCGAGTATCATACATAAACTTTCTCTAGATTCAGCATCCTTAAATTCATGATCTCATTATTCATTGCATTATTTATTGTCGATGGTGAAATAAAAGAGTTAAAAATGCCAGATGCCTTTCTTATCTTTCTTCGAGGCAAAAAATACCATACGAAATTGCAAAAATGATTTTAGACATTTTTTTATTAAATCCCTTTTGGCCATCATATGAAAATACTTTAAATTATTTTCTATTAGTTACCCAATATTGAGCCTAAATAAGCCATCGATTGTAAGACAACTATCTTTATCCCGTTCTGAGAATGCTTAAGGATGTAGATAGTTGCAGTAGTGGTTATAAATAAAGAAGTGAGAAATAATATAAGAAAAAAGTATCAAATATAGGATTATCAAGCAAAAATGACACGAAAATAAAGCACATGATCGAGCTATGTCATATAAAAAATTCATGAAACACGGAATAAAAACAAGTAAACCAAAAAATAAAACCTTAAGATATTCTCAGAATGCTAGCAAAACACCATTTTCCCATGTATTACCTATCCTTAGCCTATATTATAACCTTTAAAAGGTCATCCTGATCCTAAGTCTAGTATGGTCAATTTAGTGGAGATAAAAGATAAAATGTTTATGGTAATATTAACTTGACACCATCAAAAACAATCAAACTTCCGTTCTTGAGATCTATCCAAAAAAATATCCACTACTTCTAGTAATATGAGCCTTCGGTTAACTTAAAATCAATTTGTGCTAATTTTTACACATGAGAGCAAAAAAAAAAATAGTGATTATTCGAGAGAAATTCTATATGAGGCTGTAACTCAAAGTTAATTTTCAACACTAGTAATCAAAGTTATGACCAATTTAAAATAAAAAACTTTGCGGTATTTTGATTGAGCACACACACACACACCGATTCAAAAATTTTATTTAATTTGTCGTGGCAACTCGATAATGTGCTAAAATTATCATGAATAGTTTATTTATTATTTCACAAAGTTAGCATTGATGTAAGAATTACCACTACAAGCACTCTTTAAGTTAAAATGATGAACAATTAAAATTAACAGGTCGCATCATAATTTTGTGGGTATATTTACTGGAAACTCTCATGAGACAACACTCATCCATTAATGAAGGGATTCGAAAAGGGAAGTTTAGATTGTTGGACTTCAAGGCTCGATCACGATGTCTTTTAGACTAAATTTCTCCTCTCCGATTATTATCACGAGTGCAACAGGGTTTTGTAGAAATCTACCTTCAGGATACAATGAAACCCTTAATCTGGTTTATCAAGATCAAATATGCACTACTCAATCCAAATTAGGAACTCTATGGGAAAACTCAAGTATACCAAAATCATAAAACTTTTTCTCTTCACAAGTTTGTAAGAATTCGATAATGATTCTTCTAACTCCATACATATATAAAAATCAATTGGTGTCTCTATCCAAAAAGGTGTTTATCCACCCAATGGGTAGGCCAACCTTTCTCACGAAAATAGATTTAGCAAATAATATTGAACAATCTTGCTATCAGATGTAATTATCAAGCTAAGAATGTTTCTTTGGGCTTTCTCTCTCTAGTCCACATAGACTAGTAGACAGTTCTACCTAATCTGTGTAATTTTCCCCATTATGTTAATATACTAAACTTCTTGCAAAAAAAAATCCATCCCAGACACAGAATACTTCATATTTAGCAAATAATACTGAACAATCTTGTTATCATATGTAATATATCTAGCTAGGAATGTTTCTTCGGGATCTCTCTCTCTAGTCCACATCGACTAGTAGACAGTTCCTCCCTAATCTGTGTAATTTGCCCCATTATGTTAATATACTAAAATTCTTGCAAAAAGAAATCCATCCAACGGTCAAGATTGTTGATAATAGATGTAACCAACAACTTTTAAATCTTGACCCGTACATGACTAAAACTACCTCCAACGGATATATATATATACTTTGTATTTATCTATCTAATATAAACATACCAAATATAAAGTCATGTGCAAGGCTAAAAGTCTAAAGCCCACCTTTCTTGAAAAGATAGAGTCAGAGAAAAGGAAAACAAAAAACATATTTTGTAAAAACACTAACATACTCGTCCATTAGGGGTAAAACAAAAGTAAGTGTAAAGCACTAACACACTCGTCCATTCAAGACCCTTCTAAGAGAACTTAGTGTAAAACAAAAGTTAAAAGCTTTTAGAAGTCTTATATTTTCATTATGAGGAGCTAAAGCAATGATAAAGCACAGTAGATTTAGCCTGAAGCTACACCAAATGTCAAAGACTAGCTCCAACTGTTCAGATAGTTTCCCAGTCTCCAAGGAGTGATGAAATTCATTCTACACATTTTAATGATAGGGCCAGATCTGACTCAATTCATACATCTAAAAAAAGCCCAAAAGAAGTCCAATCAAAGATGAATATTAGAGGTTTCCACCAACCCGCAATCACGGGTTTACAAGCCTTGGGAGACCGACATTTCTACGTTGGCTGGGTGGCCTGGTCCCCAAGTTTTGACCAAATGCCTCTTATGCCCTTTGTACATCCGAAGTAGAAGAAAAAGAAGAAAAACTCAGTTTTCAGCTATTAGTCCCACATTGCTTATGTAATAAAATGGCTTTGGTTTCTTCAGCTATAAAAGAAACTTTCCCTTAATTGTAATCATCATCTCTAATAGGAATAAAATTCAAAATAGAGCTCTTTGATTAAGAGTAAAGTGGACAGTTTAAGATTTACTTGAGCACAAACATAGGTATGGCTTGCTAAACTCCTTAGCTATGACTAGGGAGGAAGCTAGCCTACCTGAGTAGCCATTAGTTGTATCTAGTTATTGGTCGCCATAGGGCTTCTCCCTCAATGATCTGAGGACTAGGAGAATTAATGTTCTTAATTGAGTCTAGCCCCTATTTATAGTGTCCTTCCTAAGGACCCTAGATGCATAAGACTATGCCTTTCTATGAAAGGGTATACCTGAAGACCTATCAAGTCCTCCTCCTCAAAGGTCTAAGGGAGGGACTAAGAGGATTAACGCTCTTAAGTAAGACTATAATCCCTATTCTTAGCCCACTCCCAAAAACTAACGAGGGATAGGGGTACGTCTATCAAAGAGGGTACACCCGGTTGATTAGTTAGGCCTTGACCTCTTAAAGGTAGAGACTAGGGCAGGTAGTGCTATTTATAGACCGACCATGTTTTAGCTCACTCAGTTCACATTAAGTGGTATGAGTTCTTATTAGGATCACATTTGAGGACCCAAGTGGATTGTAAGAAGGATCTAAAACCTTAAAAGCGATGGGACTCTGGCAACACCTACTAGGGCACAATATGGTCATGGTGCCTAATAAGCTTAGAATTAAGTTGTCTCTTTCTCTCTAGACCGACTACTAACTGTAGGGCCTTACCCTAAAAAGGAAGGTCCAGACTCTGTCCTAAATAGGGAGGGTTCTAACTTAAGACAACCACGAATAATGACCCCTTAGAAAGGTACTCAAAAAGAGCTTGGGAAGGTAACCTCACAGGTAGAACCAGATAGGAAAGGCTTGAGTAAGAGATGCAGAATCCCAAAGTCATAGTTTCTCATCTAGAATATTCTTTTATACTCAAAATAATCTACAACCAGTTTTAGCAAATAACTCCCCCCCCCCCCCCCGGTTCACAAGCCGAAGAACCGACATACTACAATAATTGCAGGAATTTATTGACCAGTGCATCACCCAACTTCTGGAGAATCCAACATTATTGCCACTTCTTCATATTCTCTAACCCACTCGTACATCGGGTCAACCTTCAATGGGGTCACGTAAGTTGTAATGGTACTTCATAAGCTTATTGAGTCTTTTATGCCCATGTTTGTTCATTATTTTCATTTGGATAAGATAGGGCATATACAAGTTACATTCACATCCCAAAGCTAAAGAAGTTATGATAGGATTTTTATAGCTATTTTTCTTAACCTCGAAGCAGATAAACCATAAGCAATCTACCAATCATCTGTAGTTTTAAATTAAAAGTAAATGTGTAAGGGGTTTTTATGTATGGCCAAAATGATAAATTATTGCATTTTTAATGGATTTACCAGGGTTTGTAATATGCCTTTCTGCTATCGCAACCTTGGTGTCAAATAACACTATTGCCTCATAAAATGTCCTCAACTGCAACTTTTGGAAATGAATGATGTAGTAAGCACTCTAACAAGTGACTAACCCTATTAACCTCATAATTTGAAAAAAATATGTTAATATCGCCACCTCTAACATAACTCAAACTTGTTCATCCCTATTGTCTAAGGGCAGTAAATGCTTAACCACTGCCCCATGACATTAAACAGATCTGGACAAGTACCTAGCCCTTCTTCCTCGCATTGATATGCGGTGTTCAAATATAATGTTGTTTAAGGTTTTATATTATTAAATGAATCCCTATTTATGAAAAGAAAGGGTTGAAATGAATAATACTTCTTACAGGCACCGTGGTGTAATAGTTAGGAGTATCATGATTTTAAGAATCCAAGCTCGACATCAAACCTTTTCCCTTATATTATCTACCATCATTTCCATAGCTCAATGTATGTAAGGTAGAGGGGGTTTTTTTTATCACCATCCACGAGTCTTAGATACTTATATATACGATCTAAAATATCTATAGTGCGTGCCACTATATTTAAAAAATTAGAGCCAGCAATAATATCATTGGCCCCTCTTTTACGTGAGTACTTTAACTGTAGCCACTCTGTTGAGGTAAACATTTCGCAAAGATTTTCTTTTTTGTTGAGTAGGCCTTTTAGAGCAATATAGTTTGTTGCAAATCGATTCACTGCAGGTCTTACTATATCGCCACAGCATTTCTCATTACTGCAGGAACCCTACAATATTTTTCAAAATAATAATTATTATTATGTAAAAATATACATTGTCAATGTACTATACCTACCGGCCTTGGTTTTATATATACTTCGTAATCTTGCTTGCCTTTATTACTGCATTCTTTACCAAATTCTTTCAAAATTAGGTCTATATAGTGACACACATATGAAGCACAAAATAACTTATAGTCGTCATTTTTCATCAGATTCAGACCTATTTTTTAAATGCCGACACCTGGTTAGAAACAATATTTACAATATTATCCTGCCCGTCTTGATCAATCATATATTTAAAGTGGCCTAGTAATCAGTTTGTCATTGTCTAAAGCACTAAACATGTGCCTAATGGATGTTGTTATGGCTTATCTATATGGGAAACTAGATACTGACACCTATCTGCGGATTCCCGAAGGATTTTGCTTGCCAAAAGCAGGAAAGTCAAAAGGTTCCCAAAGTATCGATGGTGCCAGAAGTACAGAGCATGCCCAACGCATGTATGCAGTCAAATTGGATAAGTCACTCTATGGTCTAAAGAAGTCAAGACTTATCTGGCATAATCATTTAACTGACTATTTAAGGAATGAGGGTTTCTCAAATGATTCGATTAGCACATGCGTCTTCCTGAAGATGTTTGCCAATGAATTTGTTATCATAACTATTTGTGTAAATGATTTAAACATCATCGGGACTCCTGAAGAGACATTCTACGCCGCCAAATACTTAATGATTGCATTCGAGATGGAAAACTGCGACAATGTTAAGTACTATCTCGGCCAGCAGATCGAATAATTTAGTAGTAGAATTCCAGTACAACAGACCACATATTCAGATAGAGTGTTAAAGCATTTTAACTTGGATGTTGCTACCCGTTGAGTACCCTAATGATCGTTAAGTCTATTCTTCCTAAGTAATATCATAGGCAAACTGAAGTTAGCTAATTACTCAGATGCAGGTTACTTATCAGATCTACACAGGGGTCATTCACAAATGGGATACATATCCACTTAGGGTCGTCCCTGGCTATAAGCGTAAGAGGTGGCCGCCTAGGGCCCCCAATTTTTAAATATAAATTTCGGGCCACCAAATGGTCAATCACTAGGTAAGAAAGGGCCCTAAAATATCATAAAATGAAGTTACCATATTAGTTTAAATAGATTTAACTCATCATAAGGTCAAAGGTTCAAGTCCACACCTTGTTTACAATTTTCATTTTTTTCCAAGAAAAACATGTACTACAAAAAAAAATCCCCGGCGGGGGCGTCATTTTTGGACCTCGTCTAGGGCCCCCCTAAACCTCAAGGCTAGCCCTGATCCACTTACAAAAGGTATAACAATATCTTGGTGTTTAGTTAAACAAAAAATGGTTGCGACATCCTTAAACCTCTCTGAGATACTTACTCTACACGAAGCAAGAAACAATGTGTTTGGTTGCGATTGATGACAGATTAGATCAACGTCGGTTGCGAACTACATTTTGTTACGTCATCTCCGATAGATTTTCCTAAGGATCGTACCATTTGCATTGATCAACTAAAAGTGGATACAGTAAAGGCGACAAACGAAACATATTTCCCCGAAGTTCTATCACATTCATGAGCTCCTGAATAATAGAGAAGTATCCAGTAGATACATACTTCAAAGAAATTTGCAATTTTGTTCACCAAGTCATTATCGAAGTCTCCGTTCAAGAAATTAGTTTAAGGCATCGGAATGCGGCAGCTCAGATCGTTTCCTTTAGAAGGAAAAATTACGATCATCATTCTAGTAGTGATAGGACATATGCGTTCTGAACTCTTTTGCCTGAGCATCGGGTTTCTCCCATTGGGTTTACCGGGCGAGGTTTTAATGACTTAGCTAGTAAGACGCGTCCAACACCGATATGGGACTAGTATAGTATTGCCATTGCCTTCTATGTACAATTTTTTCCATTTAATTTGTTGGCCATGGATTGTTAGGACAATCATCTCATTAACAATGGATAACCCAAAAGAGGAAGTATTGTGATCCGCGTGACACCTACCTGCAAGGGGTTTGGGCTACCCACCGGGCACCACTGTATGATACTGACTAGAGGCCTGTACCCCTAGGGTTTCAACTAAGAGAATGAGTGAAATATATAAGAGACCTCATTTCTATGTATAATGTTAGTGGTTACTTCAATAAAGTTTGATATTCTCCCCATATATCTTCATTAGCTTTTGCCTTTAGATATTTGGTTCATAACATGGGTACTATTATTTTGCAATAATTGTTAGAGTATGCTAAACATGGACACTATTATTTGGACACTATTATTAGGGGGTGTTTGTTTTTTGAGTGCAGAATGCTGAATCTTTGAAGTGCCGAACGTTATGGCATTTTATTTTCAAAAAGCGTTGTCTTAAATACCCTTGTTATAAAAAGAACACAAGTTGCAACATTACTCTCGAAACAGAATAACTAGAGCCACAACCATCTTTACCATCACATATACATTTTTATCAATCCAAATATTTTTCTCAATAGTTAAATGTTTCTTTACGAGGAAGTTGAGAGTCAGTGTTTACACAAACTTGTAAACTGGAGAAAATCGTATGTGTGTGAAAGAGAGAGAGAGGGAGATCTTTATTAAGATTTTTTGTCGTTCTTTTATCAAAGTATTTTTTTTTACGAGTGATGAGGGAAAATTTAGGGAGAAAATAAAAGAGGAATGCTTAATGGCTAGTAAACTAGTCAAAAACAACTTACTAGTTTTGGCTTACTAGCTACTGCTTACCAGTTAGTAAGCCAAAAAAGAAACACCCCTTTAAGTGTTTAATACCCCTATTAAGCACTTCACCAAGGAGTAAGCCATAAAAGAAAAACACCCCCACAGAGTAGGGCTGATTCTATGTTGGAGATGGGAGGAAGAGAAATGAGTAAAGCAGATGGAAGGAAGAGACGAAGGAGTAGAAGCTAATCTGTTTATGTTGTTGCTTCGATGTTGGAGATGGTTTACGGATTTTAATGTTGACCCTTGTAGCCTAATAAGAAAATCAAAGATGCTAAGCTTGCAAGGCTGTTTTTAGGCTACCTTGCAAAACTTCTAGAAAGTTCAACAGCCTACGGCTAAACGCGAGTCCGCCTATACTCCTATTTCTCATTCACCATTGCCAACGAGGTACCAAATATGCCGTTTATAGATGCAGTTCTCTTTTTTGTTAATCATAGAATTGATGTCTTCCGTATATCCCTTGTTATTGTTATATATGTAATGCGTTTGATGTACTTTTGGAAACAACTCTTGTATATCTATTTACAATCAAATTCAGAGATAGAAGTAGTTCAGTTTCAGTTTCAGTTCGGTTTATACTTTGATTTTCGGATCGATTTTGATTTTGGTTTTGGCTGACTTTCATCGGTTCTGTTCGTATCAGACATAGTTCAGTTTCGATTTCAATATTTACAAACATAATATTTCGGTTTCGGTTTGGCCCAAATCCGACCCCACCGACCCTATCGACCTATGCTCACCCCTACCTTAGGTGGCATTTATTTTTTTACCTACTCAGACTTAGGACTTGAGTCAGTGATTTGGACTGACTCGAGTCACTTAGGGGTGTTTTTTTGTCCACCTACTCAGACTCAGACTCAGAAAACATTTGAAAACTCAAACTCAAACTCAGATCCAATAAGCTAGCTGAGTGGGACATCTGAGTCTGAGTCTATTTTGGCTCCCCAAACTACTCTTGCAAAACATCAAAAATTACAAAAACAAATAACGGTTCTTCTCCAAACCAGTTACTACCCAAACGAAACCCATCTCCTTGATCTCCTCCTCCACCCCAATCACCTCCAGACGTAGCTCCTCCTCGATCAATCATAACTACAAATTGTATAATCCATCAATCTCCATATACATCTTCATGGATGGTATGATCCAAATCCCAATCTCTCTTTTTGTCAAAATCTCTATATATTTGTTTGGTTTAGTTGGGTTTCTTATGGTCTTTGAAGAGTGACTAAGGAGTGATATTAAAATATTCATATACTCTATTTAGTTCTCATTACGTTTTAGTGATTAGTAATATAAAGAGGGGTTTTGTTTGTGATGATTTGATTAGACTCAAATGGGGTTTATTGGTAGTTGCTTGGTCAGGAATTTAAGATTTGGGGTTAAGGTTTTATAGGTCGTAAATGGTAGTCCTTATTGGAGCTGTTATGGCTGGTTTTGTTATTAGAATTGTTACTATTATTTGTATAAACTGATAACTCTTATCATGGCCTTTACTTTACAAACCCAAGAATTCCATGAACCTTATCTAGTTGAGGATGTGATCAAGGCATTACAAACATCTACAAAAACTGTTATATCTGGTATATGTTATATCTGTTATCTGTAAGTATATCGGTTATAAGCATATACCTCTAATCTAGCCAAGCATTACAACCCCATGTAAGTATATGTTAAATGCTATAGAGAGTTATCTGTTATCAGTTTATAAAAGGCATTACAAATCCAATGGCAAATAATAGTTATCAGTTTATATAAAGGGAACAATTAGGCAGTTGTAAGAAGGAATCTACTATATATGTTATATAAAGATTACAAGTCCATTTATCCATCTGTTATATTTGCTATATTTATTTTACCAGCTCATTGTGCATCTCTTCCAATAATATTAAATTAGCATGAAAGTGATCCATGCAAGTAGTTGTTTGAAATTAATGGCAGGGGCCAGAAGGAATTTTCTTTGTATAGTTATAAAAACCATTATTTGTATTTTGGTATTACTATAAATAAATAGTTTTTAGTAGTTGCTTGTTATTTGTAGAATGGGTTGATTGGACTTTGATGAGATACACTTTCTTGTTATTTTCTACAGGCTAAACATTGATGTATACAGGATCTGGAAGCCTGATGATCTGCATGGGAATTTTTTTGCAAGGTCTACACATAATGAGATTAGAAGTAAAGGGCAGAAGGATTGGTGGAATAAATACTTGAATAGAAGAGCTATTCATGGCATCTTACCTACTAATGACGCTGTTAAAAAGAAAGGTGTGCATCTTGTCTCTTATCATGTGGAAGGAAAAAGAAGAAACAGTCAAACCATCTAATGTAGAAATGCATGTTCAGTATAAAATTGTAGAATTGGATTCTATCTTAGTTCAATCTGTCTATATCAGGCATCACTTAAAAGAATCTAGTTAAAGCTGCAGACAAGATAAGCTCCTATATCAAATACCTTTGGTTAGGTGCAGCGTGGGGAGGATCAAATCTCAAGCCATAAATAACATGATTCTTGAAGAAATGCAAACCTTCTTGGTAAAAGAAAAGTACAAATGGAATGAGAAGATACAGGAAACAACATATCTATCTAAATCTTGTATAAAAAATACCAAAAGGACTTGCCTATTGTGCACAGGTTTAAGAGAGTTCTAGTTCACCTCAGAAATATTATAGGTGATCAAGTCTTGTTATTGGAAATTGCCAAAGGATAATGAAGTTATAACAAGCTTTTTTGTTGAATGCAGGGCCATCATTCAAGGGGTGGAGTGTACTGCTTCAAATGGTTACACAAAATTTGCATAAACCAAACACTTGTCCATCTATTTACAGTAAATGGCAAATAACAGTTATTTATTTATATCTTGTATACAGTCTCCATCTAGCCATCTGTCCATCTGTTTACAGTAAATGGCAAAAGTAGTTGTTCCGTCTGTCCATCTGTTATCTGCAAGTAGTTATTTGTTTATATCTTCCCTTCTTCACATCTTTGCATTTACATACTTGAGCTTTAATATGAACATTACAATAAAACTCTAAAATAAGATCATCTACACCAGATATTATATCAAAGAAGACCATTATATGCAAGGGAAATGGACAACAAACTATATGCAATTTAAACTTTTACCTCTTTGATTTAATGGATAGATGCTTTTCTCTGTCCATCTACAGAAAACTGGACTTGTTTATTTATACCATATAGGGAGTGCAGGGCTTATGTTGTTATGTTCATTCCTTATAGAGTATAATGCTTATGCAATTATGTCCATTCCTTATAGAGTACAATGTTTATGTTGTTATGTCCATTCCTTATAGAGTACAATGTTTATGTTGTCAGTTCATATAAGATAGATAATGCATTATTTTTTAAGAGTTTGAAGTTCTTGGGAGGATCCAATGAGCGTAACTACAGATTGATGTTTTGGGGCTTGAGCTAGAGCAGTGTGTTGGTTTCCTTGAAGCCCTTTTAAGTTGAATGGAATTTATTTGTTTGCGTATTTGTAATAACTCTTAAGACTCTGATATTTGCTTATTTGTATTAACATCAAACCAATGTTAATATTTATTTGATTTTAGGAATTTATGTATATGTGTTTGTTATATGTACAGGTTCTTTTTTATGTATTTGTGTTTTCTATATATACAGGTTATTTCTTATGTATTTGTGTTTGTTATATATTTTGTGATTGTCATATATACAGGTTCTTTCATATGTATTTATGTTTGCTATATATACATGTTATTTCCGATGTATTTGTGTTTGTTATGTATATGTGGTGCTGACATTGATGAGGAAGGGGTGGTGGTGGTGGTATTGGTAATGAATAGGTGGGGGTGTTTGTTTATAAATTGAGAGGGGTATTTTAGTATTTTCTTATTTTAGTCAGATCTAACTAGCCAAAAAAATAAATACTCCAAGGCATCTACTTAGATAGTAAACACCTCTAAGTGGACTCAGACTCTTACCCTCACTCAGACTCAGACTCAGACCTTACTTAGACTCAGGTGACGTTTGTTTTTTGGACCAGAGGTCTAAGTCTGACTTCAGGCAATAATTTAGACTGATTGAAGTTACTTAGTGTCATTTGTTTTTGTAACTAACTCAACTCATACTCAGATAAAATATATGACTAAGCCTTTCTCCACTTAGATCCAATAAGCCAACTGAGTGGGATGTCTGAGTCTGAGTGTAAATTTTGTCTCCAAATTACCCTCACAACAAATCAAAAATACGAATAAGAAAAATAATTTCTTCTCCCAACTCCTCCACGAACGAAGCTTGCAATCTCCTCATCGATCACCTCCTCTTCCGCAGCTCCTCAAGCCCTCACATTCACTTCTCTCTCTCTCGAACCTATTGGAGAAGTTGATTCTTCGTGTGAATACTCTGATTCCTCGAGCTGTTACTAGTGAAACCTAAAACATGTGATTCAAGTACAACTGTGATTCCTTTTGTGGTATTGGTGATGAATAGGTAGACACTCTCGATATCTCTGCAGTTGTGGACGAATCTTTCTTTGATAAGTAATGATTCTAACTCTATCTCTGTTGATTTTAAATTGTAAATGTGTTTTGTTTGGATTTGCAAAAGAGATTTGTGTTGATTGTGGGTGATGTTTGTTTAGTAGATTTTAGCTTGGTATGGTTAGATCTAGTAGTGGGTATGGTTTGATTAAGGGTTTTGGTTTGTTAGGTTTAGTTTAGATTTATGGGTAAATTATGTTGTTTGAGACCTTAGCTTAGAGAGAGAGATAGAGAGAGAGAGAAAGAGAGAAAGTTGGATCATGTTGTTTTGAGATTTGATACAGATTTAGTTAGCTGCATTTTTTGTTCTAGTGTGCTAAGAATGGTAGACACTTTGGGTATGTTATGGATTGTATATCCATCTGCAGAACTGTTATGGATTGTATATCCATCTGTTATGCAGTTATACAATATAGGGAGTACAGGGCTGTTATGTTATGGATTGTATATCCATCTGTATATCATCTGCAGAACTGTTATGTTATGGATTGCAATATATGGATTATATATTTATTTGTTATGCTTTGTCCATTATCTGTCCATTATTTATACCATATGTTGTATATATACCTTTTCTTGTATATGTCTATTATATGTACCATCTGTTATATCTCTCCCTTGGCATAAAAGCATTTATACCATTATTTGTCCATCTGTTGCAAAAGTTTTTAACAGCTTTGGTATTCTCAGAAAATGGATAGATGCTTTTATTTGTCCATCTGCCCATATGTACATATAATAGAAATATGTTTTTACCTATACATATGTACAAATAATGGATAAATACTTTTCTTTGTCCATCTGCAAAAAACTGGACATGTTTGTTAATGGATAGTACATTCTGTTAATAGATAGTGCATTAGTAGTTGCTTGTTATTTGATACTATTTTCTTGATTATGTATTGTTAGGGACAATGGATCAGGTTTAATGGGTATTATGTATTCTTGTTATTATTATTTTGTACAATAAGATAGTAAAACAAAATAGGAGGGTCCGCCAAAGACTATGTACTTCTGCTCTCATTGGCAAGGCATATGTCCAGGAACTCTTAGAAGGTCCTAGAATTGTAATGTATAATATGATGAGGATGGACCCAACCTCTTTCAGATCTCTAGTTGCCCACTTCAAAGACACAAAGTTGTTGAGGGATAGTAAGCATATAGATGTCGAGGAGAAGCTTGCAATATTCTTACACATCTTTACACACAACATGAGAAATAGAGCTGTAAACACCAAATTTCAACATTCTGTTGCTACAACCAGTCAAGTCTTTCATAAAATGTCTTGATACAATGATAAAATTTTCAAAAGAGATTATAGTGCCTACTAACTTTGATGAACCACCAAGGCCAATTAGACATTATAAAAGACTTAGGGAAGGGATTTTTAGAGGAGCTATAGGAGCACTAGATGGTACACTAATTCCTGTAAGTATTCCAATAAATGATCAAACACCTTACAAAGTGTGATGGCCATATACGATTTTGACATGTATTTCACGTATGTTGTTGTTGGTTGGGGAGGAGTTGCCCATGATTATAAGGTTTTGACAGAGACACTGAATAATCCATCCCACAACTTCCCCATGCCTCCAACTCATGGTAATGGTAATTTCTTTTTTTTTATGCTTATCACTCTTTGTATGTCTCCTCGTGTTGTTTTTCTTGTTTCAGAGCAATATTATCTATGTGATGTTGCATATGCATAAACAAGAGGTTTCATGACCCCTTACAGAGGTGTTAGGTACTGGTTGAGTGATTATAGGTAAGGATAAAGACCTAGGGACCCACAAGAGTTATTTAACCATGCATATGCTAAACTAAGAAATGTAATTGAGAGAAGCTTTGGTGTACTGAAGGCAAGGTTTCCTATTTTCATATCAATGCCTTCTTATGACTTCCCCACACAGAGAAATATTGTGGTTGCATGCATAACAATTCACAATTATCTAGAAGGGTTTCTCTGAATGATGAACTTTTTAAACAGTTTGAGGGTAATGATGTTGGAGTTGAGGGAAATGAAGAAGAAGTGCATGCTGAGGAGTTGCCACCTAATGCTATCTTATTTGGGCAAGTTGAGCATGCAACAGCTATAACTCAAAGAGATATGCTTGCAGCATAATTAACACTAAGCAATGCTAATGCCGTTATTATATAGTGATTTAGTTTATTGTAAACAATAATTCTTTAACTATGGATTTAAAATATGTTGTTTATGTTGGGATAACATCTATTTATTAATGACATTTCTTTTTCTGGTATTTTGTGTTATTGGTGGAAAATAATATTCAATTCAATGGTGATTTACAACTGCATTTGTGGGAATGGGGTTACATTAATTTCTCAAAGCTCTGACAATCCAAATAGGGCATATTACAAATACTTTTACGCGGTATTTTCTATATTCAATTTTTTATTTTATTATCTATTAGTAGTTATTTATTTTATATTTGCATATTTCAGAAGACACCTAGGGATTGTGAGTTCTAGTGTTGGGTGGATGAGTATTTGCCTTGTCCTTGTGGATATGGTCAATATAAGTTACGCTCTGCAACTGGTAGTAAAAAATATTTTACTGTTGCCCACTCTCAAAGAGTAAGTAGGAAAGAGGTTATGGTTTCCTCAAGTGGTTTGATGAAATAAATGGTGAATCATCTACTTTTACTCTTGCTACTACTGGCACTCCTACCTTTGCTACCTCCACAACTATTGACGATTTGGAGATCAAGTACAAAATAGAATTGGTTGTGGCCCAAGCTAAAATGGAAATGCTTCAATCCATCACAGAAGACCTAGCAAAGATAAATCTAAAGAAGTAGTGTGTTTTAAAAGTTGTATGAGTTCTGTTTTGTTGAACATAATCTCTTATGCTTTGTATAAATTTTTTTAACTTGATTCAAATTGGAGCATCTTTTGGACTATGTATGAATTTTCTTAACTTCATTACATGTAAGCCAATTTTATTACCAAAATATTGTGATTTTTCTACTTCATATGCCTTTTATTATAGTACAACATCCTTTGTTCTTTGATTACGTCAAGGATTTGTGGTTCATAGAGCAGGCTCAATATGAGATTGATACTTATGACACTAATGAGAGTGTCAATCTTAAACTGAGTTTATTCAGGAATATGAGGGAGAAAGGCATTCAAGAATTCGAACGGGATGTCACCCTTAAATGTTTAAGAAATAGATGGTGGTATCTGAAGAATAAGTATAAGAATCGGGTGACCCTAAAACAACTTACCGGGGAGGGTTATGATGAAGCAACTGGTACATTCAACCTTACTGAACCTAGGTGGGTTAAAATCTTAGAAGTTTTACCATAAGCAAGGAGGTTTAAGCATGATGTGTTGCACATAGGGAAAAGATGACTTTGTTGTTTTCTAGTTTGATGTATTCTAGTTTTCCAGTTTGAACTCTCTCTATTTCTAGTTTGATGTAATAAATTTGACATGTAAAACTATTTTATTTATGAAATGGTGTTTAAACTCTCTCTATTTCTAGTTATAGATGCTTTTAATGGATAAGTTGTTTAGCTTCTATTAGTTTTTGCTTTGTAAAGGCAAGCTAGGGATAAGTACCCATGGAACACCTATATAAAATTGGATAGATGCTTGTAATGGATAGATACTTTTAATGGATAGGTTGTTTAGTTTCTGTTAGTTTTTATTTTGCGAAGGCAAGCTAGGGATAAGTACCCATAGAGTATTTATACAAAAATGGATAGATGTTTTTAATGGATAGGTCTTTATTGTTCCCTTAAAGATTATGTTTATCTAGTATTACTACTTGGTTTGTGGGCTAAGACCATACATTCTAAATCTGTACTTCAACATAAATTCTGTTTATCTAGTGTTACAAGCATTACCTGCTATAAGCATTACAAACATTACAAGCATCTGCTTTGTATATGCAAAGGGAGAAATATGGATTGTATATCCATATTGTTTTTGAGATACAATATGGAATATGAGGCATATTGTTTTGGATATATAAAAGGAGCAATATGGATTGTATATCCATCTGCTTTGTCCATCTTCTGCAGCATCACAAAGGGAGCAATATAAGGCATCTTAGTCCCACACATTTTTTGCTCATTTGGGAGGAATCTTTCTGGATATTAGCTTTGCTCTAAGAAGATTTAGAGTTGAAACCAGCTTCTAAAACCATTATAACAAATGAATGTCAAGGTACTACATTATTTGGGATTCCTGATAACCATTATCAGCTTCTGAAACCAGATTCTATAAAGTTAGACTAGTAGGCTAGACTATCAAAGAATGTATTAGGAATCTCCCTCCAGCCCTCAAATTCGAGTTTATAGGCTAACCACATCCCCTTGAACAATTGAGACCCCAACATCACCTATATTCTTCCTCGAGCGCTCTCCAGCTTCGACATTTTTGACGCGCGAATTGGCTAGAGCCAAATCGGCCTTTAATTGTGCCACTCTATCATTCAACTCATTACATCGTCTTTGCACTAACCAAGACTCTATATCTTTAGTAGGTAAAGCTGTACTCAACTGCTCAGCCGCAATTTTAGGATCTTAATCATTTTATTCTTCAATCGCTCCAGTTCGATTTTTTGGAACTCGCTAAATCAGTTCGAGTCTGCTCTTGTTCATTCATTTTGCTGATTATTTGGTCCTTCAGACTGGCCACAAAAAGGCGTAACTCTTTCTTTACCGTTTCTAATGACTAGATATAGTATTGAGCCATATTCGCCTCCTTACTCTTTACCATCAACGCATCATTCTGGATTTTGAGCTTCGCTATCTCTTCCTTCACCTTCGCGAGCTCTTTTTGCCCCTTATTAATTTCAACATCCTTCCCCTCGATCTTCCGAGTGAGGTCATCAATAGTTTATGTTGCCTCGACAAACTTGAAGTGTACATTGACGTGTTGATCCTCTCTATCTTCATTTGCCTCCCTCATCCTCGTAAACTCTACTTCATATTCGTGGTTATATTGGAGTATCTTTTCTTCGCACAAGCGAACTAACTCTAGTTCGACCTATATCACAGATACAATACATCAAGTTCGATACAAGAACACTTAATCAATGATACAGGAATCTTATTTCTAGTAAATTTCTATTTTTTGGCATCTACTGTGTGAAACTACTTTTAAACTTAAGGTCGAAGTATGATCCCAGTTCAATGACAATAACACGTACTTTCAATTTTAAGGTACACATTTTCTATGTTCTAACTTTTTCAACATTTTAATATTATTTATACACAGTTGAGTACCATTGCCCCTAAACTATTAGCACATTTTTGGTTTGTCTCTATGCTTTAATTTTTACTTTGTAGCTCTAAAGTAATGTAGCATACAAGTCAAAAATTTCTTGTTCTTCTCTAACATGTAGCTCTGGTTGCGAAGACAACAAGAACGCTGAGGCGTCTTTCTCCTTAGCGAGCTCATTTTCTAACTCCTCAATTCTGAGGCGCATATCCTTAAGTTCCTACAAACAATTTTTACAAACATCTTCTAGCCTACAAAAGTTATCCAACAAACAATGATCCATACATTCACAGTTCTCAAACCCCTTATAATCACACACAAATAATGTCAATAATATTTTACTCTACCTTCTCATTCTCATTCTCTAGATTTACAATGTCATCCCCTTGGTTCTCTCGCTCAGTTTGGGGAGAGATATCATTCAACTCTCCAACCACTCCAGCAACATCATCTTCAGCATCCTCCTCTTCAATATAGGTATCCTCCATAATAGTTGTAGCCTCAGCTTTAGAGTACCCCATCTTGAAGAGTTGGCACCCAAGTCTATCACGCTGGACTACCACCTCATCTAAATTCTTCTACGCTTCTTCTGTCAGCTCGTTAATCTCCACCTCTTGCACAACCTTCACATAATCCAGTCGCTTCCCTTCCCAAACCAAATCATATTTTAATCGAGCTACCTTCTTCTTGAGCTCTGCCTTCCCACTCTCGAGCTCAGTTTTTTCCTCCTCCATCCCAAGGCAGATCCCCTTCATCAAACGAGCAGCCTACAAAAAACAAATCTAGCATATTTTCAGCTCGAGCCACAATACAAATTTAACAAACATACAAATCATCAAACTTACCACTTTGCTCAACTCTTCCACACCCTTACGAGTTGCAAGCCATGCCCTATCCTTCACAGCTCTCAGCTCGTCTTCCTCACCAGGTTGATTCTCTGTGACCTTCGCCCTAACCAGTTTAGAAGGAGGGTTTACCCTTCTCTTTTTCTTCTCTACCTCGACCTCACTACTCCCCATGGTCCTAGAGGCCGAGCCACGTTTCACCATCCTCTTCTTCAAAAATGTCTGAGCTAGGTTGCTCGGCGTGGTAAACTCTGGCACATTCACAAAATCTATTGTAGAGGCCTTTGGCAAAACTGTTGGTCTCTCTCCATCAACTCCTCTCTTCTTGTTGCCTCCAACCCCCGTCATTAGTTTTATTGCTTGAGACTTTTGAATCTTCTCAGACATGTTATTAGCTCGTTTATTTCTATTAATACCGAAGTCTTTCAGTACTACCTCGAGCTCAACCCCTTCTTGAGCAACAATATCTAACAAAGACTTCTTCTTCCTCACCTTCGATTGAGGATTTATCAAACAACAACATATTATCAACAATAAAACAAAATTTAATTTTAGCAGTTCAATATTATATACTATTATACTTAATTTTCTTCGCAGTTCTATACTGAAGATCCATGGGTTCTTCATCTTCTCTCTGAAGGTAATCACCTTTCACCCAAATCACATTATCTTCCACATTCGACCTGTTGAATTCAAATAAAAGAAATAGGTCGAGACAAGCTCACAAAAAAATATGCCCCTCCACTTGCAGAATAATTATTCACTCCATAAAACTATAAACACATCTTCAAGATATATTCTTCTCTCCACCTCATTCTCTTCCCACAACATATTCAAACTTTTACAAACATTTACTACCTCCCACATGTTCTTGTTCAACTGGGCAGGACGTGCCCCTATGATATTCAATTTATACAAAGAAGCAGCTATATGTTAAATGTTATATCAATTTATAACAGTTCAAGTACAGAACTCAAGTACATCACATTCAAGTGTTAGATGTTTAAAACTATCCATCTGCAGTTTATAACAATTAGGTAGTTTATAACAGTTTCTGCATATCCAGTTTATAACACTTTCTACATATCTATAACAGTTAGGCAGTTTATAATTGTAGGGACCTATCCCTCGACCTAACCCAATTCAAGCTACCATCGTATCAGACTCATACATTTTACACGTGACATGAACAATTAGCATTAATATCTACACCATGAACTGATGAAAAATATGGATCGAGTACAACATAAAAGCATGAACAAGTAAAAGACACTTGTCTCTCACGAACTCAACAGTTACTTAGTCAACCACCACTTACCTCATTGTTCAAAGAACGTTCTTCAACACGATAAGGAACTGCGGGCAAGGCCTATATAAGGAAAAAGTTTCAGAATAGACAAAGACCAGAAAAATATACGAGAAATCACCAAGAAAACCAGATTTTCTACATTCTCAAACACCAAATTTCTTATTTACAAGATCAAATATTTATAGTTTGAGAGATCGCTTGTAATAAGATATTAGCTTCAAGCAATAAAAGTTACTGTTACCAAAACCCTCAAATCGAGGTTATGGTTTTTTACCTATTCAAAGGTTTTCCATGCTAAATCACCTGTGTCATTTCTTGTTTTACATTAGTTTTCGTCACAAGTATATTGGTATAAGAGATAATTCTGAGCCATTTCTAGCTAATGGAATTAAGCCATTACAATAACAGCTTATAACATCATATTTGTATGACTTGTTTATACAAAGTTTGAATATCCAGTTTGTATGGCCTATTTATACAGAGTTTGAATATCCAGTTTGTATGGCCTGTTTATACAGTTTGTATATCCAGTGTAAAAGCCCCAAATACCTAACTGCCTAACTATTATCATAGAAGTGCATCCATTTGTATCTGTTATCATATAATTGTTATCATAGAAGTGCATCTATTTGTAAGCCTAATAGCCTAACTATTTTCATAGAAGTGCTATCATGGCCTAACTGCTTAACTGTTATCCATATGTAAGCCTGTTTGTATATAGAAGTGCATCTGTTAACTGTTTGTATATTTCAGTACATCTATTATGCTTTATATTCATCTATAGAATCTTTTGTATATCCATTTGTTAGTGTATTAAAGACTATGATCATTGGACCAACTGCTATGCTTTACATCCATCTGCACAGGGGCGGATTTAGAGGGGGTTGTTAAAATATGCCTATATAGGTATATAATTTTTTTTTTAAGTAAGTACATTTTTCTTTCTTCTTATGACATCAAGGAAAGTTAACTCAAGTGGTAAATGGTAGAGCTTCTAATCTAAGAGCCTAAGGTTCAATTCTTGATATCATCAAATAAAAACCTTATTTTAATTTTTTTTTCACCTTAAGTTGACCATGCCATGGTCGCAAAAAACGTAAAAAAATTTTACGAGAGGAGAAGTGAATCTGGATAATTTTATAGTCAAATATCATGGTCGCAAAAAACGTAAAAAAAAAATTACGAGAGGAGAAGTGAATCTGGATAATTTTATAGTCAAATATAATATTATATTTGATTGATTTTTAAGCTTAAAACACTGCTAAATGGCCAAAAAAAAATTGGGGGCCTCACCCCCAAACCCCCCGATATCCTAATATAATTCATCACACTACCTTCGCCCCTCTAACACATGAAATCCTAGCTCCACCCCTGCATCTGCAAAATCTTTTGTATTTGTTTAACTAATTTGTTTATTTGTTCTAAAGGTGCAGTTATGTCGATACCACCAAAGAAAACAACAGGTTTTTTCAAGCAACATCCAGATTTTAGACTTCACTTCATCCTGAAAATGTCAAGCATTAATAGACTTGAATAGAGTATCTGAAAACATCTCTAAATACTATAACTTGGAAGGCAGTGGAAGAAGAGCTCAATAGCATGCAAAATTTTTATGTTTTGAAATAGAAGGAACTGAAGAACCAATGGGATTACATGAAGAAGCAATAACAAGTTTGGAGAGGGTTGATAAACCGGACTGGCCATGGATATGATTCTGTATCAGGCATCTTTGATTGACGAAGAAGTATAAGACTGCTCCTCTTCAACATAGAGATTTGCTGGAGAAATTATTTAATAGTCTATCTGCTACTGGGGATTTTGCATGGTTTTCAAGTATGGCAAGTGTACCCTCCACCCAACAAACAGAGTATGTTTCTCTACCTGATGATATGAACATTGATGATACACAAGTTTCCCATGCTGGAGTTGATTATCCATGGGAAGGTGAGGTCATTCCTTCTTATGATGTCCCTATTAGTTCAGTAAGGGAGCTCACTCCTGGTACTACTTTTCGTACCCAAATTGGTGTACGAACCAATCAAAGGGGAAAAAATCAGCTGCGGTAGTTAAATCAGTGGAACCAACGGAGTTGGTCCAATCTCTGATATTTGTATTAACTGCCCAATGATCTAGTTCTACTTCTGTTAGTAATGACGACACTCTGAAGTTCTGAAGGTATTGAAGGATATGGTTAGTTCATATGAGATAGATAATGCATTATTTTTTAAGAGTTTAAAGTTCTTGGGAGGATCCAATGAGCACACTTACATGTTGATGTTTCGAGGGCTTGATCTAGAGTAGCGTGTTTGGTTTCCTTGAAGCCCTTTTAAGTTGATTGTAACTTATTTGTTTGTGTGTTTGCAATAACTCTAATATTTGCTTATTTGTATTAACTTCAAACCAATGTTAATTTTTATTTGATTTTATGAACCAATGTATATTTGTGTTTGCTATATATACAGGTTTTTTTCTATGTATTTGTGTTTGCTATATATACAGGTTTTTTTCTATGTATTTGTGTTTGCTATATACACAGGTTCTTTCATATGTATTTGTGTTTGTTATATATACAAATTCTTTCCTATTTATTTGTGTTTGCTATATATACAAGTTATTTTTCTATATATTTGTGTTTGTTATATATACAAGTTATTTTCTATTGTATTTGTGTTTGGTATGTATATGTGGTGTTGGCGTTGGTGATAGAGGGGTGGTGGTGGTGAATAGGTGGGGGTGTTTGCTTATAAACTGAGATGAATATTTTAGTATTTGCTTATTTTAGTCAGATCTAACTAGCCAATAAAATAAACTCCAAGGCATCCACTCATATTCACTCATACCCAAGAACAAAAAAAATAAACAAAAACGAACGGCTCCAGAGTATGCTAAATTGGTATCTAGACTCTATGGTAGGATATAGAGAAGTTTCTAATCTTCATCCATTTCCCAATCTCTCTCTCTATCTATCTCTCCTCCACAGTAGTAGAAGCGAGCGATGGAAACTCTATCTTCTCGCTCCACAATTCTCTCAATATATCGCTCTCCTCCCTCATTTCAACCTCGTTATCTCCAATTTATCTCTCTCTCACTCCCTTTTCTAAGAACAACCTTCAAACCCCACAAAACCCCCTCAAATTACCTCAACTCCTCCAACTTCACCACCATCCGAAGTTGCAAAACCATCACTGCAAAACTCTCATCAAATTTTGATAAAAAGCGGTCCGAATCGATGGTTCTAGACGACAAGCTTCGTGCGCTTCGCGAGCTGTTTTCGAGGCCTGGAATTGAGGTAGACGCGTATATAATACCTTCTCAAGATGCACATCAGGTATGCTGTTGTTATTTTTGATCTTTAATTTGGATTGTTGTTTTATTTGAGTTCTGGTGAGTTTGTAATTTGGGATTTGTTTGTTTGGTAGAGTGAGTTTATTGCTGAGTGTTTCATGAGAAGGGCGTATATATCTGGGTTTACTGGTAGTGCTGGCACCGCTGTTGTTACCAAGGATAAAGCTGCTCTTTGGACAGATGGCCGCTATTTCTTACAGGTTTGAGCAAATTTACTCGGTTTTTTAATTCCTTTTCGATTAGAAAAAGTTCGTATTATTAGATTTTGTCGTCAGCACTAAAAGATTTATTTCCATTTCATTGTAACAATGAGTAACCTTGAAACAATGAACAATAAATCACTATATTGTGATTAAAGAGTGTATTAGTTCACAAAGATCACCAGAGTTCTCTTTGAGAAAATTGCTGCATCCTACAAGCACCATTGCAGTTTTATCTAGTTTGTGGGAGGACTAAACCATCTATTTGATCACAAAATAAAATCAGGGAAAACATAGAGAACAGAAGCTAATAATCTAAGGGGGTGGCCACAGTTTGCGTATCATTCATTAGCACAAATATCTCAATATTCCAAAATACGTTACAATATTATTTGGGTACTCTTAATGAATAAATACTGCTGTGGTTTGAGCATCTCAGATTGTGAGATTGAAAACGGAGAGAGCTTAAAAATTCGGCATAAAATTTGGCACAATTAGATGGCTCAAGTTTCGACTGTTTTGATCTTAAAACTTCATTTCGTACCTCAATTTGAAGAGATTACTACTTTTCATCGTGAAATTTGAATAGTTTATGATGTAATTTTGAAATTAGGGCTTTGTTTCTTCGAAGATCACATAATGGAGGCGAATAGTTTTGAAAACCAAATTGATCGATCAAATATAAGCAGAGAAGAGACAGAAAGTTCTCCAAAGTTGATGAAAAGGCATGATTCATCCTTGAAGATTGCAAATCTGTCAATCTCGAGTACTTCAGCAACGGCGGAATTGGGGCAAAACAATACAATCGAGATTAGTACACATGATTCACAATCTGTAAAGAAGAATGTGGACTTGGGAAAAGATCAGCGATCAGCTGATGTAGGATCATCAAATCAAGCATCAATGGCTGATAAAGGGGGTGATTTTGGTAAAGAAATTGAAGGGACCACAATGAATTATGCATCAGCTCTTAAAGGTACATTTCAGAAACAGACCATGGAGGTAGAAGATGAGGGGGATGTGAGTTATGCTTCTGTAATAAGAGGAACTTACTCTGCAAAGGGTAAATATAGATTAGAATACCATGAGCCTTCATTTAGTATGGAAAGAGGGAAATTTGTGGTCAAAATGTCCTCAGGATGTGTTTTAAGAGGGTATCTCTAAGTGGAAAGTTACATCACAGGCTACTTCATTGGGTCTGGTATTCTTTTTATATGGTTAGGACATAATCAGAGCTGTGTGGGGAGTTAAAGGACCATTGATTATGAGTATGAATCATCAAATGTACAATTTTACATTTGGAGATCTAAGGGGAGGGATTAAGTTCTTGAAGTGGGGCGTTGGCATATAGCAGGTAAATATTTTCTTGCCTAAAAATGGGATTTTTTTTTTAGGAAAGGAGCTTGTTTTATGAGGAAAAACTGTGCATAGTGGGGACAACTCCCAATCCCCTGAAGAGCCGGAAGGAAAGCCATACACTAAAAGAAAAACAAATAAAAATAAAAATATGGGGTCCTTTCATCACTATAGTTACATTTCTAGTGCTATTGAGAACCCTATATGTCTTGATAATGCAACTGAAACTCAGTCTTGAATGGCTTTTGCAAAGATTTGTGTGAAAATTACACCTGATCATACCTTGCCCGGTTCAATTCTTGTAGATAAAGGTGATGGGGAGTTGGTAGAAGTTTGTAGAATATCCATGAAAACCACCTATTTGTGAATGTTGCAGTCTCTTTGGCCATTATACAAATCAATGCTCCTCCAAAAAGAAAGATGAGCAAATGAAGACTGTTCCTTACTGGAGGAAGAAAGAGCAACAAAAACAACAAGGGGAAACACAAAATCATGGGAAAGGTAAATAGATGAAATTGATTCAACATTAGAGACAAATGGGCTGACAGGAAATGGGGCTTCAAGTAGTGGAAGTAAAGAAGGTGATAAACAAGAAGAGGGAGCTGATTGGGAAAATAGACCCGAAAGTTCTAAGAAGTCTGAGACTAGAAATGCATAGGAAAGACAGAAGGACGCCACTCCAAAAAGAGCAGCAGATAATACTGAAAAGGAGCAAGTAGTAGAAAGCAGCTCTGAGAGGCAGCCAAGAACACCAAATGCCCGCGGTCATGAACCTAGTTCTTCAAAAAAGCAGCATATAATACTGAAAAGGAGCAAGTAGCTCTGAGAGGCAGCCAAGAACACCAAATACCCACAGTCATGAACCTAGTTCTCCAACTAGTGGCCCACAAAACTTGAAATTGGAGAAACTAAAAGCTGATGCTGGAGATACTTCTCTCATTGTACATCAAAGGAGGAGTGCTAAAAAGAAGCTAAAGCAGATTGAGAAGAAGGAAAGGCAAAGGATAAGCAGCAGTTTGAAAAAACCACCAAACATTATTGATGTCTAAATCCTTATTTTGGAGTGTAAGGGGGTTGAACAGGATTCAGATGCAAAGAAAAGTTCAAATAAAAATAAAGGTTCAGGGGCTATCAATGATTGGTCTGACAGAAATAAAGGTTAAATAAGTGAACTTTGATAGAGTAAAGAGAAATAGTTCTGCACATTGGGAAAATTTGAACAACTTAGATGAAGCTCCAAATGGAAGAATCACTCTAATGTGAGATCCTAAAGTGTTTGAGGTCAGTCTACAGAATAAATGCAGCCAAATGATTCACATCAAAGCTATAAACAGAGAAAATTCAAAAGAGATATATATTACCTGTATATATGCTTTTAACAATGTAATTGAGAGATCTAGCCTTTGGGAAAAGCTACTACAGCTTGCTTCCAAAATTCATCTTCCACGGCTTATCTCAGGTGATTTTAACTCAATGACTCTGAGGAAAAGAAGGGAGGTGATCGACTTATAGAAATTAATATGAAACCTCTCAGAGACTGCATAGAGCAGATGGATGTCAAAGATCTGAAGTAGGCATGACAACTGTAGTAGCCTACTCACAGCCTTCTAGAACAAGCCGAATACTCGAAGACTGCATCGAAGCCCACTAAGAGACTAGAATCCCAGCCAGGCAACATCAAAGTCCATAAAGCCTCTCGGGAGTAACTGAGCATTCGAATACCGCATCAAAGCTAGTTGAAGCCAAAGACAAAGATATTCGGCAATACTAATCCCAGAAGGGCTTCGACCATAGTAACGCATGGTCGAAGGCAGACAGACCTGACAGCCAGCTCACCAGACAGAACAGTGAAAACGAGCCACCAGACAACTATAGTGTCAGAACCGACTCCACGTACAGAACAACTATCCCAAGGATATACATGTAATCTGACACCCTATGGTGACTCACCCCTTTCCTATCTCCTATAAATAGGAAAGGGAGGACACTATGAAAGGGTTGGAAAAACTCTGCCTAAAGACCTCCCAAATATTACCTTCGAATACCTTGTAATTACCGCCATACTCGAACTGTCATCTCAATCAGTATATATATCAGTCTATCTTTAAATCCTCGCTAGAGGTCATGGAGAACCCAATTCATGGACTCGACACAATTATGTTAGTACAGTAATCTAGTTCATTATCATTATTATCTTATATGCTTGCCAAAACCCTTAGCCGAAGATAACCTCCATGGTGTAAGAGCTAGTTTCCCCTCTACGAAACTTGGCCCCTACAACAACAATACATTTGGACTTGGACTTGGACTAATTGCCAGAAACCAACCACAAAGATTTATTCAAAGCTAGAGAGAGCTATGTCAAATGAAATGTGGTTAGATAGCTTACCAATTCGGAAGTACTGTTTCAAAATTTTAAAATCTCTAGTCATTCTCCAATGAACATAACTCTGTTATAAGCTAGTAGAGAGAAGAAAGCCCCTTTTAGATTCACTAATGCATGAACTTTACATCCAAATTTCCAGTAATTTGTTAAACACACATGGAAACAACCTATACAAGGAACTCCAATGTATACCATGTTTCAAAAGCTGAAAATCTTGAGAAATGCATTGAAAAATGGAAGAATGAAGTTTTTGGAGATGCAGTTTTGAAGATTGAGGAAACAAAGGCTAAAATTCAAGTCATATAGGAAAAATTGGATAGTAGAGATGATATAGACGAAGATCTCATAAATCAAGAGAAGGATTTTAAATGCTTATTTAACAAACTCTGTTTTCAAGATGAAATGACTGAGACAGAGACACAGGAGGGATTGGATTACTTTGGGTGATTCATACACTAGATATTTTCACTGTTCTATTAAAGAATGATGCAGCATAAACTACATAAACCAAATCCAATGTGAGGATGGATTTGTAGCTGATAGTCCTTAAGCCATTCAAGTTGAAGCTGTGAGGTTCTACTCAAATCTTTTAAGGGAAGGAAATCAGGATAGCATTGAAGATTTCTTTGTTTCAAAAAAGATTTCCTATGAACAAGCTGCTGAATTTACAGAACCTTTTACTGCTGAATTGACAAAATTTTTTACTGCAGAAGAAATCAGATGCATGGTCTTTGCTGGAAAAGGATGACAAGGCTCCTGGAGTGAATGGCTTTAATGTGCTCTTTTTATAAATCATGTTGGAGCATAGCAGGTAAGATCTCATAAAGGCTATTCAGAGCTTCTTCAAGCAGTCTAGGATCCTGCATGAGGTAAATATCAAAATTTTAAAGCTGTTACCCAAGATTCAATATCCTCATAATTTTTCAAATTTTAGACCCATTTCCTTGTGTAATGCTCTCTACAAGTTCATTACCAAGCTAATGGCTCTAAGAATGAAAAAGTATATTGACAATATAATTGGTCCAGCTCAGTAAGCTTTTATTAAGGGCAGATTTATACAAGATAATATCTTATTGGCTCATGTGTTGGCAAGAGGTTTTGATAGAAGAAATGGGGTTGATTGAATGATTCTTAAAGTAGATATTGACAAAGCTTTTGACTCAGTTAGATGAGATTTTCTCTTTACTGTTATGGAGAAGATGGGATTTCCTAAGAGAATTGTTGAATGGGTGAAGCTGTGTAACTACTACAAAATTTAAAATAGATGTCAATGGGGAAGTCATGGTTTTTTTTTTCAAGCAGTAGGGGTGTGAGACAAGGAGACCCCTTTTCTCCTTCTTTCTTCACCATTGCCATGCAACCTTTGTCAGATTATTCTTAACAAGACAGTTGGAGCTGGAAGTCTAGTATTTCTCAGTTGTAGGAAGCTGCAAATTTCCCGCTTTTTGTTTGCTGATGATCTGCTATTATGTTTGAAAGCTAATACTTAAGTGGCAGCTGTGACTATAAAGATTTTAAAGGACTTTGCAAATCTATCTGGGCTTAAAAATAAATGCAGCTAAGAGTTCTTTATATTTCACTGGATCTGCTTCAGTAAAGGAGAGGGAATCTATTAGCAGATTACTTCAGTTTCAAGAGGAAAGTCTTCATGTTAAGTATTTGGGATTGCCACTTTTGAGTCCTAAATTTACTGAAAAAGATTGTTCTCCTTTTGTCAACACAATTCAGAAAAAAAATAAAATACTGAACTGGAAGCACAAATTCCTTTCTTATGGTGGCAGGGTTGAGCTAATTAGGAGTGCTCTTCAATCCTTCACTGTTTATTGGATCGGCTGTTTTGGTCTCCTCGAATGTGTTATTACAAGAATTGAAAGATTTCCTTTCGTCTGGGAATGTGGGCACTAAAGTCATTTCAAATTTGGCACGGAAGGACATATGTCTACCAAAAAAAAGAGGTGATCTTGGCATAAAGAGAATCAAAGAGTTTGCAAATGCTGTCATCACTCAAATAGTATGGAACTTGGTGGTGGGCAAGAATAATATCTGGACAGCATGGATCACTGAAAAGTATGTTAAAGATTGTAGCTTTTGGACCCTCAAAATGCTAGATGATTGCTCATGGGGGCTAAGAACTTGATAAAAAGGTGGGAATTTTTTCAAGATAACTGGAAGTACACAGTGGGTCATGGTAATGTAAACTCACAACGTAGAAGCAAGATCGTGTTACGTTTAACACTAACCTAATTTTAATTAGGGTTTCTTCTAATCTCTAAAACCCAAAATAAACTAAATAACTGGAGTTTTACTCTCAATTCAACCTTGACAACTGAAGAACAAAATAACCTAGACCTCCCCTTTTATAGAGCACAAGGGGGATTGAAATTAACAACCCTAATTATAATCTAAATAGGAAATTACTAAAATTGGGAAAACTTCCTCTTTAACCTTGTTTTGGTCTAGGTAACAACGACACTTCACTTTAAAACTAAGACACGTGTCCGACACGTCGACACTCGGACACTCGTGTCTAGCACTATTTACAAGGTACTTATCTATTTTCTACCGTTTCTGACACCCCGTACCCGTGTCGGACGCTGATACCCGTATCCGTGTCGTTGTTACCTAGGTTTTGTTTAAACAAGCAAGTCCCTAAATTCTATTTAGCATCTCTAGCAAGGGAGAGGCTTCAAATCAAAAGAGCATAAACATAAGTAATCCATAGACAGTGTGAATCGATCATAAGAGGATGATTCACATCAAATGGAAAGACATCCTTCTGGCATGATCCTTGGATTGGTTATAAAACTCTTCTTCAGAAATACAGTTGCTCAAATATAATGCTTTGAATATAAAGTGATGAAAAGGTGTCAAAGTTGTTGATGGTGATAATTGGCTTATTCCCACTGGCAGAAGAAATCAGCAGAGACTCAAATATGGAATGATTTTCATTCTTCTGAAAACCCCTCTTCAAGCTTTGATGATTTTATTGTCTGAATCCCTAGCAAGGATGGTCACTTTAGCACTGAGTCTGCTTGGAACAGTTTAAGGACCTCAAAGCCAGTTGTTCCTTGGTTTAGAACGGTATGGAATAATATCTCAATGTCAAGGCATTCATTCCAAGCATGGTTAGCAGTTAAAAACAAACTGAAAACAAGGGATTCTTTGGTCTAGATTGAGGTACTTTCTGAATCCTACTGTTCTTTGTGTGATGCAAAAGAGGAAAATAGGTCTCATATTTCCTTTGAATGTAATTTTTTTAACTACATTTGGTTCAGTATTCTGAGTTGTATGGGGTTTGTTAGAAGTATTAGTAATTGGGAAGAAGAGTTCAAGTTTTTCAGGATGCAAACCTTGACTCTGCATTGAGTTTGATTCTGAAAACTGCCTTCAAAACTTATATTTACTCTGTCTGGGAAGAAAGGAATAACAGACACTTCAAGAATGTCAAGGCTTCAAAGGAAAATGTGTTGGCAAAAATCAAGATTGCAGTATCTTATAAAATTCCGGATTCATAGGCCAAAATATGGGAGATTAAGGAAAACAAGCAACATTTACAAAATAGGGGTTTAAACCCAAGTGTAAAGTAGCCTAAACTGAGAAGAATAGAGAAGTGAAAGATAAGTTCCGAAGAAGGAATTATTTTTTATATTGCCTGTAATAAAAATCAGAGATCTTATGGTGGGATTTATAGACTCCCAAATGGAATCCCTCTAATGGCTTATACAAATGAGAATCAGGATGTTCAGGAAGAGTTCAAGCTTCTTTTTCTGGCCATAGCTGAAGGTTTGGATTATGCAGTCAAGATAGGATAGAAAAATTTAACTGTCTTCAGATTCAAACCAGGTCATTCATGCCCTCAATTCAGATCGGACTTCAAGTTGGAGAATCATGAAGATATATAGATTAATTGATAAAAGAAGGAAGCAGATGGAGAAGATATCCTTCATTCATAGACATTCTTCATCTAATAGAGCAACTAGAAGTTTAATATTCGTCCAAGAGCTCGTCTTAGTTATAGAATATCTAAGAATAATACAAAGAACCACACAAGGCACACACGATTGGCTGGGTATGAGGGAATACACTCGATCGAGCCCCATTGGGCTCATTCATAGGTGTGTGATCCGTGTCTGATAGTTATGATAATCAAGCTGGGGAATGCCCTAATAAAACCATTGATGATGCCACGTATGCTAATGCCTAGGGTTCTCACCTTAAGACTAAGGCTATGGCTCTCCTATTGATAAGTAAGATGATAAGGAGTTAAGATAACTCCTTGATAAGGTGGGTAATGCACAATATTTTTGGGACTTAGTTAATGTTAACGATGAAATCACGCACGGTATTTTTAGCGAAACAATTGTTTCTCTCTTTGCAGGCAAGCAAAATGAGTACGGTAAGTACCGTGGGAGGATTTACAGTTGTCCTATACTAAGGGTTACTTCTACCTTCAAAATTCGTGGACTCTTAAGTCACCTGGTCATACCCACGACTACGCGTAACACGTTTCATACTTCGTGTGCACACCTCCTTATTTAGTTCTTGCTATTTACTTTAATTGCATTATAATTAGAAGAAGTCTCCTAATTAGAGTCTAGCTAGGATTTCTATTTGTGCTAGGTCTCTTCTCCAACTCCAATAAAAGAGAGCCTAAGCTTAGTTTATTTCTTATGTTGGTTTGAGTAAGAGAGAAAGGTTTTAGCCTTAGAGAGTGATGTTGAGTTTGGGGTAAAACTCATAAACTCTAGGTCTTTGACCTTTATTTTTATGCAATTGAGAGCGATTTAGTCAAAACAAGTTTTAGGTTAGTTTAATTGTGATTGTTAGATTGTTGTTTCTGCGTAGTTTCTATAAAAAATGATGGTTGGTGTGTAATGTATTTGATTGGTTTGTGAATAACGAACCATGTGAATCAAGTATTAGTTAACAATTCGGAGAATTGCGGTGTTGTTGGTTACTGTGTAACTAACAATGTAGAGGAAGGCGAGTCGTTAAAATTACGATGGTTGTTATGAAAAAGATGTGGTACTCTTACGTAATTGGAATTAGTAGGGTCCACGGTCCTATTGGTAGAGATATTGGTGTTTGCGTGGAAGTTGGAAATGCCCCTTCAAACCTTGAGCCAAAATCAGGAAAATCTTGTCTAAAACTCTAAATGGCATGTGGGTTGACTGAATTAAACTGTACGTAGTAAATTGGGTTCCAACCACGGGCATACATTTTTTCAAGTAGATAAATAAGTGGGGGAGGATGCATTGTATGCTATATATTTACTTTCTGAACTATGCTTGGAATTTTCATTTGGTCTTGATTTGAACTGAAGCCTCTTCTGAAAACTCAATCTTGGTTTTGGTCACCAAAGGCGGTGGCTTTGTTTGGAATCATCATCATTATTTTCTTGTGAGTTTGTGCTAGTAGGTTATTAGTGGAACTCATTGATACTTCTTGTTGACATGCTTAGGCTGAGAAGCAGTTAAGTCCCAGTTGGACTCTTATGCGGGCTGGTAATTTTGGAGTTCCTACAACTAGTGAATGGCTTAATGATGTGTTGGCGCCTGGTTGCAGAATTTCCATTGACCCTGTGAGTTTGTATCATGCCTGTCTTTATATTTTTATTTGTTTTACATGTTGGAGACAAATCCCCACCTTTTAGTACTTCTTACGTAATTTTGTACGTACAGTGTTCAAGCTGTTTAGTGTGGATTTCTGCCCTGAAACTTATCAGTATATTTCTTATAAAAAGTGAACCAGGACTTTATTTAAGCACTTCTTTTTCCGTATTTATAAAGTACATTGGCAATGTGTTGCAAAATATATTGGTCTACAGTCTGATGTGTAAAATAGCAACTGATATGTAAAAACAGTGCATCTGTCATTATCATGATTTATTGTCAATATATCCATTTTTTTTGCCACTAACACGAATTGGTTGATTTGCAAGCAAGCCATTTACAATCTTTCATATAATCTATTAGATAAGAAATCAAAGCATATTAGATTATATTATGGACAATGCTGTATCTGAAAATATGTATAAAATTTATTACATTTTCCAAAAGAAAAAAAATGCAAACTTTCTTAGTCATCTTTGCTTTTCCTAAAAATCTGAAAGTAGCATTCAGTTTTTTATTTTCATGGTTGATGATCCCATATTTTCTTTGCTCTTGTGAAGGGTGCAGTTCCTTTTTTCTTCTGATGCAGCAGAGCAACTGAAAGGGGAAATTTCAAAGAGGAGTCATGAGTTAGTTTATCTATATGATAGAAATCTTGTCGATGAAATCTGGAAAGAAAGGCCGAATCCTCCAACAAATCCAGTTAGGCTGCACGAACTTAAATATGCTGGTGTGAATGCCACAGCTAAGTTGTCTTCCTTACGATCAGAGCTAACTGAATCTGGTGCTTCAGCAATTGTCATTTCTATGCTTGATGAAGTTGCTTGGCTGTTGAACTTGGTAATCTTTCATCAACATTTTATTTAGAAAATTTGGTTGAGTTTGTAAGAAGATTATTATAATACATTTATCTATTTCTTTCTTAGAGAGGAAGTGATGTTCCACGGTCACCGGTTATGTATGCATACTTAATCGTGGAAATTGATGGATCTAAATTATTCATTGATAAATCCAAAGTCAAAACAGAGGTGCTGGCACACTTGAAGAACTCGAGAGTAGAACTGAGACCCTATGAATCTATTCTTTCCGAAATAGAAAGGTGAGCTCCGGAGCAATAACGTTAATATTTACAGTCCATTTTTCTTTTTGTTTTGAATCACAAGCTTATTCTTAGAGATGAGAATATGGAATTAATGAGTTATAGCTTCTCTTCGTGCGACCATTTTGACAACATTATTATCATCTCTTATGGGGTTGCTAACTGCTAATCTGACACAATGAATTATGGTAGTCAGATACTTCAATGGAGCTCATTGGAGAGTGCATGAACTCTCCGGAGTTACCCGAACTGACTGGAACCGTGCCAGACATGACTGGGTACTTTGCTTAGAGTTCGTTAGTGATTTGATTCAATTGACCCAAAACTCAACGGAAATAATTCGAAGAAAAGGAAAGCGTAGCCTTTTCTTATTTGAGAATAGTTAGTATCTAATATTTTTATTTTTATTTCTTTTTCTAAACCATTTTTCTTGAAACTGATTATGTTATAATCTATGTAACATGGACGCGGCTTATTTTGAAAAAACAAATCCGTGTCGATACGTATCCGACACCGACACCGACACTTAGACATACGGAAAAACGAGTCCAACACTATTTATGAGGTACATTTCTTTTTTCCACCATGTTGGACACCCCATACCGTATCAAACGCCAACCCGCGTACCCGTGTCAATGTTACATAGGTTATATTGGGTTTTTATTAATTGTTTTATTTCCAGAAATAGTGAGGAATTTAAAGTTATATTCAACTAGTATACCACATGACGGTGTGACCGACCTTTTAATTCCTTTGCCGCATTTTTGTTGAAGAATCTCCATTCTAGTATTTCAAATTTTATTTTGTAAAACATGATTACTAATTCCCAACCATGTTTGTTGTCTGTCCTTTTATATTGTTGATAAGTGGAAAGTACATACGAGAATATAGTTATGTGATTGTTCCTAAAACTCCTTAGACCGCCATGATTTGAAACAGTTATGGAGTTATAAAGGGAAATAGATTAAACTTATAGAGAGAGACATGGATGGAGAGAGAAAGTTGCAGAGAGGAGAAGTTGAGGAAATTGTGGAGTTATTTTTTGCTTTTGTGGGATTATGAAAGTGATTTTCCTATAAATGTGGCAAAGAGTACAAGGGTAAATGACAAGAAGGGCCTTAACCTCTCATTTTATTTCTGTTTGCATAGTAAAACAAAGTGAAAATTAGGAAAAAATCAAAGGGGCAGTATGGGATTAAAAAATGCTTCAGTTAACACTAATAACTATCCAAGTGACATTTTGTACCCAAGTTGATGTAAAGAGACCTCCCTACGGTCGGTCTGATAGCAACAATATAGTTAAAGGTAATAAATTTATAAAAGCAAGGATGTACTGCTAGATAATAACAATTGTTTCCTCCTAGACGTGTATGTTATGGGATTACTTTTTTTTTTTTTCTTTGCTACATGCAGAAGCATACAAACGATGTATAAAAATGGCATGAGATAATTTCCTCTCATTTATTGTATGTATGGATATCCTGACACGTATACCATGTTTTCAGTTTAGCAGCTCAAGGAAAAGAACTGTGGTTGGATACTTCATGTGTAAATTCGGCTATTGTCAACACCTATAGGTCTGCATGTGATAAGTATGTTGGAGGTCGTCCAAATAAAACTAAAAGTAAAACTGGAGTACCTGAAGGGCCTGGTGATAGGACTTCTCGACCAACTGGATTTTACCAGATTTCTCCCATCTCAATGGCTAAGGCTATAAAAAATTATTCTGAACTCGAAGGGATGCGGAACTCACATTTGAGGTAACTTCAGGACCTTCTATATAGACCTGATACTTATCTGGATACAATAGAGTTTGGGACAAGAACAATGATGCTTGTGAAGGGGAACCAGGAATTTAGTCTTGAAAATGTTTTTTGGTTATTCAGGGGTATTATAGTAATTTTCACTAATGCCAGACATACATAATTACCAAAGAAGTTGAAGACTGAAACTAGGATTCAAATAAAGCATTCTTTGTCACTCCTTAGGCTTAGTACATCTGTAAAGTTTCTACGGGAGTTCTATTTTGATTCATAGGAAATCCTGAGACAACTCAGCCCCTGGCAATCCATAGGGTTAACCTCGATTATCCCCAATGAATGCTCTGGAGATGGCTGACGAATGCTAAGGGATTCCCGATAACGCATTGCGATAGTGAGCTTTGTTAAACTTTATGCCATTACACGAAATATTCTAAAAAATGAAATTTCCCCTTGTAATTCATGTCTTACATATAGCTAAAGCAATCTAATTTTATTGTATTTGTGAAGTTATTATAATAACTTCTTCATTTGAGAATCCATCAGAGGATTAGAATACGAAATTTTATTATTGAACCCAAAAATCCCATGAGTATTTTTGTATTGGATCCAGTTGGGGACTCCTTGAAATCCTCCCTTATACTTCTGTGCATAAGGGGAAAGTCTGTGAATAAATTTTAACTGGTATTGAGTTGTTATTTTTTAGTATATGTGTACAAATATTTATATACTGTAAGACTTGGGATACTAGAAAAGCTCGGTAAGATAAAATCCCACATAATAATAAATTTAAGTATAGAAAGTAATCAAATCTTTGTAGAATGTTAGCTATGCTTCTAGAATGCCAGTTGTGCTTCAAGAGAAAACCAACTATACTTTTGGTGGATGTTAGTTGTGTCCACTAATAAATCCCCCTCAAACTGAACTTTGGTAAAGGGACCAGTGAATAATAAACAAGAGAAACGATCCTTTAGAAGTCCTTTTGGTGAAAGTGTTTGGCAACTGATTGAGATTTTTTTTTAACACGATGAGTGCCACCAACAATCTTTCGTGATCAAAATGAGTTTAGTTCAATGTGTTTTCTGCGAGCGTGAAACACGGGATTTGCTGCCATATAAGTTGCACTAACGTTATACAGTATAATAAGTTAGGATACAAAACATGCACATGAATTTCTTAAAGGAGGGCTCTGATACCAATTTGACGTAAAATCAAGTCACAGAAGCAATAACTTGAGAGATTACACTTAACCTAATTGTGAAAATGGGTTTTTTCTAAACTCTAAACTGAAATTGAACTCAAATCAAAACTTCACTGAAAACTTAAACTTAATTCTCTTCAAATCATCAACTGAAAAACATTGGAAACATGGCAAGTCCCTAAAATTAGTAACCCTAATTCTAATTTATATAAAAATCTACTAAAATTGGGAAAACTTACTTTCTAACCTTGTGTTGGTTAAACAAGCAAGTCCCTAAAATTACTTAACATCTCCAGCAATGGAGAGGTGTGAATCAAAATAATAAAAGTAAAGATAATTCGTAGACAGTGAGAAACTATCATGAGATGGTGATTCACATGAAATCCCTCCGTCTTCGGAAGATTTCGACCACGAAACCAAGGGGGAGGTGCTCCTGAAGAAGCATGTGCAATCCATGTATGCCCAACTGAATCATCGTCTCCATCGTCTTTTTCCAAAACAAGCTAAAATGTAGCTATCATGTGCTCTCGGACGTTGTCAACTACTAAACCAACCCGTTTGGCAAATTGTGGACAATCTCGTTTTTGGTGCCCCAATTTTCCGCACCCATAACAATTACCAGTTACGTAAGTATGCGGAATATGCAGAACCTCGTAGACAATGAGAAACGATTATGAGATGGTGATTCACATGAAATCCCTCCTTTTTCAGAAGATTTCGACCACGAAATCAAGGGGGAGGTGCTCCTGAAGAAGCATGTACAATCTATGTAGGCCAACCGAATCATCGTCTCCATCGTCTTCTTCTAAAACAAGCTGAAATGTAGCTATCATGTGCTCTCAGACGCTGTCAACTACTAAACTAACCTGTTTGGCAAATTGTGGACAATCTCGTTTTTGGTGCCCCAATTTTTCACACCCATAATAATTACCGGTTACGTAAGTATGCGGAACAGTAATGGTAAAACTAGCTTGTGGTGCTGTAGTGAAAGCTGTTGGATGGTCACTCGCCTGGACAATCTTTGATAAACGGTAAACTTGTTGAAGCCCAATTAGTTCTTGGAGTTTCTTTGTTAGACCACCTTTATACCTGCTTACTCCCTGTTCCCCGGTCTTGGAAAGACCCATCTTTAAAGATTGAAGCTTACCAAAGACGACCTCATCGTAATTCATTGGGATAAATCTCTCATTCATATCACGTCTTATTTTTTACCACTCGGTAATCATCGAATAACCCTGAGATTTGCGTGACTGTTGAACGTTGTTCCACCACGTGAGAACATATCCAGAAAGTTGAGACTCAACTATCGCTACATGTTTCAAATTTCCATAACATTTATAGGTGAAAATCTTCTCAACTTTGTCTAACCAATCAATAAAGGCATCTGCATCGGATTTACCGTCAAATTTTGGAACTTTTAAATTTAAATCATGGGTTTGTTTAGTAAGAGCACGTGCAAGAGCTTCAATATCAACACCCCGTCCCTGCCTCTGTGACTGTCGCTCAAGCCCTGTCTCTATATGATAATCATCATCCTGGTACCTAGTAGCATATGGATGTCAAGGTACCTGGTAGCATATGAATTGTAGGTCTGACCCTGACCCAGTATACTGACCCATCATCATCAACATCCGTGTATTTTTCTCCTGAACCGTGCCTGAATCCATTGCTTGTGGGAGATTGTGTTCCTACAGAAATGGGTCGGTAACCTTGAAATACACCGGGAAGCGGTGGTTGAACTGGTGGTGGTACCGAGGTGGTAATCCCAGCTTGGGTTGGTGTCATTTGACTCGGGTGAATGGGCGGTGCCGTTTTGGGTAGATGATTTCCCTTAACAATACCCATATCAAAGTAACAAGGGTCGGGCCACGTCCATCGAGTCTCCGGACTTTGGGTTGGGTTCATATAGTGATTTGGAGAACCGACCCACATCTGTAGGTTGGGATCCCATAAGGTTGCATGGGCTTGAGCTTTACACATTCGAGTCCATGCATCATATTGCTCACGGGTCATGTGAACGGGTTGTGTCAAGTACTGCTGGTTTATAGGTGGGAACGAGTGACAGTGCTGGAACTAGTTTGAGGTGCCCACGGGCAACCCATGTGAAGAGGAGATGAGAGGAAAAGAGGTGTGATCAAGTGGTGTTGTTGTTGACGTTATTACCGTTTTTTGAATTTGAATGTGGTTAGGTTGTGGGTTGAAAAGAAGGAAACACATGGGTCCCATGAGAGTTAAAAGTTGGGTTGGTTTGGTGGTGAATCATTGGTTGGCTTTGGGTGAGGTTTGGTGGCAAGATGTGCGCCCCACTTAGACTTAAATCTGGGTCTGTTGGTTGATGCCAGGTCAGCAGTTCCGAGTTGCTGTTGTAATTGTATAACCCGCACATGATACTTCTTCACTCCCAAGCGCGGCTTCTTTTTGGTGTAAGCCTGCAGTGACAAAGTTTTCCAAACCGGCGCCAAACTTAGTTGAAGCTTCGATCATTCGAGTTCCTTGACCATGGGAACGAACTTCAGTATCTCTAATCCGATTTGTTGTCTCTTTTGCTGCACTCGTCTCTGCTACGCCAGCGACTATGCCGAACATCGACGCCAATTTGGATAAGGTTTCTCTTCCAAAACCGATCGGTTGGAATTGGGTTCCATCTGCTCTGGTGTCCACTCTGTTTGTGGGGTTTGGCAATGGTACAAAAGGGTTCACGTCTTCAAAATTTTCAGGGTTTTTCGCGAGTCTTCCATCGGATCCAGTGTCTGTTTTAGGCACAGTTTGTGGCAAGTTCGTCGACGGTACCTGTTGGGTGTTGGGTGGGTAGGGATTTGGAGAGTATTTGAAGCGATTGCCTCCATAAGCCGGTTGAACTTGTTGGACAATTCGTCGATCTCTTTGAACTTGTTGGACAATTCATCGAATCCATTGACTTTGTTGGTCAAATCGGCAACTTGACATGCGAGTTGAGCGTTTGTTAGTAGCGCCATAGGGATTGAAAATAACTATGATACCAATTTGATGTAAAATCAAGTCGCGGAAGCAAAAGTTGAGAGATTACGCTAACCTAATTGTGAAATTAGGGTTTCTTCTAAACTCTAAACTAAACTGAAATTAAACTCATATCAAAACTTAATTGAAAACTAAAACTTAATTCTCTTTAAATCATCAAACGAAAAACAATAAAACATAGTCTCCCCTTCTATAAAACACAAGGGATATTAAAATTAGTAACCTTAATTATAATATAAATGGAAATTTACTAAAATTGGGAAAACTTATTCCCTAAAATTTACTTAGAATCTCCAGCAATGAAGAGGCTTGAGTAAATATAGCAAAACTAAAGATAACTCGTAGACGGTGAGAAATGATCATGAGATGATGACAAACAGTCTGCACACACTAGAAGGAACACGATATTCAGATTCAGCACTCGGCTAGAAAACAGTGGGTTGTTTCTCTGTACATCAGGAAATCAAATTAGAACTCATAAAGACACAATAGCTAATAGTGGTACACCTGCTGTCAGGACAACCAACCCAATCCGCATCTGAAAAGCAATAAAACGAACACCCCCAAGAGAAGGATAAAATGAAATTCCATATCCAATCATATCTTTCTAATAACGAAGGATGTTTTTCATCAACCTATACATATCCCTTTGCTTAATTGGATAAAACTTAGTTATAGTATAAACCAAACCCTGATTCTCATAGAGTCTAGAGTAGCTTGAACTTCTTAAACCTCCCCGTGTTCGATACCCCGCTTACCTTTGCTACATTATAATCTCTAAATAAGTGGGATTATTGATTGACCCGGTAAAACGACCTATCCATTGGCAGTGGTGAGGCAACATAATGATTTAGTTATTTAGGGGCCCTTTAAAAAAATAAATAAATAATAGTTAGTTTGTTTATAATTATTTATACATATAAGCAACACTAGAAGTAGTATTACATTAGTAGTTAGTTAGTATAGTTATTAGGTAGAGTAGCTACTTTGGTTGTTAGGGTTCCATTGAACTTTGTAAAACGAACCTCTTTGGTGTTGGGCTGGTGGTTTGGGATCACCTTATGGAGAGATGAGATCGGTCACGAGTTCGAAACCTAACATCGGGGTCATACGCAAAGATTTATCTTGACTTAAAATAGAGCGTGCGGCTTGCGATACCGTGGCGAGTCCCGGGAGACTAGTTAGGAGAATGGTGAAAAATGATAAACTCGACGAACTTCCGGATTCCAAAAAACAAAAAAAATAAAAAAATAAAAATGGAAATTTCTCAAACCAAACACGATGTGTTTGTTTGAGGATATATAAAAAGTCTTACAAAGTTTGAAAACTTCACCGATGAATAAGGAAAACTTGGAGGAAGAGTTATGTACACTTTCTCAGTTAAACACCATTCATAAAAGCATTATTTACATACATTTGAGATAATCCTCATTGTCGAGTAGGCACTAGCAATCAAGTGCCGAACAATGATCAACTTTGCTAGAAAAATAAAGTTTTCCTAATAATCACACTCTTGTGTAAAGCAGCGAGTAGCAAGACAAACTTTGTATCGCTCCCACTAATCCATTAGATTTTTTTTATTTACTTTATAAATTCAACAGATTTTTTTTTAAACTCCTCATCCATGGCCTAACGCTAAAGAAGATTAACGTTGGCCTCTTTATAGCGTGTTGGTTCGGAATGACCATTGATAATAGTCAGAAATAAAACAAACTTAATATAATACTAAGAATTGGAAAAACTCAACTTATCAAGAGCTCATCCAATGGATGTAGGAGTCATTGGTATATGCTTAGAAATGGACACAATATTAGGTGTGTAAGATGTAGGAGTAAAATTATCAGTTGGAAACCGATCAACATACTGCAACTCACTCTCATAGATTTCTCGTGATCAATCAGAATAAGATACAAGGGATGCGTTCTAAGACTAATCATACTCCTTCCTCAGCCGAGAGTTGCTGAAAGCTGCTGGTAATGAAGAAAGGCTAGGTGATAATGTTTGTTAACTCTGTGGAGGAACTGACGGTGGTGACGGATATGCATAGTGAACTGCCATAACAAAGTTGCCAAAGGGATCCCGAAGATAGCAGGCATATATATCTGACCGACGATTTTGATCGGAGATACAATATATGGGTGCCTCCTTAAGAGTTGGGAAATGAGTCCTATCAAGTAGATGAATTCTCGCATACTCAAACTCGGGATTGAACCTGCAAGAAACTGAAACATCCTAGTCTTTTCCACTATCTTCGCATAAATCTCTTCTGCCGTGGGTAGAGTAGAAACTTTTGTACTTGGTGCACTGGCTGACCAATTGATGAAGCTATCATAGTAAGATAATTCTTCTCAACCCGATCAAAGTCTCGCATAATACATCCCCTAAGTCCGAGTATCCTGTTTAAAATTCTCAATCTCATTAGAAAATTGGAAAATCTTAGTATTATTCTCTCGCTGAAAATAAACCTTGCGAAGTGATTCCCTAATCAAATGCGCATTGCTTGTGATTAAGTATCCAACGAAGATCGCCGACTGCATAGAATTAATCAGTCAAGTTCACACCATCGAATGATCGAAGAACCACTTAGCATATTTCGGATCTGATTCGGCATATTCGGTCTCTTTACTAAGAAAAACCCTATCTTTTCACGGCCACCTGCAAACAATTTCACGGACTGCACTTATCGAACAAAATTCAGGCCATCTAGTAGATGTGAGGTAGTCTTCAGATTCAGATTATTATGAACAGAGCTGAAGGACTGGACATCTTCACTCGTTCCAATCTGCGAATCGGTCGAACTTTAACTAGACTCGTCACCGATAACCATCTCGATCGATTACCTTAAATAAGCTAAACATATCTGAGATTTAGATCAGGATCTATCGCATATCCCGAAAGTGTGGAAGCTTAAGTTGTGATTAGAACAGCGTTATCGGAGAGACAAAGACAATCGTTCTTCAATGACAGGAGAGAAAGATAACGGTGGCGTGAATCAGACCAAAAATGGTAACTCGCTCTAATAGGTGAACTCGCTCTCGCTATGATATAATGTAAAAATAAATAAGAGGGTGAAAATAATACTCTTAAATTAATTTATTTGATTACATCATACTCTCTCATTATATAGGATATGATCATTAAGCTACTTTTATTACTACCCAATGTGGGACTAAAGTAGTATATGGTGACATATAATAAAACATAATAATAGTCCCGCTAATAACTATTTGTGTCTCTTCTTATGTTTCTGTAAGTGAGAAAGAAGTCTTTGGGTTCATTGTTGCTCGGTTGGTATTGCATTGTAGTTCAACCTTGCCGCTTTAAAGTGTTTTAGTTAAATATCTATTAAAGATTTGCTGAGAGATTAGAGTTATTCTAATCACAAAAGCGACGTCTGACATAAAAAAAATCCTTACATTTAACTGATATCATTTCAGGGATGCAGCTGCCCTAGCACACTTTTGGGACTGGTTGGAACAGGAAATTCATAAGAGTTCGAAAATTACTGAAGTAAAAGCTGCTGAAAAACTTTTAGAATTTCGTGCGAAGCAGGCTGGTTTTATGGATACAAGTTTTGACACTATTAGCGGTATATCATTATTATATTTTTCTTTTATTTAGCTTATCTTTTATGCTTTAAATGTTTTGGCAGTTATAACCACAGATGCATGCAAATATTTTCTTTTTGTACATTTTATTTTCATAATATAGAGATAAAAGTCAAAAACTTCAGTTCTCACTCTAAATTTGTTCGTCCCAAGTTGATCTTTATATCGTGCAAACATATGATGTTAAGGCCCTGTTAATGTGTGATTTTCCAATACTGCATTATTGCAAAAGTGCTTGAAGTATTAATTATAGTTATTTCGCAACCACAGAAGAAATTCTTTAGGAATGACTAGAAATAGGAAATGTTCAGCTTGTCATTTTGTTAAAAGCAATTAGCAGAAACCTTTAACATCTACTTTTAGTGAACACTCATTTTTTTGAGTATTTACGTAAAAAGTGCTAAATTGGACGGTATCGTATTTAGCGCTATGAGCAGCAGGTCCTAAATCTATTTACATCACTTTTTCCTTTATAACTACAAATATTTGTGAACTGTGAATGATAAACTAAGTTTTGTGTCTAGTGTGTATATGATGTTTAACCTTTTATCGTTTAGTCGGTTTCTAATGAGAGTTTAATAACATTTTAGCGTCTGGTGCAAATGGAGCTATAATACACTACAAACCAGAGCCGGAGAACTGTAGTGTTGTGGATGCTAAGAAACCCTTCTTATTAGACAGCGGCGCTCAATATGTTGATGGTACAACAGATGTGACAAGGACAGTACATTTTGGTGAACCTTCTCCATGGCAGAAAGAATGCTTCACTCGTGTATTGCAGGTGCGTCACCCACTTTAGTATTAGTTGCTATGTAGATATATGTAGCCATTGAAGCAGATATACATATATTGTAAACTGACTACAATAATCGGTATTTCTGTTATCAAGGAATAGTATAATAGTGTTGAATACCTTTCTAGGCGCAGTAATTTCTAAAATATCAGATATACCGTGACTGTTTCGGCAAAAATATTGTAGAGGTTTCGTCACCTTGATAAAGCCCAAAGGCTCAGATTATTTGGTCTGGTTACTAAAGTTGCATTTTAGAAATGAGGTGTTCTCCTTGAAGTCCATCTCATCCTCGTGGGGCAGTTTTTACATGCAGGCATCAGAATTTGAGGTGTCAAATAAATGGTTGTACTTTCCTCGAAACACGTTTCTCTAAATGTGGTGCATCTGAGGCGTACGTCAACCATCTTGAGGATGTTGGACGAATGGGAAGGACACAAGACCTTTCCTTCTTGCAACTCTAGAGACGTTTGGCTTATTTCATTAAATAACCAGTGTAATTATCCAAATAGGCCAGACTGAAAGTGTTTCAGGTTTTGGATAAGGAGCTCTCCAAGACCGGCCCTGAAATATTCGAGGTTGTAGTTCCGTAAGACCTACAATTCAACCTACCAAACATTTGGCGTCGTTTGGGGATTTTGGCCAATTGACAGAGGCGCGCCACTCTCTGGTTTGTCATTGGCTTCTTATCTTTCTTCTCGGTACCAGTTCTTCCTCTTTATCTCATTTTAGGGTTAGAGCTGTTGGACGTAGTTGTGTGCTTGCTTGCGATATGGGATGGTTGCCAGTAACTGTAGTGGCGAAGAAAATCCGGACGGTTTTTCATTTGATATCTAAGTATGAGTTTGATAACTTCAGTCCCCAGGGATGTCGACGTGTGCTTGCCTCGAGATCCTTACTGCGATATTCGGGAGGCTACCTCAGGGATGCGCGTCGCAGTTTCATGGGAATTTGGTGGTCTGTCCATGGTGGGTGAACGTTTGTAGGGCTTCTAAGTGCCCATTTACTGTGGGTGGACGACCATGTCCCTTCGAGGGCCTAAAGCTAACAATAAAATTGGGGCCCTCCGTTGTAAATAAATATTAGTAAGCAAAAAGAGAAGAAACGCAAATTCTTTGAGGGAATCGAATTTAAGATCTCCGCAGCATAACTAAATGGTTATGGTGGTTCGGGGAAGAGGAAGAAGGATTGTTTAGTTGTTATTTCTAGATTTGGTCTGATAAAATTATGGTGGAGTAGTAAGAAAGTTGTCGAGACCATTGGGTGTGAGATGTGAAGAGGGGTGATAAAATTCATTGAGAGCTTTGGTGAAGGAGTTAGGATTACCATTGGGCTCTGGACCCAGTGGTGGTTGTGACCCTCCACCAAGAGAGGAGTCGTGGGTTCGAAACCCCATGGGGTTGGAAACTCAGGGTTACGGATCCCTATATAAGGCTTGCCTTTAAAAAAGAAGAAGAAAAAGGAGTTAGGATTGGAGTTGGAGTTGGTGATAGGGTGAGATTTTAGGAGGATTTGTAGCTCCTTTATTCATCAATTAAAGAATTGTATTATTTGTTATTCTCCTTATGAGACAATTATGAGTGCGCAAGGCCACAACTGAAGAACTTGGGCTGTATTGGTAAGTTGACTGGTTTTGGGGAAGTTGATAAGGTGCTTGTTTTTATTGTGCCAATGGAGTATTCTATGTGAAGACATTCTACATGGCATTGGATAATCCAACTCATGATACTTCTTTCACCTTCCCACAAAAAGAAAATTTGGGTTCCTAAGTTGCCTTCTAAGTTGTTTTTTTGTTTTGTTTTTGCTTGAACATTGTTGTGGGATAAAACACTTAATATTAGCAATCTTCGTAAGCGCAAATCTTTAGCTATCGTTTTTGTTTAATGTGTAAAAGAGATGGGGAATCCATTGTTCATTTTTTCCTTTTTGCCACTACGTAAGAGTGTTCAGGTTGATTGTTCATTGGGATTGGCTTACCGTGACTACATTTCAGTAATAATAAGGAGCTCTTAATAAATTGGAAGATGAGAAACCTCATGGAACGGGGTAAGGTGTTATGGCGCTTTCTACCTTTTACGTTAAGGCAGTCATGGTTTCTATTAAATGATTCATTTATTTGTGGAGTGAAGCCGTGATGGATATAACAGGACATCCTTTGTATTTCTTATAGTGAAGTGAAGGTTACTATCACGGGCTTTACATGATGGGTCTTGTGGCGAGGGGTGGTTTCTTGACGGTTTTTACCTTTGTTCTTTTTGGCCGCTTGGAGAGTCGTGTATTTTTTTTTTACTTTTTTTTGTTCTTTTGTATCGGTGTTGTGTTTGTTTTTTCATCAATAAAGTTTATATTTATCGAAAAATGAAGAAACAAACCATTATACCAAATGCCCATCTTTTATTTATATACATTTTGTGTGTAAGTATATAAAGTTGGAATTTCTTGGAGCCTATTTCCATTATAATTTGTAGCCGACACGGCTGTTTGCTGTGCGATGCCCAGGGTTGGGCCTGCATCTTTCCATGAAAATACTATCAGATGTGATATCCTGTAATCTTATAACAAATGATTGACCAACTGGTTTCACAATGACAGGGTCATATAGCTCTGGATGAAGCAGTTTTCCCTGAAAATAGTCCCGGTTTTGTTCTTGACGCCTTTGCCCGTTCATTCTTATGGAAGGCTGGACTTGATTACCGGCATGGTATTTTTTCTGAACTTTCAGCAGTTACATATTATGGAAAGAACTCTTTGATTATTTAAATGGAAAATAAAAGATAGTAACCCAAACACTTCCACTGCTTCCTTTGTGTTTGTTAGGAACTGGCCATGGTGTAGGAGCTGCCCTAAATGTGCATGAAGGCCCTCAAAGTATAAGCTTTCGGTTTGGAAATATGACTCCTTTGCAGAAAGGCATGGTTGTCAGCAACGAACCTGGCTATTATGAAGATCATTCTTTTGGTATTAGGATTGAGGTACACTTTCCTTTCGATTTACACGAACTATTTATGCTGCAAAATTTTCATTAGTGTCATTTATGTATCTCAAGTCCATTTAACCCTTGCCTGATTGTATATCTGCTTAAATATCCTATAGCCGTGATACTCGTATATTTTTACCGTTTAGATAATAACATAGTAACTCCGTTTTTAGAATTTAATTTCAGCCTTATAGGGCTTTTATGGCTTTATGTTGCCCATGGGCAATTTAGCCTTCTAGTTTCAATGAAACCACCTCTTCTATTCTCAATCCACCTTTACGTTGCTTATAACAATATTTGGAAAGGAGGGAACGGTAGAATGTTCAGAATTAAAGCCCCATCTTGTTGCAGCATATATCTATAACATCTATAATGAGGTTCAAATGAGATGCAAAGCTACTTCACGTAAACCTTTTTATATTAATATTGTTGGGACCACCACTCTTACAATACTGATATAAAAAGGTTATTAATATGGAGAGTTATTATGATGTGAATTGTCATCTAATAGTCGTTCTCACCGTCGACGCATTATCTTTATTATTTTATTTTGATTCAAGCCTCTCCATTGTTGGAGATGCTAAGTAGATTTTAGGGACTTGCTTGTTTAACTAACACAAGGTTAATGAGGAAGTTTTCCCAATTTAAGTAAAATTCTATTTAGATTAGAATTAGGGTTGCTAATTCTAATCCCCCTTGTATTCTATAAAAGGGAAGGTCTAGGTTATTTGTTCTTCAGTAGTTGTTAGAGTTGTTTTGTTTATTGAGTTTTCCTCTGAATTAACCCTAGTAGAGATCTAGTTCAAACTTAGTATAAATCAAATACGAATTAAGCTTCCGCGTTTGTAGATTCACATTAATTGGTATCAGAGCCGTGCTCACATCCCCGGTGTCGCAAGTTTCAAGACCAAGATGCCTCGTGGAAGACCCGCGACGAAGAAACCTACACTCGCTCAAGATGTTGCGAAATTGACGGAAATAATCTATAATCGATAGGTTTATTGAGGCCTCCCTCCCTTCCCCTCCCCCCCCCCCCCCCCCCCCCCCCCCCCCCCACACCAACGACGATTTTACCGCCTATTTACGACGACTATCCCGAAGAAAATAAAGGCAATTTTGTTACTTGATAGTACGGACATGAGCAATTTTGTTTCTACTCATCCAAATTGCATTTAAGCAAGAGAGAACACCATTCACCCACAGGTCAGCCAAATTAGAGTTGTAAGAGGGGGCCAACTTGAATATGAAGATTAGAGACCAGGTTATTATAGTTAGGTTAACAAGTGAACTGAGACAACTCCATATGTATCTTGCAAATGGGCAATGTAGTAACAGATGTTGAGTACATTTTCCACCTGCAATTTGCAAATTCTGCATTGTGAAGCCAGGTGTATACCTCTTGTTTGAACCTTAGAGTCAGTGGGAATAGCATTCTGTATAACCCTTCAACCAAGGTTAGAGTGTCTAGGTGAACAGTTAGGTCTCCAAAGAAATTTACACCACCAACATATGTCAAACTTCTTTCTAATCTGCTCATGACCAATCTTAGCAAATAAGTTACCTTGTAAATCAAGCTGATAAAAGCTCTTATCCATGCCAGAAGGATTAAGAAAAATGCTGCTTAGGTTAACCCCTGCTTTATATAAAATCTGCATTTCAACTTCAGGTACCATTTTGTATAAGATTAGAAACCATAGGCTGTATGCTTCTCCATTGTACATGAGAAAGAGCAGGAACATCTTTAAGAGGACCAAGGCCTGTCCAGTTATCAATCAATGCATGAACTTTAGTACCGTCTCCATTAGATAACTGGACAGGCCTCCATTTCTGGTGAAGTATTTAGCCTTCATGTATTGAAACCACAGCCCTTCTTTTGGAACAATTCCCCATGCAAGCTTCATGAGCATGGCTTTGTTTACATCTCCCTGTTTTCTTAAACCGAGATCCCCCTCATTGAGAGGCTTGCAGCACTTCTCCCAAGCAACAGTGATACCCTTTCTCTTGTTTGGATCTCCAGTCCATAAGAAGTTTCTTAAGATGAGTTTCCCTTCCTTAAATTGAGGTAGACCATTTATACACAAACATGTTATAAATTGGAATGCTAGCAAGTACAGAATTAGCAAGAACTACCCTCCCTTGAATAGATAACATTTTACCAACATAGGAATTTGCCCTTCTCTTTATTTTGTATACAATAGTTTTCAAACAAGCAGTAGTAACCCTCTCTTGAACTAGAGGTACCTCAAGGTACTTTTCAGGAAGTCAACCTTCACGAATACCAAATAAAGATTTGATATTATTTCCCCTAGCAAGAGTAGTACCACCAAAGAAGAGTTTACTCTTGTTCAAATTTATCCATTGTCCAGCAGCATCTTGATACTCATCCAACAGTTTTTTAAGAGCCCTAAGGCCTCTGATAGCACCATTAGAGAAAATAAGAATATCATCAGCAAATAAGAGATGGGAGGGGCAATGAATACCCTTATGAGAGGTCATGGGAAGTACAACCGAATTATCTCGGAGCCAAGATATACCCCTGCTAAGAACCTCTTCTGCAAAAGAAAATAAGAGAAGAGATAGATGGTCTCCTTGCCTAAGACCCCTAGATGCTTGAAAAAATCCACAAGGACCTCAATTGATCATAACAGAGGTGTTGATACTTTGGGGAATGCAATGAATCCAGTTACACCAGGTATCTGAGAAGCGTAGCCAAAAGGAAGTTCCCATCTAAAGTGTCAAAGGTCGGAGAGATATCAATCTTAAGGCCAACATTGCGATCCCATTTTTTGTTATTCAATTCATTAACTAGCTCACTAGCTAGCCCAATGTTAGTTTGAATGTTTCTTCCAGGTATGAAGGCTCCTTGATGATAAGAGATAACCCTAGCAGTTACTGTTTTAAGTCTTGATGCCATTATCTTGGTTATTATTTTAAAGCAAAAGTTACTCAAGCAAATTGGCCTGAACTGGTTCAGCGTGAACCATAACTGCTTGTTCCTCTTTGGGAACCAAGATAATGAAACTAGAGTTAAAACCCTTAGGGCTGATACATTCAATAAAGAAAGATATATCAACTTTGCATACCACTCTGCGAACAATTTGCTAGTACTTTTGGAAAAAGAAACCTTGAAACCCATCTGGACCTAGAGAACTATCAACTTTCATATCAAACACTGCTTATTTAACCTCATCAGGGCTGGGAATAGCACAAAGAGAGGTATTATCATCATCACTGACTAGTTTTGGAACCAACTTCATTAAATTAGGGTTAGGGACAACCCTACCATCTGATTTGAACTTATTTTCATAAAAACTCACAATATAGTCAGAGATATTAGCATGAGTAATAAGATTAGTACCATCCTCCTCATTGTTGGTTATCATAGCCTTTTCTCTTTTCATTTTGGTAATGCAATGAAAATACTGAGTGTTTTTGTCTCCTACATTGATCCAATTCAGTCTTGATTTTTGGTGCATTAAGCCTTCATGCTTCATGCTGAGATAGAGTTTTATTTAAGAAATTTTTTGCTTCCTTTACTTCAACTGCAACCATGTCATTGCTAGGATATAGCTGTTGTAGTTCCTGCAAATCCAAGATATGCTCCCTCTGATTAGTGATGTTCTGCTCAATGTTGCCAAAGATGTCTTGTTTCCAAGTCTTGATAACAGCTTTAACATTCTTCAGTTTAGTCCTAAGAACAAATATTGGAGCTCCACTAACACTTTCCTTCCAAACTGCGTCTATAAGGTCATATAATGTAGGGTGGTCAGCCTATACCTTACAAAACGTAAATGGGATATTAGAGGGTTTGGATATTGGTGAGTCCCAACTGACTATAATAGAATGGTCTAAATTAACCCTAGGGAGAACCCTAGTTTTCTAGTTAACAAATTTAGAAGCCCATAGTTCATTGTGAAGAGCTCAATCCAGTAAGCAGTAAATTCTGTTGTCCCCAATTTGCCCATTACACCAAGAAAATTGAATGCCCAACCTGTCACATTCCTCCAGCTTACAAGAGTTTAGGAAGTCATGGAAGTTCTGAAAAGGTATTACAGAGCCCCTAACTTTTCATCATTGGACATAATGGAATTGAAGTCACCAAATAAAGATCAAGGAATTGGCCATCTCTTGAGTTGTTTAAGCTCAGCCCAGAGTACTCTTCTATCTATGATACTACAACTAGCATGGATACAGGGGAGAAGTAGATCATTATAGTAGATAGTTATTTGTTGTTTTGAGAAGAAAGTTACCTCAGGGACAACCATACTTTCCCTCCAAAACAACCGTAGGTTAGGCATTTCACCATCTTCACCATTAGTAATAGGTTTGTTGCAATAATATCTTAGTTTGAACTTAAAGATATTGCAGCTAGTAGGCCAAATTTTAAGTTTTACAAGGCAAATGAAATCAGGTTTAAGTGACTTAACCATATTTCTTAAATAAACTTCAGTATTGTGATTGCCACCTCCCTTAACATTCCAATAGAAAGACATCATTGGGAAACTGTTTTGGAAAGTTTTATTTGAGACCTAGTGTTAGGCTTTGGTCCAGTAAGTACTTTGGGATTCTTAACATACTTTCTTCTGTAGGTAACCAGAGTGAACTTGCCTTGACCATCATCTTGTACATCCTGTACAGTTGCTTCTACTGTAAACCCCTTATGTGTCATTAGTAATATCTCCACCATCATCTGAAGGAGAAGAAGACTTATCATTCTCATCTGAAGAGGGATCTGATTGACCACTCCCTTCAGCATCATAGGGGTAAGATTCATTTTCAGTATCTCCCCAGTTGCTTATTTGTAGTGCACCCAACCCAGAAAAATTCATGGCTTGATCACAACCTAGACCATGATCTTGAGACTCCATCAATGACAGCTTTTCTTTTTGAGCTTGTGAACTAGTAGTTTCATTGTTAAGTTTCTTAGTACTTCAACTTCCCTCTGCTGCTCTTTATCAGTGACACCCATAGGGAGAGTATTAGGATTAGCTGAGGTACCCTCTGGCCTTACCATTCCTGGATAGTACACTAATTGTGATATTTCAGGCTCTACTGCATTGTTATGACTAGTATGAGCTTCATTAGGGACAACTTTTTCCTTGCCTTTATTTTCTGCTTTCCTATTTTTCTCCTTCCTTTCCCTCTTGTTTTTTTTCATGTTTGCTTTAGCTTTGTCACCCTTAGCAATGGCCTCTTTGATGGTTCTACATTCTGAAAAGACATGGCCTACACTTACAGTGAGAACAAAATTTCGGAGGATCAAGGATCAATACTTGCTGGGTTATCTCTACCCCTTTCATCATCTAGGGTAAAGGAGCTTATAACGGGCTTGGAGAAATCAATTTCAACTAGAACGCTTGCATAGTAACCATATTCTTTGTTAAGATTAGCTCTATCATCCCTAATAGGAGTGCCCAAGGCTTTCCCCATAGACATAAGATTGTGAACAGACAAAAATTCAAGGGGAAGCTTAGGAAACCTCACCCAACACACAGCACAAGTGTTTTTGTGTTCATCAGGATCAAACCTTCTAGACCACCGCAACAGTCTAGAGGTTGTCTTTCTTTGAACCAGGTACCAACCCAACCAAACTTTCAGTTTATTATCTTCATTATCAAGTCTGATTACAAAGAACCCTCTTCTCAGGGCTATAAATTTGCATGTACCCTTAGTCTCCATTTGGAAATGGCTTGAAGTCTAATTTGCTCTAGTGTAATACTCAACATAGGCAATTTTCCTATAAAACTCATCTTATAGTACTCAAGTTCAGGTTTAACTGAGTTCTTGGATAAGGTGACAATAGTTCTATCTCCTACAATTGTAGGGTTTGAGAGAGTACTAGATGCAACAGAATTCAGTGATACGTTACCTCTAAGTTTTTCTGCATATGTAGGAACAGCAGGCAGCCCCTCCTTCTCAGAGCTAGCAATAGTAGGGTTTGCATGGTTTTCTGCAGAATTAGGGTTTACACCTTCTTTGCCTTAGGCATTGACCAAAGCCGACATCTTGTTAGCAACAATAGGATCCACCACATTGCCATCATCCTTCGAGAGTACTTCTCCATCTTTCCTTGACTCTGTCATTAGGCAGACTTGATTGTTGTTTAAGCATTGTTACCCTTATTGCTAGGGTTTTCACCAACTACGTCGACATCATCAACCTCCTTAATTGATCCATTATTGTTGTAGTCTTTTAGTGGTTTCAAACCACTCGAAGCTTCTAAAGAGAACAGATCTATATTAGATAGATCAATCAGGGTTTTGGGAGTCTATAATCAATGAAAGATAATTGAATTTGAGAAGAAGAACGAGTAGATATGAAGAAATCGAAGAGAAATCAAAACAACAACACCAAACTCTCCCCGGCTGATCTCTTCGTAGGCCAGGAACCTTAGTATTATCATAGGTAATGAGTAGACTATATGACAAAGCCAGCTCTGTAGCTCTATCTATTTTAATTGGCACTTTAACTATACTTGTAAAATTTTCCCAACCCTTCAGCATTCAGCATCTTTCGTCTTTAGAGGTATATTTCTCAGATTAATCCACAAGGGCAGAGACTTAAGTTCAACACTTTCCACCTCTATAAATGGTCTCCAAGGCCTTTCGATGAATAATCTACTAGCTATATCTTGTGGACCGTTCTCAATGACTTCTTCTCTATCCTCAGCACAGTTGCATTTAAAGAAGAACACATTAAATCCATGAGATGTCATTTCAAATTCTCCCTTAAGTTTCCATAGCTTTGAGAGAGTTCCCTTAACAAAATTATAAGGCAGTTTCCTTCCACTAAAATTTCCAACCAGATGGTTCTCATAGTTCTTGTTGTTCTCTTTAGCATCCTTAGGTGATATGGTAATGTAAGCATTGCCATTTATTATGGTATGAGTATACTTGAGGGAAATCTTACCTCTCATTGTGGATGGAGCTCAATATAGCTCTGCCCAACTGTTGGTCTGAGTTTCTACTTTCTTCTCTGGTTGTGTATTAGATATTGCTGATACTGTCAGTGGCTCTTTCCCTTCAGAGTGTTGTGAGCTAAGCTCACAATTGGTTGTGTTACACTTCCCTTTTCTACACTTCTGAAAAAAATTCTTCAGGGTAGGGTGGTCCTCCAGCTCAATCGTAGTTCCCTCCATGTCACTACTTTCCTCCTGTTGGTTAATCTTGTTTTTCTCCACCCCACTGCTTTTTGCAACTTCTTGTATCTGGCCCCCATGTCCAGTATCCTTGTGTTCAATCCCTTCACCTTCTCTCTTTGTTGTTGTTATTTCAGAATTTGTCCTCTCTCCATTTGCATCAGTATCATTATTATTGTTCAAGGCTGGTACAGTCTTATGGCACATTTTGAAGCAGAAACCTCCTTTGTTGATATACCATTTTTAAAGTCTTGGATGCAGGTAGTAGGATCACATTTGGTAGTAGGATCAACCACTGTACCCTCATGGTTGCCAGGGCAGTCCACAACATCGACCTCTTGAATAGTTCCCTTGGGGTCCATGCTAGCAGTTATATTTTTTGCAAGATAAGCAGAACTTTAATTAAGAAAGAAAAAGAGAAACTATTACACCAATAGGCAACTAGGACAAAAACAAGGCAACTCAAAATGAGAAACCAAGTGAAAAGCCCTGTCAACAAAACCTGCAGTATTCTTCCCCTGGGACTTCAACTGCAAGAAATTGAGGTTTCTGTACATAGCTCTCAATCACCCCTTTATTCAGTCTGCAAGCTCTTTTTGACATTTTATCTTAGCCAAAGTAAACCTCTCCCCATGTTGAAGGGAATCTGAGTCTTTGAATTTTTTTTCAAACATTCAACGATCTTGCTTCAACAGTCCATGGAATTTCATTCTTAAAAGCTGCCGCTTCCAAATCAGATTCTATCTAAAGCTATCTCCCACGCAAAAAAACAACCCTTCAATCACAGCAGAACATCCAGCAATGAAGTTGGGAATCGCTCCCAACCCATTGGAGAGTGCACCACCACCTGACCCTGACTGTTTCTCAGCATAACCCCTTCCCCTCCAGTCCCAGGTTCATCTATTGCAGCTCCATCAGTGTTAATTTTCAATTCATCCTGCCTCGGAAGGTGCTAGTAATACCACCATTTTCTCCTTCAACATTTGTGTTTCTGCTTTTCAGGCTCAACGGGTCTTTCTGAAATTGTTTTAGCAGACTATCTTCAATCTCCACCACTTCTTCATCTGTAGTAGAGATTTCCTTTCTCTGGGGATATTTTGGGTACCAATTGTATTGATAGAGCCACTCAGATCAGGGTATTAGGTTTGCTGAAACTGGCATCTGTTTTTGCAGTAATGCCCTACTTACTATAACTAGAAAGATTTGGTCTGGATTACATATGGAGGTTGAGATCGAGCTCAATCATGTGGCAAACAGTAAAACTGGTGAAAACTAACCCATAATGGCTTAGCTGCCCTTGAAGATTGGATGGTGATCACCAAATGCTATATAAAATAAATTACTGAATTGCCATTAAGCCATTCCTGCTATTGTGCACTTCCCGAGCTAACCAAGACTGCTGAATTGCATGTACCGCTTCTGTTTTTAGCATTACCTTCTTATAAGGCAAATTCGGATTGTTGTAAACTGTTAAATTGCATATACCACTTCTATGTGTGAGCAACAGGATGAGCACACTATGATTTGAAGTTAACCTTTATTATGATCGTCGATGCTTTTAGGTTTTACGCCTTTCAGCTGTCTTGCTCGTATTTCTCATTGTAGCACATATTCCTACTGGGTTGAAGTTTTATTCTATCTTGTCCCACGCTTTTCTTACATTCAATGGTATATATAAGGACATTATCTCATCCTTCTATTTCCTGCAGAATCTTCTTTGTGTGAAAGAGGTTAATACACCTAACCGCTTTGGAGGAATTGGATATCTGGGTTTCGAGAAGCTCACGTTTGTTCCAATTCAGGTATTGAACGAACTTCCTTGTACTTACTACTAATCTTTACTTCTTCTGAGTGCGATATCTTTATCAGAAGTGGAAGTAATTCATAAGATTTACCTAAGATAACTTTCAAATTAATGTTTTTTATTCTTGGATGTATACAACCTATTATTAAAGTGAACTGATCAACATATCAACAAGACGAAGACAGTAATAACGGGGGTGGGGTGGTTGGCACCAATTCCAATTAGTAGTTGGAGCTCTACAGTGGCAATTCAATCATTACAGCAAAGGAATTATTGAAATCGGAATTTATTATTTTGTAGCTCTAATTTCTTACATAATGGACCTCCATCTACCTGCAAGTCTTTCAACAAAATACCTACAAGCTCTTCTATGCTTTGCTCCAATTAGTCTTCAAACACTTTGTTCAAGTTTTTCTATTTAACCTTGTAGAGTTTGTTTGACAGCAATTTCAACTTGAATGCATCATCTGTTTTGATACCGTGGTTATTTTGTGCAGTGTAAAATGATTGACTTGTCTCTGGTGTCTGTTACTGAGGTCGATTGGCTGAACAATTACCATTTACAAGTTTGGAAGAAGGTTAGTTATCTTAGACATTATTAAAACCTTTACCAACCTTCTTCTTTATATCTCTTTTAGTTACTTGTCCTGAGTCATCAATTTATCTTCTTGGTCCCGATTTTGCAGGTTTCACCATTGCTTGAAGAAGGCTCTGTTCGTGATTGGCTTTGGAACAATACCAGGCCAATTACCAAACAGTAGCTTAATTCTGATAGGATGTTTATGAGATATAATCAGAAAATTGTTGTATACAGTATTTTGTATTGATGACAGTACAGAAGATATTCTTGACGATCTCATTTCAGATTTATGCAGAAAATTATTGTATTGATGGTACCTTAGATTTCTGTACTATCTTACTTTATATTTAAAACCCGCTAATTTAAGCTATTGTGTGTATATAAAATGAAAATTACCCGACAAAATACTTTTTAATACCATCCTACGCAAATAGAGTCCAACTGAACAACGTTCCTTAATGAATACTCTGAACGTGAATTACCCTTTTTACCCCGTACTAAAACCACTTATTTACAACCAAAAACAGTTGTAAGTTTGCAGATAGTCAGCAGTAGTCGAAGTACATGCAGTCACTTCAGCCTAGTTGAATATTTACTTTAAAAGCCATAGATATTTCATCGAGATAAAAATTTCCTCGAAAATTAAATATATATTCCCCCACTCCCACATTTCCCAAAAAAATGCTTCAAAGACTTAATACGACGCCTCGATATCAACCATTCTTCATCAAAACTTGTATCAACCGCCCTCATGGATGGCTATAAATTCATCATACTCTCCGGGAAGAAATCTTATCGAATGCTGCAACAAATCAAACTAATTCAAAATAAGTTTTACGTATAACTCTGCAACAACTCCTATTCACGGTAATTTCATTTGTTTCTTTAATTGTATTTTATAATGTTCTATTGCATTTTCATATGTTTCGTTAGTTAATGCCATTTGTTCTCGTACTTGTTTGTAGCCAGATGCCTAAGAAACAAATATCCAAGAAGCAAATGCCCAAGAATGAATGAATATCATCCTGGGGTACATTTTCTTGACAAGGGTCATGCATCTGAGATTAGGAAAAGACACTTCTCCAATAAACCATGCAAACATTAAGAGGGACGAAATCACAAGAGTACTTGAAACCTATCTAAACTTGTTTGGGCACATAATAGGTTGTCTCTTGTCATTTACTATACCTTTTTGTCGGTTACTAAGATTTGTCATTAATAGTCTGTCATTTATGTTCATCTATCTTTGTCATTTATGTTTGTCATGTGTGTTTGCTAAAATATCTCCAGTGTGTTTTTATCACTTATAGGCTCTCTATTTGTCTTTTGTCATTTATTTTTATGAATGGATTGGTTACAGCTGCATCTTCTCTACATTTTGGAGGAGGTTTTTCTCCTACTTAATAAAGGAAGGAATGTTGATAGAAAGTATGTTGACATGGTCGACGATCTTGTAAGATTCCAGGAGTTCCCCTGGGGTCGCGCAGTTTACGATTCGCTCACCCTATCTTTTTTGCAAATAACGTCAGTGTCCAAATTTGTATCACTACACGGATGTGTATGGGTTCTCATAGTTTGGATCTTTTTACTATTTCTCAATATGGCACCTCGTAAAATGCAAGATCGGAGGCATTTATTTCCATGGCGCCGAAGTTGGAGACTTGATAAGATTTGGTTCAGTAAAATAAATAAATTCAGAGACATTCTTAGTACCCCACAATTGAATTCTTCGACTCTGACGCCTAAGGCTGTGATTTAGACAACACAATAGTTGCTGAAGCCAATGAATGGACTAGGAGGAGAGTTGTGATTTTGGAATTTTAAGTTCACATGCCATTGATCCCTAAAAAAAGTAGAGGATAGGGGAGAAACATTCCTCATGATTTTACAAGAGAGGGAAGCTCATTTTGGGGGATGGTGACAAAGAAGAGAACAATTATGAGGTAAACTCTTACCTATCTTCCTAATTGTTTACATCAAATACACTTGGTTGCATGAAAATTCTTTTTAAGGGGATAACATTGTTGGGAAACTCGTAATGTTAATATATGTTGATAAGATTGAAAAAAAAAAAAGGAATCAGTGCTAGTTGATAAAAAGAACGAAAAAGACAAGTTTAACGAGGACGTTTTGGAGATCCCTTTAGTATCGGAGCCTGCAGAGAGATATGCAAATGAAGTAAATTTTCTTAATCGTTATTTTTGTCGGTGTATGTGCTAAATTTGCCATCTGTTTTGTGTTTGAATATCATATATTGTTGTTGCTTTAAGGAGAATCATGTAGTTGAGTATTCTGATGATGATGATTGCTTTCATAACCTTGAAAACTTTGAACCTTAGGAGGAATTTTAGTTCTTTACTGTGTTGATCCCTTAGTTAAAGAAGATTTGGAATTGATAGATTTGCTAGATGAATCACCCCAATAAGTTAACGCTCAGGTAGAGATAATCAAGCATTAAATAAACTCTCTTTTGGAGCAAAAACTTATGATCAACTTGGAGACAATCTTGGGGGAACCCTTCTATGCGCACAAGAAGGTGATAATGTCATGAGGAAGTACTTGATATATGGAAGAAAGTAAGGAGGGAAATATTTCTGACGATGATAAATCTTTCACTAACCAAACATTAATCAGATTTGCGGGCCAAGATTTCTTGAGGCTAGAAAGTTTTTTTGGTACTCTGGAAGTAATTGAATGGCTGGATAGCGACGTATGTTTTATGGTCATAATTCTGATATTTAGATTTCGTTTTGATATAGCTTTTCATTTGTATTTTTCTCTGATTGTCATGTGTTTATCCGAAGCTATATATTATGTGAACTCCATTGCTTTCTCTTTATGCAGGTTATCAATTTTTATACTGCTTTATTGAAGAGATACCACGATGTAAAGCACGGGAATATTTTGGTTGCTTGGTGGTGAATCATCCAAAGCATCGAAGTATTAAAAAAAACTCTATGCTATAAGATTGGAGATATGAAGAAATACATTGCAGTGGATTCGATGACACAATTAAGCGAGCTTAAATTAGATGACGTAATGAGGCGTACATTCACCGGAGTAAGGGGGAAGAATATCATCTTTCAATATAACCTAGGTCGCAATCATTGGGTAGCTGTGAAGATGTTATTGCGATCAAAGCCATTTATTTTCTATGATTCTTTGGATCCGAGCAATAAAGTGGGTTCTGGACAGCACAAGGCTTATGCTGATCTTTTTCAAACAATGTCATTTATTGTTCCTTGCATTATAGCGACGGAGTTGGTCAAGTCGGCCACGAGCCTTTTAACGCATGCTGGACTTGGGGGCCAAGTGTGTGTTGCAGCCAAGATAATTGGTCTAGTTGCGAAGTGTACATTTTGAGGGTTATTGATGGGCTTCTTAGAGATGGAGGCAAGGATCTCACTTCCAGGATTGATGGTGACCAAAGCCGGCTTGCGATTGCGTCCGATTTGCTGTCTCTCGGCTATGTGGAGAATTTTACTTAAGTTTCTTTTACAATCCAATTATGAAGCTTTTTGAAGTTATTAAACTGAAGAATTTGCTGTTTTTGGCATTTGTTGATTTTGATGTTTGTTGTCTTTTGGTTTTGATCGTCATTTGTACCCAAATGTTCAGATTTTGTCATTCGAGCTGATCATTTTTTTTTTTTTCAAGGCAAGCCGGTTTTATACAGGGATCTGTAACCCTGAGTTTCCAACCCATGAGGTTTCAAACCCACGACCTCTCTCTAGGTGGAGAGGTACAACCACCAGTGGGCCAAGAGCCCAATGGTTAGCCGATCATACTTTGGCATTTGTTAAGAGTTTAATATGTCATTTGTTCTTCTGGAAACTGTGTACTGCTTCCATTATTATTTATTCAAATCTTTAATGCATTGATTGTCATTAGGTCAATGAAAATGCATCTTGTGTTTTACGTTGATTCATCCACACGTTGATATGTACCAGATAGGCGTTATTCAATTTAACACGCGTTGACTCATTCATTTTCACAATTTTTATCTTTTGTTGTATGTAAGATTGTCATGTGTTTTGATTTTTCCATTCTGATGCATTGCTTTGGCGCCAAACTCTGTACAGCTCTGGATATTTAGTCTTTCGAGATAGATATGATGAACTCAAAACATCTCATATCTCCCCCCTTTGTTTTGGTATCGTATATATATAGCTACCACTGAAGCGATTCTTTATCTTTGAACTCACTCTTTCCCTTGATCTTAATCTCTCTCTCTGGATATCTTTTCATCTCGCAATATAGTTTGGTGATCTGGTAATTTTGAAGAAACATCTCATTTCGGTCATTGAAGTAAGTTTTCTTTCTTTCTTTCTCACTCTGTATCTCGAATTGCATTAAGCCACATCAACTAAATGATAAAATCGCCGTACTTATTGCTCTGTCAATCAACATAAGCTACATTAACTAAATCATAAAATCGTCATACTTATTTTAATGTCAATATGGCAACAACATCATTGAATTAATTTCCATTTTGTGCATTTTGTGCAAATGATCTTCCCTTAAGTTGATATCTTATGTACATTGATCTTCCATTGGCCTTTCTTCTGTTAAGTTTACATTGATCTTTTAAATCGTTTGATGTACGCCACGTGTTTGAAGAAATGGCGAGGAAGAAAATGTAGTCTAAGTCAGAACCCTCTTGTAAGGAAGAACCTGAGGAAATTGAGGAGAAGCCTGTAAAGCAAAATACTAACAGATGCTTCGACGAAGGGCTTCACAATTTTTTCGCTAATCGTCCTGATGAGGAAAGGAACGCCCTGAAAACTACATGTTTTGCCCTCTTAATATTGATTGATAAGATACGTACTATGTCAATTCTATGTGTGGAGATATTTGATCGCCATATTGGTGACATGAATTTCTTATTTGGCAATACAACAATACTGTTCAGACCCCTTGATGTTGTACTAATTTTGAGGCTTCATGCAGCTTATGTGCACCACGATTTCAGTTTCGCCGATCCTGATCAACTAATAGACTTCTGGCGCAGGCGTTTCCCAAAGATTAAAAAATCTTACGGAATTAACGATATCAAGGTTGTAAAGATCCTAACAAGGTAAGAGGAACTTTGAGGTAATAACCGTTTTATATGTAAGTTTTTTGTTTTTAATTTCTTTTGTATGTTATTTAAATGTCATTGGTATCATCATCTGTATATTTAGCTAATTTCATTCATTTTATATATGCAGATGATATTCTATGGCTTAATTTGCTCGACATCTAACAATCCTTTCTCCTCCCAAATGCGGGGAGAAACGTAGATTTCAAATATGGCTGATGATCTTAATAAATTCAATAACTTCCCATGGGGGCAGGAACTCTGGCATTTTCTGGCCGAGCAAGTAGATAGTTTCGCTGAATATTGAAACGCCGATGATTAAAAGTCTGAGAATGCACTCTCCCTTCGCGGATGTATCTGTGTACTTATGATGTGGGCTTACCTCAGAGAGAGAGGGGGGGGGGGGGGGGGGGGGGGGGGGGGGGGGGGGAGGGGAGAAAACACATGTCTCGAAAGTTATAGGGATAAAGTTTGAAATCGATAAAAAGCCATAAATTCCACACGTTTATTGATATTTTTTCCTAAGCCTAAATTGGAAGTAAAGTTGCTAGAGTTGTCCGCTACTGACATGGAGGAAGAACTTGTGAACGAAGTTCTGGCAAACATTTCCTATCAGTGATAGTTATGATTTTTGTCAAATGTTGATTTGTGTCTTATCATTTGTATGTTTTTATGTATATGAAGAAACAACTGCAAAAGCACCTTATGGGGAGAAGATGGCCACATTTCAAGGTATTGACAAGGTAAACTATAATTCTATCCTCCCTCTTCAATAGTTTATTAATTTTTTTGTAATTATTTTCAATTTCAACTGTTACAGTTAAACAATAAGATGGATAACCCGCAAGTAATACCGGAACAAGTTAGAAAGAAATCGTTAATCACTCATTCTGAAAATAGAGTTGGTACACCACACCCTAATTCGAACGCAATGAAGACGTATCATAAAAGGAAGTCCTCTACACCTATAACTCAGTTGACTTTGTACACCCCATAATTGTAAAACCAAGAAGGCTTCTCCGTAAGGACCATAGAGTAAACTCAAAATGAAAGCGAGATGAAGGACAGGTATGCAACCTCTACTACCCCGTGTTTGTAAAAATAATTGAGAACCTGGCAGAGAGATAAAAAACAGAATATCACACTAGAGAGAAAAAGGTAGATCAATAGGGAAAATGCACTTTTGCATAATGAGGAAAAACATGAGCGCCAAATGCCGTCAAGGAAAAGAAAGAAAACATTGACAAAAGAGGCGAAGACGAAGGAAGAAGAGATTCTAGATACTGACCTCGACATACCATTAATCTTGTTAATTTCAATGCGAAAGAGAGGTGATAGAAAAAGGCCAACAAAATTTGTGCAGAAGGAAGAAGAAATGGAAATAGAGAAGCGTACGGGGATGTATTAAGTGATGTGTTGGGATCTATATCAGCAGAATATGGTGGCCAATTCCCTAAGATATTCTTTAAGACTGCCATTTGTTAAGTGAACAATTATCATTTGTATTACCTCACTTTGTCATTTGTCTTTTTATTTGTTTTTATAAATGGAACCACGCTCAGAGGGAACGAGGTACGACAAGTGAATGACTAAATGATAGATGGAGTAAACGGTAAAGATGAGTTACATTCACCAGATAGAGTGGAGGAGGGATAGGATAACAAGAAAGAAGAGATAGAGCAAGGAAACGGTAAAGATGAAATGATAGAAGCTAAAAAGGTTAAAGAGGGACAACATGGTGAAGAACTCCTCGAGGTATGTTTCTAATAAGAATATTTCTACACTGAATTATTTTGTTTTTTGTCATGTATCATTCTATTTGAAATTTTATAGGAGGATCTAGGAGATTCTAATGTGAAAGAGTTAGAATTATAGAGCTGAAGAAGTTAATATTGACAAACAAGATGAAGAAAAAGACGACGTAAAAGGTGAAAGTGTCGAGGTTATCTGTGCACTATCTTCCCAAGACGGTGATAAACTCGTTGTGGTATGCGTATAATACTATCATGTGTATACTTAGAAATTGTCATTTTTGTGATCTTACTTTGTCATTTGTAATAGGTGGTATCATGCCATGAGGCACAGAGAGAGTCATATTTTCCGAATAGAGAGGAGGGGCAAGGGGATGGAAAAAATTAAGTTGATGCCCATATAAGAGTTGCCAGTGAAGAGTTACATGTTTTGGTAGGAAATGATAAGGCAGATCAAACATCCGATGAAAATGGACATGGTGGAAAAAATGGGGTTGGTGGTCAAGAGAAATCTGATGAAGAAATTCTCAAAATGTTGTTGCTGCTCCTGGGGATGGTGTTGATTCATAAGTCAACTCAGATGGGGACGGAGGATGATGCTGGGTTCAAATCAGTATCTTGGGAGGTAGCGTTTGCGGGATTTCTACAAGTTTATGTATGTTACACAAATTTCTCATCATTTCTATGTCTTCATGTAAACCCCTATGAAGCGGAAAGTGCTGATGTTGATCCATTACATACTGGTGAAGGAGTAGGGGATAAAGATGTAAAAATGAGCCAAACAAACTTATGTTCCACTCATATGTTGTACGAAGCCTTTACCTTGTCATTTGCTTATGTATGTTCTTATCATGTGATATGAGTTTTGTGTCATTTGTTCAGCTTATTCTGTTAGAAACAGAAGACAACTCTAAGATAGAGGAGAAGAGTAATACCCCAAGTGATACGGAGTTGGAAGATATGCAGATTCAGTTGACTATTAGAATAAATGATTTGCACCTTCATCTTGACTGTAAATTCTTGATGTGCTGTACGATTTGTTCATTAAAAGGCCACTGCCCGATGAGCAGAAGCATGATGTGAGAAATGTATATGGAGTCTCTATAAGACTACAAAACCATTGACGCCGGAAAGTTATGAATTTAATAAGAGTATTTATCGTCGAGTCAGTGAGGAAAATGTATAACTGAATTCACTATACACCTTACACCCAAGGCAATGGCTAGACTCTGAGGTTTGTTTCTTTTACAACATTAATTTTTATTGAAAGTCCATTCCTTGATTAATCTTGTATTTTAAATCGAGTTCCTTTAAAAAAAAAAAACAGGTTATCAACGTTTACATAAAAGCTTCTGCTCCACCAATCTTTAAGAGGATGAGTCATTGGTTTCAATGCTCGTCAACAGTCTGCGAGTCATCTATAAATCACCACTTCAAACGTGAATACAAGCTCTGAAATTGCAAACTAATCCTTATTCCATGGAATCTGGATGGATATCGTTGGTTACTGGTCATTATTCATGTAGAGACAAGACGATTACTTTCTATGACTCACTGTCTCCAAATATTTCAGCGACGGGGATGAATGCTAAGAAGACAGGGATAGGAAGGGAAAAGAAGAAGCTTGTCGGTCATGAGCTCATTGCTGATCAAATAAGCTTGGTAATTCCAAGAATATGTCTCTGGCTTGATTTTGGGGTTACTACTCCGACTGAACAGGAGGTAGTTGCTTACGATATCAAAAATAAAAAGAAGAGATGGAACACCTTATTTGAAAATTGTCCGTAGCAGCCGAATTCCCATAAATGTGGTGTATATCATCTTTACTCATTGGAATGACTGGTTGAAAAGAACCGGCTGGAGTTTGAAGCTGAATGGAATCGTCTCCTGGACGACGCAAACAGAATAAACTGGGCGATTGACGAGTTACGTAACATAGTGCGAGAGCTGCAAAAACTACAGCCTCTGGAAGTTGCTCGACCATCCGAAATACCAGACCCCACAGAAGATTCGTCTGACTCCACCCCCCGCTTCTCTAGACATCCCAAGCGCCGTCCTGCTTGAGAACGACTCGGGGAACGCAGTGCTGAATACATACCACATACTCGACCTCACCATCCTCGAATCCCTTGATCTCCCCCCTATCCTGCTTATGTTGCATAGCAGGACTTCGACCATAAAATCCAACCAGTCATTCACGTCAGTGAAAGCCCAGTCCTGAATTCATGAAGTCGACTGAACAATCCCCTGTGTCCCAAACTTCTTGCTATCGAGATACCCCCCAAATTTTCGCACTCCCAAACTCAATAAATACCACAACACAGGCTCTCAATTACACATACTCGAATTCCAAAATGCTCTAAGCCTCTACTCTACTGTCGACCACCTGATGTATCGCCTTTTCCCAATGAGTCTCACAGATAATCCCCTTCGTTGGTACTACAGCCTCCCCAGTGGCTCTATTTAAAGCTTTGAGCTACTATCCCATCTTTTCATCGCCCAGTTTGCCTTTAACAGGGACAGAGAGGTCCGAGTCAATGCTCTCTTCAACTTCAGAAAGTCCAGCAATGAAAGCCTCGAAACCTTCACTAAGAGGTTCCTCGATAAGTCCCAAAAAATTGAGAACCTCGACTGCACGAATGCTATACTTGCATACTCGAATGCCTTGCCTGATCACAGTCGCGTTAAAGAGTACCAAGTCCTACATAAACCTCAAAATCTCGAGGAGATGCTCTCAAAAGTCATCGACTATATCGACCTGGAGCGCCTCCGCGAGTCATATAAGCAGAATCAACCTTCGACCACTGCTATCAACAAACCTCGACAAGACCCACCTTCTACCCCTATACCCTTGATTACTCCTATCTCACAGAAGACTGAGAGTTGCAAACGCCCTCACAACGATAACAATGCCGAAACTCACAAAAAGAGACCGAAGCCGGTCCTACCCATACTTATTGCCCCTCTCAGCACTCTTCTACCACACATATAGGCAGACCCCATCTGGCGCATCTCCTTCCCTATCGAAGTCAAATCAGGCAAAACTTACTGCGCCAATCATAAATATAACTGTCACCACACTAACAAATGCTTCGCCCTCCAGCGCTCTCTCGAACTCATCCTCAAAGCAGGTCGTCTATACCAGTATCTTGCTGACCTTCCCAGTTACCTTGACGGGTCATATCTCAAACGCCAACCCACTCCTACTGCCGACCGGCCGAGGTCCATATCTACCATATACATTTCATCGAAGTCAATAACATTGACAGTAGCCGTTCCAAAAGTAAGTGTAAGCGTATCGAAGAATGTTACAAACTCACCTATCAGGAGAAGCTATCCACCCTTCTGCTTGAATCCAGTCTTTACCCTCGACGCGAAGGTATTTCTTTCATCGACTGTGACATATCCCACGTTCATTTTCCCCATTCCGATCCATTAGTCACCATGATTAAGATCGAAAACCTCGTCCTCCACACAATTCTCATAGACACAGTAAGTGCAGCTGATGTCCTTTTTCTTCAAACTGCCAAAATCATGAAGAAAACTGACCTCATAACCGCTGCCAATGTCGAATTGTAGGGATTCAAAGGGGCCACAAAAGTTACTGTTGATCGAATCAGTCTCCCAGTTACTACCAGCCTAGTCACACTTTAAACCAATTTTCTTGTCATCGAAAAGAAGTTAGAATACCTCGGTATCCTCGGACGTGACTGGCTCCATGCTATGCGGGCCATTCCTTCGATATATCACCAGACCCTTCGTTTTACCACCCCCTTGGGCACTTGGAATTTAAAAGGCTCTCAACGCCTCGTCCGTTCATGCGAACACCCAGAGATCAATCAAACCCGGAAGCTCGTCAGCCGCCCATAGCAATTATTATATATCTCTCTCTCTTCCTATACCTTCGGCAGATGCCACCTCACCCATCAAACCCACAGTTTATATCGAACTCGACGGTCCTGGTCAATGTACATTCATTAGAACTTTTATAGATGAGGCAGAATGCCTCGAGCTTACAGATTGCCTTTGAGCAAATAAAGATGTCTTCGCATGGACATTCTAGGAGTTGCCAGGTGTCGATCCCAATTTGGCGTGCCATCGCCTCGACCTCATTCCCCATTCCACAGTAGTAAAATAGAAGAAGCGTACCGTGACACCACGCCTTCGAGAAGCAGTAAACCTCAAAGTAGACAAGCTTATAGCCGCAGGTTTCATAAGAGAAGTAAAGTATGCGGATTGGATATTAAACATTGTGGCAGTTCCCAAAAAGAACGACATGATCCGAATTTGCGTCGACTTCACAGATCTAAGCAAGCATACACCGAAGGATAGCTTCCCCTTCCCAATCATCTTAGTACTCCTCGATGCCACTGCTGGTCATCAGCGTTTGTTTATGATGGACGCAGCCTCGGGTTACAATCAGGTACCCCTCCTTCTTGAAGATCAACTTAAAACTTCTTTCATTACTGAACAAGGACTTTACTGTTTTAACGTCATGCCCTTCAGCATTAAAAATGCGGGTGCTACCTACCAATGCCTTGTCACCACCATGTTCAAACCCTTGCTTGGCAAGTCGGTCGAGGTTTACATCGACGACATGTTATGCAAGAGCCTCCAAAATAGGCCCATATTCAGGACCTAACCGAAGTCTTTTCGATACTTCAAACATACAACATGAAACTTAACCCAGATAAATGCCAATTTGGTTTTTTGCCTGGTAAATTTTTAGGCCATCTCATCAGTAAATGAGGTATCGAGGTCGACCCCACACATATTTGAGCCCTCATCGACATGCCATTGCCCTAAACCAAAAAAGATGTCCAAAAAGTGGCCGGTAAGATAGCTGCCTTCAATCATTTCATTTCCAAATACTCAGACCGTTGTGCCTGGATGTTTTCCCTTCTACGCGACCAAGGCGTCCACAAAGCAGAAAAGAAGCATAATCCTGAGATCAATTGGACACCCAAATGTGAACAGGCCTTCCTCAAACTCAAAACGTATCTTGGCCGACCCCCCATTATCAGCACCCCAACCGAAGGCGAAATACTCTCTTTATACCTCGCTATCACTGAAACCTCTATTAGTTTAGTGCTTATTCGTCTTGATTTAAACATCGAGAAGCCTGCGTATTTTATCAGCAAAAATCTAACACCCGCAGAAACTCGATATTCAAAACTTGAGCGTTTGCTCCTCACCCTTGCCTATTCAGCCCACAAACTGAAACCATATTTTCAAGCTTACCCTATTCCAGTCATAACAAGTTACCCCTTTCGAGAAGTACTCAACAAAATAAAAAATCCAGACGAGTACAATAGTGGTCTGTGTTCCTTGGTGAACATGACATTACATTCGAGAAGCAGATATCCCTGAAAAGCTAAGCAGTAGCCGATTTCCTCGCCGACTTCCCGGTCGAAGATGTCGATTGGGAAGAACATGAATATGACTTAACAGACGCCTATCCCGAATCAACAGATCCATGGAACCTAAATACTGGATGGCGTCTGTTCACAGATGGATCCGCTGGACCTAATGGCTCAGGGATCGGTATAGTCCTGGTCACACCCACCAACGATCGAATAGAGAAGGTCGTCATACTTACCTTCGAATGTTCCAATAATGAGGCCGAATATGAAGCTTTGACCCACTACCTCGACCTCACCCTCGACCTCGACATTTCTAAACTTGCAAATTTTATAGATTCCCAACTTGTTCAGAGACATTACACAAGTGAAAATCAAGCTAATGGTTGCATGGCCGAATATGCTCTTTTCGTCCGACAACGCATGTACCATTTTCCTAAATAATCTACTATCGCTCATTACCCTCGAGGATAAAACTGATACGCAGATGCCCTTGCCTACATAATAGCTATGTTAGGCCAATCCGAATCCCGAACCCTTCACATCGAAGTACTCGAACGTCTAAGTATCGGCCAGATGGAAATCAATGCCATCAATACTGGGGTCGAGAGTCTCGATCCAGAAGACTGGCAGACACCATTCCTCCACTACTTCAACAATACAACCCTCCCAGATGATCCCAAAGCCAAACGATCATTGTTAGAAAATTGTCGCATATACATTATCTACAAACATGAGTTACATCACAAATCCCCAAATGACGTCCTCCTTCGATGCATATCTCAAGCCGAAGCCTCTACAATTCTAGTTGAACTTCACGAAGGTACCTACGATACTCACACTTCTGGTTGCTCTATGGCCCTCCGGGCCGCCTCTCAAGGTTTATTCTGGCCGAATATGAAAAAACAAGGCGAAGAGTATGCCAAATACTGTGACAAATGCCAACGCCATGCTCACGACATCCATTGCCCATCACAAGACCCCCATTTCAGTCAAGTCTCCTAGCCATTCATGAGATGGGCTATCAACCTCATTGACCTTATTCCTAAAGCCTTCGGCAGCCGAGAGAATATCCTTATTGTAGCAGACTATTTTACCAAATGGGTCAAACCCGTACCTTTGTGCAGAACTAGAGAATAAGAAGTTATCCAATTTTTTTGGGAAATCATCATCACACGCTTCGACTGTCCTCATATGATTTGATGCGACAATGGTCCCCAGTTCATTGGTAACAAGGTCCAAAATTTCCTCAAAAAGTACAACATCATCCTCTCACCCTCAACACCTTATTACCCCCAAGGAAATTGTCAAGTAAAAGCAATCAATAAAACCATTATCGACGGTCTCAAGAAAAGAGTCGATGTAAAGAAAGGTAGATGGGTTCAGGAGTTACAATACGTCCTCATGGCCTATCAAATAATACCAAGAAAATCTACAGGCTGCACCCCTTTCCTTCAAGCATACGGTACCAAAGCAGTGCTCCCTACTCAATTCGAAGTACCCATACGAGATCCCAGCCTACCAGACGAAGACAATGAGTTTGAGCTCAGGTGCAACATGTTATAGATCGACGAAACCAGAGGCCTAACAATTGCCAACCTTGGTCGTTATCATCTGTCCCTCCAGAAGTCCTATAACAAGAGAGTTCGACCACGAAGTTTTAATATCGGAGATCTGGTACTTCGATGTGTCAACCAATCCTCTAAGCCTCGAAATGCCGGCAAATTAGCCGAATCCTGGGAAGGACCTTATGTCGTGTACGGCAAAAATTACAAGGGTTCCTATTGTCTAATGATAGAAGATGAAGAACCTTTACCAAATCAGTGGAACACAATACAGTTGGTCTTCTATAACAGGCCACGGCCTTAGCCTTGTACAACTGATGTAAACACAGAATAATCAATAAACAATTTTCCACGCCCGTTTCGCCTCTTATTTTCAATAAATTTCTTGGTTTAACTTAAGTATCATGTCAACCCTTCGACCCGACTGATACTTGGGGGCGACCTTGAGATTTCTCAAACCTCCTATTTCGAGCAAACTTGAGGGGCAAGGATGGTCGAAAGACTGGACTCTCAGGAATGTATTGGGGGTGAATAGTTTTGCTTTGCTGTAGCTCTAAGGCCTTCAAAGTCCAGTCGATTTCCTGGTTTCTTCTAAGTATCATGTCAACCCTTCAACCCGACTGATACTTAGGGGCGACCTTGAAATTTTCAAGCTTCCAATTTTGGGCAAACTCGAGGGGCAAGGATGGTCGACAGATCAGACCCTCGGGGATGCATTGGGGGAGAACAGATATGCTTCGATAAGGTCTAAAGCCATCGAAGTCCAGCCGATTTCTTGGTTCACCCCGCGTATCATGTCCACCCTCGGCCCGACTGACACTTAGGGCAACCTTGAAATTTTCATTCTTCCAACTTTCGAGCAAACTCGAGGGGCACAAAGGGTCAAAAGACCGGACCTTCGAGAATGCATTGGTGGTGAACAGTTATGCTTCGCTGTGGCTTAGGCCTTCGAAGTCCAGTAAATTTCTGGGTTTCTTCTAGGCGTCACGTCAACCTCGCCCGACTGATACTTGGGAGCGACTTTGAAAATTTTCAAACTCCCAACCTTCGAGCAGACTCAAGGGGCACGAATGGTCGTCAGAGCAGACCCTCGAGAATGCGTTGGAGGCGACCACATCTTACACCGCTGTGGCTTAGGCCTCCGATGACCAGCATATCCTTCAATTTCAAAAAGAGCTGTCACAGCCATCTCGAAACTCTTGCAGGATTCGATCACTCTACAATCATTCGACAGATTCGGCATATACAAACACTATTATACACGAATATCTACAACTCTACCATATGCAAGAAGTTTCAGAACATCACATATCAAAGAACAATTTTAGCACGGAGAAATTCAAACCAAATCTAGTTCAGAATATACATCGAGTTTGAAGCACAAACAAGTCAATACTAATCAGAGTTCACACAAATCAGTTTCAACATAGAAGTTTAAATCAGTTCGCATAAATCAAGTTCCAAGATAAACCCCACAAACAAATAAGTACTGTTCAAATATTATAGCTAAACAATAAATAAGAAAATATAGGCATGGCACTCCAGCACAAGTACCTCAGATCGCCGCGGCGATATCCTTTTCCCCAACAAGCCCTGCAGCATCTACACCTTTAACTCCCACAGTAGAAGGCCTCGACCCTGCATCATCTGTAGTCATGTCAGTTGCAACCCCAACAACAATACCTTCGCCCACACGAGTTTCTATACCCCTCCCAACACCCTCAACATCAACTTCCACCCCTCCTTCTTTCGTTTGCAAAGAGTCCTCAGTAACAGGTTCTTCCACAACAGGAAGGCGTTCAAAAGTGTCAGGATCAAAACCCAGATCCTCAATAAACTCCTTCAGCTTGATAGTCACATTATATTCACCATCAAACTACGCCTGATAATGAACCTTCTATTCTGCCATTTCCTTGTCCTTCGCAGCAAGCTTTGTCGTACACACCTGCTCCTGATTATACCGTTGACCCTTGAGCCTCTTATCGTAGGAGTCAGTGATCGCCGCCAGATCTCAATTTAACTCTTTGACCTCAGAAAATAATGAAGCCTCAGTTTCTCGAGCAAGCTCTAAGCTTTCAAGCGCCTCCTGTAACTTTGTTTTTCCCACTTTGGTTGCCTTGGTGAATGACTGCGCCCAAGCACCCGTCTGCTAGAGTATTCAAACCGTCAGCATTTCTCGAAGCATGAAACACTCAAGAAAATTGCAAAAACTTACAAACAATAATAGACAGTTACCTGAATTATAGTCTTCTTCATTCGCCTCAAAGCCTCATCTGGGTCAGCACCGCAGAGCTCTGCCATCGAAGCAGCCTTGGCTTGAGCATGTTCTTCTTGCTCAGCCTCCATCATCTCTTCGTCATCGTCCTCTGCATCATCTTCCTTCAGCGCCCTACGCCTTTTGCATTGTTTAACCTTCGTCTATTGTACCTTTGGAGCCTCAGGAACGACTCTACCTTTATCTTTCTCAACCAGTGTTGGTATCTGCCTCGGCCTCAGTCTCAAAACATCACTAGCAACTTCGGGCACTGACATTGCTTGCTTCGACCCCCTTTTAGACTTCGGCGCATACTGAACATTTCTCGGCAAATTATCCTTCCTATTCTTTGGGTACTTTTGAATCATCTTCGCCCTTCCTCTTCTTTGATGGCTTCGACGTAACGGGTACGTTTCGAAGCAGGGAATCTATCTTTTTCCTCTTCCTCCTCTTGACACGAAGACTCTCGAAAACTAAATTCAACCACTCCTCACTAGAATCGAGTAAGGCGTCAATATAGTTCCTCGGCTTCTCCCAAGACCGGTTAGTCGGACCTACAACAAAGCAGAAACATAATCACAGTTTATTCGAGAAACACACCAGCATTAAACCTTTGACATAAACTTACTCGGGTTATAGACTCTCTGATGTAACCTATACGAGCCCTCCCCTTCGACATTCTCAAAATTACCTTGTACCACAATTAAATCCTTATTCCAGCCTCGACCCGTCGAACACAGATTGAACAACCAGGGTTTCTCTGGGTGACACTGGATATGGTATGTACCCAAATTTTGGTTCGCCTTCCTCGAGTAAAATGATACCACGTCATACAACTCGACTAAGCCCCTATTCTCACTCCTCAACTTTTCATTCATGCCCTCTATGACCCTCATCATCTCGTAAAAGTTTATATTCATTTGAACCGAAACAACCTCCCAAAAATTTAACACCTCCTTCACCAGCCTTCGGAGAGGAAGCTGCATTCCCAATTGAATTTGGCCCCTATATGCCATTATACCGTCTCGCAGGTTCGACTTGAAAGTCCACCCCGCTTCTGCGACATGTAATGTTACCCCCGCCTTCGACAACTTCAACTTGGCAGTAAATCGATCCAATCTCTTTTTATCTCTAGCCAAAACTGAACCCTCGACTGAAACAGAACCCTCGACCTTGTCTGACTCAATTGAATCTTCACTCTGGTCATTCTGCTCCCCATCTCTCTTTTCACCACCAGGAGGCCCAGTATTACCCTCGCCTCTTCCCCCCTATCTCTTCCTCCTCATTATCCTCACTTACTATCGTTTTACAACGTCTAGTAATCGGAACCCCACCTGTCGGAATTACTACGGCTAAAGGGGCATCAGTTATAACATCTAACACTTCTAAGTCGCTACCCTCATCCATTGGAGCACGACCAGAAATACTAGCCTCGAGTTCTTCAATTTCCTCATCTATCAGCCTCTGTCTCGAAGCCTGACGGGTACGCATCTTATCCTACATAAGAAGGGGCACGCAATTAGATCGATACATTTGATAATCGCGTGTCAATAACCCATGTCTTGTCTACCCTCTCCATAGATACAAAGACTATTGCAAACTCGATCCTAAATCTAATCCCTATTTCAATTCCCCTAAAATCCTCAAAGGAGCTCGAACCCAGACTTACGCATCCCTCTCGTCCTCGATTATAAACTCTAAACTCTGAACCCATTGAATTATACTTATAGATACAGAAGGAGAAGCAAGACAAATTGGGACAGAGATCAAGTGACTCACCTGTGTTAGTAAAAACTCAATCGAAGCCGCAAGTCAGTCAGTAACCACAGCAACTTCAACAAATTCTTTCAAGCTTCAGAGATAATGGCGTATGTTCTTACCCTCTCACTTTTTGGTTTTCTTTCTATGAACAATACGGTGGTTAAATTCCTCCTCATTAATATACCTCCTCAGAAAACAAAAACCACCTCGATTTCCAAGCTGTTATCATTACCACGCCCCCTCTACCCCAGCTTTTCAGCTAAGACATGTTTTGACCAAATCATCCCTTATTTTTCTTACGTGCGAGCCGTACGCTCAATCTCTTTAACTTTAAACTTAAAACTTCTCAAACATTCTGATCCTCAATCGAAGCCACTCAGTCAAATCCCAATATTCAATCATAACTTTTTACGTACAATGAGAAAAAATCATGATTACTATACGACACACTGCCCCTGGCGCACGTACCGTTCAGATAGACCAACTGTATGGGCTGTCAGTACGACCAATCAAATCCAACAAAAACTTTGATACACTTCTCACATACGAGTAATCGACTATCCTGCATCCTCGAACATTCATCCATAGATAACCTCAAATTCGATTCCTAAATATATCGAACATTCGATCTTCAGCACATTCGTCAGTTCAAAAATTTGTCTTTATTACTTTGAAAGATCAGCCCCCCACTTTGACAAAATACAATTTTTTACTTCAACAGTTTAGAATTTGACTTATACATCACTATTTTCCTTTGACATACCAAACTTCTACTTCGACAGATTACACATTTTTTACGTCGACAGTTCAGAAATTTTTGTCTACATAGATCCAACTTTTACCTCGACAGTTCAAACACCTTACTTCGACAGTTTATACTATTACATCGGCAACTCAGAATATTACGTCGAGAATTCAGAATCTTACTTTGACAGATTTTACGGTTACTATAACAGTTCAGAATTTCTAATTCGATATTGCAGACTTTTAGTGCGAACAGTTCAAATCATTACTTATAAAGAGCTCAAAATCCTACTTTAACAGTTATTAGAAATCCCAATTTCATTCTAATAAACAAGACATCCACAAATTATAGACCCAACAAAAAATAGGGGGAGACAAACAAAAACACAAGCCGCTAGCAGCCAAACCAAACATCCAACAGTACAGTCGAAAGAGACCCTAATTATCAGCGGGATGCTCCTCCTCGACCATAGCCGCAACACCAACATCTTCCTGGTCCACCATTTCCTTTGTAAACGACTCACGCAGGGACAACCAGTGGCCGGATAACGGTCCCATCATCTGCAATACTTCCCACCAGTACGCGAAGGGCATTCCAGCAATAGGTGCCCCGAGTTATGCCACAAAAAGATCTGGCATCTCTGCATCAATGTCTTGTTCGATTCCAAACCTCCGTTGTAACCTTAACGTCGCCTCCCATACTCGCCTGACCCTTACTGTCGCCTGGTTCTCTTGTGCGGGTACTGGAACTTTACTATAATTTTGAGAAGAAGAAGATGTCATTATGTTCCGAGCAAGAAAGCAGAGAGATGAAGAAAGTTGAAGAAATACGAGGAATTTTCCTCGCATCACCCCATTTTATACATAATGGCACATTTAAAGCATTCATCCATCTAGATGACCTGCAGCCTTACCTTTTCAACTTTCTAGACGTAACCGATTCACCTGTATTCACATTCAAACCACATTCCCGATGACGTGCAGCTGAATAAATCTTCAACATTGAACCATCAACCATTTTCAGACTTCGACTCCAATCTTTTTCACCAAGCCTCAACTAACACAGAGTTAATTACCTTCGACCACATCACCATACTTGGAGGTTACCTTTTCCAGCATTAATCAGTAATACTCGTTAACATTCGATGAAATAAATTTACTATCTTGCCTACAAGTCCATTCGCTTCCAATGCCTACCAGTTACAAAGACTTAAATATGTAGCAAAATATTATTCTCATTCCATTCCACCAGATGTAACAACAAAATAGTAATACATTCAAACAACAGCTAAACCAGAAACCTTTACATAAAATCTTATAATACTAAAAATAAAAATACCCCCAGCACTATCACCACCACCTTTACCACTGCCTCAAGAAGAGCCTGTCCAATTTACAAGCGACCCCGCTTCACTCGTAGAACCTTGTTCCTCCATCTCTTCTTCTACATAAACAAGGAACTCGGCCAAAGCCGACAGAAAGAGGTAGCGTTTCTCAGCAGTCGTAAAGTTGTACTTCAGCTGCCCCCAAAGGTAAGCATAAGACTCTCCATTAATGAGTTCCTCAACGCCTACCTCCACCAAGTCAGGCATGTCCCAGTCCAGATCATGCTGACCGAAGAACTTCAAGTGTAACTCCGCAGTCTTCCGTCCTACGCGACGATCTTGGGCGAATCTCATCCTTTTTTGATAGTGCGTATTGGGCGTGGTATCCATCAAGTTTTCAAGAAATGCCGAAGGAGGTGAAGATAATAAGGCAGAAGAAGAGTACACAACATCCCTACCCCCCTTAACCTATACTTATTGCCTTATTTCATTTATTACCCTTTAACCACCAACATCTCTTTATTACTCTCTTTTATTACCTACCCGAAAACCAACAGTCAAACCGCACAACTTCCAAGGCCAAATAGTTCACAGCAAACGCCTCTACACCTGCTTTCGGGACCTTCATTGAGAAAGGGCGAATGTAGTAGCCTACTCGCAACTTTTTATCCCAGATAGATACTCGAAGGCTACTTCAAAGTCTACTTAAACATATCAAAGTCCAGTCAATCCCCAAACAAGCCTCCCGAAGATCATCCAAAGACGAAGTCTCGATTCTGAACAAACCTCAGGGATAGACTCCACACCACAGCAGAAACACTTTTACCATATCCGCACATAGTCGAAGTATGACGAGACAGATAGCCAGCTCATTAGATAAGACGGTGCAGTTGTTGGCCCTTGCAGCTACAATGTCCAGCCCAACCACTGTTACAGTATCAAAGTACAGAGAGGCAGACCCAACAACTGTTATAGTGACAGTCCTGACATTTCTAGCACCCATACCCACGCCGGAATATCCGGATAGTACCCTTGTAATATGACCTAACCTTGGTGACTCAGCTCTTCTTATGTTCTATAAATAGGAGAGATGGGGAACATAGGAGGGGTTAGAAAATTTCTCCCTAGCCCCTTTGCAGTTTACCTTCGATCACCCTATAAAACCCAGTACTTAAACCTTCGATTACTCGACAAAAATATAAACACACTTAAAAATCCTCAACAGAGGTTGTGAAGAGTCACATTGAAGGCCTCCATGCAAGTATATTGTCCATAGATTATTCACGCTTTAGATTATATGCTTGCATTCCTGATTGAAGATTGAACCCTGTGGTATAAGAGCCGACTTCCCCTCATTACAAAGTTAGGCCCCTACACCTTGAAATGATAACATTCTCCCATTCTAACTATTCACTTTTTTATGATTTTTTTCCACGAGAGGGTTAATATTGATGTTGGATATCCTTCCTTGTACCAGTGGTATAGGGACTTATCCCTCGAGCTATGGACACTCGACCTCATCTATACCTCGAGCTCCAGAAGACTCGATCTTATCCAGTACCAGACTCACGCATAAACAAACACGTTACAAACACGTTAACAGTTACACATCGACCACGAACTCAAGTAGAACGTGGATTGTCCACAACAGATGTAAACAGAACAAGTCAATATACACCTATCTCTCACGAGCTAGTAGTTACACACTCAACTACCCATGACTCCCACTTTCAGGAGAACGTGTTCAAGTATGATGTCAAGCTGAGAGCAGGGTCTATAAAAGGGGAGAGCTCCTAAGGAAACAGGGGGGGGGGGGGGTAGACAGACAATTCTATACAGACAACTATCTGATCTCTAGCTATTTTTTCTTAGATTAACTCTTGTAATCAGATTCTCTCACTCTCTCAAGCAATAATACTACTTTCACAAAATCCTATGCTCGAGGTCGTGGTTTTTACCTATTCACAAGTTTTCCACAATAAATCCCTTGTGTCAAGTGTTATCTCTTGTTTAATTCTTGGCATAGTAGTTCATGGTGTAAGGATCGATTTCAAGCTAGTTCGAGCTTTACAAAATCTGGTCCCTACATTTGGCGCCGTCTGTGGGAATACACGATTTTTCCACGTACTTAAGGGCTACGATTGATACTCGTCAGTCAAGTAGTATTCAATTATGGTTTAAACATGTTAATCTTCAGGAGTTCAGCCTAAAAGTTCGAGGGAACCTGATCGGGTTGTCAAACTTTGGGCGAGCTTAATTGCCGAAGTTGAGAAATGGAGTCAGCTAGAGCGCCAACTATTGGAAGATCGAGAACTCCGCAAGAAGGAGTCAGAACGAGAGCGTCAAGCTCGAGTTCTAGTGGTAAAGAAACAATAAGCTCAGATGTTAACTTTTTAAATAGCTCTGAAAGCATTACAGAGCAGCCAACCGCCACCAACCCTGAGAGAGCACAAAACAGTACCAATAATCTCAAGGGCTTCCATTCGCGGGAGGTTAGGGCCACATGAGGTACATATTACAGACATTTCCAAGATTCATTATGAGGATCCACAAGCACCGATAGTCTAAATTAATTTGGGACATGAGGCGCAGACAGATATCAGCAGAGATCACAGGCCTTCCAAGCAACCTGAGGAAGTCTTGCGACCTCCTTACCGAGCCCCGCTTCCTGAACATGTGAGCGAGGAAACAGGTGACCACGTTCCAAGACTCAAATGTCAAGCAGTTCCGACAGTTCTGACAGTTCCAGCAGTTCCGATAGTTCCAGCTGTTCCAGCAGCCCCTATTGAGGCATTATATTTCTCAGGAACTTATGGACCAACGTATCATGGAGATCATTGAAGCAACGACTTTAGACACGAAGGATGACTCGCACAAATTACAAGGTAGTCCAATTGCTAAAGAATTATTTGATATGAATGTCCCAACAGGTTTTCATACACCCAAGATCATCAAATACAAAGAAACCGATCCTGGACAGCACGCTCAACAATTCTGCGACTCATTGGGTTTGTATTCTAATATGAATTACATTCTTTGCCAGCTCTTCGCTACCAGTCTCCAGGATGAACCTCTCCGTTGATTCCACTCTTTACCGGAAGGTTCGATTCATACCTTCGAGCAGTTATAAAAAATCTTCATCAAGGCTTATGCCCACAACAAAGACAAAGAAGAGAACTTATATTCTCTTATAACTCTCAAACAAGCACAAGGAGAGAAGCTCGAGGATTTCTCCAAGAAGTTTCTCAAACTGGCTCGGAAGGTCGACAATCTAGATCAGAAGACAGTTGTGTCCGCATTCACAAATGCTTTGCAGCTCAATTGTAAAACTAAAGAGTATCTCTTCCTGAAGAAGCCCAAGACTCTCGAAGATATGATCGAGAAAGTCAACAATTACATCGATCTGGAGCGGATGATGCCCGAACTGAATAAACCTGTAAAGGCAGTCCACAACACCAAGGTTCCTTCTACAGATTCCAACAACAACCGTAGCTCAAGCGATCAAGGCGATCCTAAATGAGCAAAGACAGAACCAAAAGGGACAACAATCAAAGGTCGCAGAAACCATCAAGAACAGTCATACCAAAGTTGAATGCCAAGCTTTCCGTGATCTATCCTATTCTCCAGAAAGATAAATATTTCCATCCAGCTCGACATCTTGATCCAATAGCAGGTCGACCTTATTGCAAATATCACAAGATTAAGCACCACAGCACCGACAATTGCTATGGTTTGAAAAAGCTCATGGATATCATTTTTAAGGAAGGGAGGATGCTCGAATACATCATCGATCTTCCTAGCTATAAAGATGGGAGCTATCTGAAACATGATGACGTGACTCAAGCAACAGAACAAGTAGAGGAGAAGCATCTATATCATCTCTACTGCAGCAATATGATCGAGATCAATCAGGTTTCAAATTCCAACTAAGTCAAGCGGAGGAAGTTGAGCGAGTGCTGTGACCTTGCCATCCAAGACAAGGAAGCCAAGCTCCTCCCAGAGTCAAGCAACCGTCGAAAGGGAATCTCCTTCGAAGACTGCGACACAGGACATGTGAAGTATCCTCATCATGATGCACTAGTAATTATGCTCAAAATGAGGAACTTCATAATGTACACCATGATGTTGGACACAGGAAGTGGGGTTGAGATCCTTTTCTAGAGCACGATTGGCCAGATGGGACTCTCAGATCAAGTTGTTCAAAGTGACACAGACATCAATAGATTTAATGGGACCAAAGAAGTATGAGTTGGGAAGATCACTCTCCCGATCACAGCAGGGCCTGCCACTATCGATATTATTTTTTAGGCCATCAACGCTAAATCAAGGTATTTAGGGATACTAGGACGCTGTTGGCTGCACAATATGGCGGCCATCCCGTCCATATTCCACCAAACACTCCGTTTCAAGCATAGCAGCGGTATTTATAAAATCAAAGGAAGTCAGAAACTTTCTCGAGCTTGCGAGAATACAGTCTCACCAGTTCTCGACCATTTAGAACAGATTGCTGCATAGCAATCACAGAAGGTTGGTCACCTCGATGGACAGTCTTCTCCAGCCGAGCCCGTGAATACATCCAGGTCGATGGAGTTAACCGACCAAAGTCAGAAGAGGTCTCTACTATTACAAGGTCATGCCATTCGGCCTTAAGAACGCTGGAGCCACTTACCAAAGGCTGGTCACAAGTATGTTCAAAGAACACTTGGGAGAAACAGTCGAAGTCTATATTAATGACATGCTTTGCAAGAGTCTAAAGAAAGAAGAGCACATCTCTCACCTCTCTACAGTATTTAGTATATTACGATCCTACAGAATGAAGCTTAATCCCGAATAATGCTAGTTCAGCGTTCACTTAGGCAAGTTCTTGGGTCATCTTATTAGCTAGAATGGGATAGAAGCAGATCCAGATCAAATTCGAGCTTTTCTGGACATGCCTTCACCATCAACAAAGAAGGATGTACAAAAGCTCGCATGAAATATTGTAGCAATTAACATATTCGTATCCAAATCCTTGGACCAATGCAGATGGTTATTTATGTTACTCAGAGTATCTACCCAACAAGGCAAAGGTTCAAAAAATGAAGATATCAATTGGACACCAGAATGCGAAGCAGCTTTTCGGGAGCTCAAAACTTACTTAGGGAGGGCTCCAATCATGAGCACTCTGATAGGCAATGAGGAACTGATTATTTACCTTGCAGTTGCAGATATATCTCTCAGCTCAGTTCTCATTCGACTCAAAGGAAAAATTGAGAAACCGATCTTTTTCATCAGCAAGGCACTTACTTCAGCGGAAACGAGGTACTCTAAAATTGAAAGATTACTTTTAACTCTCGTTTACACCACACAAAAGCTCAAACACTATTTTCAAGTACATCCTGACAAAGTCATGGCGAACTACCCACTTCGGGAAGTATTGTCTAAGAAAGAGAAATCCAGAAGAGTACAACAGTGGTCCATTAGTTTGGGGAAGCACGAAATCAAATTCGAGCAGAGAATTTCCAAAAAGGGCCAAGCAGTCGCTGATTATCTAGCAGATTTTCCAGTTTCAGATCCTGACTGGGAAGAACATGATCCAGATCTCGCTAAAGATGCAATAGATGAGTTTCCACCCTCCAAATCTTTTGATGATCGAGCATCATGGATATCTCAAAAAGGGTGGAGGCTCCTCACCGATGGTTCAGCAGGACCCGCAGGGTCAGGAATTGGGATCGTTCTCATTACACCTTCCAACGATAGAATCAAGAAATCCATCCGTCTCGACTTCGAAGTCTCGAACAATATTATAGAGTATGAGGTACTCATTCGCGGTATGGACATGGCTCTCGAACTCGGAATCACTGAAATCTCAGCCTACACAGACTCTCTTCTAATCATTCATCACTACTCAGAACATTACAAGAAGAACGACATCATGGCCGATTATGCAGCTCTGGTTGCAAAAAAACTAAACAAATTTCACAAAGCTACGCTCGAATACCTCTTTCGAGGCGAGAATCGTTACGCTGACTCCTTAGCTTACTTAGCCGGAGTATTGGGTACAAAATCAAGACACCTTCAATTCGAAGTTATTTCTAGCCCCAGTATTAATCGTACTGCAGTATATGCGATTAACATTGGGGGCGATGAGATGGCGGAAGATGATTGGAGGAAACCTTTCGTTACTTATCTCGGTTAGGGTAACTCATGCAACGGGCCACTACCAGATGATCTACAACAGCGCAGACACTTCATCAAGAATTCAAAGCGCTACACAGTCTAACCAAACGGCGATTTCTACAAATGCTTAGTCTCTGGTCCATACCTCAAGTGCCTCTCTAAGGAACTTTCCGACAACATGCTTCGAGATCTACATGAAGGAATCTATGGATCCCATACCGCAGGATGAGCTCTTGCTAACAGAGCTATTACCCAAGGAGTGTTCTAGCCAGGGATACGGATACTCAAGGAAATGCGATGCATGCCAGCGTCATGGAAATCAAATTTGGGCCCCTGCCCTCGAACTCCATACTAGTAAGGTGTACTGGCCATTCAAACGATGGGCACTCGATCTAGTTGGTGAATTCCCCAATACTCCGGGTAATAAGAAATTTTTCTTTATTGCCACGGATTACTTCACTAAATGGGTCGAAGTAGTTCCTCTATGCAAAACTCGAGAAGAAGAGGTCATTTCTTTCATTTGGTATTATATCATCACAAGATTTGGTTGTCCACATTTGATTCGTATCGATAACGGTCCTCAGTTCGTTGGAGCAAAGGTCGTAGCTTTTCTCAACAAATATAATATAATCCATTCTCTATCAAACCCGTACTACCCCCAGGGAAACGGACAAGCGGAGATCACAAACAAGATCATCGTGGATGGTCTCAAAAAGTGCCTTATGTTATAGAAGAAGGGTAACTGGATACGTGAATTACCTCATGTCTTATGGGCTTATCGAACTACGCCCCGAAAGTCAACACAATGCTCTCCTTTTCTACTTGCCGATGGAACTGAAGCAGTCATCCCAATGAAGTACCACCATCCTGTGAGAGACCATGAGCTCACAGATGAATAAAATGAGTTCGAATTGGCTTGCAACCTCAATTGGATCGATGAGACACGAGATCGATCTATCACAAATCTTGGTTAATATCATCAAACACTGGCAAATTCATACAACAAACGAGTTCGCACTCGGGAGTTCGCTATCAATGACTGGGTCCTTCGAGAAATCCCAGAGAACAGAAAAGATCCACATGCTGGGAAACTAGCAGAAAACTGGATGGTCCTTTCATGGTCATAGGCCGAACTGGTCTGGGTTTATACTATCTCATGACGGAAGCTGGTGACAAAATTTCAAATCCATGGAATACAAGAAGATTGAAGTTATATCAATGCTGAACAGCTTCTTCCTCGCTCAGCAACGTTCAATCCACCTCGAGATTTCACCTCCAATGTATGTACAAATTCTTTTCAATCAATGAAATCTTCTTTTTATCACAAGAATCCCTGCTATACAGTTCCACTTCATCTCCATCCAAGGGTAAAAATGTAGTTTATACTAGCTCGATCCCTAAAGGTAAACCACATCCAACATTGGTAATGGCATAGATAATACTAGCCTAACTCCTAAGGATACTCATAAATCCGAAGGCGGGGGCCATAACGAACCTCTTAGCCTGAAGATAACAAGCCTAATGCACGAGTGAGGAAAAAACTTGCTCACTGCCGCTAAGCTCTAACATCCAACATTGGTAATGGCATAGATAATTCTAGCCTAGCTCCTGAGGATACTCATACATCCAAAGGTGGGGGCCATAACGAACCTCTTAGTCTGAAGATAACAAGCCTAAGCATGAGTGAGGAAAAAACTTGCTTGCTGCCGTTAAGCTCCAACATCCAACATTGGTAATGGCATAGATAATACTAGCCTAACTCCTGAGGATACTCATACATCCGAAGGCGGGGGCCATAACGAACCTCTTAGCCTGAAGATAACAAGCCTAAAGCACGAGTGAGGAAAAAACTTGTTCGCTGCCGCTAAGCTCCAACATTCAATATTGGTAATGGCATAGATAATACTAGCCTAACTCCTGAGGATACTCATACATCCGAAGGTGGGGGCCATAATGAACCTCTTAGCCTGAAGATAACAAGCCTAAAGCACGAGTGAGGAAAAAACTTGCTCGCTGCCGATAAGCTCCAACATCCAACATTGGTAATAGCATAGATAATACTAGCCTAATTCCTAAGGATACTCATACATTCGAAGGCGGGGGCCATAACGAACCTCTTAGCCTGAAGATAACAAGCCTAAAGCACGAGTGAGGAAAAACTTGCTCGCCGCCGCTAAGCTCCAACATCCAACATTGGTAATGGCATAGATAATACTAGCCTAACTCTTGAGGATACTCATACATCCGAAGGTGGGGGCCATAGCGAACCTCTTAGTCTGAAGATAACAAGCCTAAAGCACGAGTGAAGAAAAAACTTGCTCGCTGCTGATAAGCTTCAACAACCAACATTGGTAATGGCATAAATAATACTAGCCTAATTCCTGAGGATACTCATATATCCGAAGGCGGGGGCCATAACGAACCTCTTAGCCTGAAGATAACAAGCCTAAAGCACGAGTGAGAAAAAAAACTTGCTCGCTGCCTCTAAGCTCTAACATCCAACATTGGTAATGGCATAGATAATACTAGCCTAACTCCTGAGGATACTAATACATTCGAAGGCGGGGGCCATAACGAACCTCTTAGCTTGAAGATAACACGCCTAAAGCACGAGTAAGGAAAAAACTTGCTCAATGCCGTTAAGCTTCCCTAAAGTCCAAGGGTTGAAGCACAAATAATACTTACTTCTACACCCACGGACTTCTTCTAATTCAATGGGTCAAACCAGAGAATAACATCTACTACAGGTGTGGAAATATTAGTTTCTCATATCAACACTTCAAATTACAACGCTCCTCTCAAAGGCCTATATCGAGCACTGAAGCATCAACGTCTGCTAATTACAAAAGGTACTCGTTATCAGAATTCAAGTCTATTTCTTTTTAATTATGCTAGATTTTCTTGATGGGAGAGTAGTCGACCTTCCTCCCACAACAGGAGTAGGTGAAACTGTACTCGAGCTTCCCCCTATTTCAGTCCTCAATTCCTGAACCGAGCCGTCTGTTCGTCTGAACCTGTCAAGCGTATCGTACCGCTTCGGTGAAACCACCTTCCCATCATTATACCAAATATTATACTTTAGCGTATCTCTCAGCCTCTTGGTCCCACTCTTTTCACAATGCCCCAAACTCATGATTATGAATTATCTACTTTAAAATTTCACGTACATTTGTTTGCCCTACTTATACACCTTGAGTTTAACGTCAATATCAGTTAGCAACACAAATTCAAAAATTTAGTTTTAACAACAATCCTAGTCCTAGCCTATTTTCGTGAACCGAGTTTTCTTCAAATAAATTCGGGCAGTTACATTTTAAAAATTTAAAAATACAACAGTCAATCACTCTAATCCCCAAGATACTTGCATTTGAAGCAACCGGTGTTCCCAACAACACCACAAGCTTTCAGTAGCCTTAAGGCGATATCCCTATCCTCATTGATAATCTCCTCCCTGGCCATTACCAGGACAAACTTTTTGCGATCTTTAACAGACCACCAATAGGTACGCATGGACTCAAACCAGTACACGCAGTTCATTTCCTCACCCCTTTTTACATCAGTCTTATTCTCGTAGTTTGCTCGGGTTTCGAACAGAACCGCATCATAACCTTGCTGCCCAAAAACAGCTTCCCTTATTTCATTAATCTTGAATGCTAAACGCAAGTCGTTCAACGCACGCGCTTCAGCAGCCTTCTGAAAGCGAGTCTTCACCATTTTTTATGAATAACCTTCTTAAAGAACAAGTCACACTTTTATACTATTAAGTTAATAGGACTAATTTCTCGATTTACTATACGCAACGTATTTCAGCTTCTATAACTCACTCTTCCCGGGTTCGAACTACTTACTATTATCTTTTCGTGCTTAATCGAGCTCTCTAAAGTTTATATTTCGAGCTTTATGTTTATATCTGTTAAGCTCGATTCATTTACGAGGTAGGATAAGGTATGTTATCCCACCAACTATTCACTCCCATATTATGTACAACTCGATGACATGTCGACTATTTCTGCCTTTCGCTAGTAAGAAACAAACAAAATATTCTTTTATTACGCTCAATTTTTATCTAACAAGTTGGTTACAGGACTACCCCTACAACGTTGCTTTACAATTACAGAATTAAGGTTTTTGAAGCTCGATATTATAAATACTTTCTCAAACACGAGGACAGGTCTCTAGTTCTTTTCTCATTGCCAAGATAATGCTGATATTCCAGAGAAACCTCAGCCACAGCTCGAAAATTGCAAGACTGCAACAGGTCAAACACCTCATTCCCCTTCATTTCCCTACAGGAAGAATTAAAAGAAAAACGATGGTACCGAAAGAAGCGATCCATCTTCCACCTCAACCACCGCCATCTCTTCCTCCTTATCCCCACTAACCTGGAGTTCGTGGAGATTGAAGAGGACTCCTACCTTAGATATCGGCGATCAAATCTGACTACTATTTATGGCAATACCGCATTTAATGCAAGTTGTTTCCTCAAACAGTCATCCGCTAAGGAAAACCAACAGTCTGCCCATAACACTCATGCGTCATAATGACAACACCCTCTTCAATACAGACGTTCCATTTTTCCAGCGTCGCTTACGTCATCACAAGTTCCGAGTTTTAGGGTTTTTATCAACTAAAGCCACACGTGACTTCAGTTTCGAGGGAGTGATTGTAGGGACTTATCCCTCGAGCTATGGACATTCGACCTCATCTATACCTCGAGCTCCAGAAGACTCGATCTTATCCAGTACCAGACTCACGCATAAACAAACATGTTACAAACACGTTACAAACACGTTAACAGTTACACATCGACCACGAACTCAAACAGAACGTGGATTGTCCACAACAGATGTAAACAAAACAAGTGAATATACACCTGTCTCCCACGAGCTAGTAGTTACACACTCAACTACCCATGACTCCCACTTTTAGGAGAACATGTTCAAGCACGATGTCAAGCAGAAAGCAGGGTCCATAAAAGGGCAGAGCTCCTAAGGAAACAGGGGGGGTGGACAGACAATTCTATAGAGACAACTATCTAATCTCTAACTATTTTTTCTTAGATTAACTCTTGTAATCAGATTCTCTCACTCTCTCAAGCAATAATACTACTTTCACAAAATCCTCCGCTCGAGGTCGTAGTTTTTACTTATTTACAGGTTATCCACGCTAAATCCCCTATGTCAAGTGTTATCTCTTATTTAATTCTTGGCATAGTAGTTCTTAGTGTAAGGATCAATTTTAGGCTAGTTTGAGATTAACGAAATCTGGTACCTACAAGTGGGATGCCAAGATATGTCTCTGGGAACGTTCCCTCCCTAAACCCAAACATGTCGATCACCTCTTGTCTTCTATAATTAGGAATATGGCCAAAAAAAATATTGCTTTTCTCAACGCTAACCACCTGCCCGGAGGCTTGTTGGTAGGCTTTCAGAATTTTGTACAAATTTCTTAAGCACTTGGCATTACCGCTAACAAACAGAAAGATGTCGTTAACAAAAAGTAGGTGAGTAGTTCCTTCAATACCTTTAACCTTCACCATGGGAGTAATTTTTCTTTGACTCTCCAGAAACTTGAAATTGGAGGTGATAATATCTTCAGCAATAGCAAATAGCAGTGGAAATAGTAGATCACCTTGCTTGAGACCCCGAGAAGCCTTAAAGTATCCAGAAGGGCAACCAATGATTGAAACTGATATCATCCCCGTATTAATAATGGTATGGATCCAATTGCAGAAGGTGTTGCAGAACCCCAGAGATTGGAAAACTTTGAGCAGGAAATCCCAACTCATAGTATCATAGGTTTGGGTAATATCCAGCTTTAACCCAATATTACCATGTCTGTTAGTCCCAATCTCATTCACCATCTCAGAAGCCATGCAAATATTACTCTAAATGCTACTCTTAGGTATGAACGCACTTTGCTCCTTAGACATAATTCTCGATGCAATCGAAGATAGTCTTGTAGCCAAAATCTTGGCAATGAGTTTAAAAATAAAGTTACTCAAGCATATTAGCCTATAATCCTTTACCCGAGATGGTTTCCGTATTTTAGTGATCAGAACAATGAGGTTAGAGTTGAAGTTTAGTGGAAGAACGCCTTCCCTGAAGAAAGATGAGATACATCGAAACATCTGCCCCAATAATATCCCAATAGGTCCTTAAAAATACTCCTGAAAACCCATCCGGACCTGGGGAGCTCTCTCCATCCAGAAAGAATACAAGATCTCAGACTTCTTCCTCATTAGGAATGCTCGAGAGACAAGTATTTTCTTCCTGCGTAACCAAAACTTCATTATGGGTAAATAGTTTAGGGTAATCCGTCACCTCATGCCGCTCAAAGTTGTTCGTATAGTAGTTTACAATGTAATCTTTAATGCAGTCCTAATTAGAGATCACTGCCCCATACTAATCTGTAATTTTCAAAATGAAGGTCATGGCCAATTTCTTATGAGTGGCCTTATGTAAATATGCAGTTTTTCCATCCCCAGTAAGCAACCATTTTACCATTGGGCTCTTGGCCCAGTGGTGGTTATACCTCTCCACCTAGAGAGAGGTCATGGGTTCGAAGCCTCATGGGGTTGGAAACTCAGGGTTACGGATCCTTATATAAAATTGTCTTGCCTTACAAAAAGAAAGCAAGCAGCCATTTTTCCAGTGATCTTTGATGCCAATCTTTCTCCTCCTCCTCAATTTGTTCTAGAATTTTTGTTTTGATAAGCATCTGCATATATAGGGTATCATCTGCTTCATCATCCTCTTGGATGATCTGAAGTTGCAGTATCTCTCGCTCTAGTTCCTTCTTGTTGTGGACGGTATTATCAAGGGCCTGCATTTTCTAGATTTTAATCTTCACTTTCAGTCTCCGTAATTTCATCATGATGTTGAATAATGGAGCGGCAGAGAGAGGCCGCGTCTAGAAATTCTCAACCATTTCTCTAAACCCATCCACCTTAATCAAAGATTACAAATAACATAAAGATTGTTACTCAGTTTAGCTATATCATTGCACTCACCAAAAAGAAGAGAGTGATCAGACTTAGTTCGGCGAAACACTTTTACCTTCTAGTTATGGAATTTGTTATTCCAGCTATCATTAATGAGACTTTTGTCCAGCACACTCCAAATTCTCATTACCCTTTTTTGACCATTATACCAGGTAAAAGTGACACCGGTCATCACACTTTCTGTAAGGCAAACTGCATCCGAAAAATCCGAGAATTCAACACTGCTCTTCTACAAGGAGTTTTTCTTCCCATTTTTCTGACATTCAAAGTACCGTGTTGAAGTCCCCAATACAGAGCCATGGTAGTCTATTAGTGCTTGAAATATGCACCAGCTGACTCCAAAGGTCAGCCCTATATATGTGCAGATAATCCGCATGAACGAAAGTAAGGAGGCAATCCATAAAAAGGATTGCGATGTGCTGACTATTACACAGAACCACACTCAGGTTCTGGAGACCTTGCTTCCATAAAATCCAAATGTTTCCTTTCTGAACCACAACCTCATTCGTGATAATCATATTATTGTATCCTGAGACACACAATCCACTAGCAAAAAAATTTGGTTCTGCAAACCCAATAACATTGAGATTTAGCCCCAAGATTTTATTCCTGATATAAGTCATGGTATTCTTATTACCCAGAACTCTTGTATTCCAAAAAAGAACTCTCATTGCAAACCTGTATTAAAACGTGTAACTCTAGGGTCCATAGTATAAACTCGGCCCCTTCTTATAATTTGATTATGTAATAGCCCCTAATCTTCTCCTTCCAAGATATCTGCCCAACTTTTCGGATTTAGAAGATTCTTCACCTCCTCAATTGGATTATTTTGGTCTCCCAAGTTGTCTTCTTCTATATTTTGACTTTGTGGGGTGCCCTCGCTGTTGCCGACATATGTATCCCATTGTTCTCCCTTGTCCACTTCATTACTATCAACCCTTTGTGCACTGGTATCTTGTTCCCAACACTAAGAGCATGATATTTGTTCGTCGAGCCGATGGGCCCAAACTAGAACCTGGAATTATTCTTTGGTGAGACACTTCTGCCTCTTCATGCTTTAGGGGCAGACCAGTCTCCCTGTTTTGTGGCTTTATCAATCTGACAAGTAAGAGGTCTCTCACTATCTGCGGCTGAGTTATCCTGAAAGTAAGTATGTGTATTCGGTAGTCCCTGTAAGTTCTTCTCCATCTCCGACTTGCTTTGTACCCCTTCTTCACTATGAGCCACTTTACTATTTCTAGTGCTCTTTGTAGTCCCTACTTTTTTATAGGCTTTGTCACTTGTTTTTGCTCACCACGAACAACTCTTAGTATCACCTTGCACTCCGCAATGCTATGTCCCACGTTCTTACAATGATTGTAGAATTTTGGAATCAGGTAAAGGAGAATTTCTTGGTTAATCAGTTTACCCTCAACGTTGATAAAAAAATGATTAGGAATTGGCTTTGACAGGTCAATATCCACCAAAACACTAGCATGGTACCCATAGTCATGATTAATTGTTGACCTATCCAGATGAATTGGCGTACCCAATGTCTTCCCCAAGGACATAACAATTTTTTGACTCCATAGTTCACTCGGTAGTCCTGGAAATTTGCACCAAATTAGAGCATTCATGTTCTGGTGATTATCCGCTGAGAAAAGTAGACTCCATAGCATCAAACGCATGGGCATCTTCTCTACCATCCAAGGTCCTTAACCCCTTATGTGGATCTTATCCCTTTCATTATCCAGTTTGATGATGAAGAAACCTTTCCATAATGGGATTAGCTTACAGTTCTCAGAGAGTTTCCAATGTGTTCGAGTGTATTCCTGAATAGCCTCAAATTTAACCTTTTGAAGATCCCGATGCCCGATCAAGCTGAACTGGAATCGGGAGACCTCCATAGCAACCTTTCCTGCAGGGATAGAGACAAACTAAGTATCACCCCGCATCCCCTCATCTAGAAGTGTTGTAACTTCGGCTGGGGTATTCGTTTTTCCACTACCATATATGAAAAAGATTGGGTGGGCTTATTTGTGTTCAAAGTAGATTCAGGGATTTTACCATGGAGAGAGGAAATCTCTATAACCTGATCTTATTTGGATTGTTGTAATCCTGGCAAGCTTGGATGTTCTGCGATTTTTCTTGTAGATGCGGTTTTATTCGTCTCGTTCCCTTATGCCATTTTCAAAAAACCCTAGGGACATACAACCCTATATTCTTGACCCAATTGTTCCTTGAATTCTTCCATGGGATGACCAATTGAGACCTGAATCCCGTGCAGATTGAGATTATCTTCACTACGGATAGCTGGAGTGCTCGGAGAGATGATGGGAGTTGTATTTGTAGGAGGGTTTTGCATAAGTTTCCTCAAAGGCGACGTCAAATCATTTATACCCTCATTGCCAAGAGAATAGTTTTCCCTATTTAGAAGCTCTTGAAGGAGATTCAGTACGCGAGATTCATCTTACACACGCTTGATAATCAATTAGGGATACAAGGGTTTCAAGGATATAAGGGATTCAAGGGGAGATCCATCACATTTTTAAGCCACAAAGGAGAGCAAAACCCTATTCATGATGAATAGTAAATACTATTCACGATGAACTATATCACTATTCACGATGAATAGTGATCGAATCAAAATCAAATAACTTTGAAGTTACCTTGATCATATTAGCTTCGGTTCCACCTCGACATGCCTTCTTCTCGAATAAAGAAAGACGTTCAGAGGGAGATTGGCAAAATAACAACCCTTAGCCAATTCATTTCCAAATCTTATGACCATTACGCCTGGCTGTTTTCCCTTTTACGAGACCAAGGCGCCCACAAAGCCAAAAAGAAAAATCACGACATCGATTGAACACCAGAATGCAAACAAGCTTTTATCGAGCTCAAAACTAACCTTGGCCGACCACCTGTGATGTTCACCCCGGTCAAAGGTGAAATACTTTCCCTTTATCTTGCAGTTAATGACGAGTCTATCAGCTCGGTTCTTATTCAAATAGAAGATGGCATCGAAAAACTTGTTTACTTCATCAGTAAAACTCTGACACCAGCTGAAACACGATATACCAAACTTGAGAAACCTCTCCTTAACCTCATCTTCACTTCTTGAAAATTTAAACCCTACTTCCAGGCACACCATATACGCATAATTACAAGTTACCCCCTTTGAGAAGTCCTGGCCAAGAAAGATAAATCCAGACGGGTACAACAATGGCCCGTCTACCTTGGTGAACACGAATTCACTTTCAAGAAGCAGATATCTAAAAAAGAACAAGCAGTTGCAGATTTTGTGGCAGACTTCCTAGTCGAAGACACAGAGTGGGAAAACATGAAGATGACTTGCCCAAGGACCAACTAGAGCAACATGACCCTTGGAACGCCTTCATAGGATGCCAGCTATTCACAGATGGGTCCGCAGGCCCGAATGGGTCTGGGATTGGTATCGTTCAAGTAACACCGCCAAATGAACGAATTAAAAAAGCACTCAAACTTAACTTTGAATGCACTAGTAACAAAGTCGAATACGAAGCTTTGATACACGACCTCAACCTATCCCTCGAGCTGGGCATCCCCAAGCTAGCTGTCTTTACCGACTCATAACTGATCCAGCAATAGTACTCTGGTGAAAACCAGGCAAATGGTCACATGGCCGAATACGCAAGGTTCATCTGCCAGCGTATGGATCGATTCCCAGAAAGGTCTTTGATCACACATTACCCTCGAGGCAGAAATAGACACGCCGACACCTTCGCCTACATTATAATAATGTTAGGACAGTCCGAACCCCGACAACTGAGTATGGAAGTACTCGAATGCCCAAGTATCGGCCAGATGGAAATTAATACCATCAATGCTGGGGGCAAGAGTCTTGATCCCGATGATTAGGATACCCCATTCCTCGCATATTTTAGCAGCTCCACACTACCCCAGAACCCGATAGCCAGACAATCACTTTTGGAAAACTGCCGAAGGTATACACTCCACAAAGGCCACCTACACTAAAAATCAGCAAATGGAGTACACCTTAAGTCTATATCCCAACAAGAAATAGCCACCATCATTACGGAGTTGCATGAAGGAAATTATGGCTCCCATACCGCCAGACAATCTATGGCGCTCCATGCAATAACACAAGGTTCATTTTGGCCTAACATGTAAAAGTAGGCCAAAGAGTACGTGAAGCATTGTGACAAATGTCAGTGCCAAGTCCACGACATTAAGATCCCCTTACAAGACTTCCACTGCAGCCAAGTCGCCTGACCCATTAAACGATGGGCCATCGATCTGGTTGGCACTTTCCCAAAGCTTCAGGAAGTAGAGAACACATCCCCGTCGCCATAGATTTCTTCACAAAATGGGTCGAAGCTATACCCTTATGTCGAACGTGGGAAGAACAAGTCACCAAATTCCTCTGGAAAAATATCATCACACGTTTCGGTTGCCTACACATGATCCAATGCTTCAACGGGCCATAGTTTTTTAGTAACAAAGTTAGTACATTCCTAAAAAAATACAACATCATCCTCTGTCCATCCACGCCTTATTACCCGCATGAAAATGGCCAAGTCGAGGCCATCAACAAAACTATAGTCGACGGTCTCAAAAAACACGTTGACGATAAGAAGGGACCTAAGTATCCAGTCAACCCTTCTACCCGACTGATACTTGGGGGTGACCTCGAAGTTCCTCAAAGTTCCAATTTGGGCAAACCCGAGTGGAATGAAAAGTCGACAAACTAAATACTCGGGGAGGACATCAGAGCCGACCATGTATTACTTCATTCAGGATCAAACCTGCGGATTGAAATACTTGGGGGCAACCTCAAAGCTCAATAAACTTCTTGAGTCGATCATACCTAAGTATCCAGTCAACCCTTCGACCCGAATAATACTTGGGGGCGACCTCAAAGTTCCTCAAAGTTTTGATTCGGGCAAACCTGAGTGACATGAATACTCGACAGACTAAACATTCGGGGGCAACCTTAGGGCCGACCACGTATTTCTTCGTTTAGGATCAAACTCATGTCTAGCAATTTCCGTGGGAGACCTCGAAGCTTATCATACTTATACTCCTCACTCAAAACCTCAGCATCAAGCCAACTCGATTACAATGTGTCACTACTCCTCTCCTCTCAACCAAATATACTTAGTTTATTTGTCACGTCATCATCCTCATCTATTAATCTCATCCTCGAAGCCTCGCAGGTATGCATAATACCCTACAGAAGAAGAGGGAACAAAAGTAGCTCGAGATATTCGAGTAAAAAACCTCAAGTCCTCAAAGATACTTAAAAAAAACTCACTATCTCTCATCGGCCATATTGCAGCCAGCCTCGATGACTGTCACACCCAATCAACTACCTATTATTCTGCCCCAATACCCAACACCACCTCGAAGTCCATCTTCATAAGGTTTTCTCCATTCACAGCTTCAACTAACCACCACCTCCACAACATTCCACCATTAATGGCAGACCCCCATTTTTTCTTTTACCCATAAACAAAACACGTAGAAGGAAGACCAGAAGACCTACCTGTAGCGACGAAAGCAACACTAGAGCAGCAAGATTCCACCTTCAACATTGGAGCAGAACAACAATGGCAGCTACCTTTTTTCTTTTTCCATTAGAGCAAATGGCAGCAATGGTGTAAGACAAAATTAGTTTTTTTTTCTCCTTTTAAATACCCCCACCTTCAACCCCCTCGTTTTCTCCGTAATGCCATCATTACACCACTAAACCCACTCTCTCACCTCTTTCACTTCCCTGCACATTTTCAGGTAACCGTTAGTCTTTTATATAAATACCCTTGGTCCTATGAGCGTGTAACAGCCATGCATTTACACCCTCCTAATTTTATAGTTGTCCGTCGACCCTTCAACTCTTCCCCATAATCCCAAATACCCTCAATTTTTCCCCTTCGACCCTTTGATCCTTCTCCATAATTCCAAATACTTATAATTTTATATTCACCCTTCAACACTTTGATCTTTCCTCCCCAGAACTCTCAACGACAAACTTCTGACATCCCGTCATAATTGTGCCAATCCCCACACGTGGAACTTACCCAACCTGTCACGTGGAAAACAAATCATCCCCATATCCAACATGTAATAATTATTGTATGCACAACACACTACTCAAGGCACGATATCCCACCTGGAAGTTATGCAATTATGACTGTCAGGTCCTTGCAGACAAAGAACCACAAACAATTCCCCAATACACGAGGACAAACTAAAAATGACACTCGTGCCATTCACAGCAAAATCATTTCATTTATACCTTTTCTTTGATTACTCGAACCATCATACACCTATCGACTTCATCCATATCGTCCAACATCTGTCACCCTCGACTATGGCATAGTAAAATTTAATCTTTGCCTCAGCCTTCGATCAAGAACTATCATTTCCTAGGCCTGCATAATCAAGGATATTCCAGTATTTTCACATAGAACATGATTTTTCTTCTCAACCCTAATAGCCGTGCCTATTTTATCATCGCAAACATTGTGTTTGATCAGTATCAATAACCTTCAACTATCAACTGCAATAAGAAGGAAATACTACTATTCATTGTATTAAAAAAATAAAATGACAACAACAAATAGTATAAGACTTACAAAAACACCACACCCTCGCCCTACTTGCAGACTGGGCAATTCCTCCAATACTACGAGTACTTCTCCCTACCACTTACCACCTTCATCAGTTGTCTTGCCAACTCCTACAACGAGGCAGACCGTTCTACAGTATTCTGGCGGTGATGCTGGAACATCCACCACCAGAAGGTGAATAAATCTGCCTCCTCCCATTCTCGTCCAATCAACTCTTCCCGGTGTAGATCCACCTGGTAAGGTAGCGGCGCCCCCATCTCCCTTCGCCCAAAGAACATATGCGACAACTCTGCATACTTTGCCTCCACAAAGATCTCTATCTTTTCTGACTGTTGTTGGTAATGAGTCTTCATGATGGGTAAGGTGCACAGTGCAAAAAGAAGTTGAGAAAGACAAACTGAACTTGCAATGAACCCACCCCTCGAACTCTTACTTATACCATGATTAAGAGGGCATTGATGGCTCCTTAATTAACATAACCACCATTACTCACCTTTAATACTCTCGGAACTCGACACATTCACACCAGTCAACTATACAACTTCTCAATGCATAACAAATTTTCTCAGTACGTGCCATTTGCAATAGTTTTTAAGGCCTAGGCTGCGAGGGGGAAAATGTAGTAGCCTACTCGCAGCCTTTCAAGACTAACCGAATAATAAAAGGCTACATCGAAGCATACCGAATACTCAAAGGAAGCTTACCAAAGACTTGAAGCCAAATATACTCAAAACTGCCTGGGCATAAGTCCCGCACAAAGCTTTCCAAGACTAATCAATCACTAGAAGCCTACCGCGAGATTCAAAGCTAGGGAGATTCATGCAGTAGATAAAACCCAACACAAGTTCAAAATGGCTTTGCCCATATTAGTGTATGGTCAAAGGCAAACAAACCTGACAGACAGCTCAACAGATAATTCAGCAAAAGCTGGTAGACAGCCACAGTGGTAGAACCGATCTTCGTACAGGGCAGTTGCCCGAAAGGGCATATATGTAACTTAACCTCTCTATGGTGACTCCTTTCTTAAATCCTATAAATAGGGAAGGGAAGCTATCAAAGAGAGGTTAGAGAAACCTGAGCCAAAATACCCCTAACAACGAAAAAAACCTTTGACTACTAGTTTTATCTTGTTTTAGTAACTATAACTCACCTCATATATATCATTATACTTTCAAACCCTCATCAGAGGTCATGGGGCATCCCGTTATCAGACTCCATGCACGTATGTTTGCCTAGTTAACCTGAGAATCGTCACCCAATACAGGTGCAAACCTCCCTAGTCCAATTTAATCCCCATGGTGTAAGTGCGCGGTCTCCCCTCTCCGAGATTATGCCCCTACATAACAGGAAATAATGAGACCCTATAGACTAATGCCTTGATTTCACCAACCCAAACTTGCACTCTCGATTTAACTCTTCTTCCTGCTATCTTCGTTCTTGGAGAGCAATCAAATCAAAAGTTACCTTCGACATAAATTTATATGCACGGTCAGCCAAATTAAAAGTTTTTGATTATTTGTTGATGAAGGCATGCTCGTGATTTTGAGTATAGAATATTTAAATGATGCATTTCAAATGGTTGTATAAATGATTTTAAGTAGTGAAGTAGATCCAAAACGGGGATTTTGGAGATTTTTTTTATTTGGGTTCAGAGAGAAACCGATAACTGAATCAAATTTTTGATCTTATTTTATAGTGGTTTTTAACTTAGTCAGCTCAGTTTCTGTTGTAGGAAATTTAAAAACTAGTTATCCAGCTTGGTTTTCAGTTTTGACTTGGAATCGAACCGAACCAAACCATGCGTATAGCCCTAATAAATAGTAATCAATGATTGGAAGTTACAATTTTTCATTATCAACTTCTACTGAAACCCAAACCTAGCTAGAAATTGGGGATTAAACGCCTACGAGCCTTCTAATACATGTGAAAGCAATGATGCAGATGAGAGGGGGTGACATTAGGCCGCTAAACATGGTTCATCACGGGTAGGAGGCAACCCATTTTTTTATTGCTGGAAGTTATACTGTGAAAAATATAATCATATACTGTTGGTAGAAAATACTGGTGGACTATGCAAAAGCATCTTTCAATATCATAAAATATTCTTAATCATGAATCAGGTTCGGTGAATGTATATTAATTTTGCTGAAGGGGCCTTTCTAAGATATTTAATTCTATTGGGTCTTAAATCAGGTTGGTTCCCTGAGACTACTGCAAAGGGAGTTATGGCCTCATGGGTATATGATCACCTTTATATGTCTTATAATTTAACATACGAAGTTCAAGCTACAGTAAAAATGTAATTCACGCTCAAAACTCTAAACTTGCTCTTAGCACCCCTTTTTGAAAAAACTATTTATAACCCCATAATTTGGGTATATTTGATGTAAAGTAAATGGAAAAAGCCGATTATAAATTGCAAATTAAACTTTATATTTTTATAGATCTCACCTAACAAATTGCTCTATAGGTGCCTCCTGCTCCTTTAAATGACATATTAAGAACCAACAACAATAGCAAGGAGCCTAGAACTGATAATTCTTCAGAAACTGTAACTAGGACTAAGCAGGGTGAGGATGGTGGAGGTAACTCTTTCACTAGTAAGAATGCTCAAGGGTAGGTGAGTTCTTCCTCTACCAATTCAAAGAATAGTAACAAACCCACAAATAGTTCTAATAACAGGGTCGGGACTGGTACTAGTAGTAAGGCTAATAGTGGGGGTAGGCTAGCTGGAAGTTTATCTCACCAAAGAGGTCAGTCTCATGGTGGTAGACCCCACATCATGAATAGACTGAGTAGTAAAGTCAAAAATAGTGAGTCTTCTAGGGAGTTAGTTCTTAAGCTGGCCCAAGAACTCAAGAATAAAGATAAGACTACAAGGGTAGCGGGTAGTGGGGCACATAACACAAGAGCTGTTTAATGATTAATACACCCTACTAGAATGTTAGGAGTCTAAATGACCCTCTAAAATAGAAAGAGGTCAGTAGACTTATATCTAAGTATAATATTGGTATCATGGGTATTGTTGGGACCCAGGTGAACATAATTAATAAGACATCTATTTTTGTAGAATTTGTGTAGAGGCTGGCTTAGCCTTGATAACAATGATGCCTTTGATAATGGAAGAATCTTGGTTATTTGGGACCCTGGGCTGGTTCAAATTGACCTTTTTAATAAGAGTGCACAATTTATTCATGTCTTGATAACAACTAGGGATGGTAGCAAATGGTACTCTACTTTTGTCTATGCTTTTAATGACTATGTACCTAGGAGAGCCTTATGGGATAGTATTGATAGTTTTTATCAAACTATTGATATTCTTTGGGTTCTCCAAGGTGATTTTAACTCTATTCTCAACTCAAATGAGAAGGTTAGTAGATTTTCTATTAATCCAACAACTTATATGAAATTCTTACATTGTGTTCAAAATGCTGAATTAGTTGATTGTAAGTTTAAGGGTTGTTTCTTTACATGGTCCAATTGTCAGGTTGGGGATGATAGAGTTGCTACCAAGATTGATAGAGTACTTGTGAACATCTATTGGATGGAAACTATGCTTGATGTTGAGACTGAATTCCTCACACAAGGTGTGTCTGACCACTCTCCTATGATTCTTACTTTCTTTAAGAAAATTAGTACTAAACCTAAACCTTTTAGGCTTCTTAATTATTTGACTGAGGACCCCTTATTTATAAACCATGTTAAGAACACTTAGACTGTCAAAATTAAGGGGAACCCCATGTATATTATTTTGAAAAAGCTTAAATTAATTAAAGTTGTTCTCACCATTGGGAACAAGGAAAGAAGGGGTGATATTGGGATAAAGGTCCTGGTCTCTAAGAAAATAATGGAGTTTGCCTAGACAACTCTCCAGAGTGACCCCCAAAGCCATGCTCTTGCTCTTGAAGAAAGACAACATGTTAAAGAGTATTCTAGGTTTGCTAGAATGGAGGAGGCTTGCGTGCACCAAAAGTCCAAAGTTCAATGGCTTATCCTAGGTGACCATAATACTGCTTTCTTCCATAAGTCTATTAAGGCTAGGAGGAGTAGGAACCAAATTAACTATATTTATGATGAAAATGGCACCAAGTTTGAGGTAGAAAAGGAGATTGGTGATGAAGTTGTCTCATATTTTAAAAAAATATTTACTATTAGTCATGGTTTTAATTATCAGAAAGATCTTATTGGCAACATCCAGATACCTTATGTTCTTAGTGAGGAGGACTATAGTGATCTCTCAAAAGAGGTGTCTAATGAGAAGATTGTTGCAGCCCTATTCTCCATTAAGAAAAAACAAGGCCCCTGAACCTGATGGGTTCCCCTCCCACTTCTTTAGGGTCACTTGGAGCATTACTGGTACTGATTTTCTCAAAGTTGTGCATAATTTTGGGTGAGATTAATACTACCACTGTGACCTTGGTACCTAAAATTCAAAACCCAACTAGTTTTAATGATTTTAGGCCTATTGCCTGTGACAATGTAGTTTATAAATGCATCTCTAAGGTTTTAACCTTTACGATGAAAAACTACATGGCCAAAATTGTTATCCCAAATCAATAAGCTTTTGGCCCAGGTAGAAGCATCCAGGATAATGTTATGATATTTCATGAGCTTGTTAGGAACTACCATAGGGATAATGGCCCCCCTATATGTGTTGTTAAAGTGGACCTTAGGAAAGCCTATGACCTTGTTAGATGGGAGGCCATTTTTGACACCCTTGCTAAATTTAACTTCCCTGCGAAGTTCATCTATTGGGTTAGAATTTGGGTAACCACTACTAAGTATTCAATTCTTGTAAATAGAGTTATGCTTGGTTATTTCAGTGGTGTTAGGGGTATCAGGACGAAAAACCCTATATTACCCTACATTTTTGTTTTGATCATGAAAATTTTAAACCAAATTATTTTGAGTAAGGTCTATCAGGGTCTGTACACTTTGCATCCAATGTACAAGGAACCTGTTATCACCCACCTTTGCTTTGCAGATGATCTTTTAGCTTTCACGAGGGGAGAGGCTAGATCTGCTCAAGCTCTTGCTCTATTTCCGAAAGAATTTAAATTGTTTGCAGGTTTGGAGGTTAATTGTAACAAGAGTCAACTCTTATGCTCAGGTATGGATACTGCTTGTATTAATGACTTTCATCTTGTTCTTAACTTTGATATTGGTTCTCTGCCTATAAAGTATCATGGCCTCCCCCTTATTTCTACTAGACTGACTTATGTTGATTGCCTGCCTCTTATTGATGCCCTCACTAGTAAGATAAAAACTTGGAGTGGGAGGTTTCTCAGCTATATTGGTAAACTTCAACTTCCTACGTTTGCCCTTGGGGGTATGTATACTTATTGGACATCTAGTTTATTCTCCCTTATTGAGTTATCTCTGAGATGGAGAGTGTGTGCAGAAAGATTTTTGGACTGGGACTAACCTTGTAAACACCATAGCTATTGTAAGTTGGACCAAAACCTATGATCCCCATAAGAAAGGTGGGAGGGATTAGAGAGCTTAAAACATGTAATACTACTTCTATCTTAAGGTATGTGTAGGCTCTTTTATCTGCTAAAGATACTATCTGGGTAGAGTGGGCTCATAAAAACTTTATTAGAGGAAGAAACCTTTGGAAAATTAGTATCCCCAAAGATGTCTCTTGGATCTGGAAAAAAATCCTTGGTCTTTGAGATATTTCTAGAATTATGGCCTTAAATTTTGTGGGAGATGGGTGTAACATTGATCTTTGGGGTTGGGGTGAACCCTGGCACTCTTTGGGGATTTTCTTACCCAAGTTCCTCCCCCCCCCCCCCCCCCCCCCCTCCTCTCAAACTCCTATATAACTCTAAGTTCCATAAACAAACCAAAGTCTCCAATTGTATTGTTGATTGTAAGTGAAGTTTCTCTCCTTATGTTAGCAATATAATTGGGGATATTGCTAGGAAGATTGAGAGTGTGTTTATTCATATAGGGTGCAAAGATAAGATTGCTTTGTCTTCATCCACTAATGGTGGTTACAGTCTTAAGAACACCTATAAGACTATGAGACACCAGAATTATTGTGGTGGCTAGGCAAAACTAGTGTGGTATAAAGACTATATTCCCAAACATTGCTTCATAACCTGGATAGCTTTAAAAAAATTGCTTGAAACTCAAGATAAACTTGTCATATGGGGAACTATTAGTGTGTCTAAATGTATTCATTGAGGGGGAGCTGGGGAAAGTGAAGAACATATCTTTTTTAATTGCCCATATTCTTTTGAAATTTTGTATTTTGTGTTTAACCTGCTTGGTCTTTATAGATTCTATGGTAACTGGGACTCTGTTATCCAGTGGATTATACAACATTTTCAAGGTAAGGATATGATTCCAGGCATTAGAAAGCTTTCTCTGAACTCCTACTTTTATAGCATTTGGAGGGAAAGGAATAACATAATTTTTCAAAACAAATTTGAAAAGCCTAAAACTATTTTTTATAACCTTGAGAATGAGCTTAAAGTTAAACTGTCCTCCTCTGACCATGAAATCCCTGATAATGTTAGTAATAGGAGTTTTATGAATAACTAGAATGTTAACACTATTTTTACTATAAAAGCTCCTATTAAGGTTAGATGGGAGGGAGATATTTGTAAAGTGAATATTGATGGTTCTTTTAAGAATGGTATGGGTATAGCTACGGAGCCATTGCTAGAGTGAATAATGATGTTGTTGTGGGTGCTGTTGCAGGTACCAATAAATATGTTTTTGATCCCATTTTGGAGCTTAGATCTGTTGAGATGGGATTGTAAATGGCTATTGGAAAAGGTGAAAAGAAAGTGCTAGTTGGAGCTCACTCTAAAACTGTTGTAAGCTATATAAAGAATATGGAGAGTGCCCCTTGAAGCACATGGCATATCTTGAACATATTTAAGAAGATGATTGAGCAACTTGAATACTTTGACATTCAACATTGTTACAGAGAAACAAATATAGCTGCTAACAACCTAATTCTGAATATATGGAGATTCTTTCATGTTCCTTTGCTGAAGATCTAAAGAAAATCATATAGGAAGATGGTGAAGGAAGGTGGTATGAGAGAAAGGGCTGATGTCAAGCCTTTGTGGTTTTTTATCTACTTTCATTATTTTTGTGAGGGTATAGAGCCTTTTGTGTTTGCTTCTTACCTTAAGCAGTTGAGCCTAGTTGGAGTTGTGTCTCCTTATTTTATGGATGTTTTTTCCTTGTTGTTTTCCTGCCCTGCTTCCATGTGAACTAGGTTTTGGGTGTATTGTTCTTTGTTTCAATAAAGCAGGGGGGTCTGCATACCAACCCCAGATCATCTTTAAAAAAAATTGCTCTACAATCACTCATAAATCTTACAAGTTCTCTCTTACATCTCTATATACATTACCATTACTTTCTCTTAGTTCTCTCTTAAATCCCTTACCTGTTAACTTCCAATTACAAAAGTCCTCCCTAATATTTGAAGTTTGTAATTTAATTTGGATTCTAATTAAAACAAAAGAAAATAATATAATTAGGCAAAAATAGAGGGTGGATCGTAGTAGGTGGGAAATGACTCAACATGGCCGTCATGGACAACTACGTAACCCATCAACTCTCCTTGAGTTTGAAAATTTTGACTATAAAATTAGGGATAAGAATAGCCCTCCATCTACCGAATGGGCTCAATAACTCAAGGGTTTCAAAAAAATTTAGGACTGCCTCTGTAAGATGATCCATAGGTCTCTCCGTAATCAATGCCACATTTTTCCAAGAATTTAGGCTGTCACAACGTAAGTGACCTATCCTACCATACTCATAACACTAGATGAAAATGGATAAACTTTATTTGTATATTCATCCACAAATTTAAGCTTCTATCATAATCCCACTAATCGAGTAAAGTTTTCTTCCTTGTAAGATTGTGAAAAAACCGTTAAACCTACTCTTTCCGTATAAATGTTCAATCTATAATATACTCTTAACCAAAATGCCATCGTATTTCCTAAATACTATCCAACAAGTTGATGGCATATTCTGTGAGCTTTGTTTATAGAAGAATTGTAGATTTGGGTATCCGAAACACTTATACGCTACAATCGTGTCGACTTTGCCCGGCCAATCCATAAAACTATTTGCATCTGTCTTTCCTTCAAATGTAGGAGGGATGCTTAATTTGGTATCATGTCCCACTGACCGAATAGTGGTAAGAAGATTTGTTATAATATGATCACCTTGATAAGTTTCTTGAGTACGTCATTCTCTAATACCACAATCACTGTGAAAACCGTAGTTACGAGTATGTGAAATGAAGTTATTTGAGCAAACTCTATGGCCACGTCCATATCTGCTATGGTGAGGTACATAACAATCTGCGAATCCCCTCATAAAATGTCCATGATCGCACTCTGTCCCTAGTTCCCTTGCTCTTCTATATCAATCCCAATAAAGTCAAACCCTAACTGTCATTGCTGAACCCGTGGAACAAAATTTTATTATGAATTGCGTGGGATTTTTGTTGCCAAATAATTATTAGGACGAGTTGGCGAGTTTGAGCAAAAGTATTGTTGCACAAATTATGTCTTACTGTAGGGCAGTTGTTGGCGGCGTTGTCAGCATGATCAGAGTCATGGATCACGTCGTTGCAGTAGGCTCAATCATCGATACTACTATTGTTAATGGTGCCCCAACCAATGACGCAAGCTAAGTAACCAGAATTATCGTTAGGACTGGTGCGGAATGAATAGTCGATAAACTAAATACTCGGGGACAACATCAGGGCCGACCACGTATTACTTCGTTCGGGATCAAATCTACGGATAGAAATACCTGGGGCGACCTCGAAGCTCAATAAACTTCTTGAGTCGATCAAACCTAAGTATCCAGTCAACCCTTCGACCCGAATGATACTTGGGGGCGACTTCAGAGTTTTGATTCGAGCAAGCCCGAGTGACATGAATACCAACAGACTAAACATTCGGGGGCAAACTCTGGGCTGACCACGTATTGCTTCGCTCAGGATCAAATTCACGGCTGGCAATACTTGTGGGAGACCTTGAAGCTTATCATACTCATACTCCTCAATCGAAACCTCAGCATCAAGCCAACTTCGATTAAACTGACATTTGGGGGCGACCACAAAGCTTAAACATAATTGTTAATCACTCAAACAATTTCTTCAGTCAGTTACTTTTTACTCACCCCATTTTTTTGACAAAAGAAACTCAATAGCCTTATTCAAAGCAGCAACAAGTTTCAAACAATATCCCAACATAATTAAGAAGAAGGAAATGAACTCTCATTGAACATAAACCACAACAAACAAAATCCTATCAGAGTTCTCTCAGAACAAATTACTACACGGGGGGAGTATATTAATCCTCCCCCTGGATCAAAGTTTCTCCTGGAGTGCAGCCTATTGATTTAAGTGGAGTGGTATGATATGCCCATAAGACATGAGGAAGTTCTCGAACCCAATTCCCTTTTTTCTGTGAGTGAAGCCTTTTCTTGAGTCAATCCAGAATGGTTTTGTTGGTGATTTTGGATTGGCCATTGCCTTGAGGGTAGTAGGGATTGGATGGTGAGTGGATGATATTGTGTTGGTTGAGGAAAGCTACAACTTTTTCTCCAACAAATTGGGGTCCGCTAACGATACGAATTAGGTAGGGGCACACAAATCGAGTGATAATGTGTTTTTAGATAAAAGAGATGATCTTTTCTTCTCTGGTTCGACAGAGTGGAACTGCTTCTACCCATTTTGTAAAATAATCGGTAGCTATGAGTAGGTGGTGGCAGTTACCTGTAGAATTAGGAATATCGTCGACAAAATCGAGTGCCCATATTTTGAATGGCCAGAAGAATTTGCTTGCAAGGAGTTAGAACGCAGGGGCGCGTATCATCTGTCCATATCGTTGAAAGGCATCATATTTGCGTGAGTACTCTTCGGCCTGCTTGCGCATACCAGGCCAGAACACTCCTTGTGTAATGGCTCTGTTTACTAGTGATCGACCTGCGACATGAGAGCCACAAGTCCCTTCATGTAATTCGTGGAACATCTCGTCTGCTTTCTATTTGGAGAGGCACTTGAGGTAGGTCCCCATGACTGAACGGCGGTATAAGGCACCGTTTTTGATTTGTGTAGCGCTTTAGGTTATCGATCAACTTTCGGCGCTCCATCGGATCTACTTGAAGCGGTCCTTCGTATTTGTTGTCGATACCGAGATAAGTTAAGAAAGGCTTTCACCAATCGTCGTCATCTCCTTTATCGCCCCCAATGTTGATCATGCATATAGAAATGCGATCAATACTGGAAGTTGAAATTACATCGATCTGGAGATATCGAGCTTCTGTTCCCAATACCCTGGCTAGATATGCCAAAGAATTGACGTGTTAATTTTCACCTCGAGGAAGATAATCAAGAGTTGCTTGCGCAAACTTGCTCATCCTATCTGCAATGAGGGCTGCATATTCGATCATCTTGCCATTTTTCTTATATTTCTCAAAGTAATGGTGGACAATGAGTAGTGAATCTGTGTATTCTAAGAGTTCTGGGAAACTGAGCTCAAGAGAAATGTCGAGTCCGTGAATAAGAGCTTCATATTCGGTGACATTATTCGAGGTCTTAAAATCTAAGCGGATTGATTTCTCAATTCTGTCGTTAGAAGGTAAAATTAATATGATTCCATTTCCTGACCCTGCGGGTCCTACTGATCCATCTACAAGAGGTCTCCACCCTTTCCTTATAATCTATTCAGCTCACTAGTCAAATGTTTTGTGGGGCAGATCTTCTGTAACTTCTTCTGTAAGGTTAGGATCGTACTCATCCCACTCGGGATCTTCCACTGGAAAATCTACGAGAAAATTAGCGACAGCATGACCCTTTTTGGAATGACGCTGTTCGAACTTGATATCATGTTTTCCCAAACTGATTGACCATTGTTAGACTTTTCTTGATTTTTCTTTTTTGGATAGAACTTCCTGAAGTGGGTAATTCGTCATGACTTTGACTAAATGAGCATGGAAGTAGTGCTTGAGTTTCTGTAAAGTGTAAACAAGAGTGAGAAGAAGTTTCTCAATTTTAGAGTACCTCGTTTCCGCTGGAGTGAGGGTTTTACCGATGAAGTAGACTGGTTTCTCAATTTTCTCTTTAAGTCGAATAAGAACCGAGCTGAGTGAAGTATCTATGACTGCAGGGTAGATAATCAGTTCATCATTCTCAATTGGGGTACTCATTATGGGAGACCTTCCCAAATAGTTTTTGAGATCCTGAAAAGCGGCTTCGCATTCCGATGTCCATTGGACCTCTGCATTTGGCTAAAATTTTTCTTATTTGGTATAATTGCAGAGTAGTAACAATAGCCAATGACAGAGGTCTAAATATTTTGAAACAAGTCGGTTGATAGCGGCAATCTTGCCGATAAGTTTCTAAACACCTTTCATCATTTTTGGAGATGGCATGTTGAGGAAAGCCTAAATCTGATCTGGATCGGCCTCAATCCCTTTCTTGCTGATGAGGTGGCCTAAAAATTGACCTGAATATACTCTGAACTAACACTTCTCATGATTGAGACGCATCTTTTAAGAACGAAGAATGTTAAATGTGGTGTTGAGATCTAAAATTTGGTTGGTGGACTGTTTGTTCTTGCACAAGAGATCATCAATGTAGACTTCCACGACTTTCCCATGATGTGCTCTGAACATAGTGGTCATCAACCGTTGATAAGTTATGCCTACATTTTTAAGTCCGAAGGGTATGAATTTGTAGTAGTAAAGTCCTCTTTCAGTGATGAAAGTGGTCTTTTCTTGATCTTCATCCAAGAGTGGAATTTGATTATAACCAGAAGCAGCGTCCATCATAGATAGGAGTTTGTGACCTGCTGTGGAATTAAGGATCTGATGAATGTTGGGAAGATGGAAACTGCCCTTTGGAGTATGTTTGTTTAGATCGATGAAATCTACATAATCTCAGACTTTTCCCTTTTTCTTTAGGACAGTGACGATGTTGGATTTATAATCTGGATATTTGGCTTCTCGAATGAATCCCACTTTGATCAATATCTCGATCTTCATGTTAACTTCATCCCGAAGTCGACGTGATAGTCATCGCTATTTCTATTTGACCGCCGTGGCCTTGATATTGTGGCCAATTTGTGACATGCCTTGGTCGGATTGACCCCCAGCATCTCTTTGAAAGGCCACGTAAAAACATCTCAATTTAGTCTTAAGAACTGAATAGGAGCATCTTTTTCGTGCTGAAACAACTTAGTACTGATAAAAGTACCTCTGATAGGTCCATCAATGTTGATGTATTCGGTGGGCTCCTCCGTATAAGGCTGACCATCGGGGTGATCAGCTTTCAGCAACTGCTATACGGCATATCTGTCAGAGGTATCTAGAATAGCAGATATAATATTTTTGCAAGCTTGAGAAAGCTTTTGACTAGCCTTGATCTTATAGATACCATTTTTTTCTTTGAAACTAAGTGTTTGATGATAGGTACAAGCGATTGCTTCTATGTTATGAATCCAGCAGCGACCCATAATATCGAGATAACGAGATTTGGAGTTGATGACGTAGAAGATGACGTCGATGGTGGCTGGTCCTACAGTAATATGTAAGATAATCTTGCCTACTTGTTCTTCTTTAGAACCATTAAATCCAATAATATCGGTGTCGCTTTAAATAACTTGATCGGCCAATCCCATTTGGTCGACAATGCTCTGAAAGAGAATCTCAATATCGCTACCAGTATCGATCATCATTGTGTGCCTGAAAAAATTTTCATCTTAAGCATTATGACTAACGCATTATGATGTAGAAATTTGACATGGCTAGTATCGTAATATTTAAATGAGATCCCAAGCTAGCTATTGCTCGACTGAGGCAGAAGTTTGGTTTCTTTGTCTTGAGGTGTGAGATCGTAACATTCTGATAGTCTCCTGGCTTGAATTTGTTAGAGTTGGTGATCTGATTAATTTCGATTATGCTGCTGTGGCGCATATGGTAAAGATGTTTCTCCTCTGCTTGATCTTTGACAAGGACAACTTCAAGCTGCTTCTTATAGCTGCCATCTTTGTATGAATCCAGGTCGACAATATATTCAAACATCTGTCCCTCCTTGAAAATGTATTCCAGCAATTTTTGTAACATATAACAATTGTCAGTTGAATGATGGTTTACCTTATGATGCATGCAGTACGGTCAGTTCTCGATTGGTTCCAATGGTTGAGAGAGACAGTAGAGCTAATCCTTTAAGAGGATTAGAAAAATTATAGAGATTCTAACATTCATCTTCAGGAGGACCAGTTTGATTTGTGAACCGTCTTTTCGAGGGTTGTCAATGTTCCCCTTGAAGTGCTTTTGGTCACCTTGATCCTCCTTTGGTTCAGTACTTTGATCTGCAGATGGACCTTTCGTGGTAAGGACAGATTTAGTAGATTTATGCCTTTTGGACATCATCCTTTCCAGGTCGACGTAGCTATTGACCTTGGTAATCATATCTTCCAAGGTTGCAGGTTTGTTGAGGAAGAGGTGTTATTTGGCTTTGCAGTCAAGCTAGAGCGCGTTGGTGAAAGCAGTTACAATGGTTTTTTCTGAGATTGTCTACTTTACGCACGAGTTCCAAAAAATTCTTCGCAAAGGCTTCGAGCTTCTCTCCGTATGACTGTTTGAGACTGATAAGAGAATATATATTTTTTTCTTTATATCTGTTGTGAGTATATGTCTTGATGAATTGCTTTTGCAGTTGGTCAAATGTGAATATGGAGTCTTTAGGTAGAGAGTGAAACTATTGGAGCAAATATAGTTGAGATTAGAGTACAACCCCAATGAATCATGGTATTGTTGAATGTGCTCCTTTGGGTCGGTACCCTTGTATTTGCAAATTTTTGGAGTATGAAAACCTTTGAATATTCCTTTATCGAATAGTTCTTTGGCAATTAGACTTCCTTGTAGCTTGGTAAGGTCATCGGTAGTGCCCAAAACTTGTCCTTTGATCAACTCCTTAATACGCTGCTCTATATGCTCTTGTGTGACATAATAACGTATCGGTTGTATTGCTTGACAAGGAGGTTTCGGATTGTGAGTACCGATACCTTCACTCAAATGATCTTGTGTTGGAACTCGAGGTTGAGGTCGCTGCTCTTCCTCCTGACGTATGAAAAATCGGTGACCCGGCTGATCTCATACTGAACTTCACCACCCAAATAAATGGAAGGTTGAGGTTCATGCTAAATATTCCTTGAAATAGCTTTACTGGTGGCTCCTCTACGTCCTAACCTTTCCTGTGCAGAAACCCAGGAGGCTTTTGGCAATTAATCGCAATCTCTTGTTAGAAGAGCCTGCTGAGTGTTTTACAGAGCCTACAATGGAGTCTGCATTATGGTCATCTAGTCTTCATGTCGTTTGAGCGCTATCAAATGAGCTTGTCATTCGGTGTAGAGCTTCTTCTCACAGAGCTTTCGGTTAAGAGCTAATTGACATCCGAGCTCATTGTACTTCTCTGTTTCAGTGTTGAGATTTACCAGTAGCTCTGTAAGTTGTTCCAACTCAACTAAAAGATCAAGCTGGATTCCAGTTGTTGGTCATTTGGAACCGACCATGATTAAAATTTATAGTAAAAGGAAAGTATGCCTTAGGATATCGTGGAAATACAATCTTTCCCACAGACGGCGCAAAATGTAATTGCCTAATTATGTAAGCTCGAAGTGGCTTTTTCTCGTGTCTTTTTTAGGTCCTTGTCTCTTTTAGAACTTTTTCTTTATATAGGCCTTCTCCGCAGTTCTTCATCATGATGAAGCACGTTCTCTGAACAATGTGGATAGTGGCGGTTGATTGAGAAACTAATGTGTTTGTAAGAGACAGGTGGTTTTGACTTGTTCAGGTTTTTCTGTTTAAGCTCAACCCATATTTTTTATCAGTTCGTGGAATAGGTAGCAATGTTGACTGTTAAAGACATGTAGAGAATGCGTGAGTCTGATATGAAGGTAATTTGAACTGAAGATAGCTCGATTTGGGTAAGGTTAAGGCGTAGGCCCCTACAGAATAGGTTTTCTATGAAATCTAGGTTGAATAAACTCAATTCAAATTGGTCCAGGTCGAGTAGACTTAGCTCAAATTGGTCTTCTGGGAACTCCAGGTTGAATAGACTCAGTTCAAATCGGTCCAAGTCGAATAGTCTCGGCTCAAATTATCTCTTCCTCTCATATCTCATTTGAACAACTCCATGGTTCGTTTAACTGAGTTAGTATCTTTTGAAGTGGTTTGATCTTCAGATCATCCTGGATCATGGCTCCCCCCTTTAGGATCCTTGAGCTCCTGCTCAAGCTAGAACTGGAGATATGGAAATTCAGCGGGTACCCATTTCCCTGTTGTGCCACTTCAACTTGCTAGGCAGTTGACCTCGGTTCCCAACTCGAAACGACTCGATACTACCCTGTCTTGTAGCATGAACTTTCCTCTCTAGAATATTATCCTCCTATAATGGATTTTCTCTTTCCATACAAAAGTCATCAACTGATGGTAGGCGAGTGTCAATTGTAGAGTATTCATCTAAATGAGATGACTCAAACATCTTCAAATGCTCGGCGTTAATCACCGAATACATCTTCATGAAAGGTGGCAAATCTAATTGGAATGCGTAGTCACAATTCTTCTTGAGTATAGTGAACAGACCATAACCGATAGGCTTTAGTTTCTTGCCTTATCCCTTTAGTTGTTCTTTACCCAAGTACAACCAAACTACGCCGCCCTCTTGAAAAGTACACTTAACCTGATGCTTGTTGCGTCGAGCCTTATACTTCACTTGAGATGTGTCGCATAAAATGCAATCGCGAACCTCATGAGCAACATCCCCTTGCATCTTTGGTCAATAGACATAGCGGCACAAATCTAAAAGTGTCTGCTCAACCCCTAAATGACAAGCAACCTAGGAATAATGAACCTCTTTAATCTAATGGAAACGGTCTCCACCCTCAGGAATATATAAAAGAATGCCCATATAAAACAAACCATCCTACAAATCATACTCACATGTCGTGGCTTGTAGCAACTCCTGGTAAATCATACTACGCCTCTTGTGATCATCATATCCTATAATATAATATGATAGAACAATATACTGTATCTGCATAACTACCAACATAGAGGAAATAGTTGGTAATGGGGTTCGAGAGAGCCTAAAAGCCAATTTGTTATCTACTCCCTTCTTATACTGAATAATCAAGGGGATTTACTATATATATGACATGCTCTTAAACTGGCGAGCTTGCTGTAGCTTGGACTGTGTAGTTAAAAATTGGAACGGTTTTACTATGAAAATGTACCACAACCTCCTCTTGCAACTTCCCTATTCCGATTTGTTGCTTTGGAGAATATCTCATCGTAGACAACACTTTAACTGACGTACCCTTTTAAACCGATTGCACCAATAACATAAACTTGTTGCTCGCATTAACCAACTTCTTCACCTGAGTCTTTGCTACTAAATTATTCGTGATGACATGCTCCTTGCAAGCATTGATATATAACTCCTTTCTCTTCTTCACAAAACGATACTTGCGAGCTCTACAGTAATGAATCGCATCTCAGTCCCAAAGATATGGGCTACCCAAAATGACCTGACACATATCTAAGGGAACTACCTCACACGTCACCTCGTCAATAAGCCTTTTAGTGGTCGTAAACTTGAATGTACACTACTTCTTGATCATAAACTCTACGTCTTTTTGAATCTACCCCAAACCGTACGGCTTAGGATGAGCTATAGTATTCAAACCCATCTTCTTTACTAATGTCTCAGAAATCAAATTTTTTGGACTACCCAGATCAACAATGGCCTCTACTAAGTTCATCTTTACCTGAACACTGACAAGAAAAAGTTTTTCCCGACTCTCCTCCTCAGTAGCCATAGTCTATTAAAACATAAGAACAAGCTTAGGGTTATGTTTATCTAAATCTGGGAGGTTAATAACCACTGTAGCTAGTGCATATCTCTCTTTCTTAGTCTTCTCCTCCTTCGGCCTAACCCCCAAGTGAAGTTTCCTGCATTTATCTTAAATATGCCCACTTGCCTTACAATGACTGCAATAATTCTCCATGCATGAAGACCCTCTTCTTTGAACTCTCCCTTATGCTCATTCTTCCAACTAGACTTGTACCTCGACTTATTTTTGTCGTCTTCCTTGTCATTCTTCAAGTATTTGCCTTCAATATCAATTGCTTTTACGGTAGCATATTCAATTTTCACCACATTACAAAGCTCCAACTCCCTTCTAATAGACTTTGACAAACCCCCCGTATACCTCATGAACACCTCATACTCGTCCACATTAATATCCAAAACCAATGCTTGGTTATGAATCTCCGTAGTGAACTCTGTTACGGATTGCCCATACTTTTGGCACAAATTATGCTATTTGAACCATCTCTTTTGCTCATACCCAATCGGATAAAATTGCTTCATCACCAACACCTTGAACTCCTTCCAACCCAAGTTTCCTACTTTGTGATGTTTCCGATGGGACTTACACCACGTGAGTGCATGACTTACAAATTTCAATGTCAAAAAATATTTTTTTTGAGCATTGGAGTATTTGTAAACAGAAAAATAGGTCTCTAACCTATCTAACCAATTATCTAATTCTTGGCATCGATTGAACCGTAGAATATCATAATTTTGATTTTAAAATTGATACGAAGATTACTCATATGATTCATTGACTTACCAATAATCGATCACTCCTCGACGCATTCGGCATCACTGAAATTACTATTGACCTCCTCGTTAACATCGTCTCTATCCACCTCCGTAAGAAGAAGCTTTCGCAAGGTTCATGAAACATAATTGCTCTATTGACTCCCCTAGAGTAGTAGTTAGGCCAGAAACTTTCATTTACAACTTCATGAGTCGATCTTCAGAATAGCCCATCTTTTTCGAGCTAGGTTTCCGATGAATCTCCAACAGACTAACTAGGTTCTCTTTTGTTTGCTTGAATCGGTCACGTGTAGAGACCAGAAACCATAATCCCCCCGAGAATCGCTACTGGAAATCTGATACCACTTAATCCATATTCGAATTGAGAATAACCTAACTTGAAGAATAATACGAAGAATACACAAATTGGTGAAATAATTTCCCTTTTGGAGCTTCAATTTCTCAATTATTTAATTTGGATTAAATTACTCTCAAAACCCTAAGTCTTTCTTACACAAACTTGGATTGATCTAAGATAATTTTACCTTACCAAGCCTTACTCCTTTATGAGGATTACAAGTTTCTAGTTACAAGATAGGATCATTATGCCCTCAAAACTCCTAAAATATGTATGGAATACGATAGTCCTTCAAACAAACCCATGGGTCATTCGAACAACTAGCCAAATTAAGCTTAAGAAAAACCTCAGCATAAATTGGTCTTCTGGGATCTCTAGGTCATTCAAACGACTCCAATGTCATTCGAATGACTTGCCTATTTTTGCCTAAAAATAAATTCAGATCGAATTGGTTTTCTATGAACTCTAGGTCGAGTAAACTCTGCTCGAATTGGTCTTATGGGAACTCCAGGTCGTATAGACTCAGCTCGAAATGGTCCAGGTTGAATAGATTCAACTCGAATTATCTCTTCCTCTCATATCTCTTCCTTTTTCAGTCTGGGAATACCATATGGATTATTAGATTATGTTATGGTAAAACATTAGGGTTTTATTATGAATAATTAAATTTACAAATTGCATGAGTATACACCAAAATATAGTAATACCAATAAGGAATAAGGGTTCCCTGCTAATCAGCCTTTTGATTTTAATTTAGGTTTGAAAGAGAGCTCGAATTCTTTGATTGAAAACCTTAGAAGCTGAAGGTATCATATATCAAATTTGGTGAAGTTGATGTATATTTTTTTTCTTCAATTCAACAATATAGGAAGGTATCTTTGAATTTCCATAAATAAATACTAAAAAAAGGAGCAAACCAAGGGATTTCTAACTATTTTTTAGAAGAAATTGGAGCCGTAATCGTATCTTCTTTTTAAGGAGGTGGGAGACTCAGAGACCAGAGAAGAGTTTACTAAAAGACTTAAAGTTAAACACTTAAACTTGGGTTTTAATCGGGTCGAGCCGAATACCCGAAATACCCATTGGGTTCGGGTCCTATCGGGCCGGGTCATAAAACTCTCGAATTTAAATGGGTAGCAGAAAAGAAGATCCAAACCTGACCTAAATTACTTTGGTTCGGGTTTGGCTTCAAGTAATCGGTTCTACATTGCCACCCCTAGGGCAAACCTTAACATTCCCCCCTTTTATTCAAATATTCCTCTAGAAGACATGAAATCTCTACCACTAGCAGAGTATAAAGAATGAAATTTCAATTGGCCACTCAAAAACTTGCGCCCAAGCACACAAGATAAGTAATAATTATCTCAACCCCGACTTATAATTGACCGTAGTATGACACTCGATGCTAACCCCGACTGATAGGAGGCGAATGTCATAACCCCTATCAAGGCAACACGATTTGTAAAAATTGACAACACCATAAGTTGATCATATCGACCAACAAAGCGGTCGATATCAATACTTGTTCGAGATACAAAAGTTGAAACAAGATAACTATGTATTAGAAATGGTAAATTAGTTCATAAAAATCGAAGGCGAAAGTTCAAGGATCCCAATATACTAAGTCATATTAGAATGGTCATCTACTTGCATCACAAAGGTAGAAGTTTTCATTCCAACAACACTTACCTCCAATTCGATGTTTTGGCGATTTCAACTGAGAGTGGGCAAATGTAGTAGCCTCCTCGATCAGGTTGGCCCCAGACTCACCAAGATTGACCTCAACCTCGAATCCCACCGCTAGAAGACAAAAGAAGATAATAGAATGATTGACCACTAATTTGATTGATCTTGAAGGTCGTCACTAGAAGAGAAAATACAGAATTGCAGAGTTAACCTTGACCTTAAACCAGAACGAGCTTACCACATAAGCATCTGACTTGACAACACACTAATGAATAACAGTAAAATCATAAGATAAAAGGCAAATACGTGATAAATGTATAGAGATTACTAATATAATTTCACCCCTCTGCTATGACATCACCTCTCAATGATTTATATATAGAGGAGGTTGGGCAGTATAGAAGGGCTCACAATTTCTACCCCTCCTGCTCTCAGTACTTTATCTCAACATTGTCTAAGCACTCAAAGTTCTCTGTATTATTTGACCATATTGTAAGCCCTCGTAAATATGTATCATACCACATTAAAATCCCCCATGTCTGAAATGGAGGTGCGCATAAACGGTGCTAGTGCTAAGGATTTTTGAATTTGTAACCCGTCTTTCTGTCACCATGTCACCCGCGGATAACCGATCACCCATATCTGGCGTATGGCCCACACACACGTTTTAGATGTGGCCAAATGTGCTTTTTTTCCTGACTCTCTGGATTCCTCTCTCCGTGCTCTTTGTCATGCTCTCCCAATTTTGGTTGTTGGCGACTATAGTCCCTAATGTCGATGTTGTTGCATCAATTCTTGTACTCCAATGGGATAGATCGATGAATCCCTCTTCATCACGGAATCAATAAATTGGTCCTCACTTTCGACATTGACGTCTAACCCATGGAAAGTGTTTAAAATTAGGGCTTCCACGCCTTTATCGTCCAAATTAGAGATTTCACATCATGGTGCGGGGAACATCACAACCTTTCCTCTTCCAATAACATGAAATAGAGCTGGGCTTAATGGATTAATTTATGTTTTACGCGTATTGCGTATAAGCCCCCCTCCCCATTGAAATGCCTTTTCCAATTCCCGTAGTTTCTATATGCTTTCACGATCTCCTTCAATTCGCTCAATGTTCTTGTGTGGCGAGGGTGACTATTAACGCCATCATAGCATCCATCTTCTTCGCCATTAAGTTATTGGTGATCTCAAAACTTATCAATTGCGCTTATTATGTTGGTTTCGTTGTAGCTTTCATATGCAATGACTTTCTCATTGCAAATTGCTGCGGAAAAAGTAAAACAAATAATTTTTCGTGGCTCTAAATACCAAGTTGATGTAAAGCTTAATAGCGAAAGCCAGTTATGAATTATAAGTACATGAACTTCATCTCTTTATTAACCTTTCTTAATTAATCACTCTGACTACCATACTTAACATTAACCCTTTCTTAATAAATCTATTGACACAAATATATAAAAATAGGTGGTGGATCATAGTAGGCGGTAAACGGCCTAACGTGGTCGTCTGCAATGGTCACGTAATCCATCAATAATGGTAAATGTGCAAATCTAACCCTCTCATCTTCGATTTGCTTGACGCTTAAATCATTTGGTATGCTCTACATCATAGATGTTGTAGAGAACGTAGGATCTCAGAATATTCAAGTGGTCGCTATTTCCTAAATATGTCCCCGTTTATATAATTCCCTTTTGGGTTAAGGTTTTTGAAGTTTGTGAGATCAAATAAAGTAAAATTGATAGGAGATTTATTAGGGATGAAATTGGCAATTGTTAGGAGATTAATGAAGATAAAACCTATGTTGACAGTTGACAAAAAAATTGTAGAATTAGAATTTTACTAAACACGGGGAAAAAAATTCTCAAATCCAGAATCTTTAATTGTAAAGATGGTACTCTTCTTTGCAAAAATATTCTATGAGCAGTTAAAAATTTTATTCAACATCTGCGATAAGTTTGGCCATGAAGAAGACCTTTTGCACTGATCATAGTAAAAATTTAGAGGACTATGATCAAGGGGACTACAAGAAAGACTTTATTTCGATACTATCAAAAGATTTACATCACCCCATAAAATTGTCTTAAAATGAAGATATCTTAAATGAAGGGTCTTATGGTGACAATTGCTATGAATGATCAAGAACTATAAGCATTGGTTTGGCATAATTGAGTGGTTATCATGTATTAAGTGCTAAGGCTGAATATTCACCTGTTGTCTATCGACTATGCTTTTCGGCCAGATCTTAGACCCTGACTCACCCTCCGTGAACAAAATTTGTGGAGGAACCCTAAGGTTTTTGGTGAACAGATCACAAGTCTATTCATTACTTTAAGATTTTCCCATGCATGATCATGAAGAGTATAAAGAATCACGTACAAGCAAACCCATCATCAAATCTCCAGCGGTGCATCTGAGTTACAGCCCTGGTGATAATATTGAGTGCATTTCACAAGTTAATATGGATCCACAAAGGGATGGTATTATGGTAAAAGGTGACGCATATCTAAGGGCACTTGGTATACTTGGAAGCTTTCCCATGGATGTTGATTTAATGTATTGGGGTAGTCACAGTAAATTTGGTCATGATATTGAGTTCTCTTTTCCATGATTAGAGATGAGTGATATTGTGACGAGTTAAATCGATTTTGTTGATGAGCTCCCATGTTGCGGGCATACAGGTTATCCAAATCTTGCCCGATCTAACGAAGTTTTGCATACAAAAGAGCTGATGAAACTATACGGAATAAAAAAAAATCAAACATGGATTATGGAAAGAGGACAAGCAATGTAAAATACGATAAACATACTCAATGAATCAAGAACTAATTACATTACTAATACGATTGTTAAAAATCATGACGGATTACAATTTTTTCGGTGACGTTGTATTTGATACATCGTATCAAACAACCAAGTACAGCAGTCCATTTGTGCTATATGTTGGTCTAAATCATCACAGATAGACGCTTGTATTTGATGGTACATTATTAATAAATGAAAGTACTAAATCTTTATTTGGGATTTTGAAAATTTGATGAAAGTGATGTCAGAAAGGGCCCCAATTATAGTAAACCTTACAGATCAATTTACATCAATGGCAAAGGCTATTTCAATTGTATATTCAAATATATGCCATCGATCGACTATGCTTGTGACATATATTTCAAAATACTGCAAAACATATTTCACATGTTTACAAAAAAAATTGGGTTTTCAGGATGACTTTAAGAAGTATATTTGTAGGTTCTACACAAAAGAAAATTTATTGTCATAATGGGATAAAATGTCGATGATTATAGTTTGGATATGGTTTGATGTATCGCTCAAAGTTTGCAAAAAATAGGCATTGGTTTATGGCCATGATGTGTTCTGTGCAAACATGACTACTATATAACGCAATGAGAGTATAAAGTTTTTTGTAAAGAAATTTAAATTTGAAAAGGAAAAGGAAAGTACTTTCTTACTAAAGTTCTCAATCATTTTAAAATAGCACTTTAAACTCTTTGTCATGCAAAAGTTGAAGAAGACTAACGAGCCAAACATCACCGAGTTTGATTATCCTTACATTAATATTAACGCAAACAGCGAGACAATATACACATGATATAATTGACTTGTTTTCATAATAATATAGAGCGCAACTTATATATACTATTGAATAATAGGGTGAAAAGGGGACGATGTATAGATATGAAGTTGGCCAAGAAATATGCATGAAATTTTTTCTGATTAACACTTTTAATACTCAAGTGAGATGCGCCTACAATAAACTTAAGTTAATTTACTGGATTCTTATGTCGTCACACCGTGCAAGTACTTTACCATAGAAATTTACAAGATCAAGATCGAATGTGTCCTAACAAGATGAAGAAAAGATGTCAATGAGGGAATTGTAAGGGACCATAATGGCAAAACAATTTAGGAAATTTTAATGCATGCTTATCTTTAGGATATAATGAGTTTTGCGAACAAGCCATTAAGATTTTGTCCAAGAAATTAATTAATGAAAATGTACATATAGTAGTTATGAGTGTAATGGCCTAATTCTGAAAGCTCGAAGTAGCCTGGAATTAGCTCTTACAATAATGTACATGTGATAAAATCTAATGAAAAGAAAGAAATGACACAGGTGTTTAGCGTGGAAAACCTATGAATATGTAAAAAAACACGACCTCAGGTTGAGAATTTTTGTAATAGTGACGTTTATTGCTTGAGGCTGATATCTTATTACAAGTGATCTCAAGACTTAGAAATGTTTGATCTTGTGAATAAGAAGTTTGAAGTTTTGAGAATCAAGAAAATATAGTTTTCCTGGTGATTTCTCGTGTATTTTTATGGTCCTTGTTTTTTCTGGAACTTTTTCTTTATATAGGCATTTTCCGCAGTTCTTCATCGTGCTGAAGCACATTCTCCAAACAATGTGGTTAGTGGCGGTTGATTGGGTAACTGCTAAGTTCGTGAGAGACAGGTATTTTGACTTGCTCAGGTTTTTTTGTTTGAGCTCGACCCACGTTTTTTATCAGTTCGTGGAGTAGGTGGCAACGTTGACTGAAGAAGTAATGTGGATGATGCGTGGGCCTGACATGGAGGTAGTTCGAACTGGAGATAACTCGATTTAGGTAAGATCGATGGGTAGGCCCCTACAATCGCCCCCTCGCAACTGAAGTCACGAGTGGCTTTGGTTGAGAATTTTTTTTTGGGTATATGGGTTAGAAATTTGAATGAGGAAGGAAGTAATGATGGTGTTTGACTGCATGAAAAATGTGTGTCAAGGGGGAAGTACATGCATTGAATGTCGATGGGAATATTGATGTATGTGATGGTTAGGGTTTGAAGAGTTTTGTCCGCATTGAATGATGACGCTTAGGAAAATGTACCTGCACAATAAATGTAGGGTTATATAAATGGTACCTGTACCGCGGTTGGTGGCCAAGTACGTTTGTGTTGCTGATTTGTTCTCAAAAATTGTTGAAGATGGTGAAGACCCGTAGGATGGCTCTTGAACAGAGAATTACTTCAAAAATGCAGAGGTTGAAGTTGAAGTATTTCGGAGATCAGTCCTTGGAGAATCTGACTCTTGTTCCTGTTCCTCCGACGTATCAAGGAATATCAGAAAATGAAGCGGCTGAAGCTGAGGGAGGAGTTTTATTGTAGATGGAGGTTTCACAACGTTGTCTTGAAAAACGAGTATCGTTGGGCTTGTCTCCACATTCTTGCGAAAGACATGATTGGGGAGGCAGATGCAAGGATAGGCGTGACTATAAGGCAGTTACGCTGAAGTCTTGTGCTTGAATGGATTCTAAGGTCAGGCCCTCTTCATCTCTAACAACTTTAAAGGAGTGGTGGTTATATAGGAGAGGCGATGGTAGTAGTGGAGGAGGAATATGGAGAATGGAAGTCTGCTTCTACACTTTTATCACCATTCTGTGCTGAGAAGACCTTCAGTTTGAAGAGTTTGTTCAAGCACTGTGTCTCCTGCTTCTATAGTTTACATTTGAAGTCTCGTCTAGACTTCGACCAGACTCATGGGAAGGAGGATACTCATTGTTTCTAATGTTTGCTTTACATAAGGGTGAAAGATCATTGAATTAGAACGAACTAATGGATTTGACGTTTAGGAGTACCTAAAAGACTTTTTAGCTGTAAAAGTACTTGAAAAACATGTAACTGTAAAGTACCTAATGTTGAGTTTTTGAAAGACATGTTATCTGTAAATGCACTTGTAATTTTTTTTTAGATGAATAAATTTTTTCATTCAAACTCTATGTTGATATAGAATAGAATAACTCTAGAAATTGAGTTGTATGATCCAAAGACTTTCGAGTTTTGTATGAAATGAATTGTATGAGGGTAGAAAGTAAAAATATTTATAATATTCGAGCTGTTAAAAATTTATCTATTAAAATATGTTAAGTAAAAAATATTATTCAATCTGTGTGTTGGAAATATGGGGGTGAAAGAAATTATAAAAGGTTCAGAATAAAGAATCGATCTTGTAGAGGTCATTCTAGAATATTAAACTCGGATAGATTAAGCTCGATCTGGAATAGTATTGAATAACTGAGTTCAATAGAAAAAGATATGTTTAAATAATTTCTCTCAAGATATTGGGGCTTCTGTTACGAGATAACAGGATAATATCACGACTTACGGGTCCATATGCTCGTGTTACATAATGACGTGTAGGTTGAGTGACTTGACGAAGAGGTTGTGGATTATGAGTACCGGTATCTTCACTCAAACACTCAAACAATCTCGTGCTGGAATTCAAGGTTGAGGTCGTTGTTCCTCCTCTTGACTTATGGAATATCGGTGACCTTGGCTGACCTCAGACTGAACTTCACCACCTAAATGAATGGAAGGTTGAGGTTCATTTCAAATATTTTAGGAAACGGCTTTGCTTATGGTTCCTTGAGGTCCCAATCTTTCCCACGCCGAAACCCGGGAGGCTTCAGGCACCTGATCGCGATATTTTGCTGAAGGAGCCTGTTGAATGTTCTGTAGAGCTTGTAAGGCAGTCTGCATTGTTGTCATTTGATCTTCATGGCACTTGAGCACTATCAAACGATTTTTTCGTTCGGCATCGAGCTCCTTCTCGCAGAGCTCTCAGTCGAGAGTTAATTATTATTTGAGCTCATTGCGTTTCTCCTTCTCAGTATTGAGATTCGCCCGTAGCTCTGTTAGTTGTTCCAGCTCAGCTAAAAGATCGAGCTGAACTCTGGTTGCTAGTCGCATGGATATGATCATGATTAGAATTTGTAGTAAAGTGAATGAATGCCTTAGGATATCATGGAAATGATTTCTTTCTCACAGACGGTGCCAAATGTAATATCCTAATTCCGTAAGCTCAAAGTGGCCTGGAATTAGCTCTTACACCAATGTACTTGTGACAAAATCTAATGGAAAACAAGAAATGACACACGTGTTTAGTGTGGAAAACCTATGAATGGGTTAAAAACCCCGACCTCGGGTTGAAGATTTTTGTAATAGTAACATTTATTGCTTGAGGCTGATATCTTATTACAAGTGATCTCAAGACTTAGAAATGCTTGATCTTGTGAATAAGAAGCTTACAGTTTTGAGAATCTAGAATATATAGTTTTCCTGGTGATTTCTCGTGTGTTTTTCTGGCCTTTGTCTCTTCTGGAACCTTTTCTTTAAATAAGCCTTTTCTGCAGTTCTTCATCGTGTTGAAGCACATTCTCTAAACAATGTGGTTAGTGGCGGTTGACTGGGTAACTGCTGAGTTCGTGAGAGACATGTGTTTAGACTTATTCAGGTTTTTCTGTTGAGCTCGACCTATATTTTTTTATCAGTTCATGGAGTAGGTCGCAACGCTGATTGGAGAAGCCATGTGGAGGATGTGTGAGCCTGGCATGGAGGTAGTTCGAGCTGGAGACAGCTCGATTTGGGTAAGATTGAGGGGTAGGGCTTTACAATGAGAGTATTAGAATGCACTCTAAGTAGTAGAAAATGTTGTGAGCTTAACTCATCAAGATCCAATAGTAAATACAAAATTATAAGGACCTATCCCTCGACCTAACCCAATTTAAACTTCCTCCGTATCAGACTCACGCATTTTACACGTGACATGAACAATCAATATTGACACTTACACCATGAATTGATAAAAAATGTGGATCGAGCACAACAGAAAAAGCATGAACAAGTCAAAGACACATGTCTCTCACGAATTCAATAGTTACTCAGTCAACCACAATTTACCTCATATTTCAGAGAACGTGCTTCAGCACGATAACGAATTGCGGGTAAGGCCTATATAAGGAAAAAGTTCCATAAGAGACGAGAACAAGAAAAATATACGAGAAATCACTAAGAAAACCATATTTTCTACATTCTCAAACACCAAATTTCTTATTTACAAGATCAAATATTTCTAGTTCGAGAGATCACTTGTAATAAGATATTAGTCTCAAGTAATAAAAGTTACAGTTACCAAAACCCTCAAATCGAGGTCTTGGTTTTTTACTTATTCAAAGGTTTTCCACGCTAAATCACCTATGCCATTTCTTGCTTTATATTAGTTTTCGGTGCAGGTACATTGACATAAGAGCTAATTCTGAGCCATTTCGAGCTAATGGAATTTGGCCATTACAAAAATCATCAAAGTCTGAAGCTTCTCAAGGTAATCAAGTAACTGTTGAGGAAACTTAAGAGTAATGCAAGGATGTGTAAAAAGTCGTCTATCAGGTACCAAATAAAAGATCGAATTGGAACTAAGTCAAAATAGGAAAAGCTCAAAGACTAAGTGTCATGACCTCACTCTACGTGATCGATATTGTCCCCATTTCACTATTGGGATTTATAGGAATATTGAATTTTATTTCCCTCAGAAGGCCTCGAGGACATGTAGAGTAAAATCTTAACTTAAGGACCATACACCTAGCATTGTCTTAAGTGATGTGGGACTAAGACACCGATGCACCCCAGCAATGTTATTGGGCTATGCGACTCTCTAATACCCATTCAGTCTGGGTGTCACTCCGCCCACCTTTAAAATCAAGTTGTCCTTAGTTCTGATACAATTTTATCACGACCCTACTCTACACGCACCGATATGGTCCCCACTTAGCCACTGCGGATATCTAATAGTGTGGGATATTATTTCCCTCAAATAGCCTCAGTGACATATATAGTATAATTTTAACATGAGGACCATATACCCGACCATATCTTAAGCGATATGGAACCAAGCCACAGGTGCAACCATCACCGCTATTGGGCTTGGCGCATCTCTAGTACCTGCTTAGCCAGGGTATTACACTAATAGAGTTAATTTAAGTTGTAAAAGCATCAACAATCATCCACCAAGTCCGCAAAAAAGAAAGATGTTTAGAATCTCTAACTTGTGTGCATTAAAATATTTAATTTATACTTACAGTTTGAGTTTTGTGTTTTTTATATTTTAAGTCAACGTTAAGTCTACCTCAACTGAGGCTTCTTGCTAGGATCTAGAGAAGAATTTCCATGCAAGTATCAGTGAAGAAAATATATATTTCAATCCTAGTCTTCACTCCTTAATAAATGACTTTTCTCAATTGTTCACCCGCTGATAATTTTTATCCCAACTCATTACAATGACGATTGATTTTTCACCTGTAGACAATAGTTTTAATATTTGCTTCAAAGAACTTTCTTGATTTAAATTGATCAATTCAATAAATCAATCAAGCTTTATGAACATTGGAGGCAACATGGAGTTTGAAGAATTTTCTAGCATGTCACATATGAGCTTCATTCAATTGTTACACCAGTAAATATTTAACATCCTTAAAATATCTCTTTATATAGTACATAAGTGATTGTTTTGTTGTATGTGTTATTTATGGAAAACAAGAAAATAACCATCTTTCATTTATAATTTAATGTTTCTTTAACTAGCAGTGGTACGTCACAACTATTTGTAAATTCGTGCGCGCAACCAACTAGTAGTATGAGTTACAGTTTTAAGGAATGTACTTGATTATATGCCAACATTTGAATTCTTACTTCATTTATTATTCAACTAATATTATTAAATGTTGAATTATATATGTAGGAAACATATCATCTTGGGGAGGCTTCATTATCACCATGCAGGAAGTTTTACTTCGATCACGATATGCACATCTCAACTTTTAGTTGTATAATCTAATATATTTACATGTAATGACAATGAATAAATCACTGAAGAATTATACAAATATAGCCTTCTTTCATTTTCTTTACTCCCATCTCTTTTGAAAGAATAACTTATACTTATATTCAACATGTGCCTATCTCCATAGACCAATATTACCCTAGTACACCTTTTAAGATTGGAGATATACAATAGGCAGAAATGGCAAAGAAAAGACAAGTTCTTCTTCGAAAAGGGTATGTTTATCCCCATTTACTCCGCCATGTACTTTGCAAGGAACATTCCCATTTGTTTATTCTAGTAAAATTGTTGTTTCTTACCTTTGTTATTGCTTTCCTCTATTTCTATGAATGTTCTAAAAATATCTGATGAAAAAATAGCCCTGTTAGTATACATCAAAGCATCCTTCAGTGCGTTTCAAAAATGTTCCCAAAGCATAATTAATACTTATTCATATAATCATGTGATAATATGTACATCAAAGAATTAAACCAAGTACCACTATAGATATGAAAACAAGATTCCTTAAAACTATTGCAAATGCTCACTAACAGGTAACAATCAGAATGCTCTCATATAAACAAGTTAGGAACAAAGCTTCCGAACTTTTCGTTAACTCATATCATAGCATCAGTTCATACTAGTTCAGATAATTAAAAATCTAGTTGACTAATTAGGATCAAGTATTGGCTTAAACATGAAAAGAAAAGAAAAGAAGTTGTTTCTTAGCTAATTTTAGTAGCCTGCATGATTGAACAAGCCATGGAGTACCGATCATAAACAAACATTGTACATTTTCTACTCGCATATTCCAATTAATGCAAATAATTAGCCAAGTAGAGATGCATGGTAATAAACAAAACATTCCATTAAAATGTGCACTGATAACATATCTTGTGCAATTATACATGTGTCTTTTGCTTCTATACAGATAGGCAATATACCCCAATAAAAGTGCCCAATTTTATTTAATCTTAATTCAAAATAGGTGACGATTTTCAATACAAAAGCAAGTACTCAGAAAATCAACCCATTCCTTCCTAGAATTATCCTTAAACTAATAATTTGTTTAACCGGAGTAAAAGCGACCGAAAGACTTTGTCGATGTTTTAGCCAGGTAATAAAGTCTTTATCTAATACTCTTTTTATTTATCCTAAGATTTGTAATTAAAAAAAATCAATCAAACACAAACAAAGAAGAACCCCATATTTCAATCATGAAATCTCACCATCAAATCAATTTGTAACCAAGTAATCAAATAACAATCCAAAAATAATTCCATATTTCAATCATGAAATCCCACAATTAGAGAAATCCCCCTTACCTTAAACTAGACGATAAAGAGAGGGGAACTACTTGATTGAGAAAGCTACATAAAAAAATCCTAAGCAAACCTTAATCACATAGAATAGGCTCCAAATTTTCAACCAAAAGTTACTAAGAGATTGGAAAACTAAAAGAAAGTGTATATGCTTGAAGAATCAATGATCAACTTTTTTTTTCAAAGAGGGATAGAGTAAGGAGAGATTGTGAGGCTGATAGTGAGAGGGAGATGAGGGAAATAAATGGATAGTGATAAAAACAATAGTGCAAAAGCTTGTAAACTTGATTAATTTGATCTCGTTCTCAAGGGTTTTATGAGTTTTCCCTAAAACTCACAAATCTAACCACTCTCTCACAAAATATCACAACTGCCTCTCTAGAAGAATATCTCCCTACTTAATTAAAGCAAAGTAAGACCTCCTACATGTGGATAACGATAAACAACCATGACATGTCGACCCACTATCTTTCAACTCTACCCTGCTAAAAAGATTCTGACCCCGAACTTTCTCTCGATATGTACTCATCGTAAAAGACTAGATCCATCTAATGGAAAATAGCCTCTTTAATCCACGAATCCCAAACCTCTGGAATATCTAGCTCATACGTATTTTCACCAATGCGCTAAATGATACAAAACGGTCTTGTACATCGAAGAAGCTTAGATGCAACACCCATGTGCCTCCCTGTCACAATATAAAGCATAACTAAGTCCCCTGGCTGAAATGTAACTCATCTTTGGTTGCGATCTACTCGCTCTTTGACCCTGTAATGACCTGTTTTCTAGTAGGTCGAAAACACGTCTTACACTAGTGTTAAGAATAGATATTATGCAAGTACGAGAGTAAATGACACAGTATCTAGCGTGGAAAACCTTTCAATAGGTTAAAAACCACGACCTCTAGTGAGGATTTTGAAAAGAAAGAGAGTGTTGTATTACGATTGACTAGTTATTACAGAGAGAAAGTGGAGTGATTACAGAAAATGCAAGTGTAATCTTCTCTAAGTATGTCATGCGTAAGAACTAGCCATCCCCCCTCTAGCGTCCCTTTCCAGATAGCTACTTATAGGTCTCATAATACGACCGCTGGGTACATTTAATGATGAACGTTATGGTCGTCTGAACTTGATGAGCTTTGATGAGATTTCCTGTAACGTTCTAATATTTGATAAACGTTATGATCGTCTGAACTTGATGAGATTTCCTGTAACGTCTTGATATTTGATATTTGCTGATCTGTAACGGCCTTCTTAATTGCACTTCAGACCGTTTGGAGAAGATACGATCTCTTGTGGAGTTCGCATGTATGTGAGCTATTTGATGAATA